>OW026413.1:11270000-12520000 GCA_932274075.1 Diarsia rubi
ACCTTTACTACCTGATGAAACCTTATTATTATTGTTCACACTCGCGTAACTAAGTGTAGATTGAGAATTAGACTGTTTTTTATGATCAGCTGACTGTTTACCCTCATGTTTACTTTGTGAATGTGACGAATTAATTTTACTGTTACCCGAATTAATCATGTCTAACATGTCAGACCTATTATTTAAAAACGTTAACAAGTCTTCTAGTTTTAAAGATTTAGATGTTTTATTAGAACTAGACACCAATGAGCTTCTGTAGTTCTCCCACTCGCGTTCAGTAGCAGAATCAAGTTTACTGACGACTAAATAAATGATGAGCACATCCTCAAGTGAGGATTCGGGCTCTTTAAGAGAATTTAAGGCTCTCAAGTTACGTAACACGCAATCTACTAACGTTCTGATCTGTGCCGGACATTCCTTACCCAGTGAAGGTGCCGCAAACAAAGACTTTACATGATTGTGTATCAGTAACCTATTATTTTGATACCTAGCTTCAAGAAGGTCCCACGCGTTGGTATAGTTAGGTGCGGTAAACTCTAACGAGCTTATAACGTGCAAAGCAGATCCAGTGAGAGATGATTTTAGGTACTGAAATTTCTGTATAGGATCTAAGTCGTCGCGATCATGTATCATCGAAACATACGAGTTCCTAAACTCCAACCATTTGTCGAAGGAACCGTCAAAGACAGGTAACTTTATTTGCGGTAATTTAATCGAAACTGAATTTCCAGAAATGCACCGAGAATTATTCAGTCCGCTTGGTTCACAGTCGCCTATCATATTCTTGGCTACAGATACAACTGAATAATATTGGCACTCAAACGATTCTCTATAATCTAAATGTAACAGTAAATCTTTTTCATCCGATATTCTTTCTAGTTTAGATTGCAAGTCATTGAATTCGGAAAAGAAAATGGCTGCCGAACTAATGCGCATTTGAACTTGGGTTTTAATCACAGAATCTAAACATGATCTATCTAATTTATTAATATAGTTTGCGAATAATGTTAATCTACCTTTAATTACACCGCGTTGTTTTTTAAGATCAGATATCTGACTATCTAAACGCGAAAATACAGTTTCATCATCACTCATCTTGGTAGTTTATGAAAGTAGGTACTCACAGTTTTGCGTGTTCAGTCGTGTTTTCTCACCTAAAGACGGCCTCAGCGCTGCCAGCACTTCTGAAACGTTTAGGTATGATATTAGCACAAGGCGAAGACACAGGGGAAGGAGGGAAAAGGACCACTGGATAACCTGACCTGACCGTTGCTGGCTGTTGCATCAATGGCTTCTGCTCAGTAATCTGGATGGCTGGTCTTCCAAGTCTCCTCAACGTACTTCTATTTTTCTTAATGTTCCTTTCTTTTACTGTTTTTTTTTCTTTTCGAAGGTTCCACTCGTTTCTCGCTTCTTCAACCCGGCTCGTCGCAAGCCGCGTGGCGGCGCGGGCGGCGTGGCGGCGTCGCTGATATTCAAATGTGGCTCGAAGGTCCAATGTTTTGGCAATGAAGACAGGGGGCAGGCAGGGCTTCTTCAATAATGCTCCAAGTTGAGAATTACAAATGGTCGTTTACTCGAATTTTACAATAAAAAAGTTATAATAATAAGACACACTGGTCACGTACACGTACGTATTGTCCTGCGGTTGCAATGCACACTCGCGCCACGGGCGGAACTTTTGGTTATCTCGCCCGCCATAGATTTCCGATCATCTACTTCAAATTTCGATAGATGGCGTTACTTGACCCAACACATATTATAGATAAATTACACCCAGACACAGAACAAATGATCGTGCTCATCACACAAACATTTGTCCTGGGTGGGAATCGAACCCACGACCTCCGGCATAGCAGTTAGGGTCACTAACCACTAGACCAACAGGCCAGTCAAATGAATAAGTTGTCATTTATTTGCTTAGGGTGTAAAACGCATTCTTTGTAAACATTTTTGTTTATGTCGATATAGTGGATAGACTCACTTTGACCTGGAATAAGCAAATAATTTTCCGAGTTCGTATGAATTGGTTGATGGTTTTGTATTTCGATGCGATAATGCGGCGCTTTGTCTTTTAATTGTAAGCTGAGTACGTTTGTCGGTAAATCAATGTTTGCATTATAAGTTCTCAGGTTTAAACCGAGTATTCCATCTGATTCACATGGAATATTATCGAACAAATATAACTTGTAACGAAATTGTACACCCGTTTCTAATTTCAAAGACATATAGAAAGAAAGAAAGAAAGAAAATTTATTTATTTGTCGCAGAAACATACCGAGCATACAGGAAAAAAACATTACACAAACAACGCTTAACAGATATAAAAAAAAAAAATACAAAAAGCAGGGATTACAAAAAAGAAAATGTTGCACGTTGTGACTGCGACAAGTAGGTTGCCACTCAGCATGGTGCTGTGTTATGGTCACCCACAGCACAGCGCTGGTTTTCAGTGGTCACCCGTGAAAAACGTACGAATGCCAAGAGCTTCTATATTACGTATATAAAATAAATTAAGCAGTGCTTGAAATATTACTTGACATGACTCAAAAGTAAGACACAATTATTATATAAAATAAAACTATTGTTACAAAAGATAAATTACAAAACTAGAACCAAAAGTATGATTTGAATGTTAAACAGTACAAACATTTCAAATACAATTTGAGTGAAGGCGTGTCTTTTGTCTCGCTCCCTCCCCACCCTACCCCGTCACCGCTGAGCCTGACTGCGCGCGCGCTGCCGCCGCTGCCCGTCAAACGACTTTAAAAGCGTCTGGCGCGAAGACGCGCAATGCGTCAGGAGTCGGTGCCGCTCGCCACCAGCCACAATAAGGCGGCGCAGTGTCGCACGGGTCTTGTGTGCTCACGTGACGCGCCTCGCGTGATTAGTTACTATGGTGTTGACGCGAGCTTCTTTCCTTTGTACGTGCTTGTATCCAGTCGACGCTTAAAAACAAGTAACGTATTTTCTTGGAAAACGTAATGTCGTCTCAAGCCGGTTGGATAGATATGCCTTGCCAATAGATAATAAACGTTACGTGAGTATTTATTTACAATGTTATTGTTGTTCATATTTTTGTTTTTCTAAAAGGAGTTTTTTCAAGTGTAATTTAAAATTTTCTTTTATTTTTAGGGATCTAATGGGAGGTGGCAAATCATTCCAGCAGCGAGAGGCGGCATATTTGAAACATCCCCTGAAGGCTGTGGTCTTGTGTCGGGGCATTGAGTGGATTGGACGTGGAACGAGCAGCGTAGCTGTAGTGTTCGTGCCTCCAGCTAATTTTAGTGTATAGATATTCCGGTTTGAGTGTTTTTATGATACCGAACATCAGTACCGCTAAGTGTAGTTTTCGCCGTGCAGCCATTTATACGCGAAGTTCTATGCCTGTACTTTTCCACCGATACCTATTATGGTTGTTTGATCGCAATATAATTTCGTTTCGCTTGTTACCGACTCTCTGTTGATTAATGAAATAGATGCACCCGTATCGATTAAAAATTTGAGTTTTTGTTTGCCAGCGTATAAATAGATAAAATCGAGACTTTTACATTCCAAACCATAATTAGTTGCTCCGAAAAAACTGAACTACATTTTCCTCTTTATCCTTTTCTTCTTTTGGCACAGTGACACCATTTACGTTGTCCTGCTTGGCACCTCTGTAATGACCCCTGTTACTTCTATAGTAACTTTTATTCGGTGGCCTAGAGTATCCACGCTGTTGGTAATGTCTGCTACGGTAAAAACCTCGCTGTCCGGGCCCCTGACCCCTGTAATGCTGGGCTGCGTTGTTACCTCGGTAGTGGGAAGGATTTCCACGGTATTGAGTATACCCACGATGGTAGTTTCCGCGACTCCGACTGTACCTTGAGTTTCCACCTCGTGTGTAAGATAACACGGCATCCTGACCTGAAGTTCTGGGAAGTGACAGCTCCTCATCATCTGCTGCTCGTACTGCATCCTTCAGTTGACTGTAATTTCTAGCTGCTAAAATGGTGCTTAGTCGACGATTTCTCAAACCATCTACAAATCTTTTAACTACTAACCTTTCGTTTATTGGACTTAGTATCTCGGCGGCTGTCTGGTTTCCTTCTGCTTGCGCTATGGTAAGGGAAGTAAACAAATCTCCTAGTTTCTCTCCGTATTCGCCTGTAGTCAAGTTGTTTTGACTTATATTATTTATCTGTGCCATTATTGAATTGGAAGATTTTTTTTGTCAAAAGATAAGTTTGAATATCTTTTACTAAACCAGAGACAGTTTCGTAACTTTTTTTTCAGTTTTAATTTCGCTATTTTTGACAGACGAGTCTTTAACATAAATGAAACTAGCAATTTCTTACAATCTTCTTCTTTCAAGCAACTTTCATACATCTCTATACCTTCGATTATTCTCTCTACTGTTTCTTCCTTTCCGTCCATAACTGGAATCAAAACACTAGCAGTTTTTAAACTAAAACTCTCTATTTTGTATGTTGTCTTATTTTCCTCTATATCTAAAAATTCGTCGGACGAACTTTCTGAAATATCAGTTACTTCTTTAATTGAGAAAATAGAAAAATCTTGGTAACCCAAGATTTTTCTATATATTTTCTCAATTTCGTTAGGTATTGACGGATCTAAATGTCCTTTTTACGTATACGTCCGTATTCAATTAATAAAGTAAACTCATTATACAAGTTATCAGCCTCCTGAAACTTTCGCTGTCCTACTTTTTCGCCTCGCCTTTTAGGGCCTAATTTTCTAATACTAACACATAAATCTAGTAAACTTTCATATATTTCACTAAGTCTTTCCATGAATAATTATAGAGTCTATTTAACACTTCATGAGCACCGCACTCATACCTTTCATCGAGTTGGTCCGACTCGATGGCGATGGGCTGCTAGGCTTGTCCTCTGGAAGGGCTGCTTGGTTTGTCCTCTTGAAATCACTGCTTGGCTCATCCTCAGGAATAGCAGCTTGGGCCGGGCTATACCCTGGACACCACAGGTAACTGAGCCGGGAATACCCTGACTCCTCCAACAATTAAATTTCGTTTCTTCAATCTTCTCTTCTTTTTTTTTTTTCTTCTGTCTTCTGTAATTTTTATTTTCTTCAATAATTGTTCTTCGTTCTTCTATTATTTTATCTTCTTGCTTCACTTCTTCATTACTTATTTATTTTTCGTTTTATTTACGGCAGGCACAGGAAACGCAGGTAGGTTCCTCTTCGGAACTAGTGGTCACGCGGCGAAAGGACCGTCTTAAGTTTTGTGACAATACTTCGCTACTAATCCAATTCTGATGACACTTTTTGTACAAAACGTATAGTCCGTAAAGTCCTGCAATAGACAGTATTGTGTAGATGACGAACATCACAACGCTTATGTTTGAAAAGTGATATTCGGCGCTGCTGTTTGATCCTCCGGAAGCACTCTGAGTGATGAATACTTCGTCCTTCTGGATATCTGAGCGACACATTTTGATGTAGGTACGTTAATTGTCTATTTAGATATTTAAATAATGCCAAAACGTGGTTTAAATCCTGGCAGGGTCGCCATGCACGATTGGACTGAGGGTTGTGTAGAACTTATAAGGAAACGTCCTTCTGTCGTGCGATCCATTTATTCACTGCCTTAAACATAATACATATTTGCTATTCTACGTAAACTGCTTGCAAGCCATTACTGCAAGCTTGCACATCATATTACTGTATACCACAAAGTACTGTAAAACTTAAATTTAAAAATGATACTAAAACCATTGAAAATGTGATGTATGTTCCTGGTTTGTCCGCCAATTTATTATCTGTGAGCTGTTTAACTAAAAGTAAGTGCAAAGTCGTGTTTGACAATTCAAAATGTCATATTTATGATGTAGCGGGCAATTTGTTAACAAGTGCAACTTTTATAAATGGAAATTATAAACGTAAGCTTGCAAGGTATGTGTGCATTGCGTGATGGTCTTGCTGTAGGAATTGATTTCCAGTGTGACTCTGGTCATTTGCAAGACTGTATCCCATGCATTGAGGGGAAGCACACTGTGAAGTCTTTCCCCAAAGGTCAAGGTTGCTAAGCGTGCAAAGCAGTTTTTTGGAGTTGATGCACTCTGATGTTTGTGGACCAATGTCGCAAAACAGCTGGGGAGGAGCGCGTTATTTGGTGACATTTACCGCTGAATTTTCAAGGAAGACTTTTGGCTATTTGATGGCACAGAAGAAAGAATCCCTCTGTCTGTGGAGACGACTTTTAAGTCCGCTAAAAAAACCCTTGTCTGTGGCTGGACTTATAAGCGCATCCGCATCGTCACTACTTTATTATTTGACATAAATTGATGGTTAAACGTTTGTCTATGTCGCTCAAACTTGCACAGACGCTAAAAGAACGTACAAGAACGCATTTTAACCTTCAAGGCCAAATATTTCAAACAAATGAACGACGCGTCAAACCGTCAAACCACGCGGCTCGCCAGTTGAGATTTCGCACGCGCGGCGACTGGTCGCCGCCCCAATATTTTAAAATTTATTTGGTGATTGTGTTGGCAACATTGTATTTAAAGCGCCATCTGTGGACAACAGCAAAGAAACTGACATCAACGAAGGCAGTTTCAGATTGCTGAGGTTCCTGCAGTGGGGGTTACCTGAGGCTTTATAACGGTGAAGCACAAGCGGAGCGGCCTCTTGGGCTTTCGAATTTTGGATAGTTCACTATTCTCATACTCGCTATCTTTGATTGTTATTTTCTTGTACCTAACTTATTGTTAAAATAAATAATTAACTAGTTGATTGTCTTGAATTTATTTAAAGTAAAATAAGTATAAAACTTTCACATCAGAAGTGACAAACAACTTTCACGCCATGGGTAAACAAAAGCGAGGTAGCAGTAGCAAGCGATCTAAGCGAAAACGTGCTCGCTCCACCTCTTCTTCAAGCTCGAGCGCCAGAACGCCATCGCCGCCACCAAGGCGGAAGGATAAGGTATTTTATGATAATACTGAAACTGTGAGTAATTCAAATTCTACTACTTTGAACCATTTTATACCAATTTTGATCCAATAAAACATGATATAGACACCTGGCTTAGCATTATTCGATCTTACGCAAATACTTTTTCATGGTCTGATAAAATGATTCGCTATCAATCTTTGAATAAATTGAAAGGATCGGCTAAAGTATGGTATGATTCATTATTACGTACAGAAAAGCAGTGGTCCGCATGGAAATGGGACGACTGGAGGTTAAAATTGTCGGGTAGTTTCCAAATACGTCGAAATATGTTCGATCTTTTAAAAGAAATCATAGATAAAAAACCTATCGATAACCAATCCCTGTATGAATTTTATTTTGAGCAAAAATGCAAGATAGATCGTTTATGTTTAAATTTTTCTGAACAGGATATTATTTCAATTATAGTAGGAAACATTAAATTAGGTGATCACAATATCGGTTCGTCTATAGAAGCTATTAATTTTAAATCCAGTGATGATTTAGCTAGTTATTTACA
Source organism: Diarsia rubi (assembly GCA_932274075.1). Classification (NCBI taxonomy): domain Eukaryota; kingdom Metazoa; phylum Arthropoda; class Insecta; order Lepidoptera; family Noctuidae; genus Diarsia; species Diarsia rubi. The sequence continues at coordinate 11,277,481 of OW026413.1, forward strand.
CAGTCGGGTTTACAAGAAAAATGTAAGACAAGAAAGTAGTTCACGGGACATGCAGGTTAAACCAACAACGCATAGCCAGTCATCATCCGTAAATCGAACTCCTGCATCCTCAAACACAGCCGTTGCAAGCCAACCGTCCTCGTCCAGTGTTGGTCAAGATTTTAGTCGAAAAGTAATTAAATGTTATAATTGTGGGGGTAACCATAAAAGGAACCAATGCGATGCAAATAAATGTGAATATATATATTAAAGGTGAGCAAATGTTAGCTGATATTTTAACAAAGGGAACTACTGCTGATAAAAAATTGTTTTGTGTAATCAAAATGGGGTTGTGTTCCAAGGGCGGGTGTTAGAAATGTAGTAATGGAACACAACATTAGTTCCTAATTAGCGCTCGGGTGGCGCTGTCTTTTTTTACTTGTCAAAAACTACTTGTTGTGATCTATGGTGTTCGACAGAAGTAAAAACTTATATTCCTGATTAAATATTTTAATATTACCACAAAACGCAATATTTCCTTCAATTTCCCACACTAGGTTTGGAACTTTGGACAAAAAATTATGACATATATTTACCTTGATTTCCATTATAATGTAAAGACTAAATTACTAATTTAAATTACTGAAGCAGTTTTATTTTAGTTAAGTAGGCTATCTTTTTTAAGTTATGATAATGTGAAACATGTGGTGAAAGTGAATTAACTTATTATTCGTTTTAGATAGCGGCTACAACTACAAAAGATATGTTTGTTGACCCTAAACCAGGACCCAGTTATGAAAGCGTTGATACAATAATTATAAATAAGGAAAAATCAATACAAACTGTAGTGGGGGTGCAAGGTACATATAAAAGTTAAAAAAAAAACAAGTAACAAGTTTCATAAATTATTATTCATATTAATTCTTTTACATATTCATTTCAGCAACATCCAATGAGACTGTGGACATCCTTCAACGAGTCTGCATTTATGAAGAAGCCGGAGACCAAATAACAATAAACGAGGAAAATCCAGAACTATCTGTTAGAGGGTTACAAGGTCAATAGCATGAAATAAATATTACAATCTAATACACAAGTTTAACTAAGACTTATTTATATTTAATTTTGTTACATTTTAATTTTAGCAATATCCAACAACTTAACTGGAGCTACAGAAAGTGCAAAAAACCGTTGATAGTTCTTCAAACGTGAAGATCTTATCGCCGCAAGAGCGAAAGAGATGATGCTTTGCGGATTTTATTCCGGCTTCCCATAAGCCACCCAAAGAAGGGGCACTAGGTGAGTATAATTTCCAATTAACTGATCGCAATGTTAGACCACTGAGAATGTGGTCGCGGTTTTTTTGGCTATTAAAATATTTACAGACTTCCTTCAGATGTTTGGAGGCTGCAACAAAATTTGTCCCACAATCAGAATATAAGGTATTACATAATCTTCGTCGAGAAACAAATCTATCAAAAGCTGCTAAAAAACACTCGCATGACAAGTCCGATAAGACCTCGAGGTGCACTCAAAATAAAAATGAGAAACAATTTTTTACTTTATTACTCTTAATAATGCACCGTACAAATTGCACTTGTTAACATTTTTACGAAAGGAAGTACGATAACACCAAAGAAAAAAATAGAACTGTCAATATAGTCATAGAAAAAAGAAGATTAAATAAAATTGTTACATTAAAGTGGATTTTGAAACTCATAATTCATTATAGTGGGATTTGATGTTGACTTGTTACGTTTTAGGGGACTTTGCAAGCAACAGAAAATTAAACTTGGATGGGTTTATGCATAGTTTGTTGTTAACAACAAACAATCAATCACAATAAATTGTTAGGATTAATGGTGGTTAGTATATTATGTACTAGCTGAACCCGGCATGCCTTGCAATGCCCTTTTTCCTACCTACTACCTGCCTACTACGTACCTACTACCTACCTACCTACCTACTACCTACCTACCTACTTTTTGCAAAATTGAAATGATAATGAACTCACGCCCACTTTGTCCAATGTCAGATAACCCGAATGAATTTGATGTCATTACCGCTGGCCATTTTTTAATTGGTCAAAGTATGCTATCCGTACCAGAGTTTAACTTAGAGGATGTTACTTTAAGTAGGTTGTCACGTTGGCAATCACTTCAAAGAATTACTCAATCATTTTGGAAACGTTGGTCTCATGATTATCTTCACACTCTGCAACAGAGAGCGAAATGGTATTCATCACCACCTAATCTGAACTAAGGAGACTTAGTTCTGATAAAATCTGATGTCAAACATCCATCCGAATGGCCGCTGGCAAGAATTGATAAAATTCATCCCGGTGTTGATAATATTGTTCGCGTCGTTACTGTCCGAACAAAAAATAGTACCTATAAAAGACCGGTAAACAAACTTTGCCCATTACCATACGCTAACTAGTAGTTTTAAGTTAATAAAACGTACATAAATTAGGTAGTTATTTTAGTTTTATAAGGATAGTCTATACTTAACATAATTTCATATACATAGGTTCGTCCCTTCCCCCTTTTGTTTTTTTTCCCCCACATGACTCCATCAGGTTCGTGACCACTGATGTAAGCCTTCTCTGGCTCGTAGCCCGATCTCATATTTTTTTAACTTTATGGGAAATCATCATAGTGATTTCGGTGGCGGGTATGTTCGATCCTTGTCTAGTTTAAGGTAGTTTTAAGCTCCATTAATTTTATGCCTTCTACCCTCACTTCTGGTGAAGTGTCGGCGATGAGCAGCCATCTTAGTGCTGCAGGGAGTCGACGTTCGACTACCGAAAGGGAAACAGGTTCACGTTGCCGAGCACGCCGATGTGCCGATTACCACATTGTAAAACCTGACTTTTCGTCTACTATTGTGATATAGTGCCTTCTGATCGTATCAGAACAATCCTAGACAATAATTTGTGTGTGCCTACAATTCGGATCCCGAAAGACTTTCTAGAAGGCCATAGTGACGTCACATCCAACCACGCGGCAGCGAGCTGCATCAGCAAGCTTGATCCAAGCCAGGACAAGGGTGAAGCTCAACGTTAGTGGAGTCAAATTGCCTATTCTAGTCAAGGATCTGAATCTCAGCCAGTTTATACAAGAATTATTAATTATTAGGTATCTCAAAACCCCTCATTATTTTTCCTACAGTTTACTTCTCAAAAACTAAAGGCCCACGTGCCACAGACAGCTTAAAGGATATTTGCGCAACTGGGTGGGATGATATACCCAATAATGTACTTAAAAGATTTAAACACCTTCTGGCCCCTCCGCTTACCCACATCTTTCAGCTTTGTTTATCTAAAGGGATATTTCCAAAATTGCTGAAAAAGTCTGTGGTGACACCTATTTTTAAGTCTGGAGACAAAATGAGTGTGAATAACTACAGACCCATTTCAGTACTAACGGGCCTGTCAAAAATTTTAGAAAAAATCATAAACAGTAGACTGATAAAATATCTGGAAGATAACAAACTACTTTCCGATAATCAATTTGGGTTAAGGCCTTAAAAATCAACTAACCAAGCAGTAAACAAATTGATTAATTACATTTCTACAAATCGGGATAGTGGAATGCATACAGTGGGTATTTTTCTAGACCTTGCCAAGGCCTTTGACACTATTTCTTGCACTACGCTTTTGCAGAAGCTTGAATCACTTGGGATAAGAGGAGCGCAGCTTCTACTATTATCTGATTATCTTAATGATCGACAGCAATGTGTAAAAATTGGTCCGACTACAAGTTCTGATCTTTCTAATACATGTTTTGGAATTCCACAAGGCAGTATACTAGGTTCTCCAGGGACCGGACAACCCCGCTTAAGAGTTAAGCCTTTGGACAGGGTAACCCGTACAAGGGGTAACTCATATCGCAGTGTTACCTTTTGTTTGAGTTACATCCTCGAAACCCAGTGAAATGGTTAACACCTTTATTAAGGTAACCACGTGAAGGGGTTAACCCCTTCAATGACTTAAGCCTTTGAAGAGGTTACCTTCTCGAAAAGCTTTTTTTCGTGTTACCCTGGATTACCTAATAAACTTGAGCTGCATGTAGGTGGGGGTATACTTGCACCCGTGCGGCGCCTTATTGCCTTACTGTTACTATTTTTATTTAGTTATTACGATTTACGAATTTGACAACAAGTGACGCGTGACATTTAAGCGAACTAACAATTAGGATGAGTAAGACAGGTAAGTGATTATTATTTAAAGTACTGAGTTAAATTAATGTTATTATTATGACAATGACATGTAATTATATTTGTTAAGTAATTATTTTTATTATGTTAAGTTACAAGTGAAGTGAATCACAGTCTTGTACCTACTTATTTAGTACTTATATTATTACTTAATTACCAATATGATTGATTGTGTTTCAGGTGACGCTAGCGATACTGATGATGATGTACAATTCCAAGAATATAGTCAGCCGCTCTTTACGGAGAATCAAGACGAGTTCCCGAATGCGATTACTAGCACAGGCGGCAATGATGGTAAGTAATCGTTAAGCATGAATAGGATAAACTGAGTAGGTATAGCATATTTGGTTCGATGCAAACACTGTAGCGGTTGTGAAGAGAAGCGCCGCCCGACAGGACGCCATGTAACAAGTTTGTAAGTAGCTGTATCTACTGTAGTTAAACCTTTAACCATAACTATTAGCTATTTTTTTCCAACATATAATATTTTATATTTTAGAAGTATGCATGTGTTTTTAATAAAAACGTTTAAAACACATCTGTAGTTAGCTGTATTTGTTTAGTCCTCTCACTAGGTCGACACTTATATCTACTTATTTATTTACGAAATACTAAAACATTCTCCAAACTATTTTAAATAATAGTAATAGCATATTACTAAATCTCCCGCGTCACGGAGCGCATCGACTCCTTAAAGCAAAAAGTGTAGGTATGCATGGGTAAGCCGCATACGTAGGTTTAAGAAGCGGGCGGAGCGATACACCAACCGATCGACCGTCATGCTGGTACCACTACCACCTATGCCTACATAGATGGTAGTGGTACCTATACCAGAAATGGGGGCAATCACAATCAGCCCGAAGATGTCGCTCGTGCAGTACGTTCGTTGCCTAAGTGGAAATCTCCAGGGCCGGAACAGCTGCATAATTTTTGGATTAAATGGTTTCAAAGATTGCATGATCGCTTGGCGGAACTTTTCCAGTCAGCCTTACAGTCAGGGTCGCTACTAGAATTGCTAACAAGAGGAATATCCCAACTGCTCAACCAGCAGCAAGTAGTACTGCGAAACCCAAAAACTATAGATCAAGAACGTGTCTTCCCATAGTCTATAAAGTTCTTACATCCATTTTGAGAGCTAAAATTTTCAAAGGTAACGTTAAATTATTTATTTTAATTAGGCCATTATAAGCCACTTTTGAACGTAAAATATTAAACATAAGAAAATACAAAAGATTCTACTCCCATTCGGAAAGGTAGGCTCGTATGGAGAAGAATGGGCAAGAAACTCCATTATGCAAAATTAGCAAACAAGCCACCATCATGTCCGCTTCTCAAAATAGATGTAGAAACGGGTCCCACGATACTAAAGAGCTGCTCCTCATTGATATGGCCATTAGCCAACAGGTTCGCCGTTAACGAAAGGAAGGACATGCTGGATAGATTGTAAGAAGGCCTTTGACTCGGTGCCACATACGAGTACATGGCTCATGAGGGTGCTAGTTGTATAAAGTTGATATAACTCTGCGCACTTTCCTGATTTCGTGTATGGAGCACTGGGCGACAGTCTTTCGCTATCGCGCTGTGCTCTTGGGAGGAGTATTAAAAAAAAGCTTAGAAAATAATATTTTTTATTATGATATTAGTGAAAAAGTAACGAACTAAATTAAATAGATACTACTTTTCAGGTTCGGGTTTCGCCGAGTACGGCAGTAATGGCACAGATAACGAATCACAATCTTTAATAAAAAGTAAAATTATCATAAATAAAAGGAAACATGTACCCGAGGCGACAATAAATCAAAACAAAGAAACTTGCGAACTTCAGAATGATTATAGTGAAAACAGTAATCAAAAGAGGAAAAAAGTCGAAGAATCATGTGTGAACGTTACAGATAATGATGAAAAATGTATTCACTGTTTTTTTGACAAGGAGCTGGATAAGAGAAATTATTATTTTGGAAATTTACTTATAGGAGAGCTTCAGTTTTTGCCTCCATGCATGAGATCACACGCCTACATTAACATACTGAGCTACATCGAAAAACTTAAGCATAAGCATTTAAATAAATGATTAAAATTTGTTACATAATCACTAATCAGTCTTTCATTAATTTTGTCAGCTTTTAAATGATGATTAAAGTTACATAATCACTAATCAGTCTTTCATTCATTTTGTCAACTTTTAAATAATGAATATTTGTTACATAATCACTAATCAGTGTTACAATAATTTTGAAATCACATTTGTCAATAATGGTGAATGAATGATAGCGAGTCACAGCCATTCACAGCTGATTATAATTATATTATGTAAGTATAATAAACAAAATATTAATTAAGTAAATAAGTCATGATTGGAACGGATTAACATGATGTCTTGTAATAAGCTGCTGCTAATATTGCTCCTTAATGGATTAAGGATAAATTTTACGGAAGAAAAAAGCCTTTCCACGGATACCTGTGTTGCTGGAGCAGCTAACACGCAATTAGCGACATTTAACAAAGTAGGGTTTTTAGGCACATCTTTACTGGACCAGTAAGCTAATATATTTTTATCCAGGGGCACTCTCGGTTCATATCTCAACTTTTGAACCATTCCTTCAAAACTATCGAGTGAAGTTCTTCCGGGCAGACCACGAAGTGCCTCAGCTTCTTGTAAACGGTTTTCCAAAACATCATTGTCATGACTAGAATTGTCACTATCATGCCGGCTAGTGCAAACTGTAGTGCATATCACTTCTCGAGTTTCAGTGTCAAGCGATTTTAGGCTTTGTAACTGTTTATATGTTTCAGATAATAATTTTTGAGCTTTCAGGCTATCTTGGTCTGATAACAATACATTTAGACGACCATCTATGTACAAGTTTTCCAAGACTAAATCTGTATTTAATAATGTTCTTTCCCGTAATTTCATATTAGTTACTAATTCATTAGCAAATACGCTTGGAATCGATTCAAGCTTGGCTTTGCAATTCAGCCATGTTATGTAAAAATCACCAATTGTTAGCTGTTCACGCTGTAAAGCTTCTGTCGCCGTATTGATAGGCTTAAGGCACGTGAGAACTTCTGTAATTTGTGTCCAGAAGTCGTCTGAGAAAATGTCCGATAGCTCAGACTGGCTGTCGCATATATCTTTTAGTGAAACCAATCGCACTAACATTTGGTAAGTGGAGGACCATCTAGTAGGACAATCAATGATAGGTTTGTTTAAATATTTAGATTTTATAAAGTTTTTCATAGTTGGGCGTCGTAAAACTTTTACTGCCTTTCTTGCAAGTTCAATACAAAGTTGTACTTGTAAATTGCCAGCAATAGCGTCTTTAACTGCGAGTTGCAGTGTGTGTGCCGCACAGAGCATAATACGTGGTTTGAATTCATTTCTCATTACGTTAATAAATACATCAACGTTTATTTCCAATGGTATATCCGTTTCAAGTCCAATGTTATCATTATCATCATCATTTTCATCGTCAATCTCACAATCGCTATTCATGTCGGTATTAACATCTCCTGTTATTGTAGAGCAATGAGCTGTTAACAATCTTGACATTCTTTTAAAATTACTGCCGTTGTCAGTAGTAATTGAATATATTTGAGCCGTCGGTATCATAAAATCATTTAAGACCTCTAAAACCTTTTCTTTTAGGAATTCGCCAGTTTGTCGTTCTAAAATTTCCAAAACCGCTAAATTTCTAACTTTTATCTGGCCTTCTTTTATATATTGTAAATTAATGCCTAAGAAATTTTTATCCAAATATGAAGCTGAATCAAGTTTAAGGCTTATTAAATTATTTCTAATTTCTGACGCAATTTTTGATTTTATTTGGTATGCTTTTTCCGGTATCATTCCCTTTATTACTTTTATATTTATGTGTTTAGTTTGAATATTAGAAGGAACAGCTATGTTAATTATATCTTTAAATGCTTTATCTTGTATCAATGCAAGGGGTCGCCCATGTACTGTAACTAATTTCACACAATTGTTTATAACTTGGTCTGATGTTGTAGAATGTCGAGATGTACTTGGTTAGTGCTGTTGATTTTCCTTATTTATATTAGTTATAAGTAGGTATTCTTGCACATGTTTCGATGAAATATGATTTTTTAAATTAGTCGTATGCTTGCCCTGGAACAAAACGAGTACTTAATTAATTATAAACATGTTTACTTACTAGTTTAATAAAAATATTGAATAAATCAAGACCTACGTTAAGTGGTCGGGCCACGTTCATTTATACCCATGTATATACCTAATTTGCTACCTATTTTAGTAAGTAAGTAGGTATTAATATCTACGATAATTACACTGCGTTACACGATTTTGGTATCCGTTAAATTGATAGCTGGAATGAATAGGTAATGAGTCATAGATAAAAAGTTCCAAACATATTATGTGGATATAGGTATTAATATCTACGATAATTACACTGCGTTACACGATTTTGGTATCCGTTAAATTGATAGCTGGAATGAATAGGTAATGAGTCATAGATAAAAAGTTCCAAACATATTATGTGGATACCACATCACGTCTAGTTTTCGAGGTACATGTCAATCATTATTTTAACTACCCTCACTTTAGGCGTATAAGAAACAGTTGAGGTTTTCGATGTTATTTTACTTTTTTATTGTTTTGTTGCTTTTGTTTTGCTTGAAGATCGATTTCAAGGCCGTTGGGACAGAACTATGCTAGGCGATTACTGTTGGCGTCTAAAACGAGAAGATCCTTCACAACACAAAAGACAAAGTTAAAATTTAAAGGTATTCCGGCTTTAAATTGTATGAATTGATTTTTTCTTTTATTTTTTATACCTAAATGATAAAAAATAAACTCGATTGATGTAAAAAAATCTGGTATATTTTATTAGATTTCTTTAAATTATGTTTCATTCTTTCAATTTTTAGCATAATTTGGCACATCCTCACGGAAAAAAAAATGAGACGTGATGGAAAGAAAATATCTATGTATTCTTACTAAACGATAGGAATAAATAGGAAACACAAACAACACATGACAAACAAACAAACATGACAAACAACAACAACATGACAAACAAACATGACATTTCAGAGCAGTACCTACTTAATTTTTTTTTTTCATTTGTAACGCAGTGTTATTAGATTAACACTAAGGTAATGCCATTTTTATATAAGTTCAGACGTAGTAACAAATATAAAATCTTACCTTAATGGCATTTCCACATAAATTACATTTGCTTGTGTTATTTGATGCATCAAACACATAATAACGATGCACAGCATCTCGCCTCGGCTGTGGCATTTTCACAGAAAGACAATTCTTGTTGTAATAGGTATAATAGGGAAGCTAAAACACACACTAACTTAAACATAAACACTGCTAAATTGCTTTTACTTCCGTAGTTCCGTCCGAGTTCCGAATCAAATGACGAATGATGAAAATAAACAAGTATAGACACGAAAAAATAAATATTATTACAATGTTTAGCATGTGTGACGAGCAAAATTGAACTTTATTATCATATAGACAATAGTTATTTTTCCATGTTTACAAGTCGCTCGGCAAGTCGGTACACGCAAGAATGGCGGACCGCCGGGCGCGGTACGATGTCACGTGCGGTCGTGGTTATGCAATTTTCAAACTAATATCGATTGTAAACAGTGCATATATTATTACAATATCTTGAGTTGGAATGGCTTACCCCTGTTACAGTGTTACAGGGTGTTGAAAGGGTAACCCGTTCGTAACGGGTTAACTACACCCGTTCGAAGGTGTAACATGTATCATAGGGTTTTTTTTTGAAGCGCTTAAAAAAACTCCTTCAAAAACCCTTTCAACGAGTATCCGGCCGGTCCCTGGGTTCTACATTATTTTTAGTCTATATTAATGACCTTTGCAGCCTGACACTTAAAAATGGTGTTGTAATGTCTTATGCGGATGATACTGCTCTGTTATTTGCAGCTAAATCAAGGGCTGAGGCCTATGAACATGCTCAGGATGGTTTCAACATTGTGTGTTCTAACACTGAATGCTGATAAAACAAAATACATTTCATTTACAATGAGAAATACTAACACACCGCTTACTAACCAAATAATTTACGCGCATACCTGTAGCACGTACGCTGACACTGCATGTTCTTGCCCTACTTTAGAAAAAGCTGACCATTTGAAATATCTTGGTGTCACTATTGACTCCAATCTAAATTTCCGTAAACACATCGAGTTACTATGTGCTAGAGTGCGCAAACTAATTTATGTTTTTAAGTATTTAAGCAATGTAGCCGACTATAAATTAATAAAACAGGTTTATTTAGCGTTGTGTCAGTCTATTCTAACCTATTGCATAACATCCTGGGGGGGGGGGGGGGGAATTCGTTTCTTCTCTCTCTAGAACGTGCTCAAAGAGCAATTTTAAAGGTTGCTACCTTTCGTCCGTTTAGATTTCCTACACACCTGCTCTACAAAGCATGTAATGTGCTCACAGTACGGCAATTATTTATTCTTCACATTATACTACAGCAGCACTCTACCCTTCCCTATGACCCAGTTCCATCCGATAGGAGAAGAAAAGACCTGGTTTGCACAAAGCCTCAAACTAGAAATGCTTTTGCTAGTAAATTTTATGTGTTTTTAGGACCTTTTCTGTATAATAGACTCAACAAGAAACTAAACTTCTATAGTCTAAGTTATAGGAAATGTAATTTTGTAATATCTGATTATTTAGCGACGCTTAATTACACGGACACAGAAAAACTTCTAGAAGTCCTGGTTTGATTTGATATGTCATCCCCTCGTTTTTAGCTGTACATATTGTAATTAAGTTAGTTTTAATGTTTAATGTTTTTGTTCCTAGATTTACTTTATTTTAAAACTTTTCCTGTCCTAATTAAATTATACAATGTAAAGTGATGGCCTGAAAAACAGGTTTAAATAAACCTACATCAGGCAGGTCGCTACCTAACATTTGATTTCGCCACTATCGTAACTTGCAACAGTTATACATATATACTTTACTTATAGATTACTTATAAGCACTAATTATACAATTGTTTAGAAATAACACTACTGCACCTAAATATACATTTTTGTAATACCTACTTTTTTATAGAAATAAATTATTCTATTCTATTCTATTCTATTAGACCATGGCCAATTTATAGCTCCTACACACACACAAGGACGTGGCAGGCCGAGACTCGCAGTAGAGGTCGAAGAAGATATCTTCGATTTCTTTGGACGGAGCCCTAGGTCGAGTACGCGAGATGCAGCGCGGCGCTTTCGCGTAAGCCAATATGCCGTGTGAAAACTTCTCCATACAGCTGGGTTGCACCCGTACCATTTTCAAAAGGTACAGGCCTTGAACGACGCAGACGCCGTTCCCCGTCGAGCCTTCTGCGAGAATTGCTGATTTTATGGATGACGTACCGTTAGCCTTCCATCAAGATTTTTACCATCAGCAGGACGGCGACGCACCGCCTCATTACTCCACCGCCGTTCGTGATTATTTAGATGCAGAACACGGTGATCGTTGGATCGGTCGCAGGGGGCCCGTCGCCTGGCCACCTCGGTCGCCAGCCGTTATTATTATTATTAAAAAAAAAAAAAATTCGCTGCCAGTCCTGCCACCAACGTCCTACCCCACAAGGTGTCTTAGAGGAACTAAACTGGTGGGCCCAAAATTGTCAAAAGTCAACACCTCTTCAGTACCCTCCACCAATAAACTTTCTGACTACAGATGCGTCGGATCAAGCGTGGGGGGCACAACTGAACAATTTGGCTGTCAGGAACTTGGTCGCAAGAAGAGAAAACGCTGCATTGCAATCAAAAAGAAATGCTAGCAATATTAAACGCTCTTCAGAACCAAGTTCATTGGCTCCATCAGTTCGCTCCTCATTCAAAGCGACAACAGAACAGCGGTCACCTACCTGCGAAAGGAAGGACGTACGAGGACATTATCCCTGTTGGAAATAACCTATCGAATTCTGAATTTGTTAGACCAACATCAGATACATTTCAGCATACACTACATTCCGGGCAAATACAACAATCATGCGGACCACTTATCGCGCCTTCGCCAACCTCCAGAATGGCACTTACTACCGACTTGTGTAGAAATAGTGTTTGCAAAATGGGGAACCCCAGTAATAGATTTATTTGCCTCGGCGACTGCTCACGTAGTATACAATTATGTGTCTCTAGATCAAAGAGATCCTCAAGCTCTGTTGCACGATGCCTTCAGTGTCCCATGGAATTACTAGCTCGCATGGATTTTTACACCACCATTCCTAGTCCCCAAAGTCTTGTCTCACTTAAACCAGTCGACAGGAATATTCCTAATAGTAGTACCTCGATGGGAGAGGGTATTCTGGCGTGCGGATCTCAAAGCCCGAGCGCTCGCGGCCCCATTAACTCTGAGAAACCTGCACAGATACCTAATAGACACGTTGACGGGACTCCCACCACCGAAAGTCGAGAACATTGTTCTCGAGGTTTGGAAATGTGGGGGTGGTCCGATGCGATAAAAACGTGGAACCCTCAACAACTATCACTGCTTAAAAATTCTTGGCGAAAATCGACTCTAAAAACCTACAAGGTAGCCTGGAAGCGCTGGACGTCGTGGTTTCGCAATAAAAACCTGGACCTAATGAATCCCTCTGGTTCACAATTAGCGCAGTTTTTATGTGACTTATATTTAATTGATATGTTGTCGTATAATTCAATACTTTTGCATAAATCTGTAATATCTACATTATGTAACGATGAAACTTCAAGTCAGTTAAGTTCACACGTTCTAGTTAGACATGTTTTAAAATCAATTGCCCTAAAGAATCCAAAGGTCACTAAACCTCCAGTTTGGGATGTTGGTAATTAATTTCCTTTTTGACTAATTACAATATTGATTCAAATAACCTATTCCAAACGTCACGTCATACTGCAATTTAATTGTTGCTTTGCTCTGGCAGGCGAATACACGATCTAACTCTACTTAATATTGATCCTAATCATTGCATGAGATCTGATAACAATATAATATTTTGGCCACGGTTTGGCTCCAAAACTGACGGCAGTAATTACAGTCCGGCTGGAAATTGCTTTTAAATACCAATAGTTCTAGCCTTGATATTCTGGATAGAAAGAACTATAGCATTATTAAACGACAGACGTATTAGGCAAAATCAACTAATTTGTTTATTACGGTAAGAGGTGTGGCTAAACCTGCTTCACGTACAGTCATTGCAGGGTGGGTAAAGACCCTGTTTGGGGAAGCTGGCATTGCAGCCACTCCAGGTAGCACCCGGTCTGCTGTAGCCTCCAAAAGCTGGTTTCAAAATCATCCCCTCGACGAAATCTTGGCTCGTTGGCTTGGCTGTTAGTCAAAAAGGAAATTAATTACCAACATCCCAAACTGGAGGTTTAGTGACCTTTGGATTCTTTAGGGCAATTGATTTTAAAACATGTCTAACTAGAACGTGTGAACTTAACTGACTTGAAGTTTCATCGTTACATAATGTAGATATTACAGATTTATGCAAAAGTATTGAATTATACGACAACATATCAATTAAATATAAGTCACATAAAAACTGCGCTAATTGTGAACCAGAGGGATTCATTAGGTCCAGGTTTTTATTGCGAAACCACGACGTCCAGCGCTTCCAGGCTACCTTGTAGGTTTTTAGAGTCGATTTTCGCCAAGAATTTTTAAGCAGTGATAGTTGTTGAGGGTTCCACGTTTTTATCGCATCGGACCACCCCCACATTTCCAAACCTCGAGAACAATGTTCTCGACTTTCGGTGGTGGGAGTCCCGTCAACGTGTCTATTAGGTATCTGTGCAGGTTTCTCAGAGTTAATGGGGCCGCGAGCGCTCGGGCTTTGAGATCCGCACGCCAGAATACCCTCTCCCATCGAGGTACTACTATTAGGAATATTCCTGTCGACTGGTTTAAGTGAGACAAGACTTTGGGGACTAGGAATGGTGGTGTAAAAATCCATGCGAGCTAGTAATTCCATGGGACACTGAAGGCATCGTGCAACAGAGCTTGAGGATCTCTTTGATCTAGAGACACATAATTGTATACTACGTGAGCAGTCGCCGAGGCAAATAAATCTATTACTGGGGTTCCCCATTTTGCAAACACTATTTCTACACAAGTCGGTAGTAAGTGCCATTCTGGAGGTTGGCGAAGGCGCGATAAGTGGTCCGCATGATTGTTGTATTTGCCCGGAATGTAGTGTATGCTGAAATGTATCTGATGTTGGTCTAACAAATTCAGAATTCGATAGGTTATTTCCAACAGGGATAATGTCCTCGTACGTCCTTCCTTTCGCAGGTAGGTGACCGCTGTTCTGTTGTCGCTTTGAATGAGGAGCGAACTGATGGAGCCAATGAACTTGGTTCTGAAGAGCGTTTAATATTGCTAGCATTTCTTTTTGATTGCAATGCAGCGTTTTCTCTTCTTGCGACCAAGTTCCTGACAGCCAAATTGTTCAGTTGTGCCCCCCACGCTTGATCCGACGCATCTGTAGTCAGAAAGTTTATTGGTGGAGGGTACTGAAGAGGTGTTGACTTTTGACAATTTTGGGCCCACCAGTTTAGTTCCTCTAAGACACCTTGTGGGGTAGGACGTTGGTGGCAGGACTGGCAGCGAATTTTTTTTTTTTTTAATAATAATAATAACGGCTGGCGACCGAGGTGGCCAGGCGACGGGCCCCCTGCGACCGATCCAACGATCACCGTGTTCTGCATCTAAATAATCACGAACGGCGGTGGAGTAATGAGGCGGTGCGTCGCCGTCCTGCTGATGGTAAAAATCTTGATGGAAGGCTAACGGTACGTCATCCATAAAATCAGCAATTCTCGCAGAAGGCTCGACGGGGAACGGCGTCTGCGTCGTTCAAGGCCTGTACCTTTTGAAAATGGTACGGGTGCAACCCAGCTGTATGGAGAAGTTTTCACACGGCATATTGGCTTACGCGAAAGCGCCGCGCTGCATCTCGCGTACTCGACCTAGGGCTCCGTCCAAAGAAATCGAAGATATCTTCTTCGACCTCTACTGCGAGTCTCGGCCTGCCACGTCCTTGTGTGTGTGTAGGAGCTATAAATTGGCCATGGTCTAATAGAATAGAATAGAATAGAATAATTTATTTCTATAAAAAAGTAGGTATTACAAAAATGTATATTTAGGTGCAGTAGTGTTATTTCTAAACAATTGTATAATTAGTGCTTATAAGTAATCTATAAGTAAAGTATATATGTATAACTGTTGCAAGTTACGATAGTGGCGAAATCAAATGTTAGGTAGCGACCTGCCTGATGTAGGTTTATTTAAACCTGTTTTTCAGGCCATCACTTTACATTGTATAATTTAATTAGGACAGGAAAAGTTTTAAAATAAAGTAAATCTAGGAACAAAAACATTAAACATTAAAACTAACTTAATTACAATATGTACAGCTAAAAACGAGGGGATGACATATCAAATCAAACCAGGACTTCTAGAAGTTTTTCTGTGTCCGTGTAATTAAGCGTCGCTAAATAATCAGATATTACAAAATTACATTTCCTATAACTTAGACTATAGAAGTTTAGTTTCTTGTTGAGTCTATTATACAGAAAAGGTCCTAAAAACACATAAAATTTACTAGCAAAAGCATTTCTAGTTTGAGGCTTTGTGCAAACCAGGTCTTTTCTTCTCCTATCGGATGGAACTGGGTCATAGGGAAGGGTAGAGTGCTGCTGTAGTATAATGTGAAGAATAAATAATTGCCGTACTGTGAGCACATTACATGCTTTGTAGAGCAGGTGTGTAGGAAATCTAAACGGACGAAAGGTAGCAACCTTTAAAATTGCTCTTTGAGCACGTTCTAGAGTGAGAAGAAACGAATTCCCCCCCCCCCCCCCAGGATGTTATGCAATAGGTTAGAATAGACTGACACAACGCTAAATAAACCTGTTTTATTAATTTATAGTCGGCTACATTGCTTAAATACTTAAAAACATAAATTAGTTTGCGCACTCTAGCACATAGTAACTCGATGTGTTTACGGAAATTTAGATTGGAGTCAATAGTGACACCAAGATATTTCAAATGGTCAGCTTTTTCTAAAGTAGGGCAAGAACATGCAGTGTCAGCGTACGTGCTACAGGTATGCGCGTAAATTATTTGGTTAGTAAGCGGTGTGTTAGTATTTCTCATTGTAAATGAAATGTATTTTGTTTTATCAGCATTCAGTGTTAGAACACACAATGTTGAAACCATCCTGAGCATGTTCATAGGCCTCAGCCCTTGATTTAGCTGCAAATAACAGAGCAGTATCATCCGCATAAGACATTACAACACCATTTTTAAGTGTCAGGCTGCAAAGGTCATTAATATAGACTAAAAATAATGTAGAACCCAGGGACCGGCCGGATACTCGTTGAAAGGGTTTTTGAAGGAGTTTTTTTAAGCGCTTCAAAAAAAAACCCTATGATACATGTTACACCTTCGAACGGGTGTAGTTAACCCGTTACGAACGGGTTACCCTTTCAACACCCTGTAACACTGTAACAGGGGTAAGCCATTCCAACTCAAGATATTGTAATAATATATGCACTGTTTACAATCGATATTAGTTTGAAAATTGCATAACCACGACCGCACGTGACATCGTACCGCGCCCGGCGGTCCGCCATTCTTGCGTGTACCGACTTGCCGAGCGACTTGTAAACATGGAAAAATAACTATTGTCTATATGATAATAAAGTTCAATTTTGCTCGTCACACATGCTAAACATTGTAATAATATTTATTTTTTCGTGTCTATACTTGTTTATTTTCATCATTCGTCATTTGATTCGGAACTCGGACGGAACTACGGAAGTAAAAGCAATTTAGCAGTGTTTATGTTTAAGTTAGTGTGTGTTTTAGCTTCCCTATTATACCTATTACAACAAGAATTGTCTTTCTGTGAAAATGCCACAGCCGAGGCGAGATGCTGTGCATCGTTATTATGTGTTTGATGCATCAAATAACACAAGCAAATGTAATTTATGTGGAAATGCCATTAAGGTAAGATTTTATATTTGTTACTACGTCTGAACTTATATAAAAATGGCATTACCTTAGTGTTAATCTAATAACACTGCGTTACAAATGAAAAAAAAAAATTAAGTAGGTACTGCTCTGAAATGTCATGTTTGTTTGTCATGTTGTTGTTGTTTGTCATGTTTGTTTGTTTGTCATGTGTTGTTTGTGTTTCCTATTTATTCCTATCGTTTAGTAAGAATACATAGATATTTTCTTTCCATCACGTCTCATTTTTTTTTCCGTGAGGATGTGCCAAATTATGCTAAAAATTGAAAGAATGAAACATAATTTAAAGAAATCTAATAAAATATACCAGATTTTTTTACATCAATCGAGTTTATTTTTTATCATTTAGGTATAAAAAATAAAAGAAAAAATCAATTCATACAATTTAAAGCCGGAATACCTTTAAATTTTAACTTTGTCTTTTGTGTTGTGAAGGATCTTCTCGTTTTAGACGCCAACAGTAATCGCCTAGCATAGTTCTGTCCCAACGGCCTTGAAATCGATCTTCAAGCAAAACAAAAGCAACAAAACAATAAAAAAGTAAAATAACATCGAAAACCTCAACTGTTTCTTATACGCCTAAAGTGAGGGTAGTTAAAATAATGATTGACATGTACCTCGAAAACTAGACGTGATGTGGTATCCACATAATATGTTTGGAACTTTTTATCTATGACTCATTACCTATTCATTCCAGCTATCAATTTAACGGATACCAAAATCGTGTAACGCAGTGTAATTATCGTAGATATTAATACCTATATCCACATAATATGTTTGGAACTTTTTATCTATGACTCATTACCTATTCATTCCAGCTATCAATTTAACGGATACCAAAATCGTGTAACGCAGTGTAATTATCGTAGATATTAATACCTACTTACTTACTAAAATAGGTAGCAAATTAGGTATATACATGGGTATAAATGAACGTGGCCCGACCACTTAACGTAGGTCTTGATTTATTCAATATTTTTATTAAACTAGTAAGTAAACATGTTTATAATTAATTAAGTACTCGTTTTGTTCCAGGGCAAGCATACGACTAATTTAAAAAATCATATTTCATCGAAACATGTGCAAGAATACCTACTTATAACTAATATAAATAAGGAAAATCAACAGCACTAACCAAGTACATCTCGACATTCTACAACATCAGACCAAGTTATAAACAATTGTGTGAAATTAGTTACAGTACATGGGCGACCCCTTGCATTGATACAAGATAAAGCATTTAAAGATATAATTAACATAGCTGTTCCTTCTAATATTCAAACTAAACACATAAATATAAAAGTAATAAAGGGAATGATACCGGAAAAAGCATACCAAATAAAATCAAAAATTGCGTCAGAAATTAGAAATAATTTAATAAGCCTTAAACTTGATTCAGCTTCATATTTGGATAAAAATTTCTTAGGCATTAATTTACAATATATAAAAGAAGGCCAGATAAAAGTTAGAAATTTAGCGGTTTTGGAAATTTTAGAACGACAAACTGGCGAATTCCTAAAAGAAAAGGTTTTAGAGGTCTTAAATGATTTTATGATACCGACGGCTCAAATATATTCAATTACTACTGACAACGGCAGTAATTTTAAAAGAATGTCAAGATTGTTAACAGCTCATTGCTCTACAATAACAGGAGATGTTAATACCGACATGAATAGCGATTGTGAGATTGACGATGAAAATGATGATGATAATGATAACATTGGACTTGAAACGGATATACCATTGGAAATAAACGTTGATGTATTTATTAACGTAATGAGAAATGAATTCAAACCACGTATTATGCTCTGTGCGGCACACACACTGCAACTCGCAGTTAAAGACGCTATTGCTGGCAATTTACAAGTACAACTTTGTATTGAACTTGCAAGAAAGGCAGTAAAAGTTTTACGACGCCCAACTATGAAAAACTTTATAAAATCTAAATATTTAAACAAACCTATCATTGATTGTCCTACTAGATGGTCCTCCACTTACCAAATGTTAGTGCGATTGGTTTCACTAAAAGATATATGCGACAGCCAGTCTGAGCTATCGGACATTTTCTCAGACGACTTCTGGACACAAATTACAGAAGTTCTCACGTGCCTTAAGCCTATCAATACGGCGACAGAAGCTTTACAGCGTGAACAGCTAACAATTGGTGATTTTTACATAACATGGCTGAATTGCAAAGCCAAGCTTGAATCGATTCCAAGCGTATTTGCTAATGAATTAGTAACTAATATGAAATTACGGGAAAGAACATTATTAAATACAGATTTAGTCTTGGAAAACTTGTACATAGATGGTCGTCTAAATGTATTGTTATCAGACCAAGATAGCCTGAAAGCTCAAAAATTATTATCTGAAACATATAAACAGTTACAAAGCCTAAAATCGCTTGACACTGAAACTCGAGAAGTGATATGCACTACAGTTTGCACTAGCCGGCATGATAGTGACAATTCTAGTCATGACAATGATGTTTTGGAAAACCGTTTACAAGAAGCTGAGGCACTTCGTGGTCTGCCCGGAAGAACTTCACTCGATAGTTTTGAAGGAATGGTTCAAAAGTTGAGATATGAACCGAGAGTGCCCCTGGATAAAAATATATTAGCTTACTGGTCCAGTAAAGATGTGCCTAAAAACCCTACTTTGTTAAATGTCGCTAATTGCGTGTTAGCTGCTCCAGCAACACAGGTATCCGTGGAAAGGCTTTTTTCTTCCGTAAAATTTATCCTTAATCCATTAAGGAGCAATATTAGCAGCAGCTTATTACAAGACATCATGTTAATCCGTTCCAATCATGACTTATTTACTTAATTAATATTTTGTTTATTATACTTACATAATATAATTATAATCAGCTGTGAATGGCTGTGACTCGCTATCATTCATTCACCATTATTGACAAATGTGATTTCAAAATTATTGTAACACTGATTAGTGATTATGTAACAAATATTCATTATTTAAAAGTTGACAAAATGAATGAAAGACTGATTAGTGATTATGTAACTTTAATCATCATTTAAAAGCTGACAAAATTAATGAAAGACTGATTAGTGATTATGTAACAAATTTTAATCATTTATTTAAATGCTTATGCTTAAGTTTTTCGATGTAGCTCAGTATGTTAATGTAGGCGTGTGATCTCATGCATGGAGGCAAAAACTGAAGCTCTCCTATAAGTAAATTTCCAAAATAATAATTTCTCTTATCCAGCTCCTTGTCAAAAAAACAGTGAATACATTTTTCATCATTATCTGTAACGTTCACACATGATTCTTCGACTTTTTTCCTCTTTTGATTACTGTTTTCACTATAATCATTCTGAAGTTCGCAAGTTTCTTTGTTTTGATTTATTGTCGCCTCGGGTACATGTTTCCTTTTATTTATGATAATTTTACTTTTTATTAAAGATTGTGATTCGTTATCTGTGCCATTACTGCCGTACTCGGCGAAACCCGAACCTGAAAAGTAGTATCTATTTAATTTAGTTCGTTACTTTTTCACTAATATCATAATAAAAAATATTATTTTCTAAGCTTTTTTTTAATACTCCTCCCAAGAGCACAGCGCGATAGCGAAAGACTGTCGCCCAGTGCTCCATACACGAAATCAGGAAAGTGCGCAGAGTTATATCAACTTTATACAACTAGCACCCTCATGAGCCATGTACTCGTATGTGGCACCGAGTCAAAGGCCTTCTTACAATCTATCCAGCATGTCCTTCCTTTCGTTAACGGCGAACCTGTTGGCTAATGGCCATATCAATGAGGAGCAGCTCTTTAGTATCGTGGGACCCGTTTCTACATCTATTTTGAGAAGCGGACATGATGGTGGCTTGTTTGCTAATTTTGCATAATGGAGTTTCTTGCCCATTCTTCTCCATACGAGCCTACCTTTCCGAATGGGAGTAGAATCTTTTGTATTTTCTTATGTTTAATATTTTACGTTCAAAAGTGGCTTATAATGGCCTAATTAAAATAAATAATTTAACGTTACCTTTGAAAATTTTAGCTCTCAAAATGGATGTAAGAACTTTATAGACTATGGGAAGACACGTTCTTGATCTATAGTTTTTGGGTTTCGCAGTACTACTTGCTGCTGGTTGAGCAGTTGGGATATTCCTCTTGTTAGCAATTCTAGTAGCGACCCTGACTGTAAGGCTGACTGGAAAAGTTCCGCCAAGCGATCATGCAATCTTTGAAACCATTTAATCCAAAAATTATGCAGCTGTTCCGGCCCTGGAGATTTCCACTTAGGCAACGAACGTACTGCACGAGCGACATCTTCGGGCTGATTGTGATTGCCCCCATTTCTGGTATAGGTACCACTACCATCTATGTAGGCATAGGTGGTAGTGGTACCAGCATGACGGTCGATCGGTTGGTGTATCGCTCCGCCCGCTTCTTAAACCTACGTATGCGGCTTACCCATGCATACCTACACTTTTTGCTTTAAGGAGTCGATGCGCTCCGTGACGCGGGAGATTTAGTAATATGCTATTACTATTATTTAAAATAGTTTGGAGAATGTTTTAGTATTTCGTAAATAAATAAGTAGATTTAATCTTCATTGAATGCGAGGGTAAGGGTGATATCATGGTGAGTTTGAAAGGACGAATGCTTGCTGTGAGGGATGTCATGTATGTACCCGGTTTGCGTGTTAATCTGTTATCAGTATCTAAATTAGTAGAGAAAGGATGGAAGGTAAGTTTTGACAAAGATGGGTGCAAGCTAATTCACCATTTAGTTCCAGGCCATTTCAAAGGAAAGCTTTTGGCTAATGCAAGTGAAGTCTCAGGGATCTACAAGCTTGAAAGTTGTCAGGCGGTTGTAGATGGGACTGCGTTGGCGTCAGTGAAAGCAGGTAATCCTTTGATGTTGTGGCACCGGCGGCTTGGACACGTAAATGAGCGAGATTTACGTAAGCTTCCGGGTTCTACATCTGACTGCGAATATGAACAATCTGCACATCACATTTTATGGTAGTGTGTGGACTTACAGTAGTTAAAATTTCTTCTGACACCATGTCATGATTGATGGTATCGTATCCATAAGAAAACGCCATGTCACGATTACTATTCTTTATTTCAATAAATACTGTATTAGGGAAAACCGCACGCGCACCGACGCCATTGCCCGCAGTTCTTCTTCCTTCTCCAGTGTTGCCAACTTACATAATTACTACTTATAACAATGCCTACACAATATACAACATATACTGGTTTGTTTGTTTACAAATACGAATGAAATATAGTTTGTGTCCATTTATATACTTTACTCTTTGGTTTGTTTTGTGACAAGTCGCGTGAAAGGTCATAGGTAACTTTGCGGATTGTCGAAATTAATATCACTGTTTGTATTTAATTACGTATTAGTTTTTACTGTATTAGTGTCAATAGTTTTTGTAAATATAATTAAGTGTAAATAGTTAAATAGGTTTTATATTTAGTGTACAGTTAAATATAATAAAAATGCCGGGACGTAGCGGTAACAGTGAATTGTGGTTACATTTTGAGAAAGATGATAGTGGGGAAGCTAGTTGTATTATATGTAAAGAAAAGATTTCATATAAATCTACTACGGCCAATTTGAAAAGCCATTTGAAGCGGAAACATGTATCAATCTTTAGTTCAGCCTATTCGTTTCAAACTCCGCCTCCGCCTATATTACTTCAAACAAGTCTATCCTGGACCAAGCAATATACCTGCTACTGTACCTTCTACTCAAGGTCCAGTTGAGAGCACCAATGAGAGTGGAACCGGCAGAACTAAACGTCAGCGTTTTAAAAAAAACAAATAAACCTGGATTTATTAGATCTGTGCACTGACTCTTTTCATCCGTTTTCTATAGTGGAAGAAAGGGCGTTCAAAAATACAGCCGCTGGATCCCGGGATATGAACTTCCAACCAGGAAAACTTTATTGAACTCAATAATATAAATAATATAATAATAATAATATTCCACAACTATCACACAACGCCATCTAGTCCCAAGCTAAGCAGAGCTTGTGTTATGGGTACTAGACAACTGATAAACATACTTATATATTTCTAAATACATACATATTATAGACAAATTACACCCAGACACAGAACAAATGATCGTGCTCATCACACAAACATTTGTCCTGGGTGGGAATCGAACCACGACCTCCGGCATAGCAGTTAGGGTCACTAACCACTAGACCAACAGGCCAGTCATAATGCAACAGGCCTACACTAAGACCTTTGATTTTATACAAAATCAAATGAAGAATGATGTCAGGTCGATTTGTTTAACTGCAGATATGTGGACCTCTTTTTAACTGAAAGTTATATAGCCCTCACAGGTCATTATTTAACAGATAATTTAGAATTTAAAACCGTATTGCTAGGATGTTGTCATTTTTCCGGACACCATACATCTGAAAATATCGCCACAGAAATCAGGACACTAATAGAGAAATTTGGATTGAAGGAAAAAGTAAACTTTATGGTTACTGATAATGTAAACGCCACTTTTTGAGAATTTTGGGTGTTATGCACACACACTGAATTTAATTGTTGATAATGCTCTAAAACTTGTCGAAGATGATATAGCCAAAGTAAAAAGGATTGTGGCACATGTTAAAAAAAGCACGCTTTCATCAGAGAGGTTGCTGAAATATCAAATTCAACAAGGAAATGAACCAAAACGTCTTAGCCAAGCCGTAGATATAAGATGGAATTCAACATTTTATATGCTAAAAAGATTTGTTGAGCTTGAAGAAGCTATTCGTGCTACCTTAGCTTTCACAGATAGTCAATTACCCATAATCGCTACCGAAGATTGGACATTATACTCACAATTGTGTCAATTATTAAGACCATTTGAAGAGGTCACCAAATCTATGAGCGGGGAGAAATATGTATCTGGAAGTTCCGTAATCGTTGTCACACGATGCCTTATAGAAGCATGTGAATAAATTACATGCAGAACGGATTAGCTATCTGCCCTTACAGACGTTGCCTTGACATTAAGGTCTGGATTAATAGACCGTTTCGGAATAATTGAACAAAGTGGCACCTTTTCATTGTGCACTTTCATGGACGGGGGTCCATGAAAGTGCACAATGAAAAGGTGCCACTTGAAGCGGGGGCTTCAAAACACAAGGTTTTTGTGATCAAAATGAAGCAAATAAAACAAAAGAAAGAGTTAGGAAAATGGTTGCTGCATTGATCGCAAAAACAACAGACACCACACCATCTACAGTTTTGACAGTAACTGACGACTTAAACAAAAGTAATGACGATTTAAACCCGTGGAATATTTTTGACCAAATGATTGCGAGTACTACAACACAAGGCACGTCACTGTTAAAGGCAATAAAGGAGGTAGATATGTACCTAGCGGACGAACTATCAGTGTTGCCAACCCAACTAAAGCCAATGTCGCTAAGAAGCCAATTGCAAAGTCGCTAGATGTCGCTAAATGATATGAGTATCAAAAGTCGCTAGGTCTCGCTAGATTCTAACTAGCTTTTAACGTGCTATCAATAAATTTCGTTTTTACCTGGATCAAAAGAAAAAAAAAATATCAAAAGAGGTTTTTTTCCTTTTCCCCTATAATTGTGGCCAAACAATGTACCATTAAAACAAAGGTACGATATAGGAAAAAAAAATTTTGAATTCAGATTTTGAAAAAAAAAATACTGGATTTATTAATGCATTTGGACCACCTGAAATTGTCGATCAAAGATGCTAAAACTTGGAACCCGAGAATTTTAATTTGGTCTCGTGATTCATCCAATGATGCGTTTTGTTACTTCATTTTAAACACGTATGAAAACCTAAAAATGTATTATTTAGAATTTTGTTTTGTATTAAATACAGGTTATTTTTCCCGGCACACTTTTTTCTTGAAACAATATCAGCATCTGCCTTTTCCCAAGAATTTAAAAAATACATTTATTTCTCATTTCAGATTATTTTGTTTTTAACTTGATAAGTAGCATCAATACCATTTTAATGAATGAAATAAAAATACATTGTAATCAAAATAATGTCATGTTAAAGAAAAAAATCAATAATTCCAATTAAAACTACTTTTCTAACTATCTAATATAATTAATTAATCTTCATCTGTTTCGACTTCAGAATCATCGATGAGAGGTATAGGATTGCTCACTCTTATGAGGCCTGAAGTTGATGGCTGTGGATCCTGTTGAACATCTTTAAATGAATACGCTTTATTGGTTCCAATCAGTCTTAAAACATCCGACGGTAACTCATAGCTGAAACATGTCTTATTCATTCTTTTTAATGTAGACCTGATCATCAAAATCGAATTCAGGGTTGCAAGCCCCATTCGATTGCGTAGCTTAGATTTTATTATATTCATAGCGCTGAAAACTCTTTCGATTTCGGCATTCGAATGCGGTAATGACAAAACAGTAAATGCAAGACTGCATAGTTCTCGGAATGGATTTTCGTTACCAGCATCTTTATATGACTGAACTTCAACCCAAAAATCTGATGTATTTTCAATGTTGCGCCATTTAATAAAGTTAATATTATTCCATTGTTGAGTAATTTTTTCTAATACACTGACATTTTTAAAGCCCAATTCTTGGGCTGTCCTCAAAACTTCAGTTATAGATAATTTGTTATTTTTTGTTAATATTTCAATATTAGGTGGGAGTCTATTCTGTAATTCGTTGATTAATTTTACTGTGAAGTCGATACATCTTTTTTTAATGGCTCTGACACTGTCCTCAGTCGTGTTTATGGTTCTGACACAAGTCTCAAACGCGTAGCCCAGTGTAGTAAATGGATTTATATGACTTTCTTGAATTGGCGTAGTCAGGAAGTTAAAATTGGCAGGCTGGTAAACGACTCTTTTGCAGATAGATCGTAGAAGTAACGTAAGACTATCCAGCAACTTAGTAGGGTCAGCATTTTCGCCCTCAAATACTTAAAGAGTCGTTTGTACTTCTCCTAGTACGCTTTGGATATATGTTAAGTAAAGCAAGTTTCTTTTATCCTCAAACATTGAATGTATAACCTCCGCGGAGTAGCAGTTTTCTCTTGTTTTACAAATTGAAAAATGCAATCGAAGCTCATCCCATTGTTGTAAAATACGACAGACTGCTGGGTATACAGACAACCATCGTGTCGAACATACTTTAAGTATTTTCAATGGCTCCTTGCCGCAATTAATGGTCTCGTATATCTTTTTGTATTCATCTTGGCGTTTTGGAGATAGACAAAACCAATTATAAGTTTCTCGGATCAAATATTCAACATTACGCGGTAACGTATTTTCAGACGCATGGCTCACTGCTAGCTGTAATGAGTGGCATACGCAACGCACAAGTATGAGATTTGTTAATCCGTAGTCAACTTGTAAAATTTTGTGTAGGCCATTATTGACTCCTGTCATCACAGAGGCATTGTCGGTACCTATACCGATTAAGTTTTGAATATTTAATTGATGGTCCTTTAATGTAATTACAATTGCGTCAGCTAAACCTTTGGCATCGGCTTTTTCAATAGATGTCGAGACAAAAATGTTGACACGATTTTTTTTTGTGTTCCGCTAAAATATCGTATGGCTATTCCCAAATATTTTGACACGCTGACATCAGTAGACTCGTCCAGCAGAAGACTGAATTTTTGGTCACCAATGTCATATTTCAAAACTTCCTTGAAATGTGGCCCCAGTACTTCACTTATTATATTTGAACATTTTGTGCGGTGTAATTGAATGTCCTGGGTGGATTTAGAATCGGCAAATATTTTTTTACATAGTTCACTTAGATGGTCCACTGTTAGAACTGAACAATGCTCAGCAATAAAAAGTGCAAGTGATGCTTCTGCTTTACTTGAACGTTTAACCATATCAATTTTTTGCACTGGCAGGGGCTGCTGTGTACATTTTATCTTGATTTTTTGTTTATGTTTCTTCGTTTCAGCGTGTTTTTTTATGTCACTTATTTTAGCATAAAATTCGGTGTGGCAGTAAAGGCACATACCTTTGATTTCGTTTACATGTACAGGAGACAGCCATCCTTTAAATTCAGGATTATCCTCCCATTCCTAGCGTTTCATGTAGGTTATTGCAGTAGACACCAAGAAAACTCTAATATGAATGATTTTGGAAATATTAAGAATTTGACGATTTTAAGTTGTAGTTGATCAACTAGTTGACAAACGCAATTCAACGTTAACGTTTCGTTGACGGAAAAACCTTCAACGACCCATTGCTAGTCTGGACGTAAGCCGTGGCCAGGCGCGTGCCGCTGGGAGGCGACGACGGGGGGCGGGCGGTGCGAGGGAAGCGCGGGTGAGCGCCTCGAATCTTCGATCGCGGTTGCGTTCCGTTGCGCGTAGACAGATAAGAGGACCCATACACCTACAATAATATTGCACAATTTTGATGATTGCACAATATGATTGATGAGCTCCGAAACCCACACGGTACAATTGAATTAAGACAATAAAATTGAACAAGCATTCTCGTCATAACTTTCTTCAGTGCACCATGTCTGATAAAGATTTGGCTGCAGCTATCGTGTGTTTAATTGTAGCGAAACGGCAAAAACGAAAACGCCGAATCTGGACTAAGGGCTGGTTGATGAAAAGGCCAATCTACAATAACGAACGCCTGTTAAAGGATTTAGAATTAACTGAATTGAAAGATTTCAAGAATTATATGAGAATGGATCCTATCAAATTTAAGGAATTGGTTCAGTTGGTAGAACCTTTAATAGAGAAAAAAAATACTGTAATGAGAGAAGCAATTTCACCATTTCAACGTTTGGCCATTACATTGCGATACCTGGCCACTGGAAATACTTTCGAAGATTTGAAATTCAGCACTGCAATCTCACCACAATCACTTGGCAAAATTGTAATAGAAACCTGTGAAGCAATAATACAAGTTCTAAAGGATTAAGGAAAGAAAATAAATACATTTAGTAATAAATTTATTTATTTATTTATAGGCCGTGTCTACATCTGCTACTACAAAAGACCTATTTCTCTACACTATGTAGGCAAGCATACTATAAGTTAGGGGATTACGTTGATGATAAAAATGCTTGGCTCAATGCTGGTCCTGCTCCACAACCATAGGGGCATATAAATCGATTATCATGTGAAGTTATTGTGGAAGCTGCAGAAATTGTTAAAATATCTTTGAATATCTTAATATTATATAATTGCATAGCACATGTGTGAGTACTATGTACTACTATAAAGCCACTTTTTACATTTAGTTATTATTATACAGGGTGTCCCAGAACTCAGGGCAATCTGTGACAGGATTGATCATAACCATCACGAGAAAAATCTGAAAAAAAATCTATCCCATGCAGTTTGAAAATTATAGGCATTTTAAGAAAAACCTAGAAATTTGATCAAACTGTACCATTTTTCGGTTATTGTGGTTATTCTTTTTTATTTTTGTTCATTTGAACTTTGGAAGCGTAATCCTAAATAACATTTCTAGAATCCCAATAAAAAATAATGACACAATTGCCTCAAGTTTCCGAGAATTGAGACTATTTGTTAAACTACGAATTTAAAATTTTGAAGATTCGTCGACTTTGACAGGCCCTCCTTTAAAAAAAAATGTACTAAAGTGCCTTGGCAAGTGGCATTAAAAGTTGGCGCATTTAATCAGAATTCTAAAATGGTACAATACTTGTTGGTTCCATACAATAAAAAAAAGTAAAAAAATTAAAACCTCAAGTAACCCGATTTTTGCTATCTCAGTTAAAATATTTTTGATTCGCACAAGCTCTAGGTATAAAAAAGAATAACCACAATAACCGAAAAATGGTACAGTTTGATCAAATTTCTAGGTTTTTCTTAAAATGCTCATAATTTTCAAACTGCATGGGATAGATTTTTTTTCAGATTTTTCTCGTGATTGTTATGATCAATCCTGTCACCCCGTTTCGGCTTGACGTTGAGTTCTGGGACACCCTGTATATATATTTTTTTTGTGACTTTGCCCTAGTTGCTGAGAGAATGTCATGCTCACTCAAATGTCTCGCTGATAGTGGCGCGTGTGTCGGATCATTTAGCTCCCTTCAAAATGGTTGAGCTGAATGGTGCTGATCCATGACGCATGGATCAGCACCATTCAGCTTAAGTTCGTGAACGGGCGCTGTCAGTAGAGACTGGTCATCTCTTAGTTGCCATGGATATATATATTTTTTTTTTAATGGGACAAGCCCGCCTCACTATTCCCAAACCACTGTAACTTCTGTAAGCCAGAATCAACAGTGGCGACCACAAGAAAAGCGCCGAGACAATGAAGCTCGACGAAGTCCCAGAGAAATGATTTGACTGTCTTGGATCCCGCAACGAAATTAATCAGAAAAGAATAGCGGAGGAGTAGGAAAAACAGAAATTTCCACTTATTTATTTTTATTTATTTATTTATTTATTTAGGGATAAAAAACAGCAGTACAAAACATGTTATAAACTAAATATAAACTTAAACTAATGGCACTTATTGCACTACCAACACTATTATCCACTGATCACTAACTTATGATTAATTGTGCTACGCGAGTTAAATACACACATCAAAAGTGTCTAGGGATCAACATATATTTTTGCAATAACTTTTCTCCTGATTGATATTAATTAAAATTTTTTTTAAGGATTCATCAAATAAAGTGTTTTCATTTGTCACAGTAACGATAAACCAAGTCACCTTTGCATTAATAAAGAAATTTGCCATTTTCCTAATAAAGGGATTTTTGACATTTGAACCACTAACATTAAAGTTCGAAAAAAAGACTGAAATAACAGTTTTCTTTAAAATTTTATTGGGTAACTTAAACAATTAATAATCCGTGTTTCTACCGCGAACACTAACAACACAAGAACATCGGTTTGGCATACTCAAAATGAGTTCATCCAAATTACGCTGTGGAATGGCCGCCCATGTTCGTTGCAACAACAAAAAAAGGTCTTCTTGCGACTGGATACCCTCCATATTCGGCAGAGCTCTTCTCTGTAGCATATCCCATGCATGCTCAATCGGGTTCAAGTCTGGCGACTGAGCAGGCCAGGGCAGGACATTGATGTTAGCTGCGGCGAGAGTCTGTCTTACAACTCTTGCGGTGTGCGGTCGTGCATTATCATGCATTAACTGAAATAAGGGACCGATTTGCACTTGTAGAGGAACGACGACGTCTGATACAATCGTCTCAGCATAAATTTGAGCGTTGAGGTTGCCTATGATCCAAATCAACTCAGTTCTTCCGCCGATCCAAATACCCGCCCATACCATGATGGTTCCACCACTATAAGGATGGACTTCCTGGCAGGATTTTAATCGCTGTTGGCGTCCAGGGGTTCTCCAGTGTCGTATACGTCTTGTATCCGGTCTCATACCAAAACGAGACTCATCAGAAAAGCACACGAAACGCCATTGTTCTTCTGCCCAATTTCTGTGTTCAAGAGCCCATTGATATCGAATCCTACGATTGTGCATTGCTATAGGTGGTACCCGTAGCGGTCTTCGGGAATGAAGGTTCACTTCATGCAAGCGGTTTCTGACTGTTTTTTCTGTGAAGCCTCACGGCTAACATCATGGCGGTTATTGTTGGAGCTCTTCGAGTTAAGATTTGAATGTATCGGTCTTGTCTCCGTGTGGTGCAGCGATACCGTCCTCCATGGCGCTCAGCCACGGTACCAGTGCTTCGGTAACGTGTCCAAAGTCGACTGATAACACTCTGACTTGTATTCAGAGCTAAAGCCACAGTACGTTGCCGGGAACCAGCTTCTATCATTCCCACGGCTCTGAGCATTTCTTCCCTGCTTAAATGACGTCGCCGCTCCATAATAACGTTGGTTTTAATCAGTAGTAGGGAAACAGTAGCACTAATAATGTCTTCAATGCGTTGTATGTTTTTATAGGGAAAATATTGACAGCTGATTTTCATCTTTTACTCGAATTTGATTCACAGTTCCTGATTCAAATTATGAAATGCACCAAAAAGGATCCATATAAATTTATAAAATCATAAATTTATTACAAAGCCACATCTCAATCTCAAGAAATCCGCATAAAAATGCTTGATCCCTAGACACTTTTGATGTGTGTACATTAATTAACTATAAAAATTATAACAGTTATTTTTTTTTATTAGAATAAAATTATGATGCACCCGGTAAAACGACTTTGGGTACCTCGAGTACCCAAAACGTTTTTTGTAGTTGAGCGACCTTGGGTATGTTAAGTACCCAAACGAAATGTTATGGGAGTGTTTGGAAATAAAGCCTTATCACTCTTAAGTTTAAAGTTAATTTCTGTCTGGCAAAATTACGTATCGTTCCTTTTGAATCACCGATCATTTTAAGGTATGACAGCACTAGTACTCATTCAGTCAAAGATTGAAAAATAAACGTTAAACTGACAGTTGATAGTTGTGGTCGCGTTTTACGGTAATTGAACAGGTGCGTGAAGTTTTTTATTGTATTTTTAGTGTTTTTACATTAAAAACACCAAGAATTGTATTTGTGTGTGTTATTCAGTTACTAAAGTAAAGGATTCAGTGAAAGATTCAAGTCGGTAAGTAAATTAGTACGTTATTTCCGTAATATTCCGAAACCGGTACGGTTCGAAGAAGATGGTTCAAAATGTTTTGTTGTTTGCGTCTTCTGTACCTTAATTTAATACAGTGTTTATTCTACTGCCACGTTTTTTACATATATGTTAAAGTATTAAATAAGCTACAAACTGGTACCAATATTTTTATTCTATCTAACAGATTTATTTAGTAAAAAAATATTTAGTCTGGTCGCAAAACTTCCGTTCGCCAACAATTTTTACGATGTTTTGGGAAGCTTGTAAATAATAAATATTTTACTATACGAAGTGGTTTTATGTATTTTTTACATTAACCATAATCACACCATGCATTTTAAACCTTAAAATATATATGTTGTTGGATTTCGTATTCGTTAATAATTTTCATTGTAGGGTAGAAGTAAAAATGACTTGCAAAATACGCCACTATCCTATCGTGTCCCATCCTTTTCCCACATGCACACCTGGACTATCGCTGTTCTTGTCACCGCCGACGGCGACTGTGTGAAGACCCTCACTCACATCTCCGAGAGTAGCGTTACTAAGAGCATGCTCCTTTATTAATTTTTTACTAATTTACGATTGCGAATAGCCGCGAGTGCATTTTACGAACTATTGTCTAAAACACTGCAAAAAGTGCGTGTTTATGTGCTGAAAGGCGTCTGAGCGCCCCCTCGTGCGCTGCCCTGAATCCAGCAAGGACTCGAACCCTCTGCCTACCGACGCGGAGATAGAAATTGAAGACGGCGAATCTACAGGTCAGTGGTGATGCATGTTTCCTGCTAAATTCCTTTGTCCATATTCAAGTTCGTCGTCCTAATTCGTGTCGCATTTTGCAAGGTCAGACCTACCTACGTACTTTTTCAACCCTCTCAACAATACAGTCCATTCGAATCCATCCAGCTCCCAGCGTCTGGGATAAACGCAAACAAATTTATATTTCCGCCCTTAATTGGTGTAAGGCGCCACCATTTAATTTGGTCCTTCGAGCCGGATAAGTTTGGTAATTTTGGCCGCATTCTAAATTCATACCGCATGGTCAGTTATAACTAAACATTTACTGTAGGTACTACGTAATTAAAATAGATTGTCGTTTATTCTTTGTATTTTCCCGCACCGACAACTATTTCTTTTTATTTCCGCACCCGCATTGCATAGTACAACACAACGTAAAAGTTATTTCTTTCCAAATTCATTCCATTTTTGTGGTCCGCCATTTTATATCGTTTCCTATATGACCGTGTTTTAGATGACTTGTTCGTAATTGTTCGGCAAACTTCGGCTCGCTTCGTCAGCGCTCGTTCGCATACCAGTTCTTTTGATATTTTTCACTCACCCGCAATAATTTTATTTTATTTTCGCTAAAATTAATCGTTTTTACGATAATACCCGCTTATAAATACTTGTTTACATATTCGTGTTACGTACTTATCGCCGCTATACTGTTTACAGTTATTCACAATGGTTAAGTCTAAGAGGAAGAGTAGTGATGCAGACATGTTCTTCGACACTGCGAGTACTAATAAAAACCAATTATCATTATACGAAGTCAAACGTGATGTTATTTACAAACGCGTAGAAAATATTTTCGAACTTGCACACAAAACAAATAATGATCGACAATATTTTAAGTCGTTTTGTTCTAGTGCTTCAAATATTGATACATTGCGTAATGATTATCAACAAGCTTTAGATTCCTATAATATAATAAATTTACAGTTGAACCCCGATTCCGAGGTCGAGTATGATTCCTGGTTATCGTTTGAAGAAATGTTTTGTTTTATAAAACAGGTTTTACTCAATAACAAAATCGAGTGTCCTGAACCTCAACCGTCATTACTAAAAGCTAATTCTCGCCTTCCGCCCATTGATTTGATGTCATTTGATGGTAACGTCAAGAAATGGCCATTGTTTTATGAACAATTTAAAAGCATGATACACGATAACGCATCGCTCAGTAATAGTGAAAAAGTATTTTACTTAGTAGGTAAATTAACTGGGCAGGCGTCGTGCGTTTGCGCAGGGTTGGCTCCAACCGCAGAAAATTATATTATCATTTGGGAGGCACTCGTGCAAAAGTATGACGATCCTCGCTCACTCGCATCCGCTTATTTAAACCAACTGTTACAGTTTAAACCGTTATCCATTGCTAGTTCCGATGGGCTAGATTCATTTATAAATAATTTTGATTCATCTGTAGCAGCGCTTAAGCAATTAAAGCTTAATGATTTAACCGAATTTATTTTCTTGCATTTGGCTCTGCAAAAGTTAGACGCAGACACAATTAAATTATTTGAAATTACCTATCGTAAAGATAAAATACCTTCTTACTATAATTTAATTGAGTTCATAAAGGAACAAAGTAAAGTTCTGTCTCGTTCTACGAATCTTAGTAAATCGATAGATAATAATCATTCCCAGTCTAAACAACAGCGTCAAACTAAGCACATCCCTAAACCGTCCAAGTCTTTTGTGAATACAGACATAGGGTGTGGTCCAAGTGTAAGCGATAAATGCGCTTTATGCAATGACAAACAACATGAACATTTATATTCTTGTTCATCGTTTATTAAATTAACCCCGCGAGAAAGATATAACTTTATAAAACTTAATAATTTCTGTAACAATTGTTTAAGTATAAAACACAAGACTTTTTCTTGTACTTCGAAACATACTTGTTCTCATTGTTCAAAGCGACACCACACCTTGTTACATTTCAATCTAACTCAAAATGATAAAACAAATTGTAACGTTGGCTCCGTGGTGTCCAACACCGCTAATCCTATTCCCGCTACCGCTCATGACGCGCCGCGCCCTACCCCGGCCAGCAGTCATGCAGAGTCCGCTATGACTCATTCGCTCGCCGCTTCTAATAACCCTACAACTATTGTAAATAATGCATCGGTCTGTACAGTTTCGTACGATCGAGCAGCTCGTTATCAAACGACTACGTTGTTAGGGACCGCAAAAGTAAAGTTTGTTGATTCTTCAAACCGCACTCACTTTTTGAGATGTCTAGTGGATCCTGGTTCTCAAAGTGATTATATTTCCGCATCTTGTTGTAAGCGCCTATCGCTTCCTATTTATACTCAAACCCGCTATTCGGAAGTTCAAGGCATTGGAGGAGCTTCACAAAAAATTCTCGGCGTTACCTCAGTTAAATTCGCGTCTCGCTTTGATAATAAGTGCGAATATTCTATAAGGCCGATGGTAGTAGGACAGATTACGTCACAGTTGCCGGACACCTGTGTTGATACCGCGTCTATTGAATTTATTCGTAACTTACCGCTCGCTGATGACGAGTTTTCGCAACCGGGAACTATAGATATACTTTTGGGTGTTAAACTTTATTGTGAAATTTTACTTTCTGGTCAAATTAAAAGATCACATGATGGTATGCCTTCTGCCCTTGAAACGACTTTAGGTTACCTAATTTTAGGTGACGCTCCTATTATTTCTCCTCAACCCGCTACCCACACATTGTGTGCCTTTACTTCTGACTCGCTACACCAGATTGTCGAAAGATTTTGGGCAGTCGAGGAATTACCTTCGCAGTCATTTTTAAGCCCCAACGATCAGCAGTGTGAAAATATTTATACTTCAACCACTGTTCGTAACTCCGACGGCAGTTATTCAGTTGACCTTCCTTTTAAAGAAGACCCCAATAATCTAGGCAATTCTTATACTACGGCTAAAAAACGCTTTCTACTTTTAGAAAGGAAATTTTCTAAGGATCCTAGTTTAAAATTAAAATATGACAAGGTTATTCGTGATTACCTAAATAAGGGTATACTGTCCCGCACCGCACCTGAGACATTAGCCGCTCCAGGCTTTTACCTACCGCACCATCCTGTAGTTCGCAACGACAAGGCGACGACCAAGGTACGTCCTGTGCTAGATGGCAGCGCCAAGACCGATACAGGCTTATCACTAAATGATATCCTATACACGGGTTGCAATCTACAGGCTGATATATTTCATATACTTTTGAATGTTCGTGTTTATTATATTGCCTTTTGTGCAGATGTGAAACAAATGTATTTATGCATTTATACTAATGCTCCGCACCGCAAATATCAACGAATCTTGTATAGATTTTCAGAAACCGATCCACTCGAGGTTTTTGAGTTCACTCGAGTCACATTTGGGCTTCGATCTTCACCATTTTTGGCGCTCCGCACGCTACGTCAACTCGCTAGCGATGAACGGCATAACTGGCCAACTGCGGCAGCCGTATTAGAGAGGGACATTTATATGGATGACGTAGCTTCATCTACTTCTTCTCTCGAGGAAGCAGTCAAGACAGCTACCGATCTGATCCAGATCTTCAAAACTGGCGGGTTTGATTTAGTCAAATGGACGTCCAACTCGCTGGAATTGCTCGAACATATTCCCGAGTCGCACCGTCAATCTGAATGCATTTCCTTCGACGATGGAAATACATTTAAGATATTAGGTTTGCGTTGGTTACCCGCTCAGGATACCTTTATTTTCGAAATATCAAGTCCCCCACCTGTTTGTACTAAACGCGCCATTTTATCCGCTACCGCTCGGTTGTACGACGTCTTAGGACTCGTCGGCCCTATAATTCTTTTCGCTAAATTAATCATTAAAGAACTCTGGCTTTTAAATCTCGATTGGGACGATATACCCCCTTCTCGCATCGTTAAAATATGGCAACAATACTTAACAGAATTACCGCACATATCTAATTTATCATTTCCACGTCATCTAGGTATAGAAACCGGTTCTATGGTTTCCTTAGTCGCATTTTCAGATGCGAGTGAATCCGCATACGGCTGTGTGATTTATTTGCACGTCGTAAATGGCGATCAATCGCCTATTATTTCGCTCGTGTGCTCCAAATCGCGTGTTGCATCCGCTAAACCTAAAATCACTCTCGCACGTTTGGAATTAAACGGAATACTTTTAATGTCGCGACTTCTTAAAACCGTTTATGACACTTTATCTAAGCGACATAAAATTGAAGATATTTATGCTTTCTCAGACTCTGAAGTAGCACTCTGTTGGTCTGTTGCTTCGCCACATAGATTTAAAACTTATATTGCCAACCGCATTTCTCAAATTCAGGAAAATATTTCACCTGAAAACTTATATCACATCGCTGGCTTACATAACCCCGCAGACTGTGTATCTCGTGGGCTCACGCCTTTGCAGCTCATTCAACATGAGCTATGGTTTAAAGGTCCATCCTGGCTTTCCTTGCCTAGACAAGACTGGCCTATACAGCGATTTTTATCCAACCGGCCTTTACCGGAAGAAAAAACCGTTTCGCACGTGACTAAAGTCACAGATAACGATATCCCGCTTTTAAAATTAGCTTCAGAGTGTTCCACTTGGGAAAAGCTGCTGGAAGCTACTGTTTTTTCGCTTCGATTTATAAAAAAATTGTCGCAAAACGATACAATCACCGCTGAAGATTTAAACACAGCTGAATTGGAAATAATTCGCACCATTCAGTCTAAATACTTTTCCGAAGACATTAAGAATATTTCTAAAGGTCAACCGTGTTCGGCCAAGTTACGGAAATTGTTTCCATTTTTATGTAACGGACTTTTACGTGTCGGAGGTCGCTTATCGAATTCGACACTAGAATATTCTTCTAAACATCCGATTTTACTTCCTGGGCAAGGACATGTTGTCAAATTATTAATTGAATTTTATCACCGCGACAATTGTCACGCCGGGCCGCAGTTATTAATTTCGATATTAAGATCCAAATATTGGATTATTTCCGCTAGGCGTGTGGTTCGACAGTACATACACAAATGCAATGATTGTTTCCGAGTTAATCCTAAGCCTACATTTCCGCCTATGGCCGATTTGCCTAAATGTAGATTAGAGCAATGCAAAGCGTTTTTACATACAGGCGTCGATTACGCAGGGCCGCTTTATATTACTCCTTACCGCAAACGGGGCGTACGAAGTGTAAAAGCTTATATTTGTGTTTTTATTTGTCTCGTAACAAAAGCGGTGCATATCGAACTAGTATCTAACTTAACTTCTGCTTCGTTTATCGACGCATTTAAACGATTTATATCGCGAAGAGGTCCTTGCAATTTCTTATATAGCGATAACGGGACAAATTTTGTCGCATCTAAAAAATATTTTAATGAACTTCATGAGTTTTTACAAACCGCTGATTACTATCAAAGTTTTAGTCATGAACTCGCGAAGAACCGTATCACGTGGCGAATGAACCCTCCTACAGCAAGTCACTTCGGAGGGATATGGGAAGCGAACGTTAAAAGCACTAAGTCGCTTTTATTTCGTACAATCGGCAATCAAGTTCTCACCTTTGAGGAGATGTCGACCATTCTTATTCAAATTGAGGCAGTGCTAAATAGCCGTCCTCTTTATGTTTTGAGCTCTGACCCATCAGAGCCATTAGCACTTACTCCCGCTCATTTTCTATCTACTTCTCCGCTAGAATGTTTACCCGCAGCCGACTTATCCGAAGAACGAACAGATCTGTTGTCTCGTTTCTCCTTAATGGATTCGATAGTTCAATCATATTGGAAACGATTTAAGTCGGAATATTTACATAATTTGCAACAACGCGAGAAATGGAATACTCCGTGTAACCCGATCACAGTCGGTACCGTAGTGTTGTTAAATGTAGATAATGCTCCACCCTTGCAGTGGCCATTGGGAATTGTTACCAATGTTTACCCTGGTAAGGATGGTGTTGTTCGCGTCGCGGAAGTAAAAACTAAAACCGGTACTTATAAACGACCAGTAGTGCGGTTATGCCCGCTTCCGACTCAATAGTCAATAATATTTATATATCCATATTTTCGCTCATAAGTATTAATTAGCTTACGTTAGATAAGTTTAGTTTAGAAATTTCATTATATTATATTTATCCGCTCTAGTTACTAAATACCCGCAACTTGAAGTTGCTTATTATAGCGATTTTCTTGCTTTTCTAACCTCTTTTGAAGGGTTTCTTCAAGGCTGGGAGGATGTTGGATTTCGTATTCGTTAATAATTTTCATTGTAGGGTAGAAGTAAAAATGACTTGCAAAATACGCCACTATCCTATCGTGTCCCATCCTTTTCCCACATGCACACCTGGACTATCGCTGTTCTTGTCACCGCCGACGGCGACTGTGTGAAGACCCTCACTCACATCTCCGAGAGTAGCGTTACTAAGAGCATGCTCCTTTATTAATTTTTTACTAATTTACGATTGCGAATAGCCGCGAGTGCATTTTACGAACTATTGTCTAAAACACTGCAAAAAGTGCGTGTTTATGTGCTGAAAGGCGTCTGAGCGCCCCCTCGTGCGCTGCCCTGAATCCAGCAAGGACTCGAACCCTCTGCCTACCGACGCGGAGATAGAAATTGAAGACGGCGAATCTACAGGTCAGTGGTGATGCATGTTTCCTGCTAAATTCCTTTGTCCATATTCAAGTTCGTCGTCCTAATTCGTGTCGCATTTTGCAAGGTCAGACCTACCTACGTACTTTTTCAACCCTCTCAACAATACAGTCCATTCGAATCCATCCAGCTCCCAGCGTCTGGGATAAACGCAAACAAATTTATATTTCCGCCCTTAATTGGTGTAAGGCGCCACCATATGTCATTACTTGTTTTTTATTTATATAGCCATTTATTTGAAAAATAAGGTAAAAATTCTCAATGTTCGTATTTACAACCGATTTTATAAATATACAAATCATACTGTCTAACGAAATAAACACACTTCAAAAGGTACGTTCAAGAGCATTATAAAAAATATGAAGTGTTAGCAAACTTCTCAGAAACAAAGTCACGAATCCTCTTTGTTTACAACATGTGCGGGCCGCCCGGTGTTATCGGCGATGACGCGGCGATGACGTAAGCGCGCCGGCCACTTGACGGTTATTTTTTTTGCGCGCTTAGTCGTTCCACCGGAACACTTTTATAAGACACCTCCTCCCTCCATCACAGAACGAAAATTTCCATTGAACACGCTTTATGCTGACCTAGCTATAACCTGGTCTAGAACAATTGATCTTGTGGCACAATCCCATGAGCCGAGACAGGAAATCCTCATTGGAAAAGTGCTAGTTGTGTTTGAGGCTGATCTGTGCCTCATTCATGTCTCATCAGTACTCAGATTTTTTATTCCTTACTCGTTAGTGTTGTGTTTCTCTGATATGTGTGCTGCTTGGTTTTCTGTAGGCATTTACGCCTCCATTCATGATGATAAATACCCTGGTTTCTCACTGCATACAGAGGTACAAACCTGTCTGAGAAATATGACTGAACTGCTGCGTTCTCATCAGCAAAAAACATATCTCCTGTTGAAGATGTGGCCTTCCCTAGTCATCGGGTCTATTCTCAGAGACCTAGAAGGAAACCCAGAGTTCGTAGAGACAATAACAGCGGATATTCAGGTAGGATTAAAACATACTTCATTTTACAAAGCAGCCACATCAACTATCACCGACCCCACCCATGCCATGTTAAGACTGGAGTTGGCAGGATTGTGGAAAACAATGGGTCATCCTGTTGTAAACATGGATAACAGCACCAAGAGTTGGTTCTCCAAAGGCACAGTACTGAAAAGGGGACTAGAGCCTGCGGCTGAGGCCATCAACAACATGTTCAAAAAAGAGTTCTGCAGACAGTTTTACAAGATCCATAAAAAATGGCCCAACATCTCCACTTCTCAATCTACTAACCCACACGTGATATCTTGCTTGCATGCTAATGAATGGGGAGAAACTTCCACTCATAGGTGGTCACCGGAGGACTTCCAAGGTGTGCGCTTGCTCAAGAATTTTGAATTCAATTACCATTTTGATACTATAGACATTATATCTGATAAGGCAATCATCCCAAAACTGTCAGAATGGGTTCATGAATATGATACTAAAGCATTCCGAACTGAACACGGCCATATGCCTAGGGGATCTAGGCCCACAACAAAAAGTGTAGTGATGCATTTCCTGACAACTGAAGTATTTGACTGCAGAGAGATTTTAGGCCTCATAGATAAAGGTGTGGTTCCCCTTGAATGGAGAGTGATGGTTGCAGTCCCCAAAGAGAGAGAGTTTAAAGAAAACGATGCACGGTGTTTCGGTAAAATGACTCCGGAGATGCGAGCATACCAGGTTGTTACAGAGAAAAACCTTGCTGATACATTATTACTCGACTACAAGTATCCTAAATTTGTTAGCGGATAGGTTAAAAATATCTATGCTCTCAAATCTGTCGTTGTAAGAATCCACAAGTTGACGCAGAAGAGCTCGAGACCCAGCATTAGAGTGACATATTTGGCTGGTATTAGTTGCTAGTAAACGGTATGGGCGCGCTCGTCTACTGTTCTCGGAACAAGGTAACACAGTTTATTGGATATATCAGAAGAATCATATTTGTTATGGATAATACCGTGAACAAACATTGCTCCAAGAAGCAGCCTTCTGGATTCTAAAGAAAGCAGGTTGTAATTCTTTAACAATGTATCATACGAGGCTTGGCTGTGACTACATCTCCAATGCATGGCTCGCAGAAACTTTCGTTGTACTGTTTCGATTGATTCAATATACTTTCTATAGTAAGGGTTCCATATCATAGTAGCAAACTCCAGACATGGCCTAACTAAAGATATAAACAAGTATCTATAAGTTGATGGACGTTTAAAATCTCTACTGTTACGCATAACAAAACCGTACATTCTAAGCGCGTTGTTGATAATAGTATCTATGTGCGTGTTGAAATGAAGTTTTGAGTCCAATGTCACCCCGAGGTCCCGCAGTGAATACACTCTATTTAGTTTTGCATTAGATAAATAATAGTTACATAGATGTTGTTATTTATTTTTTGTAAAAGTTATAGCGTTACATTTGGGTAAACTCAGTAATAGTTTATTTGTGGTACAATATGTAGAAAGTCGATCTAAGTCACTTTGAAGTAATAAACAATCTTCAAAACTATTGATAGTTTTGTAAATTTTTAAATCATCTGCGTATAGTAGAAAGTTAGAGTGTTTAAAGCAACAAATAATGTCGTTTATGAATATAGTGAATAATAAAGGACCCAAAATTGATCCCTGCGGGACTCCGGAGGTAATTGAAATTAGCTCGGATTGATAACCATTGATAACAACTTTTTGAGTACGGTTCGTTATGTAAGATGTGAACCAACGCAGCAAATTTCCGCGAATACCATTAAAAGCTATTTTTTGTAATAGCAATTCGTGATCCACCTTGTCAAAAGCCTTCTGAAAGTCCGTATACACAGCGTCGGTTTGTAAACGATTATCCATGTTTTCGAAAAGATTCCCAACAAAAATGAGTAAATTTGTATAGGTGGATCGTTGTCGGACAAAACCGTGCTGTTGCTTAATTATGGACTTGTGTAAAGTGGGATATATTTCATTGTAAACTAATTTCTCAAAAAGCTTTGACAAGGTGGACAGAATGGAGATCGGGCGGTAATTTTCCACGTCATGCTTGGATCCCTTTTTGAAGACTGGAGTCAAATGTGCTAGTTTCCATACATCCAGAAAAACGCCGTGTTCAATACATTTATTAAATAACAAATGCAGAGGATCACACAGTTGATCAGCAACACGTTTGAAAAACGAGGGTGGGATACCGTCAGGTCCAGGACCTTTTGTGGCGTCTAGCGATATGAGCTCTTTGTGAATTTTTGAATGATTTATATAAATTTTACTAATAAGGTCACTATCGCTATGGAAGGTAGAAGGAGGTACCCAATTATGAATATCGAGTGTAGATGGTTCATACACGGATTTAAAGTACGTTGCAAACAGTTCACAGATATCGCGCGGCTCACAGCAGGAAGTGTTTCCCAATTTGACATTAGATGGAATCCCTGAATTAGCACGTTTACTAGATACATAACTCCAGAAAAGTTTGAGATTTTTGTGAACATTATCTTCGACAGGTTTTATGTAGTTGGAGTAGCATTGGTAGCATTCGCTATTGAATCTACGTCGGTAAAGAGAAAATTGCTCGAAGTCGGATATGTTATTGTAAACTTTCCATTTGATCCAAGCCTTGTTTTTTGTTTCGAAATAGCTTTATAAGGTTCACTTCCCTCCATATCAGCAGGAGACAGAAAAGAACAAGGCCAATAGGCACACAGGGACGTATACAACTGGGATAAGCCCAGTTGCCTAGCACCACGGATTTGTGTATTGTTGTCATTAATATTACTGGGTCCTAAGTTGTGAGCTGTTATATTTGATTCCAATAATAGGTATGACAAAAATGCTTGAACGCACGGAAATTTGTTCTAGTTTCTACAAGGTCCGTATAGTAAATAACTCCGGATGTAACTTGTACACTATCCAACATAATATTACGTTCATTCTGCCAAAGACTACACTCCCATAAAATGTGATGTGCAGATTGCTCATATTCGCAGTCAGATGTAGAACATTGACAAAAAGGCGACGCAACAAGCTTGAAGGAAAATAATTTACTCTTAAAGTTACCATGACCAGTGAGAAATTGGGCAACACAGTGATCCACCTCCAGCCATGTCCTGGCCAGCCGCTCACGAACGGTTGGAAAGAACTGGTGGAGGTGTCGGCCTTTGATGGAATTATCCCACCTACATTGCCATTCTGACAAAAGATCCTCCCAGACGTCAGTCTGTGGTTTAAGTAATCTAGCTATTTTAGTACGGTCACGTTGTGTTAAAAAGTCTGCGCCCGCGGTCTCTCGTGCGCAGTAGTACATTGAAGCACGGCGCTGCACTTCGAGATCGACTGGAAGTACCCCTGCCAGTACCGGTAAGGCTTCAGTACTAACCGTCCTATACACTTTACACAAGAAAATCAAGGCCAACCGCTGGCTTAGAAGTAATTTACGTCGTGCCGCTCCTATGGTGGCCCTATCGGCCCAAACTGGTGCCCCGTAGCACATACACCCCAAGTAAGTAGCCCCATAGATCGTCTTCAGAGTTACAAATGATAAACCCCACGTAGATTTAGATATTCTCGTTAAGGCATAAAAGTTCTTTTTAGCTTTTTCACCGACGGTTTTTATATGTTCAATGAATGAAAAATTCCTCTCTAAGACAAACCCAAGGTAGCACACGGACTCCTTCTTTTTCACGGGAACGTTATTAAATTTTGGGGCATGATTTAAGATTACCTTTTAAAAGAAGTTGATAAGTTTTATGTGGTGCAAAGGTCAGACGGTTACGATCATTGGATCACTGGGATATTAATTTTAGGCAAGTGTCAGCCAAATTTTCGAGTCCAGCCCGAGTCCGTTGACCGAATGAGCAGCAGGCCGTCGTCCGCGTAACCGGTTAATGAACAGCCGCATGGAAGTGGAATCGCGAGGAAGTCATCAAAGCCTACGTTCCATACATACGGACCCATAACCGAACCCTGAGGGCATCCCATGGTGAGGGACTTTGACATAGAATGATG
Organism: Diarsia rubi; assembly: GCA_932274075.1. Taxonomy (NCBI): domain Eukaryota; kingdom Metazoa; phylum Arthropoda; class Insecta; order Lepidoptera; family Noctuidae; genus Diarsia; species Diarsia rubi. The sequence continues at coordinate 11,321,747 of OW026413.1, forward strand.
TCCAAGTTTGAGTTTCGCGGAACCATTTAAGAAATACGAGTATACAAGATTGTATATGTTTTTAGGGCAAAAACTAAATCGTAATAATCGTCATGGCTCGCACTTGGACTGGCACTTAATAACGGCGAAGACTTTTCAATTGAATTGGATGTTTGAAGCCGTTTTGATCTATCGTCAGGCGAAATGAAAATTAAGTAATTACCAATAAAACCGACGTTAAAATGCCAGAAAAACTTACTACACAAACACCCAACACAAAAATCTTTTTTTTTATTTGTTTATTGTATCGGTTACTGGACGCTCTTAACTTGCACGTATCGGACAGCTCTGTAAGGACAGGTACGATCTTTGTATCGAAGGAATCTGGTGAAGTTTTTTTGTATGCGTTCGATACGATTAATGTGTACTTTGTACATTGGACTCCAGACTGGAGAAGCGTATTCTAGGGTGCTTCGAAGGAGTTGAAAAGTACTTTCAATGCATGCGTTCCTTTGAAGTCATGCCCAATCCTTTTTATGAATCCGACCATCTTTCCGGCCTTGGTCAACATTTTATCTATGTGAGGAATGAACGACAGGTTACTACTGAGTAAAACTCCCAGATCCCTTATAATGTCCACTCTTTGCAGTACTGTTCCACTGAGCGAATAAGACGATGTAACTATTCGCTTTTTGCGGGTAAATGTAATGTGCTGGCATTTACTGACGTTGAGCACCATCTTGTTCGCAATACACCATTCTTGGAGGGAGTCCAAGTCAGACTGTAGCAGAGCGACGTCTGCTGAGGATTCGATTGGCCGATACATTTTAAGATCGTCTGCAAAGAGTAAACATTGGCTGTACTTGATATGGTTTATTATGTCATTGATAAACACAATGAAGAGTATCGGGCCGGCATGAGAGCCTTGAGGCACACCAGAAGTAGCGCAATATTCTGTCGAGTGGAAACCATTTACTACTACTTTTAGTTTCCGATCGGATAAGTATGATCTAAACCATTCTACAAGGTTCTCATGAACACCATATCCCGCTAATTTGGTCAGTAGTATTTGGTGGTCAACTTTATCGAACGCACTGCTAAAGTCAGTATACAATGCATCGACTTGCTTACCTGCGTCAACGTGGATGGAGATGTCATAGAGATATGTTGATAAGTTAGTGACAGTTGATTTGCTACTACAGAAACCGTGTTGCTGAGAGGCTATTTGCAATTTGAAATGTGAAGTTAAGAAGGGTACAACTAAGGATTCGAATATCTTTGAAAATAACGATAGCAGCCAAATAGGGCGATAGTTCTTCGCGTCAGTGTTGTCTCCCTTTTTAAAAACAGGCATGACGTTAGCCCTTTTCCATTCTTGGGGAAACTGGGAAGTTTCAATTGACCTGTTATATATCAATGTTAATGGCAGAGACAGATAGCGAGCGCATCTTTTAATGAAAATAGGTGATATCCCGTCGGGTCCAGCTCCCTTAGAAACATCTATTCGTGACAGTGCTTTTAGGACTTGTCTTTCGGTGAATTTCATCGTCGTAAGTGTAGTCTGTGGAAACTTTTGTATCTGCGACACAGGGGGTAGTGCCGTGACATTAGTGGAGGAAACACTAAGCGTTGAAGAGAAGTGCTGAGCAAAAATGTTGCATATGTCGTCACCCGTTGTAGCTGTTGAGTCGTCAAGCTTAATTTCTGAAGGAATTGCTGAAGAGTTGGATTTTTTTGCTTTCACAAATGACCAGAATGATTTTGGATTGTAACGAATATTATTTTCCATTGAATGCACATATTTTCTAAAGCATTCCTTAATTAGTGGTTGCGCTCGGTCGTCAAGAATTCTATACTCTACTTTATCGCGGGGGTTGTGGTACTTCTTGTAGCGTTTTCTAATTTTTTCCTTTTCGTTGAGGACTCTGACAAGACTTTTAGTGTACCAAGGAGGGAAGTTACGATTGGTATGAGTGATTTTTTGAACAGTTTCCTCAACTATGTTGTACAGACATTCATATAACGAAGTAACCATTGAGTTGACATTAGAATGAGACTGAAATCTATCGCTCCAATTAATTTTACTTAGTTTGTCATTTATTAATTCATAGTCAGCCTTTCTGAAGTTATAATTACATGACGTTTTAGGTTTTAAGCTACTGCAAATACCAGAGTCAAAGTTTACTTCTACGGGCGGATGATGATCATCCACCTTCGACAAACAAGTTACAGATTTTTCGACTTTTACATTTTGTATGTTACATAGAATCAAGTCTAAGATTCTATTTTTTGAATTCTTGACATTATTAAATTGACAAAGAGAATTTGATGACATAAAATCCACTAAACAATAGCCCAAGTTACTGTTGTAGTTGACAGGTTTAGTAGCAGTCACGTGAGAGGTCTGGGGGTCTGCGATCCATTCTATAAATCCCAAGTTGAAGTCTCCTATGATTATCATGTCATCGCCAGTAGTCTCGCTGACCCTCGATGCGTTGTCTAACAACGATTCAAGGTGATTCTGAGTGACGGGTGGGGGTAGGTAAGCGGCACAAATGTTTATCTTCTTACCTTCTCTTATTTTGATGCACACCCAGAGATCTTCAGCGGAAGTTTCCCATTGGCAGGCTCGCCGATTAAAAGCTTTTGATACGGCTATTAATACTCCTCCTCCCTCTTTGCCGTTCCGCGCACTGGAGCTCCTGTCCCTCCGATAAATGTGGTACTGGTTATTGAAGATCTCGCCGTCATTGATGTTTGAGTTGAGCCAGGTTTCGGTGGCTACAATAAGGTCGTACTGGGTTATACTAGCTGCCATGTTTATATCGGAAAGTTTAGTTCTCATGCCTCTGAAGTTCTGGTAATAGATGTTGAACTTGAAAGTTACCTCGGGGTTTTATATTAGATATTACCCACTATTGAGCTTATAGAAGTGCAACGGCTTGTAAGCTTTTTACCTGTTTAGGGCGGGCACCGTCTTCTTTGCGGACTAGTATGCGACCATCGCGAACCCATACGTATTTATAACCCTTTTCCCGAGCTATTTTCCTAGTCTCAGCATGGATTGCCTTGTTCATGGGAGATAAGTGCTCTGACACAAACACAGGAGTCTTGGTGCCCCCATAGCCTAATAGGCTTGAATTTAATTTCTTATCCTTTTCCAATGACTTGTTAAATTTCATAACTGAGGCCAAAACCTCGTCACGGATTCGCGTGTTACGCAATTTAACAACAATTGAACGTGGACGCTTACTGTCCAAGTCTAGCTTCTTAATACGGGTAACTGATAGGATATCTTGCTCTTGAATGTTGCATGACACCACCTTGGCCAGCTGTACGACAGTGCCGATGAGGTTTTCCTTACTGTTTTCGGGTACCCCATTAATTTCAACATTTTCTTGGCGTGTGTATTGTTCGAGAAGATTTAATCTTGTAGACAGGTCAGACACAGTAGTTTTCAGCCCCTCGTTTTCAGATTTCAGTTGTTTTAATGCTACCTTGTTTGTTTCACATTCTTGTCTCATTTCATCAAATTTTGCACTCATAAATTTCACAGACATTTCAAGTTCTTGCAGCGAATGAAGACTATCTTTTATAACTTGGAACTCCTGACTAAAGTAATCTCTCAGGGATAATTGCATCTGGGCCGATATTGTTGATTCGATTTCTTTGCAGATGGTGGCAACTAGGTATTTGTTTATACTAGGATCAGTGTGGACGAGATAATTTTCACTGTCACTCCCATCAGTATCGGTGGGAGAATTTCCAAGGCGAGGACGTTTTGATCGAACAGATACGTTCACTGAGTTAGAATGGACAGTTTCTGTTAAAGTACCTTGTAACTCCGTTTCTGGTGGTAACTGAGGTGCAAGCTGATCATCTGAAGGGGGCGGGGTTTTATGTAATTTGGGCATTGTTGACATAGTACAGGTTGAATACTCTTCCTTATGTATTGCCTTAATAGCGTAACACACACAACACTTTCTAGTTTTATTCGTTGATAATGTTTGTTTACATTAGTCTAGATGTCACAGCTGAGCGCGTTCCAAACTTGTTTGACGAGTCGTGCGACATACGTCGCCTGCGCAGGAGACAGCGCGGGGACGGACGCTTGCGGGTGAAGGGAGGTATTGAGCACTATGGCATCCGTTGGATATAGTTTTTGTGAAATTAATATCCGTATTACTCTTGAATCCGTTGTAATAACAATGTAATATTCCACTGGTCAGTAGTTCACTTTGTTTATACTGTATTATCACCATAAACTTTAATGCGTAATCAGTCTTTGTATTGATACGAATTTATAATTACGGAGCAAAAAAAATAACGTCTTGTCACTATAACGCGTCGCGTTCCGTTTAGTAATGTACCAAGATTTTGTAATAATATTCTGATTGAAAAGAGTGTCCATGGAGTTTCTTGCCCTTTCTTCTCCATAGAGATCTACGCTAGGGAATGGGCAACTACAGTACTTTCACAAGTTATTACGCCTTGTGTCTGTGACTGTAGCTTTAGAGTGCAATGCGTCGTTCCGGGGGTCACTGCGTCGAGTTGCGCGGCGCCGGATGTTTGCGGCGGCGAGTGCTGCGGGTGCGGGGGCGTGCGGCGGCGTGTGCCGTGGCGACGGGTGCGCGGGGCTCCGGGTTGCGGGGCGACGGTTACGCGTTGCGGCGTGCATTCGTTGTTCCGTAATTCGGGGTCTCGTGCATTCGTTGTAGCGGTGTGCGTCGCTGCGTGCTTTCGTGCTCGCGGTGCTCGTTGTTGCTGGCATTCGGCGGCGTGTGATTCGGCGTGGTGGCTTTCGGAATGACGTATTGCACTCGTAGATTTGTTTTTATGATTTGTTCTTCTGACATTCAAAAGTGCCTATAAGGGTTTAATTGAAATAAATGCTTTGAGTTTGAGTTTCTATTCTTTAAATGTAGATATGTATTACAATAAAAGAGAGTTTTCATTTCCTTCTGTATGATTTACAACAAACGTAGTAGTCTCATCAAAATTCTCTGAGCTATGTTCCATAGCAGGTAGCTGATTGTCGATTCGCACTGATGGCTGGTTAATATATCTTGGTACATGCGATGGTCTTGCTGTAATTTGTACTAAAGATGGGTCAACATATGTTGGTGATGGTAAAGGCATTGCGCTAATATGAACTGGAGATTGGATAACGTACGATCTTGATGCAGTTGAGTTTGCGGAAATATGAACTGGAGATTGATTAACGTACGATGTTGATGGAGTTGAGTTTGCGGAAATATGAACTGGAGATTGGCTGTATTGAATATTGTGCATAAATTCGTTAATTTTTACAGAATTACGGTGTAGCTGTCCTAATTGGCCTTCCATTAGGATTTCAGCAATCCCTTTTTTAGCATAAATTTGTTGCGGTCGATCCATTTTTCGTAGATCTGCGGCGCAAGCCAGAACCCAATAGGTGTATTCGTCTTTTTTTTTCACTGAGATGCTCATATGCCAAATTCATAAGTTTTTCTTCATTCTTGGCTTTTGTAGAAGCATGCTTCTTTAAAATTTTCCGAGGAGCCGTGTTATCATTATCATTCTTGCAATCATCATTATCATCCAATGTAGAAGTTTGACTAACCTAGAAATAAAAAAAATAAGTATTTTATATATTCTGTGTACATATTTATCATACTACTACAATTATAAAAAACAATTCACTATTGTGTTGATGGCTATTGTAAATGCCAATTATGAATTTATTATGGTCGATGTTGGAACGAATGGTCGAGTGTCAGATGGAGGTGTGTTACAAAATACCAAATTCGGACAAAAATTAAGGAGCAATGATTTGAATATCTCAAGACCTGCAGTTGTGAACAATAGTACTCGAAATCTCTCATATGTCTTTGTAGCAGATGACGCCAATGGGGCCAAATTTATTAAAGCCGTATAGTCTAACTGGATTGACAAAAGAAAAACGAATATTAACTTATCGATTGTCACGTGCAAGGCGGTTAGTGGAAAGCGCATTTGGAATACTTGCAACTCGTTTTGGAGTATTTCAAAGATCATTTTATTTACACCCTGTAAAAGTACAGAACGTTGTTCTAGCTTGTTGCTATCTTCATAATTTCTTCAGAAAATCCACATATTATTCTTACAAGTTCTTACAAGCCGAGAAAATTACTGTGTTGGACTCCCTTGGAAAGTTGTAACCAGAAAAATTCGCTACAGATTGCTAAGCGAGCAAGGGACGAATACTGTGAATATTTTAACAACGAGGGTGCAGTTTACTGGCAGGATAAATTTGTTAGTATGTAATTACATACTTTTCGAATAAAATGTTATAAACATACCGTGTTTTGTTCCACATCATCTTCAACAGAATTTTGTGTGTCAGAATTTTGGGTAATATCCATAGAAGATTCAGAGTCACACGCCATTTCTTGATCATGTAAAAAGTTCATGTCACTGTAGTACCACAACGTTGGTTCATATATAGAATCAGCACTTGCCCCAGATTTCATAGAATCCATGTATTTTTTTTAATTCTTTCCGATAGTTTGTTCTCAGAGCATTAAATTTTATTTTCAAGTCGTCTTTATTTGCTTTAGGAAACATCTCTTGGTACTTGCTAAGCAACAAATCATAAGCCATACTCTTTTTGTCCCGGTCATGGTACAATTTACTTTTAACATTCCACAAAGCAGGTAAATCACAATATAATTGAATGCACTCGATAATGAATTCTCGTTCCTTTTCTTTCGCTGAAATTTTTTGTGCCATTTTCGCTGCAAAAATACACGCGTGCGTGCGCGACCGCTCCGAACTGTAGACTAAAAAATATTGGGCAATATACACAAGACACAATAAATAAATATTGTGCAATAAAATTTTAAAGTCCTCAATCTTTTGCTCAATCATTGCGCAATCTTCAATGCTACTATATGTTCAATAATATTGTGCAATCATCAACATTGCGCAATATTATTGAAGGTGTATGGGCCGCCTAACACCCAGTGCCCTGATATGGTTTAAATAATTAAACGTGTAATTAATAGATCAGACGAGGTTACCTGTAACTGAAGTCCGATCTTCATTATATCAGCATCTCATCCGAAGTGATCACTGTTACATGTAGTTATGCCTTCTGAACTACTACGCTGCACAAAGTTTAAAAAATAAAAAAGTAAAATGGAACGCCGCCATCCAGTATAGGTAAGTGTCATCTGTCAACATAAACGTCATTAGTTCAAAGTTAACAGCAATTTTATACAGGGTGATGAAATGTTAATTAACATTGAATTGTGGGTGGTCGAGGGAGTGATCACTTCGGATGAGATGCTGATATAATGAAGATCGGACTTCAGTTACAGGTAACCTCGTCTGATCTATTCATTATACTTCGCATCTCATCCTCGTGATCACTGTTACATGTAGGATGTTAAAAGAAACTATAAAATTGCTGAAAAAATACAGTTATATTTGTTAAATCCGACAAATTATAATCTTTCCATGGAATGATATCGCACCTTCGGTGCAACAAAGTCACAAGTAGCCAAAACTGAACCAGAAACCCAAGTCAATGGCAAAAAAACCAGAGAAAGTATTTAAAAAACACTGGTCAAGCATATACATCAACTAGAGGTAAAGCTATGCCGGAAAAAAGTATTCGTCCACCTTGTACGAGTACCTGCCGATTGTCTTGTTCAAATAAGTTTTCCACAGACGATAGGAATGTAATATTTAAGACATACTGGGGCCTTAATTCTTTTCAAAGACAGCGTGACTTCCTTGCTTCTTGTGTAAAGCAAGTTGAACCTGAATTCCGTACCATCAAGATTCGAAAAGGTGGAGACGTGAATAGAAAATGTAGAAAACCAAACACATCCTACTTTCTTGTAAATAAAGGTAGTGAAATAAGGGTTTGTAAAACGTTCCTATTGAATACATTGGCTATAAGTAATAAACCACTACGTACTGTAACTGAAAATAAATTTGCAAGCATAAGTGTAATACCAACAGATAAACGCGGTAAGCACGGAAAACAGTCGAAGCTGGATGCTGACATAATACAATCTGTACGTGACCACATTAATTCGATTCCTAGGATGGAAAGCCACTACATCAGAGCCAATTCATCAAGAGAGTATATAGATGGGGGTTTGACTATAGCCGAACTACACCGTAACTATAGTCAAAAACGTATATCTGACAACAAGGAACCAGCAAATTACGACGCATACCATCGGATTTTCAATACCCAATTTAATATCAGCTTTTTTATTCCTCGTAAAGACCAATGTGACGTATGTGAGGCCTTTAAGAATGCTGTAGATAAAGAACCGTTGAGGTCCAGCTATAATCTACATCAAGAGGAAAAAAGTCTTAGTAGAATAGAAAAAAAACATGATGTAGACGAGTGTAAGAAGCCTGATAGCAACAGCATTGTGGCTATATTCGATCTTCAAGCCGTATTGCCTTGTCCTATAGGTCAATCGTCGGCATTTTTTTATAAAAGTAAACTTAATTGTTATAACTTCACAGTATCAAATATTAAGGATGAGAAAACATTCTGTTTCTTTTGGCATGAGGGTCTGGGTAAACGAGGAGCCAATGAAATAGGTTCTTGTTTGTACAATTTTTTAAAAGAATGTTCTTCGACTAAACCAAATTCAGACATAACTTTTTTCTCGGATAACTGTTGTGGCCAACAAAAAAACAAATTCATTCTTAGTTTGTATTATTATGCCGTTTCAACCTTGCCAATAAGATCCATTACACACAAGTTCCTAATTCGTGGACACACGCAAAACGAAGCGGATAGCGTCCACTCGGTAATAGAGAAAAATATTCGTCGAGCAAAAAAATCTGGGCCAATTTACACCCCAGATCAATATGTGGCTCTAATCCGTAATGCCAAAAAGACCGGTAACAGTTTCACTGTTAATGAAATGAGTTTCGATAGTTTCTATGATTTAAAGTTACTTTCTAACGATATTAACTTGAACACTGGCAAGAACATTGATGGCGAAACAATCAGAATTTCTGATGTCAAAGTCGTGAAATTCATTAAAGATTCTGATACTTATTTGTACAAAACCACGTATAAAACTGAACATTGGAAAGAAGCTAAAATTAAAATTAGTCGTGCAGGTAAAAAAAATATCGCAGATATTTATTTGAGTGCGGCATACAGCTCTAAGTTGCCAATTGCGAACAATAAAAAGCAAGATATTCGACAACTAATAACTGCTAATATAGTTCCAAAATATTATGAAAACACGTTTAACAGTTTATTTGATTAATAATTATTTAAATTATTAAGCTTTTTGATTATAAAAATTAAGTAGGTAATAATAAGAACATTGTTTTTTTTTGTTTTTACTACTTATTGTTTCTTAATATCGTTTGCTGTATGCTACTCGTAGGTATAATACAACAAAAAGTAAAGTTGATTTTGATGTACCTTTTTTTTATAAAAACTTTCCTTTATTTTTCTAAGAATTTTAATGTTTATAAGTTTGAAGATTATTATGAAACCTTTTATAAGGCTCAATATGAGACTGTTCGTAAGTTCCTATGTGTAAAAGACTGAGTATTATGTAAGTCTGCTTTTCCTAGAATTTGATTATAACTCAAGGTATGAAAATGATGCCGAATAATGTTGTAGTTATAAGAATTTAATTATTTTGCGTTACCTTTTTATTAGTAGTTGATTTTTAGAGAAGAAAATATACGATTATGTTTGATTAAGACACTTTCTTTCATTTAAAATCTTACCTTATGTAGTCATAAAACTAAATAACTCCTGGTGCAACAAAGTCATATTTCAGGACACTTTTTTTTGTTATGTCTTTTATATAGGATTTTTTGGTAATGAAATATAAGATTTTTACGTAAAACTATAGCAAACTAAATAAACAATTAATATTATAAAGATTTCAATCCTACTATAAATATTTATCCTGAAATGAGGTAAAACATGCGAAAAAAAAATTAAAAGTCTTCTCCTGTAAAATAAAAAAATGAGCTGTTGTGACTTTGTTACACCGAAGGTGCGATATAAATCAACACAATCAATTCCTCGAGTTTGTACTTATCATAAACATTAATTATAGCTTTTCTTATTAGCTTAAAAGTTGTCAAGAATAGCTTTAGAAAATGAGGAACAGTTATTTTTTATGGGTCTATTATAGAACCTAGCAAATGTGGATGAATTATGTGACCATCCAGCTGATTGTCTTATAATATCAATGTTTACGCCCTGACAGGCTGCTTTTGAAGTAGACGTATGACGTGTACTATGAGAACTGAACATGGAGATATTAATACCGCTAATCTCAAGAGTACCCTTTATCCAACTGCTGATAGTGTCAGATGAAGCAGCATGATAAGGTTTCTTAAAGGTAAGAAATAAACTATCATTTTCATCCCTAGTATGTTCAGTTACTTGTAAGTAACAACGTAATGTTGAAGCTGGACATATTTTGACATTTCTATCGTAAAATGGTAAAATTAGTAAGGGTTGAGCCTTGCCGGGAGCTGATGTTTTGATATTGTCAGGGACTTTTATTACAATTTGGTCAGTTAAAATGGTAATATTTGAAACTTTTATTAATGCTATTGTTTGAATTCTATGGCCGGTACATAATGCAATTAATGTTGCTAACTTTTTTGTCAGCAACTCAAGACTGAGCCCTTCATTTGGGATCAGAGATTCAAGATAATTTAATACAATATTAGTATCCCATATATAATTATATTTAGGAGCAGGTGGTGTAGCATAAATTAGTCGATTCACTAAAAACCGACTAATTCTAAAAAGTTGTCACCTCACTAAATTATAGGTACAACCCTAAATGTTCTGTAATGTCACAATGGAGGGAGAACGTCACTCAGGACCTCCTTTAAAAACGGCTGCACGCATAGGTTCTGCCCTTTTTACATCAAGCGAGCAGCCTACTAGATAAGTCCCCAATTATTGGGTAAGTGAACTCCGCCATTGTGTTCTTTTGCTGCTAAATTTATGTCCCGGCAAGCCATATCTATTTGTAATCTTTGTGTCTATTTAACATGGCTGCCGGCAATGTATTCTGTATTTAATATTAATTAGCACCTAGCTATTCACTATGCACATGTGCTCTAATTGGTTATATGGTTCTCCGCATGGCATGCATCCTATTCTATTCTCTATAAACTAAATCATGCTCATCCATGCTGGATCATAAACCGGCGACGCGAGTCAACGGTCAATGAGAACCCCGTGGCGATGTGACGCCACGCCTTGCCTTTAGTCTATCAACTATTCACCTATCAACTAATCACTGTAAACCACTGCGATGTGTGAGTACCCATCTTCCATCTTCTTCACTGCTTGAGCTTGCCGCATCTAGCGCATGGCTGGGACACGCACATCGTAGGGGGCTTACAGGAACCATCTTGGAGCTCAAGCGCCCCCTTGGCGCTGTTTCAGGGTTCCTAGCGCTGGCTAGCCAACTATGGCTGCTTCGCTCACGCTGCACTGTTCTGCTGCTCTGCTGTGCTCTCGCGCATCTACCAACGCGGTGAGAAGCGCGCATCTGCACGGCCGCCCTACCGCGAGCCGCCTGTAAACTGCGACGCCTAAGCGTCCGGCACCAGACGACGGCGTGGTCGTGTAGACAGTGGCCTGCCGCCGCTACCTACTGGCCGTCTGCGCTGCCGCTACCTGCCTACCACCAACGCTGCCTAGGGCTAGTTGCCCTGAGCCCGCTGCCCACCTGGTCGACCGCCCTGCCGCGCGTCCCTACCGACGCGTGAGGCCGCCTGACCCGGCCTACCTACCGTGCGTCGCGATCGCCCTGCCGCGCGTCCCTACCGACGCGTGAGGCCGCCTGACCCGGCCTACCTACCGTGCGTGGCGATCGCGCTGCCGCGCGTCCCTACCGACGCGTGAGGCCGCCTGAACCGGCCTACCTACCGTGCGTGGCGATCGACGTCTTCTGGTTGCTCAGGGCAGTACCGTATTCCTACCTTCAGTGACAGTGCGTGACCTTAGACCCTAGAACCCCTATTTTGTATGTGTAGTGCTAAAGTAAATGTATAACTAAGTCTTCCTTGTCTCATTTCCCTACCACACAAAGCACTACGCCACAGTGGCCTTAATTTTGCCACACCCTTGAAAAACGTTTTACTCTATCATCAGGGCCCACATGAGGTCCTAATATTAATGCTAAAGCAGATCTAAAACTATTAAGGGACCCATGACCTGAACCCCTCTCGAAATGAAAAGTTAAAAAAGAAATCACCATGGGAATCGAACCATTTAGAGGGTCGACGTCATTCTCCCCATAAAACTTACACCAAAGTTTAATGGCCGTATTATATTGTTTCAAAGTGTTGCTTGAAATTGAGGCTAACATAACATTAATAGCAGGCCCTGCGATTCCTCATTGACTCAGCGATTTCCACATAAGACTGCTGCAATCAATGTAAGTGAATTGTGGGGAGGATGGCGTTCCCTGAAAGGTGAAAGCAATAAATTAGGATTTGGTTTAAAATATATGACCATATTGTTTTCAATCATACGCCTAAATAAAGGGTACCATGGCTGGGCTGGCCAATCTGGTACAACTAATATTCCTCGGGCATTATCATTAATAAGTTTATTTATTGCTCTTAAAATGCCCCGACCATATTGTTTTCAATCATACGCCTAAATAAAGGGTACCATGGCTGGGCTGGCCAATCTGGTACAACTAATATTCCTCGGGCATTATCATTAATAAGTTTATTTATTGCTCTTAAAATGGGGGGAAAGCATAAAAGTAATGCTTCGACCAATTTATAGTAAATGCATCTATGTATTTCGCATCTGGGTCTCTATGCTATGATGCATAAACTCTACACTTTGAATTAGATCTAGTGACAAACAAATCTATTTCTGGGGTTCCAAAAACAGAAACAATTTCTCTAAAAGCGTGATCTGACATTTCCCAGTCAACCTCAGTACAAGAACGTCTAGACTCCTTATCAGCTTTATTTTCTTTTGATGGAATATATGATGCGTAAACCCAGATATTCTTAGTTTCGCACCATTGCCACAGATCACGGGCTAGTTTATTTAAATGTGGAAACCTTGTACCGCCCATTTTATTGATATATGAAATTGCAGTTGTATTGTCAATTCTAAGTAAAACCTCACAATCATGCAGATCAGAAGCAAATGTTTTAAGACCGATGAATGCGGCCAATAAACTCTAGATAATTGATATGCCAATTTCTTTCAGATTCAGACCAAAACCCGTTTGCTGTTTCTCCATGACTATGTAAACCCCATCCTGACCTAGATGCATCGGATGTGGCGTAGTGCTTTTTGTGGTAGGAGAAATGAGACAAGGAAGACTTAGTTATACATTTACTTAGCACTACACAAACAAAATAGGGGTTCTAGGGTCTAAGGTCACGCACTGTCACTGAAGGTAGGAAAACGGTACTGCCCTGAGCAACCAGAAGACGTCGATCGCCACGCACGGTAGGTAGGCCGGGTCAGGCGGCCTCACGCGTCGGTAGGGACGCGCGGCAGGGCGGTCGACCAGGTGGGCAGCGGGCTCAGGGCAACTAGCCCTAGGCAGCGTTGGTGGTAGGCAGGTAGCGGCAGCGCAGACGGCCAGTAGGTAGCGGCGGCAGGCCACTGTCTACACGGCCACGCCGTCGTCTGGTGCCGGACGCGTAGGCGTCACAGTTTAAAGGCGGCTGGCGGCAGGGCGGCCGTGCAGATGCGTGCTTCTCACCGCGTTGGTAGATGCGCGGGAGCACAGCAGAGCAGCAGAACAGTGCAGCGTGAGCGAAGCAGCCATAGTTGGCTAGCCAGCGCTAGGAACCCTGAAACAGCGCCAAGGGGACGCTTGAGCTCCAAGATGGTTCCTGTAAGCCCCCTACGATGTGCGTGTCCCAGCCATGCGTTAGATGCGGCAAGCTCAAGGCAGTGAAGAAGATGGAAGATGGGTACTCACACATCGCAGTGGTTTACAGTGATTAGTTGATAGGTGAATAGTTGATAGACTAAAGGCAAGGCGTGGCGTCACATCGCCACGTGGTTCTCTTTGACCGTTGACTCGCGTCGCCGGTTTATGATACAGCATGGATGAGCATGATTTAGTTTATAGAGAATAGAATAGGATGCATGCCATGCGGAGAACCATATAACCTATTAGAGCACATGTGCATAGTGAATAGCTAGGTGCTAATTAATATTAAATACAGAATACATTGCCGGCAGCCATGTTAAATAGACACAAAGATTACAAATAGATATGGCTTGCCGGGACATAAATTTAACAGCAAAAGAACACAATGGCGGAGTTCACTTACCCAATAACTGGGGACTTATCTAGTAGGCTGCTCGCTTGATGTAAAAAGGGCAGAACCTATGCGTGCAGCCGTTTTTAAAGGAGGTCCTGAGTGACGTTCTCCCTCCATTGTGACATTACAGAATATTTAGGGTTGTACCTATAATTTAGTGAGGTGACAACTTTTTAGAATTAGTCGGTTTTAAGTGAATCGACTAATTTATGCTACACGGAGTAAATTTCTAATGCAAAATTAAATGTTTTCATAGAATTAATTGCTCTTACTAAGTGTTTTATCCACCATTCTATATCCTGGTAGATAAACATGTTCATTTGCATAAAGCCCTCAAAATTACCATTATTTTTAATTAGTGCTTTGGTTTTGAATCTTTCAAATACTTTAGTATAGAGAAGACCATAGGGGATTGCTGGACAAATTGAAATTAATGAACCTAGTAACTTAGCGAAATCTCTAATTTTGATTTTCTCTTTATTAGAGCATTTTTGCAGCTCTGATAAAATTTTTTGTCTCTTATGGCAAGGTAATTCTACTGACATTTCTATAGAATTAAAAATGAAACCAAGATATTGACACCTTTGGTGTGGTTGTAATGAACTTTTAGTAAAATTTATAATAAATCCCAGTTCTTCCAAGAGTTGCAATGAACACTCTATGTTATTTTTGCATTGATTTAATGTAGGCCCAAGACATAAAATGTCATCGAGATATATGCATGAAATGTAACCTTGCGAACGTAAGAGACTAACTATTGGTTTCATAATTTTTGTAAAAACACATGGGGCTGTGTTCAACCCAAAGGGTAAACAAATAAATTCATATAAAGTATCCTGGAAATGGAAACGGAGGTATTTTCTGTCTTTAATTGAGACAGGTATTAAAAAATATGCATTTTTTAAGTCTATTTTCCCCATGTAATAGCCAGGGCTTATTAATTTTAAGACTGTCCTTATATCCTCTAACTTAAAGTGATTATAGTTGGTATAAACCTATTTAATTTCTTTAGATTTAGTATGAATCTTTTAGACCCATCGGGTTTCGGTACAAGAAAGATACTTGAAAGGTATTGATTTTTGCAGGGCATACATTCTACTGTGGCCCCTAAAGATAGTAGCTTAGTAATTTCCTCAGAAATAATGTGTATTTCCTCATTGGTAAATGAATTATTTTTAGGAAATATTGATTGAGATGGAGGCCTCTCAAAAAAAGTTATGGAATAACCAGTAACCCATGATAGGATTTCAGGGTCAGAAGTTATAGTTTTCCACTTATTAAGAAATAGTGAAAGTCTGCCTGCCTCTAACGTCGTCTCTGGTACTGACTGGTGCGTTGTTGCTGCCGATAGCCGTTGCTTCTGTACTGCTGTCGCTGCGGTGTTGGTCGTGGTTGTACTGCAGCTCGGTACGGAGGCCCACTCACACGAGGTTGCACATTTGCTCGGAGCGGGTCCCTTGAGTTTAAAGCAACTGGACCTTTGCCTTTAGGCAGTAAGGGTTTTGCTGTAGGAAGTATTGGAGGAGATACTTTTAAGTTCTTTGCTGAGCTCTTTGTAGCTTTGCAAGCTCTTACTTTCTCCTGTAGATCATCACCAAAGAGATACTCGGTTATGTGAGCATTATTTATAAGCTCTTTCATGTCTTTGTTAAGGCCTGGTATAATGAGGGATCTTCTTGTTATGGAGTCGGCATGGAAAATATCACATAGCATTCGGCCGGCATCACTTATGGCTTCAATGGTGTATTTATTTTCGTTACAGTTATAGTCTAATAGTTTAGACAAAACTGTACCCAGAGCTGAAATGGCTAAGCCGAGTTTCTTCTGCTTCTCAGCTATTCGTTTATCTCTATTCAAGCCCCCTTCATTTAATACTGCTTTTATGATGTCATTTAATGAAGGAGGCGTTAATTCAGTACAGTTTTTTGGGATTTCATACTTTTTGAATAATGTTTCCTGGCCTTCTTTGCCTAGCCCATCCCTTAGAATAGTTTGCCATCTCTTTTTTAATTCACCATGTAGCATTGTCTTGTTTTCTTTTTCATCCCCTTCTTCACCTAGTAGGTCAATAATAGATTCATCCAGGATTGGTTCTTCTATTAATGTGTTTTCCACAATCAACTCGGCAGGGTCCTCCAATACTGGGTCCTCTAATACTGGGTCCAACAAAACTGTCTCGCTCTGTATTGAGATGTCTTCATTCGTAACAGGAGTCCCATGTTCTACAAAGGAGAACATATCATATAGCAACCCGTAAGTACTCCATGGTTAACCTCTCGTGAAGACTCTTCTATTATCAGCCAGTCCTCTGCACTCAAGCTTGGTGGAGGTGATGCAAGCAGAGGCAATGTTGCAGATAGGGGAACTTTGGTTCTTAATAACCTCTGCAACATATAGAAGCTTGAGTTCCACCTCGTTTGTACGTCTTGTTTGAGTTTTATTACTCCTAAATTCATTTGGGTTTGCATTTCTCTCAGTGCATTGCACGATTTTATACTCTGTTTAAAATGAGTAACGATGGCGCGACTTTTTGAAATAAGAATAAGAATAAGAATAATTTATTTCTTTAAAAAAGTAGGTATTACAAAAATGTACATTTAGGTGCAGTAGTGTTATTTCTAAACAATTGTATAATTAGTGCTTATAAGTAATCTATAAGTAAAGTATATATACGAGGGGCATTCAATAAGTACCTAGCCTCATCGCCAGAGGGCGCTGTAGTTTCAAAAGAGTTTTACCACAGTGTAGCATATTCTTTTTTAATTCTTTTTTCAAATTTTCATTCCAATCCCTTCATTTGTTTTAATTTGACAACTTAAGGAAGCGAACGTGTCGATCGGTTTTACAAAAATGGAAAAAGAGCAATATCGTTCGGTAATTCGATTTCTATTTTTGGAAGGGAAAACGCGCATCGAAATCAAAGAGCGCTTGGATGCTGTGTACGGTGACTCTTCTCCATCGATGGCCACCGTCAAGAATTGGTTCAACGAGTTTGCACGTGGCCGTACGTCGGTTTTTGATGAACCACGTCCAGGTGCACCGAAAACAGCTGCTACGGAGGAAAACATTAAAAAAATCCATGATCTCGTATTGGCAGATCGCCGATTGAAGGTTCGGGAGCTAGCTGAGACTGTAGGCATTTCAGAAGGAACAGTGCATCATATTCTTCACGAGGAACTCGGCATGAGAAAGCTGTCGGCGCGATGGGTGCCGCGTTTACTCACACCGGAAAACAAGCGCAACCGTGAGACCACATCGGAGACGTGTTTGGCTCTGTTTAAGCGGAATCCAGCGGAGTTTTTGCGTCGTTTTGTGACCGTCGATGAAACTTGGATCCACTGGTACACACCAGAGACCAAGGAGCAATCAAAACAATGGATCCAGACCGGGGAACGTGCTCCAAAGAAGGCGAAAACTGTAAAATCTGCCGGAAAAGTTATGGCCACCGTTTTCTGGGATTCACAAGGTGTGATCTACATCGATTACCTCGAGAAGGGTAAAACAATTACAGGGCTTTACTATGCCGATTTATTGGGCCGATTCGACGCCGAATTAAAGAAAAAACGACCCCATCTGGCGAAGAAAAAAGTGCTGTTTCACCACGACAACGCACCGGTTCACACGTCTGCCGTTGCCATGGCCAAATTGGTCGAATTACGCTACGAATTGCTGCCCCATCCACCGTATTCTCCAGATTTGGCCCCTTGTGACTTCTTTCTGTTTCCTAATCTGAAAAAATCACTCGCCGGGAATAGATATGGATCAAATGAGGAGGTCATCGCCGCCACGGAGGCCTATTTTGCAGAGTTTGACAAAAACTATTTTTCGGACGGGTTAAAAAAGTTGGAGCATCGCTGGGCTAAGTGTATCGAACTAAAAGGAGACTATGTTGAAAAATAAATTGCCACTTTTCCAAAATTTTCGTTTACTTTTTGTAGGCTAAGTATTTATTGAATGACCCTCGTAACTGTTGCAAGTTACGATAGTGGCGAAATCAAATGTTAGGTAGCGACCTGCCTGATCTAGGTTTATTTAAACCTGTGTTTCAGGCAATGGCCTCTAACACAGCGCCATTTTTTAAATGTGGGAATGCGTCATTTTTTGTTTGAATGCAGTCTTTGACGACTAAATTTATGGTGTGTGCAACACAGAAATGATTTCTTTTATTTAAAAAATCTTTTACAGCCTTTTTCATGCTCGAGGCATTGTCAGTCACAATAGTAACTATTTTGTCGAAAATGTTCCATTCAGTTAAAATAGCTCCCAAAGCTTTTGCTATTTTTAACGACGTATGCTGGTCGGCAAGTTCAGATGTTGACGCGAGCGCGTCGACGCCGAGCTTGACGCGATGTTGCGCGACGGTGTCATTGAGCCCGTTGACTGCTCCGACTGGGCCTCACCTTTAGTACCGGTAAATAAAGCGGATGGGTCCTTGAGGATTTGTGCAGATTATAAAGCTACGGTAAACCCGGCCTTGATTGTAGATCGCTACCCTTTACCTAGGATTGAGGATTTAATTGTAAGGTTGGGTAATTCGTCTTATTTTTCAAAAAATTGACTTATCACAGGCCTATAACCAGATCGAGCTGGATAGTACAAAGAAATTCACAGTAATAAACACTCACAGGGGTTTGTACCAATATAACAGGTTAGTTTATGGATTAGCATCAAGTGCTGGAATATTCCAACGTATTATGTGTAATTTATTAAGTAACATCCCTAACGTGGAGGTATTTTTGGATGACGTAGTTATAGGGGGTCAATCCAGGGGTCAGCACCTGCAGGCTGTTGATGCAGTGTTTAGTAGATTACATAAATATGGGCTAAAACTAAAAAGTAATAAATGTGTATTTCTGGTTAACGAGGTCAGATACTTAGGCTATATTTTGAGTAAAGACGGTATTAGGACTGATCCGAGTAAGATTGAGGCCATCTCTAAGATTCCTAGACCGAGTAGTGTGGGGGAGTTGCGGTCGTTTTTAGGATTAATTAACTTTTACGCTAAATTTGTAAGGAATATGAGTTCGAAGTTAGTACCTTTGTATGATTTATTAAAAAGAGATAAGAAATGGTGTTGGTCAAAAGAGTGTGAATGTGCTTTCAAGGAAATAAAACAGTTATTAACTAGCGCGGAGGTGTTAGCACACTATGATCCTAAGCGGCCACTGATAGTGACGTGTGATGCGAGCGCGCGGGGGGTGGGCGCCGTCCTTTCGCAGCCGAGCGGCGATGGCACGTTTGAACGACCGATAGCGAATGCGTCACGCACACTTAATGACGCGGAGAAAAAATATTCACAAATACATCGCGAAGCGCTAGCTATTATATTTTCTGTAAACAAGTTTCATCAGTATTTGTACGGTCGGCATTTTCTTTTACGAACGGACCACAAACCACTAGTATCTATCTTAGGCCCTCATACGGGAATACCAACGATGGTAGCCAGCAGAATGCAGCGTTGGGCAATCATTCTATCTGCGTATTCTTTTGATATCGAGTACGTTCGCACAGACGAGAACGGAGCGGACGGGTTGTCGCGACTACCGGTAATAGGGAGTAAACAAATGACTCATACAATGCCCGAGCAGACTTTTTTACATTTCGTTTAACAAGAATTACTTTTAGATTATAATGAGGTAAAGAAACAGACTATACGAGATCCGATTTTAGGTAAAGTATTGGGTTACGTAAGGGACGAATGGCCAATAGAATGCGAAGTAGTAAATTTGCGTCCTTATTTTAATAGGAGTAAGGAATTATATGAAGAGTTAGGGTGTATCATGTGGGGCCATAGGCTGGTGGTTCCTGAAGCATGCAGGGAGAGAGTACTTCGATTAATCCATGAGCCTCACATGGGGACTGTAAAGTCCAAATCGTTAGCGCGTGGCTATGTATGGTGGCCAGGCATGGATGAAGCGATTGAAGGCATGTGTCGGGGATGCGCGGTATGTGCGGCACAGGCGGACGCTCCACCGAGGCAGACGCCGCAGATGTGGTCTTGGCCTAACCGTCCTTGGACCAGGTTACATTTGGATTTTATGGTTGGTCGTAGTGGACGCCATGTCAAAATGGTTAGAAGTGTATCATGTGTCAAGTACGGCGGCTACGGGAGTGATAGATAAAATTATGGAGTTATTTAGCAGATGGAGTCTTCCTAAGCAAATTGTGACGGATAACGGGCCTCCTTTCACGAGCGGGAAATTCAATAAATTTACTAAAAGCCTAGGAATCGAACATATTTTCATAGCTCCATATCATCCGGCGTCGAACGGTTTAGCTGAAAATGCGGTGAAAACCTTGAAAAGAGTGATAAAAAAAGCTAGCATAGAACGGCAGAATGTGGATAGGGCACTGTGGACGTACTTATTGCATTATAGGAACACTGAGCACTCAACCACAGGTGAAAGTCCAGCTACCTTGTTGGTAGGTAGGCGGTTACGTACAAAGCTGGATATTGTGAGACCAGATAGGGGCGCTAAAGTTTATAGATCTCAGCAGCGTCAGCGAGCATACGTAGAAGGGGCGAATAGACAATTAGAGCCTCAGCAGGAGGTATGGTATAGGCAGTATTTGTAAGGGGAGAAGTGGGTACCAGGAGAAGTAGTCGAGTGCACTGGACCAAGTAACTATAGAGTGAAAAGTAAAGAGGGGGAGGTGTGTCATAGACACATAGATCAGTTAAAAAAGAGGTCTTCGCGATTATCAATCGCTTGCGCTGGTAACCCTGTTATAGAAGTCAGGCAATCTAGCACAAATTCTCATAGGGAGACGTCTGCTGTAGATTAATCGCAGGGTGAGGTTCAGCCGGAACAGAGTTCGACAGATAGTCTGAGGGAACCTACTAGGGATAGGAATTCGGAGGGTAATGAGAGTTTATTTATTTATTTATTTATTTATTTAAACTTTATGTACAATAGTGATACATAGGCGGACTTAATGCCACAAGGCATTCTCTACCAGTCAACCTTAGGGTCAAACAAGACAATATTGTGGTAGGCTACAAACTAACTAGAAAAAAAAAAACAACAATATCTATTAAAATATATATATACTTATATTAATACTAATACACATATAAAAATAACATAAACTAATAAATATTGCAACAAATACCAAAATAAAACATAACTGGTAATTACCATGACTAACTTGTAAAATAGCTATTTGGTCTGATTTAAATAGTGGGAACGTACTTTCCTTTTAAAAGTGAATTTGCTTTCAGCTTTTTTAATTCCCAGGGGTAGCGTGTTCCAGAGTTTAATAGATGAGATAGTGTAAGAATTTGACAAAAAACAGGTGTGGTGTGAAGGAATTTGGAGAATAAGATTTTTGGAACCTCGAAGATTACGACTATGACAACTGCCCAACACTTTGAAATAACTTTTTAAATAATCGGGAGCTCGTGGATCGTTCATAATCGAGAAAAGCATGCAGAGAGATCTGAGGGACCTCCTGAGTCGGATAGGCAGCCATTTAAGCTGAGAACGGAAGGAAGAAATATGATCGTATTTACGAAGGCCAAAAACAAAACGAATACAATTATTGAGAAGTCGATCCAGTTTATTTAGAAGTTCTTGGGAAATATCAGAATAACAAACATCAGCATAGTCAATAATGGGGAGCACAAGGGACTGAACTAAAGTGAGTTTCGTGCTAGATGGGAGAAAATGCTTGAATCTATAGAGAGACCGCAGTGAGAACGTGACTTTCTGACTTACCTGAGCGACGTGTTTATCCCAACTCAAACTGCTGTCAATGTACAGACCCAAGTCCTATACGTGGGGTGAAAGAGAAATGACGGAGTTCTCGTACATCAGTGGCACAAGTTGGCTAGTGCTCACATTCCTCAAATAGTACGAGCTACCAATGAGGATGGCCTGGCATTTTTCGACGTTAACAGACACCCCAAATTTGTCAGACCATTCCTTGATAGTACGAAGATCAGCATTGAGTGTTGTAATGCAATTATCAAGGTTGGCAATGTCTGATTGAGCGTACAGTTGCAAGTCATCAGCGTACAGATGGTAAGAGCATTTGAGGATAGCAGTAAGAGAGTTTATAAATAAAGAAAATAAGAGAGGAGAGAGTATACCGCCTTGTGGTACACCAGCTACCAGGTCGCACCAATCAGAGCAATTCTGATTAGCACGTACTGCCTGCTGGCGACCACGAAGATAAGTTGAAAACCAATCCCGTGACAACGATGAGACCCCAATTTGCGACAGAATGGCCAGAAGAATGTCGTGATCAACGGTATTAAAAGCATTGGAGAAGTCTATTAAAACCAACACCGTTAACCTCGAATTCTCCAAACCATCTCTAATATCTTCAGTGACTTTAAGTAGAGCTGTGGCTGTGCTGTGACCAGGCCGAAACCCGGATTGGAAATTGGACAATAGGTTATTTTTAAAAACGTAGGAGGATATTTGATTAAGGGCAACTGCTTCTAGGATTTTGGAAAGGAAAGGGAGAATGGAGATTGGCCTGAAGTGATTGGCTAAAGTAGGACTGGAAATTTTAGGAAGAGGAATAATGTAACGCCTTACGCCAAATTGCAGGAAATACACCAGTCTGTAGAGATGAATTGACGATGTGGGTAATAATTGGAATCAAGTTCTCAATCATATACGATAACATGGTACGACCGACACCATCACAACCCACAGCTTTAGATTTAATTGAATTAAAATATTTAAGGATCTCAGCGCTAGTCACGGGGGAGAATGAAAAAGAGTCGGGAGGAAACGTTGGCTTGGAAGTAATATCAAGGATAGTTGTATTCTTAACGCCAACCGCAAGTGTAGATGATGTTGAAAAGTGTTTATTAAGATCATTTAAAGGCAGATTAAGAGATACAACACTGGAGGGAGATTTCGCTATACCAAGTGACTTGAGAAACTTCCAAATATCGGCCGGAGAAGAATTGAGGACATTTTCACAAATGTATCGGCGTTTAGATGCTCTTACCATCTGGTTGCAGCGGTTTCTGTTCAACCTATACAGGTCCCAGTTCTCCCCACTGCGGTCCCGCCTATATTTTCTAAAAGCCCGGTCACGTCGCCTCATCGCCATCCGAACCTCAGGGGTTATCCATGGGGCAGGGGGGCGCTTGACACGAACAGCCTTCAGTGGCGCGTGCGTGTCAATGAGCTGGAGCACATATCTATTAAAAATATCCACTTTCTGATCCACCGAAGACGACTGGGCGATATTAACCCAATCAAGGGCTTGTGCATCACTATTGAGTAGATCTTTGTCCAATCTTGCGAAATTACGGAGAAAAATAATGGCAGGCCGCTGCTTAGGGGGTTTAATTTTATAAGATAAATAGATCAGATCGTGTCTGGATAAACCAGGCGCAGCGATCTGACCATGGTTGACAACGAGATTCGCAGAAGAAGCAAGCATAAGGTCGAGCCAGGAATCGCTTGAGCCAACATTATGATGAGTTGGACTAAGTTTAAGGAGTGACAGACTCAACGACTCCAGGATCGCACTCAGCCTACGTGATCTAGGGTTATCCTTCAAAAGGTCTGTGTTAAAATCACCCATGACTATGAGATGTTTGTGTTCTGAGGAAATAGATTCGAAGAGAGATTCCAAAGTGGAGAAGTAATCTATAGTAGGAGGGCAGTAAACTACTCCTAGAACGGCTTTAACCCCTGCAACAACGATTTCCAGAAATAAATACTCAGGGTTGCCATTATACATTGGAGACGAGGAATGTAAAATTTTGTAGGAGATCTCACTTCGCAGATAAATGGCAACACCCCCGGCTCTTTTCCCAATACGATCGTTTCGAATTAAAGTAAAACCAGGTAGCTCGTAAAAATGTGAGAGAAGCTCGGGTTTTAACCAACTTTCAGACACCAAAACAGCATGTAAAGAGACGTCAGAAAATAAATCCAATATCTCAGAGTGGTGCTGAGGAATGCTCTGGGCATTGACATGGCATACATTAAAACATCTGTTAAATCGCTGGAACTCATTATTAAGAAAACTATTCACCGACAAAGGATCATCAAGACTTGAAAAAGACGTGGAAGAACAAGAATAAAAAGAGTCATCGTCAGACATAATTATTACCAAATTAAGTAAATAAATATAATATAAATATAGTAAAATAAAATAAATAATATATTGAATGGATTAGAAATAAAATTCACGTAAGAATTAATTGCATAACCTGCCGGCAGACTGTTCACAAAAAAGATCTAAAACAAAATAAAAAAGCGTTTCCGAACGAAACTGATACGCGCCGTTGACAGTGACATGAGACATATCGTGATAATGTTGACAGTACCTACGTAAAAATACGTGCAAATACACACATAATCTAACAAAGAAAATATAAAAAAAGTAAATAAAGCGTCGGTACTCAAGTAAAGTCACTGTGACGTGTTCATACCAATGTCGAATGAACAGAAAACTAGCACTAAAGATGTTAAACATACAAAAAGGAAACAGGATTGTGAGAGCAGACAAAACAAACCAAGTTACTTCTTCTTTGCTTGCCGCCTTGACCGAGTATGAGGCGTCTGAGCCTGCGTCGGCGCCGGGCTAGCGTTATTCGAGGCAAGGTTGGAGTCAGGAGGAACTACTGGATCCAGCGACTTGCCATTCTCCGCTCCCAGCGCGATGACTTCGTCAGCGGTAAAGGTCCGGCGAAGTTTACCGTTAGGAAGCTTGACGTTGATGTTTCCGTCCATAGTCCACACATTGGTCACACCGAACAATTTGCGAGCAGTTGTAAAAGCCGATTGCCGCTGACGAGTGAGGAACTCCGATACCACATAACAGGATCCCTTCAGTTTGGCCTTGGTTTTCCAGATCTGATCCCGTATGGTAGACTCCATGAAACGAAGCAGGATTGGTCTAGTGTGACCTTCTGAAGCCTTGCCCAGCCTGTGGCATACCGATAAGGAAGAAGGTGCCAAATCAGTAATACCCAGCTTATTTTGGACAATGGATACCACACTTTCTGAGAGATTTTCATCTTGTCTCTCAGGCACTCCACCTAGCAGCAAGAACTTCTTCCTGTGACGCATCTCAATAACATCAACACTCTTGCTCACCTCAGCAATCTGCAGCTGCAACGCACTGAGGACACACCACACATGCTCCTTGAAGGCAGAAAACTCCTTATGAAGTCCGCTCAAGTCTGCACCAGGTGATGACGCCCTCAGGTGCTCTTCAAAGTCTGCCATGCGCTGGTTGAGTGACGTCATTGCTAAGCGCTGAGACTCCGCAATGTCAGCTATAGTGCTCATGATTGTGACTTTGTGTTCAAGTGCAGTGTTCAATGAGGTCAAAGTACAAGTGACAGTTTAAGCCAGCAAGTAAATGCAATTAGCACAGTTTAGTACATGTGTAAATTACTGTCCACACAATATGTGCTTAATGGTAGGAAAGTCTAAGATATCCAATAGAAATATTCACTTAATTATTAAAAAATACTATTAAAATGCAAATAAAATTACAGGAACATATGTTTACTTTTTCTGCACCTACCCCCAAAAAAAAGCCTACCTACCAACAAGGTAGCTGGACTTTCACCTGTGGTTGAGTGCTCAGTGTTCCTATAATGCAATAAGTACGTCCACAGTGCCCTATCCACATTCTGCCGTTCTATGCTAGCTTTTTTTATCACTCTTTTCAAGGTTTTCACCGCATTTTCAGCTAAACCGTTCGCTAATCCATTAAAATCAAAGGCATAAAGCATGATATTTCGAAAGGAAAACGATGGATTATTGTGCATGTTGGAACTGCCAATGGATTTGTACCCAATGCTTTATTAATATTTAGTGGCACCAACAAATGAAAGATTCAGAAATGAATTCTCACAATTTCACCAAGTGGGTGACAAAAATCTGATCCCAAACCTTAATGAGGCCTCCATAATTGTCATGGACAATGCGCCATACCACAGTGTGGTGCAGAACAGGGCTCCGACATCGGCTTCCCGAGTAGATGAAATAAAATTGTGGCTGTTAGAACATAACATCCCGTTCGAGCCATCTACACGAAAGCCAGCATTATTTATGCTTGTTAAAAAGCACAAGCCAGAACCAGTATATGAAATAGATGAGTTGTTGGGGGAACATGGTTACGAAGTGGTAAGGCTGCCGCCGTACCACTGTGACCTAAACCCTGTAGAGCTCATCTGGGGCATAGAAAAACAAAAAGTTGCTGCATGTAACAAAGGAGCAATTGACATAAAAAAAACAACTGAGGAAGCTTTTAATAGCATTGGTCCCGAAACATGGAATAATGGTGTTGAACACATAAAGAAAATAGAACAAGATTACTATGACAGGGGAAGAACACTGTACGAAGATATAGACAGACTGGTAATTCGTGTCGGAGAGGACAGCAGTGACAACAGCTCAGATTCTGAAGATAATCAAGAGCTTGGATCGGACATGTCGGGTGTAGAATATTTAGATAATGATTAGAAAATATAATTTATTTATAATATAATGAATAAAGATGTTTTAACTCTCCTGGGCTTGTTTACTGTCCAATTAGAAAATGAATTTAGAAATTTAACAAACAAAAGATCTTCCCTATTCTAATTTAT
This sequence comes from Diarsia rubi, assembly GCA_932274075.1. NCBI lineage: Eukaryota > Metazoa > Arthropoda > Insecta > Lepidoptera > Noctuidae > Diarsia > Diarsia rubi. The sequence goes on from OW026413.1 coordinate 11,348,616, forward strand.
TTTTAAAAATAATTCTAGTATCAAAGAATAAGAATAAGAATAAGAATTTTTTATTTGTAAACATAGGTGTGTGGGATGTTACAATATGCGTAGCTAGATTCTTCTATGTTTTGCCGTGAAGCGTACAAATATATATGAACAAACAGATGTATTCATGTAAAAACAATTTATCAGTAAATGTCCCAGGCAATCGTTCTTAGGGAAGAAGATCTGTACATTTTCACATTTTCACAAATTCATTTATGTTATACTATAAATGATACCATATAAACGACAGTGGCGCCCTCAATTTTTTTCTTCTTTCGGTCTACCCCCTGGACTGTGTGATTGAATTGCAGACTTCCTGAAGGATCGGTCCATTCGAGTGGACTGCTCGTCTTACCAATTGGCTATGAATGCGGTCTCTCAGGGGTCGGTTCTCTCAGCAACATTATTCTTGCTGCACATTAACGATCTGCTAAAGCCCGGTACCTTTACCTTTGGGTATGCAGACGACAGCACTGTTGCTGAGAGTTACACATCCAACGCACGTGCTGGTGGTTCTCAGATCCGGTCTCTACGAGAGGCCATGGTTGAGCGGTTGAGCTTGTCCTTGGAGGCTGTCTCCGAATGGGGTGATGCCAACTTGGTCAAGTTCAACGCTGCTAAAACCCAGGCGTGTCTCTTTTCCGCTAAAAAGAGCCAATTCGAACCGGCTTCATCTTTCCGTGGTGTAACCGTGCCGATAACCGGCCAAATTGAGCTTCTTGGTGTGTCATTCACCTCCACCCTCAATTTTGGTCCATACATCGAGGCCAAGGCTCAACTGGCTGCCTAGAAGCTGGGAATCCTAACAAAGGTGAGACAGTACTTCACATCGGAACAGCTGCTCAACCTATATCAGGCGAAAGTTCGATCGTGTGTGGAGTACTGCTCTTATCTCTGGGACGGATCTGCCAAATACCAGCTTGACGCTCTGGAGGCAATCGAGAAACGGGCCAAAAGGCTTATCGGCAACGATGCGCTTGTCAAGTCGAAGCTCCAGAGCCTTGAACATCGCCGACGTGTTGCCAGTCTGTCGGTTTTCTATCGGTTATATTTCGGGGAGTGTGCGATGGAATTGCACAATCTAATTCCTCCAAGCCCGTTCCATCATCGGACTACTAGACGTACGGCGATGCGCCATCGTTTCATGGTGGACATCCCACCCATACGCACTAAACGTTTTGGGAATACTTTCATTGTGCGTACAGCTAAGGAGTGGAATTCCCTGCCGGAGTCTGTATTTCCTGATAAGTATAACCTAGGGGTCTTCAAGTCAAGAGTGAATAGGTTACTTCTAGGTCAGCGTGCTACATCTTCGACGACATCGTCACTTAACATCAGGTGAGATAGTGGTCAAACGCGAGCCTATCATCAATAAAAAAAACCATTTAAAAAAAAACATACTATTCAATATAGTGAAACCGTTGGCGCGACAGATGCGCGACAGATGCTAACTGCTCCTTATAAAATAAACCAAAAAGCATGTGATGAAGCCTTACTAGATCTAATAACTATTGATATGCAACCCCTACAAATAGTTGAAAATTAGGGTTTTATAAAATATTCAAAAAAATTTAATCTTGATTATGTATTGCCATCAAGAAGAAAATTGTCTCAAATGCTGGAAGAAAAATATAACATATGCAGTTCTGAAATAAAACAAAAATTACAAGATGTAGAATATATTGCCCTAACAACGGACATTTGGAGTTCAGATAGTCAAAAAAGTTATATTAGTGTTACTGCTCATTTCATTCAAAGTTCAAAATTACAATCGCTTGTTATATCTGTAATTTTCTAGAAAGTTCGTCCAGAGCGAAGTGAAACAACCTTCCGTGGCAATGATTTATTCCGAACTAGCACACAGATCTGTACATCAAATAACATCCGCTATATTGCGACTTTGCGAGTTACCCTACAAAGCTTATAAGATAATAAGTAAGTACCCACATTACATTCTTCCCCACCAATTTATACATACTAACTTAACTATACAATTTGCAGAATCTAAACTTATTATCCAATGTAAAATCTTTATTAGGTTTACATAATGCTTACTTCCCTAAGACCACCATGATGACGATGTAATAGTAGTACATATACAATTTCCCCGGTTTCACCGGAATTTCAGGATGCCTTGCCAAACGTGTCACCTATACCCCAACCTCGTCCTGTTAGGCAATGTAGAATTAAGAATAAATTAAGTTATAAGATGTAACTAAACTTTTTTTGTATATGTACTACTATTACATCGTCATCATGGTGGTCTTAGGGAAGTAAGCATTATGTAAACCTAATAAAGATTTTACATTGGATAATAAGTTTAGATTCTGCAAATTGTATAGTTAAGTTAGTATGTATAAATTGGTGGGGAAGAATGTAATGTGGGTACTTACTTATTATCTTATAAGCTTTGTAGGGTAACTCGCAAAGTCGCAATATAGCGGATGTTATTTGATGTACAGATCTGTGTGCTAGTTCGGAATAAATCATTGCCACGGAAGGTTGTTTCACTTCGCTCTGGACGAACTTTCTAGAAAATTACAGATATAACAAGCGATTGTAATTTTGAACTTTGAATGAAATGAGCAGTAACACTAATATAACTTTTTTGACTATCTGAACTCCAAATGTCCGTTGTTAGGGCAATATATTCTACATCTTGTAATTTTTGTTTTATTTCAGAACTGCATATGTTATATTTTTCTTCCAGCATTTGAGACAATTTTCTTCTTGATGGCAATACATAATCAAGATTAAATTTTTTTGAATATTTTATAAAACCCTAATTTTCAACTATTTGTAGGGGTTGCATATCAATAGTTATTAGATCTAGTAAGGCTTCATCACATGCTTTTTGGTTTATTTTATAAGGAGCAGTTAGCATCTGTCGCGCATCTGTCGCGCCAACGGTTTCACTATATTGAATAGTATGTTTTTTTTTAAATGGTTTTTTTTATTGATGATAGGCTCGCGTTTGACCACTATCTCACCTGATGTTAAGTGACGATGTCGTCGAAGATGTAGCACGCTGACCTAGAAGTAACCTATTCACTCTTGACTTGAAGACCCCTAGGTTATACTTATCAGGAAATACAGACTCCGGCAGGGAATTCCACTCCTTAGCTGTACGCACAATGAAAGTATTCCCAAAACGTTTAGTGCGTATGGGTGGGATGTCCACCATGAAACGATGGCGCATCGCCGTACGTCTAGTAGTCCGATGATGGAACGGGCTTGGAGGAATTAGATTGTGCAATTCCATCGCACACTCCCCGAAATATAACCGATAGAAAACCGACAGACTGGCAACACGTCGGCGATGTTCAAGGCTCTGGAGCTTCGACTTGACAAGCGCATCGTTGCCGATAAGCCTTTTGGCCCGTTTCTCGATTGCCTCCAGAGCGTCAAGCTGGTATTTGGCAGATCCGTCCCAGAGATAAGAGCAGTACTCCACACACGATCGAACTTTCGCCTGATATAGGTTGAGCAGCTGTTCCGATGTGAAGTACTGTCTCACCTTTGTTAGGATTCCCAGCTTCTAGGCAGCCAGTTGAGCCTTGGCCTCGATGTATGGACCAAAATTGAGGGTGGAGGTGAATGACACACCAAGAAGCTCAATTTGGCCGGTTATCGGCACGGTTACACCACGGAAAGATGAAGCCGGTTCGAATTGGCTCTTTTTAGCGGAAAAGAGCCACGCCTGGGTTTTAGCAGCGTTGAACTTGACCAAGTTGGCATCACCCCATTCGGAGACAGCCTCCAAGGACAAGCTCAACCGCTCAACCATGGCCTCTCGTAGAGACCGGATCTGAGAACCACCAGCACGTGCGTTGGATGTGTAACTCTCAGCAACAGTGCTGTCGTCTGCATACCCAAAGGTAAAGGTACCGGGCTTTAGCAGATCGTTAATGTGCAGCAAGAATAATGTTGCTGAGAGAACCGACCCCTGAGAGACCACATTCATAGCCAATTGGTAAGACGAGCAGTCCACTCGAATGGACCGATCCTTCAGGAAGTCTGCAATTCAATCACACAGTCCAGGGGGTAGACCGAAAGAAGAAAAAAATTGAGGGCGCCACTGTCGTTTATATGGTATCATTTATAGTATAACATAAATGAATTTGTGAAAATGTGAAAATGTACAGATCTTCTTCCCTAAGAACGATTGCCTGGGACATTTACTGATAAATTGTTTTTACATGAATACATCTGTTTGTTCATATATACACACATCAAAAGTGTCTAGGGATCAAGCATTTTTATGCGGATTTCTTGAGATTGAGATGTGGCTTTGTAATAAATTTATGATTTTATAAATTTATATGGATCCTTTTTGGTGCATTTCATAATTTGAATCAGGAACTGTGAATCAAATTCGAGTAAAAGATGAAAATCAGCTGTCAATATTTTCCCTATAAAAACATACAACGCATTGAAGACATTATTAGTGCTACTGTTTCCCTACTACTGATTAAAACCAACGTTATTATGGAGCGGCGACGTCATTTAAGCAGGGAAGAAATGCTCAGAGCCGTGGGAATGATAGAAGCTGGTTCCCGGCAACGTACTGTGGCTTTAGCTCTGAATACAAGTCAGAGTGTTATCAGTCGACTTTGGACACGTTACCGAAGCACTGGTACCGTGGCTGAGCGCCATGGAGGACGGTATCGCTGTACCACACGGAGACAAGACCGATACATTCAAATCTTAACTCGAAGAGCTCCAACAATAACCGCCATGATGTTAGCCGTGAGGCTTCATCACTCTTCAGGGAACTTAATTAGCGACCAAACAGTCAGAAACCGCTTGCATGAAGTGAACCTTCATTCCCGAAGACCGCTACGGGTACCACCTATAGCAATGCACAATCGTAGGATTCGATATCAATGGGCTCTTGAACACAGAAATTGGGCAGAAGAACAATGGCGTTTCGTGTGCTTTTCTGATGAGTCTCGTTTTGGTATGAGACCGGATACAAGACGTATACGACACTGGAGAACCCCTGGACGCCAACAGCGATTAAAATCCTGCCAGGAAGTCCATCCTTATAGTGGTGGAACCATCATGGTATGGGCGGGTATTTGGATCGGCGGAAGAACTGAGTTGATTTGGATCAGAGGCAACCTCAACGCTCAAATTTATGCTGAGACGATTGTATCAGACGTCATCGTTCCTCTACAAGTGCAAATCGGTCCCTTATTTCAGTTAATGCATGATAATGCACGACCACACACCGCAAGAGTTGTAAGACAGACTCTCGCCGCAGCTAACATCAATGTCCTGCCCTGGCCTGCTCAGTCGTCAGACTTGAACCCGATTGAGCATGCATGGGATATGCTACAGAGAAGAGCTCTGCCGAATATGGAGGGTATCCAGTCGCAAGAAGACCTTTTTTTGTTGTTGCAACGAACATGGGCGGCCATTCCACAGCGTGATTTGGATGAACTCATTTTGAGTATGCCAAACCGATGTTCTTGTGTTGTTAGTGTTCGCGGTAGAAACACGGATTATTAATTGTTTAAGTTACCCAATAAAATTTTAAAGAAAACTGTTATTTCAGTCTTTTTTTCGAACTTTAATGTTAGTGGTTCAAATGTCAAAAATCCCTTTATTAGGAAAATGGCAAATTTCTTTATTAATGCAAAGGTGACTTGGTTTATCGTTACTGTGACAAACGAAAACACTTTATTTGATGAATCCTTAAAGAAAATTTTAATTAATATTAATCAGGAGAAAAGTTATTGCAAAAATATATGTTGATCCCTAGACACTTTTGATGTGTGTATTTGTACGCTTCACGGCAAAACATAGAAGAATCTAGCTACGCATATTGTAACATCCCACACACCTATGTTTACAAATAAAAAATTCTTATTCTTATTCTTATTCTTTGATACTAGAATTATTTTTAAAAATAAATTAGAATAGGGAAGATCTTTTGTTTGTTAAATTTCTAAATTCATTTTCTAATTGGACAGTAAACAAGCCCAGGAGAGTTAAAACATCTTTATTCATTATATTATAAATAAATTATATTTTCTAATCATTATCTAAATATTCTACACCCGACATGTCCGATCCAAGCTCTTGATTATCTTCAGAATCTGAGCTGTTGTCACTGCTGTCCTCTCCGACACGAATTACCAGTCTGTCTATATCTTCGTACAGTGTTCTTCCCCTGTCATAGTAATCTTGTTCTATTTTCTTTATGTGTTCAACACCATTATTCCATGTTTCGGGACCAATGCTATTAAAAGCTTCCTCAGTTGTTTTTTTTATGTCAATTGCTCCTTTGTTACATGCAGCAACTTTTTGTTTTTCTATGCCCCAGATGAGCTCTACAGGGTTTAGGTCACAGTGGTACGGCGGCAGCCTTACCACTTCGTAACCATGTTCCCCCAACAACTCATCTATTTCATATACTGGTTCTGGCTTGTGCTTTTTAACAAGCATAAATAATGCTGGCTTTCGTGTAGATGGCTCGAACGGGATGTTATGTTCTAACAGCCACAATTTTATTTCATCTACTCGGGAAGCCGATGTCGGAGCCCTGTTCTGCACCACACTGTGGTATGGCGCATTGTCCATGACAATTATGGAGGCCTCATTAAGGTTTGGGATCAGATTTTTGTCACCCACTTGGTGAAATTGTGAGAATTCATTTCTGAATCTTTCATTTGTTGGTGCCACTAAATATTAATAAAGCATTGGGTACAAATCCATTGGCAGTTCCAACATGCACAATAATCCATCGTTTTCCTTTCGAAATATCATGCTTTATGCCTTTGATTTTAATGGATTGCCAGCACTTTCTCAATTTATATGAACTGTGGATATAACTTTCATCCAAGTAAACAATTTGTTTTTGTAGCTCCACGGGTAAATCCCTATTTCGTTTTATAATTTTCAAATATTTTTTTTCTCTTTGCTGCAATATTAGGTTTTTCTATTAGCGATTCTCTATTTGTAGAACATTTTTTGTACGAAAAACCTATGGCATGTATTATTTGCCTGAATTTCTCACGGCCTCCTTCATATCCTAATTAAACTTTTGCCACAGCCAACAACTTTCGCAAAGTTAGTACTATTTTCTGTACACAGTAAGAAAATTGAATTTTCTGTCGAATCGCACAGAGAGTAAAGTCATCTAACTCTATTTTTGGACGGCCTTCTCTATGCTTGGCTGGTGTTGTAAATTTGCCTTCGTTTTTATTGCCTTCATTGATTATGCGTCGAACAGTACTTTCTGATTTTCCTGTAATCAAAATAAAACATAAATGTAGAAAGACGTGGATGACGATCAAAGGCTGCGGTTTAAATTGTACGATCCTTTACAAACGTGCCAACGCTACAAACTAGCTGTTTAAATTGAATGTTTACCATCGGTACACATAGTACACATTTCAATTTAAACCAGTCAATAGCCCTGTAATGTTACTTCTGTCAAAAATTATAACCTCGGAACTAAGCCGGAAGCACAGCACAGAACATAATATACCCCTCTCGGAATATATTTACGTACTGCCCAAGACTTAAATCTACTCTTTTTCATTTCGGTTTTTAAATTTAATCATTCAAAATGAATGAAATAATGGTTTTAGACCTTGCTTTCGAAACAGACGACAGTATAGATGAAAGTACTGAAAGTTCTTCGTCATCATCGTCGTCAGGTGAAGATGATTTTGAAAATCAATTTATTATATCTTTGAATCGGCGAGCTGTATCCAACAGAGTTCGTACCAAGCAGCAGTATATATATAAAACCATTCCTGGCTATACTCGTGAAGAATTCAAGTCACATTTCAGGTAAATACTGAATGACATTTTATTTAAAATCTTAAGTCTTATTATTTGTCCTACTGTTGATTATTATTGGTCACCTTTTTGCTGTTGCTTACTGACTTTGACCTGCTCCCGTCAGCATCTGATATTAGAATTCAAAACATTAAATTGATCAGTGGGTCGTCTTTGCCAATATTGTGCATAACATGAAATTTAATGTAAATATATATGTGGGAAATGGAACGTAAATGAAAGTAAGGGAGAGAGTGCTGTGTGTGAGTGAGAGAGCGATAGACGAAGGAAGAGAGAAGGGATTGAGAGGAAGGACGCCATTTTCATATATATACAATGTACTCTGTGGACGCCATGTTGGAATGGGACACAAGCTACGACGATGTGCTAAGACGATTAGGTAGAAAATTGGAAAAATAAAAAAGACGTTAAAATATTCAAGACTGCAGTATTTATTTAAGAGCCCTGTGCTCCACAATTTTGGGGGCTCGTCCGGGATCCAGGACAGAAGACGCGACGACGACGAGTAAAAGTTTTTCACGCTGCACGTGGTTGTGTGTAGGGTTACCAGATCCGAAAAAAAGTTTTCCTGAAAAAACCCCTGTTTCAGCAATAATTTTCCTGACATTTTGGCAGAAAATTATATTATTTTACAAACTCGCGCGCGGCGCGTGGGAGTGTGAGTATGAGTGTTAGATGCTTTGAGGCGGGATGCGGGGTGCGGTCGCGCCCTCCGCACCGTGCGATGCGATGGGCGCGGCGCGGTTGAGCGAGTCAATTAGTAGTTCAGTACTCTTGCGAACGGTGCTAAGTTCACTAGTGTTGTGCGTATTTGTGTGGCAAGCATTTATTTTATAACGAAAAAGCAGTAATTGAGATTTCTATAATGGCTTCGAGTAGTAAACGTCAATGTACATTTACAGACATTTTACGTGAAAGATATCCTTTAATGACACAAGGACGAGAGCCGTCTGAAGTTTTCTGTACAGTGTGTGATTGTTACATTTCCATAAAGTACAAAGGTGCGTTCGATATCGACACACACATTAAAAGCAAAAAACACCAGAATCAATTGTTGGAGGTTAATAAAAACCGCAAAATAGATACTATTTTCCAGTCTTCATCATCTCAAAGTAAAACACAGAAATCTGCTGCTGAAGCTACACTTGCGTTTCACACCGTTAAACACCAACCGTCTTATTACAAAACGTGGTTTAAAAAAAGTACCGGGTTTAGTACAAGCTTTGATCCATGACCTTGACTAAACCGTATTACAAAACGAAGTTTAACGCTAGTCCTAGAACAATCTATGGTACCAAAATACGTCAAAGTTAAACCATCGTGACCCCTAGTTTAACTATGGTACTAAATTGTCAAAAGATGGTTTTCGTTGATTTGTTTATTTATTTATTTATTAAAACTTTATGCACAAGTAATGAAACCGTACAAAGGCGGACTTAATGCCTTGGGCATTTTCTACCAGTCTACCTTATTTATCTTAGTATTTTAGCCGAACTATAGGTTATATTGCATCAACTTTAACTTGTACATAGTTTAGTGCATCAAATATGTCAGTTTTATGCATCACTAACCTTTTCTTCTGACATCCAATTATTTACACTCCTTTTTTCTTTGGTTAATCCACTTTCTTAAAAAAAAACATTAATGCACACGCCACACACTATCTCACCACAAAATAATACTGTTCTTTTACTTGTATTTAATTAATAATCTTGAAGTGACACCGGACATTTTAGTTTACTTTAAGTTGTAATATAAATATTTCGATAACATTACTCGTATTACGCGCGCCGCTCAGTTCACTCCGTTATACGCTCTAGATCGATAGTTGTTACAAAACAGAACAATAATTATTGAATTGTGAACATGCATTTAAAAAAATACAAGTCTGAATATTTAAATACCTTTAAATAACAATACGTTATATTTTACCACTACAAATAACAATTCAAACAATATTTTTTCTTTACATTACGTAACAACATTTTGTAAAACGGAACAGCGCATACAACATTGAACGAACGATAATGAATGAAATCTTTAGTCCAGAGTCGATCTTTGGTACTAAATAGTCCTTTGTTGGTCTACGATTTGTAATACGATTTGCTAGTACGGTAACAAACCTAGATCTTTTAGTTCTGGTTTAAACCTTGTACTTATGGAAGTTTTTATAATAAGATGGCAACAGTCTTACAACTCCATGGACTGCACTGGGCGTTTGATGAAGGTAATCTTTGCTGATTCCAATACTGCCAAGGATATTACTTGCCAAAGAACTAAAACGGAAGCTATCGTAAACGGCGTGATAGCTCCATGGATAATTCAAAATATCAAGTCCTCATTACAAAAAATTACATACATTGGGGTATCAACAGATGCGAGCAATCATGGCTCGGACAAAATATTTCCGATTATGATCCAGTTTTTCGATTCTCAAGATGGAATGCAGTTAAAGTTACTAGATGTCATTAACACGCCAAATGAGACAGCAGTAACAATATCAGATATTATTATGAAGACGTTGGAAAGGTACGACTTAACTGAAAAATGTATCTCTCTAACAGCAGATAATGCCAACGTAAATTTTGGAGGGATCAACAGGCAAGCAGGAAGATATGTGTTGACAAATCTTAAGAATAAACTGAATAAGGAGATTGTTGGAATTGGTTGTCCAGCACATATTTTGCATAATTGTATCCAACATGGCACTGATGTACTAAAAATAGATATCGAATCGCTGGTGATGAAGCTCTTTAATTTCTTCTCCGTATACACTGTGCGCACTGAAAACTTAAAATCACTTTGTTAATACATTGATATAAATTACCAAAAGTTGCTGTATCACAGTAAAACTAGGTGGCTGAGCCTTTTTCCTGCCATTGAAAGAATTTTGAAAATGTATCTGCCTCTAAAAGAATACTTTTCGACAACTCCGCAAGTGCCGACAACAATTAAAGCTTTCTTCGAAAATGAACTCGCCGAAAGTTATTTATTTTTTGTGCATTCTCTTATTTCTTTATTCATCGCTTTACGAGATGCGAGACTAAGCGGACGTGTTTTTCTGTACTTGCTTAAATGAAATATTATAAACAATTACGACAAATATCAATAATTATTTGTGGCGTCAATTGAAATCAAAGTAAAGTGGGTCACCTGTGACTTAGTGCCTGACTATTGTATTTTTATGTGCAAGATGAACTAAATTATATTTATTTTCTATTGACAATAAATAAAGTGTTGTGGTTAGTATGTCTAACCCAGGATCGAGCCCATTTGGGGCCCGCAGCCAATTACTACGACGAAGTCCTCCGCCAACGCCTACCGGAGAATTGCCCTCGAGTGAACCAAATCCACCACCACCTGTACCAGCACCTGCACCAGCACCTGAGGAGAATTTCATGCCGAGTGATATTGTCAGCACGCCAGAGATCCAGAAGTGGTTGCTATCTATTGATGGCATTCTGACCGAAGTCTGCACTATTGTTGGTGAAGGAAAAATGAACTTGGACCAGAAGCAACGTGTAGTAAATCTTTGCCGTAAGGTCCAAAGTGGGACTTCTCAGATGGCTGTCCTTTACCAGTCGATAAAGCAGAAAATGATCCAGTCCCACAGTACTGTCCAGCACTTACAACTTCAGAAGAATATGGCGAACTCTCTGGACCAGTTTAAAGAGGTTATTGAGTCGAAACTGAATACGTCTAGCAGTTCCTATGCTAACATGGTGAAGAAAGGCTCCGACAACTTCATCCGTCCTGCAAACTTGAGTGCAATCGCCATCTATCCCAGCGATAAAACTAAAACAAGTGACGACACCAAGTCACTTGTCCAAAAGTTAATATCCCCCGAGCAACTCAAACTTCACGTACGTGGCCTGTTAAAAGTGAAAAATGGGGAAGTACTAATTAGCACTGAAAATAAAGACGATATCGACAAATTGAAGAAATCGGAGAAGATATTCACCTCAGGTCTCACAATAGAAGAACCTTCTAAACGACGCCCTAGGGTTACTGTCATTGGTGTTCCCGTAGCCCTTACTGAGAAGGAGGTATTTGACTGTATTTACGAGCAAAACCTATCCGATAAATTGCCGAATACGACACGTGACTCCTTCCTTGAGACTATTAAACTGAGCCATAAATCGGGCAAGAAAGGCCTTCCTACCTGCAACTACATTCTGGAAGTACCCGCTGGCATAGGAAAAATGCTGGTAAACCAAAATAGAATTTTTATAAATTGGACCTCATGCCCGGTGAGAGATTTTACGATCGTCACCAGGTGCTACAATTGCCAGCAGTTCGGCCACGCAGCTAAGTTTTGCCGTGAAACGAGTCCTACTTGCAACCACTGCGCAGAGACGGGACACTCCGTGAAGGAATGCAGTAGCAAATCTTCTCCCCCTCAGTGTGCGACGTGCAAAAAATTCAAGAGGAAATGTTACCATCCAACCGGTGATGTAACTTGCCCAGCACGTAAATATGCAGAGACCAACTACATCAACTCAATAGATTATGAGGGCGCCTAAGAGCGCCGCAGTATATTACTTTTATTAGGCACACAAACAGGTAGCTTATTTATTTGTATTTCTTCTTAGTTTGTAAGTATCATGACCAATCAGCTAATCAGTGATCTAGATAGTTTTACTGTGTCTGAATCCAAGATCTGTAATGTTGAGGACTGTAAATACCTTATTCGTTCTGGTGACAAATCGCTTACCCTGCTTACACAAAATATTCGCAGCATAAACCGAAATATGGACGGTTTTGAAGTGTTTTTACAAAGTCTTGACATAAGCTGTGATATTATCGTACTAACAGAATGTTGGTTGTCAAAACAGACAGTCAACTTACCATCTCTGAACGGTTTTTATTCATATAAAACAGACAGAAACATCAACCAAAACGACGGAGTTGTAGTTTATGTTAAAAATAATTTACGAACTATCAAAGATGAACCACTATCCCAAGACAGTAATTGCTTATTCATTAAAATTATTCCCGATACAGTAGTCATGGCTATTTATAGGCCTCCCTCTCATAATATCGACAGATTTTTGGACTCACTCGACACGAACTTAAAATCCATCAGTATTTTCAAAAACATAATACTCGTAGGGGATATCAACATAAACATTTCCTCCGGGAAACCTGATACCCATACACACAATTATCTAAATATTTGTGCATTTCATGGACTTTTACCAGCTCACTATTACCCCACACACCAAAGCGGCTCTTGCTTGGATCATGTCCTTCTAAAATCAAAAAATTCATCCAAAACATTGGTTACTAACTCTGCGCTTACCGATCATCAAGCTGTTTTACTAACAATGCAAATAAGTTCACCTAGAAAAAACTGCGAGCGTAGCTACACTAAAGTCAATATGACAAACCTTGAAAGTGACATACGCGGCATTAATTTTAACCCTATTTATGATTCTGTTGATGCAAATATTTCTTTACAATATTTCATAAATTCTTTACAATACGTAATCAGAAAAAAACACATACACTAAGATAATCCCTAAAAAGTTTAGTTGTATTAAACCATGGATCACACCAGGTCTCGTTCGTTGTATAAGACACAGAGACAAACTTCACCTAAAATCCAAACTTGCACTTGATGACGTAATACTTTCTGTTACCTATAAAAGATATCGTAATTTCTGTAATAATCTTTTAAAAAAACTAAAAAACCAGTACGATAAAAATGAACTCGAGAAGGCGGGAAAAAATAGCAAACTTGTGTGGAAATTTATAAAAACTAATACATTAAGGTCTAAAAATTCCGAACCCATCCGAAGCAACAAACAAGGTTAACCAATATTTTATCAACGTTGGTAAAAACTTGGCTGAAAAATCCAGAAATATTATCCGTCCTCCCACTCAAAACCCAACTAGGCCATCTTCCACATTAAATTCTTTTGTTTTATTAGATACAGACGTTAACAAAGTAGTTAGAATAATAGACAGCTTAAAGGATATAATATAATATTTGCGCAACTGGGTGGGATGATATACCCAATAATGTACTTAAAAGATTTAAACACCTGCTGGCCCCTCCGCTTACCCACATCTTTCAGCTTTGTTTATCTAAAGGGATATTTCCAAAATTGCTGAAAAAGTCTGTGGTGACACCTATTTTTAAGTCTGGAGACAAAATAAGTGTGAATAACTACAGACCCATTTCAGTACTTACGGGCCTGTCAAAAATTTTAGAAAAAATCATAAACAGTAGACTGATAAAATATCTGGAAGATAACAAACTACTTTCCGATAATCAATTTGGGTTTAGGCACAAAAAAATCAACCAACCAAGCAGTAAACAAATTGATTAATTACATTTCTACAAATCTGGATAGTGGAATGCATACAGTGGGTATTTTTCTAGACCTTGCCAAGGCCTTTGACACTATTTCTTGCACTACTCTTTTGCAGAAGCTTGAATCACTTGGGATAAGAGGAGCGCAGCTTCTACTATTATCTGATTATCTTAATGATCGACAGCAATATGTAAAAATTGGTCCGACTACAAGTTCTGATCTTTCTAATACATGTTTTGGAATTCCACAAGGCAGTATACTAGGTCCTACATTATTTTTAGTCTATATTAATGACCTTTGCAGCCTGACACTTAAAAATGGTGTTGTAATGTCTTATGCGGATGATACTGCTCTGTTATTTGCAGCTAAATCAAGGGCTGAGGCCTATGAACATGCTCAGGATGGTTTCAACATTGTGTCTAATTGGCTCCAGAATAATCTTCTAACACTGAATGCTGATAAAACAAAATACATTTCATTTACAATGAGAAATACTAACACACCGCTTACTAACCAAATAATTTACGCGCATACCTGTAGCACGTACGCTGACACTGCATGTTCTTGCCCTACTTTAGAAAAAGCTGACCATTTGAAATATCTTTGTGTCACTATTGACTCCAATCTAAATTTCCGTAAACACATCGAGTTACTATGTGCTAGAGTGCGCAAACTAATTTATGTTTTTAAGTATTTACGCAATGTAGCCGACTATAAATTAATAAAACAGGTTTATTTAGCGTTGTGTCAGTCTATTCTAACCTATTGCATAACATCCTGGGGGGGGGGCGGGAAATTCGTTTCTTCTCCCTCTAGAACGTGCTCAAAGAGCAATTTTAAAGGTTGCTACCTTTCGTCCGTTTAGATTTCCTACACACCTGCTCTACAAAGCATGTAATGTGCTCACAGTACGGCAATTATTTATTCTTCACATTATACTACAGCAGCACTCTACCCTTCCCTATGACCCAGTTCCATCCGATAGGAGAAGAAAAGACCTGGTTTGCACAAAGCCTCAAACTAGACATGCTTTTGCTAGTCGATTTTATGTGTTTTTAGGACCTTTTCTGTATAATAGACTCAACAAGAAACTAAACTTCTATAGTCTAAGTTATAGGAAATGTAATTTTGTAATATGTGATTATTTAGCGACGCTTAATTACACGGACACAGAAAAACTTCTAGAAGTCCTGGTTTGATTTGATATGTCATCCCCTCGTATTTAGCTGTACATATTGTAATTAAGTTAGTTTTAATGTTTAATGTTTTTGTTCCTAGATTTACTTTATTTTAAAACTTTTCCTGTCCTAATTAAATTATACAATTTAAAGTGATGGCCTGAAACACAGGTTTAAATAAACCTAGATCAGGCAGGTCGTCGCTACCTAACATTTGATTTCGCCACTATCGTAACTTGCAACAGTTATATATAGTTTACTTATAGATTACATAGAAGCACTAATTTATACAATTGTTTAGAAATAACACTACTGCACCTAAATGTACATTTTTGTAATACCTACTTTTTTTTATAGAAATAAATTATTTTATTATTCTATTATGTCGGTCTTTCAGTCACATATCGAAAAAATAGAACGAGAAAATTACTCTGTTATGGATATTCTAGGAATATTAAATTCGACCTCTGAAACGTTGAAAGCAAGATCAGGGGCTATGTTTGTTCCATTAAAAGTGCGAGAATTGCTATCGAATTGTACTGAAGACGCCAAAGAAATATTTATGTCAGACGTGAAAAATGCCTACATGACTATTTGGCCTTGAATATTTGGGGAAATGGTTGCAGCCTCTAGACGAAAAATCTTTGACTGGATGATACTTAAAGGTATTGATATTGACTACGAGAAAGTTGTTTCTTCTTTGCAGTTTTTGAATGGATACGGAGTATGTATAAATGACGTTAAACTTTTCGATGAAATTACTGCATTAAATTCTTTTTTAAGGCAGCAAAGCAGTGACTTTATTGAAATGGGGCTTGTTAAACAATGGGTAATTATTTTAAAATCCGTCAGCTGTGCGTCAAAGGAGAGAAATAGACTGTCCATAGCTTCTGTTAAGGCTCTACTTTTGACACAGTTCAATTTGAAGAACACATCGTGAAAGATCAGCAGTTGCTGAAATCTATATCCAGCAATAAGAAATATAAGGATCAGATGAATACTTAATAATTAATTAATTGGTTGTTATTTATAAGATTGCATTCTTTGATTAAAATTTAATTTCTTATGTTTTTCTCTTTTTTTTTAAATTCCTGAAAAATTCCAACTTTCCCTGTTTCCATGACAGACAGCTGAAATTCCGGACATGTCAGGAAAATTTCTGTCATCTGGTAACCCTAGTTGTGTGCGCGGGAACAAAACGCGACGCCGGCTACGGAAAAACTAATATTTAACGAGTTACGACGAAGACGGAAGACGTAAAGATGCCGAAAACTACTGAAGACGTGTCACCGATTGCCGGATTGCCGCCGTGGGATCTGGAGGCGACAGTCCTCGCGCGCCTGCACCAATGGCGCGCGGAGGCGCTGCGCCGGGGCGTCACTCCGCTGCCGCGGCAAATTGCTGCGCGGCGGACAGACCTCCGGTGCGATCTCATGGCGGCATGGAGACAGCGACTGTCGCAACCCCGTGCAGGGCACGCCACGATAGTGGCGGTAAGTCCCCTCTTTGAGGAGTGGCTTGAGAGGCGCCACGGCGCCCTCACCTTCCGTCTGACGCAGGTCCTCACCGGACACGGTTGTTTCGGGAGGTACCTGCACCGAATCAGGCGGGAGGAAACGCCCGGATGCCACCATTGCGAGGATCGGCCGGAGGACACGGTGGAGCACACAGTGGAGGTGTGCCCCGCTTGGGCGGAGCCCCGCCGTGTTCTCGTAGCGGCGATCGGCGGCGGCGACCTCTCGCGCCCGGCCCTGGTGCAAGCCATGGTCCGGGGCGAGGAGGAATGGGACGCCGTCGCCTCCTTCTGCGAAGCAGTGATGCTGGCGAAGGAGGTGGCGGAACGCGAGAGGGAGAGAACCTCTCGTCCCAGCCGCCGCGGGAGGCGCTCCGGGCGTCGGGGGTCCCGCGATGACCTCCGGCCACCGTAGACGCGGGCCTGTGGACGGTGAGTGATGGGCTAACTCGCCGTCCGTCCGTCTCACGACGAAAACAGGCCGTGTCGACGGCGCGTTCGTGTTCCACGCGCGCCTCAAAGAGATGTCAGCA
This sequence comes from Diarsia rubi, assembly GCA_932274075.1. Classification (NCBI taxonomy): domain Eukaryota; kingdom Metazoa; phylum Arthropoda; class Insecta; order Lepidoptera; family Noctuidae; genus Diarsia; species Diarsia rubi. Next base: position 11,366,002 of record OW026413.1, read on the forward strand.
ACATGGGAGGGGCCCGAAAGGGCCGACGCCTGTCGGGGCCGCGGGTAGTCCTCTGGTTATCGCGGCCTCGACATAGAGGGCGAAGAAGGAACATGGGTGGTTTTTAGTCAGTAGAAGTCTGACACTCCCTTTCGCTCTGCCCAAGAGCGGGAGGGGTTATTCGATGATTTTACACCCACCAATAAAAAAAAAAAAAAAAAAAGACGTGTCACCGAGGGGTGTACAGTATGCTGAAGACTTTATTAGTAATTTTTCGGGTCAAGACCACACCTACCCAGTGAGCCGTTGGGTTCAAGATATCGAAGATAATACGGAAATATTCGAATGGACGCCGCTTCAACAGCTTGTGATCGCCCGTAGATCACTGACGGGGACGGCAGGACTATGGCTAAGGAGCGAAAGACCGTTTAAATCGTGGGCCGAGCTGAAACAGGCCATCACTAAAGAGTTTCCCGACGCGATTGATCAGAAGACTATACATAAAATGATGTGTGCACGTAAGAAAAAACCTGATGAAAGCTGCATGGATTATGTGTTAATTATGAAAGAACTCGGAAAAAGGGGTAAGATTCCCGATTACGTGGCAATCAAGTACATTGTAGACGGTATTCAAGACCTAGAAACTAATAAAATATTATTGTACGGTGTTACGACATACAGTGAACTGAAGTAGAATCTGAAAATTTATGAAGTCGTGAAAGATAAAATGAAGGTGCGACGTGACGCGCAACGTAATCAAGTAGGTAATGTCAATAATCCAAAGAATCCAAAGAAGAATTCAAGCAGTGAGTCACGGTGCTATAATTGTGGAGAACTCAATCATTCATCGCAAAGCTGTCCTCATAACCGCTGACTTGCTTCTGGCAATGCTCATTTCCAAAACCAAAACTCGAACTTTTCTTTATTAAACGACTCTAAACTCTATTTTAAAGACTAAAGTCCTTTCAAAACGCCTTTAAACCATAGATTATTAGATTGTTTAACATTTAGACGCAAGTATGCAACATCAGCCGACGAATTTTTTTTGACAAATAATAAGTGAAGTTTGAGGCCGACATTTTGTGTTTCTTTGTGCTCTGTGTCATTGTGTGCTCTGTTGTGCTTCAAGAAAAAATGCCGTAAGTATTTTAATATATTGGTTTTTACTAAAGTTAAGGTACCATATTAAGCAAGAAAACCTGTTTCATAATATTTCAATATTTTAGCCAATGATAGTTTGAGTGAAATGTGCTAAAATCGATAGAGTCGAACGCGTCTTCATCGACGTTGTTTGTTTACGAACATATTTTTCTTTTTGTGTCAAGTCCGTTTTTTGCTTGTCCCTAGGGTTTTACTTAATTTTATTTTTAAACCCATAAACTATTCGAGCCTTTAAAGATACTGGATCAAACAAAATACATTTATTTTTAATTTAATTATATCAGTTTCTGTATAATTATAGATCATTTTGTTTAACCAGCATTTAAATAAAGAGGACTTGGCTACTTTTACCTGTCCCCATCTGAATTTGTATGATTGGATCACGAATATTTAGAGGTTTTTCTAAGGACGACGTACTTTTTTCATCGGATTTAGTTACTAAATATCATCATTAAATAATATTTATCAATTAATTTGTAATGATCTGGCTTATTTACATAAAAAACCAAATAAAATTACGATGTTGAAAGGATCATGGCAGAATTTGTACAAAAAAATTAAGATATTTAGAGAAGTTGAAATTCTAGCCCTTGTACTCTTGGGTACCTGAAGAGTATCTTAAGGAATTTACAATATTTTTAAAACCCCGCAATAAAAATATATTGTTAAAAGTAAATAGTTTAACTAGGAGCTCATTATTTTAGAACGAAACAGCCGCTGTCAGTGTAAGACCGCCGGACCGCTATTATTTTAATCTATGGGACAGACTATCTTTGATCCTTGCTCCATAAAACTAATATTTAAAAAAAAAATGTGCCTTGCTACTAGTTTACTAGTTAGTTTAGTAATCTGTTTTTTGATCGTCGAGACGTCGACTGTCATCGACTGTCTTGCGTGTATTCTTGCTTCGTTGTTATTTTCGCTTTCTTTAACGGTTTTTAGCTACTCTCTTGGACATTTGATTTCTGCTTTACCCTGAAAACTCGGCTTCTACCACGGACTTTTGAATTTCACGCTTATCTTTGACTTTGTGCTTATATTCTTAACACTGGATTTTGATTTACAAATTGGACAATGAGGTGTATCAACTGTGACCTCGATCTTCACCATTCCCGGCGTATACTCGTTTTAGAAGAGTTAGACACAAGAACAATCTCAATGGTATCAGAATGGATTTCTCCTGACATAGTAAGTACCTACCTATTTTCATTTATTCACATAGTTCCCCACGTGTTAGGTAAGTATATGTCGCGATGGCTCGCCCCCTATTACATGGGACTTAAACATAACTGCCGAAATGTGGGTGTACTGTAGGTACACCTCTGCCCGACCCTTCGAAGAAACAAGGCATTTTATGTTATATATTGTTACTAGTGACCCGACCCGGCTTCGCACGGGTGCAAAAAAGATACTAAAACCTTCCTCTTGAATCACTCTACCTATTACAAAAAACCGCATCAAAATCCGTTGCGTAATTTTAAAGATTTAAGCATACAGACAAACAGACAAAAATAGCGACTTTGTTTTATACTATGTAGTGATAATTGTTGTAATGTTGCAGGTAACTGAAACGGACTGCATATGTGTTCAGTGCTGGGAAGCAGCTATGAGGGCTATCAATGTATCATTGAATACTATGGAAACTGCTACTGACAGTCATCCATCTGAAGCTAGTTGTAGCAGTGTAAGCCAGCCTCAAAGAGTTATTGGACACTCAAGAGTCTGCATTACATGTGGGCGCTCTGTTTTAAGGATTCCAAGTGAACTTGTAGTGCGTACAAACCCAACTGCAAGGCAACACCAAATACAACTATTGATCTCAAACAATATTGCACCTCGTCAGGTTAGTTCTTTACATAATTATAAATAGTAGTAGTGTTGATTCTGTACTTTATGCTTACCACCATGCAAAAGGCGTGAATTTAAGCATGGTATGAGATTATACTGATCTAAGTACATATTTATAGTTATTAGTAAACTATAGTGGCAAACTATACTTTAAAGGATGTTGCTCTTTAGTTTTGAATTATTTCTAGGTGAATCCTTTGGATCGCTTGTGCCACAACTGCTACAGAGCAGCTGGATGTACTGTTGCCCGGATGCCGCATCAGACCCCGATCCTGAGCAGAGCAGAGCCAGAGCAACAACCGCAAGAAGATACAGTTGTAGTACCTGCACTGCACTTAATTTCTGATCAGGAGTTGTCATCACAGCCCAGCTCTCCGCCATCGTCAGGTTCAGAATGGATACCTGCCAATGTACCAAATGTACCTCAAGAAAATACGCCTACCATTCAATTACCTAATTACAAAAGGGCAACCGGAAGCCCATATAACTGTGCACTACCACAATGCAACAACATAGATACTCACACTATATCAGAGTCATTGAGAATTAGGTTGCTACAAGATTATAAATTATATCTTCCAACCCATATTAGGATTTGTAGTACTCATCTTATAACCAATGAGTGGGATGCACTGTATTGTGACGGAAAAGGGGTGCGTGGCGCAGGTTATATTAAATAAGACCACGCAACCAGTCTACATAAATATATTTAAATTTAAAAAATGGGTGTGGGAAGGTCTACGGACACAAACTCCTAAGGCATCCCTGTGGGATGTGCTGTACTGCCCTGATAGCCGGCGTGGCGATGACCACAGCGAGGTGCCACGCTGGATGCGTAGGGGTGATGGCCAGCTCTTCTTTACTTCGGCCCGGCTCGGCCCACGTGGCAAGTATGGCCAACAAGTGGGAAGTCCGATGCCGGCCCGATTCTAGCACGCACGACGGAACCAGCCGCGTAACTACCGCGAACTTGAGGGTGCAGCCGGAACTTTGGACCCCAGTATGGGGGTTTCAAAGACACCGAATTTAATTGCTCGATGGCGGAGAATTATGTTGATTAGGTAGGCAATTGTTTTAGGCCCGGATAATGGCGAGTTAAGACACGTGTGAAATCACATATAATTTAGATATCGTGAGACGTGTGACCGCTTCGGGAAAAACCAAAATTCCTAATGTCAAACGAAAAGATCGCGTTGGCAGCGTTGGATAGAGATGGGACATACGCGAGCCCATAGATAAATCCTCACTCGCGCGCCCGATAGTTGATGCATCTTGTGCTTTTAGTAATTACTATTTGCTACCGCACTACTTGTAATTTTCTATGGTTATTATATTTTGACGTCTGCGGTTCCTTGACAGGTGGGTGAAAGTAAACATTGGAATGTTGCTGTTTTTATTGTTAATTTAGTTTATATGTTTTGTTTTGTGCAAAATGTAACGTGCGACGTTACAGTACCCCGCCGCTTGGTGAGGGTTTTTACCTCAGTAAAAATCCTTTACCTCTAATATAGCTCTATCTGAATAACGACCACTTTTATTCTTCATCGTTCATCCATCATATCTCATATTCAAATTTCAAAATAACAGACCACCTTAACGCGAGGTGAGTCCGCACCCTACCAAGTATGTGAGAGTTTCATGTCTGTATTCGACTTGAAACTCGCGCAAAACAGAAGTTCAAAAAGGAAGTAAAAGAATCTACTGGGTTTATAAAATTTAGATGGTTTAAGGCTTATTTAAGGAGTAACCACCCGCTCCTGCAAAGGCTTAATTAATGAGTTGCAAACCGCTCAGATAAATTATATGGAAGGGGAGAAAAAACTGGATGTAGGCTTATTTAAGGAGTATCCACCCGCTCCTGCATAGGCTTATTTAATGAGTTGCAACCGCTCAGATAAATTGATTCCCGGTAAAAACGTACCGAGTTTCGCGTGTACCAATTCAGAGGTTCCGATTAAAGGCGGAGAGACCACGGGTAAGGCACAAGATAAAAATCAAGTGAGCGTGGTTCTCCATCGGGGCTGAAATAGGTTAGGCGACAACAAATTCAGAGGTTCCGATTAAATGCGGAGAGACCACGGGTAAGGCACATGATACAATCAAGTGAGCGTGGTTCTCCATCGGGGCTGAAATAAGTGGCGAATAAATGACGGATTATGACACGTGTGAAGACACTGATGATGACATCAAGTGTGCGCGTCTCCATCGGGAGGGGGGGGAGGAGAATAAGAGCCCGATTGAATGGCGGATTAAGACACGTGTGAAGACACCGATGATGACATCAAGTGAGCGTGTCTCCGCTGGAGGCTAAAATAATGCACTGCCTTAGGCAGTGTTTACAAAATATTAATAAAGCTTAAACTTGAAAACCTATGTAAAAATATTGTTAAAAATATTCAACTAATGTCTAAGAAAACTATGTTCTTATATGAAAATTTAAAAAAAAATAAAATATAATATAACCGCAAGAATAATACTGGTAAGTGTTGAACAGCAATAAACAAGGAGTCCCTAATACTCCGAATGTTACAAAAAAAACTATTGTAACGTTTTGGTTGGTGTCCTAAATAAAACAAATTAGAGACATAAAATAAAAGTTAACAAATAAAACAACAAGAAAAGCCAGGTGCAACTAATGTGTACGCGTTACAGTCATTTTAATCTATCAGGAGAATAAAATAATATTCTCAAAAAAAAATTCAATAACAAATTTTTGTTGTTGACTGTACTCAGAAAGTATATTTATTAACGACAAAAATTGTAAGAAGTACTGGTTTAAGAATACCGGTAAAACAAAAAAAGAATTTAAAAATAAAATCTCAAATAATGTTCAATGACTAGTAAATTTTCTTGTTGACTGTACTCAACTATGGCACAATAACAACAAAAGAAAACTAAAAGTAAGATGTCTTGAGTATTGAACTGCCAAAAAAAAAAATTAAATTAAAATTAATTTTTAAAGGACTAAATTTTGTTGTCGACTGTACCTACTCAACTATGGTAGAAGTATCAGCCATTAAATAAAAAAAACAAAAAAAGTTGAATGTGACAAAAAAATAAATTGACAATTTGTAACTTATTTTTGCTGCTGACTGTACAAACTCAAATATGTGAGGAGTACCAGTCAGTAAAAAAGAAAAAAACAAAAGTTGTTGAATCTAACAAAAAAAAAATAATTGACATTTTGTAACTTAATTTTTGCTGCTGACCATACTAAGCCAAGTATGGAAAATATCTAGCTTAAAAAGAAACAAAAGAACAAGTTACTTTATGTTAAAATTAAACTAATACAATAATAGGTTGAGAAACAGGATTGTCCGTTGTACAACATTGGTTACCCTGGTGAAATGTTTAAAAGTACAAATACTGTTACTCGGGTAAAAAGTTCAAGATACAAGTTTTAATTACTTGTGATTGAAATGTTTAAAATAAATTGTTGGTTTAAGTTCTAAGAATGTTTAATTTAAAAAGAATGATTCTAAGTTATATAAGAAAAATTGACACATACAAGCGATATTTGATATCAACGCTGTTTGTGTCATCAGTAGACAAGGTTGTTATGTCTAAAGTAGCCAGTAATTGAAAACCCGGCAACCCAATCCCTTCAACCGGCGCAGAGCAGAGCAGAGCTGCTTACCAGAAGAAATAGGAAAGAGTGTGGTACCTCCCCGGGGCGAGCCGTTACTATTGGCCCTACCACTATAGTAGAACGATAAATGTGTTCTACCTAAAAATAACAATTAAAATAACAATTATATTGCAACGGAGCAAACCGTTCCTACCAATATAAATAAGGTACCGCTGCGTACACCTTAGTTGCTGTCAACCAAAACGTTTTACAAAAACAATACAACCACCAATGACACCAACATATATAAAAAAAAATACCCACAAGGTTACCCTAAGGAATATGTGACCGTAAAACCACGTTTTTGGGCGCCAATGTGACGGAAAAGGGGTGCGTGGCGCAGGTTATATTAAATAAGACCACGCAACCAGTCTACATAAATATATTTAAATTTAAAAAATGGGTGTGGGAAGGTCTACGGACACAAACTCCTAAGGCATCCCTGTGGGATGTGCTGTACTGCCCTGATAGCCGGCGTGGCGATGACCACAGCGAGGTGCCACGCTGGATGCGTAGGGGTGATGGCCAGCTCTTCTTTACTTCGGCCCGGCTCGGCCCACGTGGCAAGTATGGCCAACAAGTGGGAAGTCCGATGCCGGCCCGATTCTAGCACGCACGACGGAACCAGCCGCGTAACTACCGCGAACTTGAGGGTGCAGCCGGAACTTTGGACCCCAGTATGGGGGTTTCAAAGACACCGAATTTAATTGCTCGATGGCGGAGAATTATGTTGATTAGGTAGGCAATTGTTTTAGGCCCGGATAATGGCGAGTTAAGACACGTGTGAAATCACATATAATTTAGATATCGTGAGACGTGTGACCGCTTCGGGAAAAACCAAAATTCCTAATGTCAAACGAAAAGATCGCGTTGGCAGCGTTGGATAGAGATGGGACATACGCGAGCCCATAGATAAATCCTCACTCGCGCGCCCGATAGTTGATGCATCTTGTGCTTTTAGTAATTACTATTTGCTACCGCACTACTTGTAATTTTCTATGGTTATTATATTTTGACGTCTGCGGTTCCTTGACAGGTGGGTGAAAGTAAACATTGGAATGTTGCTGTTTTTATTGTTAATTTAGTTTATATGTTTTGTTTTGTGCAAAATGTAACGTGCGACGTTACAGTATAATTCCAGTACTTCATATTTCAACTCGCAGCAAATTGAGCACATATTTTCTTATACAATGTGGATCTGGAACTACGACATTAAATTAAAACTAGCACTGTACTAGTCCATCGAAACATTTTAAAACACGAAGATTAGTAGTTAGTGGAAAATTTAAAAATTGCAATTTTCAAACAAAATAAATAGCAGAATCAACTGCATAAAAAGTAAACACGCTTTAACTACGAAAAGTCACTGACCTAGTGCGCGGGGTGCAGCGAGCGGCGGCGATGTTGGGCGTAGGTACTTTTTATCGGAGAACAACAAATCAGCGGCATAAACTCACTAAGTTGCGAGTTGTTAATTAATAAAAGATCACTGATTGAATAATTAATCACTTAAAACCTTATTTGAGGCATAATTAAACTAAAAAACTTACTAACTTAACCTAAATCACAAAACTAGCTACCTAATAAATGCCTAAATAACTAATATTACACTAACACCAATAAGTCACAGTAACCTATGCACTAATCCAAATATCATAAATCGTCTTTAATCACAATAACAACAAACTTTTCATAAAATCACGACAATGCGCGCGCGGCTCGTCTTGTGATAAAAAAAGTAGGCGTGTGCTCTCCTCAAAGGGCGCCGCTATGCACTGACTGACATAGTTACCGAGTCAAGGACTTTTTGCCGAAAAAAATTCCGCTCACACACACACTCGCAATTTTCTATGCACCACTAATGCATTATTTGCGTAAGTAATATTACTTTTTCTTTATAATTGTAGTATTTTGTGGGAGTGTGCGGGGCGCGTCAGAGTGGGATCGTATGACACCTTTCTCTGTCTTTCAAGCGTATTGAGACGTTGAGAATAGAATCGTAGGTTTTTGCACAGGTTCCTGACCTTACAATGTTTACCTATTATTACGGACTCCGATCTACATCATGTTGAAAAATAAGAAAATGAAAAATAATTTCCTGTGGCTAAAGTAGTCATTGGATTTGATTGATTTTTTGTATACGGGTCAAGAGCATGCCTTTCTTTACGTGGTTTAGAGGAATGTCAATCGTCCTGCTCCACATTGTATAAATCACAATCAGACTTACAACTTTGAAGACATTCTTAACATAGATGACAATTTGTTGCAATATTGGGTCGGGTTGACAAGACAAAACTTTTTAAGTTTGTTGGACCTGGTTCCAAGGCTTTCTGAAGCAAATATGAAGACTGGTTTATCGGCTCTTTTAATTAAATATAGAAGTGGTGAATCTGATGAAAGAATAGCAAGCCTCATGAATGTTCCGAGGCGTACACTTGAGGGCTACATGAATAAGGTCAGGAAAATCATGACAGAGGAGTTTGTTCCTAGACATTTAGGTCTATCCCATATTACTAGACAACAGATGCTATCACACAATTTATTAATTCCTAATGGCCTTTATGGCCATAACGTTAAACCCATTTTTATTTGGGATGGCACCTATCATTTTACTTACAAAAGTAGCAATTACAGCTTTCAAAAAGACTCTTATTCTTTGCATAAGTATAGGAACCTACTTAAGCCTATGATGGTAGTTTTATGTGATGGATATATTTTGGATTGCCTAGGTCCATACAAAGCTACAACCTCAGATGCTGAGATTATGTTGTCCCTTTTTAATGATGAAAATGATGCAGTAAGAGCCTATTTCAGAGAAAATGACGTTTTCATTTTGGATAGAGGTTTTAGGGATTCAATAACGTTATTAGAACAGTGTGGTTATGAGCCCCATATGCCACACTCCTTAATGCAAGGAAACAATCAATTAACCACACAACAAGCTAACCAAAGCCGTTGCGTCACTATTTGTCGCTGGGTGGTAGAGGCGGTGAATGGTCACATGAAAAGAGACTATAAATTATTTAGGCATGAATTTAATAATAAAGCTCTGCCACATCTCATGCAGGATTTCAAGATAGGAGTGGCTTTGTACAATAAGTTTGCTGTGCGGTTGAAAGATCGTAGTGATGCTCAAAATATTTTAAATGTTATAAATGAACGATTTCAATTGCATAATAACTTGTCAGATGTGGTGGTCTCATTGAACCTTAATAGGCGCTCATCTGACTTTATAAGTATCACAGCTGATCGGGATAATATATTATTCTTCCCCCGATTGGCCTATGATGATTTAATATTATTTTCCTTGGGTACTTATCAAATACGGCAGGCTAATTCTTATTATAGTGAACATATCAAAATTAATGGCACCTATATTATTGAAGTATGTTCTGAACTGCCAAGTTACATCAACCTGTCTCAAATGAATATCAGTGAAACTGAGGATGTTATATTATTAAGGGGCAAAATACGTTCACGACATGTGGGAAGAAAAACGTATTATGTTTATATTTTGACTCAAACTAATTTATCTGGGCGAAGTGGCATTCTAGAGTATTGCTGTAATTGTATAGTTGGTCGCCGAACGATCGGTTGTTGTGCCCATGTAATGACAGTTGTTTGGTATTTGGGATGGGCAAGGTATCAGGATAACATTTTATTACCAGCTCAGCATTTAAACCATGTTTTTGTAGAAGAGGAATAAAGACATTAATCAAGATGTTGTTTTTATTTTATAAGACGTAACCTGATGTTATTTACATAGATAATTTTTCATATGAACATTACACTTTCAACAGATTAATGCCCATCAATATTTACACAAGCTTGATATTAATTTGACGTCTTCTAACGGTAGACATAATATTATATACAATATCAATAAATGCGCCCTCAATGTAGACGGTTGGTGTCGTACTGCTGCTGCGGCTGGCTTATCTCGTCCTTATCGCAGTTTATAAGTTAGTAGTGTGCCTAATTTGTCTGTCTTGACTCTTGAATGCCCCGTAGCCTTTATCACAGTAGTCACACCCTTTCTACTGATATAATGATACTTTTTCAACTCATAACACCACTGTAAACGTTATATTCTGTAAACAAACTATTCTCTGCTGTTCCGTAAACAAACTATTCACATGACTCATCTGAAGTTGTCTGTCAGTTTGACAGACCCGTCATTGTCACGTCGTTTTTTTTTATAACCACAGCAAAATGGGCAACGAGATTGAAACGAAAAACTGATATTTTCATTTCGAAATATTTTAATTATGCGGGGTTTTAAAATTATGATAAGTAGATCAATCTACTCCTCGTAATGTATTCTCAAAATTGGAAAATATTTTGAACCCTCTAAATGAATTCTTTTTTTTGTACAAATGAATGTACTGACCTTGCCATGATTCTTTTGATTCACCCGGAACATTCAGTATTGTGACCGCATTTTATAGTACTTTTAGCCACTTTTTTTGGGTAATAATACTTTAAAACAGGCAATACCTTAACTAATTCCTGCTCAGGAAGCCATTTTTTACTTAGTGTCAAAACGACTTTGAGGAACGTAGACGTGTTGTTGCTGGCTCGGTACAAGAACGGAATTTATGTTCAGGTATGTGTTTGAATTTTACTACAGCGTAACCAAATATAGGATTGCTGTTTATTTCTAGAAACTGCCATTTCTTTTAAGTTACTGTTTAAAATGACATCAAATGGAAAAGAACCACGAAACATTATTTATTTAATTTTTAAAATCGGCAAGTAAGAAAATGTGACTTCCGTTTTGTGACCATATCTGTGGTCACATACGGGCTGAGCTAAAAGTCACAACATGACTGAACCTATAAAGTTAAGTTAACATGGATACAATGATGTTGTTTCAGAAATAATAGTTTTCTGCGGGAATCGGTTTGCAAGAAATATAATATTGTGAGCATCAGTACAGGTAAGGCCTAATTTTTGTTATTGTAAAAGGCTTCGTAATTTATTAATTGTTTATTATTGTTAAATACTTCATACAAAAACTCACAGGTGTGTGTTTTTTTTCTAGATATTTTGTAAAGATATTGTTTTTGTCGAATATACGGGGTGTAACAGAATAAAGGCAATACCTTAGACACCCCAATTAGTTTATTTAATAATAGGTCCGAAACAACATGCGTAATTAAATTAATTTAAACCAAACCTTGTGATTTTATACAAATTTGTTGTCCTTACTAAACGTAAAACTTCTGGGCGAGCGACGCGGGCGGCTCACACACACGAGTGCGCCCGCCAGCTAACGAGCAATAGGCTTGAGGTACGTTCGTATCTGTCGGGGCTGCGGGTAGTCCTCTGGTTATCGCGGCCTCGACATAGAGGGCGAAGAAGGAACATGGGTGGTTTTTAGTCAGTAGAAGTCTGACACTCCCTTTCGCTCTGCCCAAGAGTGGGAGGGGTTATTCGATGATTTTACACCCACCAAAAAAAAAAAAAAAAAGGTACGTTCGTATAATGACCGAATTTTACGTTGCGTGCGTGTCACAGCACTCACATCACAGCTTGATATTGAAAAGTATTGATGTCGGTTTATTGAATTTCTTTAAATTACCTACACACATCAAAAGTGTCTAGGGATCAACATATATTTTTGCAATAACTTTTCTCCTGATTGATATTAATTAAAATTTTCTTTAAGGATTTATCAAATAAAGTGTTTTCGTTTGTCACAGTAACGATAAACCAAGTCACCTTTGCATTAATAAAGAAATTTGCCATTTTCCTAATAAAGGGATTTTTGACATTTGAACCACTAACATTAAAGTTCGAAAAAAAGACTGAAATAACAGTTTTCTTTAAAATTTTATTGGGTAACTTAAACAATTAATAATCCGTGTTTCTACCGCGAACACTAACAACACAAGAACATCGGTTTGGCATACTCAAAATGAGTTCATCCAATTCACGCTGTGGAATGGCCGCCCATGTTCGTTGCAACAACAAAAAAAGGTCTTCTTGCGACTGGATACCCTCCATATTCGGCAGAGCTCTTCTCTGTAGCATATCCCATGCATGCTCAATCGGGTTCAAGTCTGGCGACTGAGCAGGCCAGGGCAGGACATTGATGTTAGCTGAGGCGAGAGTCTGTCTTACAACTCTTGCGGTGTGCGGTCGTGCATTATCATGCATTAACTGAAATAAGGGACCGATTTGTACTTGTAGAGGAACGATGACGTCTGATACAATCGTCTCAGCATAAATTTGAGCGTTGAGGTTGCCTCTGATCCAAATCAACTCAGTTCTTCCGCCGATCCAAATACCCGACCATACCATGATGGTTCCACCACTATAAGGATGGACTTCCTGGCAGGATTTTAATCGCTGTTGGCGTCCAGGGGTTCTCCAGTGTCGTATACGTCTTGTATCCGGTCTCATACCAAAACGAGACTCATCAGAAAAGCACACGAAACGCCATTGTTCTTCTGCCCAATTTCTGTGTTCAAGAGCCCATTGATATCGAATCCTACGATTGTGCATTGCTATAGGTGGTACCCGTAGCGGTCTTCGGGAATGAAGGTTCACTTCATGCAAGCGGTTTCTGACTGTTTGGTCGCTAATTAAGTTCCCTGAAGAGTGATGAAGCCTCACGGCTAACATCATGGCGGTTATTGTTGGAGCTCTTCGAGTTAAGATTTGAATGTATCGGTCTTGTCTCCGTGTGGTGCAGCGATACCGTCCTCCATGGCGCTCAGCCACGGTACCAGTGCTTCGGTAACGTGTCCAAAGTCGACTGATAACACTCTGACTTGTATTCAGAGCTAAAGCCACAGTACGTTGCTGGGAACCAGCTTCTATCATTCCCACGGCTCTGAGCATTTCTTCCCTGCTTAAATGACGTCGCCGCTCCATAATAACGTTGGTTTTAATTAGTAGTAGGGAAACAGTAGCACTAATAATGTCTTCAATGCGTTGTATGTTTTCATAGGGAAAATATTGACAGCTGATTTTCATCTTTTACTCGAATTTGATTCACAGTTCCTGATTCAAATTATGAAATGCACCAAAAAGGATCCATATAAATTTATAAAATCATAAATTTATTACAAAGCCACATCTCAATCTCAAGAAATCCGCATAAAAATGCTTGATCCCTAGACACTTTTGATGTGTGTATTTGTTTTGAACGCACACTACTTTTAATGTAAAATGCATTGATATTATTTACGTGTGTATTACGCGCAATAAGCAAACTACAAATTATGTCGTGCGTTTAAGCAGGCTTTATTGCTCTGAGTTACGGTTGCAATTTCCTTGAATTAAGGATTGTATTAACTTGTCACGACACGGTGCTTCTAATTTAAGTTTTTAAAAGATATTTCCGTCAAAAATTAACACCTACTTTTAATGACAGAAATCGATTCAGAAGCCCATTCTGAACCAACTACTTTCAGGAATTGCGTTTATTCTGTTACACGTTGTGTTGTTTAATACAAAACTTTTCTCCTTGTATTTTTCCATATCTATTGATAGATTCTGACAAACAATTAAACTTCACTTTCTATGGTATTTTCACATTAGCTTCGAGAAATATGTAAACCGTGAATGACGTCTGTTGAATTAGAAGCATTCTCATTAGATTTGTTATAAATAATAAATCTAAATCTCTTTTTAGTTAATAAAATGCCTCATAGCGGCAAAGAAAAAACGAGAAGGTATAGAGAGAAATTAAAAAGAGAACGCCCAGAGGAATATGCTGCCCAGTGCAAAAGAAATCTAGATAGGATAAAGACGAAAAAGAAGAAAATATCAGAAGTGTCGCCAGAAGAAGCTGAAAAACAAAGAGAAATATGGAGAAAAGAAAAAAGAGCCAGTAACGCTAAGAAAAAGTCATTGATAAAAAAAATGAACAATCAAAAATACAACCTGAAGAAAATACAAATAAAATACTGCGAAGAAAATATAAGTATATTAATAATAAATACAGATAGCAGAAGCGAGCGGTTCGTGCAATTTATCAGCTGGGTGCCCGAGTTTCTCTTAGAGATTTTTTTAAGGAGATTGGTATCCTCACTGTGGCTTCTCAGTTCATCTTTGCCAACATTTTATATATTAAACAAAATATCCACCTGTACACTAAAAACAGTGATATTCACAACTTTAACACTAGAAATAAGCATAAACTACGCGCTCCTTTTCACCGGCTTCACAAAGTTCGTAATTCATTCGTCGGGCTTGGTATAACATTTTATAACAAACTGCCATCTTCTTTTCTAGACTTGCCATTTAATGCGTTTAAAGCCAAAGTAAAATCTAATCTTTGTTTAAAAGCGTACTATTCCATTAACGACTACTTAAATGATAAGAACAGTTGGTCGCTGAGTTGAACACAAGACAATGTTTGTTATTTATTTATGTTCTTTCTCCAAGATTAGTTTACTGATATGTTATGTCTTTTTTTATTATTATTATATACTTTTTTAAACTTTCCTTACTATTGTATCGAGTCTGGTTCTTCTAACCAACCTAACAGACAGATGTGTGCTGGGGAGTTTGTTCCGCCACTTCTTCTTTCCAGCAAAAACACTAGGAAGTGTCGAAGGGGGGGCGTTTTGGGGGACTGTCTCTTGTAAATAAGTAAAGTAAAGTAAATTTTGACGTTCTAAAAGTGCTGATTATCAGCCTAGTTTGAATAAATGAGTTTTGATTTTGATTTTGATATTTTAGAAATCAGTGCCAAAAACTAAAAAGGCAGAAGGAGGCTTACAAAAAACAGTTACAGCGGCTTAAGCAAAGGAATGAGAAAAAAATAAACGAATTTGAAGATATTATTTTAAAAATGAAGACTAGAGAAGAAATAATGGAAAGTACCTTAAGGAAAACTTATGAGAGAAGTCAATCACGTTCGGAAAAAACTGTTTTGAAAACTGTAGTTCATAATTCCACAAACAAACAATACGTTTCGAAAATGCTGGGTTTGAAAGGATCAGCGAGATCAGCAAGTAAGAAAAACAAGAAGCCCATCAACATTAAAGAAATCTCGGATTTTTACTTGAAAGACAACGTTAGTCGAAACACCGCTGGGACCCGACAAACAAAAACTCTGAAAAAAGAAAAGAAGCAGATTAGATATTTGATTGACACGTTAGTCGTCTTCATAAAAAATATAGATTAGAAGGTGGAAGATACGGATTTTCAAGCTTTTACAAATACAAGCCATTTTACGTGCTAGCGCCACGCTTGAATAGCAGGGACACATGCTTGTGTATAAAACACGAAAATACTAAGCTCCAAAAAATGGCTTTAAAAAGGGTAGGTGCCTTAAAAATCGGTGTAAAAGATGGATTAGCAGAAATAGTATGTGATATCAAAAGCTACACCTGCATGTATAATGAATGCGAGGACTGTCGATTGAACAAACCTCAATTTCAAGCAGACTCTGAAGAAGTAAATAACATACACGTATCATGGAATCAATGGGAGCGTCAAGATCACACATATAAAAAAAAGACGGAATAGAGTTAAAAGAAGTGAAGACCAAAAAACAGCAAAAATTAGGAAAACCGAAACATTAAATAGTTTAAAAGAATTATACGCCAATAGTTTACAGGATTTCAAAAGACATCATTTTAATATGGAACATCAACAAGAACAATACCAAAAAGCAATAAATGAATTGAAAGAACATGAAGTAGTTATAGTATGCGACTTTTCTCAAAATTATGAAGCCAAATTGACGAATGAAATTCAAGCGATGCATGTTGGAGCATCTAAAAACCAAATAACGCTACATACCGGGATGATATACTGGCATAATTTTTGCCAGTCATTTTGTACTATATCAGAAGACAATGATCACAAACCTGCAGCTATTTGGGCCTATTTGACTCCTATCCTAAATTTGATTAAAGAAATAACTCCCGACATAACCGTAATACATTTTTATTCAGATGGTCCATCTTCACAGTACCGCCAAAAAAATAATTTTTATCTGCTTGCACATTTCACCAAAAAATATCAGTTTAGTTATTGCACTTGGTCCTTTTTTGAATCTGGCCACGGGAAAAGTGTAGCAGACGGGATTGGAGGGTGTATAAAGCGATCTTTAGACAAAAAAGTCTCACAAGGAATTGATGTTGCAGATGCAAAGGATGCATATGATGTCCTTAAACTTTGTATAAAACGAATCAAATTCTATTTAGTTTCCGACAGTGACATTGAAGTAATTAATAGAATCTTGCCAAATAATGTACAGGCTTTGAAAAGAACCCTTAAAGTACATCAAATTATCACAGACACCGATAAATTCAAAGTACATTATAGAAATGTTAGCTGTTTTTGTGGATCTACTCGTGGGAAATGTGATTGTTTTTCACCAAAAACTCACTTTGCAGTATCCGCTAAAGTTCGACAATCACAAACTGATACTTCTACGACATTTCATGGAGATTCCGTAATTCCTGTTTATAAAACAGCGTCCAGTACAGAGGAAAATAGTTTCATACCTGTCATATCTATCAATGGCGATTCAGCAAACGAAGATTCTAAACCCTTTGATAATCCGATCAATACAACTGAGATCCCTATTTTAATTCATGAAGAACCTACTTTGCGACATAAAAAACAATATTTCCTTGACGTTGTAGAAGATAAATTAATTGATGTTAAATCACAATCAGCATTACGTAAATCTGAAAATAAATCATTGGATGTTTTAAATCTGGAATCGGAATCATTCAGTGCCTCAGACCTGGAATCTTTAAAAAATATTGAATATATCGCATTTAATGCCGACCAACCTTCTATTGATGATTTAATGGATATAGATGTGATGCCCATAATCATAGTACCGGATAACCCTAAAAAATGTGTCAAAGTAGAAAATTCTTCAAAGCAACAACACACGAGAAAACCTTTTACAAACAGAATAAATACAATTCAGAAAAAAAAAACCCGGATCTTTAAACGTCATAGAGTGCCAGAAATGTGAATGTTCGATTTTAGGACCAAAATGCAAATGTATTGCCTGCAAAAAATGGCACTGTGATGAATGTGCGGCTGGCGCCATGCCTATAGATTTTATTCGTGACACTTGTTTAGAAGGTACAAGCGCGTTTTCTTTTATGTTTTTAAAGTAATTAAAGCTTTCTCCATTTTTATAAGTTAGTGAAAGTAAGCTGTTTAAACATTATATTTATTTTATTTCAGGTTAAGCAAGGGAGTTTTTGAAAAGAGAATTCAACAATATGGTGATTTACGTCGAGATCGATAAGGTTCTGAATTATCAAGATATACTGAATTACTACCATTTAAATTTATCATGGCCGTGGGTCGAGACTCATTTCGTCGTTTTGGATAATTGCTTTGGTTGTGGCTGTTATATTTACCCATCTAGCAGACCCCGCCATTTTAAAGCAAAAATGAATCGAAAAGATTTAAAAGTATTACTTCAGAGTTCCTATTTTTGGTGTCATTATTGCAATTTCTGTGCCTATGATCATTTTCCTATTGATGAATGTACATTTTGTTTAATTAATTGCTATGAATGAATGTGCATTTTGTTTTTTTGCTTTTGATTTTGACTTATTAAATGTGATAAATAATAATACATATTATATCCAAAATTTTATGTGTTGCCAAATACAGCTACTAATGCATACTTAAATAATAAATCTTATACAGAGTGCATTTTTCACCTGGGCGTCGATGGCTATATCCGAAACTATGAGGAATATCGAAAACGTTGAAACGAGTCTCGAGGCCGATTTTGAAGAAAGCCAAAAAAGCATCATTGGATTTTAGAAAAATCTATAATTCTGGCCAGGAATCGAACCCGCTGAGTTTGGAATAAAAAATCACATCCTGTATTATTACACCATTCGATAGTGTTGCTAACAAGGATCAAATTCTGGGCAGTAATGATATACGGCAAATTTAAGAAAATAGCAGATTTTTATGAAATTGCTATTTTTCTGTGATACACAGAAAAATAGCAATGGTGTTTTTCTCATCTATTCGAAATTTATAAAATTTCATTGTTTTCAATGTTTCACTGTATTTGAAGTCTCAACAAACGCACTGTATTCAGCAATACGAAATTATTGAGTTGAACAAAAAATAGCATTATTTCAAAGAAGAAACGGTTAATTAAGTTTCGAATACAGTCATTGCCTTGTTTGATCAGTTTATTTTTAATTAGACGTAAGTTTGCCGTATATGATTACTTCCCAGAATTTGATCCTTATTAGCAACACTATAGAACGGTGGTGATTTTTTTTTCAAAATCAGCTGGTAAGATTCGTGGCCAGGATTATTGATTTTTCTAAAATCCAATGATGCAGTTTTAGTTTTCGTCAAAATCGGCCTCGAGACTCCTTTTGACAATGTTTTTCGATATTTATTTATTTTTATTTATTTATTTATTTAGGAAACCAACAGCGATACATTAAATTAATTTACAAAATATGTGTTAACAGTTTCTATGGCCAATTACAGGTTTCCCTGTGTAACTACACACATCAAAAGTGTCTAGGGATCAACATATATTTTTGCAATAACTTTTCTCCTGATTGATATTAATTAAAATTTTCTTTAAGGATTCATCAAATAAAGTGTTTTCGTTTGTCACAGTAACGATAAACCAAGTCACCTTTGCATTAATAAAGAAATTTGCCATTTTCCTAATAAAGGGATTTTTGACATTTGAACCACTAACATTAAAGTTCGAAAAAAAGACTGAAATAACAGTTTTCTTTAAAATTTTATTGGGTAACTTAAACAATTAATAATCCGTGTTTCTACCGCGAACACTAACAACACAAGAACATCGGTTTGGCATACTCAAAATGAGTTCATCCAAATCACGCTGTGGAATGGCCGCCCATGTTCGTTGCAACAACAAAAAAAGGTCTTCTTGCGACTGGATACCCTCCATATTCGGCAGAGCTCTTCTCTGTAGCATATCCCATGCATGCTCAATCGGGTTCAAGTCTGGCGACTGAGCAGGCCAGGGCAGGACATTGATGTTAGCTGAGGCGAGAGTCTGTCTTACAACTCTTGCGGTGTGCGGTCGTGCATTATCATGCATTAACTGAAATAAGGGACCGATTTGCACTTGTAGAGGAACGATGACGTCTGATACAATCGTCTCAGCATAAATTTGAGCGTTGAGGTTGCCTCTGATCCAAATCAACTCAGTTCTTCCGCCGATCCAAATACCCGCCCATACCATGATGGTTCCACCACTATAAGGATGGACTTCCTGGCAGGATTTTAATCGCTGTTGGCGTCCAGGGGTTCTCCAGTGTCGTATACGTCTTGTATCCGGTCTCATACCAAAACGAGACTCATCAGAAAAGCACACGAAACGCCATTGTTCTTCTGCCCAATTTGTGTGTTCAAGAGCCCATTGATATCGAATCCTACGATTGTGCATTGCTATAGGTGGTACCCGTAGCGGTCTTCGGGAATGAAGGTTCACTTCATGCAAGCGGTTTCTGACTGTTTGGTCGCTAATTAAGTTCCCTGAAGAGTGATGAAGCCTCACGGCTAACATCATGGCGGTTATTGTTGGAGCTCTTCGAGTTAAGATTTGAATGTATCGGTCTTGTCTCCGTGTGGTGCAGCGATACCGTCCTCCATGGCGCTCAGCCACGGTACCAGTGCTTCGGTAACGTGTCCAAAGTCGACTGATAACACTCTGACTTGTATTCAGAGCTAAAGCCACAGTACGTTGCCGGGAACCAGCTTCTATCATTCCCACGGCTCTGAGCATTTCTTCCCTGCTTAAATGACGTCGCCGCTCCATAATAACGTTGGTTTTAATCAGTAGTAGGGAAACAGTAGCACTAATAATGTCTTCAATGCGTTGTATGTTTTTATAGGGAAAATATTGACAGCTGATTTTCATCTTTTACTCGAATTTGATTCACAGTTCCTGATTCAAATTATGAAATGCACCAAAAAGGATCCATATAAATTTATAAAATCATAAATTTATTACAAAGCATTTTTATGCGGATTTCTTGAGATTGAGATGTGTCTCAATCTCAAGAAATCCGCATAAAAATGCTTGATCCCTAGACACTTTTGATGTGTGTAGATATAATATAAAACATGCGAACGGACTAATGCAAAACACTTTAATTAAAAATTACACAAGATAAATTTAGATTAAGATAATAATTTTGAAAAACTTTAAACAAAAACGACAATTGTTATGCAAAACAATTGCAATGTTAGACAATAGAAGAAGAAGAAGAAAAAGAGTGGTTGCTTGTCATTTATCTCCGTTTATAGTTTTCATGATTCGTTTTTTAAAAGTCAGTTTACTGCAGTTAAATAAATCAACTTCAGAGAATTCCGAGTTGTAGATTCGAGCAATACGAGTCAATACACAATTCTGGGCATAGTTAGTGGAATGCCGAGGAACACGCAACATCGGCGTGTGACGAGTGCGCCGTAAGGGAGTGTTAAAAGTAATCTGTGCGACCAAATCCGGACAATCAAGGCGTCCATTGAGTATGTCATACAGCAAACACATGTCCATCACTTTACGCCTTTCTTCCAATGTTAGCAGACCATAGGTTCGACAGCTATCCTCTCGTAAGTCATCGGAGGTTTACGGAGGCGATAATTTAGATGGTTAATAAATTTTCTTTGAATCCTTTCTATTTGGTTCTTATAAATTATATACTGGGGGGACCATATTTGACACGCATATTCTAAAACGCTGCGTACATAAGCAAGATATACAGATTTAAGAGCGTCAATGTTTTTAAATACCTGACACGACCTAAGAACAAATCCCAAATTCTTATAAGCTTTTGTGGTCTATGTGATCTGAGAACATTAACTTACCGTCAAACATAACCCCTAAATCCCTTACCATCTGGACTTTATTTATGACAATTCCATCAAAATTATATGAGTAAACAATCGGGTTCCTCTTACGTGTGTAACTGATACATTGACACTTTGCAACGTTTACAGTGATCTTGTTTTCTGCGTAATAATTATTCAAGTTATTAAGATCCTCTTGAAGGGTCTTACAATTATCAGGTGAAGTTATTTTATAAAATACTTTTTTGTCATCAGCATACATTACGTGATCAGTGTTGAAAAGAATCAGTGATGTCAAATAGATATGCGTTGTAAAAAAGAGGTCCCAAATGAGATCCCTGGGGAACACCGCTAGGGATTTCTATAAAGTTGGAACGGTAACCCTCTAGAACGACAGCTTGAGAGCGTTTAAATAAATATGACTGTACCCATCGTAAAAGATCCCCGCGTGTACCCAGTCTATACAGCTTTCTGAGCAAGATGACGTGATCGATACGATCAAAAGCTTTTTCGAAATCCGTGTAGATCACGTCAACCTGCCCCCCGTTATCTGTATTCTCAAGAACAAAGTTAGAGAAACTGGCTAAATTAGAGACAGTCGAGCGTTTCTTTAAAAAACCATGTTGCTTGCCAGAGATCCCTCTGAGTACATATGGATAGAAATTCCCCTATAATTTCCAATCATTGTCCGCGAACCCTTTTTATGAACTGGAACGATGAGAGCTTTTTTCCATTCATTTGGGAAGATACCTTCTTTTAAAGAAATATTAAAAATAGTACTAATTGGAGGTGTCACATCCAGAGCCCTTATCAACGCCTAATGCAGTCAACGACCTTTCCACTGTCGACGAAATGAATTGTGAGTTAGAAATTACGTCAGTACATTGATCATCCTCGTCCACTGTCAATGAATTAGCGAGACTATTATTGTCAGAGGGTTCTCCAAATACGTCGTGGAAGAAGACACTGAAAGCCTCACAAATTTCCCGTCCCTCAGAATAATTGATGTTATTGTGAGATAACATTTTTGGATAATTGGAGCCACCACGCATGTTTTTTATGTAAGTCCAAAACTTTTTAGGATCTTTTTTCAAATATCGTTCCATTTCCTGCAAGTGTTTGTTAAAACAAATCCCGTGAACTTGTCGCTCTCTATCTCGTAATAGTGCAAATTCGTCATAATCTAATAAATTACCATACCGTTTCCACCGCGAGTGTGCCTTACTTTTTTCTTTAATAATTTTAATTAAAGAGTTGCTATACCAGACAGGATATTTTCGTGATCTCAATATTCGATTAAAAGGTACATATTTATCAACTCCTGTTTGAATTATTTCATAGAATGTTATCACGGCAGCATTTGTTGATGTGTTGTCTAAAACTGAACGCCAATCAAGTTCAGAAAAATAACTATTCAACATCTCGAAGTCAGCTTTACGGTAATTATGCCTACGAGTAGACAACTCACGGAGTGGTGAAACTGCAAGGTCAGATATTTCGATAGTAATTACTGGATGAGGTAGGTCAGTCTTCATAAGGGGTGATAGACACTCGGTAATTTTAAGTGGCAAGTTAGAAAAAGCTAGATCAAGAGTATGGCCCTTGTAGTTGGGTAATGTATTGTACTGTGTTACTCCTAAAAACGACAAATCATTAACTAAGCGCGCGGCAGCACTCTGCACCTCGACGGCACCTTGTTTCAGAAAAGTCGGTCCACTTATATTCCATTTTATACATGGAAGATTGAAATCGCCCACAAGTAAGCAATTACACATATTAGTGCTGTGAGCAAATGCCTTCGCTACACTTTGCAAGACGTAGTTAATATCCAAGGGAATCCGATGAGAATCCGGTGGTACGTAGGCAACACTTTCGCAAAGATCAGCTGTAGCTGACAGTGCGCGAGCCGGTATTACTATAGTCAACAACTCCGTAGCAATCGCATTTTGTTCGTGTTCAACGCACCACGCACCGAGCTCATGTCGCACGAGTATCATCACACCACCACCTGAGGATTTGCCGGTCGCGGCTAAATCACGGTCTTTACGAAACACGTCATATCTATCGTCACTCAATTCCCCATCAAAAATACCGCTGTATAACCATGTTTCTGTTACAATAATTATATCATAGAGATTACACATAACGTTTTGTTGGAATTGCATAGTTTTAGTCCTTAAACCACGGCAGTTCTGATAGTAAACGTTTAGGATTCTGGGCTTCATTGTAAAAGGTTTTCTCTATTGAAAGTATATCCAGGAAAAATAACAAATAACGGACGATTAGATAAAAACTGAGCAAACATAACAAACCACTCGTAGGGAGAGTAATAATAATACTGAGTTATGTAGTAAGTAAGTACTTATCTAATATTATTTATATTACAGATTCAAGATGATAGTGGAGACATGCATGGGATTTCACAACAGTCAGTAAGCAAAATTTGCAAAAATATCGCAGAGGCGCTGGCTAAAAGAGCTCATTTATTTATTAATATGCCAACTTCTCTGGAAGATCAACAGAATGTCATGAGAGGATTTAGAAATATATCCGATTTGCCTACTGTGATTGGTGCCATAGATTGCACTCACATTAAGATAAAACGAGTAGGTGGAGATATGAGTGAAGCCTATGTTAACAGAAAGGGTTACTACTCTATTAATACCCAAGTGGTGTGCGATTCAAAATTAAAAATCAGGGACATAGTTGCACGGTGGAGAGGAAGTGTTCATGATTCGCGAATTTTTAACGAAAGTATGTTGAAAGAGAGATTTGAAAATGGCGAATTTCATGGCAGATTATTAGGAGATAGTGGATATGCATGCACCGACTACTTATTTACACCTTTGCGTAATCTTATGAACAACAAAGAGGAAGCCTACAACAGAGCTCACATACGAACTAGAAACACGATAGAAAGGTGTTTTGGTTTATTGAAACAGAGATTTAGATGCCTTTTGAGAGGAATGTACATGAAATGAAGTACTGCCAAAACAACTATTGTAGCATTAGCGGTGCTACACAATATTGCAATCGACATGAATGAGCATATAGATATTGTTCGATATGTTCGTCAGCGGACAAGAAGACAGGTTCGAAGAGATACAGTGAGAGGAGCAATAATAAGACGCAATTTTATAAATCAACATTTTTAATATGTAAGATGTAATTAATACTTATGAATTATAAATAAATGGAGGTTATACTATTGGAATATTTTTTTCAAAACTTCAATTTCCAGCAACTTTCTTTCCTTTTCTAATAATAATATATCAATTTCTAATTTGTGACGCAATTGCTGGTGGGCTATTTTTTGTTGATGGAACTTCATTTTTAAGTTGTATTCTTGTTGCATCAGTGACATAGCTTGTTGTTTTATTTCTAGGTTTGTTTCAATAAGAGCTGCTTTGCTAGAACTGAAATGATAGTAAAACGCAATTGATGAGAAATTAACACGTAATAATATGTAGGTACAATTAATGCAATAAAAATGGAATAGGTAAACTTACGAATTTTTTGAATTTTTCTCCTTTCCTTGACTCATTTCCTTTCGTTGGATATTCAAAATCAAAATCAAAATCAAAATCAAAACTCATTTATTCAAACTAGGCTGATAGTCAGCACTTTTCGAACGTCAAAATTTACTTTACTTTACTTATTTACAAGAGACAGTCCCCCAAAACGCCCCCCCTTCGACACTTCCTAGTGTTTTTGCTGGAAAGAAGAAGTGGCGGAACAAACTCCCCAGCACACATCTGTCTGTTAGGTTGGTTAGAAGAACCAGACTCGATACAATAGTAAGGCAAGTATAAAAAAGTATATAATAATAATAAAAAAAGACATAACATATCAGTAAACTAATCTTGGAGAAAGAACATAAATAAATAACAAACATTGTCTTGTGTTCAACTCAGCGACCAACTGTTCTTATCATTTAAGTAGTCGTTAATGGAATAGTACGCTTTTAAACAAAGATTAGATTTTACTTTGGCTTTAAACGCATTAAATGGCAAGTCTAGAAAAGAAGATGGCAGTTTGTTATAAAATGTTATACCAAGCCCGACGAATGAATTATGAACTTTGTGAAGCCGGTGAAAAGGAGCGCGTAGTTTATGCTTATTTCTAGTGTTAAAGTTGTGAATATCACTGTTTTTAGTGTACAGGTGGATATTTTGTTTAATATATAAAATGTTGGCAAAGATGAACTGAGAAGCAACAGTGAGGATACCAATCTCCTTAAAAAAAATCTCTAAGAGAAACTCGGGCACCCAGCTGATAAATTGCACGAACCGCTCGCTTCTGCAGAACAAATATATTTTGAATATCAGCAGCTTTGCCCCACAGCAGAATACCGTATGACATGACGCTGTGAAAATAACTGAAGTAGACTAACCGTGCTGTATCAACGTCAGTGAATTGTCTTACTTTTCTGACGGCGTATGCGGCTGAACTTAGCCTTCCCGCTAGGCTTGATATATGTAAACCCCATTGTAATTTTGGATCGACTGTTATGCCCAGAAATACAGCAGAGTCGGCAGTTTCCAGCTCCTGATTGGCGAGGATAATATTGGGACCTAGATTTCTAACATTGGGTAAAGCGAACTTAACTATTTTAGTTTTCTTGGCATTAAGAACAAGGTTGTTTATTGTGAACCAATCCGTGACCATTGATAGCGTGCTGTTTACGTCGTCAAAATCGTGTCTATTCCTATCTACTTTAAAGATAAGAGAGGTATCATCTGCAAATAGTACAACGTCACAAAAACCCTTTAAATAGTATGGTAGATCATTAATATAAACCAAGAATAAAAACGGACCCAGTATTGAACCTTGAGGTACACCTAGCCGAACCGGTAGCCCGGAAGATTTCGCGCCATTTACGTCTACACATTGGAATCTATTTTGCAAATACGAATCTATCACATTTAGGGCCTCATTTTGAACACCGTAATAACGCAGTTTCCGTAAAAGCGTGTCGTGATGTACGCAATCAAAAGCTTTAGAGAGATCGCAGAAAACACCGATTGCATTTTGCGCGTTCTCCCATGCGTCAAATATGTGTTTCAACAAAGCAACACCTGCATCCGTAGTCGAACGACCCTTTGTAAAGCCATATTGATCATTATGAAGGAGATTATTTAAATTAAAATGTAATAACAACTGTTTGAGAATTAATTTTTCAAAAATTTTGCTAAAAGCAGGTAAAATAGAAATTGGTCTAAAGTTACCGATATCGTTTTTACTGCCTGATTTAAATAGAGGGATGACTTTACTGCTCTTCATAAGGTCAGGGAAAGTCCCCAAATCGACGCATTTATTGAAAGTAACGGCAAGACAGGGGGCTACAATGTCGATTATGTTACTTAAAAGTTTAATAGAAATGCCCCAGTAATCACCTGTGTTTTTAGACTTAAGTGAATTAAAAACGTTAACTACATCACGAGGCGTTACATGTTCGAAACTAAATACTTTACCACATTTAGACACGCTGCTATGCAAAAGATCTTCGGCTTTAGACGGCGACGAACTCAGGGAACGAGTCGTCGCTATAGGTATGCTGGCAAAATACTCATTAAAAGCCTCGGCTACGTCGGCTGCTTCACTAACTAATTTGTTACCCACCATGATCTCGAGGTGATTATCTTGTTTAACAGATTTACCCGTTTCATTGTTAATGATTTTCCAAGTGGCTTTAACTTTATTATTAGAATTTTTAATAGTCTCGCTTAAGAATTTTGATTTTGCAATAATACAAATCTTTTTAAATAATTTGGAATAATTTTTAACATACTCTAGAAAAGTTGTATCAAACCTGTATTGTTTAAGACCATACAACTCGTACAATCGGGCTCGACTTTTGTAAATACCTGGTGTAGCCCATTGGTTGAAGCCCACAGAAGGTCCCTTAATGTTAATCGTTTTAGACTTAAAAATAGATTGGTATTCATTTTGCACAACATCAAAAAGGGCTTTATAAATTTCATTAGGAGTCTCGTGCTCTACTATTGACGGCGTTACTTTAAGTGCTACATTATTTTTGAATTTATTGCAACGACTAGCTGTATGAGGCCTGCATTCTATTTTGCGCGGCTTTTGTTTTAATAACATAGGGAAGCTAGCTATTAAGCCACAGTGGTCAGATGATAAGTCACTTAACACTAATTTGTCCTCGGCAACACAATCACTAAACATATTATCAAGGCAAGTTGATGAAGAAGCCGTGATCCTTGTTGGTTCAAAAAACAGGTTAACTAAATTAAATGATCTAAACAAATTGAGAAATCTGATACTTAATGGAGTAACATCTAAAATATTAACATTAAAATCTCCACATAAAATTATAGATTTATTACTTGATTTTAACTTATTAAGTGAATCCTCCATTACTGATTCGAAATGAGTAAAGTCCCCAGACGGGGGTCTATAAACACAAATTACTATGTATCGCTCGAGTTCAACGCAAGACAACTCAATAGTGCGCTCAATTGACAAATTAACTAAGTCTAAACGTTGTTTACATTTTAATTTGTTTGATACAAGAATTAAAGATCCACCGCGAATAGCAGATTTTCTCACAAATGCACTCTGTACGGTATAGAAATCATCATTGATAAATACTACTTCATGTTCCTTCAACCAATGTTCAGTTAGACATAAAACCTGAACATCATAATTCTCCATAAACAAACTTAACTCTAATTCTTTGCCAGATAATCCCTGCATATTTTGATGAACAACATTCAACATATGCGGCCTAACTGTTGTCGCACCTAACAGTTTAAACTACAAGGTGTATCAATAAAAATGTTAGTATCTGTATAAGTGTTAGTAAAAAAAGCAGTATTAGTATCACTACTAACAGAAAACGTTGGCAAACACATACCAGTGTCGCTGTGTATATTGTATGCTAAAAGGTTAGCAATACGTCGCTTAGAACTAGGTGGTAAAAACATTGTGAAGTCAGTGAGTCTGTAATCAGATATGAATTGAT
Organism: Diarsia rubi; assembly: GCA_932274075.1. NCBI lineage: Eukaryota > Metazoa > Arthropoda > Insecta > Lepidoptera > Noctuidae > Diarsia > Diarsia rubi. Next base: position 11,394,420 of record OW026413.1, read on the forward strand.
TACAGTCAAAATACAAAATAACGTCACTGTGACGACATGTCCTATTATAAATTAACAAGTTTAAATCATAAATGTACTTATTTTGCTCAACGGACAAATATTGAGAATAAGGCAAGGCACAGAAAATGAATTTACAATTAATAGTCTTGTTGAGATGTAACATCAAATGGACACATTCAATGATGTCCCTTTTCCATACATTTAAACTATTCCCATATAATAAAATAACAGTAGAATTGGGATTTATTTTAGTCAATCTAATATTACTAATTAATTGGCTAACACTGGCACCGGGTAAACAAAAATTTATAACATAGTGTGGTGAACATTGATTAAATAATGTACCAAATCCTTGACCAAACTTATCAGAAAATAAGTAAGTAGTATCTGTTAAAATATTACTTTCATTACTCCTATCATCAATACTAACAGCTGGCTGAGCCACTGAGGGAGTAGGTGACTGGTGCTGAGGCTGGGGAATAACTGAGCAGGCACAGCTACAAGAAAGGTTATTCGTCAGAGACTCATACCTCTCTGCATTGTACGTTACCAGGTCCACCAGCTCATTGGCCTCTTGCATACGCTTACTCAGGTCTTGTTGAGAAGCCTCATATTTACTAAAAATATCCTTTAGTGCATATTCCCTAACAAATAGCTCATCCTGAAGGTTTTGAATGTCAGTCTCATACGTTGATCTACATAATTCTAATTCACTGTCACACTTCTTTAGATCTAGAATTAAATTTACATTTTTTTGCCTCAGTTTTGTGTTTTGTTTATTAACTTTTAGGCGTTTCAAGGATTTTTTAATATTTCTAATGCGTTTATTAATTTTAATGTATTTTTTAATCTTATTATGACTAGTGAATAAATTATTTTTACAGATAGTTTCATTAGTTAAGTCTATGGTCACAATTGGCTCAACACACACAGGTCCTGACCGGCTACCAACCAACTCATCATAAAGACTGCAGGTGTTCGCAGTCTCTTCAAGGTCTCTAAGCGATTCTAAGTGAGTTATTGAGTGTTGGGCCCTACTTAGTTCATGTTCCAGTTCAGATATGCGACTTAACGCCTGATCGTAGGTGTCGCTACAATGCTGGAAATTTGCAACAAGTTCACGGAGGTGTTTATGTTGGTCAAGTATGTCCATATGCTGTGTGTGTAGTTCTGCAAGCTCATTCTTGAGTTGAGTATTTTTGTTCACCATCAACTCAATTTCCACTTCACTTTCTTCTCTTTCCCGCAGCAGTTTGGCGCACTCATTTCTAGAAGCATCCAGCTCCCTCAGCGCTGCTTTCAGTTTGTCACTCATGTCACGAATGGTAGCTCCACGGGTCATCATATTGAGTGTTAAGCCAGACCTGGAATGTGACAGGAAACAGCTGAGTATATGAAGAGAATAAGTAATATATCAGTTGAGACTTGAGAAATTTAGAGGGGTTTTGAATTTAGAAAGAAGTAAAATAATTAAAAACAATAGAAAAGTTTTAGAAAAGATTATAAAAATATGGAGGTAGGTGTATAAGAGAAAACTAAGAACTAAAGAAAAGCTATTTGATTTGATAATCCCCAATTTAAATATTACAGTTAATACTTCAAGGACAAGCTACATAATTCAATATTGATTTGATTTATAAAATAGGATTGCAAATAACATGAGTTTTTAGTGGGATTTTCTGAATTAACAATGAACAAAGGGTCAGTGGGTCGTCTCAGGAAAGTGGTTTTACTAAAAATAAAAATTATAATATTTATGGCTTATTACAGACACATTTTGTGTGTAGTAAGGTTTGCAGTGTATGTTTTGTATGGGGCAAGTGTTTTCGTCCTCGATTTTGCTTCCACAATTCGTCAAGCAAAATGAGACATAAACGTAGCCGGTGTGTACTGGACGTCGCTCAGAGCCCTGAGCAGAGTTTTTGTAATGTGTAATATACTAAATAACAAGCAATAATAATCAAAACAAAATACTCCCCCGGTTCGAAGAATTCAAATCCACAGTTCAAACGTTGACAGCCCGTACATGAAGTAGGTAATGAAATTGATTTGTTTTTGAATTTTCACAATAAAACTGGTCACAAACACCGTGTGTCACTTAATATGTTGATTCTAATATAAATAATTGAATTTAAACACAATAAAACAATAAATTTTAAAATAAATTACTACGAGGCCGTTTTTTCACGACCTGTCGCCAGTGTTGCCAGCCAAAAAAAAAAAAAAAATATTTAGAGGTGTTTCCAGTTTTATCTTGTTCTCTTTATCACCTCTACAAGACTTGATATCAACCTAAACAAATTAAAATTATGATGCTGTAAAAAGTAAGTACAATCTAGGCTGCTAGATTCAATCTGTCTGTTAAGGCACTCATTCAGTTAAACTATCTATAATTAGATAGTTTAACTGAATGAGTCTCTCAGGTACCTTCAAACAAATGCAACAATTATTATTTTTACCCGACTGTTTCACTACAAGTATTATTACAAAATTAATTCAGTAAACTGGTAATAATCGTAACTTATGGTAATAAAGTAACCCAATTCCATAACATTTAAGAAGGGTAAACGTAAACACTTACTTTGGGATTCACATCATGTACATCTGCAACTGTGACAATTTCATCCACAAACGAAACTTCTGCATCATAACTAGTATCCTGAAAATATATATATATTCTATTATATTTCTGTACCTCAGAGGTATACAATAGTAACTCCACTTTTTTTGAAAATATGTTTCTTGCACCATTGAAATCGTAAGAACCAGTTCTACATAATGGTATACGACATTAAGTCCTATGACATCTATGAAAAGAAATATCTAATCGTATAAGACATTAAATCCACTAACGTCTAATGGGTATAGGACCTCAAATGACTATAAGATTATTTACCTCTAAGCTTTGCACGAACTTAATGTTGTTCATTGGAGTTAATGTCCTTTACCTCTGTACGAAAACTCGCGCGCAGCGCGCTAGTTACCCGTACGAACCGCGTGTCGCTTGTGTCAGTGCGTTCGCCGTTGTACTGTGCGTGCAAAACTATCCGCGTAATAGTTAAAAATTGGTTTAAATTGTTATAACCTCATGTTTTCACGCGGAAAATTACTGTGTGGCCTAGTGAATATCGGAGATCAACATGATACAACTTCAGAATATGGTAAGTACTTTTTTTATTAGTTTTAATAACATATTTTAGCGAAAACGTAACGAGAGGTAAACAATAGTATCTCCTGTAAACGTCTTATGCAATTGATCTTTATTTCTTGGTGTTAAGATACTTTTTTCAATGACAAAAACTGTTAGTAGGTAAGTTCACATTTTTGTGAATATTATACTTTCTTATGATTCTTGAGGTAAGTATCAGTATTTACTCATATTAGGGTGTCGTGATACGTAAGATGTACTTTTCCATTAGTTTATAACAAAATATTGGAGTAAACCGCTCCGCGGATAAACTACAAGTAGATTCTCCTTTATCTGTCATATGTCATTGATCTGTAATACTGTGTGTTAAGTTCCATTTTTCAGTGACATAAACACAGCGGGTAGTTAGATACACAATGTTCAAAGTAGGTTTTATGATGATGCTTGCGATCCATCAATTTACTAATTAGATTCTGCTCCGATAACGCAAAAAATAACGTTTCATTAATATAAAATATTAATTCATGACAATATTATTTTGTTATTTTTAGGATCTCAGAGAGAAGATCACCATTTTCAAGACTGGCACCGTTCCCACCAAGTTTTATCTTCAAAATCTTGTCAAGAGCTGGACATGCTTGTAGCTCCCTTCGAAGTACGTAACATCGGCGGTGCTATTAATTATGAAGCACAACCATCAACCTCCTCTTTGTTCACTGGCATTTCTGATGGAAAATATCGAGAAGACTTCAACAAGGGTACGTACACCAGCTGACAGTTGACAATGACTGCTGGCCAATACTTAGTATGTTTTAACGATTAAGTTTTCGCCGTATCCTGTTATCTACGACCCAATAAAAGGTAAATTCTCGCATAGTATGGATTTGTTTTTCTGTGTTTTAATTAATAGCATAAGTAAGTAGCTAAGGCAGAAACTTTTTTTTTAGGATCAAAGAGAGAACAGCTTTTCCTGGAAAGGTCCGAAGGTTCATATTCAAGACCATCCCAAGATATTGACGTGGCTCCGGCTCCAACCGAAGTAATGCATACCGTCGGCGATGCTACTGACGATGATACACAGCCGTCAACCTCAGCTTTGCTCACTGACATTTCAAATAATCTCGTGCCATCGACTAGTTTTCTCCGGATGAGAACAGAAGATGTTGTGAGCTTTGGGGAAGACTTTTCACCATCAGACGAAGAGTATATTCCAAACACTGATGAAGACTCTACAGATTGTGAATTTGAAAAACGAAGACAGGTTACTATACCAGAATCAGACAGGTCGTCCATCGATGATCTGGAAAATATGAGAGAAAACGGAACGACTCAATCGCTGAACAATACTCCCTCAGATATTCAGCCAGAGCTATCACCTCAAATTTCTGTAATGAAGAGTCGTAAAAGAACATTAAATAAATTAAAATGGAAATGCAATTTAAGAAAACAAGGCGCAATCACAGGAAAATCATATACTTCTAAGACAGGAAAAGTTGTTCCAGAAAAGAAGATGAAACCAGTATGTGCTTGCAGACTAAAATGTAGTGAACGTATAGACGAAACTGTTAGACAATTCATTTATCAGAAGTATTACGCGGAAGAGATGACGTGGGATTTAAAAAGACAATTTATTCTATCTAGAGTCTCAGAAGTTCAAACTGCCAGATCCAGACGCCGTGATCCTGACCAACCACCTAAAAGAGCATACACATTATATTACACATTTTTAATTGATGAAAAAGTCGAAAAGGTTTGCAAAAAGTTCTTTCTGAATACCCTGGCTATCTCAGAAACAGTTGTGAGAAACGCGATAAAAAAATCTACGCAAGGATTTGTTCAAGCAGATAGACGAGGAAGACATCTACCGCCTAATAAAACGGCAGACATAGTTAAAGAAACAGTACGAAAACACATTGACAAGGTACCGAGATATGAGAGTCATTATAGTCGAAACAGAACAGAAAGACAGTATCTTGGAAGCCACCTAAATATTGATAAATTATATTCTTTGTATGCAGAGTTCTGTGCTGAAGAGGGTATACCGAAAGAGAATATGACAAAGGCGTGGCTATACAGACATATTTTTAATACAGAGTTTAATCTCGGTTTCAGTCCTCCTGCTAATGACACTTGTGATGATTGTGATACATTTGTTATCAAATACAAAAACGCCACAGATGAAACTGAAAAGAATAATATGAAAGCTCTACATAATAAACATCTTGAGGAAAGCAGTCTACGATACAGTTTGAAAGGATTTGATAAAATTGCAGCTATTGAAAGCCACGGTGCCAAGAAAATGCTGACAGTGGACCTTCAAAAATGTTTACCCACACCCTTTTTAACTAATGGGCAGAGTTTCTATTACAGAAAGTTGTGGACTTTTAACTTCACAATTATGGATTCAGTTCCCAAAGAAAGTTGGTGTTTTATGTGGGATGAGAGCGTGGCAGGACGAGGCGGAAATGAAATGGCTTCTGGAATAGTTAAGTTTTTTGAGCAGCTTGAGGATAGCGCTTTAAAAGAAGTAACAGTATGGAGCGACAACTGTGCGGGGCAGAACAAAAATATTTATTTAATGATGGCTTATATGTGGATATTGTCTCAAAAAGAAAACGTGGAGGTAATAAACCACAAATATTTATTAAAAGGACATACTCACATGGAAGTGGATGTAGTCCACTCAATAATAGAGAGAGAAAAGAAGAAAATCCAAGAATTTCCCATCGTGACTCCTTGGGACTGGCAACAGTTTATAAAGAGCTGTTCAAGAAACTCAAAAATTAAAGTGGTAAACATGGAAACTGATCATTTCATGGATTTTTCTGCCTTTTGCAACGGATCATCAGCTCCTTTTGTGCACAGAAAAAAATCTATTGCAGGAGAGTCTGTACCGTATTCTGCTATAGTGTGGATGCAATTCCGAAAAAATGAAATAGGTTCGATGTTCTACAAAACTTCTTTTGATCAGGAAACTTTTGAAGAAGTTAGTTTCATACGAAATAAACGAAGAGGATTTTCTATGCCCACGCCGAAACCTATTCGAGAAACTCAAAAGCCCATTTCGAGACTCAAATACAATGACTTACAAAAATCGTTGCAGTGGATTCCATCCATGTTCCACGAATATTATAGGAATCTTCTATACAGTGTGATTCTTTATAATGTGCACATATCGAAATGAGGGAATCTATGCTTAATTTTATCGATGGAAAAAATATTTTAAAAAATCTAAATATTTTTTAATATTTTTTATGGGTTTTTCAAAAATGTTGTCCGCTGTTGTGACCCCAATGTAAACAAAACGGTGTAACTTTTAAACTAAATTATCTATCGCGATGAAACAATTTTATGTAAAAAGTTATGAAAAAAAAAAGTTTTTTTGATCAAAAAACGTGTTTATTTTCAATTGAGGGTAGTTTTTTTCCACAATTTTCATTTTACGAGGACGCCTAATTGCTTCCAATCATTATGGAGTTTGTTTCATCGCGATAGATAATTTAGTTTAAAAGTTACACCGTTTTGTTTACACTGGGGTCACAGTAGCAGACAAATTTTTTAAAAATTCCTTAAAAAATAAAAATAAAATATTTAGATTTTATTTAATAATTTTTCCGTCGATAAAATTAAGCATAGATTCCCCCATTTCGATATGTGCACATTATAAAGAATCACACTGTATGCAGATGTCCCTGACTTACCTGAAGCATGTGACTAGCTGTGTTGGTTTTTAAAAATAAATAATAATTTGGTTTTCAGATTTGTGAAGTAACTTTTGTTTCATTTTATTAGTAAACCCCTCCCCAATTCTTAAATAATTCCGTAACGCAACATACTGACAAGAGACATAATGTTTCTAGGTGCCGAATTCCAATAACATCCCTATGTTTTATTTAGAGGTAAACAAAAGCATGATATCATAATGCTTTCTTAAAACACCTAAGTTAATTTATGTTACAAGGTAAATAGTCTCAAGCAGGGGCGTGCGCTCTTAGGCTTAGCCTACCTTACCAACTGAGCATTTCTTATAACTAATTAACGATGCAATAAAATAACACTATGTACAAATTAATCATAAAAAAGTTCAAACTCCTGTTAAAATACTTATAGCAATTTTTCGCGTCCCACTAAAACTCATTGACAAGGATTACGATTAGTACGAATCTTATAGACAAACACTCGACTTGTCTAAAACCCATTCATAATTGTATGCACACAGCGTCACATCGGTACGTATGGCCGTGTCTATGAACCGCACACATACATAGATTTTCGCAATTTTAACGCAGCAGCTCCTACGACTGTAGCTGAGTGGGCTGTGATTGGCTGCAACAACACAACCAATCTATAACCCGCGAAGTTCAAAATTTGCATTTTTTTGCAATTTGTAGGCCAGTGCTAGGTTGTATGTTGAATAAAATATGACTACATACGTCTTAAAACCGGGAATCATATTTTAATGAACATACAACCTAGCACTGGCCTGCAAATAGCAAAAACGTATGGAAATTTTAATTTCGCGCTTCGCGAACTTCGGGCTTCCGTGCATAGAGCGCAGCACCTGTTTAGTTCGATGTTCGCAATGTTGTCAACTTGTCACCATTGATACATTTCGTATAAATCGTATAATCCTGCAAAAAATGTTGACCGCTGTTGTGAACAAACTCGATATGAAAATGATGCAATTTTATTTGCTAGTATTTTTCTATCGACAATAATAACCTAGAAATTATTTTTTACGTAAGAGGAAGACATTACTGTTTCATTGTTGTGACAAGCAATATATAATGCGATTTTGTTTTGAAACCGAAAACGTACAGTTAACGTTATTAACAGTAGGTTAAATATTAATTTTGTTGTGTATTACTTGTTTATTCACGTAACAAATAACAATGGTATTTACTTGTGAAGTTTGTGCTGTTAATGTGTGTTTATAAACATGTTAAAGGTAATAAGTGTTCTCAATTATCGGTCAGTGGGTCGTCTTAGGGGCGGATCGTATAATGATAAGATTCAAGTTGTATCTAAAGGTAGACATGTACCCGAATTACGAAATTTTATCCAAAATCTTGCAAGTTACGTGTTCTGTAACTAGGTATCACCCACTCACTTGGATGAGATATTTGAGGTGGCCGAATCTTTCTTCTGTTTGCATCGTCATTAGAAAATCGTGAGTTAAACCTTGAATAATGTGGTGAGTTTTTGAATGGTATTTAAAAGTTGTTTTTACAGGCTTACTTTTTTTTTTTTTTTGCATTCATTTATTCGTAGCCTACCCATCGTGGGGGACCACTGCACGCCACTGGTCTCAAGTCCACAAAATCAGATAAGAATTAACTTTATTGTAACTATGTGTAATACATAATAATTCCATCTAATAATAATAAAAAATACTGTTGGATTTGTTTCAATATCTTCAAAACAACTATGTCAAAATTGCATTCAAAGTTTCACTCCGCGCATTTTTGCCTCTCCTGTAAAATTTTCGTTTTATCACATAATGTTGTATACCTCTGAGGTACAGATTTGTGAAAGTATCTAAACTTTTAGAAAATTTGAGCATTTATAAATTTATCCGAAGAGCTTTTTCAGACGATGAAACTCATTGCTTTTCAGTGAAAAATGTATGGTGTAGATAATTATGAGTGGTGTGCCGTGCCTACCTCATTTATGTCCATGTCATATATTGTACTATTGTGTGCTCCATCGTTAACTGTGAATGCAGCATCGTCCTGGACCTATGAAAGAAATGTTTTTTGTTGTAGCACAAATATTTTACTATTACATAATTATACTAATGTAGTAGGTAGGTACTTACATTTATTAAAGAAATTGCATCACTATCAAACTTATTCTCTTCATTTACGAAATCAGTTGGACACAACTCCATAATTTTTAAATCAATTAGCGGGGGTGATGGGGGCTTTTGCCCGCCACCAGTTGCATTTAAAGCCCTTCTATGGAGAGACACAGTTTTTTTTGCTGTTCTCTTAGATCTCCTCCAGAAACCTTTCAGTTGAGGTATGTCTCTTGGTTTTCCAGTAAGCTCCTTTAATCTGTCATATGAAAATAGTTATTATAATTATTAATGTACGTAAGGCACTTTTAATGTAACAAAAAACAAAGGTGTAAGTAGTAGTAAAGGATACACACTTGCTTTGTATCTTCTGCCATTCCAAATTCTTTCGTTTGTTGGTATTTGTATCGGTAAGTTTATTTTCTATAATAGACGACGACTGCTCCATTATTTCCATAAACAGATCCTACAATCATAAGACGAGTTACTTTAATATAAATCATGTACAAATACAAGTTTAGCATGAAATATAGGTAAGCGTGGTGATTTATCTTTATAAGTAGCATTTATTACCTTTTCTTCTTGCGACCAATTATCGCCACGTAAACGGTTTTTTTTCTCATCGTAATGTGTATTTTCTTTATTATTTGCCAGGTCGATACAACACTTAGATCACCGAAAGAAAAGATTTTAACCAACCAAAACAACACCGCTTAAAACATATGAATGAAAGACAGAACTGTCAACAAACAACAGAGTGACGCGCCACCGCCACGATCCGTTTCTTCCTTTACTTAATGTACCCAAGTTATTGTTTTGTTGTAAAATCTTAACATTACACTAATCATTTTGTAATTTTTATAAATAAAAATCAATATTAACTAAATTGGTTGAAAAATTCAAACATATTTTAATAAAAAATATTGTAATTTATTCGTATGTTACTTCATAAAACGGAACAGAAACGAATGAATGAAAAATTGTTGAGTGAGTATTTTGCAGTGTTGCCAAAATTGAAAAGAAGTGATCGTTTAAAACGTTGTTTAACTAAACACTCATTAAACACAGTTTTGTGGTAACAAAAATTAAACAGTTGTCTAACAACTGTTTATGTGTTTAGACAGTGTCTAGCTAAACACGCGTTGGACTATAGTTTAAATTACGTTTTGTAGTAAGACTGAGGTTTATTAATAAACAAATTACTTTTGCCACATAAGGTGGGTAAGTTACTAAAAAGTTATAAAAGTACGTTGTGAGATAGCTAACATGTAAAACACATGCGCCACGCATAGGTGCGTCCCGAATCATTGCGACTATAGTAGCAGTAATGATTTTAGATTCTAGGCAAGTCGTTAAATGAAGGTATTAAAACTTCTTAGTTATTGTAAAGTTTTATCATAAAAAAATCAAATTTGAAAAAGGGCCACTTTCGAAGATGGAACTACGAAATTACAGCATTTGGTTTTGCTTTTGTTTGTAATCTGTCATTTATGTGGGTACATAAACCATGTTGATAGTGCTCTATATTCATTATTCAAGCTGAAATTATGTCGCTTACGCCTGAAGAATGCACCAGAATACTTACAATGCTGGAAACCGGCCGGAGTCAGCGCGATACAGCCAGGACTGTCGGTGTGTCGCTGTCAACAGTACAAAGAGTTCTCCGACGTTACGAAGAAACTGGTTCTAACCTACGCAGACCAGAAACGGGCAGAACCAGGTGTACCACAGCACGAGAAGACCGATACTTGGTGAACACCATGCTTTGAAATCGCTTTCTCACAGGAACTGAACTCACAAATCAGTTTCGACGCCTCGGAGGAAGTAACCCAAGTGCATGGACAGTAAGACGTCGGCTTGCTGAATCTAACTTAAACCCCTTAGACCTGCAAACGGCCCTAAACTGGAGCGTGGGCATCGTATTTCAAGACTAAGATATGCCCAGAGCCACGTAAATTGGAGTATTGAAGATTGGTCAAAGTTATGTTCTCCGAAGAATCAAAATTTATGCTCTACAAGCACGATGGAAGACACAGAGTGTATCGAAGACCAGGGGAAAGATTCAAGCAAGCATGCATCGAAGAAAAAGTAGCCTACGGTGGTGGGTCTGTACTTGTGTGGGCCGGAATTTCTTCTGAAAGTCGCACAGAGCTGGTGATCATAGAAAACGGCTCTTTAACTAGCGTAAGATATGTGGAAGAAATCCTCAATGATCACGTTGGTCCATTTATGGTCAATTTAGGTGAGGATGCTATATTTATGCATGACAATGCCCGACCTCATACAGGTAGGATTGTGAATGACTACTTTCAAGAGATGAAAATTACTCGTATGGAGTGGCCAGCGCGCAGCCCGGATATCAACCCGATCGAGCATGCTTGGGACGAGCTAGGCAGATGCGTAAAACAACGAAACCTTCCCCCAATCACGCTTCGTGAGCTCAAAATTGCTCTCACAGAGGAATGGGAGAATATTCCCCAAAATCGTATAAGGAACTTGGTGTGCAGCAAGCCAAACCGCGTAAACGCAGTAATGGAAGCACGAGGAGGCAATACGAAGTATTAAAATTCAAGAAAATCGTAATAAAGTTCAAAAATTTCATGTTTCCTATTTTTGTTTTAAGGAGAGATCAGCAGTTTTTTTCTTTATGTAATTTTGTGTTAATAAAATGTATGGTGACTCATATTTTTTTTACTTTCATTTAAGGAGTATTACATTGTCTATTAAATACAATTTATTGCATTAACCTATCATTTTAAGTTTCCGAGATTTTTAACATTCTTTAAGTGACCCGGATTCATTGCTCTCGAGTGTATATACAGTGTGATTCTTTATAATGTGCACATATCGAAATGAGGGAATCTATGCTTAATTTTATCGATGGAAAAAATATTTAAAAAAATCTAAATATTTTTTAATATTTTTTATGGAATTTTCAAAAATGTTGTCCAATGTAAACAAAACGGTGTAACTTTTAAACTAAATTATCTATCGCGATGAAACAATTTTATGTAAAAGTTATGAAAAAAAAAAGTTTTTTTGATCAAAAAACGTGTTTATTTTCAATTGAGGGTAGTTTTTTTCCACAATTTTCATTTTACGAGGACGCCTAATTGCTTCCAATCATTATGGAGTTTGTTTCATCGCGATAGATAATTTAGTTTAAAAGTTATACCGTTTTGTTTACACTGGGGTCACAGTAGCAGACAAAATTTTTAAAAATTCCATATAAAATATTAAAAAATATTTAGATTTTTTTAAATAATTTTTCCGTCGATAAAATTAAGCATAGATTCCCCCATTTCGATATGTGCACATTATAAAGAATCACACTGTATATGTATTTAATTAAAGTTTTTTGAATAATTAGCTTAGACATAACATTGAAATACCATTTAAATATTTCAGTGAACACCGTATTTTCGTTCCCGTAACAACAAAACCCGTGAGCGACCAACTTAATATACAAATGTGAAGCGTACCTCAAATGTCGCACTCTCACTAAGCGCGTTTGCTTTACACTAACTTCAACAGCTTCAACTACCGCACATTGCTCGAACAAAACACAGAACACAGCAAACACAGACTCGGAAAAAACGAATGACAAACAACCAACCTCGTTCTCATCAATATTAAGTGTACAATCCTGCAAAATATTACAAGTAAAAACACAATGACAAAATAAAATATTGAAAACAATGAGCAGAAGACTTGCCAGAAAAGTTAAACGATTTTTTTCAGATCTTCTTCGTCCATGATAAATATGGGAGCAACTGAAACTGCTTTCCTCACGTGAATTTTGCAGTTTTTTGTCCACGTGAACTGGTACTCCTTAAATTTGGCCATCTCTTTAGTTTTTTTTAGAAGACTTTTATTATAAACCGTTAAGTGCTCGTTAACGTAGACAGGAACACCTTTACCCTGGATTTCTAGATCCTTGGTTGACAGGCGACGTTTACGTGCTTGAGAAATAATGTTGTCTTTCAACTGACGAGTGCGTAACTTCGCAACTATATTTCTTGGCCTACCCTGAATCTTAGACTTTGCAGTCACTCTGTTCACTTGGAGAATATCATCCTTTGTTACTTCTATGTCAGTATGTTTACCTATCTGTAAGATGATTTCATTCAAGTTTTCTTCTTTATGTTCAGGTATGCCAACAACTTCAATATTCAATTGCCTTTCGCGTTGCTCGTTAGCGTTTACGTCAGATCTAAGTTTCCTATTCTGTTCCTTGATCTCCGCCAATTCAGTTTAAAGAGTATCTAAATTCTTCAATTCTTTAGTATGAACTTCGAGTTTCTTCTTTACGTCTTCATATTCGTTGCTGTGGAATTGCATCGACTCTTGAAGTGACTCGAGGTCCTCTGCCATCTTAGTCTGTCTAGTTTCTAAACTATGAATGGTGCTTTTCATCTTTATATATTCTTCTCTGATACCGGCTAATTCTGTCTTTAATTCTTGGGTGCTTTGATTGAGATTCTTCATGGTAATACCGATCTCTGATATGTCCCGTCCGAAGTCCTTTTTCCAATCGTTTAGTATAGTGGATATTTTATTGGTGTACTCCTCAAAACGCAAGTCACATTCGGCATCATGCCCACGCTTGTACGTGCGGCGCTGTGTGATATTTTCCTGTGATCCTTCAGCAGTTTGGTTCACAGAAAGATCCGGGAGAGAATGCGCAAATGTCTTTGGTGAGTCCGACATCTTGACAGCCTGACTGTCTGTCCGTTCACAGGTCTGTGGCCAGAGCTACAAGACAGCAATATGACGTTTCGCGACAACTTTGAGCTTTCGGTACAAATGTCCAATTTTGAGTGTAGATAATAAATTATAACTTGTTAAATTAGTCAAGCGTGAAGTAAAGAGTGAGCGCGTCCGTTCGCAGCGGCTCGAGCGCGCGGTATCCCTCATAGTTTCGGATATAGCCACCCACGCTCAGTTGAAAAAATCACCCTGTATATAATAATATATGCGATGTGTTGAGGAGGGGTTAAGTAAACAACATGATGTGTACTGCTCCGAGAGTCAACTGTAGAACTGAACTCCAACTGCACTCCAACTGACTCCAACTGAACTCCAATTGACTCCAACTGAACTCCAATTAAACTCTAATTGAACTCTCTCCTTTAATTGATAGAATATACACACATCAAAAGTGTCTAGGGATCAACATATATTTTTGCAATAACTTTTCTCCTGATTGATATTAATTAAAATTTTCTTTAAGGATTCATCAAATAAACAGTTTTCGTTTGTCACAGTAACGATAAACCAAGTCACCTTTGCATTAATAAAGAAATTTGCCATTTTCCTAATAAAGGGATTTTTGACATTTGAACCACTAACATTAAAGTTCGAAAAAAAGACTGAACAGTTTTCTTTAAAATTTTATTGGGTAACTTAAACAATTAATAATCCGTGTTTCTACCGCGAACACTAACAACACAAGAACATCGGTTTGGCATACTCAAAATGAGTTCATCCAAATCACGCTGTGGAATGGCCGCCCATGTTCGTTGCAACAACAAAAAAAGGTCTTCTTGCGACTGGATACCCTCCATATTCGGCAGAGCTCTTCTCTGTAGCATATCCCATGCATGCTCAATCGGGTTCAAGTCTGGCGACTGAGCAGGCCAGGGCAGGACATTGATGTTAGCTGAGGCGAGAGTCTGTCTTACAACTCTTGCGGTGTGCGGTCGTGCATTATCATGCATTAACTGAAATAAGGGACCGATTTGCACTTGTAGAGGAACGATGACGTCTGATACAATCGTCTCAGCATAAATTTGAGCGTTGAGGTTGCCTCTGATCCAAATCAACTCAGTTCTTCCGCCGATCCAAATACCCGCCCATACCATGATGGTTCCACCACTATAAGGATGGACTTCCTGGCAGGATTTTAATCGCTGTTGGCGTCCAGGGGTTCTCCAGTGTCGTATACGTCTTGTATCCGGTCTCATACCAAAACGAGACTCATCAGAAAAGCACACGAAACGCCATTGTTCTTCTGCCCAATTTGTGTGTTCAAGAGCCCATTGATATCGAATCCTACGATTGTGCATTGCTATAGGTGGTACCCGTAGCGGTCTTCGGGAATGAAGGTTCACTTCATGCAAGCGGTTTCTGACTGTTTGGTCGCTAATTAAGTTCCCTGAAGAGTGATGAAGCCTCACGGCTAACATCATGGCGGTTATTGTTGGAGCTCTTCGAGTTAAGATTTGAATGTATCGGTCTTGTCTCCGTGTGGTGCAGCGATACCGTCCTCCATGGCGCTCAGCCACGGTACCAGTGCTTCGGTAACGTGTCCAAAGTCGACTGATAACACTCTGACTTGTATTCAGAGCTAAAGCCACAGTACGTTGCCGGGAACCAGCTTCTATCATTCCCACGGCTCTGAGCATTTCTTCCCTGCTTAAATGACGTCGCCGCTCCATAATAACGTTGGTTTTAATCAGTAGTAGGGAAACAGTAGCACTAATAATGTCTTCAATGCGTTGTATGTTTTTATAGGGAAAATATTGACAGCTGATTTTCATCTTTTACTCGAATTTGATTCACAGTTCCTGATTCAAATTATGAAATGCACCAAAAAGGATCCATATAAATTTATAAAATCATAAATTTATTACAAAGCCACATCTCAATCTCAAGAAATCGCATAAAAATGCTTGATCCCTAGACACTTTTGATGTGTGTATATACATAGATAGTACGTGACTACGTGCTAAACTAAGGCTATTAAAACAGCTTGTTTACCTTAACTTAAACCTTGGACAATACGTGACATGCTGATGTACAATATACGTGACATCGCACCACATCACCCCTCTTAAAGTAAAAAAAAAAACTAAATTACGTTTTTTTTTTATATACAGTTTAAACTTACATTCTAACTCTTACAATATAATTTTGTTCTATTCTTGTGAATTACATCTATCTTATTATTATTCTTTTTTACAGTAACATTTGGTGACTCGTCCTTTATAACTTCAAATGGTCCATTATAAATGCATTCCAATTTATTGCCTATTTCATTTTTTATCAATACCAAGTCACCTTCTTTATAAGTTATTGAATTAAGATTCTTATCATAACAATGTTTCTTCGCTAACTTACTTGCTATCAAATTTTCTTTCGCATCATTTTGAGCCCTTTGCAATCTATACTTAAATTCTAAAGGATCATCATCAAAATTGTACAAAGGTTCAACACTTTCACCTTGAAGACTACTTGGTAACCTGCAAATTTTACCGTAAACTAATTCATAAGGTGTATATTTGGTCACAGTATTAACTGTTGTGTTATATGAAAAACACCAATACGGAATCCAAGAACTCCATGATGATGGATTATTATCCGTCTGTATCCTCAAATACGCGCCTAAAGTTTTGTGAACATTTTCCGAAGATCCTATACTCTCATGATGATATGATGTCGATAAGATTTTATCGATGCCCAAGATATTACATAACTCTATCATTACTTTTGAAATAAACTCAGAACCCCTATCCGTAGCAATTGTCCGCGGTATTCCGTATCTCAAAACAAAATTTTCCGCCAACGCTTTCGCTACCTCATTTGCGGATTTATTTTTTAATGGATACGCCTCTACAAATTTTGTAAGCTCACACTGAAGTGTCAATATCTAAACATTGCCTTTTTCGTCCTTATCAAGTGGCCCTACTATATCTAAATAAATTTTCTCCATCGACGTAGATGCAGTGGTAGTAATTGTCATTAGTTCCTTAGTATTCTTAGAATACTTTTGCTTCTTACACTTATCACATTTACCAATGTATTCCGTTACATCTTTCTCAATAGATGGCCAATAATAATACTTCTTTATATTATTCACCATCCTGCGTACACCTGCATGACCACTTGTGGGTAAAATGTGGAAATCATTCAAAATAATCCAATAATAATGAGAGTAGAAGGGAAAGATGAGAAGTCATCTTTCCCTTCTACTCTCCGTAAATCCTTCACTACACTTATTTTAAAATCTCCCATATGTGGAGCTTTACTACTATTTCCCTTCAAATATTGTGCCATTCTTGTAATAAATTCAACGTTATAACGATTTTTCAAAATAATAACTTCTTTTATGCCTTTCTCAATACAAAAAGTTACTATGTCTTTCGACAACTCGTCTCGCGATGATGCCGATAAAGATTCATAGTTTACATAAATACTCGAGTTTCCTGGCACATACATTAAATTGCGCGACTTTGAAAATATCTTTTCATAATTATTGTCACGTAACATTTTCTCCCATCTATTTAAACATATTTCAACGTCATTTCCTTGTTTTTTAAGAACTTCCACGATCCTAGGGTGGTCAGTCCCAGATACCATGGAGTCCGTATCACAAACATTCGGCTTTCCCAACTGTTGGGGATATTCTGGGACTCTTCAAGGAAACTCAAAAATTCTGTTCCTTAATAAAAACTGTATTGCCTTAGTGACGGTCAGAGGTATAATGAAAAAAGACATACAAAATTTGTAAATCTAAATGACCTCATAATTAACTTAACCTAATGAGACGCACGTTGGTTTGCTCATAGTAAACGAGCAGGCGTTACGCTCGAACATGCCCCCGGACGTTGAAAGCATCAGGTACGCTTTCAACCAGACGAAGAATCAACGGGCAGCGGACAGATCCTGTTGAAGGCTCTCCTGATGACGCCAGCAGATGTCTGTATGTCTGCAACACGGATAATTCCATCCGACCCTGGATGAACGGCCACAATTCTTCCCAATCTCCATTTGAGGGGAGGTAAATGTTCCTCCTTTATCACGACCAATGATCCCAGCTTCAGGCTGTCTTTGCATGAGTGCCACTTGGTCCTTTGTTGCAGCTCAGACACGTACTCCTTGCTCCAACGAGCCCAAAAATACTGGCGTAGCTGCTCCAGTCTTTGGAAACGAGACAACGAAGCAGGGGAGTAATCTTGCAGATCTCGCTGCGGAAGTGACGTAAGCGGTCGGCCAACAAGAAAATGTCCCGGAGTCAGTGAGGTGTAATCTGCCGGATCCGATGACAGCGGCGTCAGTGGACGTGAATTCAAAATAGCCTCAATTTGGACTAGCGTGGTGTAAAGCTCCTCGAACGTTAAATGACAATTTCCCAACACTCGTCTTAAATGATGTTTGGTTGATTTAACACCCGCTTCCCAGAGTCCGCCGAAATGAGGAGAATACGCGGGAATAAATTTAAAATTAATGCCGTCAATCGCTAGTTGTTCGCTCAAGGAATTGCAATTAGATTTTAGGAATTTCGATAGTTCATTGCAGGCACCAACGAAAGAAGTACCGTTATCTGAGTAGATGTCACGGGGTTTCCCACGTCGCGAAATGAATCTCGACAGAGCCAATAAATACATGTTACTGGTGAGGTCACTCACCAGCTCCAAGTGATAGCCTTGGTGGTGAAACACACAAAGATTGCTATGTACACTTTTACTAGCCTGCATCCGCGACCTTGTCTACTAGCAGCCATGATGGGACCAGTATAGTCCACACCAGTATTCTCAAAAGGATGACCGCCTGGAAGGAGACGCTGCTGTGGTAAATTACCCATCAAAGGATTGACTGTTCTACCTGACATGCGACAACAACGCACGCAACTACGATAACATTTCTTAGCTAAGCTTCGTCCGCCTATAGGCCAATATGTATCTCTAATTGAAGCTAGCAAAAGCTGAGGGCCTGCATGAAACAACTTTACATGTTCATATTCGAATCATAACTTCGTAAATTTATGAGTGGACTGTAAAACAATTGGCCATGACTTGATTTTTTTTTTATTTTTTTTTATTTATTTTTTACAAAATATAGACCATTTCAAGGAACTAATTTGCTTATTTTATTTTTTTAGGGGTTGTACATTTTTTTAGGATTTTTTAAATTCGAGGTGCTCTCAATATCACTATGAGGCTGTATGTAGTGCGGTGTTGTGCCACAGACAAATTAAAAAAGAATACAATGTCAATCTAAATCCAGTGACATATCCTTGACAGTTGAGATTGATACAGTGATTCAAGAGGAAGGTTTTTAAGTATAATACATGCTTAATATAGTAGAGAAAAACATCTGTGCGAAGCCGGGGCGGGTCGCTAGTATATAATAAGTTCATTGATGACAAGAGATAAACCAATCTTATACAAGGTGAAATTGAATTGATGCGACAAATTTAAATATACAATAATACGTGTTGTCAAGAAAATGTATAAAATATCAAATGTAAAATTAATAAATAATTGATCAGTGTTACGAAAAGCGTTAAAATAATTAAAGTATCAAAGAATTTCGCGTACTACCGTTTTCGTGTAGTGGGCACGATTTAGGTACATTGTCGCTATGAATGAATCGCGCCGCCGCCTCCGCCCGCCCGGCCGCCCGCGCATCTCTTTCCCGCGCGCACGATTAATAAAAATTATTCGCAATACGTAAAGTAGGATTTGCGGAATGCGCGCGCGACCGTGACCTACAAACGTTTTAGGTCGACTAATGAACGAAGGAAGGGTGGTGGGCGGCGGGCCGGTCGCCGGGAAGGGATGTCGGCGCTGGCGCTCATGCGAGGTTTGGCAACGTCGCGCGATACTTACATTAGAAAATAGGCAAAATTAGGTAAATGACCGCTATGAACGGCAACGTTTAATAACATGAGTACTCCACGACGATTATTGAGCACTGCGATGAGTCGGGCGAGATTTTTTGATACTTTAATTTTTCTTATTTATTTTGCATATTAAATATTTTGCTGGAATACCGATAATTCGTACTTAAATAAAGATAATAACATCAATGGACCTTTTGAATACGATAATCGCGTAATTTTTTTTAACGTATTAGATTGTAGAAAAAACTGTTTATAATTACTATGTTACTGTAACTGAAGCTCCCATTTCATTTTGTCGCATTCATTCAAATTCACCCTGTATAAATCAAAACAATGATATAGAATACTTACATTAGAGCCTTTGCTCCTCGTATTTCCGCTATATTGTGTTGAGTGGACAAAATCAAAAATCAAAAATCAAAATCATTTATTTCAAGTTGGCCAGTTACAGGCTCTTTTGAATAGTCGAACAAATACTAAATTTTAATAAGCTAATAAACTAAGCTACAGTCCCACTCACAAGGCATAATAACTGTCAGTGTACTGTAGTTGCCGATTCCAAAGCGTTGGTCTCATGAGAAGAATGGCAAGAAACTTCATGGATACTCTTTTAAATCATAATATTGTTACAAAACTTTGGTTACATCATTCATATCGAGATTGGTATATTATCATGTGAGAACGATGTAGCAAGTTATGCACGATAAGTGTCGACAGTAAAGCCAAAACGACGATTTAAAAATAATATAATAATTCAAACAAGCCGTGGCAACTAAGAGATGACCAGTCACAACTGACAGCACCCGTTCACGAGCATGACGCATGGATCAGCCACCATTCCACTCAACCATTTTAAAGGGAACGAAATGACCCGACACACCCGCCACCATCAGCGAGACATTTAAGTGAGCATGACACACTCTTAATCGCCAGGGCATATCCAAGTCAAATAAAAAATAGAAAAATAAATGTAGGTATTCCAGAGAATGACAGCTTTCTAGTACATAGTACTCACACAATATGTGCTATGCGACTATATAATACTAAAGAGATTGAATTTATACATTGCAAAGATAGTTGTACAATCTTCTTCTTTCTTCTTCCTATTAAATGCTATTCATTTAAGCGTCCTGTCCTTGTGGAGCAGGACCGGCATTGAGCCAAGCATTTTTATCAGCGATATAATCGTCTAACTTGTAATATGCTTGCTTGCATAGTGTGCGTTTGATACATGTTTTAAATTTCGTCTCATTCAGTTCAAGAATGCTTTGTGGAATTTTGTTATAGCATCTCAAACAGTACCCCATGAAAGATGAGTCTACCTTAGCGAGTCTGAAGCCTGGCTGCACTAACTGGTCCCTATTCCTAGTAATATAATTGTGTCTGTCACCTCTTTTACTAAAAAGATGCAGATTTTTTCTCACATACATTATGTTTTCGTATATGTACTGACAATGCACCGTCATAATGTTAATGCTCTTAAATAGTTCTCTCAGAGAATCGCGCCTACGAAGACCATATATTGCTCTGATGGCTCGTTTTTGCAGAATAAAAATAGATTCAATGTCTGCAGCTCGTCCCCATAACAAAATGCCATAAGACATTAGGCTATGAAAGTAACTAAAATAGACCAGCCTAGCGGTATCTACATCAGTAAACTGACGAATTTTTCTAATGGCATATGCTGCTGAACTTAGCCGCCCTGCAAGAGATGTTAAATGAGCACCCCATTGTAGCCGTGAATCAAGCGTAATCCCCAAGAAAACCGTTTCATCTACGAATTCTAGTTTCTCGTTATTTAATAGAATATCACAATCACTACTTTTAACATTCGGTAAAGCAAATCTTATGCATTTTGTCTTTTTTTCATTTAATACTAAATTGTTTGCTGTGAACCAATTATGAATCTGAAGTAGGGCTTTATTCACATCATCTAGCTTTTGAGCCCGTCTATTTATCTTAAAAATTAGGGAAGTGTCATCAGCAAATAACACCATATTCTGAGGTTGGTTTTTCAATAAATAGGGTAGATCATTAATATATACCAGAAAAAGGAAAGGGCCCAATATTGAGCCTTGCGGAACCCCCATTTTTACTTTTAAACCCTGTGAATTAACACCATTTATTTGAACATGTTGTTGCCTTTCACTCAGATAAGATTTTACTAAACTAAGTGCAAGTTTACCTAGTCCATAATGCTCAAGTTTCAAAAGCAATGTGTCGTGATTCACGCAATCAAATGCTTTTGAGAGGTCACAAAATATTCCTACAGCATCTTGGGACTGTTCCCACGCATTAAATATGTGCTTTAATAAAGTTACACCGGCGTCAGTTGTGCAACGTCCTTTAGTGAAACCGTACTGTTGATCGTGTAAGATTCTGTTGGTGTTAAAATGATTGAGCATTTGGTTAAGCATAACTTTTTCAAAAACCTTGCTAAAAGCTGGCAACACCGATACAGGTCTATAATTATTAGTATCTTTACTGTCACCAGATTTGAAAAGAGGTATGACCTTACTGTGTTTCATTAAATCTGGGAAAACCCCTTGGTCTACACACAAATTAAATATTGAAGCTAAGTATGGTGCAATAGTCTCAACTATGGATGTACAAACTTTGATAGACATTCCCCATAGATCTTCGGTCAGTTTAATTTTTATTTGCCGGAAAGCTTTAATTACCTCCGTAGGGTTTATATGTTTAAATTTAAATTCAGCCAGGCAACCAGGCACGTTCGCCTTCAATAAACCAATTGAGACTTCAGGTGAGGAATTAAGAGCCTCCGTTGTTTTTAAAGGAATATCAGTAAAGAAATTTACAAATTCTTGAGCTACTTCCTGATTATCGCTTTTAGGACCACATGCTGTATTTAATGTGTAGCTAGTGGTACGTATTTTTTTCCTGTTAGTCTCGTTATTTATGACTTTCCAAACTGTTTTTATTTTATTTTCTGCTGTTTTGATCTTTTTGCCTATGTGAAGGGCTTTAGCAACCTTGCAAGTATTTCGAAATATTTTTGAATACTTTGCAACATACTTGTTAAAAGTTTCAGTGTTTATATAAGGCTTAAGGCCATACAGTTCAAAAAGTCTTTCCCTACTTTTTCTGATACCTCTAGTTGCCCAATCACTAAATATAAATTTAGGACTAACACTTTTAATCTTCTTCTCAAAAGTTTTATTGAATTCTGTGTGAACTATTGAAAAGAAGTTATCGTACAATTTATTTATATTAATATCATCCACATGATGGTTCATTTCACATAACTTGTTCTGTAGGAAAATATTATATTTATTTAATTTGCTAGTTGTTAAAGGTCTAAATGTAATCTGAACTTTTTGTAATGGTGTGTTACACTTAAAAGTTACGGTTTGTCCGCTATGATCAGACGGCAGGCAATTTACTATGGCTTTATCTATGTAATCACAATCGCAGAAAACATTGTCTATACAAGTAGCAGAAAATGAGGTGACCCTAGTAGGTTCTATAAAAATGTTGGTTAAATTAAATGACTTAAAAAGATTTAATAACCTACTGCTAATTGAATTTTCTTCTAAAATATTGACATTGAAATCGCCACAAATAATTACAGATTTATTACTGGCAGCAAGTTTTGCCAGGACATCTTCTACTATTGATTCAAACAAGGGAAAGTTTTGATTGTTTGGGGGTCTGTACACGCACACAATTACATGCTTATCTAGCTCAACACAGGACAGTTCGACGCAATGTTCAACCGAAAGACCTACAATGTCATTACGTTGCTTATATTTAACACAATTTTTTAATAATATTAGGGAACCTCCACGCAGCATTGATTTACGGTTAAAACAGCTACCCACCGTATAGTTTTCATAATTAATAAGCATTTGGTAATCTTTGAGCCAATGTTCAGTAAAACAAATAATGTCAAACATACTTTTCTCTAAAAACAATTCTATTTCTAATAATTTGGAAGAAATGCCTTGGATATTTTGGTGGAATAAATTCAAAGTGTTCTGCTGAGGCCCTTTTTTACTAACTAATTTAGTGCAAGAAGATACCTTTCTGTTGGTAGGTTTAACAATATTGTTAATGGTACCTTCTGTTGTCTTACTTCCTAGTTTAAACTAATATCTGGAGTCAGCCCAGAGTCTCCTGTGCTATCACCAGACAACAAGATTCCATCACTAAAAACTCCTAATTGAGAATTTTCCACGGTGACATATGGAACATCCTCCGTACAATGTTTGTAAACATTTATAGCACTAGTGCTATATTTATTTGAAGTCACCTCCTGTACATAAGTACCATGACTAATAGTCGCAGTGTTAACAATGTAAGAAAACTTTGACATACTACATATGTCTGTGTGAATATTAAAAGCTAATAGCCTAGCTATTTTGTGTCTAAATCTAAGAGGTAGATACACATTACCTGGTGTCGACTTAAGCTTATCAACAAAAGTGTTGGTATCCAGATATACAAGCTTGTCACAATAGTGACCTACTAAGAAATGCACATGTTTGTTTAACATGTGTATATAATTGTTTTTCCTATCACTAAGTCTTTCAAAATACGGAAAAGCACACAATATAATTTTACTACAATCTAACTTTAACAACTCTGATACACAGTCAGTGATGTCTTCCTTTTTAATTTTAGAACTGTTACCAACACATATAGTAATGGTTGTGTCAGGACCACAAACAGTTTTTGAAGCTGATGCCATAATCTGTTTGAAGGTTGACCCCGGCATACAATAATTTTGTGTACAATAACTCAAGTTATTACTAATTAATTTTCCTAGCCCTCTACCTAAACCATCAGAAAACAAAACTGAATGATTACAATCATAACCATTAGGAAATACAAAACTGCCAATCTGAGGGTGCGCTACTTGTGCCTCTTGACTGATGATACAGTCCTGAGTGCGTACAGCCAGGGACAAGTCCTCCGTTCCCACTGGCTGGAGGGCATCAGGGCTCCTCTGACAAGTACAGAGAGTATTACTGACAGTCAGCAAGTCCACTTTGTCAACTAATTCATTTGTAGCAAGAATATGCTCTTTAATTTGGTTTTTTGAGCGATCATATTTAAAAGATATAGAGTTTAATGACATATTCAGGGCCTGTATTTCTGATTGTAAGCGCTGAGTATCCATTTCATAAATATTTATACTATCTTCTAATTTAATCTGATAGTTATTTAAAGTATTAACAAGAGAAACACGTTCTTTCCTTAATTGAATGTTTTTGGAATAATGTTTTTGGTTTTTCTTAAATTTATTAATTTTTTTAATGATTCTATTTAGTCGTGCATATTTCTTAATTTTTTTCTTACTTATTTTATGGCAATTATGATTCAATATGGAATCTTCTGTAAGGTCAATTGTAATGATGGAATGAGGGTTAGAATTTTTATTTACTAATTCATTATATAAATGGTCAGTCTCTATAGCCTGAGTGTGATAGTTTTCCCTTTTCAAATTTAAAAGTTTAGCATTAGCATGGATTAATTCATCCTCTAGGTCCCTAATTTTACACAAAGCCTCCTCATATAAGTTACTACAGTGGTTGAACCCATCCGTGACCACCCTTAGTTTATCCCGTTCACTGACAACATTCATGTATTCCTGATGAAGGTCTACTAGCTCCCGTTTTAAGCTTGAGTTTTTACTATTAACGTTAATGACCTCCTCCTCACTGTCTTCTCTTTCCTGTAAAAGTTGTTGGCATTGGAGTTTGGAATCCTTCAGCTCTTGGAGGGCCGCTCTTAATTTTTGTTCCATATCTAAAGCAGTGGCCTTACGAGTCATTACAGGCATGGTTTCCGGATAGGTTACTGAAAATTAAAAATAAAGAAACGGTGAGAACTAAAAGGCTAGACCAACAAAGAAAGTTTAGCGTTGTAAGGGGAGAAAAAAAATGAGAAAAAAGATAGTGTTACTCAAACAAGTGAGGTAGGCTGCTATATTAGCTCAAAAGGATTAATTTTTTTGATTATTTTTATTGTATTAGAATTTTAGTCAGTCTTGAGTGGGTAGGTGTAGGTGGCTAGAAAAAAGAAAAATTAACTCAAGACAAAAACAAAATAACTATTATGAACGTTATTTTATTATCTATATAAAGGGAAAAGATCGAATAAACTAGAATTATTGAATTTATCATATAGCTTTCATTCATACGATCACTCTTTGTTTAAAAAGTGCAGAACCAATACAGGGTACTGACTAAGCAATAAATGTTTAACTTGTATTTAGTACATCCGTGTTACAGAGGTAAAAGTGATGTTTGTGTGTTCATTAATAAGATTAAAACAAATGATACTCCCCTTGTGATCTAAGTCCGCAGTTTGAAACTCCAAAGTTCCAAACGTCAGCTGTTGTTTGAAGGTTACCGGTAACCGTATGTTCCCGAAAACTTTATTTACACGTTCCCATAGCAGGAAAACACTTTTACTATGTATTTATGCATTTATAATATGATTATACATTAGATTACACCTTATTTTAACATAATTAATAATTAAATTTAATTTTAAACTACGGAGCAAGAATTTGACATGTCACTCGGGCAGTGTTGCCAGTTTTTTTTATATCTAATCTAATGCTTGTTTCACAGTTACTGTGACAACATCATATCCTCAACAATCATAGCATTATTGACTGTAGGTATGTTACGGGAATCCGCCTTAGTATAATTTAAAGAAGCCATTACAACAATTCACAACATTTCACAAAAACAAACTTCAACAAAGCTGGCTAAACATAACTTACAAAATGTTGACATTGACAGCCTCGCAACCGAATGTTTTTTTTTTCAAGAATGATAGAATGACAAAGGAATGTTTTATTATGCTTTGTTGGAGGGTCTGTGAGGTCAAATGAAAGTCATTCGTTAAAACACCTATAACTTTTGAAATAGTATGTATTTTTCAAATCTGGTAACAGCCATGAATTCACCTAAGCTAACCCTCGAAATGGTTTTAAGACAGCACTTGAAAAAAAAAATTAGGCATGCCCAATTGGGTACTTTTTATCAAAAGAAAACGTAGAATTTGCTAAGCGTCCTCCAACACGCATTAATTTATGTTCGTCTAAAAACACATTTAATTTAATAAGGGCGCTTTTATTGTGCAACTTTTGATTATTAATGAGTAATTTGTACTCAGGAAAAGATTCGATTTGGCTTCTAATTATAATTACATTTAATGCATCCTGCAACTCTGCTTGTGATAGAAATTTACTAACAGGAGGAATCTTTCTACACAATCTAATAAACCTAATTACAGTTGCTACAGTACGGATAAGCCTTAAATAACTAGAAAACCTATTAAAATCTATGAAGGTATGACATTGACCATCGTTACTAACACTAGCGCTAAATGAAACATGAAGTCGAGTTTCAGGCAGCTGGTCAGACTCTAATGATTTGTGTCGAGAAGGCCAGTGAGACTGGGATTGCTTTAAGAAACTGGGACCACTCCACCACAAGTCCAACGATTGCAGAACACTAATATCCACGCCACGAGATATTAGGTCTGCAGGGTTCTTGTCGGTTGGAATGTGTCTCCAAGTGCAGTGGCCCGCCTTATCTAGAACCTCAGCAACGCGATTGCGTACGAATGGCTGAAGTTTAGAAGGCAACATCTGCAACCATCCCAACACGACGGTGGAGTCGGTCCAGCAATAAATGTGAGTGAACTTCAGTCGTAGTGAATTCACAACCTTCTCGCACAGACGAGCTCCTATTACGGCGCCACACAATTCCAGTTTTGGAATGGTGGTCGGCTTAATCGGTGCCACTCGACTCTTAGCGACTAACAAACGGACCATGTATTCACCCTGATCATTAACACTACGTACATAGGCGCATGCACCATATGTACGCTCAGATGCATCTGTGAATACATGCAGTTCTAGCGTAGTATATGCGTCACACACAACTAGTCGTGGAACACGAAAGTTGTTGATAAGTGGCAATGCCTTCACAATGACATCCCAACTAGCATGGAGTGCCGGAGTTAATGGTTCATCCCATGACAATTTGTTTAACCACATCCTTTGTAATAACATCTTCATGGTGATTACGCAAGGAGATAAAAGTCCTAGGGGGTCAAAGATACGTGCAATAGCAGCAAGTATGTCACGTTTAGTAACTGGATCCTTAGGAAGTAATATTGAATTTGAAAAACCTAATTCGTCCGAATTGGCAAACCAGTCAAGCCCTAATAATTTATTGGATTTACCAGATCCTATATCTAAATCTAATGACGATTCAGCAGTTTCAGAGACTAACTCAGGTGTGTTAGACCTCCACTTTCTGAGTGGCATGCAAGCAGACGCCAATGCGCTGGTGACCTCTGTACGGATAGACATGACTTCATTTAAGTCATCCCCTCCAGTCAGCAAATCATCAACATAAAAATCATGCATGATGACGTCAGCAACTTTATCTCTGATACCCGAGTCAGACTTATTGACATTATTTTTATAATCCAATCCTACTTGCTTTAGGCAACGCGTCGCGAGAAACGGTGCACTAGCCGTGCCATATGTGACGGTATTCAAATTATAAATCTTAACAGGATCACATACATTATGACGCCATAAAACTTGCTGTAGGTACCTATCAGACGGATGCACGTATATACATCTATACATCTTTGCAATGTCAGCCGATAAAACGAACTTGTGTTGCCGAAACCGAAGAAGTATTGATATAAGATCGTCCTGCACCGTAGGACCCACCATTTGTACATCATTAAATGACACTCCTGAAGAAGTAGCACAACTCGCATTAAAAACTACACGGAGCTTGGTAGTAGTGCTACATTCACGCAGTACCCCATGGTGTGGTATAATATATCCATTGGGACTGTCACTATCTTTTATCTCGGTCATATGTCCAAACGTTTCGTACTCAAACATGAAGTCACGATATAACTTACCGAAATCAGGCTTAGACTTTAGTTTACGTTCTACACTTAGAAGCTCTTTGGAATGATTCTCCTAAAACAGAAGGACTTTGCTTTAAAGGAATACGGACACAAAAATGACCATCCTCTAAACGTGTCGTATTCTTCACAAAATGTGCCTCACACAGCTTTTCCTCAGGTAAATAATGTGAGGAATGTGAATTAATCTCTTCCAGATTCCAAAATTTCACAATATCTGTGTGAATCTTGCCTAAATAATCATTATTTGATAAATCGGTGTCATTAAAATTGCATAAAATATTATTCGACTTTAATTTACCGTTACTATAGGTAATAGGACCAGAAACAATCCAGCCTAATAAAGTTTCACATAACATTGGCTTATTTAAACCTAGTTTAATTCTTTGTGAACCTATCAGCTCCCAAAAGATGTCTGCACCGATCAAAACATCTACCTCTGAAGGTTTGTAAAAATTGGGATCAGCTAGACAGATATTATCTGGAATATTTAATTCGGAAATATCAAGTTCTCGACAGGGCACGACAGTGGTTAATGAAGGCAAAACAAAACAATGAAGCCGAGCAGCGAAACTGTTATCTAACGAATTCATTTTTACCTGACATAATTTGCCTATGCGAGAACTAACATTATTTATGCCATAAACCGAACCATTCACCTCACTGGAATTTAATTTAAGTCTGTTACATAATTTCTCAGTCATAAAACACCGGCCGAGTTAATGTACTCAATTAGTTATGTTAGTTATGTACTCATCACCGGCCGAGTTAATGTACTCAAGGAGATTGAACTCCTTAATACCTGCGCCATTGAGATGTCTTAAACCAAGGGTGGTAAATATTGATAAACAAAAGTGTGATCAACATTACGATGCTGTTAAAAAATACTATAATAAGAGTGCTAAACCCATGCCAAGTCTAACTTCTAATCAAAGCATAATGTTTAAGAAAAACTTGGACTTGCCATGGGTCCCAGGAAAAATTTTAAGGGGCTGTGAGGAGCCTAGGTCATACTTGATAGCGGATGATAGTGGACGAGTGTATCGTAGAAATAGGAAGTACATTAATGATAAGCCTAAAATTGAGCCACTAGATTGTGATAAGTATTATGTAGATAATGATAACGGTCCTTTACCCTCTGCTGTCACTTCTAGAAATCCAGATGATAGTGATCCATTAAGTTCAACTGTTACATGTAATAATGATGAAACCTTTGAAACTGATAATACTGTAATAGATTCACCACAACCCTTAAGAACTAGAAGTGGCAGAACAGTAAAGGTGCCGAATAGATTAAATTTGTAGTTATTAATTATTTAGAATGGGGATTTCATAATATAATGATAAAGGGGGGGGATGTTGGTAGGTTTAGATCTGTGGCAACACAGAAAACGTTTGTCTGCTCTATGTGAGCTATAGAGGACTACAAGAGATGGGGAATGGCAAAGACGCATTAATTGTGAAAACGTATTAAAGTACTCATATACAAATTCTACAGTGTTTAATTACAACTACAATACAACATCAACTTAACAAGGTGAGAGATTCTTAGTTGATCGAGGACCTTGTTAGTTCGCGTGGTAGCGTTAGGTTGGGGCTTTGACTCATTGTAATTAGGCCAGTTTTGACTATTTAGAGGTTCTATCGCTAGGTTAAGGTTAGATTGAAGTACGACGGCATTTTCGGAAATGTTTACGACTGTAATGTTAACACGATTATTATCTTTTACTTTAACAATGCAATTTGCGATTAATAATGAGGCAGAAATGTGTTGGTCTAGTATTACACCTTCTTTTATATTAGGATTATTGACAGTGCATTCAATGACGGTTTCTGAACGAGGCGGGATATTATATAGAGGTTCAGCGAATTTTAATTTAATACAGTTCTCGTCTGTTTGCAGCACTCCTTGGTGATAGTCTATTTGACAACCTAGGTTCTTTAACAGATCGGTACCTATAATACCGTCATAACTAAGGCTAATATCTTTAACAACGTGGAATTCGTGACTGTAGGGTTTGTTTGATTTTTGAAATATTTGTAATTTAAAACTGCCTAATGTCGAGGTTGTTTCGCTTCCAGGGTCGATTCCTTTAAGGAGTATTATTTCGTCACTTAATTCTGGGATAATGGTCATGGAGTCCAATTTTAGGAGGCTTACGCAAGAACCAGTGTCAACTAGGAAGGAAAGAGGTCTGTCGGCTACTGAAGTTTGGATAATTACATAAGGTAGGTACTTTTTTTCAGTGTTCTTATTAATTTTATATAATTTTAAATTATTTTTATTTTTCAGGTTTTGTAAGACGTCTGGAGAAGAATCGTCTGGATTTGGAACTGGGATGGAAGCAGTGGATTTGGAAGATTTAGTAATAGATTTTTTGGATACAGCGGATTTGGTAGATTTAGTAATTGGTTTTGTGGAGTTAGATTTGGTATATGATGCAGTGGAAACAGTGGATTTAGTAATTGATTTAGTAGAATCAGTGGAAACAGTGGATTTAGTAATTGATTTAGTAGAGTCAGTGGAAACAGTGGATTTAGTAGGTTTAGTAGTGATAGAGGCATCGTCTTTGAGGTGGTAGGAATAATTTCCCGTGCGACGCGTATCGGGAAATTTTACTCGTTTAAATCGTTGCGATCAACTTCGTCAACTCCCTCTTCGTTATCTAGGTTTACGTTAAGGACTTTGCGCATTGGATTAGAGTTAGGGTTCTGCGAGAGATTTGGTTGCCGACCATATGAATTGGAAGCAGAGGGTTGATTTCTGCTATTGTTATATTGTCTTTTGCGACAATTTTCGATGTTATGTCCTATGTTTTTACAATAACGACAAATCATGTCGTTGGTATTGATTGGTCTGGAATAGTCAGGACGATAATTTCGTGAACTTGGTTGGAATTCGCGGCGAGGGTGTGTATTTCTTGTTTTGTCATTGTAAAAGTTCGGGTTCGGGTTTGATCTCCTTTGTATGCTGGAAATAATTTTCTCCTCCTCTACCGCGAAACTTACAGCAGAGTTCAGTGAGTCGGGGTTGCGGCATCGAACTACCTGTGAGATGCGAGGATTGAGTCCTATTATGAAAGTGTGAAGGGAAAGATCTTGTATGGCAGCAACGCGTCCTGCTAGTTCTGTCTTTCTTTTAGTTGGTATAGAGATGTTGATTTCTGTTAGCAGTTTTGCTAGGCATGTTTCGATTTTAAGTGCGAACTGGTTAACTGTCTCGGTTGGGCTCTGTTTGCAATCTTGGAGCTCCGTGAGTAAGTGGGCATAATGTTTCCTTTCACCAAATTGTTGTTTTATAAAGTCTATAAATTGTTCAAAAGAATCAAAGTCTTTAATGCTGCATGTCGACTCGGCCTTGTCAACTAATTGACTAAGTATAAATTTAAATAGAATGGGTCTTTGCGATTTTGCAGCGATCTCGAAAGCGCTTTGACAGTTAGATATGAAGGGATTTAATTTCTCTCTGGATCCGTCGAATGGTTTGATAAATTTGAAAAGAATACTGAGTTCGACTTTTTCGTCGATTTCTAATTTGGGACCTTTAGAGCCACTGGGGCCATCCTCAGACTTAGAAGTCATGTTTAGTTACACACACAAAAAAAACAAAATAACAAAAGAAATTAGAATACGAGTGGTTTACAGGAAGTCACGTCCTCCTTATGCTAGCTTACTTATATAATATAGATGTTTGTAGATGAGTCGCCGTAGCGCGTAGTCAAAACAAAGTAGCGTTATCAGTTCTAGTTTGGATGCACAGTGAGGTTGAATGTCTGGTATTCGCACAAGGGAATAGTATACAATTTGTTTTTATTCACTCACAGGAACGTAGCTGCTATGAGGATGATCAGCATCATTTCCACAGATCACTGTGGACCGCGGACCGTGGAACAGGGGTTGCTGGAGGCCTCCGTGTCAACAGAGGATGGAAGAGATGATGATGATCTCGTACAAGCACTTTTGCACTTTAGCACTTTAATTTTAGCACTTCACTTTTTGGAACACTATTATAACGTAATGAGTTCTTCGGAGCGTATTTGGGTAGGGGATTTTCGTATCCCACCGCTGCCACCAAATGTTATACGGGATCTCGCAATAGGGTTTTTAAAAAAACACTTTAAGTTAAACTGCACAAAATAAACTTTTAATTAGGGCTTTGGCCTTGATATAGGAACTGGCAGACACAAGAGGTGGTAATGGTTCGGCGATTGAGACGAGACTGGCGCTTCTGTGGTGCACCGGGCAGTGATGCCCTTTAAATGCTGACACCACAATTCAGATAAAACACGCAATCACTTTAAAGTGATTATTAAGCGTTTTCCCTAACATTGGGAATCTATAACAGAACGAACACCGTTCGTACTTCAAATTTAAATATACACACATCAAAAGTGTCTAGGGATGAAGCATTTTAATGCGGATTTCTTGAGATTGAGATGTGGCTTTGTAATAAATTTATGATTTTATAAATTTCTAAGGATCCTTTTTGGTGCATTTCATAATTTGAATCAGGAACTGTGAATCAAATTCAAGTAAAAGATGAAAATCAGCTGTCAATATTTTCCCTATAAAAACATACAACGCATTGAAGACATTATTAGTGCTACTGTTTCCCTACTACTGATTAAAACCAACGTTATTATGGAGCGGCGACGTCATTTAAGCAGGGAAGAAATGCTCAGAGCCGTGGGAATGATAGAAGCTGGTTCCCGGCAACGTACTGTGGCTTTAGCTCTGAATACAAGTCAGAGTGTTATCAGTCGACTTTGGACACGTTACCGAAGCACTGGTACCGTGGCTGAGCGCCATGGAGGACGGTATCGCTGCACCACACGGAGACAAGACCGATACATTCAAATCTTAACTCGAAGAGCTCCAACAATAACCGCCATGATGTTAGCCGTGAGGCTTCATCACTCTTCAGGGAACTTAATTAGCGACCAAACAGTCAGAAACCGCTTGCATGAAGTGAACCTTCATTCCCGAAGACCGCTACGGGTACCACCTATAGCAATGCACAATCGTAGGATTCGATATAAATGGGCTCTTGAACACAGAAATAGGGCAGAAGAACAATGGCGTTTCGTGTGCTTTTCTGATGAGTCTCGTTTTGGTATGAGACCGGATACAAGACGTATACGACACTGGAGAACCCCTGGACGCCAACAGCGATTAAAATCCTGCCAGGAAGTCCATCCTTATAGTGGTGGAACCATCATGGTATGGGCGGGTATTTGGATCGGCGGAAGAACTGAGTTGATTTGGATCAGAGGCAACCTCAACGCTCAAATTTATGCTGAGACGATTGTATCAGACGTCATCGTTCCTCTACAAGTGCAAATCGGTCCCTTATTTCAGTTAATGCATGATAATGCACGACCGCACACCGCAAGAGTTGTAAGACAGACTCTCGCCGCAGCTAACATAAATGTCCTGCCCTGGCCTGCTCAGTCGCCAGACTTGAACCCGATTGAGCATGCATGGGATATGCTACAGAGAAGAGCTCTGCCGAATATGGAGGGTATCCAGTCGCAAGAAGACCTTTTTTTGTTGTTGCAACGAACATGGGCGGCCATTCCACAGCGTGATTTGGATGAACTCATTTTGAGTATGCCAAACCGATGTTCTTGTGTTGTTAGTGTTCGCGGTAGAAACACGGATTATTAATTGTTTAAGTTACCCAATAAAATTTTAAAGAAAACTGTTATTTCAGTCTTTTTTTCGAACTTTAATGTTAGTGGTTCAAATGTCAAAAATCCCTTTATTAGGAAAATGGCAAATTTCTTTATTAATGCAAAGGTGACTTGGTTTATCGTTACTGTGACAAACGAAAACACTTTATTTGATGAATCCTTAAAGAAAATTTTAATTAATATCAATCAGGAGAAAAGTTATTGCAAAAATATACACTTCTCATCAAAAAAATCGAAACACTTTCGTTTTTATTGTTTTTGTCCTAATTTTTTACAAAAGAGAAATAATTCCATGAAAAAAAAACATTATTGTGTAGCTGGCAGTTTGGTCATTACAGTAAGAAGAAAAAAATCAAAATTCGAAATTAGAATTTCATTTGTTTATCCTATAAATGAAATTAATCACTGTTTTGAGACAAATGTGTATTTAGGGTTGGAGTACGTTTCTTGTTTAAAAACTAAAAATTAGCGCTTGTCTTTAAACTTTTTGTTTCTTATTTCATTTACTGTGACTTTGGGACGTCTGAAAAAACTTTTTTTTCTAAAACATATGGATACTTCGCCCGCAGAAGCCGCCCAAGTGGTGGCATTGCTGGATTCTAGACTTAGTCAGCGTGTTGTGGCTGCAAGATTGCATCTAAGCTTATCATCTGTTCATAGAGTCTACAAACGCTATCGGAAGACTGGTTCGTTCACGCGCCGTTCAGGATCTGGCAGGAATCGGGTCACTTCTGAGCGAGATGATCGATTTATTGTAACAACTTCTTTACGAAATCGACGCCTTAACGCTTTTCAACTGCAGCAGCAGCTTCGCGTTGTACGAAGAGTAGCTGTAAGTGACTCTACAATAAGAAGAAGGTTGAAGGAACGCGGATTGGCACCGCATAAGCCAGCGAATGGGCCGAAATTAACTACAGACCATCGAAGAGCGCGCCTTAACTTTGCACGCGAGCACCTAACTTGGTCATACCTTCAGTGGAGCAAAGTACTGTTTTCTGATGAGTGTAAAATTATGCTGTATGGTAACGACGGAAAGAACAAGGTCTACAGAAGAGATGGAGAACGCTTTGCACAATGCTGCATTGAAGAAAAGGTCAGCTATGGTGGCGGTTCGTGGACGATTTGGGGAGGAATCAGCGCCGACGGCAAGACAGAACTTGCCTTTGTGTCTGGGCCACGGCTGCCTGCACTAAACTCTCATCGGTACATCGAACAGTGTCTTGAACCTCATGTGATGCCCTATGCACATTTTATTGGCAACGACTTCATATTCATGCACGACAATGCTAGAGCTCACACCGCGGGCGTCGTACGAGATTATCTTACCGAAGTCGGTATCTCCATTATGGTATGGCCAGCAAGAAGCCCGGACATGAATCCCATTGAACATCTATGGGATGAATTAAAGAGACGAATTCGAGCAAGAGATCCAGCCCCAGAAACACTTAGCCAGCTGCAAAATGCAATCCAAGAGGAATGGGATAATATACCACAACATGTGATCGTGACTCTCATCCGATCATTGAAGAACCGTATGGAAGCAGTAATAAGAGCTCGCGGAGGGAATACAAGTTATTAAATAAACGTTTCTTACATTTTTTTTTCATTTACGCGTGTTGTTTCACCCATTTCCTTCATATTCCATACAGGGTAAAAATTACTCATTATACAAAATACGAAACCTATGAAGACTTCATTTGAATTTAGAACATTAACATTAGGATTTAAAAACCTCATACTACTCACTATTAAATGACATTTTACATTTATTCCTAAATATACACATTTTTCTGATAATCCTTATCAAATCATAAACTGCGAGGTGTTTCGATTTTTTTGATGAGAAGTGTATGTTGATCCCTAGACACTTTTGATGTGTGTACATAACTTATAGCTCGCAAACTACCTCCTACACCATTGATCACCAACTCTTCCTTAACTACTTTACAGCACAAAGCGTTATTCGTAAAATAATCGTTTTTTTTTATGGCCGATATTGACGCACCCGTATCCACTAACCATTCCGTATCTACACTACCTACCAGCAAATTAACCCCGTTAATACTATCGCAAGCTAAAATACGCTTGGTCACGAAAAAACTGAGTCTCACTCAGCTGTCCGCCTTCATCGTTCCGTGACACCGACACTGCGCCTGAGTCAGCATCGCCCCGCGCGTTCTCAAAACACGCTACACGCCGCCGACCTTGCTGAGTCTGGCGTCCACGACGAGCATTATCGCTATTCGCTGCGACCGCGCATTCCACCGCTATGCCATCCGTTGACATTTTTGCGCGTACGCTCGAAAGCACTATATGAACCCATGGCATCAACCAAATCTTGGGTCACCTGCTCATCGCCATTCATTTTCGGTAGCAAGCTAACCGCCGTCCTTAAAGAAAACCTTTCTGTCGCCATCTCTAGTTCGATTTTGCCGATGCCTTCCAACTTTATAGTCTCTAAGTACAAATTTTCTATCTTAACTATCAACTGCGTTAACTTTTCCGAAAATTTGCTCGAACTTGAAATTATACCCTTAAATTTACCGTATAAAGCTTTCGCGTCACTTATCTTCTTATCGAAATTATTTGTATTTACATTTATATAATTTGTATTTTATTTACATGTTGAATGCTACTAATGGTGGTTTTTGTATCTATATTTTTTCTATTTATAGTAGTGAACTAGAAGTATTTGGTGGAAGTGGTGGTTGGGTTTGTAGAGGGAGTGGTCCAAGAGTAAGAGGGGGGAGGGGAACTGGACGAGGAGGAAGGGGGAGAGGAAGAGGGAAAGGTGGAAGAGGACAAATAGTTGCAAGAAACGAAGGCGAATTAGAGCCTGTTGCAGGGCCAAGCTCAAGATATTGTATTACACTCGAGAGCAATGAATCCGGGTCACTTAAAGAATGTTAAAAATCTCGGAAACTAATAATGATAGGTTAATGCAATAAATTGTATTTAATAGACAATGTAATACTCCTTAAATGAAAGTAAAAAAAATATGAGTCACCATACATTTTATTAACACAAAATTACATAAAGAAAAAAACTGCTGATCTCTCCTTAAAACAAAAATAGGAAACATGAAATTTTTGAACTTTATTACGATTTTCTTGAATTTTAATACTTCGTATTGCCTCCTCGTGCTTCCATTACTGCTATAAAATGTTGGGTTTTCAGGTCTTGGAAGTAGGGTAAAGTCAGAGATAATAATTATTCAGTTCACAAGGAATAGGTAGTGCGTCCATTTATTTTACAGTCATAAGTGAATACCAGTGTTGCTACTAACTAAAAACTAAAAACTACTTTTTTATTATTAAATAAAGGTGTTGTAAACTTAAAATATGAAGTGATTTCACAACATCCTCCAACACAAAGAACAAGTAAAAAACAAATATAAAATAATCAGACCAACATGTTAGACATTTACTTAACAAGTTGGCAGCTACATGAACGCAAAACAATAGTAAGTAATTACGTTACTCGTCGCTAGATGGCGTAAAAATAAAAAGTACATAATATAACAGCAATTCACTAAATTTTTAAATACATACAGTTTCATTACACACTAACAATGTGAAAACATTTTATAACATGAAAACGAAATGTGAACTCATAACGTAACCTACTTACAAAAATGTAATATTCCTTAATCTAACACAGTTTACAATTTTGAAAGTATTATTCTATTTCACTTATACATAACCTTAACTTATTATTACTTAATATCTAACAAATTGAATGCATTTGTTAAATCCAAACCCTTCAACCACTGACAGATATTCTATTTTTAAATTCAGTAAATATTGTATTTGCTTGGAATTTTTACCTGTCTACCACTTCGCGTATATCGTGGTGGCATGGAGGGTTCTGGAAAACTTTCCTCCTTTCCCACATCAGATGCTGATTTCTCAGAATTATTTGATGACTGAGCAATAGGTTCTACTTGATCAGGTAAAACTATACTAGGAGTTGTAGTGGGAATTGGAATGTTGTTATTTTCAATCTCTAGATTATACAAGCGTTGAATTGGTCTAATTTTAGAACCTGTTGAAGTTCTTACCTCTGCTGTTCGTTTTATTCCATCCCTTCCTGCTATTAATTTTTGAACAATACCTAATGGCCACCTGATTCTTTTCTCTGGCGTTTCTATCAAAACTATGTCACCTTCTTTTAAATTACTTTGTGTTTCCTTACCTTTTTGAATCAATAATGTTAGATATTCTGCCTTAAATCTCTTCTTAAACTGGTTACGAACTTCCTGTATAAACTTAAGTCTGCTGTTCAAAATTTTACTATCAATTAAATCAAGATCACTTACTTCAGTCACAGGTTGACTAGCTGGCAATATAAAATGTGCTGGTGTCAGTGGCTCCAAACAATTTACTTTATCATCATTAACATATCGCACACCCAGATCAATAAAGACGTAAGTGCTGAAACGTCAATTTTTTTTTATTGCAGTTTTGAATAGTTTAAGTAAAGATACATGCGCTCAATTTTTTTCGTTACATTTCGACTTAAAATGAAGGTTTTATACCAGAAAAACAAATCTTGGCGTTAATTAAGTTCAATATTTTGTCAATTAATGAAGTCGATAAACCAACATAAGCACGTAAAATTTCATTAAAATACACCTAATCATGCTTAGGTTTTTGTTTAATTAAATAAAGCAAAAATGTATAATTGTATCTCGTATTATGCTTTTTAATGCCTAATAAAAAAACGATTTTCTTAAAATAATACCGATTACATCCCATCACAAATAAAAATAATAAAACAAAAAAAGCCGTATTTCCATGTTTACGGGTGCACTCGCACACACTTTCGAAATAATCATGCTTACGCCTTTTTTCCTTTCACGATTTGATCTATTTGGCGGAAGTAATCACGAACTCGTCACATAAACAAGTCGAAAGGTCTGAGTACTTCCCCTTACAACGCATGCGCGGGTGGGGATTGTTTATTTATTTGTCATAACTCACGCGCCGCTCAGGGATAACAGCACGTAACTATTTATATTTCCACGTTAAAAAGACGTTTGAAGAAGAGTTTACAAATAATAAGTCGTAATTATACCTAGTATTGACTATTTTGCTCGTATTGGATTTGATAGTGTTATACCTA
The DNA here is from genome assembly GCA_932274075.1 of Diarsia rubi. Lineage (NCBI taxonomy): Eukaryota > Metazoa > Arthropoda > Insecta > Lepidoptera > Noctuidae > Diarsia > Diarsia rubi. Next base: position 11,433,746 of record OW026413.1, read on the forward strand.
ATAGTGTTTCGGCGATGTATAAACGATTAAAAAGTAGTCGAGCGAGGAAGATCCTGGATTTTGTATGTAAGTACCTACAGTTTATTCTTTGCAGTGTGTCCTAGTAGTACTTAGTAGGCTTGTGATTGTAAGTCCTATACTTAGTTAATTTATTGCAGTTTGTTTCTTAGGTGTTCAATGTCATAATTATGTATTCTAAATCTAGTGTTGTGGCGGGAAAACGAATGTCTTGATAGCTGACAATAGTGTGCTCTTAGTTTTCCCTGCAATAATATATTATAGGTACCTATTACGGATTGGGTTTATAAAACGTACGCACTCTTCGGATTTATAATATTGATAGGTACCTACTCGTCGGACCGAACGGTTATAAAAATGTGTATTCTGTGGTTCTAGCTTACGCCGTGCGTCCGTCTGTCGGTCGCGTCTGAGATAAGTGATAATGCCAATCCAGCACCACCATTACATGATTTTGTTTTTTCAGGTGGTGGGGATACTCATTAGTCTCTTAACATATCTGGCGAAAGTGAAACACGTCCTTCGAGAACTTCCGCAGCCGCACCCAGATACCGAGAAAGTGCATCATCGAACGAAAATGAAGAACCCTTCTCTCCGGCAGTATCTGAGTATGCACCTAGTTTAAATCCGAGTAGGTCTTCTAGTCCAGTTCGAAGTTTTAATATGACAATGTCGTCTTCATTGGTGCGAGATGTTACGATGGTGCTAACGGATGCATATACTACGCCCCCAACGAGATCAGAAAAACTTTTTCATTTTAGCACTCCCTCTAAACATCACCGTAGTATTGATTTTATTTGTTCTCCTACTATAATTTACAAATCTAATAATAATGATGGTGTTTCAACCAACAATAATAATTCCGAACAGTGTGGATACATTGATGGTATTCACCCAATATTAGCGGGAGATAATTGTAATAGCTTAACAGATTTCTATAATGATAACTTAAACCATCAATCTTTACAATTACCTACTTCTCCAAACAGTTTACCATCAAACCCTATGTGTATACGCCGCGATGAAACCATTTCTATGGCAAATCTAACTGAGACGTACATACCAATAGAACCAGTTGCAATTAACAATGACCTAGCAGAGATTAACAATATTTGTGATGATGATGAACATAGAGTTTATTTAAATTTAACTGTGGCGAATCAAATTGACGACGTAGAAAATAATATTAACCCACAAATATCTACTACCACACAAATTACGCAACCTAGTACTAGTATTGCTTCTGAAATATCCTATTGTAATAATCATAATGCTAATACTAATATTACTGCTGGGTCTTCTCGTGTTTTGCTGTCGTCGGAAAGTAATGTTAAATCTAGAAAGAGAGCAAGAAACATAGATGAATGGGCTAAATGTAAAAATTAAAAATTAAATAACAATGGTCTTGAATATCATAGTGTTAACACAAAGAAATTAAGGCAATGTAGAGAATTAGGTAACCCTTGCGTATGTAAGATGAAATGCTTTGACAAATTTACTCAAGCAGATCGTTCTGAGCTATTTCAATATTATTGGAATATAGCAGACCATGAAAAACAATGGCTTTACATCCTGAACAATACAGAAGTTGAACAGCCTAAAGTTATCAAAGTTCAAAGGAAGCGGGATAGGTCTCGTACACTAATTTACTATCTACCATTAAATAAAGATGCTAAAATTACAAAACTTAGAGTATGCAAAGTAATGTTTTTAAATACTTTAGGTATTAAAGAAAAAACTGTTTACTCTGCTATGAATAAATATACAAATAACTTGCAAATAACGGATTTACGGGGCAAACATGCTAATCGTCCCCACAAAACAAGTGATGAAACTGAGCAAAGTGTAATACAGCACATAAAATCATTCCCATGTATCGAATCACACTATTTAAGAAAGCAAACTAGCCGTCAATATCTCGCCTCTGATTTAAACTTGACTAAAATGCATCGATTATATGTAGTTTGGATGTCGGAAAATTTAAACACAGTAAAAGTAGCAAGTTTATACCAATATAGTAATATTTTTAATTCCCAATTTAATCTTTCATTTTTTAAACCAAAGAAAGATATGTGTCAAATCTGTAGTATTTATGAAAATGCTGATGTTGACCGTAAAATTGAACTAAATGACAATTACGAAAGCCATTTGAAAAATAAATCCCTTATACGCAAAATTAAGGATGACGAAAAATCTTCATCAAATCCTGAGACTAAGACTGTCGCTGTGTTTGACTTGGAAAAGGTACTAAACTTGCCACAATCCAATGTGGGTATTTTTCATTATAAAAGGAAATATCCAGTCTATAACTTCACGGTATACAATTTATTATCTTTACAAGGATACTGCTATTTGTGGCACGCACAGATAGCCAAAAGAGGGGCTAACGAAATCTCAAGCTGTCTCTATGACTTCTTCAAAAAAGAAGCTCTTAATGGTGTCAAATCAGTGTCTTTATATTCTGATAATTGTTCGGGCCAGAATAGAAATCGCTATATATTTGCGATGTACATGCACGCTTCTCGTACACTAAATTTGGATATAGTTCATAGATTTTTACAAACAGGTCATACCCAAAATGAAGGGGACTCTATGCATGCCTGCATAGAGAAGAATTTAAAAAATAAAGTCGTTTATACACCTGACCAATTATACGAAATTATTATGAACGCTAAGGTCCATAAGAAATTTGTTATGACTGAGATGTCCCAGAATTTGTTTTATGATTTTAAATCACTAGCGATTTTGAACAAAAATTGGCTGAAAGACACAAGAGGCGAAAAAATATATTTTACAAAATTAAAAGAAGTTAAAATTACTTCTGAAACTCCTGATAAATTATTTTACAAATATGATTTTGAGCAACCTGATTACTTTGTGTTAGATACTATAAATTATAGTTCATCTAGAACGCGCAAATCCAAACCAACACGATCGGATCCTGAGCTCAAAACTGCTTATGACCAATTATTACCAGTGTCAAGTGCACTGTACAAAGATTTAAAAAGTCTTTGTGACTCAAATGCTATTCCGTTACATTATCAAGGTTTTTATAGGAATCTAGTGGCTGAAAACGATACCCGTACCTTTTTGCCAAGCGATGATTCAGATGAAGAGTAATTATACTTTTAAAACTTTGATTTTTATAGTTCTGTGTAGCATGTTGATTGTAATATCGATGATTGTATGTGTGTTTTCAAGCACAAAGTTAGAGAATATCAATTAGGCTCTTTACTTTATTGTACGAGTACTTAAACTTCGGTATTAATTATTATCAGTTATTAATTCAAAAATTTGTTAACCCTGGTTCAAAGGTTTAAACTAATAACTATTATTGGTAGGTACTCAAGTTTTAACAACGAGTTAATTATTTTTAGAGGGATTACTAACCATTTTTACAATAATTAAAAATTCTTGAAAACAATTCATTAGAATAAATATTGCATACTTGATTGACTATAATAAAAGAAGTCATAAAAAATAATCTCATACAAAAAAACAACATTTTAATAACTTTAGTACCTACCTATAAGAAGTACGTAAACACCAATAATTATGATCAATGTAAATGAAGATTAATATTGTTGTTTCAATACTATTATTCTTTTGTATGTTTAGTAATTGGTATAATAAATAATTTTACGATTTTTGTTGATGCCAGATTTTGAGGTATTTCTAAGAATTTGTATTTAGTTACGGTTCTGAGTTAAACTTATCAGAAAGATTATAATTCACTGTTAATTTTATTATCTTTTATCAGGTTCTGTTATGACTATTAAGTATTATAATAAAGTGCAATTTTCTAAAAAAAACCTTTTTTATTACACCACTGAAACATATTTTACCTAGACACTTAATATTACTTACAGTTACGGATTAATTGAACAAACTGTAAAAAAAAGCCCGTATTTAGACTTAACACTATATTTTAGTTTTATGTTTTAAGAAATAAAACTGTAAAAGCGTCATACAATTCGATATGTAAAATAAAATTAAGCAAAAAAGGCCTTATACTGTACTTAGCCTCTGTATTTTATCATAGTATAGAACTGCGTAACAGACGTAAGCATGAGTAGTTACAGTATAAAAAATATTTAGAAAGTGATGATTGGAATAAAAATCATTACATTTGAGGATTTGTCTTAAATAAATAAGGAAAACGTCTGTAAAACATTAAACATTAAATATTGATTACCAAGATAATTTAAGGTGTTTCGAATATAAACAAAATAAAAGGTTGTTTTTTTTACTATTTTTTGATATATAACAAAAGATCATAGAGTTAAAAACAAAATAGATATACCTGGTTATACAGTTTTTTTGCTACCCTGTAAAGTTAGTGAATTCCTCTTACGCCTTTATTGGCCTGGGTGTGCGATATGTTAAAGGCCGACCATTCATCACCGCTTCACACTCACAGAGTATTGTCTCCAGCTCGTCATAATATAATGAAGCTTTACCTATAATCCGGCGCAGTAAATCCTTTAATATTCTAATAAGTCGCTCCCAAAATCCTCCCCACCAAGCCGCAGTAGGTGCATTCATTTTCCATTGAATGCGACGTACAGTTGAATCACGCTGCAACTGCTCCCAATCTACAGCAGAAAGCAAAGATTTGGTACCGTAAAAATTCGTACCTTGATCTGACATCATTATTTCGACACGGCCACGCCGCGCTATGAATCTCCGTAATGTCATGACAAATGCCTCTGTGGACAAAGAACGTGTCAATTCAAGATGTACCGCCCTGTATACGGCACAACTATACAAAACAATCCAACATTTTTCACCACTACGTAGTAAGAGTGGACCGGCTAGATCTACTCCAGTATTTCGAAAAGGAGCGGAACTGATCAATCGCTCAGGAGGTAGAGGAGCGGTAGGCGCCTGTTCAGGTTTTGAGTGGTATCTCTTACAGATAACACAGCTAGAGATCACTGATTTGACAAGGCGTCTTACTCCGATGATCCAGAATCTCCCGCGTAGGTCTACGATAAGCTGGTCCGTACCAGCATGCTGCAGCTGCTCGTGGCGCTGTCTCACCATCATTTTGACGACAGGATTCTTGGCTGGTAAAAGGTAAGGTGCCCTAGTATTCTCAGGGAAATCTAATAAGGTAAGTTTAGTCTTTAGTCTTATTAAGCCTTCATCATCAACGTATTTACTTATATTTCCGCCATTTTTATTTAAGTATTCTTGGCTTTCTTCTTGTATTAAATTTATTATTTTCTTTTCAGCTTTTTCATATTCAGCATATGTAATTTCTCCTTTCCTCTTGTAATTTGCATGTTTTAGGTTATATGTATATCTTAATATCCATGCGACTGTTCTGACTACTTTTGTGTATTTAGAGAAATAATTAAGAGTTCTGTTCAGTAAATTATCATAAGAACAAACTTGTGCACTACATACGGTTTTCCTAGTTTCAGCTTGTACTTCTCTTTCATCTACAACAATTTCAGAGTGTGGCCATTCCTCTGGAGCGAGACGCAGCCATGCTGGGCCTTCCCACCAGCAACATTCGAAAAGCATTTTCGCCGTGCAACCTCTGGACGCCAGATCTGCCCAGTTCTCCGTTCCTGCTTCATTTATTTTCAGAGGAGACGTCACCCACATACGTAGATTGAACTTGGCAGACTGCATTATCTGTTTTGATTCTTCAATAAAATTTAAAACTTCCTTTTCAGTATTCAAACTTGTGAGGCAATTATCTACGTACCATGATCTCTTAAGTAGCTCTGCATTTAGACCACTTGTGTGTCTAAGATGATGCCTGAGTGTAGCTGCTAATAAAAACGGACTTGAAGTAAGACCAAATACTACACGACAATGTCTATAAGTTACTACATTTTGGAGATTTTCATTTTCCCACCACAAAAATTTTAAATAATTTCTATCTTCAGAGGGCAAGCTGATTTGTAAAAATGCTTTCTGAATATCAGCTGTCACTCCTATAGCTCCTGTTCGGAATCCAATTAATAAATTAGGGATAAGATCTATCATGTTAATACCTTTCTCCAAACAAGCATTCAAACATAAACCATTGCGGTCCTTCGCTGAGGCATCAAAGACTGGCCTTAATGAAGAGGTTAGACTTGACTCCTTTATCACTGCCCTATGTGGTAGATAATGACCTTTGTTATGTTCAATTTCAGAGTCTGGTACTCTTTCTATAATACCTAACCTATGCCACTCTTTAAGTACTTCATGATATTTTGAAAATTGACCACTAGAAAGAATTTTTTGAGTAGTTGCATCAAGCCGTCTTTTTGCAGTATTAAAATTTGGTAATAAATCTTCATGACCAGTTTTAAATGGAAGTTTTACTTCATACCTGTTGTCTTCATTTCTTTTTATAGACTCTTCAAAAGATGCCATCACCTCAGTTGCAGCTGTCTCCTTTGACTTCATTTCCACAGGATCCTGTATTCCTAATGTCTCTAATGACCAGTAACCTGCAAAATTATAATTATTTTCACCACAAAATAAGGTTGTTGTTGTGTTATTTATATTTGTACTCACCAGTTTACCCTGCAGAGCCCAGCCCAGTTTAGTGAGGACAGCAACCAACCCATTTTGTTGCAGATGAATAATTTTCCCTGTTAGGAACAACCCTAGGTAGTCTGCCCCTATTAAAAGACCTATTTCCTGATTACGTTGACCTAAATCTGTCAGGGTAATATGGTTTTGACTTAGTAAATTATGCAAGTTAGGGGAGTCAAACTTAGGTACATTTTCACATAGAACATTTTGGCTTAGGGCCGCAATCACTGTTGAGTAGGTATTGTCCAGACTGTTGATCTTGATGTTGTATACAGTGTGACACTTAGAGTTGGTCTGCACACCGCCAAACAATGAATGGGTAAGTACTTCTTCTTTTATTGATGGTAACTGTAGCTTTTTCACAACCTCATCTTTGATGTAACTACGTTGAGAGCCGCTATCGAAAAGTGTTCTTACAGGTATTGTTTTCCCCCTGTGTTCAATGTTCACAATAACTGTTTGTAGTAATGTTACACTTTGAGCACTTTGTGCATGAGCAGTTGTAGTAGTGCACACCTCTTTTGATTCCTTTTCTCCTTTGTCCGTAGTTGTCTTCTGTGATTGTGATGCACAGAGAATCGTTGAATGTCTCTTCATACATATCAAGCATTTGATTGATGACTTGCAGTTTTTATAAAAATGCCCTTTTTTAAGACATATAGTGCACGCTCTTTTCTTGTTTACTGTATCTCTTCTCTCTGCCACTGACAGTTTATGTGCTTTATAACATTCAACACTGCTATGATTGTCTTTGTCGCACCAAATGCATGTATTCTTGTATGCTTCTTTTACTTTTTTATCTGTAGATACTAAACAGCTTGCAGTCTGTGGAACTTCTTTCTCTGTAATTGTTTGTTTAAATATTGAACTTCCACGAGCCATTTTTATTCTCTGGTTGTTTTCAACTTCTAACTGTAGAAAGTTAAGTAAATTGTTTAATTCAATTTCCATGTCATTATTATGACTGCCTGTCCTCTGCCAAGCTTTAAGTGTTTCTTCTGGTATTGCTGACTCAATCATTGGCACAATAAATGCAGCATTTTTCTTCGTGACTCCTAAAGTTTCTAGTGCCTGCAACTGAGCACTTATATTATCAAATAAATAGGTTAAGCTTGCATTTTCATCTCTGGTAATTATTAGCGACAATAATTCTCTTACATACAGTTGCGTCTGCAGATCTTCCCTGGCATACCTGGATTTCAAGTGCTGAACACATTTAGAATAGTTGTCAGCCGTAATAGGATAACTTTCTACCAATTGTCTTGCTTCAGTGTCAACAGCTATTGCTTGTAGCAGGTACACAAATTTATCTTCAGGGTCCAAATTTTTGTCAGCATCTATTTTCCGAAATTTTGCCCAAAAAGGTAGCCACGTTTTCAAATTTCCGTCGAATTTTGGTATTTCCAGAGTTGGTAATTTTAACTTTTGATTATCTTCATAGCTTTTTGGTTCACTATTCTTTATTTTTGATTTTATAAACTCGTATTTCGATTCGATTTTGAACCACGTGCTCCTATACTTGTCCGCCTCCTCACACTCCTTTTCAAGGGCTTCTTCATCTGAGTCCGCGAGCACCGAATCGTTTATTTTTCCATCCAATTGCTCAATTTTGCCGAATATTTGCTTTAGACCACGAAACGCGGCTTCTATTGTCGGCAATTCGTTTTCTTGAATGGGTTCTTGTTCTTGTGACGACGCCATTAGTGTTTCGAGAACGCTCACCTTTTTGGTAAACTGGCCTCTTAGCACACCTCGTAACTTTATTGCTTTCTCCATATTTGCCTCCAAAATCGTCCTGTCACGGTCGCCATATATAAAATGTTGGGTTTTCAGATCTTGGAAGTAGGGTAAAGTCGGAGATAATAATTATTCAGTTCACAAGGAATAGGTAGTGCGTCCATTTATTTTACAGTCATAAGTGAATACCAGTGTTGCTACTAACTAAAAACTACTTTTTTATTATTAAATAAAGGTGTTGTAAACTTAAAATATGAAGTGATTTCACAACAACTGCGTTTACGCGGTTTGGCATGCTGTACACCAAGTTCCATAAAAACACTACCAATTAAACACACGAATTAACTTTATTACTCACAAAACACTTACACCCAATCACTGCAACACTATAACGCACTAGATTTCTCTTAGAACCTTTCGTTGTCTCGCTTTAAAAGTAGACTGACCCGCTTCGTTTTTTTTTTTTTTTTTTTTTTTTCTAAATGGCATCTCGCAGTTCAGTCTAGGAGACTGTCTTCTGCTTAACCGGGCAGATCCCTGTGGGTGCCTTGAGTTTAAGGCCTCCAGCCAGGGCTGACCCGCTTCGTCCTCTCTCGGTTCTTTTATACCACAAACATCCAGCAACATCCATTCCCCTCCGGTCTGTCAAACACCCGAAACGGGTTTGCAAAAAACACGATTTCCCATGCCTTACTTTTTGTTGATATTGAGCCTTAAACTTTTATCTCTCTCGCTCAAACTTGCACAGAGTGTAGGAGAAAAAACAAGAACGACATTTTGTCTTTGTTCAACAACGAACGAATTTTCGAACGTACCACACAAAGTGCACACTTCAGTACAAATTTCGCTCTGCGCGCAGGCGGTCAACGAAAATTAATAAATTGATTTCTTCAAATTCTTTTGCTTAATCGCGTCGTGTGAATTGTAAATCGATAATATAACATGCCTGGGTAAGTAATAAACATTTTTAAATGTAGAAACAGGAGATTGCGGCCTAAAATTGTCATTTCAACGAACATGAAAAACCGTTGAAACATTTGGCGGTATTTTGGCACTTCTTATTGATAGAAATGCAAAATATGGCTATTACGTGTGTTTTTATGTGTCGTATTACAGATATTAGGCGTTGTATTTGAATATTATCGTATCTTAATTGTGTTCAATTTAAAAAAAATATTACGTAAAAAAAAAGAACCGTTGCGGTCGCGCTAACTAATCAGAGCGCCGGAATTTGAAGTCAAGGTCACCTTTCCGTGTGATTCCATAGATCATTCAAATTATGGAAGCGGCATGGTTACAATTTGAAATTTCGTGTCGCCTTTTTTTATGAGTGATTTTAAATGTTGAACGTATTTTAACTGTAAATGTAGTAGGTGTGTGTGTGTATATGAATGTATGTAAATATGTTTTTTTTTTAATCGTGATTTTAACCGACTTAAAAAAAGAGGTTATAAATTATGCACGTCTGAATGTTGAACGCATTGGAACTGAAAATTTTGTAGGTGTGCGTGTGCATGTATATATATATATATATAAATTTGTTCGTTCGTTTGTTTGGTTGTCTGTCTGTCTGTCACAACTTTCTCGGAAAGGCATGTTTTTAATTTTTTCTCGTATTCCAAGACCAAGACGCAGTCGGAGGCGGATGCGGACGTGGAAGCGGACGCGGAAGCGGACGGCCTCAGTGTAAGTTTCTTTTTTACGTACTTTTTACTACTTCCTTTTCTAAGAATGTTTTACACGTTTTTCTTTCTTTTTTTTTTTCTTTAGTGCAGACGACGACCTCGCACGCGCGGACCGCGACGTGGTGGGCGTGTGCGTGTGCGCGGTGGCACGGCTGCTGCTGCCGAGGCAGCGGTGGTGGCGGTGGTGGGGGCAGATCAGGGTGGTGCTACTGGCCGTGGCAGAAACCGGGGGAGCCTTTGGAAACGCCCCTGCAAGTCAGGAAGGAGCGCAGGAAAAGATTGTCGTCTATTGCAATGCTGCTTATAATTTTTTTTTTATGTATGTTATACATAATATATCTACACGATAAAAGACTTAAAATAATAAAACTATGTAGAAGTATCAATAATGTTTTTGATTTCAATATAATTTTTTCTTCATATTTTCTATGATCTATGTTCATGTACTTGTGTTTTTTTAGTAAAATTGTTCGTTTTGATTGTTGGTTTGTGTGATATTTTTCTTAGGCAGTGTGCATTTTTATGTGCCTAACGTTTTGGAAATATCTTCAACATGGAGAAAGTTAAATAAGATTTAAAATTGAGGCAGGAGAATTGAAATAGTAATGCAAAGTATGAGTAGGTGTTTGTTACGCCTGATTTCAAGTGTCTGCCTTGGTATTTTTTATCTAAATAACTAATAACTTGTAACAGCTGACACTCTTCTGGTGTCAAGTATGTGAACCAAACATTATTATAAAAATGTAACTCGAGCCACTTAGCGCTGAGCTTTCTGAGAATAGAAGTGTAAACAAACCCATTCTTTTGTTTAGAATCCGGCACTCGTAAATGACGTCATGTTTTGTTATGCTTGTGAGACGATAAAAATATGTGGCAACCTGTATTCTTTTGTTTGATTTATGTTACCTAATGTGTACTAGTGGAAATAAAACAATAAGTTTTTAAAATAATGGTTTACTTTTTTTTATTAAAATTACCTTTACACAAGAAACTGGTAAAAATCCCTAACACTGAACACACATTACAATTACTAATACATTACAAGGCAAAACTATACTAAACCATACATAACCTGTTAGCTAATTTAATAACGATTCCAATGATATAACTGGCATCGAGCTAACTAACGTAATTTCGGAGATATCGTCGTTTTAATCAGGCGCGCCGAATTTCGTAAAAAAACGGGAATTTTGGTGGACAATTTGGCGTATGCGCGAAAATGACCGTTGTCAGTTAAAGGTTACAGGTTCAGGTTACGATTTTGGGGAATATTCTCCCATTCCTCTGTGAGAGCAATTTTGAGCTCACGAAGCGTGATTGGGGGAGGGTTTCGTTGTTTTACGCATCTGCCTAGCTCGTCCCAAGCATGCTCGATCGGGTTGATATCCGGGCTGCGCGCTGGCCACTCCATACGAGTAATGTTCATCTCTTGAAGGTAGTCATTCACAATCCTACCTGTATGAGGTCGGGCATTGTCATGCATAAATATAGCATCCTCACCTAAATTGACCATAAATGGACCAACGTGATCATTGAGGATTTCTTCCACATATCTTACGCTAGTTAAAGAGCCGTTTTCTATGATCACCAGCTCTGTGCGACTTTCAGAAGAAATTCCGGCCCACACAAGTACAGACCCACCACCGTAGGCTACTTTTTCTTCGATGCATGCTTGTTTGAATCTTTCCCCTGGTCTTCGATACACTCTGTGTCTTCCATCGTGCTTGTAGAGCATACATTTTGATTCGTCGGAGAACATAACTTTTGACCAATCTTCAATACTCCAATTTACGTAGCTCTGGGCATATCTTAGTCTTGAAATACGATGCCCACGCTCCAGTTTAGGGCCGTTTGCAGGTCTAAGGGGTTTAAGTTAGATTCAGCAAGCCGACGTCTTACTGTCCATGCACTTGGGTTACTTCCTCCGAGGCGTCGAAACTGATTTGTGAGTTCAATTCCTGTGAGAAAGCGATTTCGAAGCATGGTGTTCACCAAGTATCGGTCTTCTCGTGCTGTGGTACACCTGGTTCTGCCCGTTCCTGGTCTGCGTAGGTTAGAACCAAATTCTTCGCAACGTCGGAGAACTCTTTGTACTGTTGACAGCGACACACCGACAGTCCTGGCTGTATCGCGCTGACTCCGGCCGGTTTCCAGCATTGTAAGTATTCTGGTGCATTCTTCAGGCGTAAGCGACATAATTTCAGCTTGAATAATGAATATAGAGCACTATCAACATGGTTTATGTACCCACATAAATGACAGATTACAAACAAAAGCAAAACCAAATGCTGTAATTTCGTAGTTCCATCTTCGAAAGTGGCTCTTTTTCAAATTTGATTTTTTTATGATATAACTTTACAATAACTAAGAAGTTTTAATACCTTCATTTAAGGAGTATTACATTGTCTATTAAATACAATTTATTGCATTAACCTAGCATTTTTAGTTTCCGAGATTTTTAGGATTCTTTAAGTGACCCGGATTGATTGCTCTCGAGTGTATTTTGTATATTGTATTATAAATTGTATTTTATTTGCATGTCGAATGCTACGGTGGTTTTTGTATCTGTGTTTTTTATTCCTAGTAATGAACAAGAAGTATCTAGTGGAAGTGGTGGTGGTGGTGGGGTTTGTAGGAAGAGGGGACCAAGAGTAAGAGGGGGGAGGGGAACTGGACGAGGAGGAATTGGGAGAGGAAGAGGACAAGGAGTTACAAGAAACAAAGACGAATTAGAGCCTGTTGCAGGGCCAAGCTCAAGGTATTGTATTATTTTACAACAAAAAAAAAAAGTTTTTTGTGTGACTTTCCTCATTCATGTTTTCAGAAGCTATGAAGAAGAAATGGAGGTAATACGCAAATCCCAGGCAAATACAAAAAAATTGCTCGCTAAACTCGACCCGGCAGTCAAAAAGGAACTCGACGCACGCAAAAGACTCAAGCAACTGTCGCGGTCGCTCCTCCCTGATGCACCGCTGCGAAAGCGACAAAAGTAAGTGTATATTATATTATGTGTAAGCTTAAAATAGGAAAAAACGACATCACATGTGTTATAAAAATATCAAATTTTAGAAAACCATCTCCTGAGCGCGTCGAGTGCCGGTTGACTGCCGGCACTCCTTCTACGCCGTCAGCACCCAAGCTACAGCCTTGGCAAATACGGTAATATATGACAAAATATTGTTAATGAATAAGCTGTTGAACAATATTGTTAATTGTTTATTTTTTATAGCAACAAGCAAGCTAATGCCGCAAAAGCCTCTTTAAAAGAGGAGACAGAGCAAATGGACACCGGTGACGATGTAGTGTCGAGGCAGGATTTATGTATAACTCCAATTAGGTACATTGTAATCTACTGATCCCCTGAACTATTTTTTTTACTTTTGCGATTATTTTGACTTATAAAATATATTTTTTAGCATAATCAGCACTGCCGAAAGCTCAGCCGTGAGTGAGCTTTTGGTAGACTTCACCAGTGGCCTATTGAGTAAGTATACGTAAACTAATTACAAAAATGGTTTTAATAAACAATGTTTTGTCATATCCGTACTTTAACTTTCAGAAACTGACGTGGAGAATTGGCCATGCATGCCTCCTTCAGATATGGCGTCTCAACAACAATTTGGTAATGCTTTAATTTACCGCTATACTGATTTTATTTTTTTATTTTTTACGTAGATTTTTTCAATGTCGTAATTTATTTCAGATCCAGTCCCAACCTCGGCAGCAATAGTAGGCGAGACACTACCGGGTCAAGCCAAGAAGATAAACTTAGGTATTTTTATGGTAAATTACTTATATGTATATTGTTTTTGTTCCTTTGGTACTCAAAGTGTTTGTTTCAGGTTCTTATACGGAGAAGACTGCCTCCGATTTAGAAAAGTGGCTCTATACCGCTGAGTTTCTATATGATTCTGAGATTCTATATGATTCCAAACTTCCAAGGTCAATGCCTATTCCTCCACTCGAGCGTAATTTAAAATGATTTGATTTAAAACCCTTTGATTACCCCGACAAACCCTTTGAAAGGGTTATCTTCTTCAATTGGAAATTATACAAGAGCCGGTAACATCTTGTACTGGTTAACTTATTGATAGGGTTACCCTAACATTAGTGTTATGAAAGGGCTACCACTAACATTTTCCGTTACTATAGGCGCACAATCTGTAACACTTTCGAAAGAATTAACTTATATTCGGGGTTGTACGGTCCCTGCAGAAGACCTGGAAAACCTGACTAATGGACGAAGAGACGGACCGACAGACGGACCGCCACTACTCACCAACGCAACGTCAAAAATTGACCATGATTTAGTGAAGCCCTTGTACAATCGAGGGCACACTTTGATCATGGACAATTTTTATAACTCGCCCTTGCTCGCCCGGTACTTGAAATCGCAGAAGACTGACTGCTTCGGAACTCTCCGGGTAAACCGACAGTTTGTGCCCGAAGCGATCAAATCAGTTCAAAAGCACGAGCTGAGGGAGAGCGAAATCGTCCAAAGTTATACGGAGGACTTGAGTGTTGTCATGTGGCGCGACTCAAACTTGGTATCACTTTTGTCCACTTACCATGATGGTGTCGTTGGAGGAGTTGAAAAATATGGGCGATTTAAGTACAAGCCACAGGTTGTACTACAACCTTGCGATGGGAGGTGTCGATAGGAAGGATCAACTTCTATCGGCATTTCCCATCGAGCGAGTCCGAAATATGGTGTGGTATAAAAAGCGCCTACTTAACATCACACTACTAAATGCCCACATTATATTTCAGACTCGCCACAAGCAGTGTAGTCCGCGAGAGTTCAGGAGGCAGGTGGCAGAAGGGCTTGTCAAAATGTCACAACCATCCGTAACTGCACGGCCAGTCACTGTGGAAACCGTGAAAATGGCACTGGCCCGCAAGCCTAAAAAAGTACGGCCCATTTTAAAGGGCAATTATTTTATTTGCTCGGGCCCCTGTAAGTTGGCACGGTGTGAGTGGTGCATGAAAAGCCGCACAAGCTATATTTGTAAGCAGTGCGGTGTATCGCTCTGCTTAGAAATATGCTTTGAGAAATACCACACAGTGCCCATTATAAGTCCTACAGCAGACTTACAAGAATAAAAATGGTCTTGTCTTATTGTTGTGGACCTCGGCAGCCAATATGTTCTTTTTTTTTAAATATATTCTGTTTTTATTAAATAATTATTAAAAAATAATTTCAATATTGGCTGCTGAGCTCTACAACAAGAAAACATTTTTTAATTCGTTTTTTTTTTAAATAAATATACTTATATTTCCTTTATTACATTTTTTTGTTTTTAAACTTCCGTAATATTATTAAATATATTTCTTTTTTACACTTTTTGGAGTTTTAATCTAACCCGGTATATAAAATAAATTATTTAGTCAAGCGCAACCCTAGCTTCAGCAGCCGCCATCTTGCGATTTTTGGGACTCGTTCAAGGTCGTTGCGAGTTTTTAGACTGAAAGTTGTCGTAAGTATTAGTTTTTAATTTATTTTATATCTAACAATATTTAGTCGTTTTAAGCCACAAAACTAAACTGTAGGATTATATCTATCCATTACATGATTGCGACTGGTTAAATGAGAGCATAGTGTCGTCGTAATTTTAGTTTGAAATCGCTATCTTTTTCTTTAAAAATAAATCTACCTTTGGAATTTTTGTCACATACCTCTGGAGTTTATAGACTTATGGAAAACTTTTCATATTGTTGTTAAAGCTAATAAACTGGCCTTTCTTAACGTTTGTATATTTTTGTTCTAGGTTTTATAGTTTTTGTGTAAATTGGCTATGATTGTCCGTCTAGTTTCAGTGGTGAATTCTGCAACGGCGTGTGGATAATTTTATTTTTTTAATGAAGATTTTCTACCACAATCGTTATTGTTTCTTGTTCAATAGTACAAATAACTAGTCTAGTTTATAAAAATGATGAGAAACTATATACCTATCGCGCAAATTTTTTCACAATTTCACGTTATTCGACTGAAACCGGCAAAATATGCTCGACCTTAACTTCAGCCTATTATAAAATATTGTACACACAACTTTTGTCAAAATAACAAACGTTACTTTTTTCCTTATCTTATGGTCTACACAAAACAATAAACAAAATTACGCTAGGTCTCTCGGATCGATTGTAAATCAAGTTTTAATGAGGGCGGCTGCGCCGAGTGTTTAATGTCAAATGTCATGAGCAAAGAAATATTAATTGTGCAATATGCGCAAAGATGTCGAAAACTATGTCCGAAAGTGTGATCAATGCCAAACCAATAAAGCATTGCGTAGAACCAATCGAGCTCATATGCAGATCACAACTACTGCATCTACGCAACCTTTTGAACGCGTGTCACTTGACATTTCAGGATGACCTCACGAAATTCTCTGCTGGCTATCCTATCCGAAGTGCTACGGCAGAAGAAACCGCTGAGTGTTTAATCCATTTCATATCCCAATTTGGTATCCCTAAGACTATTCTCACAGATCAAGGAACTAATTTCACAGCAGATCTGTTTAAACAAACTTGTAACTTTTTGAAAATCAAACAGTTATGGTCCAGCCCCTATCATCCACAAACTCAAGGTGCTTTGGAAAGAAGTCATGCGACTCTAAAAGAATATTTAAAATCTTTCGTCCATGACAACCAAAATGACTGGCCGAGATATGTTTACACGGCAATGTTAACCTACAACACCACAATCCATTGCACCACAAATTATACACCATACGAATTATTATTCGGTTGCAAACCATTTATACCCACTTCTATTTATGATACAGCACTAGAACCTACATACCCTAGTTATGTCCGTATACTCCAACAAAGAATGAAACTCTCCAGAGAGAAAGCTGTAGAAAACATTCTTAAATCTAAAATTACATCAAAAGACTATTACGATAGAAAAACCAGACCGATGAAATATAAAACAGGCGATATGGTGTATATCAAACACATGGTGAAATATTTCGCCCTATGTATATATTTCAGAATATCTACATTCCTGTCCCTTGCAACATCTGATATCGTCGAACAAGTTTCTGAAAGCCCTGGCATATACTTCGACCCGATAGGAATCATGAAACAGACCAGGGATAATATTCATTTGCTTGTACCCATAGATATTTTATATATAAAACCCCACATGGACTACATAAATAATGTTTTAAAAAGTTCCACACTTTTGTGTCAAGAAAATACAGTACTTAAGGAATCCGAATGCACAAATATACTACAGCCTCTGGCCTTGCGACTTATTGATATTCAAAAAGACTACAGTACCTTATCTCATATAACATCTGGGCGAGAAAAGAGATCGGCTTGGTTAGCAGGAGTTGGCTCTCTTTTCAAACAAGTCATTGGCACAATGGATGAAGATGATGCTATAAGATATAATAACGCTATTCAAACCCTAAATAGTAATAATATTAAGATTGCGTCTATTTTAAAGGATAACATAATTGTAACGAGCACGGCTCTTTCCCGTTATAACGAAACTCGAAAAACTCTAAACACAAACGAAATTCGTTTGAATGACGCTATTATTAATCTATCTAGCACTTTTAGTAACCTGTCTATTATATCTGATAAGCTAAATATAAAATCAAAAATGAACGATGTGCATACTGAACTATCATCTTGCCTACTTACCTTTTCATTTAGATTAGACGACCTTGTAAATGCAATGCTATTCGCTAAAACTAATACTCTACATCCGTCAGTTATGACACCTAAACAGTTGTATAATGAGCTAGTAGATAATGTTAGAAAATTACCTAATTATGAAAAATTGCCTTTAGACTTAGATTTAGATAATATTCATGCTTTAATCGATATATTAAAATTGTCTTGTTATTTTGTAAACAATAAGTTAATCTTTGTAATTAAAGTTCCTCTTGTACACTCTTTTGAGTTAGATCTGTTTAAGGCTATTTCGGTACCCATACCGCACAACATAGATAAGCCAAACTCCTTTGCAATGATTGTGGCATCTTGTAATTATATTGGCATTAGTAAAGATAAACTAACATATACCTGTATAAGTAATCTAAAATCATGTGTTGAACCCGTAAATAGAGTTTATATTTGTGATGATGTTAACACACTCTCAATTCCAGAAACACCAACCTGTGAAACCGATATACTGACAAGAATTGTTACGGAAATACCTAAATACTGTCAAACTAAATTAATGTATGGTCAGATAGATATTTGGCAAGAATTGCAAGGTAACAGATGGATATTTGTCCAATCTGAACCGACTAAACTTTCTATCCAGTGTAAATCTGATTTAATAGAGTTGAAAATATTAGGTACTGGTATACTTAATATTCCACCTAATTGTACTGCTTACTGTAGAAACAAACAACTGTTTGGTAGAAACAACATTGTCATAAATGTTAAAAATATAATTTCCGATTTTAATCTAATTAATGAAGCCTGTTGTAATCTAGAAAAGTTTAATATATCAAAACCCAATTTGTTTTTTTCTAAATTGTCAAATATAGACTTAGACAAACTACCTAGCGTTATCAATAATCAAATATTGTCAGATGTTGATAAAATTATAAATAATCCTAGCCCTAACTTAATTGAATATAGTTCTCATTATCCACTTTTAACTTACCTTGTAATCATTTTAATTTTAATCTTTATTAGTTATAAACTTTGTAAGAAATTTGGGAAATATTTTGACTGCAAAAGAAAGCCTGACTCACAGAATGATAACAACTGAAACTATTCCTCTTCCAAGGTTAAGAATTAACTCGTAACTTTCCATGTAAACCGTAAAGTTCCTCTTAAACGGGGGGTTGTTACATCCCTAGAATGCACCCTTTAGTGCCTAATAAGCCCTACGTCATCATAATGGTTAAGACCCAGTGCATTGGTCAGGGAGTTCGGGTTGAGACTCCTAAGGTAGGTACGAGGTGGTCTCCGCCCAGGCAGGGCACACCTCGACTGTGTGCTCCACCGTGTCCGTCGGGCGTTGCGCACAGTGGCGACACCAGGGCGTCACTTTCGACTTAATCTGAAACAGGTACCTCCCGAACGTGCCATGTCCGGTGAGGACTTGCGTCATGCGGAAGGTAAGGACGCCGTGAGGTCTTTCCAGCCACGAAGCTTATACACTGGATTATAAAAAATAGACTACGAGTATTTAATCTTTACGTAGGTAATCCGTACTAATATCATAAAGTGGAAGAGTTAGTTTGTTAATTTGTTTTTATCTCAGGATCTACTGGTCCGATTTGAAAAATTCTTTCAATGTTAGATAGCCCATTTATTGAGGAAGGTTATAGGTTATTAAACATCACGCTACGACCAATAGGAGCGGATCAGTAACCAAAGATGCGGGTAAAACCGCGGAGTACAGCTAGTACATATTATAAATACGAAAGTAACTCTGTTTGTTGTATGTTTTGTTTTTTGTTACCTTTTCATGACTTAATGACTGAACGGATCGTAATGAAATTTGACAAGGAGATAGACTATATCCTGCCGAGGGACATGGTATTTTTTTTTTCACGCGAACGAAGTGCGGGCAACAGCTACAAAGTTTAATATAATAGTACATTATGATACAAGTGTGTCATGTTAGTGATTACCGTTGAGGCGGTATTTAGACCCGAGCCATGGCGAGGGTCTTAAGAGAGCCGAGAACGGTAATCATTAATTACTCACGTGTATCATACGACGTTTTTCAATACACTTGTGAATAAAATAACTGTAAAACTAGTAAACTTTTGTGGCGGTAAAAAACTGTTTTCATATGCGCGGCCATTTTTTTCCTCGTGGGGGCGACCTGCGCCCATCCTGATACGATAATGTAATAAAATGATGGCGGGGGAGAGGTTGAACAATAAGGTTTTAACTACATTATAGCACTAGTGCGTAATGGTAATCAAAATGTCACAGTTTGGTAACAAGTTCCATTATATACCTAAGTGCAGTGCAATAAGAGTCACTTTATGAGCAAGTGTATTGAAAAACTATTTACTAAGTAGCTATATATTATGTAACAAATTTTATTTAGCAGTTGTATTAAGAGCATTTATCCCACTCGGGCTTGCAACATCAAAGTTTTAGAGGTACTTTGTGATTATTTTATTAAATTTAAGTAAATCAAAGTACTTGTAGTACATAGCTGAAAATTGAATAAAATTGGTTCATCACGAAAAACCTCTACAAATTCCACGTTGCCAGCCCACGTGGTATAAACGCTCTTAAATTGTTTTTACTTTTTTTAGAACAAAGAAAATATTTAACCGGTGGCAACGTTTCCCGAACCTGAGATAGAACCAGCCCAATACCCTGAAGTTTGCGTGCCTGTCAATATTACAGAGAATCCAGCAGAAAGCTCAACTTTTATAACCTCGGACACTCCATTCATCGTGGAACAGGACACAGCGTCAGAAACGTTATATTTACTTAGCCAAAATCCACCACTACAATCCAACTTTGAGGAAACTGTTCTCAAACGTTTGGACAATATTGAAAGCACGCAAGAAAAAAATATGTATCAATTATCTCACAAAAAATAAACAGTCAAATGGGGTTCAAAAAAATCGATAATATTGACGAACTTCAAAACTTTAATGATGAATTAAAAAATAAAGAATCAGTAGACATCTTCAAAGAAAAACTATCTTTGGTTTGTGGCTCTGGAAAGGGTAACGGTCTTAACAATTGTTTTGTTCAGATAGTAAATTGGCAGTACCAGCTCAGGCTGTGGTGATGGATGGCACACCATCTAGTCTGACTTGGGATTATTTCACTAAATTTAATAAAGGACGACATATTTTTATTAGAACCTGGCATGTTCTAGATCGTTGTATTTTATAATTATTTTTAACATTTACTCTAGTAAATAAAAATACAACGATCTAGTGCATAGTTTTAAAAATATAGTAAGTACATACTTTGATTTTTTTATGAAATAATCACGAAAAACCTCTATAAGTGCGACGTTGCCAATCAGCGAGGTATAAACCCTCTTAATAACTTTTAAAGTTTCTATTTTAACTTTGTCTGACATGTTTCTAGATTTTATTAAATTAAGCGTTGCTGTCATATTATTTTTCTTAAGAAAGATTTTTTAAGTTGCTAAAACAGAGGCAATAATTTTGTTACATATCATAATCGTTAATGGTTTTGTACCTATTGCATTATTTGATTGTGATTTTTCATACGTATAGTTTTAATATTATGTCGTTTAATTCAACTATATGAATGAAGAAAAAAAGAATAAATAGTAAATAATATTATTTTTATGCTTTAATAAATTTAATTTGTAGTAAATTTTTAGAATAACAAGATAACATTACAGTTTAATAGCAATTAAACCAAACTAAGGGCTGATTTTTTAATTGTCAGATAACTTTTATCTATAGAAAATTCTGACTATTAAAAAATCAGCCCTAAGACTCCTGTTTTATACTAGTTTTAAATTGAATATTCCTGTGAAGTGAATATTCTAGCATTTTATGTTTTTGACATATTTTCGAGTACCTAGGTAACTACCTGATATTGTATAAGCTGAGTTAATTATGTGGGTTGATTTTAACGTGAGATCAAGACTGATAAAAAAAATGAGAAATGAAAGGATTTTCTTTTTTAGTTTAAAATAAAGAACCATCTAATTAATAAAGATTTTTATTTATATACCACCTGCGTAAATAACCTTAGGAACTAGTAAAATGTCTTTATTATACAGTATGTAATAATGGCACAAAATAGGTTGTTGAGTTGTAACAGATCGAGATAAGTTTACACTTTATTGCGTCAACTCTGAATAATCTTTGAATTTTGTTCATGTGCTTAGTTTTGCATTTATATATGTTCAAATATGAAGATTTTATTGGAGTTATAAAGACGTCCTTAATAGGTTCAACACGATTTCCACAAATAATTATGCCATTGTCTCCATTTTCTAAAGACTCAATTTCAATAACTTGGTTTTCTTTATTTAAAAACCATTTGTCTTCCTTACGTGGACACAAAATAAAACTTTGTAAATGAAGGATTTTCACATTTTTGTTGTGAGTTAAAAATGGAGCCTCAAAGATGTCTGTCTTAAAGTTCTGCAGTTCTATATTGACTTTTTCATTAATACGTTTAGCTGCTTGTTCAAGAGGTCTGTTACCATGTCTTATCATTATTTTTTTATAGAATATAACTGATTCTCAAATGGATATGCACTAAAATCTTGCAGTTTTCCAAATTTTTTGACTTCATCAACAATATGACATAAATTGTGCACGTTGCTGGTCATATAACACTCACCATATATATCTCTAAAATATTCTAGGAAGTTTTTCAATAACGAATCAGCTAGGTCTAATAAATGGAAATAATTTTCGTTGGAACAAATCGTAATTGCACAAAAAAGCATAAGAAATGTTGATAAGCATCTGAATGTAATGTATATTTCAAGATTATGAATCCAAGATAGTACAAAAATGTGCGATATTTTGAACCCTTCCAAAAGCATAAATGGTCGAGACCTCTGACAGATCGGTGGATTTCTCGTGGCATTTTGCAGCTTAATAAAAAATTTGTGACAATACCAATATCCGTGCTGCTCCACTTAGTATCTTTTTTAAATTTTCCATCTTTCCATCCAGTAAGAAGACGTTTCATTATTCCTAAATCCAATAAATGTAGCGCATCTCCTACTACAAAATCTTCAACCATATCAATAGGCAGTTCTAATAGAGGTGATTTAGCTTTATGGTGCTGCCCATACTTTTTCGCTCGAAAATCTTCGTCGTTTCTTTTAGGGCATCCAACTCTTGGGAACACAACGGTGTTGGATTCGTACGAATACTCTCCTTCTACTGTACATTTTAGACACCCATTTTTCCCGTTGAAATTGCACACACCTGCAAAATCAATTTAAATTTAATGTTTAATTCATTATATATATAATTACATTTTATTTTTATTTGTTTATTCTTATTTCATTGCATACTGCACCAGTCGACCTCATCACGTCAACGCCAGCTGTCGCTGAAAACCAGCTCTAGGGCTCCGTCTCGTATGGGCTCGCAGCATTATGCTGAGCGATGGCCGTTTTGCGTGGATGTGACTATTCTTTAATCCACTGATTTTTGGTTTAAAACAGTTTTTTAACAACAATAGATGTGACGCATATTTTCCCCCAACTTCTTCTTTAATTTTGTGTTAGTTTTATTTCTTTTTATCATATTTACCGTAAATAAACGTTGTACAATCTTACGTTTAAGTTGATACTTTTGAATATTTTAGTTCGTAATATCTCAATAGATGGCGTTGCTCATTTACGTCACTCCGCTGAATCGCGGTGTTAAGATTCTTTGCGATTCCATGACCTCTTCGTGTATATCGAAATAAATGTCTTTTTTTTCGTCAACTAAAGTGGCTTTTTATTCATGGTCATTCGAGTCGGATTTTTCGGATGTAGCCGTGACTGATGCACCGTGAGTTTTGGACATTGTTCTAACTTATTATTAGTTGGGAAATCACAAACCACCATAATTATTTTGAGCATAATATATTTTAAAACTTATTGGTACAATTATTCCAGAGACAATCAATCAAAGACAACGAACTAACCACTAGTGATGTTATATTAGTGAAACTAAAATAGTGATGTTCTTCTAACATCAAACATCTCCCTCCTAAGAATAATTAATCAGAAAATTAAAAACATACTAAGCTAAACAAAGCTACTGTTATAAGAATTAAACTTATGTAGTATTATTTGACATAGGTACAGCCAATCTACATAAAAAGGAAAAATTAATATTACTTACATAAACACTAAGTACTTATTTAATTGGTTTTAAGAAAGAAACATTGAAATAAACAATTATAAATATTTACTTTAGTGTGTAGTTATTTTAGAGATCCATAATATGTCTGGGTTTTACCTGTCTACCTGTTCTGGTAAAGTATGGCTGAGATCCTTCTGTAACTGGATGTCTCATGGTTTGGGGAGTGTGTGGTGAAGTCCCCACTTCATTTTCCTCTTGTCTCTTAGACTCGAAATCAACATATTCAGTATCATTATTCCTAGTACAACTAGGTTTAGTGAATGTCCTTTTGATTTGTGATGTGTTGCGCCGTAAGCGTCTACCGTCACTTTGCCTTTCAATTATATAAGAACGGGGTTCTTTTAACTTAGATATAATTTTGGCTTTCTTCCATAATACCCCTTCCCTGAACACAATCTTGTCACCTGGAGCATAGTTTGTAACTTTTTTTCTAGCAGAGTCATCATAATTTTCCTTATAAAGAGATTGCCTTAAAACTAGTTTATAATATGTATCATTCTGCACCTTATTTCTGCGCATTATTCTTGCCAATCTGCTGTTTAACATTTGTGAAGGTGAGATATCAAGTCCTGACAGTGGTGTGTTATTATAATGCAATATTCCCTCTCTATAATCAGTATTATCATCTTTACATTTTTTTAAAATTAGTTTACAAATATGCACTGCTTTTTCTGCTAAACCATTACTTTTGGGATATCTAGGTGTTGATGTAGTCAAGGTAATGTCTTTACACTTAAAATAAGTCATACATTCAAAAGAACCAAATGGCACATTATCAGCAATTAATTCTACAGGATATCCAAACCGTGTAAAAGTCTCTTGCATGGCATTTATGACATCTTTTGCACACTTCCCAGTCATTGGTAGAAGTTCTATCCAATGAGAAAAATAGTCAACTATGACAAGGGATGATTTCCCATGAAAATCCAAAATGTCAGAACCTACTTTTATAAAACGTTCTTTAGGAATTTTATGTGGCAATAATGGTTCATTGTAATTTTGTGAACTAAACTTTTCACATGGCCTACATTTTCTTACATAGTCATGGATATCTACCCGCATATTAGGTCAGTAAAATAAGAGTTTTGCCTTATTTATACACTTTGATACACAACAGTGACCTTTCTGTAAAATATCTAGTATATAAAGTTTCAATGACATTGGAACTACAAGCCTGTTACCAACAAACAATAATCCATCCTGAAGATAAATGGTATCCTTAAATTTTTCAAATATTTTGCATTCTTTGGGAACTGACTTTGGCCACCCATGGTAATAAAATCTAGATA
Source organism: Diarsia rubi (assembly GCA_932274075.1). NCBI lineage: Eukaryota > Metazoa > Arthropoda > Insecta > Lepidoptera > Noctuidae > Diarsia > Diarsia rubi. The sequence continues at coordinate 11,458,832 of OW026413.1, forward strand.
TAAGATTTAAGACTGGATCATTGCTGGTTTCTCTTCTGAAAATATCTTTGCGTTCATTTGACATGGGTAAGTATTTAGATACAGAGTGCACCATTTGCAACATTTCATTATCATGTTCAGTTATTTTTAAGCTATTTCTAGACAACATGTCAGCAAAATGAACTTGTTTGCCAGGAACATAATAAATATTTAAGTCATAAATTAATAATTTGAGTCGCAGACGTCTAAGTCTTGGTGAACCAACTTTACTTATATGCTTGGACATGATGGCCATGATTGGCTTATGATCTGACTGCACATCCACACTAGCTCCATATATGTATTTATGAAACTTTTTACATCCAAAATAAATTGCTAACAGCTCTTTCTCAGTCTGCCCATAATTCTGTTCAGTGCTATTCATAGTGCGCGATGCACATGCAACAAGTCTGGGTGTACCTCTGTCATCATTTTGGAATAAGCAGCAACCCAGACCATGGCCCGATGCATCACACTGCAGTGTAATTTTCTTTTGAGGGTCAAAAGGACATAGAGCTGGAGCTGAACTAACTTTAAGTTTGAGTTTACTGAAAGCTTCTTCATGAATAGGTAACCATGTAAAATCCACATCTTTTTTTAAAAGTCTACACAATGGATACATTAATTCCCCCATGTCAGGTACATAACGCCTTATGTAACTAAAAGAACCAATTACACTTTTGAGTTGTTCTTTGTTGGTAGGAGATTTTAAGTTGACTAGAGATTCTGCTCTGTCTTTATCAATTGACATACCGTTAGCACTGAAACTTTGGCCAACATATTTTACCTCAGATTGACAAAATTGAAGTTTATCTTTGTTAAATACAACACCTAACTCTTTGGCTTTTCTCATTACATTATTTAGGGATACATTATGATCCTTAGTATTATTTCCCATGACTAAAATATCATCAGCCCACACAACAACATTAGGTAAGTTCCCAAAGTGAGTTTCAAGTACTTCCTGGAACAATTCTGGAGCATTCATAAGTCCATAAGGTAAGACTCTATATCTGTAGACGCCAAAAGGTGTGGCAAAACAACATTTCCAAGAAGACTCTTCACTCAATTCCAAATGATGGAATCCTTCTGATAAATCTAACACTGTAAAAACTTTTTTACCTATTAACTTAGTTGCTAGATCATCTAGTGTGGGTAACATTTTGGGTTTCTTTACAATAATTTTATTCAAGTCAGCTGGGTCTAAACATAATCTTATCTTTTTGTTAGGGCGTTCTACAAGAACAATTCTATTGACACAAGCTTTATTATTTATGTTATCAACTTTAACAATAGCCTCTCTATTAACAAGTCTTTCAAGTTCAATCTTTAGTGGCTCTAACAGAGAATGAGGGATCCTAGAGGATGGATGACAAATTGGCTCTGCTGGGCTTCTGGTGGGAATATCAAAAATACCTGGAACTTTCCCAACACCTTGAAAAACTCCAATATTATCACTTATAAACTTATCCCTACTTGGATTATTAATATTTGTATTAGTGACACTATGCACTCTTTTAATTAAATTCAGATTTATACAACCAGGCAAACCAAGCAACATTGATTTACAATCTACTAGAAATTTTCATAACACTTGTTATTTTTGTATTGACATTGCAAATTTATCATGCCAACAGGTATAACTTGCTTGCCTTCAAAAGATTCTAACTTAATATGTGTAGGCAAAAGTTTCAAACTTAAATTTTCATTTATCTTATTGAATAAAATAACCGGCATTATGCTGACATCAGCTCCTGTATCCAGCTTACATTTTACCTTACTGTTTTCAATCATAATATGTTCATACCACTCGGACTTCGCACAATTTATACTTTTGGCTTCTCCGCAGTGCACATTTTCAGATTCACTTGTATAGCTTGATTCTATAGAGTCAGAGTTGATTTCCTGGACCTTTTTATTCGCCTTCTTGCAGCTTACAGCAAAATGGTTGAGAGTTCCGCATTTCTTACATTTTTTCCCAAAAGCTGGACATGAACGGGGACCATGTTCTGTTTGACATCTTCTACAATTAAATGTAGACTTCTTCTGTTCCTGCTGCCTTGAAACTTTGGCTACCTCCACTGCCGCAGAATGCATAGCAGACACTTGTCTTGCCGCTTGCTCCTTCGTTTGACAGTACTGAATTGTTTTGTTCAGAGTGAGGTCATCAACTCTTAATAGAGCCTCCTGTGTGGCTTTGTCTAAGACAGTCTGTGCTATGTGATCTCGCATCATTTCCTCCTCCATGGTTTTATAATCACAAGACTGAATAAGATGCCTGCAGTCTGTCAGAAAATTCTCAAATGGCTCTCCCTCCAGTTGTCTTCTTTCGTTAAACTTAAAGCGCTCGAAAACCACATCTGTTCTTGGGTTGACATGGGCCGTGATAGTTGCAATCACATCCTCATACTTATTTTCGTCTTTAGGTTTGGAAATCGGAATCGTAGATATAATTCTTGTTGCTTCAGGGCCCATCATGTTGCGTAATAGTGATAGTTTAACGCCATCCTCAGCTTTGTTCTTGCCTATTACAACCAAATAATCCTCAAATGTGCGTATCCAAAACTTCCACTCGGACGCTGCATTTTCATTCGCGATGTTTAGGTTTGGAGGAAGTTTTACAAAGCTGGTATCCGTCGCCATGTTAAGCACGTGGTTTGGCTTTTTTGTGTGCAAAACTTTTATTAAACTTTGCGGTTTGAGGAGGGCGACTACGAGCGACGTACACGTAGACTTATTTCTCGAACGGCTGCGCCATGTTCTAACTTATTATTAGTTGGGAAATCACAAACCACCATAATTATTTTGAGCACAATATATTTTAAAACTTATTGGTACAATTATTCCAGAGACAATCAATCAAAGACAACGAACTAACCACTAGTGATGTTATATTAGTGAAACTAAAATAGTGATGTTCTTCTAACATCAAACAGACATTGCGACAGTGGCGCCCCCTGCCGGCGATATAGAACAATTGAGTGAAAAATTGTGAAGTGTTGTGACGAAAGTGCAAATAGTTGGACAAACTGTGAGTACTCTAAAAACATTAATAAAGTTAGTGACCAACAAGTACATTAATTGGAAAAGAACTTAGATAAATTAGCTAGTTACTGGACTTGTAAAATTTATTGGCAAAAGTGTGTTGAGACGGGGAATCCATGCCCAATTTCGGCAAAGTTTTAAAATTACCAGAAATTTTAACTTATAAAATTTTAAAGACACTTCAACAGTTCTGCAGAAGATAGGAAATAAAACTACAGAGTCTTGAATAGAAACACTAAAAAAAAATGGATTCAATGTTAAGATTGCAAGGAGATATCAATAAAAAGATGCAAAGAGGATACATCAACTTCAAAAAGTCTCCTAAAGAAAGGGTTACCATTAGCTACGTAGAAACAAGGTTGGAATGTTTAGAAAAACAGTGGTCGATGTTTGAAGAAACTCATAACAAAATAATATCTGAGATTAAAAGGGAAGAATACGAAAAGTCAGAGTACCATTTAGGTGATATGTATAGTCAGGCGGAAGAGTTATACATGGACTATAAAGTTGAATTAAAAGAAAGTTTTAATAAGAAAACACCTGATTGTACGGAAAACAACAACCCGATAACTCAGACTGGCGTGAAATTGCCTAGAATAGCGATACCTACATTTTCGGGTCACTATTCTCAGTGGACAACATTTCGGGACCTTTTTCAAACATTGATACACAAGAACCAATCATTAGATAACGTGCAAAAACTACATTATCTAAAGACGTATCTCACCGGCGAAGCTGAACAGCTGTTGCGACACCTACCTATTACCAGTGATAACTATTTGACTAGTTGGAACATTTTAGAACATAGATTTAATAATAAGAAATTTATAACAGATTGTATTTTCAAAAGATTCTTTAACCAAAAATGTTTAACGAGTGAATCATCGAATTCTTTAAAAGAACTTTTTGATACAACAAACGAATGTCTGAATGCTTTGAAAAATGAAGGTATTAATATCGAAAATTGGGATCTTATTGTTATTTATATATTGTGTTCTAAATTAGATAATGAGTCTCGCAAACAATGGGAAGCTAAGATTTGTAGTTCAACTAAGGAATTGCCGTCATTACAAGAATTTTTAGATTTTGTTGAGCATAGATTTAGGTCACTTGAATTTTTATGTACTAAAACAGTAAAGAGCACTAACACAAAGTCACATCACGTAGTAAAAAATGTAAACGAAAATAAAACATCTGTATGTGCCTTTTGTTCAAATAATAATCATAAGATAGGAAATTGTAAAGATTTTGCTAAGGAAGAGTTGTCAGCTCGTCGTAATTTTGTCCAAAATTCAGGTTTGTGTTTCAATTGCTTAGGCGCAAATCACATGGTAACTTCGTGTCGTTTGCCCACAAGATGTAGAATTTGCAAGAAGAAACACCATTCGTTGCTGCATTCGAATAATAATAGCCAATCAACTGATGAACCAAGCAAGCAATCAGTTGACAGTACCAATGTTGTTGAAACTGCAACAACATCAAAAGACGAGACCGAGGTAAGGAACATAACTAGTTGTATGTCTAACACAAATTGTCAGGTTGTATTAGCAACAGCCTTAGTAAACGCAAAAACTAACACAGGGTCTTATATAACACTGAGGTCTCTAGTAGACCAGGGATCACAGGCATCTTTTATAACGGAGTCTGCAGTCCAAATACTTGGGCTTAAGAGGATTAAATGCAACAGTGTTATAACTGGAGTGGGGGGTGAAGACAACGCTTCACTCAATTGTAAACATGTGGTTTATATTAAACTACAATCTCTCCAGGATCCTAACTTTACTGTAAAGGTTAAGACATACGTTCTTCGGAAATTAACTTCATTTCTACCTGAAAGACAAATCGTCGTTCAGCTGTGGCCAAACTTACCAGTTATGAAGTTAGCAGACTAACGAAAGTGTACGTACCTGGCGGCATTAGGTCCAAATCCGCGCAGGTCCAGCATTGCTCCGCACAGAAACTTAACAGTTCGCCACCGAATAGCTCACCGGGATGAGCGTTAAAATCACCTAGAATTATCACTGACTGAACATTTTGACTTTCTATTATCGCACTGATTTCACTAAGACAGTCCGTAAACTCAACGACGTTATCGTTTGAGTCTGTAGGCATGTATACCGAGAATATTAGTACGGAGCGATCCTGTGACACTATCTTGATAGCTACAAGACGTACGTTGTTGCAACTAACTACTGTGACAGATGGAAATAGGTTCTTCCTCCACAACAATGCCACTCCTCCATATGGTCTTCCACGCAGTATTCCCGCCGAGGTGTCGACTGCCGAATTGCCAGTAAAAGCAAAATCATCGCTGATTTGCCCTAGGAAGGCGATATCATGCGGTAAAAGCCATGTTTCTTGCAACGCGATAACGTCGGCCGCTACACACAGGCGTCTAACACAGTCAACAGATCTTTTAATGCATTTACAATTGAAACTTATTAATGTTGTATTATTCATTTAGGTTTTTGTTACTGTTCATTCTCAGAGAATTTTCTCTGTCTGTTTTCCTCTTAGAAAAGTCTATAAATTTACGGTATGATATACCTTCAGGCCAAAAATCGTCCCTCATGAACACGTCATATTTATGTTTTGGAACCGAGATTTTATATGCGTCATAGCTTTTGGGTACCTTCATTATCATTTTATCAATATCCACATGTGTTTTGGCCTTTTCTTCAATATATTCTGCGATGTCCGTCTGTGTCACCTGTTTATCCACATTATAGATGTATAGGACTAATCTCTCATTAACAGCCTTAAATTTGCCTTTGGGTTCTATTACAGCTTTTCCAATATTTCCGATAAAGCGATTTCTTACTTTCCTTCTCTGTTTCTGTACTAGGGTCCACTCGCCTTCACTAGCAATTTGAGCAAATGTTTTGACTTTTGGCTCCGGAGTAGATTGGACGACCGCCGCGGCCGTGTGTCCCGGGTACCTCGCAATGTTGTTATTGTCAGTTTTCTGCGACACTGTCGCCTGTGACGGCTCGGTGTTGTCGTCGATGCACAGATGTGAGTTTGAACCGGGTTTACATTCATTACGATTGTGCGCATTCATTGAATTGGTGTTATGATTATTTTGATCATCTGATATTGACGAGTGGTGGGTAGGCGGGGATATTGTTTCACTTTGAGCTATTGACCGTTGATTCGATGTGCTTTTGTTAAAAACAGGAACATGTTGCAATCCCATCGGCCCACTATCATAATCACAACTGTCCATCATATGTTTTCCTACTCTTCGCTTTGTGTTTACATACGAATAGCAAGGACTTTTTGTACTCGTACATTTTTTCAACTCTGCGATATCACGCCTGATAAGTTCAAGTTGACTAGCAGACACGTATTGTGATTTTAACTCTTCAATTTCACTTCTCATCCTTGTTAAATCCTTAAGTAGTTTGGTCACGTCTACGTGATCAAATAATACTGGAGGTAGTTTTTGCAAATCTTTTGCAACAAAAACTGGTGTATCATCAGGATGAGTTATTTTTAATAAAGTAATGATATCCTCGATCTCACGTCGCTTTTTACCATCTTTCTTCCTTGTAATATTGCGTTTTGAAGTTGTTGGTATTGCTTCAAATAGCAGGTTTTTTGCTTCCACAATATCACTATCCGAGAAGGCACTAATACAAATGCGACTCAAGCTTTCCTCGTCCATTATGTCCAGTTTATTACACACGAAAGCTAACACTTCGTTAATAACTACATTACATCTCGCACATTTTACTACGTTGGAGGAATTCATCCTGCACTTAGCTCGACACGCATGCCACGTCCGATCGGTAATGCGCGCGGAACGGAACTGTTTTTTTAACATACCAAAGTTAGTTAGTTAGTTAGTTAGTTAGTTTAACATACCAAATAAAATCGACCTATTACTTGGTGCAGAAGTCTATTGCCAAATTATAACTGAAGGATTGATTAGAGGTCCAATAGGAACACCGATAGCACAGAACACCAGGTTAGGTTGGGTTTTATCGGGTAAAGTGGGTGATAGTGAAACCAATACTTTGAGCTGCAATAGTGCTATCATTACCATGCATACTAACATTTGCAATGAAGATTTTAATCTTAAGCAATTTTGGGAGCTCGAATCTGATAACTTTAATCTAAGTAAAAATCAATTCACTCCAGAAGAAAAACGTTGTGAAGAAATCTTTAAGGAAACGACCAAACGCGATAGTTCTGGTAGGTATATTGTAAAGTTACCATTTAAAGATAATGACCCGAGCAGTAAATATGGTAATTCACGCAATGTTGCCGTAAAGAGATTAATATCATTAGAAAAACGTTTTTTAAAATCACCAGATTTAAAAACTAAATATTCAGATGTTTTTTCAGAATATTTAAAACTCGGTCATATGCAAATAATACCTGTAAAAGAAATTGATAATCCAGAAGCAGTTTACTTGCCTTATCATGAAGTAGTTAGAGACGATAAAACTACCACTAAATTCAGAATCGTATTTAATGCTTCTAGTCGCGATAACAATAGTGTTTCACTGAACAGTAACCTTATGGTAGGACCGACATTACAAGATGATCTTAGGCACATTCTTATGAGATGGAGGCTTCACCCTATTTGCTTAGTAGCTGATATTGTAAAGATGTATCGACAGGTGAAGGTGACTGACCAAGATGCAGATTTTCAACGGTTAGTGTGGAGATCTGACCCTGCAAAAGATATACAACATTTGCGTTTAGTACGAGTAACATTTGGGACTGCTTCAGCTCCATACCTGGCGGTAAGAGCGCTTCACCAAGTCGCTTATGATGAAGGAGACCAATTTCCACTAGCATCTGAAAGGGTATTAAAAGACTTCTATATGGATGATCTCATTACTGGCTGTAAAAGTGTATCAGAAGGAAACCAAATATTCTTAGAAATGACTAAACTACTAAGCAAAGGAGGCTTTGAATTGCAAAAATGGGCAAGCAATGATGATCAATTACATAAGGAAATAAGCAAAGAAAGCATAACAAGCAACCTAGAACTGAAAGAAAGTGAAACAATAAAAATATTAGGACTTACCTGGAATCGACGAACCGATGACTTCGAGTACTCCGTTCAGCTACCATCAATCTCGGAACCTGTAACAAAAAGAAAAGTAATATCTGATATTGCAAAGTTATTTGACCCAATGGGTTGGATATCACCAGCAATCATAAAAGCTAAAATTATGATTCAAAAGCTTTGGCTTGCAGGAATAGAATGGGATGATAAACTACCACCTATCCTATTAGACGAGTGGATTACTTACCGTGCAGGACTTGTTGAACTTACCAAATGTCGAATCCCACGATGGATTAATGTCAAGGAAAACAGCACCGTGGAACTTCATGGGTTCAGCGACGCATCTAGTGAGGCTTATGCTGCAGTGGTGTATATACGTGTTGTTAATGATTCAGGAAGCATCTACGTTCATCTGGTAACTTCCAAAACTAAAGTGGCTCCAATTAAGCAAGTATCGATACCAAGGCTTGAGTTATGTGGAGCTGTCTTATTAGCTAAGTTGTTACAGGAAGTATCGGTAGTGTTAAACGTTCCAAAAACTAACCTGCGTGCTTGGACCGACTCAACCGTGGTACTGGCTTGGTTGAGCAGCCACCCAACACGTTGGAAAACGTTTGTAGCCAATCGGGTGTCGGAGATTCTAAATATATTAAACAGGAACCAATGGTCACACGTATCATCTCCTGATAACCCGGCAGATTGTGCGTCGCGAGGAATTAACCCGTCAGAGTTACCGTTGTTTGAACTGTGGAAAGCAGGACCATTATGGTTGAAACATAGATCTGAAACTCAGGATAAAAGTCAAATACCAGACACTAATATAGAAGAAAAAACAAAAAAGGTTTGTCATGTAACGCAGAATGATCAATTGCAGTTGTGGACCAAGTTCTCGTCTCTTCGTAAATTAGTTCGAGTTGTAGCACACTGCAAAAGATTTATTACAAAGTTGAAAAACGTACATGATCATAACTTACCTGTATGGTTAACTACTATAGAATTGAATGAAGCTCTTCATATTTGTGTTAAACAGTGTCAAACCGTAAGTTTTCAGCAAGAGATTAAAGATATTAAAGAAAAGGGGATAGTACAAAAGAAAAGCAAACTTACGTCATTAAATCCATTCCTAGATGATTCAGACATCTTGAGAGTTGGTGGTCGTTTAGAGAAAGCAGAAATAACAACTGGTATAAAACACCCAATAATACTACCGTCAAAATCTCACCTCACTGAATTAGTTTTAAATGAAACTCACCATAACACGTTGCACGGCGGACCACAGCTCATGATTAATTATCTGCGAACTAAATACTGGGTCATTGATGCTAAGAACCAAGCAAAACTGGTTGTCCGTAAGTGCATTATTTGTGTACGCCATGCAGCACAGACTAGTGTCCAACTGATGGGACAATTGCCTTCAGCTCGAGTTACACCAATTCGAGCATTTTATCGAAGTGGTGTGGACTACGCAGGTCCCATACAGATTCGAACTTCTAAAGGGAGAGTCCACCGGGCCTATAAAGGTTATATATGCCTTTTTGTATGTATGGCTACAAGAGCCGTACATTTGGAAGCGGTGAGTGATCTCACATCACAAGGGTTTATTGCTGCTTTTAAACGATTTGTTGCAAGACGTGGCCATTGCGCTGACTTATTCAGCGATAACGGAACGAATTTTGTTGGTGCCGCTCGCGAACTCCGAGACTTGTTCGCACAAGAAAAGTCAACCTTAACGATGGAAATCGCCGAGTGTTTGGCAAACAACGGCACTACTTGGCACTTTGTTCCACCCCATGCCCCGCATTTCGGCGGGTTATGGGAGGCTGGAATAAAGTCCTCCAAACATCATCTTAGACGTGTGATAGGTAGTGCGACTCTTACTTTCGAAGAGATTTCAACCCTTTTGTACCAAATAGAAGCTTGCCTTAACTCTCGACCGCTATCGCAAATTAGCACAAATTCGCAAGACCCAACACCCCTCACTCCAGGACATTTTTTAATTGGTGAATCATTAATTCTAGTACCTGAGCATAATTACGAAACATCATCTATTTCGTCACTGAAACGTTGGCAATTAACTCAAAAAATGCTGCAACAATTTTGGCGTAGGTGGTCAAGTGAGTATTTAAGTCAATTCTTACATCGTTATAAGTGGGCAAACAAAACTCCTGAACCTGAGATCGGAGACTTAATTTTAGTGAAGGAGGATGGACTTCCGCCAGCCAAATGGCTTTTAGGTAAAATCATTTCTAAACACCCTGGGTTGGACAACATTACGAGAGTAGTCACTCTAAAATGTAAAGGTACCACATTTAAACGACCAATAACTAAACTGTGTGTGTTACCTGTCGCTCATTGATCAGTTATGTGTTTGTTACCCTTTTTAATGATTTTGTTGATTGGTTAAACTGTTGTAAACTGTTTTTATTTTTGGTTTATTTTGTAACTTTTTAGTGTTATTTGTTCTTAGCCACCATGTCTGACTGACTTAAAACTTGTTTAATTTTTTTAACTTTACCATACAGTCCATTTATTCGAATGTAGTCGGTTCATAGTGGGCGGGAACAATGGACATTCTGTCCATAGTGGGCGGAATGTACAATCTTACGTTTAAGTTGATACTTTTGAATATTTTAGTTCCTAATATCTCAATAGATGGCGTTGCTCATTTACGTCACTCCGCTGAATCGCGGTGTTAAGATTCTTTGCGATTCCATGACCTCTTCGTGTATATCGAAATAAATGTCTTTTTTTTCGTCAACTAAAGTGGCTTTTTATTCAAACGTATTTTCTTTCTTTCTAAGACTAACTATATAAAAAAAACTAAGAGAAAAAAGAGAGTCGGAGAGAGATAAATGTTTAGATCAGGGAGTGACATAGGCTATATTTTATCCCGGAATTTCCACATGAACGGAAATTACGCGGGTGAAATCGTGAGGCGCCGATAGCTGGCAATAAAAAAATAGTACTAGAATTAAACTTACCCTTGATCATAGCCCGAGCTGAAGAGTCACATATAAAGGCCCGTATTTTGACACCTACTATTTTTTCCTTTCCATTAATAACGATTAAAATGCCATCTTTTAGTAGTTTTTTCATTTCATCTACAAACATTCTTAGATAACCATCTAAATCGGATGGTTTATTATGGCCTGAATAAATTCCTACTACAATGGGTCGCAATTCTGGTATTTCATAAACGTTGCATAAAATTGGCCACAATTGTAGTTTTGAACTTTTAAAAGCAGGCCATCTATGTTTATGTTCAGTGAAATGACGGGAAGATTGCGCTCAATTTGTAGGTAGTGTTTCAGTGTGTTTGTCAAACCGTTGTGCCAGTACTGTCCAGTGCCAACAGGATAAGCTATAACAGTCTTCTCTGTTTTAAGAAGCGTTCGGGGATCGTTAGGTAATGTATTTGGTATTCTATTGTTAATTAATCGTACTAAATTTTTTGTTGCTTCATGCGAAATATTATAATTAATAGCCCAATTTTTCACGCCGTCACGAAATTTTTGGTCTTTTTCGAATGTTGAATCATTGCTTGAAGATTCAGATAAATTGCTGGAGTAAGGACTCTCTTCAGAAATAATATATTTGTAAGACACATTTTGTACGGAACCGTTTCCCATAAATGTGATTCCAACTTGATTTTGGCTACTATCACTGCTTTGATTGTTTGATGATGACGAAGTGGCTTTTTCAAAACGTCTATTAACTTCTCTTCTATAAGTTCCACTGCGTTTATATCTTTTCCAATTCTTTAAATCCATTTTTTTGTTTTTAGGGCAGAATGCACGTCACAATAATTCCGTATCAAAATGTCTGAATATTGTTGTAAAAGCAAGCTAAGAAACCTTTTTAGGACTTAGCTGTCATTTAATAGAAACATTTATCTACATGTATGTGCCACTTTTGCGTCATTATAGTGGTAGATACCCATTTATAATACCAACAAGCGCATTGCTAGGCACCAAAAAAGTAGTTATCCAATAATTCTGCTCTATTATAGTGTCTGTGTGATATGCTTATCGGTAAAATTATTATATGCATTGAAAAACTATTATAATACACTTACGTTCTACACTCGCGAGCAACCAAATCGACTCAAGCCTAGACGGCGCACATATACATTGATTTTCCTAAAACGATAAATGGTAATTACAAAAGTGATATGTCATTCGAAAGCTGAAGAATTAGGCTTTCAATTAACATCAATACCTTAAAAAAAAACTAAGCGCTGATTTATTGACACATTTTAATTGGCCGTCAGCGTAAATTACCTCTTTAGGAATCCACGACTTGCGCTACCTGCTCCCGCTATAAAACCCCCCACTTCCGGTTTATCTTATCAGTTGCTTGTTACAAGTTGACCGGTACACATCTCCGTAAATTGCATTCCTTGTTTTCGCTAACCCATGGATACCACACCAGAAGAAGCCGCTCAAGTTGTTGCCTTGTTGCAACAAGGGTTAAGTCAGCGAGCAATCGCTGCCCAGCTCCACTTGAGCCAGTCTTCTGTATCCCGAGTATACAGACGGTTCCAAGAGACTGGTGCCTTCAATCGGAGACCAAGAACGAGCCACCACCGGTGCACTTCAGAGAGAGACGACCGCTTCATTGTCTCAACCTCGCTGCGCAATCGACACCTTACGGGCGTTGATGTGCAGCAAGAACTGAGACGTGTACGACAAGTGGCTGTCAGCGAGTGGACAGTGAGAAGACGCTTGAAGGAAGCCAACTTGACGCCAAAAAGACCTGCGACGGGCCCTAAGTTGACTGCAGGCCACCGACAAGCGCGCCTTCAATTTGCTCGAGAGCATCTCAATTGGAGCGTTGCGCAATGGCGATCGGTCCTGTTTACTGATGAGTGCAGAATGTGTCTGCATGGCAGTGACAGGAGAGGCCGAGTCTACAGGCGTCCGGGAGAACGATTTGCCCAATGTTGTTTCGCTGAAACAGTGGCATATGGCGGCGGTTCCTGCATGATGTGGGCTGGTATCTCTTTAGAGGGAAAAACCGAACTTGTTTTCGTGCCTGGGGGCGGCCGAGGAGGCGGGCTAACAGCTGATCGGTACATCACCGACATTCTACTGGATCATGTTGTGCCTTACGCAGGGTTTGTCGGTGAAGACTTCGTGTTAATGCACGACAATGCCCGCTGCCACACGGCACGAGTCACTCGACAGTTTCTGCAAGAGGTCGAATTACGCACGATGGACTGGCCTGCGCTCAGTCCTGACATGAATCCCATCGAGCACTTATGGGACGAGCTTAAAAGAAGAGTTCGGGCCAGAAATCCAGTCCCTTCAAGCGTAGACGAGCTAAAGACAGCATTATTAGAGGAGTGGGACGGCATTCCTCAAGAAAATGTCAAAAAATTGATAAGGTCCATGAAAAACAGACTGCGGGATGTAATTAGGGCTAGAGGGGGCAATACGAAATACTGATTTAAATAAAATAATTTTATTTTTAATTTTGTTTGTTTAATTTGTCAAATACGAGACACATACCCTTTTTCCTAAATTCCCGTTTTTCCTACTCTTGCATTCAGACATCATTTATTTCAAAAATGATGGATGGATTTCAATGATAATGATATCAAATTAAAGCTGACATCTTAAGCTTTCGAATGACATATCATTTTAATAATTTCCATTCATGATTTTAGTTGTATCAATGTATGTGTGCGCCGACAAGGCTTGAGTCGATTTGGTTGCTCGCGAGTGTATTGCGTGCCCTGAAATTAGACTATATCACAAAAACACTCTATTGTAAAGTCTTTGTGACTACTAACGCACACGTACTATAACAGCGATCTGAATATCTACAATATCACAATACCGCCCTGTAGTTGAGTGTTCATCACTGCTATAACGAAACTACTATTGCAGTTCGTTTGGAACCCTTATTCGTTAATTAGATAGATAAAGGCACCTATTAACCATTTTATAGAACAATATTATAATGTACTAGTTATATTAATACTTGCTATAGTACTTGACTATAACGGTTGTATAAAATGGCGAAGTAAACGTTTACATTCTTTGTTTATAGGTATTTTTAGCTCCATCTGCCACTGATTTAATTAAATCCAACCCTGGACGTCTTGTGAAAGAACCACTGAAAGCCTTTAACAACTTATTAGGTGAAGGCGGGTTATTACTGCAACATCAACGTACTAATTACCAGATGGCTGTTGAAAGTGGGAAGAACTTTTTGGCGTATTACCATAAACCTGAGGTTGATATTGCTAACCAGATTTCTACTCAAAGAATGACTCAAGTGGCAGAAAACAGAGATCGGTTACGACCAATTATAAAAACGATACTATTATGTGGTCGTCAAAATATACCAATACGTGGCCATAGAGACGATGGCCAGATTGTTACCACGAACACAGATTGTAGTCACGTCTCCTCTTCAGAAGGAAATTTCCGAGCTCTATTGAAATTTAGGATTGATGCAGGCGACTCAGTTCTTGAACGCCATTTAACATCGACAAGTTCTACAGCGACTTACATCAGTAAAACAGTACAAAACGAACTCATTGACATTTGTTTTTTATTGTTCCTTATGTAGGTACCTACCTACATATGTATATTTTTTGACAAAATAATAAAGTACTTACGCACCTGAACATTCAAGAAACTGTACCCCTTCAGATTTATGTAAAACTGACCACTAGGGCCATTTACTTAGGGCACTCTAACATGGGTGCAGTCTATCTCACCCACGACATTTTTAAATCTTGCTATGGCTTCAAAATCTTCCATAACACGAAGCTGTTCATTTAAAGTAATTGGCATACTAATGTACTAATCTGCTTTTCTCTCTAAAATTGGCTGGCTACACGACGACATACCGTCGTAATAGACTGCTGAGTCAAACCGTGAATGTCTGCAGCATCATCTTGTATCTGAAAGAGATAGATAAGAAACTAGTTTAACAGAGCAAAACTGATACAAGAGTACTAGTCATATAGTATCAAAACCGGCAATCTCCACATTTAAGAGAAAATAACTTATCTATGCCAAAATAGTCTCTAAGAACTTATCTTCCATCTTGATTAATAAGTTTTTTACAGAAACAGTTCCAACTATGGACCATCCTGTAACACCTTGTCTACCCAGACAGTCAAGGAAACGGCAGAGGGATCCAGAATAATGGACTGTAAACATCAAGAAACGGGCAAGGTGCGTATACACCGTTACATTTTGATCGTTTTAATCCCGTGGAGGGTCAATCAGGTGCATGAAGTACTATCGATTTGTAAAGACAAAATAAAATAAAAGAGGTTTTGTTCTTTTAAACTCGAATTAATTCTCGCATTAGTGAAAAAACAATGCGAACCATTAGTAGGCACTATTCGATACTAACAACAATGACGCGTAAGCGCAGTCAACGTGGACTCACAAAAATTAGCCAATGCTAGAGCAAACCCCGCCCCCAAACCTTATTTGATTGGCAATGCAAAAGGCGCACGCCCCGCGCACCCCGCGCGCTAAGGGCAGCACAAGATCATGTCATTTAAATAATTTAGTTTCTCTAAGACGGTGTGAAACATGACGGATGTCCAGCACATTACGAGCGTAATGTACGTAATCACCTAAATTTCGTGTTTGGAGATCACTGGATTGGACTGGGTGGTCCAGTTGCTTGGCCAGCAAGGAGCCCGGACCTTACCCCGCTGGATTTTTATTTGTGGAGTGAGGTGAAACGATTGGTGTACAGAAACCAAAATCAAACTCGTGAACAAATAAAAAGTGCGATAGTGGACGCGTTCGATGTTTTAAAAAGTGACAGAGACACATTATTGAAATTAAAAAACAATTTAATTAAACGTGCAAGATTATGTATCGAAAGGAATGGTTTGCATTTTGAACAATTATTACGCTATCGTGAAGTGTAGAAGTGATTAATTATTAGTTTTGTAACAGAACTCTTCTTTTTAATCGTTGTAAGTAATTTTGATTCCACATTTTTAAATACGCCATAACTCTGCGCCTGTTAGAACTTATTTTTACATGTACCTACCGCTTTTAGCATAAGTAATTCTTTTAATTTTATTAGGTATGTTCCGACACCTAGGCACAAAGCAATTATGACGGTCCTAAGCCCGTAAAGGTATGAAGGAAAATTTGGAATCATTTCATTTGTTTACGTGAACACCAGATGAGCGACTCAATAACCTAAGCTGATCGGGTTCATTAACCTAAGCTCGAAGGTAGGTAGTTAGGTACGCACTGACGACGACGCGGCGTACGCGTAGGTAACTAACTCGTGTGCTACTACTGATTTCATGCATTTTGCGAATATTACGTTATCACTTCCAATTTTTTTTATTTTAAGAGATAGAATGCTGTGCAAGCTGTTGATGAATAGTATTTTGTAAGTTAAACCACCCGTTCAAGGGATTAAAACGATCAAAATGTAACGGTGTATAGTGCTTACACAATTTTGGTACTTGAATATTGTTTTAAACTTTTATTGGTAGTGACTTTTGATTTATTTAGAAAATTGATTAAATAAATCAACGTAATTTTTATTTGACTATTTCTACAAAACAAATGAGCGTTGTTAGGAGTAATTATATTAGGAGTAAAACATTCATTCTGGGCGTCAACGTTCTTCTTTAGTTTGAACTATACAGTGATGTTCGAGACATTATTGAGTAACAACTTAAAGCACCTACCTTTTTATTAAAATAAAAATATTCTGAAAACTATTTTATTATTATTAAAGCGTATTTTATCAGATTCTGTTATATTACAGGTATTCTTCTAAGGGTCTACCAGAGCGTCCAGTTTGTCAACACAACACAAAAGCTTTTAAATGCGGAACATTATCTATGGTGGATATCAAGTATTTTCACAACATATTTTATAAAAAAACCCGAAAAAACATCTCAAGATGCATTTATTTTAAAATACTGCAAACCAAAACAAATAAAAAGGCGCACAGGGCAGCAGAATTCAAATAGAAGAAAATTACTACAGACTAAATTTAAGGTATTTTGTTTAAGTCAAAAGTGCATTGTTCCTGTTTGTCAGAAAGCCTTTCTTAATACACACATCAAAAGTGTCTAGGGATCAAGCATTTTTATGCGGATTTCTTGAGATTGAGATGTGGCTTTGTAATAAATTTATGATTTTATAAATTTATATGGATCCTTTTTGGTGCATTTCATAATTTGAATCAGGAACTGTGAATCAAATTCGAGCAAAAGATGAAAATCAGCTGTCAATATTTTCCCTATAAAAACATACAACGCATTGAAGACATTATTAGTGCTACTGTTTCCCTACTACTGATTAAAACCAACGTTATTATGGAGCGGCGACGTCATTTAAGCAGGGAAGAAATGCTCAGAGCCGTGGGAATGATAGAAGCTGGTTCCCGGCAACGTACTGTGGCTTTAGCTCTGAATACAAGTCAGAGTGTTATCAGTCGACTTTGGACACGTTACCGAAGCACTGGTACCGTGGCTGAGCGCCATGGAGGACGGTATCGCTGCACCACACGGAGACAAGACCGATACATTCAAATCTTAACTCGAAGAGCTCCAACAATAACCGCTATGATGTTAGCCGTGAGGCTTCATCACTCTTCAGGGAACTTAATTAGCGACCAAACAGTCAGAAACCGCTTGCATGAAGTGAACCTTCATTCCCGAAGACAGCTACGGGTACCACCTATAGCAATGCACAATCGTAGGATTCGATATCAATGGGCTCTTGAACACAGAAATTGGGCAGAAGAACAATGGCGTTTCGTGTGCTTTTCTGATGAGTCTCGTTTTGGTATGAGACCGGATACAAGACGTATACGACACTGGAGAACCCCTGGACGCCAACAGCGATTAAAATCCTGCCAGGAAGTCCATCCTTATAGTGGTGGAACCATCATGGTATGGGCGGGTATTTGGATCGGCGGAAGAACTGAGTTGATCTGGATCAGAGGCAACCTCAACGCTCAAATTTATGCTGAGACGATTGTATCAGACGTCATCGTTCCTCTACAAGTGCAAATCGGTCCCTTATTTCAGTTAATGCATGATAATGCACGACCGCACACCGCAAGAGTTGTAAGACAGACTCTCGCCGCAGCTAACATCAATGTCCTGCCCTGGCCTGCTCAGTCGCCAGACTTGAACCCGATTGAGCATGCATGGGATATGCTACAGAGAAGAGCTCTGCCGAATATGGAGGGTATCCAGTCGCAAGAAGACCTTTTTTTGTTGTTGCAACGAACATGGGCGGCCATTCCACGGCGTGATTTGGATGAACTCATTTTGAGTATGCCAAACCGATGTTCTTGTGTTGTTAGTGTTCGCGGTAGAAACACGGATTATTAATTGTATAAGTTACCCAATAAAATTTTAAAGAAAACTGTTATTTCAGTCTTTTTTTCGAACTTTAATGTTAGTAGTTCAAATGTCAAAAATCCCTTTATTAGGAAAATGGCAAATTTCTTTATTAATGCAAAGGTGACTTGGTTTATCGTTACTGTGACAAACGAAAACACTTTATTTGATGAATCCTTAAAGAAAATTTTAATTAATATCAATCAGGAGAAAAGTTATTGCAAAAATATATGTTGATCCCTAGACACTTTTGATGTGTGTATATTGTAAATTACAAAGCATAGAGTTCAAGCAATAATGAAACATTTTTTTAAAACTGGTTCTTTGGTAACTGAACGGCGTGGTGGTAACCGCAAAGAATTACCATTCAGAGAAAAAGTTGCTGCTGTAAAGGGATTTATTTGTAGTTACAATTGCGATGAGCTTCATTATTGTCGGGGGACAACAAAAAGATTTTATCTAGCCGCTGAACTTAACATTAACAAGATGTGGCGTATGTATAACACTCAAGCACAAAATAATTTAAAAGTGAAGAAGGCATATTTCAGAAAAATATTTAATACGCATTTTAATTTAGGGTTTGGCCCTCCCCGAACAGACGTCTGCTCAACTTGTTTGCAGCATAATGAGTTATTAAAAGTAGAGAAAGATACATCAAAACGAAATGCTATTATGATAGAAAGAAGAGTTCACAAATTGCGAGCCAAAGCATTTTTTGATTTAGTTCGCGAAGAGAAAGCTAATATGATGACGTTTTGTTTTGATTGTCAAAAAAATTGTCCCATGCCGAAGCTTCCTGATCAATCCACGTATTATTCTAGCACTCTCACCGCCACGCATGTATACAGTTTGCCAAAGCAGCAGGCCATGTGCGCGGCGCGCCGCCCATCCCATTTCTTTAGCGACCCGCCAAGCTTAATTTGAGAGAACTTTTGCGGCACGCCAAGTGGCACGCTGGCAGGACACGCCATATATTTTATCAGCGGGCCGTGTGGTCCGCTGTGACCCGACGAATTCAAATAGATTTTTTGGTTTTGGCTTGCCCGATACGGAGTCAAAACCAATTGTATCGAAATAATGTATTCAAAAACCTATCTATGAAAAAAAAAAAACGAGGAAAATCGGACTCTATTGCCATGACCATTCAGTTGGTAATTAACTAAGAAAAACCAGTTTCCCAAGACGATATTTATTAATATTTTGCTCAAAAAAATCAGCTTACAAAATTTAAAAAGAATCAAACATTGGATACATCAGACAAAAATATTACTTTAAATGAATTTCTGCGTAGCATTCCGTACAAACACTAGGTTGCGTTGGGCATTTCACACAGACAGTATTCACTTTCTTTGTCTTGTTCCTGGCTTCTACGGCTGGTAGACCCTGAGCTCGGTATCTTTCGTAACAGTGAATGCATCTTCGGCGAACTAGTCTTCCTCTATGATCATTGAGCGATGTTTTGCTGAATTTGTGTTCTGACTGCCTATTTGAGCTCGCTGCTGAGCTTTGCCTAGGGGTCAATCTTAACATCTGTAGACAGAGGTTTTCCCTGAATTTATAATAACCTGCGCCACGCACCCCTTTTCCGTCTCAGTATATTTCTTGCTACTAAGTCGCTTGTGCTGTTTATAAATGATGTAGGCATTTGTAACAGCTGTAGAAAACAAAAGATCTATAGCTAGTTTCTGAAACCAACGAATACTTCTTCGGGCAGGACTTGAATAACTTGCTAGTTGATCTGACAAATCAATGGAACACTTGTGTTTATTATATTCTGTTATCGCAATAGGTTTCATAACCCTTTTGTTTGGGTTCCTTTTACTAGTTTAAGTTACAAAACCATTGGAGTGTTTTGTGGATAAAGCCAAAACGTCACGTTTATCTTTCCACTTCAATACAAGAACGCCATTATTGTTTTGCAATGCAACCATTTCACCCCTTTTTAGTTTTTCTTCTATGACTTCTTTTGGCAGTACCTTCCGGTTTTTTCTTAGAGTTCCTATTAGGTGTGTATTATTTTCTAATAATTTTTCCGCCAGGTCGACGCTGGTGTAAAAATTATCTGTTACTACACTCCTGCCTACGCCAAGATATGGTTGACAAAGCTTCATAACCACATTTGTAGCCATATTGTCCTGCCGTACTGCCTTTTTGCCTTCGTAAATGATGAAATCATGAGTGTAACCATCATCATCACATAGCTTGAAAAGTTTCATGCCAAATTTGTGGCGTTTGCCAGGAATATACTGCATAAATAATATGCGTCCTCTAAAAGCAACCATGCCTTCATCCACAGTAACATATTCACCCGGTGTTTTTGAATTTTGAAATCCATTTGTTAATAGCTCCACTAAACGCCTTATTTTTATTAGCCGGTCAGCATGATTAGACCCTATAAAGACGGTGTCTTCAAAATGCCAACATCTGAGCAACAGCTCGAATCTGTTCCTGGCCATAGTTTGACCAGCTACTTTATTTTCATAGAGAATATTTTTGCTCCAATAGTCACTAATTTTAGGTAACTTTTTAAGTCCCATATAAACTAACAGGCCTAGGAATTTCCACATTTCTTCAGGAGTGCAGTTTGTCCACTTAGCGATTCTCATGTTGCGTGTGACGACATTGAGTAATTTTGATTTGTTGGCGTATGAATTAGTCATTTGTACCATAAGATTTATAATTTCGTCGGTAAGAAATAATCGGAAACAATCTAATTCCATTTCACAGTTACTAGGAACATTGATACCTGGTTGTATGTCCAGTGGAAACTGCTTCTGTCGTGAATCCTCAGGATAGTGCCACTCCAAAGTCAATGACTGCGTTCGAAGTTCACTCAAAGCGATATCATTGTCAGAGGCTAACGAAGTTTCATCATCATAACTTGATTCAGATTGCGATGAACCCGATGCAAGCGATGGTAGATAGTCGGGATCGCTTTCGGAATCCGACATGTTGAACACGCGTAAGAAAAAGCGCGCGAAAACCCTTTAGCAGCAGGCTACGTGGGCGGCGCGCGGCCAACTGACCTAATTACAGTGATGGCCTGCATATTTGATTTATTGACAGTTAGTAACGGACAAAAATGCAAAAGTTTTAGCAGTAAATTTTTGGTGCGCCGGCCGCCCACATGGCCTGCCGCAACAAACAAAAAAATCAGTAATAGCTTGCTGCACTAGAATTTACGTGGGCGGCCGGCGTACCACATGGCGGTGAGAGTGCTAGACAATTATATCTTTATAACTGTACCGTTATCCAAGGAAATTCAAAGACAAAACTTTCAAAGGAAAATACTTTTGCTTACTGCTGGACTGAAGACACTTTTGCGAAAGGCTCAAATGAAATAGCCTCTATTGTATTCCACCGACTTTGTTCAACAGATTTTGTTGGGATAAAAACAGTACTTCTGATTGCCATGATTGACAATGATAGCTAAGTGGCTGACAAATTATGCCCCAGAAACAGTAAAAGTTGTTGAAATAGTGTTCCCCGTAGTAGGACATTCATTTATACCGCCGGATCGAGTATTCGGGATGATTGAAAAAGACTTACGCAAACAAGAAATCATCAAAAATCCCGAAGAATACTTGAAAGTTATTGAAAATTACAGTACTGTAATTAAACTAGGAGTTGACTTCAAAGTTTATGACTGGAGAAGCGCTATGAAGGCTTGTGTCAAAGATGTCGGTCAGTGGCACTTTCAATTCCAAAAGTCTAAAAGATTTTTTATTAAAAGAACAAAGAGTAGAGTTGACGTAGTAGTAAAGGGAGATTTATTTTATAAAATAAGTGACGGACTGTACAGAGGGATAACAAAAAAAAAAAACCTTTCATACCATGACTGTTGGTGAAATTATTTCTTCTGGGCGTGTAAATGAGAATAAGTTAACAGATGTGAAAAATTTAATAATAAAACATTACGGAGACAATTGGACGGAAGATGAGGGATTGATGTACTATAAATCATTAGTTGAGACAGAGAATACAGATGTCGATGAGGTTTTATGCGAATCTCAGAATGAGGAACCTATTTTACGAATATGATTATTTTTCTCTTTATTATTTTCATTATTATTGTGATTAAAAGTAAACATACAGATTAAAAACTTTTCCTGTAAGTACTTATAAATTTTTAATTTTGTTTTACTGCTTACCTAGATGGTCATGATGTTCCTACGTATAGTTTTGTCAATATAACAATACAAACCATTTCATGCGTTTTCTTTAAATTCCTTGACATTAACTTTGGATTTCGCAAAGTATCAAGAGAACTTGCTCACGTATTGTTTGATTTCAAAGATGGCGTTGACTGTTTCAAAAATGGCAGTCTCCAACACAGTTACTATCAAACCCGGAAGTTTCCAATAATGCGTAACAAAGCCAGCCATCTCCATTTGTTTTTTAACGATTTCTTCAAATACTTTCTCAATATTTCTATTAAATTGCTTGAAATTACTAAAACATATAGCTAGTAAGTATAATTTTGCGAAATATAAAGTATTTTGACAAAATAATGAATCAAAATACGTTTTTCATGTTTATTTCAAATGTAAGTAAAGTGGAGAATGCCGTTTTTTATATTAAATGACTATAGAAAACTTGTATGAGTAGATAAAATTTCTTACCTGATTACGTCCCCAGTATCTCAAAGCAATCGTTATTTGCAAAACAGAAGATAATCCACCTCCACCCGTGTCCATATCAAAAGATCTGCCAATTAGCTGGTCTAAGAACGTTACACCACCTTTAGAAAATCGATATTTTAAGCGAAACTGTTCATCGGTATATAAATCAAAAGGATTTTCTCTTTTTCTAAAAGAATCCACATATAACGACTTCGCTTATAAACATATAACGACTTCGCTTATAACGACTAACCGCTTTTAACGACGACAATGTTTACTCAAGTTAGGTTTCATAGTTAGGTACTGAGAAAAAGTAACCGTTTAGTGCGACTCCGGTTTAAGCGACCATCTGCTTATAGCGACCATTATTTATGATAATACGTCCGGTTAAAACGACGCGCAATGTTTTGTTTACACAACCTACGCACCAATACCTCGGCGCCCCAACATCACCCCGCCCCGCGTGCATCCTTAGTGGCGTGCGTAAATCATAGTTAGTGTTTGTCACTTGTTATGACAAGTTCTTAAAGCTCGACAAAATGAGTTCTGTGAAGCGAAAGTGTTTTACAATTGAAGAAAAAAGTGCAATATTATTCCGATTAGAAGCCGGTGAATCAAATGCAACCATCGCAAAGGAGTTTGGCGTATCTCATTCTACAATTTCTACAATAAAGAAGAATAAATATAAGATCGAGCCGCTGTTTAGTGCTAATGTTTTGAAATGCAAACGTGTAAGGACTTCTACTCATGAGCAGGTGGATAAGGCATTGTTACAGTGGTTTAAGCTTCAGCGCGACCGGGGAATACCCGTTAATGGGCCTCTGCTACAAGAGAAAGCAAACTTTTTTGCTAGACAGTTAGACATGCAAAATTTCACATGTTCGATGAGTTGGATAAACCGTTTTAAAGTAAGATACAACATCGTCAGTGGTAAGATTGCTGGCGAGTCTTTATCAGTTCAACAAGGTGATGTAGTCGATTGGTTAGAAAAGGTTTGGCCTATTCTGCGTGCGCAATTTAGAGATGATGAAATTTTTAATGCAGATGAGACCGGGCTGTTTTATAAATTAACCCCAGACAAGACTTTGAAATTTAAAGGCGAAAAATGTACAGGAGGGAAATTATCAAAGGAGAGAATTACTGTGATGGTAGCAGCCAACATGAGTGGCACTGTTAAAAAAAAACTTCTCGTAATCGGAAAATCTCAACGTCCCAGATGTTTTAAAAATGTACGGCATTTGCCAGTGGATTATGAGCTGCTGACATTTTTAACAAATGGATACGCGCATGGGATCGTGAACTTATGAAAAAGAACAAGAAAATTCTGCTGTTAGTTGACAACTGTCCTGCACATCCCCATATTGAAAACTTGAAAAACATAACCCTGGTATTTCTGCCTCCAAACACAACATCAGTGTTGCAACCCATGGATCAAGGGATTATTCGAGCTTTGAAATCACATTTTCGTAAAAACCTTGTCCTGAAAATGATCCAGTTACTAGACGGTCGCGGAAGCAGTAGTGTTGATTACTCAAAGATAACTGTTCTTGATGCTATTCTAATGATTCAAGATGCCTG
Source organism: Diarsia rubi (assembly GCA_932274075.1). NCBI lineage: Eukaryota > Metazoa > Arthropoda > Insecta > Lepidoptera > Noctuidae > Diarsia > Diarsia rubi. The sequence continues at coordinate 11,483,481 of OW026413.1, forward strand.
GACCCAACTCAAGCAAGACACAATTTTTAACTGTTACAAACACGCTGGTTTTGTCCGAAGCAATGTAGACTGTAGCGTAACTTCGAACGCAGATGATTTTAACGAAGAAGACGACGTACCGCTGAGCACTTGGGTGAGGGCTATTGATAAACATCAGTTTCCCATAACAAACGAGGAGTTTGAACAATACGCGTATGTCGATGATGCTGTCGCCACTTGTGAAGAACCGTCTGATGAAAACATTGTGGTAAATATCATCGCCAACGACGCGAATGGCAAGGATAGCGACGGTGATGATGACGAACCAGAGGAGATTCATCCTACCGTGAGTGTGTCTGAAGCTCTGAAGGCTGCGGAAACGCTCAATGAGTTTGTTCAAACTAACTTCGATGATGATCTTATGAAAACAATGATGTCACGAATTCACAATGCTGTACGAAGTTCTTATTACCGAACAAAAGTTAGTCAAAAACAAACTCAAATAACTGACTTTGTACGTTAGTTAGTAACAGAATTTTCGTGTAGTGCGTGTGTATGTATTTTATCTCTTTGTATTACAGTACATAATGTACATAACTATTTTTGTAATTTGGAATGTTTAAGAACCATTAAAATGAAGCTTTATGTGATTCCTACAAAATGTTTTATTTACCTAAATAAGAAAATCAAACTTTCCCAATTATAATAAATATGTATTCGTAAGTTAAGTACATGGAATATTTCTTAAGTACATACATTCTGTATGTACTTAAGAAATAATCCGTTTTGTACGTCATCCGGTTAGTACGACATAGTATCGCCGGTCCCTTGAAAGTCGTTATATCCGGATTCTACTGTATTTTAACTTTTCTTTGAACCTGCATTAGATTTATAATGTTATTTACTTGTTCTACTTCTTCTATTGCATTTAATTCCATAATCAAAACGAATGTAAAATACTTTAAATTCCCGAAAAACAAACACAAACCGTGGTATTTTTTTTTTAAGGTTATTCTTGCTTTAAACAAGGGTGCAGGCGCGCATAACTTGGATATAGCGGTTGTTCGAATACAACTGTCAAAGTTATACTCGATATCCATACTATACTAATATTATAAATGCGAAAGTAACTCTGTCTGTCTGTCTGTCTGTCTGTCTGTTACTCTTTCACGCCTAAACGGCTGAACGGATTGTGATGAAATTTGGTATGGTGATAGATGATAACGTAGAAATGGTCATAGGCTATAAATAATCACGCCATCGTTCTTAGGGGGTAGGCAGTAGGCAGATAACTAAATTGAGTTAGTGATTTTTAGTCGTTTTTGTTGGGACTTTTGCTCTTTCACGTCTAAACGGCTGAACAGATTTTGATGAAATTTAGTAAGGTAATAGATGGTTACCTAAAAACGGATATAAGATCAAAATGATCACGTCATCGTACTTAGGGGGTAGGAAGTAGGCAGAAAACTGAATTGAGTTGGTGATTTTTTTATGGTTTTTGCTGGCTCTATCATGCCTAAACGGCTGAACGGATTTTGATGAAATTTAGTTAGGTGATAGATAGTAACCTAGAAAATGATATGGGCTATTAATATTCATGTCGTACTTAAGGCGTAGGCAGTAACAGTGGAGGTGTGCCCCGCTTGGGCGGAGCCCCGCCGTGTTCTCGTAGCGGCGCGGCGATCGGCGGCGGCGACCTCTCGCGCCCGGCCCTGGTGCAAGCCATGGTCCGGGGCGAGGAGGAATGGGACGCCGTCGCCTCCTTCTGCGAAGCAGTGATGCTAGCGAAGGAGGTGGCGGAACGCGAGAGGGAGAGAACCTCTCGTCCCAGCCGCCGCGGGAGGCGCTCCGGGCGTCGGGGGTCCCGCGATGATCTCCGGCCACCGTAGACGCGGGCCTGTGGACGGTGAGTGATGGGCTAACTCGCCGTCCGTCCGTCTCACGACGAAAACAGGCCGTGTCGACGGCGCGTTCGTGTTCCACGCGCGCCTCAAAGATATGTCAGCAACATGGGAGGGGCCCGAAAGGGCCGACGCCTGTCGGGGCTGCGGGTAGTCCTCTGGTTATCGCGGCCTCGACATAGAGGGCAAAGAAGGAACATGGGTGGTTTTTAGTCAGTAGAAGTCTGACACTCCCTTTCGCTCTGCCCAAGAGCGGGAGGGGTTATTCGATGATTTTACACACACCAAAAAAAAAAAAGAAGGCGTAGGCAGTAGGCAGAAAACTAATTAAGTTAGTGATTTTTAATCGTTTGTTTTAAAAGTTTACCTCATTCACGCCTTAACGTCTGAACGGATTTTTATAAGACTTGGTTAATATAAAGATAGGATCCTAGGCACGGACACAGGCTACTTTTTACGGCGGGAAAATACCTCATTCCCGCGGAAATCTAGCGTGATCGTGTCAAGAAGCGCATGACGCCATAGCTACTGAAATGATTTTGATGTTTTTTTTTTAACTGAGTGTTACTAAGACTTCAAGTTAGTATTTGATCACTTTTCTAACTTAGAGGGTCGGTAGGCGCCATAATTTAGGGAATTTATGATAAAATTTTGATGCAACTGTCTTTATTTAACAGTTTTACTTGGATCGAAACTTAGCGACATTCCATCACACTACTTAACTTATAGGGTAGGAAGGTACCAAAATTCAGACTACTTTTTACTTCGGGAAAATATCACATTCCCACAGGAACCTATACACAGCTACCTATCTACAACATTAAAACTCTGTCTAGAATCTCATTACGCCAAAACTATTGATCTGATTTGTATACGATTTTTTATTCAACTGACTGTTACATTACATACAGATAAAATCTAATTACCTACACCACAGAATTAATATAGTACTACATAACTAGCTACGCTTTAAACTTGAGGAGGTAATTAGATAGACATTTATACGAACTTTAAGCTCAGTAATCAATCATAGTGATAAGTTAATAATACTCATTTTAGACAAAGAAACGGATAGGTAATCAGTTCATCACCGAAATTATAACACCTACACTTAGTTTGTTTACTATTCAACGAGGGAAAATAATTCAATATAACGCAAACCTTCAAATCATACGTCGTCGTAGTGAATACAAGACGCTGCGCCGAGCGAAGAGGCGGTGCGGCGCGAGGGGAGGGCCGTGCCCAACTGTGCCTACCCAAGCGGGCAGACGCACGAGGGCAGACGTCGTCGTCGCACGTATGCGAATATTGAAATTTTGCGTTACGAAACTCTATTCGTTGCGTATTTTTGGTTAGCTAAAAACGTTCTTTTTAAATTCCGAGTTGAAATAGGTACTACGGTCTACGCGTAGTGTCTGTAAGCTTTAATTTAGTCCTTTGTTTTAGATATCTAAATTAATATTTGGTTGGTTATTATTTTTGAGTACTTAGTTACATTTTTATTATTAGGTAGTTAAGGTAGCTGTTAGATGTAGGTATTTTCTTAACCAATCATTCATATCTCTAGGTTTACTCAGATACGTATTATTCTTTTTGTTAATTCTCAATTTTATTCATGTGTAGGTTAAGTGTTTTTTAGCTCACATCAGGATATTTATAGTTCGTAGTAAATTAGTTTAGTGATAGATTTTGTCATTATACAGTGTGATTCTTTATAATGTGCACATATCGAAATGGGGGAATCTATGCTTAATTTTATTGACGGAAAAATTATTAAAAAAAATCTAAATATTTTTTAATATTTTATATGGAATTTTGTCTGCTACTGTGACCCCAGTGTAAACAAAACGGTGTAACTTTTAAACTAAATTATCTATCGCGATGAAACAAACTCCATAATGATTGGAAGCAATTAGGCGTCCTCGTAAAATGAAAATTGTGGAAAAAAACTACCCTCAATTGAAAATAAACACGTTTTTTGATCAAAAAAACTTTTTTTTTTCATAACTTTTACATAAAATTGTTTCATCGCGATAGATAATTTAGTTTAAAAGTTACACCGTTTTGTTTACATTGGGGTCACAACAGCGGACAACATTTTTGAAAATTCCATAAAAAATATTAAAAAATATTTAGATTTTTTTAAATATTTTTTCCATCGATAAAATTAAGCATAGATTCCCTCATTTCAATATGTGCACATTATAAAGAATCACACTGTATGTACTTTTATGTTAGTTTTGATAGATAAGTAGGTAGTAGTGAAGAAAATTGTGTATTGTGGTGTGGTACATAAATTCAATATTTTTGAATTTATTTAGTTAATTTAGGTTTTAGGTATAAAAAGTTTGTCAGGTGCATAGTTGTTTTGGTTCAATACGTTATTGATTGATTTAGATATTTAGGTTTTAAGTAAAAAGGTTTGCTTTATCGAAGTTTTTATAAAAAATTGTCTTACGTTGTAGTTTTTAAAACTACCGATTTTTAAAATCTTTAATTATTGTTTTCGATATGCCACGCAAACGTAAATCCAATCTAAGCCGTAGTTCTAGCAGAGCTCAAACTGCAAAAGTTGCTAGAAGCCAAGAATCTGAAGAGCAGACTCAGACGCGTCAGATGTTAGATTCTCAGCGTCATGCGACTCAAAGAGCTTCTGAGACCTATACGCAGACTCAAGCCCGTAGGACCTTAGATGCTGAGCGCCACGCATCTCAAAGGGCCTCTGAGACGTTTACACAGACTCAAGCCCGTCAGGCCCTAGATGCTGAACGCCACGCATCTCAAAGAGCCTCTGAGACGTTTACGCAGACTGAGACCCGTCAGGCCCTGGATGCTGAACGCCACGCATCTCAAAGAGCTGCTGAGACAGTGGAACAGACTCAGACACGTCGAGTTTTAGATGCTGAACGTCACGCGCAATTGATTGCGGCAGAGACTGACGAAGATTCACAAAGACGACGTCTTTTAAATGCTGAACGGCAGGCAGAAAGAAGACGTACGATTTCAATGAGTACGTGGGAGGCATTTAATGGTGCCGCTTTTGAGTATGACCCTTTGATCGACTATGTTAATCACCGATTGGTTATCATTGGGAGAATGGATAAAAAATGCAGATATTGTGAAGCACTGAAATGAAAAGAAGAAACTCCAGGTATGTGCTGTTCTGGTGGAAAGGTTAAAATTCCATTACTTGGCGAGCCAGAGGAACCTCTTAAATCTTTACTTTTATACGACAGTAACGAATCGCGCCGGTTTTTAAGCAGGATTAGAAAGTATAATTCTTGCTTTCAGATGACGTCATTTGGTGTAGATAAGGAGGTCGTAATGCCTGGATTTTCACCTACTTTTACCATCCAAGGACAGGTGTATCACAGGATTGGTTCCTTACTTCCCGCAAATAATGAACAACCAAAGTTTTTGCAACTTTATTTCATGGGCGATGAAGAAAACGAAGCTGATCGCAGGTGTCAAAATATACAAGGAATCGAAAGGGATACTGTTTTAAAAATCCAGAGAATGTTGCATGAACATAATCGCCTTATCAATACTTTCAAAACAGCACTAGAAAGAATGCCGGGAGAGGATTATAGGTTGGTGATGCACCCCGATCGCACACCAAGTGGGGAACATGAAAGGCGGTATAATGCACCGTTAATAAATGAAGTCGCAGCCTTGGTTACAGGCGAACAGTTTGCTACCCGTGATATAGTTTTACAGGCCCGAGATGACACATTAACCAGGGTGCCTGATACTCATAAATTTTATGATGCGTTGCAATATCCGATCATATTTAGTAAGGGACAAGAGGGGTACCACTTTCAAGTTCCTCAAATTAATCCTGTAACAGGTCTTCCCTTGCATAACAAAAAGGTTTCATGCATGGATTTTTATGCCTACAACATGATGATACGAGAAAACAACTTTAACATTGTACAAAGATGCAAGCAACTGGCCAATCAGTTTTACGTTGACATGTAAGTTAAAAAGTAAGTTAAGTTTTGTAGATTTCTCTACTTTAAACAGTACGGAGTTTATCCTTTTTATCCCCTGATGTACCCAAGTCTGTTCGTCCTGGGCATGGTTGGGTACGCCAGGTTGGCAGTAAGAAGGGACGTGGCGTTAGTGAAGTACGTAGCGAGTGTACTGCTAGGGTTACTGCATCACCCCGAGGTATTGGCTGCGTTGCGGCTGCGCGCACCGGATAGGTGCGTGGTAGCGCGCCGCCGCCCCGCATTGTTAGATGTGCCAGCGACGAGGACTAACTTACTTAAGTTTGCTCCTATGTCACGAGCCGCGCGTGTTATTAATATTATAATGGTATCGGAGGATTTATTTGGTCAAAACCTGGCGAAATTTATTCAAAGGGCACAAATAGTTATTGAAAATGGGGTGCAACTATGAGCTTTGTCATGTTTTACGGATTTTTCTGTAGTTTAATTTAATTTTACATTTTTGTTTTATGTTGTGTCTTATAGCTTCGTATTGGATGTATTGTCTGTAATGTTGCTATAACTAGTGGTAAATAAATAAATAAATAAATGTACGTTAAAGTTGAAAGCGAGAGGTTACGGTACATATCATTAAATCAAACTAAACTAAGAGCAGAGAATTACATCCATCTTCAAGACGCTGTGGCAAATAACGCTAATTTAAATCCAAATAACTTAGGTCGTATGGTCATTTTACCGTCTTCATTTGTAAATAGCCCGCGGTACTTACGTGTGTACACATGGTCGCCCTGACTTATTCGTCACCTTTACTTGCAACCCAGCCTGGCCCGAAATAGTCAATCAGTTGATGCCGGGGCAAAGCGCAATAGATAGTCATGATGTAGTCGCAAGAGTTTTTAGACTAAAAGTTAAAAAACTAATGGATGTGATTAATAAAGGCCGAGTGTTCAGAGAAGCGCGCTGCTTTATGTACTCTGTCGAATGGCAGAAACGTGGACTGCCACATGTCCATATATTATTGTGGTTAAAAGATAAGTTACGACCCGATCAAATAGATAACATAATCAGCGCTGAAATACCGGATCCTAACATTGACAAGACTCTCCATGACATTATTGTAAAAAATATGATTCACGGTCCATGCGGACCCGAAAATCCACAGTGCCCCTGCATGAAAGACGGAAAATGCACAAAAAAAATTCCTCGCAAGTTAGTGAAAGAGACCGTTCACAACGACCACGGATACCCGCAGTATCGTAGAAGAGCGCCAGCAGACGGAGGTCGAACAGCAACCGTGAAGCTCCGAAATGGTAGCTACGTTACGGTTGATAATAGTTGGGTAGTCCCCTATTCACCAATTTTATCAAAAATGTTTAACGCCCACATAAATGTTGAGGCATGCAGTTCAGTACGCGCCATCAAATATATTTGCAAATATATAAACAAGGGTAGTGATCAAGCTATTTTCAATTTTAGAAATACTGATCTTGCGAATCCCGTAGATGAGGTACAAACTTATCAGTCTGGTCGGTATGTCAGCAGCAACGAAGCCGTGTAGCGTCTGTTAGGATTTCCGTTGCACGAAAGGCATCCCACCGTGACACATCTCAGCGTGCATTTAGAAAATGGTGAACGCGTTTATTTTAATGAACACAATTTCCACGAACGAATAACTACTCCGCCAAAAACCACGCTCACTGCTTTTTTTGATCTTTGTATCAGAGATGAGTTTGCAAAAACTCTTCTTTATGTCAAGATGCCGAGGTATTATACTTGGGATGCAAGTAGGAAAACTTGGAAACGCCGCATTCAAGGTACTTCTGTTCAGGATTGGCCTGGCGTCAAATCTGGAGATGCTTTAGGACGAGTTTATACGGTTCATGTTAGTAACATGGAATGTTTTTGTCTACGCATGCTTTTACACCATGTGCGCGGACCTACCTCTTTCAATGATCTAAAAAAATACAACACACAAGATTATCCTACATTTCGAGAGGCATGTGAGGCAAGAGGATTACTGGAGAATGACAACCATTGGGATGTGACACTGGAAGAAGCTGCTCAATGTAGATCAGCAGGCAAGATGAGAGAGCTATTTGCTGTATTAGTAGCGACATGTGGTCTTTTAAATCCTCAACAATTGTGGGATAAATACAAAAATGATATGACAGACGATATATTGCACAGATTACAAGAGCAAAATCCCAATGTCACGTACAGTGATTTAATTTACAATGAGGGTCTGACAAAAATTGAAGACCAGGTTAAAACAATTTCTGGAAAGGATTTATCAGATTATGGAATGATCAGACCACAGAGAACCGAGGAAATCAGTAGCGATTTAATACGGGAACAAGATTACGATACTGCTTCCTTACAACAACAATTGACAGAGTCTGTTCCACGTTTGATCCCAGAACAAAGGTTAGTATTTGACAATGTTTTCAAAAAAAACGAAGATGGCGAAGGTGGTTTGTTATTTTTGGATGCTCCCGGAGGCTCGGGAAAAACCTTTCTTTTAAACTTGCTTTTAGCGCAAATCCGAAAAGATAAAGGAATTGCTGTAGCAGTTGCCTCTTCCGGAATAGCCGCCACTCTGCTCAATGGTGGTCGAACGGCACATTCGGTGCTTAAACTGCCATTAAACTTAGCCCATGAAGAAATGCCAGTCTGTAATATAAGTAAAAACAGCGAGCGTGGACGTATGTTGCAGCAATGTAAATTATTAGTTTGGGATGAGTGTACTATGTCCCATAAAAGAGCAATTGAAGCTCTAGATCGGACTTTGAAAGACATCAAGAGTAATCCAAATATCATGGGGGGGATGGTGGTACTTTTAGCGGGCGATTTTAGACAGACTTTGCCGGTTATCACTAAAGGCACCCCTGCAGATGAAATAAATGCGTGTTTAAAAGCGTCAACGTTATGGGTGCACGTAAAAACGTTTAGTCTGTCTACAAATATGAGAGTGCAACTACACAATGATGTACAATATCGACAATATGCTGCTGCTCTTCTTAAAATTGGAGAAGATCGTATGGCAAAGGATGGTAATGGCATGATTACATTGGATCGTGAATTCTGCAATGTTGTGCATAATCCAGATGATCTAAATAACTTCGTCTATAGCGAACTGCTAACTAATATGAGGAATAGAGAATGGTTATGTGAAAGAGCAATTTTAGCGCCGACGAATGAAATGGTGGGACAGATAAACGAGCAAATTATGTCACGCGTGGAAGGTGATATTGTTGAGTTTCTCTCTGTAGACACTGTAATGGATACTGAACAAGTAACATCATACCCTGTAGAATTTCTTAATTCTTTAGAACTGTCGGGAGTACCTTCACACAAACTGAGGCTGAAAGTAGGCGTTCCTGTCCTTTTGATGCGGAATTTAGATGCACCAAGACTGTGTAATGGCACACGGTTGCAAGTAACACACCTCGGTCGCAATATTGTAAAAGCAATCATTATGACTGCAAAAGGAGAGAACGTTTTAATCCCCCGTATACCCACCCATAATTCCGACAGATTTGCCATTCCAGTTTAAGAGATTACAGTTTCCGCTGAAAATCGCATTCGCTATGACGATAAATAAAGCTCAGGGGCAAACATTAAAAGTAGACGGCATTAATTTAGAAAAGAGTTGTTTTTCTCACGGACAATTATATGTGGCTTGCTCACGTGTTTCAAGTCCACAGAATCTCCATGTGTTGGCCAGAGAGGGAAAAACAAAGAACATAGTGTAACGTCGCACGTTACATTTTGCACAAAACAAAACATATAAACTAAATTAACAATAAAAACAGCAACATTCCAATGTTTACTTTCATCCACCTGTCAAGGAACCGCAGACGTCAAAATATAATAACCATAGAAAATTACAAGTAGTGCGGTAGCAAATAGTAATTACTAAAAGCACAAGATGCATCAACTATCGGGCGCGCGAGTGAGGATTTATCTATGGGCTCGCGTATGTCCCATCTCTATCCAACGCTGCCAACGCGATCTTTTCGTTTGACATTAGGAATTTTGGTTTTTCCCGAAGCGGTCACACGTCTCACCATATCTAAATTATATGTGATTTCACACGTGTCTTAACTCGCCATTATCCGGGCCTAAAACAATTGCCTACCTAATCAACATAATTCTCCGCCATCGAGCAATTAAATTCGGTGTCTTTGAAACCCCCATACTGGGGTCCAAAGTTCCGGCTAGAGCACCCTCAAGTTCGCGTTAGTTACGCGGCTGGTTCCGTCGTGCGTGCTTAAATCGGGCCGGCATCGGACTTCCCACCTGTTGGCCATACTTGCCACGTGGGCCGAGCCGGGCCGACGTAAAGAAGAGCTGGCCATCACCCCTACGCATCCAGCGTGGCACCTCGCTGCGGTCATCGCCACGCCGGCTATCAGGGCAGTACAGCACATCCCACAGGGATGCCTTAGGAGTTTGTGTCCGTAGACCTTCCCACACCCATTTTTTTTATTTAAATATATTTTATGTAGACTGGTTGCGTGGTCTTATTTATATTAACCTGCGCCACGCACCCCTTTTCCGTCACATTGGCGCCCAAAAACGTGGTTTTACGGTCACATATTCCTTAGGGTAACCTTGTGGGTATTTTTTTTTATACAATGTGGATCTGGAACTACGACATTAAATTAAAACTAGCACTGTACTAGTCCATCGAAACATTTTAAAACACGAAGATTAGTAGTTAGTGGAAAATTTAAAAATTTCAATTTTCAAACAAAATAAATAGCAGAATCAACTGCATAAAAAGTAAACACGCTTTAACTACGAAAAGTCACTGACCTAGTGCGCGGGGTGCAGCGAGCGGCGGCGATGTTGGGCGTAGGTACTTTTTATCGGAGAACAACAAATCAGCGGCATAAACTCACTAAGTTGCGAGTTGTTAATTAATAAAAGATCACTGATTGAATAATTAATCACTTAAAACCTTATTTGAGGCATAATTAAACTAAAAAACTTACTAACTTAACCTAAATCACAAAACTAGCTACCTAATAAATGCCTAAATAACTAATATTACACTAACACCAATAAGTCACAGTAACCTATGCACTAATCCAAATATCATAAATCGTCTTTAATCACAATAACAACAAACTTTTCATAAAATCACGACAATGCGCGCGCGGCTCGTCTTGTGATAAAAAAAGTAGGCGTGTGCTCTCCTCAAAGGGCGCCGCTATGCACTGACTGACATAGTTACCGAGTCAAGGACTTTTTGCCGAAAAAAATTCCGCTCACACACACACTCGCAATTTTCTATGCACCACTAATGCATTATTTGCGTAAGTAATATTACTTTTTCTTTATAATTGTAGTATTTTGTGGGAGTGTGCGGGGCGCGTCAGAGTGGGATCGTATGACACCTTTCTCTGTCTTTCAAGCGTATTGAGACGTTGAGAATAGAATCGTAGGTTTTTGCACAGGTTCCTGACCTTACAATGTTTACCTATTATTACGGACTCCGATCTACATCATGTTGAAAAATAAGAAAATGAAAAATAATTTCCTGTGGCTAAAGTAGTCATTGGATTTGATTGATTTTTTGTATACGGGTCAAGAGCATGCCTTTCTTTACGTGGTTTAGAGGAATGTCAATCGTCCTGCTCCACATTGTATATGTTGGTGTCATTGGTGGTTGTATTGTTTTTGTAAAACGTTTTGGTTGACAGCAACTAAGGTGTACGCAGCGGTACCTTAAATTTATATTGGTAGGAACGGTTTGCTCCGTTGCAATATAATTGTTATTTTAATTGTTATTTTTAGGAAGAACGCATTTATCGTTCTACTATAGAGGTAGGGCTAATAGTAACGGCTCGCCCCGGGGAGGTACCACGCTCTTTCCTATTTCTTCCGGTAAGCAGCTCTGCTGTGTGCTGGATGAAGGGATTGGGTTGCCGGGTTTTCAATTACTGGCTACTTTAGACATACAACCTTGTCTACTGATGACACAAACAGCGTTGATATCAAATATCGCTTGTATGTGTCAATTTTTCTTAAATAACTTAGAATCATTTTTTTTATATTTTAAATTAAACATTATTCAATTAACAGTAATTACATAATTATCAATTATAAAAACAAGCATTAGTACTTAATACTAAAAATATTGTCACACAACTTGTACCTTCAACTTGTCTTTTGGAATTTATAGCCTAAATATCAATAAATCTTGTACTAGTATACATTTGACCTGGATCACTAATGTTCCATACAGTGAACGTTTTTTATTGTTGACAACTCAAAAGTACAGTACTATTACTTTGATTTACCAGCTGTTTCCAACAAGTGTTGCACCACAATTCCCACCTACTAACTGTCAACCAATCCACTAACCAACCAACCTATTAACAGCCTAACATACCATCCTACTAACTGTCTACCTGCCTATTAACTTGATACCACTTGCCTTGTTAAATATTGTTGTTTCTGAGTTCAGCCAACAGCAAAAATTTGTCATTGGATGTCAATAGTGACTCATATTTTAATTTTCATAACTATTATTGTCACCATTTTCAGAATTTAATGGCATAAGCGTACACATTAGTTGCACCGATTTAAAAAAAATAAAAAAAAAAAAAAAATTTAATTTACTAACTTCAAACTTTTTCAAAAAAAAAAAAATTTTTTTTTTTCCTTTTCTTTTGTAACGTAGCTTCCTTCACTTCACACGGACAACAACCAAGACGTTTAATTTCAGTTTATTTTGTAACAGTCGGAGTAATTGACGCTCATCATACCTTGCTGATTGCTATCCAACACTTTCCAGTCTTACGGATAACTTAATATTTATACATTTAAACTCAATTTGAAGTAACAACAAATTTTTCTTGTTTAAACTACATTCAATATGGCACATCCGGTAAAATTCATGTCGTTGCAAAAGGCAGAGCTCGAATACGAAGTAGCTATCAGAGGAGAAACACCCGCCACTACTGTTCAGGAATTGCGGAAACAGATTGCAAAATGCGGACCAATGTTTCCTTCTGAGGACATTCTTACGAGTCCATTCGAAGTATCGGTAGATTTAAGTGGAGTTTTAGAGGTTTTAACTAAGGCAGCTACTAATTTAGAATCATCAACTACAGATAAACAGTCACTACTGAAAATTCAAAATCTTTTAAATCATGCTTACCACAGAATAAATAGAATAACTTGTGGAAGTGTTAACAAAACGGAGTACGATGAGTGTGTAAACTTATATAAGTCGATGTTGGTGAAATCAAGTGAGCTGCTCGCATCAGCTTCTGACCCCTTATCACCAGTTAGCAATCAACCTCCATCTACACATAACTTGACTTCTCCAATTCACGTGACGGTGTCATGCGATGGTGGTCAACATAAATTTGCAAAATTAAAATTCGAGGGAAATTCTTGCGTACGTTCCTTCTTACAGCGGGTAAATGAACTTTGTCACGCCAAAGGAATACCAACGGATAAAATCCTCACTCACGCTACCGAGATTTTTACTGGCGGCGCGCTCCACTGATACAGAAGCATTAGAGATTCAGTATCTAGCTGGGATGAACTTGCAAATTTATTAAAACGCGACTTTGATCAGTCAGACTATGACTCTTAACTGAAATCAGAGCGCGAACACAAGGGGAGTCAGAAAATATAGTTATTTACTTGTCAATAATGACAGGCTTGTTTTCGAGGTTGACAAAAGCACTATCTGAGGAAGATAAACTAGAACTTCTTCTACATAACATCCGTCCATGCTATGCTAACATCTTATCGTCAGTGGCCGATATAAAATCAATCGAACAGCTAAGGACTCTTTGTCGTAATTACGAAAACATACAATTGCGCCTTGCTCAATTCAGAGAACCACCAAGACCCTCATCAAATACTTTAGCACCCGAGTTTGCTTATTCAGGAATTTCAACAGATAATAAAGGAAACAATAATTATAATAAAAGGTTTAATCAGTTCAATAAACACGATCAAAAGGATATTATTAATAATAAAACAGTTACAAATAACAGTAACGATTCCTCCATATCCCCTAACTATGTTCATGCCATAGATAAAGGTTCACATAAGAAGATTCCTTATTGCCCACGTTGTCGTAGTAACGAGCATGCTTACAGGAATTGTACGGTAAAGACTGACGAGATCTTTTGTTTTGGCTGCGGCCAGAAAGACATAAAACGTCCAGCTTGCAAGAAATGTAGTAAGAACAGTTCAACTAAGAAAAAAAACTAATCACCGAGAATTGTGTCGTAAACAACTTTGACAGACAAGACTGGGAAAAGTGGTTGCACACAGTTAAATGGTTCCACAAGTCTTACAAAGTTTACACAATTCTCGATAGAAAAGTTAATTTAGATAACAGACCTTACGTATCAGTGCAGATAGAAGGAGTTCCAGCCACTGGACTCTTGGACTCATGTTCGGCCGTCACAATTTTGGGCAACGGTGCTCATACGGTTTTATTGGACCGGGGTATGTCTCTTATCACGGACGACTGCATTGCGGTTAGGGCAGCAGGCGGACAAAATTTACAAAGTATCGGTTACATTCATATCCCAGTTCACTTTGAAAATCAATTCCACATTCTCAAAGCTTTTGTAATACCAGATATCAATACAAATCTCATTCTAGGTGTGGATTTCTGGCGAAAATTTGAATTATGTCCCAAGTATGTTGGTAGTGTAATGATTTCAAACAACTCATTGGAAAACTGTACTCTAGAGAGCTGCAATCGCACCACAATTACGGGTTACAATAACTTAGAGGAGTCACAAAAGCATTTGGCTGATAGTGTAATTAAACAGTTTGAAAGCATTTCATCACAGCACAAGGGTCTAGGAGTAACCGATCTAATAACTCACCACATTGATACAGGTGAAAGTCAACCAATTCGTCAGCGTTATTATCGACTATCTCCTGAAAAACAACGCATCCTGGTAGAACAAGTGGACGAGATGCTTTCCCTCGACGTTGTCGAGCCTTGCGAAAGTGCGTGGTCATCTAAAGTTCTCCTTGTCACCAAGAAAAACGGTCAACCTCGATTTTGTTTAGATAGTCGAAAGCTAAATTCAGTCACTAAACGCGATGCTTACAACTTACCCTATATCTCGGAGATACTAGATAACCTCAGAGACGCGCGTTATCTTTCCAGCATAGATCTATCGAAAGCTTTTTGGCAGATACCGATAGCTGAGGAAGATCGCGATAAAACAGCATTTTATGTTCCAGGCAGGGGCACCTTTCGCTTTAAAAGGACTGCTTTTGGTCTTACGAATGCCCCGGCCACTCAACAGCGTCTAGTTGACCTGCTGTTCTCTGAATTTGATCTTAAAGTCTCCGCATATCTAGATGACATTATAATAATTAGTAGCGATTTCACGTGAACGTACTTTTACGGGTACTAGAAAAGCTCAAAAAGGCGAACTTAACCATTAACCTTGAGAAATGTAATTTTTTTAGTTCGCAATTAAAATATTTAGGCTACGTAGTAGATGCTTCAGGTTTGCGGACCGATCCTTCCAAAGTTGATGTTATACTAAAATATCCAGCACCAACCAATAAGAAAGAACTTAAGCGTTTTCTAGGTACGGCGACCTGGTACAGACGTTTCGTTCCCAACTTTAGTACTATAGCTGGTCCCTTAAACAAATTAACATCAACAAAGAAGGGTACCCCGCCATTTAAATGGACCCAAGAGGCCGACGCCGCTTTCCAGAAATTGAAGGAAAGTCTAGTGTCAGCCCCAGTCTTATCATGTCCAGATTACAATAAACCGTTTGAGGTGCATACGGATGCAAGCGATTTTGGCCTCGGCGCAATGCTCACCCAAACAATTGATGGAAAGGAACATCCAATTGCCTACATGAGTAAGTCATTGACCGGGGCTGAGAAAAATTATAGCATTACCGAACGCGAGACGCTGGCCGTCGTAACCGCCCTAGAATATTGGCGTTGTTACATCGAAAATGGTCAACAGTTCACTGTTTATACTGACCACAGCGCGCTCAAGTGGTTTCTCTCTATAAGCAACCCAACGGGTCGGTTAGCTCGTTGGGGAGTTCGTTTATCAGCATTTAATTTTGTTCTTAAACATCGGCGTGGCGTGGATAACGTCATACCAGATGCCTTATCTAGGATCGTCCCTATTAGTGCCATTAGTACTTCCAACTCTTATTTGGACACTAAAGACTCTTGGTACAGGAATATTTATGACGGTTGCCTAATTGATCCTACTAAATTTAAAAACTATATTGTTAAAAATAACGCGTTATATCGACTATCGAAGAATAAATACAATTTAACTTCAGAATTCGCGTGGAAGGAGGTCGTGCCAACCGAATTACGTGAGCAAATCGTTAATGAAAACCATTCAGTGCCTACGGCTGGTCATATGGGCATATTTAAAACATACCGTAGTCTTGCTTTACGCTACTACTGGCCAGGCATGTACCAGTCAGTAGTCAAATTCATAAGTACTTGCGACAAATGTTTAGCCTACAAGTCTCAAAATCACCAGACACTGGGAGAAATGGGACGTCCAAAAGATTGTTCACGACCATTCCAAATGTTATCAATGGATCTCATGGGACCACTTCCAACTTCGCGGAAGCAAAATAGTTACATATTAGTTATTACATGTTGTTTTTCAAAATATTGCTTAATATATCCAATTAAAAGAGCTACCGCTGAGATCATTACCAAAATCTTAGAGGAATCCGTGTTTCTTGTTCACGGCGTACCGCAAGCGATATTGATGGACAACGGTACCCAATTCACAGGGAAGGTCGCAGATGCCTTGTTTAAGAAATATGCGATTCCAAACGTATTTTACACCCCAAAATATACCCCTCAGGTCAATTTGGTGGAACGTTACAATAGAACAATAATAACGTGTATTTCAACTTATGTGGATGATGATCACAGATCCTGGGACTTATATATCCCAAAGGTGCAATTTGCCATGAATAGCTCCGTTAACGAGGCCACTGGATTTACTCCAGCTTTCCTAGTCTTCGGTCGCGAACTTGTAACCTGCGGTACTCATTACACGGACAACGACCTCGGCAACGAAATAGTGTTTTTGCCACGTGATGCATACGCCGAAAACTTAGGTTGCCTTTCTAGCGTTTTCGATACGGTGCAATCCAGACTATGGCAGGCTCATGTTAAGAACACCTCGCACTACAACTTGCGTCGAAAATTTGCCGAGTTTAACGTTGGCGACGTGGTCATGAAACGCGCTTATTTCTTGAGTGACAAGGGGAACAGGTTCTCGAAAAAATTAGCTCCCAAGTTTATTAAAGCAAAAGTCATAGCCAAGAAATCACCATTGGTCTACGTTCTTCAGGACATGAAAGGCAAAGACTTGGGTTCCTGGCATATTAAGGACTTGAAATTAGTAGGAGTCAATAAATAATCACATTTTTTTTTTTTAACTTAGTTATATTTAAGGCACTGAATAACACAGTGAATAAATTTTTTCGGCCTCCTTATTCAGCCCCGATGGAGAACCACGCTCACTTGATTCTGTCACGTGCCTTACCCGTGGTCTCTCCTCATATTATCGGAACCTCTGGATTGGTTGTTGCCAACTCGGTACGTTTTACTTACCGGGAGTTAATATTTCAGAGCGGTTGCAACTCTTTAAATAAGCCAATGCAGGAGCGGGTAGATACTCCTTAAATAAGCCTAAATCCATTTCAATAGTATAAACCCAGTAGGTTCTTTGCTTCCTTAAAGCCGAATGTACGTCTGTTTTGCGCGAGTAACAAGTCAACTACGGACATGGAACTCTCACATAGCTGCTAGGGCGCGGACTCACCTCTTGTTAAGGTAGTCTGCCAGTATGCAAAGATTACGAATATGAGATATGATGGATGAATGATGAAGAATACAAGGGGTCGTAATTCAGATGGAGGTATAATAGGAGCAAAGGATTTTTACAGAGGTAAAAACCCTCACCAAGCGGCGGGGTACTGTAACGTCGCACGTTACATTTTGCACAAAACAAAACATATAAACTAAATTAACAATAAAAACAGCAACATTCCAATGTTTACTTTCATCCACCTGTCAAGGAACCGCAGACGTCAAAATATAATAACCATAGAAAATTACAAGTAGTGCGGTAGCAAATAGTAATTACTAAAAGCACAAGATGCATCAACTATCGGGCGCGCGAGTGAGGATTTATCTATGGGCTCGCGTATGTCCCATCTCTATCCAACGCTGCCAACGCGATCTTTTCGTTTGACATTAGGAATTTTGGTTTTTCCCGAAGCGGTCACACGTCTCACCATATCTAAATTATATGTGATTTCACACGTGTCTTAACTCGCCATTATCCGGGCCTAAAACAATTGCCTACCTAATCAACATAATTCTCCGCCATCGAGCAATTAAATTCGGTGTCTTTGAAACCCCCATACTGGGGTCCAAAGTTCCGGCTAGAGCACCCTCAAGTTCGCGTTAGTTACGCGGCTGGTTCCGTCGTGCGTGCTTAAATCGGGCCGGCATCGGACTTCCCACCTGTTGGCCATACTTGCCACGTGGGCCGAGCCGGGCCGACGTAAAGAAGAGCTGGCCATCACCCCTACGCATCCAGCGTGGCACCTCGCTGCGGTCATCGCCACGCCGGCTATCAGGGCAGTACAGCACATCCCACAGGGATGCCTTAGGAGTTTGTGTCCGTAGACCTTCCCACACCCATTTTTTTTATTTAAATATATTTTATGTAGACTGGTTGCGTGGTCTTATTTATATTAACCTGCGCCACGCACCCCTTTTCCGTCACAATAGTTTACAAAAATGTACTACAGTAATAAGGCCTCTTATTTTTAGCTTCCTACATGATTATACTACTTACATTAAGTTAGTACTTCCTACGCAGACGATGTTGCGGATGTCACACTGTCTAACATCGGGGGTTGGCAGGTAGGTAGTTAGTAGTATTTTAAACCGATTTACATTATTTACTTTTTATATTTACTAAGGAAACATTCGGAGCTATCCATTATGTAGCTTAGGTTGCTTTTGAACAAATTTTGATGTGAAGTTGAGGACTGGAACACGATAGTGGGACATTGTTGCAGGGGGACTTACAGCCGGGAGAAAACAAAAAAACTTATGCGGACGAAGTCGCGGGTAAAAGCTAGTAAGCTATATTTCGTTTATTTGTAGAGATTTTGCTTATTTTAAATTTATTCTCGAGTATAAGTTTTATACCAAGTTTATTTGTAAGGCTGCTAGTGTTAGGGCACGCCACGATAGTGGCGGTAAGTCCCCTCTTTGAGGAGTGGCTTGAGAGGCGCCACGGCGCCCTCACCTTCCGTCTGACGCAGGTCCTCACCGGACACGGTTGTTTCGGGAGGTACCTGCACCGAATCAGGCGGGAGGAAACGCCCGGATGCCACCATTGCGAGGATCGGCCGGAGGACACGGTGGAGCACACAGTGGAGGTGTGCCCCGCTTGGGCGGAGCCCCGCCGTGTTCTCGTAGCGGCGATCGGCGGCGGCGACCTCTCGCGCCCGGCCCTGGTGCAAGCCATGGTCCGGGGCGAGGAGGAATGGGACGCCGTCGCCTCCTTCTGCGAAGCAGTGATGCTGGCGAAGGAGGTGGCGGAACGCGAGAGGGAGAGAACCTCTCGTCCCAGCCGCCGCGGGAGGCGCTCCGGGCGTCGGGGGTCCCGCGATGACCTCCGGCCACCGTAGACGCGGGCCTGTGGACGGTGAGTGATGGGCTAACTCGCCGTCCGTCCGTCTCACGACGAAAACAGGCCGTGTCGACGGCGCGTTCGTGTTCCACGCGCGCCTCAAAGAGATGTCAGCAACATGGGAGGGGCCCGAAAGGGCCGACGCCTGTCGGGGCCGCGGGTAGTCCAACGGTTATCGCGGCCTCGACATAGAGGGCGAAGAAGGAACATGGGTGGTTTTTAGACAGTAGAAGTCTGACACTCCCTTTCGCTCTGCCCAAGAGCGGGAGGGGTTATTCGATGATTTTACACCCACCAAAAAAAAAAAAAAAAAAAAAAAAAAAAAGGCTGCTAGTGTTTAGTGTATAAACCATGGAAAAACTAAAAAAATATACAATTTCAGTCTAGTTTTCTAGATAAACTAACTGCATATCTAACTTTGTAATTCCATATAATTGTATAGGATTACAAAGTTAAAGTTACATTTTTAGTGAATGAATTTAATTTACGAGTTATTTAAATTTAACACACTTCCTAGTTTCTGATTGATCTGAAATTTTGCACGTATATGTATATCGCCTATCAATGCAATATTATGATGATATGGAACTGATCTGATGAAGGAGCTGGAAGTTGACCATAGGAACTCCATTTTAGAATATCATAACCCCATCGAGTTTGGACTCGTTTGATTCACCTTGTCGAGTAGTTTGTCTTATGATGGTGTCCAGGGTCTGTTGATGGAGCTGAAAGGTGGCCAAAGGAATTCCGTTATTCAACGACATAACCCTATCGAGAGTTTGGACTCGTTTGATTTGTCTTGTCGAGTAGTTTGTCTTTAGATGATGTTCAGGGTTCTGAATAGTTCTGATGATGGAGCTGCAAGGTGGCCATAGGAATTCCGTTATAAAACCACATAACCCCATCGAGTTTGAGCTCATTTGATATGTCATGGTGAGTACTCTATCTTTAGTTGGTAACCAGGATCTGATGATGGAGCTGAAAGGTGGCCACAGGAACTCCGTAATAGAACGACATAACCCATCGAGTTTAGACTCGTTTGATTCGTTTTGACGAGTACTTTGTCTATGGATGGTCTCCAAGATCTGTTGATGGAGCTTGAAGGCGGCCATAGGAATTCCGTTATAAAACGACTTGACCTTGTCGTGTTTTTATTAGTTTGATTCAGCTTGTCGAGAAGGTACTTTAGCAGTACAAGTACTTTAGCGAGACAAGACACGCCGTCACTCAAATTGTGTCTCAAATGTTTGTTCTGTATAACTTTCATGTCATACTTTTGGTTCTAGTTTATTTTTTTATTATCTTTTGTAACATTGGTTTAATTTTATTTAATAATTGTAGTCTTTAGCTAAAGACATGTACAAATATATAAATAATATTATTTATGTACATGTAGGCTTATTTTAAATAAGCTTAGTAAATTAAGCTTATTTTATTTTATATACGTACCTAATATTGAAGCTCTTGGCTTTCGTACGTTTTTTACGGGTGACCACTGAAAACCAGCGCTGTGCTGTGGGTG
Organism: Diarsia rubi; assembly: GCA_932274075.1. Taxonomy (NCBI): domain Eukaryota; kingdom Metazoa; phylum Arthropoda; class Insecta; order Lepidoptera; family Noctuidae; genus Diarsia; species Diarsia rubi. Next base: position 11,504,556 of record OW026413.1, read on the forward strand.
ACCATAGCACAGCACCATGCTGAGTGGCAACCTACTTGTCGCAGTTACGACGTGCATTATATATATTTTTCTTTTTTAAGTTCCCTGCTTGTTGTATTTTACTTTTTTTTTAATATCTGTTAAGCGTTGTTTCTGTGACAAATAAACATTTTTTATTTCTTTTCTCTCTTTCTTTTCTTTCAGTACTTCAAATCGATGAATAAGACTGCTCCAAATTCGAATAAACCTATGTATTGTTGATTCATTAAACGAAATGGATAGAATGGGAGACGCTACAAAAAGAAATGAGATCCCACCAAAAACAAAACTTGTAAAAAAAGCCAAGCCGCGCAACTCAGTTATTTTACCGTAAAAAGTAATGAGATCCATGTAATACAAAGTCAGTTAATATATTTGTCGGAGATTGTAGTCTCTGAACGTGGATAGAATCAGAACTACTGGAATGTCAAGCAACTATTGTCCTTTTAGTTCAACCTCTTTATTGTGCTTGGGTGTGTTTAGTTCTGGCATGATTAACAACGACTACTGTCACGCGATGGATGACAAAAGCGCTCGTCAATTTAGAGGGTTCGGAGCCAGCAGGGGCTTCCATGCTGCGGTTGGTCGTGGTCGTGTTTCCTACTAACCTCACCGCATACCATGTGGTTGCTTTGATCGTTTGTCATGAGCATCCGTTATTATTTTGTGACCGAGGTGTGATTACCAATGTAGACCGTTGTTCTGAAGAACCACTGAGTATTTTTTTGACATATCCATCCTGTCTTATCATCATCATCATGAAGAATACCTTCTTCTCCGACATCAGAAGTGGCAAAGAATCATATCCACGAGCTTGGTTCTCAACTGCCGACATATGTTTGACCGAGCATCCATTGGAAGTCGGAGTCGTAATCATTGCCCTAAGAAAGGTGCTGAAAGGTATCGCATTGACCTGGTTGTCGCAAGTGTCGTAAGCAGAACAATTGCCGGTATCGTACGTACGTGCCCAAACATCTCGATGTGATGTGATACGCGATTATATGGTCTCGCCTTCACCACTGAGATTCTTGATCCGAATAAGATGCTGCACTGCAAGAAGTGAAGTCATTGATCTACTTGAAACGAAAGCACACGGAAGATCATCACACTATTACAAATGTGAAACGCTATAAGGGTACACAATCAAATCCATTGTTGGGTACACAACCAAATTCATTATTGGGTAAGTGCTGTCCCCACCTTGAGCTTTTTGCTATAGCAAAAACTACAGCACTGAAGTTCGCGGCGTCCTTGGGGAGCTACAACAATCCGGTGAGTCATACTCATGATGTTTGATTCTGGAGCCGAGTGCTTTCGAGTTAATCAAAGTGTAGCTTTTTATTTCTTGGGCAAACGTTCACATTCAACCGTGTAAGTAATTGGTAATAATTCGAATGTTTATAGCACTGAATAAATTCTTAGCGTTACCTGTTGTGATTGATAATAAATCACGAACTGACGATTTTATTTTACGTACTACCTGATTCGACGACTATATGAAAATGAAATACGATGGTTGGACGCGACATTTAGCCACATGGCTATTCGGTACATTTAACTGAATCTATCTTACTTCGTCAGTTCAAAATGGAAATTGTTCAATGTAAATTCTGATATTTCAAACGAAAACAAACACCGGTTGACGTCCCTTCTAAATGAGTTTTCGAATACTTTTATCGATGGTGAATGAATAGTGAATCCAGCTCGTACGGTAAGGTGAACAGCAAATTTTACGCGAGAAAATCAGTGAGATTTTGAGAGCTAACATCATTCATTTTATTGTGCGATAAGTAGGACTGAGACAAGCGTATGTGTAGACTACCGTGAACTAAATCTTAACATAGTGTCTGATCGATTTCCTCCGATTGCACGATTGTCAGGCGTTAACTGGTACATCTGTCTTGATTGCGCGAGTGGCTTTTATCAGAGCCCCGTCAGTGAAGATTGTATTACTACTGCTTTCATCACCCCTCACGGGCAGTACGAGTACCTAGCGATGCCGGCTGGTCTTCGTAACGCTCCGAGCGTATTCCAGTGTGTCGTGTCTAAGGGCCGAAACATTTAACCGCGTTGCGGCGCCGCGCCGCGAGAATCGGCAGTAGCGGCACTGCCGATTGTAGCGGCGCGGCACCGCAGCGTGGCGCTAGTTACAGCGTTATGATGTCATACGTGTTGACAATGATTTAGTTTGTTTCTATCACTCTAGCAAATAACACGTGTCAGTAAACCCGGAAGCAGTTTTAAAATTAAAATGTCTGACTTTGACATCGATTTATTTATATCGTTGGTTCGGGAACGCCCTTGTTTGTGGGATACCAGTGACGAAACTTATAAAGACAAATTTATAAAACAAGAAGCATGGAAAACCATTTGCGAAATCATTTATGAAAATTACAACGAAAAAGACGCTATCGAAAAATCAAAACTGGGTAAGTTGTGTAGTCTTTTCTTTTGAAATAAGTTATTAAGGGCCAGAACATCCGAAAGGGCCGACGCCTGTCGGGGCTGCGGGTAGTCCTCTGGTTATCGCGGCCTCGACATAGAGGGCGAAGAAGGAACATGGGTGGTTTTTAGTCAGTAGAAGTCTGACACTCCCTTTCGCTCTGCCCAAGAGCGGGAGGGGTTATTCGATGATTTTACACCCACCAAAAAAAAAAAAAAAAAAAGGGCCAGAACATGGCGTTGTTGTTATTTGCTTCACGCTCACACTTATGTGTGTGTGAGCGAGAAATAAATAACAGACAGCGTCGCCATTTTCTTTATTTTTAAGGCATAGTTCCTGAGTGTAATAAATAGTTTGGAGGTATATGGCGCTCTTATCTTAAAAGGTATACAAAACAATAAATTAAATTCTAACTATTTTAATTGTTTATTTGCAGTTTACAACATGTTAGATAGACTAAATAATTATTATGGCAAATTCATATTTTTGTTAATTGCCAACTAAGGGCACCAACATCACTAGATAAGTAATCACAAAAAATATTTCGTGTTAGATGTGGGCTCATACTAAGTTCATTAGTTGTCAGCGGTTCTAACATTTGAAGATCAGAATCATCAAAGATAATGTCATCAGACGCTTGTACTCCATCTCGATTCAAAACAAAGTTATGTAGTACACAACATGCCTTAATAATGTCTGTCGCAAATTCATATTGCACATTCATAGCTCGATGTAATATGCGCCATTTATTGGCTAGGATGCCGAAAGCGCACTCCACATATCTTCGGGCACGACTCAACCGATAATTGAAAATTCGTTGTTGTACCGACAAATGCTTTCCTGAGTAAGGGCGCATAACGTTATTTGAAATTGAGAATGCTTCATCTCCCACAAAAACAAATGGAGTTGCATTTTGATTACCTGGTAAAGGCTTTGGTGCTGGAATAGGTAATTTATGTTTCATAATCAAATCATAAAGTTTAGAGTTCTGGAAAACGGTGGAGTCATTTTCCTTTCCATACGCTCCTATATCGACAAAAATGAATCTATATTATGTAGAATCAACAAGAGAACTTGTATTGAATTTGGACAGACGCAAAAAAGTCTTAAAGTTTTGCCAGAAGGCAACCTTTTGATTATTTTAATTTATTAGCAAATGAAGAATTCTTTAGCATGTTAGTCACAAAGGCCAACAGTTATGCAGGCAAACTATTGTCCCAGATTAAGCATCCGAATAGTAGACTAAAATTATGGAAAGATATAACGATTTCCGAGATGAAAACGTTTTTCGGATTATTGTTTCATATACCATTAAATTAAATCGGTTAACCGATTATTGGAAAAAGCACCATTTATTTGATATTAAAATATTTTCAAAACATATGAGTAAGAACCGGTTTCTTTTAATTTTGCGAGTGTTACATTTTGAAAATGTTGAATCGAATAGTACACTAGCAAAAATAACAGATTTAGTCCAATACTTTAATACGAGAATGGCCCAAATCTATTCGCCTTTCCGAAATTTATCGATAGACGAATCTGTGGTATTGTTTCGAGGCAGAATAATCTTCCGCCAATATACAGGGTGATTGGAAGATGGGTGCAAAGCTTTAAGGCGAAGATAGTACAGACAATTTAGAACCATTTAAGCCATGGTTGTCTTAGACGAAGTCTTACCAAATATTTTTAACCAAATTTTTAAGTTTTTTTTCGGAAATTCTCAAAATTTAATGTAAACTGCATAATTATGGCCAAATTGAATGATAAATGAATTCATTTTTTATTTATTTAATTAAAGTAATGTGTAAGCAATCAAGCAAAACATGTTTTAGGCTTCTGTGTCATTAGACATTTTTTTACAGACATTTAAAGATCAGAAAAAATAAAAAAATTGTACAATACGTCTTTTAAACCTTATTCAAAAAAAAAACGGAGGGTGCTTTTTTTGTTCAAACCTTTTTGAAGACATGCTTGATAATCGCTCTTTCTTTTGAGGTATCATTTATGCGGATATCTTACAAATTATTGAAATTAGGGCCTACAAACCAATTTGAGGGAGAATTTTTTTTATTTTAGGCAGACTAATTAAAACAACATTTGAATTAAAATTATTTATTTTTCATGTTCAAAATGACGGCCGTGATTCCTAATACAAGCACGGCCCCGTCTTCTAACTTCTGTAGTCGTTATTTTCAACATCATCTCCTGCTTCATTGTCTCAAACGCTGAATTTATTCTTTGTATCAATTCTTCTCTAGTGTTAATTTCTTTGTTGTTATACACCAGTTCCTTGGCCCGGCCCCACACGAAAAAGTCCAACGGGGTCAGATCTGGGGAGCGAGCGGGCCAAGGGATGGGTCCATCCCTGCCGATCCAGCTATCAGGAAAGCAATTGTTGAGGTGTTCCCTTACATTTAAAGTCCAATGCGCTGGACAGCCGTCTTGCTGAAAGATGACTGTTCGGTCTCTTTCGAAGATCGGGACACCTGATTCCTCTACCAGCAGTGGTAAATCAATTTGCAGAAATTGCAAATAATTTTTGCCATTCAATGGATCAGGCAAAAAGTGGGGCCCAATCAATGTTCTGCCAATTATTCCAGCCCATACATTCACAGAGAATTTCATCTGAAATGACACCTGCTTCTTAAAATGTGGATTGTTGTCTACGTCGGCCCATTCATGGATGTTGTGAAAGTTTGTAATACCTTCCCTTGAAAATTTACTTTCATCCGTCCACAAGATTGATTTCAGAAACCACGCATCTTCGATGTCTCTGTTGAGGAGGAAACGGCAGAACTGAATTCTTCTTTGAGGATCTTGCTCTACTAGACCTTGCACACTCCTGCCATGGAACGGATACTTATCATTTTGGTGCATTGTATGCCACACCTTCCATTGAGAAATGTTTAAATTTCGAGCTACTGCTCTAGTACTGGTAGTAGGATCCGCTTGAAATGCTGCTAAAATGTCTTCGTCGACGGCAGTTTCGTGTCTGCCCGGGTTGACTCCAGGTTCCACGCGGTGAAACCCATCTTGGGCAAGACGACGAAACGTGTTGTAAAACACTCGGACATTCGGTATCCTGCGATTCGGATAGCGCTCTTGATACATCCGTCGCGCCAAAGATCCATTGCCGTCTGCTCTACCGTACATAAATACGATATCCGCATATTCTTGATTGGAAAAAGTAGCCATAGTCACTTAACAATTAAGAAAAACGGCGTAGGAGCGCACTAAACGTCAACTCAACACAATTAAGTCAAAAATCAACACGTGCAGGAGCGCGAGGCTACGACTGGACACGGTGAAACAAAAAAGTTCAAAACTAACGCAAACAACACGTGCAGGAACGCAAAGGGCTACAACTGAACACGGTAAATTGTGAATCAACACGACAACGTCCACTCACAAGGGCAGTAGTTTGACTAATAAGTAAAAGATGTAACGGCTTCATCACAGACCGACTGACCCTGACTAAAGAAAAACGACTTTATTGCCTCAGTAACTAAGACCATTTTGCTGTAAAAACCAACTCTTTATCGCTTTTTGCTATTCATTGGGCGTTCTACCTGGAAAGCCGTCGCACCGCGCTCGGTGGCCATTGTTTAGAGAATCCCCTCAATGGGTTCCCCTCAATTGGTTCCTGCATGTGCCAAAAATTCTTAGAATTGAACAATGTTATCATTTCGAGCACATAAAGTATTCTTTTAAGCAAAAATTTTGTGTTTTGTTAGACTGCCTAAAATTTAAAATTTCTCCCTCGATTTGGTTTATAGGTCCTAATTTCAATAATTTGTAAGATATCCGCATAAATGATACCTCAAAAGAAAGAGCGATTATCAAGCATGTCTTCAAAAAGGTTTGAACAAAAAAAGCACCCTCCGTTTTTTTTTTAAATAAGGTTTAAAAGACGTATTGTACAATTTTTTTATTTTTCTGAGCTTTAAATATCTGTAAAAAAATGTCTAATGACACAGAATCCTAAAACATGTTTTTCTTGGTTGCTTACACATTACTTTAATTAAATAAATAAAAAATGAATTCATTTATCATTCAATTTGGCCATAATTATGCAGTTTACATTAAATTTTGAGAATTTCCGAAAAAAAACTTAAAAATTTGTTTAAAAAAATTTGGTAAGACTTCGTCTAAGACAACCATGGCTTAAATGGTCCTAAATTGTCTATACTATCTTCACCTTAAAGCTTTGCACCCATCTTCCAATCACCCTGTATAAAAGGGAAGCGGCACCCTTATGGCATAAAACTTTACATTTTAACTGACGAATATGGGGTTATTCTTAAACAAATAGTTTATGCTGCCGCTTCAGATCCGGTCGTTGGTGGTGTTAACCATACCGAGAAAGTGGTCATGAATTTGCTCGGTGACTACTTAAACGCTGGATATTCAGTTTATATGGACAACTACTATAATTCAGTCGATCTAGCCGAGAAACTGCTAAAACAAAAAACTTATTGCACAGGGACATTACGATCCAACAGAAAAAATACGCCTAAGGACATAGTACAAAGCAAACTGAAGCGTGGAGATTTAAAGGCCAAATGTAGCACAAGAGGCACTTGTGTTTTGAAATGGCGAGATCGACGAGATGTGCTCATGTTGTCAACGGAATTTGGGTCCAATATGATCGAAGTAACTACACGTCGTGGTGAAACTATGTTGAAGCCTGAAATGATAGTAAATTATAATACATATATGGGTGGGATTGATCACCAGGACCAGATGTTGGCATATTATTGCTGCGAGCACAAAACTGTAAAATGGTATAAAAAACTTGGCATACATATTTTTCAACAACTTCTTTATAACTCATTCACACTTTACAATATATTTTCTCCAAAAAAAGAGAACTTCTACAATTTTCGACTTGAAGTAATTTCAAAATTATTAAATGATGATGTATTAGAATTAATTGATGTACCCCCTAAAAATACCGTGCATGTTCTGCAGCCCTGCCCCCGACAACGGAAAGGCATCAAAAATAAAGTTTTACGTAAGCGTTGCAAACATTGTTGGGTTACAAAAAAAATTCGTAAAGATACATCTCATTATTGCCCCGAGCAACATGGCTTCTGTGAAGTCTATTGTTTTAAGGAGTATCATAAATATTAAGTAAATAAACGTTTTTTTCCTATACTCAGTATTTATGAATAATTACGAATTAATTATCACTAATATAGCTAAATAGTAACTGTCTGGTCTAAATCTAACCAACAACTTTTACTAAGGGAACAAACCTGAAATCGCGAAAAAAAAATCAGCTGTTCAGTACATTTATGTTTGCCTAATGGATTGAACAGCTGATATTTTTTTCGCGATTTCGGCTTTGCTCCCATAATAAAAATTGTTTGTTATCATGAGCACAATCACGTGTTTAAGTATCGTACACTAATTGCCAGTCACCCTATAAATACTATACTGGTCTTTGGATCTTCAGATATTTCAATAATAGACAAGAAATGTAAATAATGTAATGTTATTTTATTTATATTTCTTGTCTAATATTGATATTGTTGCATAACACCTTTATAACTCGAACGCAAACCATAGACTAATATATATTGATAGACTGGTAACTGACGTTTTTGATTTTACTTCACGATCAGCGCCCTCTGAACGTGAAGCAATAAACTAAATGATGTGCATGTGTGTATATATGAATGTATGCATGACTGTGTATGTGGTAGTTAGGTACGTTTGAATTTTTGATTTATTTATATTATGTTTATTAGTATACTTAAACTCTGTGTTTAATCATATTATTAATGATTTTAGACACAAGTTTAAGTATCTTGGGTAATGTGGGGTAAGGGAATAAGATTAATAATACAAAAAATATATTATTTAATGAGTTTATTAAATTATGCATTTATTTTGACACCTGTTTGCCTCTCTCGTTTCGCACCCTTAGTTTTATTATAATGCTCTCGAGCCTGTAGGAAAATAGGGTCCATTTCAACACTTTCATTACAATAATTAAGGCAGCTCTTGCCAGTGAGGACATTGCTGACATCTTTGCACCAATTCATTACAAAGAACACAACACTTAAAAGGAGTAAATAATTAATTAATTTTTCTTTATGTTTTTTACATTGCAATAAATTCAAGTCAACATGAACTGTTATTATAAGAATTATATATTTTGTAATTTGTTCTATGTGTCCATATTTATTTAAAATATCTAATGTGACGTGTTCTATTTGGGCAAAAAAATCAAACAATGCCCGGGTAGGATAGCATAACCATTTTTTACCACAATATTCTTTTTTTGTAATGAAATTATGAAAATCTTCAGTATTTGAACTAATTAAATTAGCTGTACATGTTTTGCATTTTTTTAAAACAAACTTTTTTGCTTTGGTTGCTATCCACCCACTACAATATGATATGGCCGCGCATTTCTCTACATGAACTCGAGAACGGCTTTCTAGAATTATTTGTGTATTTAATAAATTAATATTTAAATGTTCATCAAAAATTTCCATTATATCATTAGCATCCTCCACATTACAGTTTTGGTTTATTAAGGATTTTAATGAGTCTAAACAAATACTGTCATCTTTTTCACAATTCCCCTGTACCGAGTGTGGGGATGTTATGTTGTTAATTAATAAAGTTTTAAATGCAGTTTCGAAAGCTGCTGAGTTTGGCATTATATTACTATAGCCATGAGCTCTTATTGCCCCGAAAAAGTTTTCCAGAGGGTCTTGGTTTACATTACGTAATAATAATGATTTTATTCCTTCTGATCTTAACTATACTACTACACTATACTTATACTTAAAAACTACTACACTTTATACTTACGTTATACATTAAAACCTAGGGTTTTTACCCAACTGGTAAGAGACGGTACAGTAACCTCTTTGCCTTTATTATTAATATATTTAATGGATTGTAAAATTGGTATTATGTTGTTCCATAATTGAAAATGGGGCGAGTTTGCTGTGACTGCTGATCTGTATATCTTTCCTTGCTCTTTATGGTAATTTGCGTTGACAGAGTCGAACAGGTCATCGAGCAGCATAATCAAATCTGCCGTATCCACACTTTCCTCTGGCAAGCACCCACTTTCTGTAAATTAAAATTATTGAATATTAAGTACCTATATAAAGTTTTATTAACTGGGACATTCAGAACTACTGGAGATACACGGAAAATATTTAGGCACTCCACACCAAGGTCACCTTGGTGTGGAACATCTCGGCTCATTATTCTCCAACTGCTGGGCACAGGCCTCTTAAAATAAAACGTTTGTCCGCCATGCTGGCTTGGCGCGAATTGGTAAACTACACACCTTCAAGTACTAATGAGGGCCTCTCTGGTTTGTTCCCAATGTTTTCTTTCACCGTTAATGCAAGAGATAACCAAAAACCGAAACATCAGAAGTGCAGATAGTGCGAGGTTAGTATCCTGAAGCATGGAATGCAAGCGTTCAACTTCTGGATTATGAAAAGTAATATTTTCTGTTTTTAGACTGCATAATTGATAGGCACTTTTTATATTAAGCAACACATACCTGCCAGACATCCAAGTGTAACACCAACAGACTTGCTGAATACTTGCGTGCAAAATTTAACCCTCATTTTTGGAATCATTGGGGGCACCACATGTTGAGCTGTTAGCTTATGGGCCAACTTTACACCCCGGAATGAAGGGCTCCTTTGGAATAAGTCTACTATGTGGCACCATTTAGCCACGCGCACTTTTCCATCCATGGCATATTTTAAATTTTTATTTAATAAATTATTGCGTATACCCTTGATCAGGTGAGGTGGATCGTAGATGGGCACAATTTTAACAGTGCCAACTTCAAAAAATCTACCTCTAAAATCCTCATTTTTTCTTAGGTATGTCCCTTTAGTTTCATCAATCAACTGATTGATAGCAGCAAGATTTGTGGCGCCCTGGTCACACACTGTAGCTACGACTTTAAGGCCTGTGCTTTCGACTTTTTCTATTATATTTTTCAATTGATATTTTAAATCTGCTGTTTTTGTTGAGCCTGAGCAAAAACTATAGGCTAATGGCTGTTTATATTTTTTTACTATGCCTCTCACCATAAATACAAGCACATGATCAGCGAATATTAATTTTCTATTGCTGCCATTGTCAACAAAACCATTTATTTTGTCATGTACCTTGTCGTAACATAAATTGGTAGCAATTGACATCTCATCAAACAATATAGAACAAAACTTATGTTTGTCTGGCATTTTGGAGACTTTTTTCTCTAAGTGTTGAAATAATTTTTCATTAATGCCAGGGTTTAAATCTACTTTCTGTAGAATATTTTGTAGTGTTCTTCTGCTTGGCAGAACACAAAGCTGGCTTAGCAAACGATATGCTTTTGGTGAGGGCTTATATAAAGATAATGCTAAAATTTTCTCATCTAGCGAAAAACGCCTTCCTCTGGGTTTTTTACCACTTCCAATTACTTGCATATAAAACAATGATTTGGCTGCTGGTGACATCTTTTTGGTCACAATTTCGAAAGCATTTGTTTTACTTATTTTCTTTGCTAGTAGATATCTTTTGCGAAAGGTCTGTTTGGCTTTAAGAGCCCGACGAAGTGATTGCTCCAACTTTTTCACATTATTTTCTTCATGCTTCCGTTTTAAAAAGGAAACTGAAAATATAAAAATACAGTTTTAAACTCTAAACTTAAACCATGCATTTCTATTGAATCATTTAAAGGCACTTTTGAAATGTCTAGGAGTCAGTCACTCAGAAATATGAAGCACATTCCAAATCCTATGAAGAACATCCTCTTCATCCTCTTTCTCTTTTCTAGACTATGGATTTTAAAAGGATTAGTATTTTAGGTTAGTATTACCTGAACTAGAAGGTTTGAAGTATTCAACAGTTTTATTGGTCATGGGTTGTAATACATCACGACGCAACATAGCTTGAGAAGTAGATGGTTGGAAGTCTGGAATCATCTGACTTGGTGCTGAAAAGATAAAAAGTAAAAGAAGTTATTATTTTTACTTTACATAAAGTAAAAATAATATTAAAAATAAAGTTCTCTTGCATTAGACTAGTATAAGCTGCTTATTCCTAGTGTCTGTGTATTCACTTAAAACTTCTAAACTACTTGATGTACCTACTTAATGCAATTTTTTAACTGACATCAAAAAAAATTTTTTTTTGTTTGAAGAGTATAGTAATCCTGAGAAAATCGAGGGGAAAACCTAAAAAAATCTAGGCACGATGAGTCCTTTTTTTCAAGTGTTATTACTACCGAGATGATGACTTCCAGACTCTAACTTCGTCTGGAAATTATCATAACAAACGGCGCAAACGGTGCGTTGACTGGCACTGTATTTGACTGTTTTCTTGCTAGTGCCACCAACGCAATTGGTGCGTTTACCATTTTTTGAGGGTTTATTGTTATATTTACTATTATTTAAATTAAAATACACATTTTCACGTGTATTTTCTATTGTAATTCATAATAATATGAAGTGGCACACATATGAAATTTTACAAAATTGAAGTAGCAATGAATGGGCTAGAGTTATGGGATATCAAAAAAAAAACAGGTTGTATACAGGGTTATTTGTAAAACACCGTTAACCTCTCAGGACTAAGGGCGAAGTTCACCGAAAAGATAACAGTCTGATTATCTAAAAACAGCACATTTTCATGTTCACCAAAGCAAATCAACCGATCAAACACGCTAATCAACTGTTTTCTCTAACCGAGGTGGGAGAGGTTGTTTAAAGTCCGGTTAGTAGTTAATCGGTGTATTTTGACGTATGTAAATTGCAAATATAACAAATTTTAAGGTTACATCCAGATATTATTGTGAGAATTTAACATGCAGTCTGATTTGATATATATTTTGGAAGAGGATGACGTTTTGGACGAGTTTGAAACCGTTGAAAGACTTTTGCGAACTCCTCGTTTGTATTCCACCAGACGACACTACTTCACGGAGTTTGGTGAAAGAGCCTTCCTATGAAGGTTTCGCTTGACTAAATCAAGCGCCCTGGAAGTTCTTGCTCTGATAGAGAAATATATAGAGTTCCCAAATGATAAGTAAGTACCTACAGCTATGAATCCTTTCGCAGGTAGATACAAATCGAGCGTTTCTTATATCACAACATAAGTTAGTAGGGACCTTCTATGACTTTATCAAACCAAAGTCTACATAAATATTACATGCAGCACGTAAGCAAAATACCTAAGTACCTATTTTATTTTATCTTTTTCAGGAACAATTCGTTGAGTCCCATTAACCAGTTGCTTTTGACACTTCGGTACTACGCAACTGGAAGTCACCAACTGACTATGGGCGACTTCGCAGGCGTTAGTCGACCTACAGCCAATAAAGTAATCCACCGAGTTTCAGCAGCAATAGCTTCCTTGAGCAAAACTTACATTGAGTTTCCTGCAACTGCGGAGGAATTAAAACAAACTCAGCTGGGATTTTACAGTATAGCAAAGTTTCCCAAGGTTATAGGTGCATTAGACTGCACTCATATAAAAATAAGATCTCCTGGAGGTGCCCATGCTGAGACATTTAGAAACAGAAAGGGCTATATGTCTTTAAATGTGCAAGCAATATGCAACTCCAAGATGCAGATAACCGATGTACACTGCACACATGCACTCATGATGAGCGAATTTTTAGTGCCTCAAGGAGGAACGCCGTATTCGCCCTAGGCACATATGCGGATTCGGTTCTTGTGGCGGACAGTGGCTACATGAATAGGGATTATATAATGATGCCCCTTGACAGAGTTCTGGCTCGGGAAGAGTCATTATATAACGAATCTCAAATAAGGACCCGAAATCCTATCGAGAGGCTATTTGGCATCTGGACAAGGCGTTTTCCTGTTTTAGCTCTGGGGATGCATGTTCACCTAAAAAACTGCATCCCAATAATTGTTGCCACAGGGGTACTGCACAACATTCTACAAAGCAAGAATGAGATGCCTCCAGATGACCCCAGTTTGCAACTGCCATTACCTTGGGAAAGTATAATTGAAGAGGGTACAATAAGGCAGCAGCGGTCTCAAGTATCCACTCATGCCCAAACTAGGGATTTGAACCCTGTCAGAAGGAGATTAATTAATAATTATTTTTCAAGTCTCAATGTTAATATATGATTTTTTGTTTTAATTAATTATTTAATATAGCTTACTTACTTTACTTTACAATATTCTACCGAGTTTAATTTACAACCATTCATAATTTTAAAGGCAACATTATAATTGTACTAAAATAAATGTTAAACATGTCAACTCTATCTTTTACATGCAGAAACACACAGGTATTCTGTAATCTTACCTGTCATATATACATACCTATGCATTCCATATAATGCTAATAAAAATACATAAATGGTTTCTGTTTGAATCTATTTATTATTATATATATTTACAAATCAACTTATTCTAATTTTCTTTAAGTAATTTTTCAGTTTTAATTTTTTCTTGTATTAATTGTTCATCCAATATTAATTGTTTTTTTTTTGCCTCTTCTTTGGCGTTTTCTATTAATGTCTGGACCAATTTAATTTTTTCTTTTAATAATTGGTCACACAAACTTTCACCCTGTGGCCTACGTCTTTTTAGCCAATTTGTTTTATTTGTCTCGGTCAATAGTGCACTGGTAACTGGTTGCTTCAGTGAGCTTGGTGTCCATTCCTGCCACGTTGTATCAATATTATGCTGAAAATAATAAGAGTAACATATTATTAAAATTACTACCTTATTACTAATTACAATAAACATAAATCCTTACTTACTCAACTTGTAATCAACTCTACACTACTATAAACACTTCTATTCTACAAAACAATTCAGGATACACAATAACCTTCTCTTGTGTTACATTTTTACTAGATCCTGGAATGGACACTATTTCATTAATGTCTTTCACCTGTAATCAACACAAATATTATGATTCAAGGATATTTATATATTAATAAATTAAGCAATTACAAAGTAGTAGAAAGTCTTGAAGTATGAAAGTCTCTAAAACTTAGTAAATTGTTTTTTAGCACTTGTATGATAAATCAATGCTACGTTGTCCAAGTCACTCTAACTGCATTCAACAACAAGCTCCCACTGCTGGGTAAGGGCTTATTTTCTTTTATAACCAAGCTAATTGAAGATTAGCTATAAACCAGAACAGATATGCATTAAAATATAGGTACACTTACCTCGGTTTCATTGACAACAATGTAATTTGTACTTGCTGGTGATTCATTTTCTTTTTCCTAAAAATAAAATAAAGGTTATCATTATGTTTTGATGTAGATTTTAATTTATTTCCACATTACATTTATCTCAACTGCATCACTGTCATAGATATTTTCTAAGCCTTCCAGTGCCGGGCCCAAGATTGCCTCCACAATATTGTCTTTGTTGCTGGGAGATGGTGGTGGCTTTCCGCCACCTGAAAATGTTAAGGTTATTTATTAGTATTTACATTTTATGTCTATAGAGGAATTTATAAAACATAATACATAATCACCTGTCATGAAAATTTCTTTTTTTCGGCTAGCCGACTCCTTTTTTTTTTGCCGCTTTATGTTCTCCCAGCAAGTCTTTAGGCTATTAGGAGTGCGATAGCAATGAGAGCTTATATTATTAAACTCTTCAGAAAGAGTAATCCACCCCTGCAATTTTTGAGAGTTTGTGGCGGCATCGGTGCGTTTGTTTTCTATTACGCCTTGGTGCTTTAACACTAAATTAGTTACTAGTTCCTTTTCATCATGCGTAAAATTAGCAATGCGCTTCTTTTTATTATCCATTTCTATTTCAAACAAACAAAACAAACTTCAAAAGTATAAACACCAGTACACCACAGATAATTTTGATGGTTATAAAGAACTGTCATCTCAGGTTTAATGCAACCATTTTAAGATGTTTCGCATTTTTAGGGTTTTTGACGTGTTATGTAACCCACCCTATTTGACTGTATTATAATCATTCAGTCTTTCATTCCTAAAACGCTTGTTTATATAACCGAACTAGAATAAGTTGTGGTGAACACCAAAATTCCCACGTCATATTCAAACAACTGTTTACGTTTAGTGGGCCGATTACGAAACAGTCGGTTATTTTACTGTTGGTGAACATCGCCCTAAGTTGCTAACATCATAATCAACAACTTTTGTTCTATGACTTTTAAAAATTCATCATATTTTAGTTCATCAGATTTACTTACAAAAATAAAAATATTTAAATTGTACGCTCTAAATGTTACCAAGTCTTGGCACAATAGCGAGGGGAGCGGGGTAAGGGTAGCGGGGTAATCGTAGCGTAGCGAGTGACGACAGTGCGCGACAGGCGTAGGTAGGTACAGCAAAATACAGAGTTGAAATGTGTTAGATAGGACAACGAAATCTTGAACTTTTGTTTTTGGTAAATGTATTATGTTTTGTAAAAAGTCATAGAACAAAAGTTGTTGTTTATGATGATAGTAATACAGTCTTGCAAGGTTAACGGTGTTTTAGAAATAACCCTGTATAAGCACAGCTTTTGGGCAAGGCACAGTCTCAAAAACTTTTTTCTTTCTGTTGAACCTTTGAACCTCTCCCTCGGGATATTTTCCAACATAGGTTGATGCCAAGTTGACAACTTTGTTATCCAACCAGGTTACCACGGATATATCCACGTCTTCTACCTCTACGACCACGACCTTTTCAACGCTGAAACCTCTACCTTTTTCTGTCATTTGTCCAGCATTTGGTAGATCATGGTTAGGGAGGCGTTTCCGATTTACAGTACCTAACGGAAGTATACCTTTTTTATGTAATTCAGCCATAAGCTGCAAACTTGTATACCAATTGTCAAAGAACAATTTATAATTCATGTTTTGTGGAATACTGCTTGATAAGCGCATGGCTACATTACTGCTTACTCCCAAGTCAGTTTGGCCTTCTAAAACAACATTCGACTGTGCACCTGCATAGAGCTCAAAATCATATGTAAGCCCTGACGCACCACTCAAAACAAAAGCCTTATATTCTTAGTTTAGTTCTCGTGTAAATGTCTAAATTCCCCGCGTTTTCCCCACATTAACGCTCTCCCCACAAATTACCCAATCGAACTGAAAATCCCCGCAGTTTGGGGAATTCCCCACAGATTGGCAACGCTGCTTATATCCCCACTTGTGTGGTTTTTTTGGGTTGTAGTTTTTTAAAGTAGTCCTTGCTTTTGTTGGTATTACTTGCTCGTCAATTGCCAAGTATTCTTCTCTAGGTAAAAGCAACAATCTCTCGCGAATTTTGTTTATAAGCGGTCTTATTCTTTGCAGCTTGTCATAATTGGGGTCATTAATAGGAACAGTGTCCTCATTGTTAGTAAAATGAAGAAACCTCTTCAGTTCTTCAAACCGATTGCAAGTCATTGCATTACTTATAGGTGTGAAGCTAGAACAGCTATTCCAGTAATGACGAGTAGTAGGGAAATGCATGATAGACATATATATTAGTACACCTATAAACTTTTCAAGCTCTTTGCGAGCGAGTTTGTTCCGAGTAACGACACATTTCTTGCGTTATATATTCAATCGTGTCTGGAGTGAATAAATATAAGAACTGAAGAGGCGTATCCAAATCTTTAATTTCTTGAGGAATATTTTGATCTCCCAAAAAGGCGCAATCAGCTTCATTATAATCTAGAGATTTGTCTTGCCAGTTTAAACGGACAGGTATATTTTTGCGTTTGGTTTGCGAACGCGATGGACCAGCAGCTAAGGGATCAACAGAGGCCTGCTCACCTTCATCTGAAGAATCCTCATCAGAATCAGAGGGGTAAATAATTACGTTTTTTCGTCTCGTCGAATTCCCACTGGTTTCATAGTCTTGATCATCCGGATCATCCCCCGCTAGTTCACCATCATCATCTTCGATTTCATTTGGTATAATAGGTCTTTACCTATGAAATTGCCGTTTTGTATAAAAAATTTAAACGAATTTTTTTCATGAATTTTATTTGTATTAATCGAAGTAATCACCCATGCAATCAATGCATCTTTGCCAACGCAGTGGCAGTTTATTGAGCTAAAGAAATCAGCTGGTCGGGAGGCAACAAATTCTTCAAAGGCATTTTGTACTGCCTCTCGGGTATTGAATTTTTTTTCCGCCAAGAAGTTATCCAAATTCTGGAAAAAGTAGTAGTCTGTAGGCGCAAGTTCTGGTGAGTAGGGCGGATGACGGAGAGCTTCCAACCCCAGTTGGCCCCCACCACCCCACTTGGAGACCGTCAGCTGTGCAGTATGAGGTCGCGCATTGTCGTGCAGGAGCAGCGGAGACGAGCGATTGACCAACGCTGGTTGGAGATGTGCCAGCTTCTCCATCATTGTGTTCAGTTCTTCACAGTACACATCTGCAGTAATGCTCACCCCGTTTGGTAAGCAGCTGTGATGAATCACACCGGCGGCGCACAGTGGATCGTCCCCATACAAGAGGTCGGACATCGAATGAAAAATTAAAAAAGTATTTAATTTAAAAAAAAAAAATATACAGTTGCATTCCTCTATTGAAGAACAACAAAAAATGTTACTACGCTTTTTTTATTTGACCAGCACTTTAGGAGCTATTCGATGAAAACTGTTATTTTTGTATGGAAACGAACACAAAAATGTCTGTATCTCATGATTCCCTCCTTGTTTCGATTTGCGGTTTTCACTACTGTCTTTTACCTATTTTATGCCACGTTTTCTTCAAGGACACATGGTGCCCGCAGAGCGCCCCTTTCGAGATATTTTGCCTATAGTAACTATCTTTGTTATTGTATTACTGATGGAATGGAGGTACATTAAGTATACTTATTACTGAGAATTAGTCATCACTAAGTAGTTCCTTAAATAACAGGTGCATTTGTGAGTACTTTAATGACTTATTAACGCTTTTGTTGCAATATAACAAAAGCGTTAATGAGTCATTAAGTAACGACTACCAGTACTTGCTTAATCTAATTATTTATTATAATTACTAAGAATCACACATAAGAAGTTAAATGAAGAAAAGGTGCATTAGTGAGTTCTATATGTTTATTGAAAAAAAAAATCGGTAATGAGTTGTGACATCGCATTAACAATAACAAATCCAAAAGAAAAGAAATGTTTTATGATGTTGATGAATAAGAAAATACGTGTTTATAATTTTTTTATTTATATAATATAACACTGTAAAATATATTTAAATCTTTAAATAAATTACACTTAAACCTATAATAATTTATAAATAAAAAATAAAACAATTACTAATAACTAAATTGTAAATATTGATTATAATAAAAAATAAATAAACTAATACTACCTTAAAGTTACTAACAATTATATTACTATAAGACAAACTATATTTTCTTCGTCTTCATCAATAACGACATCATGATCATTATTGTCGTCATCTTCTTCAATGTCACTACATTCCGAAACTGCTCCAACTATTGTATCTGTTGAAATGTCAATAAGCTCCAATTCACTCTGGTCATGTATGAGCAAATCGTCCAGTTCTCTAAATGAAGATTTTTTAATTCTATTGGGCATCCTCGGTCGTAGGCTCGATAGAAGAGGATCGGAAGATAAAAGAAGATTATGAAGAATGTCTTCATTAGTGGCGATGCTACTGTGCTTTCGCGTATGAGTTTCTCTAAATTTACGAAAATCCTTGTTTCTTGCTTCAGATGCTTCCTCAGACAAAAAACCTATAGGCACTACTGATAGGTGTTCCACTATCTGCGATCCATGAATCAGCAATTTATGCAAACTTGATGGCATGTTATACCATGGATATAACTGTACGAAGACATTTGCTGTTTCATCACAATACAGGAAAAGTTTTTAACCAGTGCGTAAATTTTGCCATAATAAACTTCAACACGTTTTATTAAACACGTATATTTTATTTTGATATGTCTTAGTACTAAAAAAAAAGTTATCGCTTACGAAACAAGTTTACTTAAAAACCATATTTTTGTTAGAGTATTTATTCAATTCATCTAATCGTACTGGCTGCTGTAAAGGCATAGATTGTGAATGTTGTTTTCTTTTTTTTTTATAATGACATAATGTATAACAATTGATTTTTTTCCTATGAAAAATATATCTTCTTCTTCTCATGAAAATTACGACAATGTGTTTATTTTACAACATTTGGTTATGGGCCCAGACACCCAGAGAGCGTTAAATAGAAAGTAAACAGTTGTTGTGATTGATTTTATTGTGGTGTATTAATTTTTTTTTTAAATAGTACAAGAAATATTTTTACATAATGTCGGTGGGAGATAGCAATGCTATGCATGCTATGCCTTCCAGTTCTGGAGTCTCGCTGACAACCATCAGACCATTATGTGGCAAAGATGGTTATGCACAATGGAAATTCAAGATGCGTATTTACCTCTTACACGAAGACTTATGGACTTCAATTGTAGGATACGAACAGGAAGACAGTACACCTTTAGCCGTGAGGAAAAACAGAGATCTCAAGGCTTATACGAAGATGTGTCTTACTGTGGATGGTGGAGCGATCACCCACATACGGTCCTGTACTAGTGCTAAGGACGTGTGGGACGCACTAGCGAACGCATATGAAGACAAAGGTATGGGAAGAAAGTTGACATTAGAGCGGAAGTTGTATAGATACCAGTTACTTGATTTTGGTTCAATTGAAGACTATATCAATGCCGTTATGAGCACCGCTCAGGATTTAGCGGATATAGGGCGTGTAATCGACGATATATCTATAGGAGCAATTTTACTAGGAGGGCTACCATCAGAATTTGATCCCCTAGTAATGGCTCTGGAAAATTCAAATATACAGGTAACTTCCGAGTTAGTTAAACAGAAATTACTTAACGAAAGCGCAAATCGTGAATCTAAGGAATTGGTCTGTGTTTCGAATAATAGAATGATGAAACCACATAAAGCAGTACCAAGAAAGATTATTTGCTATTGCAAGAAACCTGGACACAAACGACCAGACTGTCCATCTTATATGAAAGAAAAACAAGAAAATATGGGAAAAACCAAGAAGCCTAGTGAGGAGACTACACTTCTTTGTTTGGGCGTAGGAGGCGGTTTAAGTCCAACTGATTGGTATGTGGACTCTGGAGCTTCGTCACACATGACGTGTTCTAAAGAGTGGCTCAGCAATTTCAGACCTTCGTCCACGTCTTTCATAATAACTCAGCTGGTATTGGTGAAGTGCTGCTTAGTAAGGACAGTAAGTTAACTTTAAGTAGTATAAAAGAAGTTCTTTATGTTCCTGAATTAAGTACGAATTTAATTTCTATAAATAAGGCTGTTGATAAGGGTATTACTGTTGTCTTTGATAAAAATGGTTGTTCTATGTACAAACACGATGATGTAAAGGTAGTTGGCAAAATAGTAGGTCATGCTACTCGCAACGTTGGTGGGTTATACAAACTGGACCAGATACCAATTTATCCTGAGCGTGCTATGGTTTCTAAAGAGAACGCTTCTTCGAGTCTATGGCATCGAAGACTTGGTCATCTGTGCCGCGTCGCTTTGGAACACCTACGTCATGGAAAAGCTAAAGGTATGGAGTATTCGTCTTTAGATAAAAACCCTTGTATAGCCTGTATTGAAGGTAAACAGAGTAAAAAACCCTTCAAAGCTATTGAATACAAGAAAGCAACCAGAATGTTAGAAGTTATACATTCTGATGTGTGTGGACCTTTTGACGTCAAATAGGTATTTAGTTATTTTTGTAGACGATTTTTCTAGGATGATTTTTTCTTATTTTATACGTTCTAAAGCGGATGTTAAGAAAAAGTTTTTAGAGTTTGAAGCATTTGTAGAGAGGGAAACTTCGCAAAAGATAAAAAACTTGCGTACTGATAACGGCGGTGAGTATGTCAATGCTGAATTCGAGGCGCATTTGGCTTCGAAAGGAATAAAGCACCAGACTACTGTCCCGTATTGTCCACAATCCAACGGGGTTGCTGAGAGGACGAACCGATCTTTAGTAGAGAAGGCTCGGTGCATGTTACAAGATAGTAGCTTACCAAAGTCCTTCTGGGAAGAAGCGGTACGTACTGCTACTTATTTAAAAAACAGATGTCCACATAGAGCATTACAAAATTGTACTCCTTATGAGATATGGTACAATAGAAAACCAAATATCTCGCACCTAAGAATATTTGGTTGTCGTGCATACGTTCATGTCTCGTCTTGCAATCGCCAAAAGCTAGATGCGAAAGCAAAACAGTACATATTCGTTGGGTATTGCGACGACAACAAATCATTTAGGTTTCGTGATCCCTCCAATATAAGAAAAAGTATAAAAGGGCGGGATGTAGTATTTTTAGAGAATTGTTTCACAAACAACAAGATAGGTGACGAATCAGATTGTCATAGTATTATTCTTCCTTCTGACAATAATAATTTACAGGTGCAAAGCTCAGTTGATCCTGTACCGAGTACAAGCACTGCTGCTGCGGTATTACCCTTACCTGTTGCCCATCCTCTTCCTACAACTCCAACAGTACGTGTTGAGGAAGAAGAGGTACCTGTAGAACCCGATAAGAGGTACAATTTAAGGGAAAGAAAACCTGTAAGTTACTGTTCTGTCTGTTGCTGTTCGGCGATGCAGAGTGGTGAGTTAAACGATGAACCTTATTCTTATTCTGATGCTCTTTTACGTCCTGACAAGGACATGTGGATTGCTGCAATGGAAGACGAATATAATTCCTTGATTATTAACAATACCTGGACCTTAGTAGAAAACACAGGACAGAAAGTCATACCATGTAAATGGGTGTTTAAGTTTAAACGTGATTTTGAAGGTAAAGTTAGCAAGTACAAAGCACGTTTAGTTGCAAAAAGTTTTTCGTCAAAGTTACGGAATCGATTACGAGGAAACGTTCTCGCCGGTAGTTCGTTACTCGTCGTTAAGGGTTTTGATTGCGCTAGCCACTGAACTTAACTTGAAAATGGATCATTTAGATATAGACACAGCTTTCCTTCACGAAAAACTAGAGGAGGATGTTTTTATGGCACAACCTCAAGGGTTCGTAACTGAAGGGGAGGAGACCAAGGTGTGTAAACTACATAAGTCGCTTTATGGTCTCAAACAGGCTGCCAGAGCCTGGAATAAACGCATAGATGAGGTGCTACGTGATTTAGGCTATAACAGATTAGAGTCTGAGCCTTGCGTTTATATTAAAAAGAATCCTACTAATAATAACATCGCTATTTTAGCGATTTACGTAGACGATTTGGTTTTATTTTATAATAATAAAATCGAACTAAATTTATTAAAAAATGGCTTAAAGAATTTCTTCGGTGTTAAGGATCTAGGCGAACTAAGTTATTGCCTCGGTCTGCATATCGTTAAAGAGAAGGAAACCAACGATATAAAAATTAACCAAAAACGTTACATATTAGAGACGTTACACCGATTTAATATGGCTGAGTGCAAAACTGTTTCAACTCCTATGGACATTAGTGTTGACCTGCGTTCTCAGGTTAAACCAGCTGTCAATGTCCCTTATCAAAACTTGATCGGTTGCCTAATGTTTTTAGCTATCAATACAAGGCCCGATATTTTGTTTGCCGTAAGTTTCCTTAGTCAATTCAATAAGAACCCCATGCAGGCGCATTGGACCGCTGCGAAACGTGTCTTGCAATATCTAAAAGGTACGTTAGACTACGGTCTTACATTTAAAAGGACGAGAGTCTCTACGTGGTTTTGTCGATGCTGACTGGGCCAACGCCCATGACAGGAGATCATATACTGGTTATGTATTCAAACTGGCGAATGCACCGGTGTCGTGGGAGTGTAAGAAACAACCCACAGTTGCACTGTCGTCCACAGAGGCTGAGTACATGGCGTTGTCCAGCGCATCTAAAGAGGCTGTGTATTTACAGCGCCTTATATGTGAGATTACAGGTAAGTGTTCGTCTGTTACTATTTTTAACGACAACCAAAGTGCTCAAAAGTTAGCACAAAATCCTGTACATCACAGTAGGACGAAACATATCGACGTCCGTTACCATTTTATTAGAGAACTGGTTGAGAATAATAAAATAGTGTTATCGCATTTGCCTACGGAAAAAATGTTGGCGGATGTTCTGACCAAAGGGTTAGGTCGATGCAACCACCAACGTTGTGTGTCTGATATAGGTTTAATATGATTCATTTTTTTTTTATTTTATACATTTTATGTCTTTGTCAGAGAGAGAGGGCGCCACCGTTGTGCCGTTAACAGCTGTTTCAAATCGCTCCGTTAAATAAAATCATAAAAAGTGTTTAAAACGTCTATTTCGAAGTGTGTATCGTCTAATAAGTTACAAATACAGTCAAAGCGCACTGTGCAATAAGTGAAGGTGTTTATTACTGAAGAAGTCAAAAGAAACAAGTCATAAAACCGTAGTGGATAAAAGCAGTGTTATAACGTCAGAAACACAAATCATCTGCCGGAAAACTTTTAAACGAAGTAGTTGATACACTCCGAAGGAATATAAAGAAAAAAACAGTGAGTAAAGTGAACAAAAACAGCAAGATAGAAATCCTAACCTGCAAAATAAACATTATACAGTAAAAATTAAACCATCGCAGTGACTTGCAGCGACATCTGTTGAGGAGTAGTAGATACGCCATCTATTGTGAAGTAGTGAAACCACCAACTGATAACGTAGTGCGATCGTTCCTCAAACTAGATAGATAAGCAACGCCATCTATTGTTCAAAAGCCAAAAATTCACTACTATACAAAAACATACTTTTTAATTAAAATACTAATAAATAAGGATGGAAGAAATTAAGGAAATGCTAAAAAATATCCAAGAAGACATAAAACAACAAAAAGCACAGATGGTAGTTATGCAAGAGGAAATAACAAACACTATAAATATCAAGGTCAATGAAAGGTTGGAAAGTATAGAAATAAAACAGTCTATTTTGGAGGAGAAAATTGAAGAGCAGAAAAGGAAAATAGACAATTTTGAAAGATACACAAGGAGGAAAAACTTAGTTTTCTTTGGTATTCCCGAAGAAATAGAAGGTGAAAAAAATATTATAGAAAACATCGTCGAAAAAATAAACCGAGATTTAAAGATCACATGCGACAGTAATAGCATCGAGATGGCCAGAAGATTAGGCAAAAAGTGTGAAACTGACAGACCTGTCCTAATTAAGTTTGCCACAATAACCAAGAAAACACAGCTCCTTAAAAACAAAAAAACAATTGAAGGTAAATCTTATTATTTCAAAGAAGACTTCCCTAAAGATGTACTCCACAAACGCAAAGAATTACAGGAGCAACTGAAGACAGCAAGGGAAAATGGAAAAAGGGCTATATTAAAATACGACAAATTAATTATCCTGGAAGAAAATGAAAATGAGAAAAATATTAACAAAAAACAGAAAAACTCGAATAAAAAGAAAAGAAACATGTCTGAATCCCCGGAAAATAGCAAAACCGCTGACACAGCCTTTACCGAAAATCGGCCAATAAAGAAAAACAAAAGGGGCGATATAACTAATTTCCTTAAACCAAGGCCCACAATTAACCATACCAACAACGAAAATGAACAACAATCGTATAACTTTTCAGAATAGCAACTAGCAACACCCCCCTCTTCACTCCCAACACGGCTGGTCCCCGCGGGAGCTGTAGACCAAAACCCTCCAGGGAAGAAAAATTACCCTTCAAGCAACTCTACAATGAACGCATCAATTAATGAGAGTAATGTTTTATACATAGCAACATATAACGTCCGAACTTTATCAACTTGTAGCCGTTTGATAGAGCTAATGGAATCATTAAAAAACATAAAATACGACATTATAGGTCTCTCTGAAATCAGAAGACTTGGAAACTCAATTGAAGAACACAACGACTTCATCCTTTACTACATAGGGGAAACACCGGGACTATACGGTGTAGGATTCATAGTTAAAAAACACCTGAAGAATTATATTGAAAGTTTCATAGGTCTTTCTGAGAGAGTAGCACTACTTAATGTAAAATTCAATAACTTCGAAACAAGCATAATTCAAGTTTACTCTCCCACTGAGGCGGCAAGTGATGAAGAACTACAATCTTTCTATGACACTGTTGACAGAGCTTTACAACTATCAGGAAGAAATACAATAGTTATGGGTGACTTTAATGCCAAGATTGGCCAACCGAAACCTAATGAAAAATTAGTCACGAGAAGTCACGGCTATGGCAACAGAAACAGTAGAGGAGATAAACTCATTGAGTTTGCTTACGAAAACAACTTATGTATAATGAACACTTTTTTCAAAAAAAAAAACAATCAAAGATGGACTTGGAGATCTCCAGATGGCGCCACGAAAAACGAAATAGACTACATTTTAACTAATAGGCATAGAAATATTCAAAATATGCAAGTTTTAAATGTCACTTTCCCTTCAGATCATAGACTTGTCAGAGCCTCATTGATACTGGAAACGAAAAAGAAAAGTCGGAAAAACTTTGGCAACATTCCAAGAGCTTTACTGAAAAATGATGAAGATGTATCAAGGTACAAAGAATCACTAAGTAGCTGTTCAGAGAACCTACACAACTGTCAAGAAATCGACACTGTTCAAGAATATTATGACAAAATATTAAGCGCCATAGACAGTAGCCTTAAAAAAGCTCACGTTTCTCACACATCGAATAAAATAAGTATACTGTCAGTCCACACGAAAAAGTTGATCCAACGAAGACAAATACTACAAACATCCAAACCAAAGACACGTTCTATGAAAAATGAACTTAAAGCTTTGTACAAACTTGTGAGTAAATATATACGTAACGACTATAAGAATCATCGTACACAAACGATTGAAAAACACCTCAATACTACCGGCAGCGTCAAGAGAGCATACAAAGAGTTAAGATCACACAAAACATGGATTGAGGGACTTCGAGGACCATCAAAAACAACACAAAATAGGTCAGAAATACTACAAATAGCAACAGCCTTCTACAGGAATTTGTACAGTTCTCAAGATCAAGAGTGCTACCCACTTAACACGCACATACCAGCAGATAGAGATGAGATTAGCGAAATGGATGAAGCAGAAGTGATCAGAGGAATTAACTCACTCAAGGAAGAGAAGAGCCCCGGTCCCGATAAGATCACAAATGAAGCATTAAAGAAAGGACTCCCACATCTAGCAACTCCACTAGCGCGACTTTTTAACATGGTATTGCATTCTTCATGTACCCCTAGACAATGGTCCGAGTCAGACATAATCTTGCTCTACAAAAAAGGTGACTCTAACAACATCAGCAATTACAGACCGATCAGCCTACTGCCATCAATTTATAAATTATTTTCATCCCTTATAGAAAAGAGAATAAGAACATCAATCGAAAAACATCAACCTATTGAACAGGCCGGTTTTCGAAGAGGCTACTCTACTGTGGACCATATCCATTCTCTAGAAATGCTTATTGAGAAGTACCAGGAATTCCAAAAACCATTATACATAGTCTTCATAGATTATCAAAAAGCTTTCGACAGTATTCTCCACTCATCAATATGGGAAGCTCTGCACTCTCATGAAGTAGAGATTGAGTACATAAGAGTTTTAAAACATCTTTATAAAAATAGCACAAGCAGAATAAAGCTGGAAACCACAGGACCACCTATACACATAAAGAGAGGGGTCAGACAAGGGGACCCAGTATCCCCAACGATCTTCATAGCGGTGCTAGAATCAATCATAAGTAAACTAGACTGGAGTAAACTGGGTTTAAATATAAATGGCAAGTACATAAACCATTTACGATTTGCGGACGACATAGTCTTGTTTTCTGAGGATACGAAACAGCTACAGTCGATGTTAAACTCACTATACGAAGAGAGTAAAAAGGCGGGTTTGGAGATAAACCTAAGCAAGACAAATGTCATGACAAATCACATCGAAACACCCATATACGTTGAAAACACACCTTTGAATTATGTCAACAGCTACATTTACCTTGGAAAACAGATTTCATTTGACCGACAAAACAACGAGTTGGAAGTTGAAAGAAGAGTAAAAAATACGTGGAAAAAGTTTTGGAGTCTTAAAGAAATACTCAAAGGTGGTATGCCTATTAGAACAAAGAAAAGAGTCATGGACACCTGCCTACTGCCATCATTGACATATGCTTGCCAGACATGGAAATTTACCCGTCGAATAAAAACAAAAATAACATCATGTCAAAGAAGCATGGAAAGGAGTGTCATGAAATTACGAAAAATTCAAAAGATACCCCATCATCGTATAAGACTCCAAACAAAAGTGATAGATGCTCTCAACTATTCGCAAAAGCTAAAATGGCGATGGGCTGGACATATTGCAAGACTCAAAGACGATCGCTGGACTTTAAGAGTAACGTATTGGCCAGGCCCATCAGGTCATAGAAAAAGAGGTAGGCCCATAGCTCGCTGGGCCGATGACATTGTGAAAGTCGCTGGCACTCGCTGGATGCGTGCAGCAGAAGATAGAGACCGTTGGTCATCTCTGGAGGAGGCCTTCACCTTCTAATAAGAGGGGTTCTTGCTAGTCAAACTGAAATTGTTAAAATAACTAAAATAATAAAATGTAATAATAATAAATAATAATCATATTAATGTAATAAAGTAATACGTTTAAGTCTAATATTTAATGAGATTGCAAATTGAAATGTACTTAATTAATTATGAATTTTGTAATGTTTTTAAGATCGCATGCAGTATTTATATTATTTTCCTGTAATATTCAAACAGCAAGAAATAAAAGGCTATTTTATTTTATTTTATTATTTATTTTATGTCTTTGTCAAAAGTACAGTCAGGTTAAAATATATATGTGTACCTGTCTATGTACAGTTGTGGTAGTTAATGTGTAGCCGTTTCCGATTAAGGGGAGGATGTTAGAGTATTTATTCAATTCATCTAATCGTACTGGCTGCTGTAAAGGCATAGATTGTGAATGTTGTTTTCTTTTTTTTTTATAATGACATAATGTATAACAATTGATTTTTTTCCTATGAAAAATATATCTTCTTCTTCTCATGAAAATTACGACAATGTGTTTATTTTACAACAATTTTATTGTCACTCATCGGGCGGCGCGCGGCGCAGCGTAGGTATCAGCTGAGTCGGCGCGTGCGTAGGTATCAGCTGAGTCGGCGCTCGCTCGCCGCTGCAACGACGTACCTACGCGGTGCGGTTACTGACCTTTTTTAGTTTGGACTGCGATATGAAGTTACTTGTTAACGTAATTCCAACTTTTCCTTCATACTTTCATGGGCTTAGGACCATCAAAATGCATAATAATAAACTTGAATGAAGCACTAAGATAGGTATGCAACATAAACATGAAAACATTTAATTGAAACCATTGCATTATGGCGTATTTAAAAAATTGGAATCAACTTGTATTTACAATAATGTTCAATCAAAAATAACCTACACACTAAAATTGTTCATAAGAAATTAAACCGCTTACCCCCACATGTCACTAATCACAGTATTTTAACAATTTATTGTTCAAAATGAAGTCCTCCTCTTTCCAGGCATAAACGTGCACGTTTTAATAAATTTGCATTTAGTTTGTTTAGCACTGTACTTTCACTTTTCACTTCATCAAAAGCGTTTATTATTTTTAATCTTAAGTCATCTAGGCTTTGGGCCTCCTCTACATACACCCAGCGTTTAATTTCTCCCCAAAGAAAAAAATCGCAAGGAGTAAGGTCTGGAGACCTAGCCGGCCACGGTACGGGGCCGCCACGACCGATCCAATTTTCCCCGTACTTTTGGTTCAGATAATTACGGACACTTATCGCGTAATGTGGTGGAGCGCCGTCGTGCTGGTAGAAGAAGTTATTTAGGTAGCTCACTGGGACTTCTTCAATTAACTGTTCGATGGTCGTTTCCAGCATTTTTAAATAACGTGGCCCAGTCAAGGCGCCGCCGTCGATAAAAATGGGTCCTATTATTTTATTTTTAATAATCCCCGCCCATACGTTAGCACTAAAACGTACTTGGTGATGCGTCTCTCGTACCAAGTGGGGGTTATTAAATGACCACCAATGCTCATTATGTACATTGTACAGTCCTACACGTGTGAACAAGGCCTCATCAGTCCCCAAGATGTTGACATCAGGATGATTGAGAAGCCAATCGCATAGGGCTCGACGTGGTGCTGGGTCTGGGTCGTGGAGCTGCTGTACCGGCTGGAAGTGATACGGGTGGAGTCCGGCTGTATTAAGCAGCTTCCACACCGCGTGTTGGCTCACACCGAAGCGACGTGCCGCGTCGTAGGTACTGGCTCTAGGATCCCTCAAAAAAATCAAAAGTGGTTTCTTCGACTTCGATCGCCAGTCGAGGTCTGCCAGATCCTTGTGCATGATTCGGGGTCGTAAACTGGCCGTGATCAAGCAGCCTCTGATTGGCTGCTAGAATGGTCCTTTCATTAGGGACGGCGGGGTTACGGATCCCCTGGGCTCGCATACGACGTACGCTCTCCCTCTCATACCTTCTTCGAGCTGCTCGTAGATTCTCGTTGCTTAATAAATACACTCGCACCATTTCGTAGTATTCGCGGTGAGTAAAGTTTGACATCGCGATTGATACGACGCGAGTACGCGGCAACTGCAGGGCGCAGGGGTTGCGCGGGGTAAGAACGCTCGGACGTCAGGACACCAATTGCGCGTGGAACGTACTGACGGCGGGCGGGCGGGCGGCCGCCGGCGGCCCGGCGGCGCTAGCGCATTCCCCACCCCCTCACCCCAGCCATGCGCCCGGGCGGCGGCCGCGAGTTTTCATTGATAGTATGGCGAATAGATTATGTCCATGTTTTGCTTATTAATTTCAAACTCGGATAATTTTTTTTTTTAACTAAACACAGAATATGTTCTATTACTGACACTGAACTACCAAAACAAATTTACGCACTGGTTAAAAACTTTTCCTGTATAACTTGAATTTTTGGATTTAAATTTTTTCGCCTGAGGAAATGCATTGCAAAATTACAGCGAGTCTTCTAATTAAATTGACGTCTAATTTTGTAATTTCCGCAGTCGTTTCAGGGTTTGCAAAAAACCTTCTAGCAGTATTTCCAGTGTTTGTATTGCCACTACCCTGCTTTACAACATCCAGAAGTAAGCCTGTGTTTCTTCGGAAAGCAGCTTGAATAGCTTCTTTCTTATCTTTAACAATTCTTTTATTATCGTCACCTTTTGCTTGCCATGATTTTATATCCATTCTGTAGGCAATGTGTAATAAACACTCCATAGACCGAATCCAAGCATGCAACGAACTAAATCCATGCTTGTATAAATCTTCGTTCACAGGTTTAGCTCTCACTTCTTCCAAATTATTCATCTCACTTGGGCGAGCTTTGCACAAATCACATACTGCTGCCGATGTTCCCGATATGATTGAATGTACCTTACCATCAATCATGGTTAACCACAGATTGTGCGTAACAGTAGCATTGCCGCAAGCAGTTGGGTTCAGTTCACGAATCTCGGTCTCAAATATATCCATTTTAGCCTTTACATTTGCTTCCGTTTCTTTCATAAACGTAAATGAAATCGGACGACAATATGTGGTTGACGATGGCCGATCATTCTGCCACATTGTGTTTCCACTAGAAGTCACTAACTTAAGAGGTACAAGACTTGCCATAAATACACTGGATAAATCTTGTTCACTTGTTGTTGTTCTTTGATGATAAATGCTTTGACTTGAAGCTCCATCAAAACCCCATTTACTGTGAAGCACAAGTTGTTCACCAGCATCAAAATTCGGTTCAAGTGAATCGATCAGCCTCCTAACTGTGAGATCAAGGAGGGCTTGGAGTCGTATCTTTGCGGAAGTATCAGTCACAGTTACGTCTTCTTTTGCCGGGTAACACTTAAGTTTTTCTTTCACTAACATGTAATAGCTTGGGTATTTCGCATGACCTTCTTTAAAACTAAAGTCCCTAAGTGTGATGTAACGCCACTTGGATAACTGCATGTGAACGTAAAGAGCAAGTGCTTTGTGAGTAGGAACTTCACGAAGCAAAGTATTCTGTTTAGTTTCCAGGACATTCAGAACGGTTGAGACATGTTCAGGATTTCCCAGCAAATGCTTCATGATTCTGGCCACATCATTTTTTCCGGCAGACTTAAGTGCACTTTCAACAGTATGTAAAAGCTCATCTGGACGACTGCAACTAGCCATATTTTCATCAACACGTCTTCTTTTCTGTCTACTGGATAAATCTTCAAAGCGTTTTCGAGGAGATTTAAATGTTGAAGTTGATGCATCTGATTTTGATGGACTGATTACCTCTTCTGTCTCATCTTTAGCTTCTTCAGTGTGAACAATAAATTCCTTAAAGCAATTTGGCCAAATGATATCGAAACCTAACCACTCTCTGTTCTTGTCCATGAACTTGTCCACTGTCCTTCTTGATTGCACCCATTTGGAGTAAACCCGATAGCAAAATCGTCGACACCAGTTCTTTAGATCCGACACATCATTTTCACTTAACTGGACGTTACTATTCGACTTCAATGTATTACATAAATTTTCATAGTCACGAAGATCTTTATGATTACGAAGAGCAACATAAAGATCAAGATAAGTAGAAAACCCACGGAAAGCCATAATGACTACACTTGGTAGAGGTTGAAATTACAACTGAATAATATTTGCAAAACACACTAAAATATATAGGGCAGCAAGTTCCAACTAGTAATGAATTTGATAAGCTAATGATGACATATGAGCCAATCACAATGCAGAGCTTAAGGGCTGTTAACATGGTAATTACAATAACTAATTAGATTAAGCAAGTACTGGTAGTCGTTACTTAATGACTCATTAACGCTTTTGTTATATTGCAACAAAAGCGTTAATAAGTCATTAAAGTACTCACAAATGCACCTGTTATTTAAGGAACTACTTAGTGATGACAAATTCTCAGTAATAAGTATACTTAATGTACCTCCATTCCATCAGTAATACAATAACAAAGATAGTTACTATAGGCAAAATATCTCGAAAGGGGCGCTCTGCGGGCACCATGTGTCCTTGAAGAAAACGTGGCATAAAATAGGTAAAAGACAGTAGTGAAAACCGCAAATCGAAACAAGGAGGGAATCATGAGATACAGACATTTTTGTGTTCGTTTCCATACAAAAATAACAGTTTTCATCGAATAGCTCCTAAAGTGCTAGTCAAATAAAAAAAGCGTAGTAACATTTTTTGTTGTTCTTCAATAGAGGAATGCAACTGTATATTTTTTTTTTAATTAAATACTTTTTTAATTTTTCATTCTATGTCCGACCTCTTGTATGGGGACGATCCACTGTGCGGCGCTAGACCACCAAACAGTGACCATCACTTTTCTAGGGGTAAGTTTTTGTTTAGGGCATTGTTTAGGTGCTGAACCAGGATCCAACCAACTTGCTGAGCGCTTGCGGTTATCAAACAGAATCCATTTTTCATCTCAGGTAACAATGCGGTTCAAAATTCCTTCATTTGTGTGTCTGTTGAGCAGTGCAAGGCACGTCTCGACGCGTACTTCGCGCTGGCGATCATTGAGTTCGTGGGGCACCCATTTGTCAAGCTTTTTTACCTTGCCAATTTGACGCAAATGGACCAATATTGTTTTGACGCTAACGTCGAAAGCTGCTGCTAATTCAGTTGTAGATTGTGTATCATCAGCTTCCACAATCGCCTTTAATTCGTAATTGTCGACCAAAGTCTTCGGACGACTGCGAGGTTCATTTTTCAGGTCGAAATTTCCAGAACGGAAGCGAGCAAACCAATAACAGGTGGTGCGTTGGTTTGTAGTGTTAGCTCCGTAAACGTCTTTGATGTTGCGTGCCGCTTGTGCCGCGTTGCTGCCACGACGGTACTCATATTCCATAATTACTCGACGGCCGACGACGACTTTTTTAACGTATCCATGATGACGAAAAAGATTGAAATGTGATGAAAATGTAACACTAATCAATAAACAAACGACTACTTTTGGAAAAAAAAAACCATGTTTTTAAAATAAAATTAATTTGAAATTAGAATTCTTAGCCAAACAAAAATTATTTTGATTTGAAATGGCCAGTACTGCAGAACGGCAATTTCATAGGTAAAGACCTAATATCAAGACCGTAGAATCGTATTGGATCCATTTTTCTGAAAAAATATCAAATAATGCTTCACTGCATACATTCCCAAATCAGGCCGAATACAAAAATAGCTACTAATGCATACAATGCCAAATATGGAAAACTAACTTTCACGTTACTTCCTATTATTCCACATTTGTCATGCTAAGGTTTGGCATGATTTTCGTTAAACTATAAATTTTTACTTACATGTTTTCCGTGTTTTCAGACCTTTGATAGGTCTTCTTAGCACCACGATATGAAGCTCGAACGAAAACTCGACACACAATCACAAAATGAATTTTAAAAACTTGCAAATACCAACGACAAATTTCACCGACTGACTTTGACAGGTTATAGTTTCGTTACGCGGTACACTAGATGGCAGCACATGTATGATTATTGAAGCTTAGTAGTTGCCTGATCTGCCCTAATATTAAGTTAAGAGTAAAATAACGTCATTTTTTATTTCTAAACGTTTGAAAATAAGTATCCATATTTGGGTAGCTATGCGGTAAGGAGTTAGTAGTAGACTTAAAACAATTGTAAAACCAATCTGGGAATTTGTAAGCAAATACAGTGTGAGTCTTTATAATGTGCACATATCAAAATGAGGGAATCTATGCTTAATTTTATCGATGGAAAAAATATTTAAAAAAATCTAAATATTTATTAATATTTTTTATGGAATTTTCAAAAATGTTGTCCGCTGTTGTGACCCCAATGTAAACAAAACGGTGTAACTTTTAAACTAAATTATCTATCGCGATGAAACAAACTCCATAATGATTGGAAGCAATTAGGCGTCCTCGTAAAATGAAAATTGTGGAAAAAAACTACCCTCAATTGAAAATAAACACGTTTTTTGATCAAAAAAACTTTTTTTTTTCATAACTTTTTACAATAATCGTAAAATTTCTCAATAAGACGCCCCCATTACCTACCTTTTTTATTACTTTAACGTATTTTTCATCGTATTAGCTACCCAATACTAAAAATGGCATGTTTATAACTCAAACATATCATTTTCTATCAAATGTTAAAAGATGGCACTCTGAAAGCGCCATTTATTATTCTCTTAAGGATGGTTTATTTGGAATGTTAATTAATACAAAAGAGTTCAATTAAAACCATTTATTATTTTATACAAAATTTAATGCATCAGGTTCTCAAAATGTCCACCTCGTTGTTGTAGGCACAAAGCCGCGCGAATTAAAATTTGTTGTGTCGCTCTCCTAATCATTTCGGGATCATTGCGAATATCATTCGCACAGTTAATTATGCGGTCACGCAAATCGGCCTCACTGTTGATGGGTGTGCTGTAGATGCGTTGCTTCATGGTCCCCCATAGAAAGTAATCAAGGGGCGTCAAATCGGGTGAACGCGCAGGCCACCCTACAGGTCCTTGCCAGCCGATCCATTTATCACGATAATTATCGTTTAAAAATGATCTAACATTTGCAGCATAATGAGCAGGGCATCCGTCCATCTGCAGAAACATCCTTCGTCCGACCCGCGCACATTCACAACAAAATTCACAAAAAAAGGCTATCTACCTGCTAAACAATAGTGCGTTGCCGTGCACTGGGCCTTTCTTTGACAATTGATAAGAAATGTTGGGATTAAGTTAAAAACATGCAATTTTTACCATTACGTGGCTAATGCGATAAAGAATAACTTAAAGTAATAAAAAACGTAGGTAATGGGGGCGTCTTATTGAGTAATTTTACGATTATTGTAAAAAATTATGAAAAAAATATAGATTTTTCATAAAAAAAGAAGTTTATTTTCAATTGAGGGTAGGGTTTTTCCACAAATTTTCATTTTATGAGGACGCCTAATTGCTTCCAATCATTATGGAGTTTGTTTCATCGCGATAGATAATTTAGTTTAAAAGTTACACCGTTTTGTTTACACTGGGGTCACAGTAGCAGACAAAATTTTTAAAAATTCCATATAAAATATTAAAAAATATTTAGATTTTTTTTAATAATTTTTCCGTCGATAAAATTAAGCATAGATTCCCCCATTTCGATATGTGCACATTATAAAGAATCACACTGTATATTAAAAAGTACGACCTATAAAGAGTGGTCCCTCAGTTCTCACAGACGATTATCCAGATCTCGGAAAGTAGCATAAAAAATATAGTTTGGTGAATACAGACATTTAGTAAAGAAATTGGAAAGATATTTCCTAAAAAACAGACCACAAAGCATTAAAGAGTAAAAATATATAACGAGTGAACTGTGGTCCCTCAGTCCACACAACAAAGATAAATATTTTAGTGATTATTACTGAATAATATTTATAAAAAATTTATAATTCTACATAAAGTTTTAGTAGAAGTCTTAAAACATTTTGTAAAAAAAAATGGAGCTTAAACATCAAAGCATTTTGGAGATAGCGATGATTAAAACTGGTCCCTCAATCCTCTCCTCAACTGACATATATGTGCGTGTGCTACCTACTAGATGAGAAGAATATCAGAAAGTCTAGTGTACTTAACTTTTAGTAGTAAGTTTCTTCTAAATAATATTTAACATAAAACATTTTTTAGACGAAACGAAAACAAGGTTGTACGGGTCCCGCCGGGATTGCGGGTTGTTCGAAAGAGATACCGCGGCCTCGGCACAAGGCCTAAAATGAACATTGGTGGTTCTTGGTCAGTAGAAGTCTGACACGTCCTACACTGCTCGATGATGATTGATGCTTTCCCATGCCCCAAAAAAAAAAACAGACAGGTTTGTTTTTTTTTTTGATACACAAAGACGAGGCAAATTAATAATAACACAAAAGCACAATGGCGATGTCACGTGTCAAGGAAGTGTTCGCTGTAAGCGATGCCGAGCTCAAAACCCTAATAGCCAGGATGGGGGGAGATGGGGAGGATGGGGTTATGGGTAACATCGTGGGCTTGAAGTTGAATGACGAGATGTGGAAGAATATCGACCACGTAGCAAAGGTAGTTGCTTACCAAGGCTTTGATCCTAAGAGGATGGCGGGCGAAATAGCTGCCAAACTAGAGCTGTATGACAAGCAAACTCTTCTTGAATTAAAGATGGAGGGAGAATCTTGCAAATACACTCAGGAATCAACAACCCTGGACATTTCTTTCCTGATCACACTGTTCCTTATGAGGGGAAACACAGTCCATAAAATCCTAAGCACTGTTCCCACTGATGTCAAAGATGTCATCACAAGGAAATGCTCAACCCTTGGAATTATGACTTCAAAAGATGGTAATAAAAAGTTGAGCTCCACATCAGTAACTCTAGCTAGACTATCACAAGCATTTCCGCAGGTTACCGCTGCAATAATTGTTGGGAAAGAAATGCCTGGGAAGCTAAACCCGAAATGGCTGATGGGGAGCACTCTCCCTTTAATAATGCAGCATTCGATATTTTCAGCTATGATCCCGTCGGATGATGCCTCAACACCAGAATTAAGGAAGATAGCAACTGCACTAAACCTTGAGATGACAGTTATGCTTCAAACACCCAAAGACAAGAGGAAGATGGAGGGGAGGGATATAAATGACCTGGAAGAGACTTCTTCTAAATACGTCGCCGTCGCTTCTAAACGCCTGATGGTTGATCTCCTGACGCATCCATTGAGTATGGCACTTTTTATATGCCTTAAATCCCAAGTAGAGCAGCACTGCACCCATGATGCAGATAATTATTGTTGTCATAATTGTCTGGATGCTCATATGTGTTCCAATTTGCTGCAAATCTGCACTATTTCCAGCACCAGCTGCATTTTGAGCCAGAAAAACCTCTTCTTTTGTTTGGTAGGATTGACACATCTTGAATAATTTCGCACCAATTAAAATTGAAGCCAATTGTAACGCGACACGACCATTATGCGCGGCAAGCCCGAAGGCAGGGTCGCCATGTAGGGATAGGTGTGATTGAGTAGACGACTCGATGTGTAAATACTCCGGTTTATTAACAAATCATTCAATATATAGACTTAAGCTACTTACACATACAGTCATGGGTATGGGACCCACACTACAGTACGGGTAATTTAATGCTATAATATTACATGGCTTATGTATACCTATTTAATAAAAAGTATATTACAAAAAAAAACGATTCTACATTCATTCATTATTGGATCTATACAAGCCCTACTTTAAAGTAACCATCGAATACCTTTCTGGAAAAGCACGTGAGATCGTAGCCTCATAAATAGCTTTAAATTAATAATCATCGTAAGTCTTGAGAACAGAAAGGTTCTTATTTCTTTTAAGGGTTCCGTACCTTCCCGTCGGGACTGCGGTTTGTACGCAGGTATATTAGATGTAGGGTCTCAGTCTTCTACCGCTCTGGTGTAAGCTGAGTTGCATCCAATCCCGAAAGTTAATGTCCCATGGCACACAGTGCATGTTGATTACTCAAGAAACTTGAGTGAAATAATTACGTGAAAGAGAATGTAATAGTTTTCATAAACGCGTTTACGAAGTTTGTGTTATTGTACCATAGTGTACGTCTCAATGCAGCCTGCACTATTCGAGCTTTGAAGTCCAGTGTTGCTCTATTTTGTTTGCACTATTATCGCTGACCAAGGTCGTTGCTTTGTCAACAGAGAATTGAAATTGTACAAAAAAAAAGGCCAAAGTGGTTATGTTCAGAGTTGGTGATTTGGTATTATTCAAAATGAAGAAAGAAACCAAACCAAATTATAACCCAAATTTAAAGGTCCATTCAGAATTGTAGAATTGCGAAAACGATCGTTATGATTAAAAAATACTGACATAAAGTACGCTCCTAAGCGTACACCGCATTCGAAAAATGCTTCAAAGTGGAGTTCTCTCCGAGCTTGATCTTATTAGCGAGAGCAATGAAAACGAATGAAATCTCTTATAGTTGATTTTATGCACACTTGTAACTATTTGCTCGCACTGCAACGTTCTGCACGTTCACACGACACGCGCACGCTCAGGCACGCCACCCGCGTCCAACTTGCATTGAAATTTGTTAAATAAGAATTTGAGCCTTATTGCATTTAACGAGGTCTACACGCGCACGCCATGCGCACGCCCCGCGCCCGCCTCGCGCCAACCCTGCACTCGCCCTGCCCGCGCTCTGCACCCTCCCCTCGTACGCCTTGCGCCCGCGCTATGGCTGGCATAGATGAGAATATGGCTAGTCAGCTAGTGTTGTATTGACCATATTGACCGTGATCAAGTTTAGTCGTGTGGCGTGTTTTTTGTTCTAGTAATATAATGATGGATAACTTCGACAAAGAAACATTCATTTCTTTGGTGGAGGAAAGAGATGTGCTGTGGGATAAAACCCTTGAAAGCTATAAAGATAAAAGGAAAACTCTACAGGCTTGGCGTGAAATATGTATAATTATTAATGACGATTTTGAATCGCTGTCGGATGTGGAAAAAAATAAATACGGTAAGTATGTTAGAATATACATGTATATTTAATAAATTGTTAACAATATTTAATTTGCCATGGTACTCGTCCATGCTCAGACATAAAGTATTCCGCAAAATGATTACGTACTGTACTTGCTGTCATAGTATTGTATTGTATTGATGGCGGTTCAGGGCCAAGATTGATGGTTGATATTTCACGCATACCCTCTTCTTTATGTATAAAGTTCTGTAGTAAACAACACGTTTTTACAATTTTAACTGCAAAATCAAGTGACACATCTAGAGGACGATGGAGAATTCTCCATTTATTAGCCATAATGCCAAAAGCAAATTCTACATATCGCCTTGCTCGGGTCAAACGATAGTTAAAGACCGATTTAGTCGCATTCAGCTGTTGGCCACTAAATGGGCGAAGTATGTTTTCGTGTAACGCAAAAGCCTCGTCCCCAACAAAAATGTAGGGTAGATCGACATTTGATTCTTCCAGTTGTGCAGGCGTTGGCAAATTTAACGTCTTGTTCACTAAGCTTTTCCAAAAAGCAGTCTCCTTGAAAACATTTGAATCACATTCTTTGCCGTATGCACCAACATCAATGAAAATATAATTATAATTTGTATCAACTACCGCCATTAAAACAATTGAAAAGTAATGTTTGTAATTTAAAAACATTGACCCACTTCTTTTGGGCTTTATAACTCTTATGTGCTTGCCATCTAAGCAATAAGGAAAATTGGCTTTTAAACAGAAGTTGCGAGCAATTTCATACCACTCATTTTTAGTTGGTACTTTCATATATGTTTCTGACAATTCTTCCCAGATACTTTGGCAAACTTCTCTGACTATATAACTTAAAGTACTTTTTCCGATTCTGAATCCGTATCGTAGATCAGCGAAATTATGTCCTGTTGCTAAATACCTGGAAAAAAATGGAATAATAAATAATAATTATAATTAAAAAGATCTGTTTGACTTATTTACAGGAAAACTGGTTGTGAAAAAGTGGAAATCTATGAGAGACGAATGGATGAAATGTCATAGAAAATTAAGCGAGAGCAAGTCGGGATCGGGAGCTAATCCATCAGTTCATAAGTACACATACTACGACAATATGAAATTTTTGACAAAAATTGCCCGACATAGAAATACTGAGTCAAATATGGTACCACCCTGCAACACTGACAGCGATGACAGCCATGATATATCAATGATCAAGAAGAAGAAGAAAGACCAAGTGCAAGATAAAAATTTGAGTGCAGTTGATATAAAAATGATGCAATTTATCGATTCTATGCAAAAAGAAGAAAGAAAACTTCTGATGACAGCAGAATTATGTCATTTTTCAAGAGTGTTGCTCCAACAGAGAGAAGTTCAATGACGATGAAGTTATCGAATTCCAATATCAAGTTATTTCAATACTAAGAAATTTTAAACAAAGAAATCTAAACAGCAACACGTCAGAATCATAAAATATACAATTGCAACAGCCCATCCAACCTCAGCCAACCTATGATACTGAAGCTTATGGATATTCTACTGCATCTGTACCTTCTAATGTGAGGAGCCAAGAAGCTTATGGATATTCCACTGCACCTGGACCCTCTAATGTGAGAAGCCAATCTAGGCTTACTAATTATAGTTCCGAACTAGAATTTGACACTTACACTAGAATTGAACAAAGTCAACCCAGTGTGCAATCCAGTATGAGTGACGACCTTGACTTTGCGACACTGAATTAATTTTATTATTTTGCTACTGTAATATCTACCGCTGTAATTTAAGATAATTATCAAAAGTCAAAAAAAGTCAAAATATTTTATTTCACATAGGCCTACATGGGCACTTGTAAAACGTCGACATAAAAAAGGGGCACGGTTCGGTGCATTGGTCGATTCCTAAGGAGAAGAACCGGCAAGAAACTCCAAAGGTTACTCTTTTAATCTTTTAAAATGGTTTTAAATGGTTAACAATAAGTTTAAGGTCCAGACATAATCTTGGGACACACATGAGGGCTATGCAGATTAGTGTCTGAGATGGTCTTTTGAAGAAAGCACCACACAGATTTGAGTGGACCCGTCCAGTCAGTGCAAGCATTTGTCAGGTATTGTCGAGCTCGACTTATAACTCATGGAGCTCGACGTCACGACGAACAATACAAAGGAAAGGACATTTGGGTAGGTCGCTTATAGTACTCAAACTGCCAGACAATCGTTAAAATTAAAGAAAGACCCACATAGTCCTCATATTCACAATATAAAAATAATAAAATATTGATCATATTAAACTCAAACTCAAACTCAAAGCATTTATTTCAATTAAACCATTACTGGCACTTTTGAATGTCATAAGAACAATTCATAAAACAAAACTACGAAAAACTACGAGTGCAATACGTCATTCCGAAAGCCACCACGCCGAACCACACGCCACCGAATGCCCGCAACGACGAACACTGCAAGCAAAAAAGCACGCAGCGACGCACACCGCAACAACGAATGCACGAGACCTCGAATCACGGAACAACGAATGCACGCCGCAACGCGCAACCGCCGCCCCGCGACCCGGAGCCCCGCGCACCAGCCACCACGGCACGCGCCGCCGCGCACCCCCGCAGCCACAGCACTCGCCGCCGGTAACATCCGGCGCCGCGCAACCCGACGCAGCAACCCCCGAAACAACGTATTGCACTCCTAAGCTACAGTCACAGTCACAAGGCATAATAACTTGTGAAAGTACTGTAGTTGCCAGTTCCCTAGCGTAGATCTCTATGGAGAAGAACGGGCAAGAAACTCCATGGACACTCTTTTAAATCAAAATATTGTTACAAAATCTTGGTACATTACATCATTCATGTTGAGATGGTATATTATGTGAGAACTATGTAGCAAGACGTGCAAGTTAAGAGCGTCCGGAGTAAAAAGGTATAATAAACAAATCAAAAAAATATGTATATATTTATAAACCATGGCAACTAAGAGATGACCAGTCTCCACTGACAGCGCCCGTTCACGAACATGACGCATGGATCAGCACCATTCAACTCAACCATTTTGAAGGGAACTAAATGATCCGACACACGCGCCACCATCAGCGAGACATTTGAGTGAGCATGACATTCTCTCAGCCACCAGGGCATCGTCATTAAAAATAATATATCTAAATGTAAAAAGTGACTTTATAGTACATAGTACTCACACATGTGCCATGCAATTATATAATATTAAGATATTGAATCTATACAATGCAAAGAAATAATTACAATCTTCTGCAGCCTCTACAATAATAAGTCAAGTTATTAAATGTAAAAAAAAAAACACAAAACTAAATCAAAAAAAAAAAAAAATTAAAATATTTAACAAGTACCTAAATATTGGTCAAAAAATAATATTATATCATACTTGAAACAGTAAACAATGTCATTGTGTATAAAGAAAATTAATAAAATGTCAAATTGTAAAAGAAAAATAAAATATATATAAAAAAAAACAATTCAAATTGGAGCAGTTCAATCCCAAGCTTTTTTGTCCTCTATATAATCTTTAACAGCATAAAAAGCTTTCTGGCAAAGTTTACGTTTTATAAAAGATTTAAATTTATTAAGGCTTAAATTTTGAATGTGGCTTGGTAGTTTATTATAAAAGCGAATACATTGGCATCTAAATGATCCACCTATTTTCTTGAGCCTTGTTGTGGGTACAATATATTTATGTCTATTTCTTGTATTTATATTGTGAATATCACTATATTTCTTAAACAGCTTTATATTTTTGTGAGCATACAAAAGATTTTCATAAATATACTGAGAAGGAACAGTCATTACATTAATTTCCTTAAATTTTTCTCTGAGAGTGTCTCGGACTCAATTTATAAATTGATCTAACCGCCCGTTTTTGCAAAACAAAGATGGTTCAGCGGCATTCCCCCACAATCGAAAGCCGTACGACATTACGCTATAAAAATAACTGAAGTACACTAATCGGGCTGTCTCTACATCGGTTAAATTACGAATTTTTCTAACTGCGTATGCTGCATGCTGCAGAGCTCAGCTTTTTCGACAGTTTATCTATATGAGGCCCCCACTGAAGCTTAGCGACTAAAGTTAAGACCAAAAACACCGTGCTATCTTCAGGATTCAACTCTTCGCCCTTTACCAACACACAAGTTTTCACCTGCCTAACGTGAGGTAGTGTAAACTTAATGCATTTAGTTTTTTTTTTCATTAAGCAGCAAATTATTAGCGTTAAACCAATGCACTACGTTCGAAATCGCGCTATTTACGTCGTCTACAACGGGTTGTTGTCATTTAAGTTTAAACAAAAGCGAAGTGTCATCCGCAAATAACACTATATCGTGGTTATCCTTTATGAGGTGAGGCAAATCATTAATATAAATAAGAAACAAGAAAGGGCCAAGAATCGAGCCCTGTGGGACTCCCATTATTACACTAGATCCGGGAGATCTTTCTCCGTTGATGTCAACTCTTTGGATCCTATCACTCAGGTATGAGATAAGAAGATCCAGAGCGCTGTTTCGTATTCCGTAGTGGCGGAGTTTCCTGATTAAGGTCTCAAGAAGGACGCAATCAAATGCCTTGGACAAATCGCAAAAAATGCCCAAAGCATCGCATTTATCTTCCCATGCACTATAAATATGTCCTAAAAGTTCGACACCGGCATCGGTAGTTGAGCGACCCTTCGTAAAACCGAACTGTTTGTTATGTAATAATTTATGTTTATTAAAAAATCTTTGCAATTGGTCTAAAATTAATTTCTCAAAAACTTTACTAAAAGTAGGCAGTACTGAAATAGGTCTATAATTTGTGGGGTCTGATGTACTACCTGCCTTGAATAAAGGAATTATTTTACTAATTTTCATAAGGACAGGAAACTCTCCACAATCAATACAATTATTAAAAATAGAAGCTAAGGTAGGTGCCACAATATCAATAATAGACTTGGCAACTTCTACGGAATTACCCCACAGATCCGCAGTCTTCTTAACATTTAAGGTTTGAAATGTTTTTAATACAGTATATCTCTACATGTGACATGTTCAAAATGAAATTCTGAGTCGCAAGCTTTAACATTTTCCTTTAGCAAAGATTCGGCAACAGTAGGTGACGAGTTTAGGGATTTTGTCGTTGAAACGGGAATGTCAGAAAAGAAACTTTCGAAAGCCGCAGCGACATCCGCATCTGATTTAATTACTTTGTCATTAATTGTTAAGCTGTAGCTCTACCATGAGTTGTCATAGAAAACTTACTCGCTAACGTTGTACTCGCTAGCGTGCTAACGTGTATCAAATAGATTTCGATAATGCTTGCACCATGAGATTTACGGAGTCTTACGCAGGCGCTAATGTAAGCTCGATAGATTGTGTCGTCTAGCTAACTTCACTCTACTCATGTTTTGTTTCTTTCTTTCCTACTAATAAGAGGAGAGATCGATATATACACAAATAAACCGACAAAATAGAAAAGTTGACGGTTATTAGACTACTTAGAGTATTTAGTGGTTTTTGAATTTTTATTCCTTATAATATGTCACTGTCGTGTATTCAATTTGTAATCTTGTTTGTTGACCTTGTGTCACAGAGCTGTGTTGTGTTGTTTAACAGTTTACATTAGTAGATTCAAACAGATTATTTAAAACAATGAGGACCCTGTGCCTCAGTTTCAATTGTTGGTATATTCATAAAAGGTATGTTTCAACTTTCTTCAAAATTATTGTGTTTTGTTTAGAGAGAACTGCATGGTACCTTTAGTTCTAATGAAACTCGTTGTGTTGACATCAAATCCGTAACATTATTCATACATATGCACAAACCTTTAAAGTATTCTTTAAAGAGTCTATAATGTTTAATAAACTTTCATTCATTTATATTTTGCAATTGGTGTCTAACATGAATTCTCATTACGGAAAATCATTTCTCGAAATTCACGTTATT
Source organism: Diarsia rubi (assembly GCA_932274075.1). NCBI lineage: Eukaryota > Metazoa > Arthropoda > Insecta > Lepidoptera > Noctuidae > Diarsia > Diarsia rubi. Next base: position 11,549,467 of record OW026413.1, read on the forward strand.
CACGTCGTTGGTCTTCAAATTCAGCGGCCACTAACATATTTCATACCAAATAAGCTTTGCAGACATTATTTTGACTGCATTAGACTCAAAAACGTACATAATTTTGTTGTAAACATATGTTTCACACGCCAAAATGCTAGTGAGCTACGTAACCACTATAGTAAGCGAATTATTCGATAGGTTCAGTGAAATTAGTGACTCATGGTACCGTTTTGTATGGTGACAGCTGAAAAACGTTAGTAACTATAGAATAGATTACGTTAGGTTTTTAACCTATCGTCATCTATAGTGCTCATGTTACGGATAGTAATTCTTTTTGTGACCGCTAGAGGCGCTGTACGATATTTCATACAAATAATTTACGTAGACGCTTGCGAGATTTGGCTGTGTAAACTCATGGTAGAGGTACAGTAGTCATAACTACGTTTACTAGACTTTCCCGTTTCATTATTAATAATATTCCAAGTAGTTTTAACAATATTATTGCTGTTTCTAATTTTCGAGCTCAAATAATGTGACTTAGCAATATGACACACTTTTTTAAACAGTTTTGAATATTTTTTAACATATAAATTAAATTATATCGTTTTTGATTAATGTAATTATCTTACATTTTCTAAAATTAATAAAGGATTACATCAAAAATATGTTTCAATGTGTATGGTCATGTTCAAAATTGGAGCCATATTACTATAGTTTGAAATAATTTATTTAAAAAGATTTTTCTATTTTTGTGCTCGTTTGTAAATAAACTATTAACCTTTCGGAAATACAAAAATATTTTCAACCATACGCGCATGCTACAATCTTGAGCGAGACCGTGACTACTTACCTCAAAGTTACAACCAGTCTTTCGGCAGAAGAAATACTATCTCGCATAGCTGTGTGCTGATGCTTCAGTTTAATGTTTAAAACGGACAGTAATTTATCAAATGTCGTTTTAGTCATTCGAAGATAGTTATAAAATTCATCATCATAATTGCGTAATTCCGCATAAAGGATATTGTTTAGACATTGCCTTTACCACTGGTGCTACCATCTGTCCTACAGCGATTGGTCGCCCACGGATGCCGTCGACCAATCGCCACCAAGCCGCACATCAACGTCATCTTCAATTTTGTATCGTCACAAAAAAGTTCACTTACTTTTTGCACGCACATACTCGCATACTTCATATTATATCGAATCTAACTAATTCGCAAATACATAATTTAAAAGTAATTCACGGTGTCGCCTACTTCATTGAACAAGCCTTCAGTCTCCCTACACGCAGCAGAGCTGAAACCCCTACATTTGGTCCTTCGAGCCGGATGTTGGACTTGCTGGATAACCTGAAAACGCGCATATCAGGTACGGCCAGCCATCCTACCCAGCCCTATTCATCTCCATTTCATTTGTGTGATACCGTGCTGTTTACTTAATTTCAGTGAAATTCTGGTTTTGAGATTGTGTGCTGCTAACGAGGAATCTCATCGTAACCGTCACATTCAAACGTGAGTACTCCTTTCTTTCTGCTTTCCACCAAAATGAGCCAACCCAGTTCGTCTGAGATCTCAGTACCTAATAAGCCTCGCGATAAATCTCCTTTTAAGTATAATCCGAACGACGATTGTCCACTTATTAGGGATCTTGTTAAAAAACGTGGCATAGAAGGTAGATTGTCAAAATTCTCAAATTACTTGTCTAGTATTGCAGATAAAACTTTGTCTAGTCAAACGCGCGTAGATCTTAAATTACGGATTCAGGGAGCCACTAAATTATTTGATGAATTCAGTGACATTCAAAGACAAATCGAGGAATCAGTCTCCGATGTAGATGAGCAATTAACGCAAAGAGAATTGATGGAAAATAGATACTACACTTTACTATCTCAAGCTGAGTGTCTTTTAAATCCGAGTGAGGTTACTGACTTTTCTAGTAAATGTAGTCATCACCACAAACCTGCCGTTAAATTACCTACGATTTCTATGCCCACCTTTGACGGTTCATACGAGCATTGGTTGGAATTTAGGGACACTTTCCTATCACTAGTGCACAATTCTAATGATCTTAGTAATATAGAAAAGTTTCACTACCTAAAATCATCATTGAAGGGAAGTGCGGAGTAATTAATGCCGTTGAATTTTCTAGTACTAATTATCCGGTTGCATGGGATTTACTTCTCAATCGGTACAATAATAGCGAGTTGTTAGTGCATAATCACGTCATGTCTTTGTTCACGATGCAGAACTTAAGCAAAGAATCGCCAGATCTAATTCGACAGCTAATAGATACCGTGTTAAAGAATTTACGCGCATTAAAAATGCTTGACGAACCAACCGACGCATGGGATACATTGGTTATTTATTTAATTCTGTTTCGTTTTAATCCAATCACCGAACAAGAATGGGAACAATACAAACGCGCACAAGGATTGACTAGAAATGGCGATTCTAAACCTAAGCGAAAGCTTAAACTGGATGATATGATGAACTTTCTTAAAGACCGAGCTGACGTGCTGGAAACCTTGCAAGTGACACACAGTAAACGTTATAATGATACTAAAAAACACAACACCAAAAATGATCAATCTAAAATTCACTGCAATGTTTCCACTAATAAGCCAGAGGGTCAACAGTTGCAAAAATCCACTAAGAATAAGAAGCTTTGTCTATTGTGCAACTCGAATCATCCACTTTACGCGTGCCAAAGATTTCTTGATTTTAATTTAGACTCAAAGCTTAAATTTATTCACGAAAAGAAACTTTGCACTAATTGTTTACGTTCAGATCACACAATAGATAATTGTTGGTTCGGGCCGTGTAGATTATGCAACAAAAAACACAATTCGTTACTGCATTCCGATAATCATACGAATCAATCTGTAGCACTCCATGTGTCGCACGCTAATGAGGCGCCGACTGCGGTGGCTACTGCTACAGAAGCGCTTCCTCCGTCCCTTACCGCGCCCACCGCACCGGCATCGTCCTCCGCCGTGGAACTTACCACGATCCACGCGAATAAAGCGCACATAAACACGTCCACTCAATCACCTGTTATGAAACCGGTTTTACTATCGACTGCATTAGTTGAGATAGTTGATAATCGTAAGAATTATCACCTAGCACGCGCACTCCTTGACAGTGGTAGTGAACGCTGTTTCATTACCCAGACGTTATGCAATTTAATTCAAGCGCCAGTAATACAGTCCACTCAAGAAATTCGAGGTGTAGGAAACTCGATCACAAAATCCACGCAAATATGTGACATCGAGTTAAAATCGCGCATCCACCCATACACTACGCATTTACAATGTTTTGTTTTGCCTAACATTACGTCGGCGTTGCCTGCTTTGTCACAACCACGAGAAAGCGGACAGCTCAAAATTCCCGAACACATTGTTTTGGCAGACCCGCATTTTAATGAGTCTCAAAGTATTGATATCCTAATCGGTGCAGATATATTTTGGGATTTAATTAACTCTAATAAAATAAAATTACCTAGTGGGCCTTTCTTATTGGATACAAAATTGGGGTGGGTTATTTCCGGCCCAATTTGTTCTCTTACGCGTTATGATAGGTACATTCAGTGTAACTTTTCTCAGTCTATCGATTCCCAGCTACGCAAATTCTGGGAGTTGGAGGACATGTCTGCGTATCGGGATACGCGCACAGATGAGGAGCGTTCTTGTGAACAACATTTCGTTAACACTACTACGCGCAATAGTGACGGAAGGTTCAAAGTTCGCATTCCCTTTAAAACATCACCCGATACCTTAGGCGAAACTTACACACACGCACAACGTAGGTTTTTTGCCCTCGAAAAACGTTTATTACGCAACCCTGATTATAAAAAACTTTATGCCGATTTCATTCACGAGTACATTCGCTTGGGTCACATGAGTCGTGTTGATCGCGTCGGGAAGCCTAACTTTGTCTTACCGCATCATGGAGTATTTCGTGAGCACAGCACCACCACCAAACTGCGTGTGGCCAGTGCCGCAGCTAGCAATGACATCTCACTCAACGAGATACAAATGGTGGGCCCACCGATACAAGGCGATCTGTTGTCTATTTTACTACGATTTAGGCAACATAAATATACGGCTTGTGCAGACATTGAGAAAATGTATCGTCAATGTCTCATTCACGAAGATCAGCGTGACCTTCAGTTGATATTGTGGCGTGATGACCCGTCGCAGTCACTGGATGTTTACCGACTAAATACGGTCACTTACGGTACTGCGTCCGCGCCGTTTCTAAGTTGTAGGTGTCTTAAACAGCTGGCGGCTGATTGCACGGATTGTGACGTCACGAGAATCATTAACGAGGATTTCTACGTTGACGATATGATAACGGGTTGTGATAATAAACAACAACTCTTAGATGTTTGCAAAAACGTTGCGAATATTTTAAAGTTAGGTTGTTTTCCCCTTCGCAAGTGGATGTTTAATTTCAACATTGTTAACACTGAATCTGACTTAACCAAGGAATTGTCATTAGGTGATAATGTCCATTCCAAGACTTTAGGGTTAGGTTGGCATAATATGAACGATATTTTCTATTTTGACACGCAATTTAACTCTAACCAATTAATTACTACCAAACGTTATATTATGTCAACAATTTCACAGATATTTGATCCGTTAGGATTATTAAGCCCTGTGATAATAATAGCTAAAATTTTATTACAAAAATTATGGCTGGTGAAGATAGGCTGGGACGATGAAGTTCCCAGTGACGTCAAACGTACTTGGGACACCTTTGTTAGTTCTCTGCTTATTCTCAACAACATAAGTGTACCACGACATGTCATAGGCAGGGACCCTGCTTCTATCGAGCTGCACATATTTACGGACGCGTCGGAATCTGCGTACGGATCATGTATTTATGTTCGCACAATAAATCGTGACTCATCAGTGTCTGTTAGGTTGTGTTGTTCGAAGAGCAAGGTCGCTCCATTAAATCCTGTGAGTATCCCTAGGCGCGAACTTTGCGGGGCTTTGCTAGGTGCTAGGCTGTTTAATAAAGTACGCGAATCACTACGCTGTCAATTTAATCACATCGTATTCTGGTGTGATTCCACCATTGTATTGGGTTGGCTACGCATGGCTCCCAATTTATTAAAGACTTTCGTGCAAAATCGAGCGGCTGAGATTCACGAAATCGCCAAAGAACTTCCGTGGTGTCACGTCAGCGGTAAAAATAATCCTGCCGACTTGGTGTCTCGTGGAGTCAGGCTGGAAGATCTTCAATCTTCCACGCTATGGTGGGAAGGCCCAGATTTTTTACGACAGCCCGGCTTTGATAGTAGTCAAGCTACCTTAGGTAAGTATGTAGCACAATCTGATTTACCTGAAGTGAAGCCAGCTAAAACTCACGCATTTTTATCTACAACGGATACTTCATTGTTTCCATTTAAGAGATTCTCACAATTTAATCGTATGCAACGCACATGCGCTTACGTATTACGTTTTATTTTTAATAGTCGCAATAGGAATAACATCCGCCACGGTCCTCTCACTGTTGATGAGTTGAGAAATGCATGCATAACTCTAGTGAAGTTGTCCCAACACGAATCTTTTCCGGAAGAATGTAAATTATTGGGTAGTAATAAATCTCTTAAAAATAAACATCACTTAAGCAAATTAAACATTTTCGCAGATAATGATGGCATTTTACGAGTCGGTGGACGAATAAAATTGTCATCAGATTTTAATTTTGATAAGAAACATCCTGTACTAATTTCGTCCAACCACTGGTTTGTAGTGTTATTGTTTCGGCACGAGCACAAGCGACTGCAGCACGCTGCGCCGCAGGCGTTGCTGTACAACATACGTGAGTCCCACTGGCCGGTGGGTGGTAGAAATTTGGCCAAGCGCACTGTCCATGAGTGCGTTACGTGTACACGGTTGAGAGGTAAATCTTTATCTCCTATTATGGGCAACTTACCACAAGAGAGGATCACTCCAAGCTTCCCATTTTTACGTACTGGTGTGGACTACGCCGGGCCAGTGCTCGTGGTGAATCGCAAGGGAAGGGGCTCTAAATTAATAAAGGGTTACATCTGCCTATTTATTTGTCTAGTCACACGCGCAATACATTTAGAGCTTGTCAGTGACCTTTCTTCCAACGCTTATCTACTGGCATTAAAGAGATTCATTTCTCGACGTGGCAAACCTGATGAAATAATGTCAGATAATGGTAGGAATTTTGTAGGTCTCGCAAACGAATTTTCTAAATTTTTATCCACATGCTCTGACGATTTAATTGAATACGCGACTAGTCAGAACATTAAATTTTCTTTTATACCGCCTTACGCGCCTCATTTTGGTGGATTGTGGGAGGCAGGAGTAAAGTCGTGCAAGCACCACTTGTTACGAGTCGTTGGTAACGCACATTTAACATTCGAGGAATATAGCACTGTATTAACACAAATTGAAGCTGTCCTCAACTCCCGTCCCATTAGTCCCTTATCCGCAGATCCTAACGACTTTCTTCCTTTGTGTCCATCTTACTTCCTGGTTGGTCGTCTCCTAACAGCGCCTTCAACGCCACAGCTAACTGATGTTCCTACTCACCGGTTGACACGCTACCAGAGACTGGAGCAGCTCAGACAACATTTTTGGACACGATGGTCCAAGGAATACATCTCGGAAATGCAAACCAGGACGAAATGGAGACAACATGGGCGTGATTTGCAGCCAAATACTTTGGTCCTCATCAAGGAGGAAAACACTCCGCCACTGAAATGGAGCTTGGGGCGAATAATCTCTACAGTGCCAGGAAAGGATGGGATTTCTCGAGTGGCTGACATCCAGACAAAGTCAGGAGTCATCAGACGCGCATTCCCTCGAATCTGTCCCCTGCTTAATGAGGGAGATGATGAGTAGGCGTTGGACGTCGGTACCTGCTTCCAAGGCCGGGGGCATGTTTAGACATTGCCTTTACCACTGGTGCTACCATCTGTCCTACAGCGATTGGTCGCCCACGGATGCCGTCGACCAATCGCCACCAAGCCGCACATCAACGTCATCTTCAATTTTGTATCGTCACAAAAAAGTTCACTTACTTTTTGCACGCACATACTCGCATACTTCATATTATATCGAATCTAACTAATTCGCAAATACATAATTTAAAAGTAATTCACGGTGTCGCCTACTTCATTGAACAAGCCTTCAGTCTCCCTACACGCAGCAGAGCTGAAACCCCTACAGATATGAAATTCTCTCGACATCGCCAACGCCTTTAACACCATGCCCTGGAGCTGCATTAGGGAGGCACTCTGGTATCACCGAGTGCCGGCCTACCTTCGTCGTGTAGTCGGGGACTATTTGACAGATAGGGCTGTCATCTACCCTGGTCAAGACGGAGAATGGAACCGGCGAGAGATGTCGTGCGGTGTTCCACAGGGGTCGGTTCTGGGGCCGCCCCTGTGGAACATCGGTTACGACTGGGTGCTGCGGTCCGACCTCCCTAGCGGCGTCAGCGTCGTCTGTTACGCGGACGATACGCTGGTGCTAGCTCAGGGTGGGTCGTACGAGGCGGCGGCCGACAATTTGACACGCGGGGTTGCGATAGTCGTGGAGAGAATCCGGCAGCTGGGTCTCGAGGTGGCGCTTCACAAGTCGGAGGCTATAGGCTTCCATGGACGTGGGAATGCGCTGCCGGCGGGATCCCAGTTAATGGTGGGAGGGGTTCCCATCGGCGTCGAGTGTACTTTCAAATCAAATCAAATCAAATCATTTATTAGTTCGCAAACATGGGTAAATTTGGTACATAGATGTTGTCTGATAAGTTAGCTCTCCATGTTCTGCCGTCACATGGGCATGCAAAACATAATCAATTAAAATATTAGTTTTTTTAACAATCAATAGTGTTAGAAAAATTATAGAATTACATTATTACAAAATTACATGTCAAAACATTTGAAACACAACAAATAGAAAATACGAAAAAGAAAAAAGTCATAATATTACATAAAATTGTGTCACTGGTTACAATATTAAATATGTCAATACAAGCATGTCAATTTAAATATAAAAAATAACAGGTAAAGAAATAATTAATTTGGTCAATCAATTTACATTTTAATCTTTATGTGCATAATATGTCAGAAGATACTGAATAATAAAAATAATACCAAAAAGTGAAACATAAAATCAAAATCCATTACAATTTTGCGACAAAACATAGATATTAGATCCCACCTAAGTCCCACAGTTTTTTTTCCGATAGGAACTCCGAAATATTATAATATGATTTACAGATCAGAAACTTTTTCAGGTGGCTTTTAAATAAATTTACATTTAAGGCTTTAATTGACTCTGGTATGTGATCGTATATAATTGAAGTACCTTTGAATTAACTTTGAAGTACCTATGACTCGTCCTTGACAGCCGGTGGAACTTCGTGGAGCATTTCCGACGTTTGGCTCCCAGACTGGAGCGGGCCGCGGCTGCCTTCAGGTGGCTTCTGCCCAATCTGGGGAGGCCAAACGCCTCCTGCCGGAGGCTCTATGCGGGGATCGTGCGGTCCATGGCCCTTTACGGGGCCCCGGTGTGGGCGCCTACTTTGAGGAAGCGGGCCGCCCACTACTTGAACGTGCCCCAGAAGGCCATGGCCGTAAGGCTGGTACGGGGGTACCGCACGATCTCCCGCGATGCGGCGAACCTCCTTGCCGGATTGCCGCCATGGGATCTGGAGGCGATAGTCCTCGCGCGCCTGCATGAATGGCGCGCGGAGGCGCTACACCGGGGGGTCACTCCGTTGCCACAGCAAATTGCTGCGCAGCGGACAGACCTCCGGTGCGATCTCATGGCGACATGGAGACAGCGACTGTCGCAACCTCGTGCAGGGCACGCCACGATAGTGGCGATAAGTCCCCTCTTTGAGGAGTGGTTAGAGAGACGCCACGGCGCCCTCACCTTCCGTCTGACGCAGGTCCTCACCGGACATGGCTGTTTCGGGAGGTACCTGCACCGAATCAGGCGGGAGGAAACGCCCGGATGCCACCATTGTGAAGATCGGCCGGAGGACACGGTGGAGCACACCGTTGAGGTGTGCCCCGCTTGGGCAGAGCCCCGCCGTGTTCTCGTAGCGGCAATTGGCGGCGACGACCTCTCGCGCCCGGCCCTGGTGCAAGCCATGGTCCGGTGCGAGGAGGAATGGGACGCCGCCACGCAGGCGAAATATCGTAAAAAGTTGGCAAAAACTAAAATGTACAAATTTCACGCTAACTGGTTTCTATTGTTTAAACAACATTCTAGTTACCTCCGTAAGCGACCCGTCCCCTTTGATTCTTTGTTACCTAGTATCTTAGTCCAAAGTTCAACTTGTTAAGCAGCGGGCGTGTTTTGTTTCATTTATTTTTTAAATTGAACTGTAAATTTTTCGAGTTTTAAAGTTTTTCGGTGGATTTAAATGTTGTAATGATGGATTCTACTCCTGGAGGTTGTAACAATTAAAAATCTGTATGCCTAATTGGGGTAAGTAGCGCCCTCTAGTATAAGTGCTGGAACCAGGAATTTCATATCTGGTGTCCTAGATGGCGTATGAGTGCGCTACGGATTAAATGCAGATTTTACATAAATTGTTTGTCTTATACATTCTTACTCAATAAATACTATAGATTAATTATTATCTTGAAATACGATAATCGAAGAATCATCTCTGTTGGAATGTTCATAGGTATGTTGCCAGTGTAATAAATAGTGATAGAAATTCAGACTAGGTTCTGGCAACAATTTGAGAGCTTCTTTTTGGTCTTGGATTTCGGTGACTTGCAGAACGATAAAAATCTGTGTCGACTGAGAAATATTAAAATTGCCAGAATTGGATTAACCACCATGTACAGTAAATAGAAGGGACCGGTGCTTGTATCATATTCTACACAAAAACCATGGATTGATTGATCGCGCTGTGAGTATCGAAAAATAGTAATTTGGCCACGTTTTTTTTCTTTGTCTAAAACCTCATGGTCGTGAGAATTCAATGTCGATTTTTTTTCTTTCCTTTGAACAGGGTCCCAAGTACTACCTTTAATTAAGAGGTACGGCCTTACAAATAAAGGATGACAAGGTCGAAATAAATAAAGAAAAATAATATAAAAATGGTCACTCATCGTTCAACTTATTGAGGCATACATCATCTTAAATACGATTGGTCGTCTGAACACAAGAGGTCACCGAGTGGGAAATTTCACCATCAGCGCCGGGACACGAGCAACGATCCTATTTTCGGGCGTGTTTCTGGAAGAATTATTAAGGGTAACACGAGGTAGACCCTCTCGTATTGTAAGTTCCCTTTATCTAAATATTTCAACACCAACAGCATAACCTGTGATGAACCTGGAATAGATGATCTCTATGATTAAATTGTATTGAGTGACTGAAAAGTGTTTGTTTCATTTGTGTGTCTCTCAAGCATACCCACGCTAATCATCATCTCTACCGCAGAGACACCTAGCCGGTGAGTAAGCAAAAATCAGCCTTACAATTTGGCGCCCAACGTGGGGCTTGAGAACTCATGAATGAAACATAAGTTAATTAAAAAATTAAGTAAAAAATTGAAACCAAATGGCTTAGCATTGCACTGTAATTGAAACTTGTATATTAACTGAAATCTAATCTGTTTAAGAGTCTAGTAAGACCACATTTCTTAGTTTGTAGTTACAAAAGCCATATGCCACATGTCAGCATGCTTTTACACCACAATCTACTTTTACATTGTTAAATTAGGGGGTAAGCAGTACTGGTGCTGCATGTTTATGGCATTAATTCTGTAATACTAAGAATTATTGTGTGATCTTATTCATATTGACTTAACAATAATTCAACAATTGTTTATTTTAAAACAAAACTATTGAACAGGAACTAGTAAGAAATCCTAATTCTACTGACTAATTATAACTCTTTATTCAGGTGATTAACCTTGTTTGTGTTGGAACTGAGCAGGAACGGAGCTCCTCTTTCTCTTCAAACATGAACAAGGCAGTGTGGATTGACCACCTTCGTAAAGAGGAATTGTTACATGAACTGAAATATTTTAATGTTTCCACAGATGCTAAATCGACCAGAGACACGCTTCGCAAGCAGTATCGATGCTTGTTAGGTCTCCAGCGCAGAGGCAGCATAAAGCAGGATGAATACCCAACACCATCGGCTTCAGTAGAGGTACCTTTGTGTTCAGAACCAATCGATGAGCTGTATGTCTTGTTTAATGACCTGTCGGGGGACGACATTGTTTCAAAGAAACGAATATTAGCTCGCGCTCAATATTATATTATGAGAATCTCACGTGTAACTGGTGCGTCACCGGAGATATTAGAGTTTAAGAATAAATTAGTTAACATAATTACCTCATTGCAAGATGACTCTGACGATGAGGATACGCAACCTACGCGTGGACCGTCACCAGAGAGGGATTTAGCAGAAAAACCACAAGTAGTACTTGTTAATGAAAGACCTGTTAATCTATGCTCGTTAAACTTAAAATACGATGGTACTACCTGTGTTAGGATTTTTATAGAACGTTTAGAAGAATTAAGGCAGGCTAGGGTGATACCTGAACAACGTGTGTTGGTTTCCTTTTCAGACCTGCTAGAAAATTCGGCATTGCATTGGTTTAGATCGAATAGACAAACCTTCACATCCTATCAGCAACTTCTTACTCGTCTGCGTGAAGACTTTGATATTCCCGACTTGGATTATAGGTTGACTCAAGAAATACGTTCTCGTACGCAGGCTAAGCAGGAATCCATGATAGTTTATTTGTCTGTTATGCAGGGTATGTTTAATCGCTTAACGCGACCCCCCTCTTCAGGTGAACAACTAGACATATTAATGCACAACATTAGGCCGGAATATATGAAGGAGATGGCACTACTGGATATTAGATCTATTAGTGATCTCCAGTTGTACGGCAAGAAATTAGAGCTTGCCCGTGCGAGGGCAGATCAGTTCGTGGAGCCTAACCTATCAAATTTAAAATTAAGCTCTGACTTCCATCCCCTTAAAAAGGGGGACAAATGTCACAGATCCGATAGGTCGGAGAAGTCAGTTGCTGTTGTAGACAACCCATCTTCCCTAGGAATAGCTACCAAGAAATGCTTTAGGTGCGATAAGACAGATCATGACACTTATAGATGTAAAGCTTCTAAGGACTTGGTTTGTTACAAGTGTGGGGAAAAGGGTTTCAAGAAACCTGACTGTCCTAAGTGCACAAAAAAACTAAATAAATGGAGCCATATGGAACTAACGATTAATATTACATCTAGGACACCAAACCTTGGCACTATGGCTCTATTTTCCGCAAATACTGGTGACATTAGGCCACACTTGTTAGTAAATATATTGGACTTGGAGGTGTATGGTCTATTAGATACTGGAGCTGTTTGCTCAATACTAGGAAATAATTCCCATCTATTAATTATGAAATATGGGTTTAAATTAAACAAATTACCCAAAGGACAAAATGTTAGGACTGCAGATGGTTCGAAAGTACAATGCCTAGGTATTATGCATTTACCAATAAAATACTTGGACCAGATTAAGATAGTTAAGTTCTACATAGTTCCCGATATAATAACTTCGATCATCTTTGGAATGGACTTTTGCAAGTCATTTCTAATAACACTTAACTCGTTAAATAACAACAAAATTTTTAGTATACCTGACAACTATATTAACTCAATAAATACTGACCAAGGTCTAGAATGTTATGAATCACTGACTCCTCAACAACAATCATGTTTACAGAGAGTCATTGATAAATTTGACAAAATAAATACCGAGAAGGTTGGTCTAGGTAGGACAAAATTGATTACACATAAAATTGACACTGGTGATAGTCCACCTATCAAGCAAAGGTATTATCCTCTGTCTCCGACTAAGCAGTTAGCTTTAGAGAAAGAACTTGATAGAATGTTAGGTCTGGGTGTGGTTGTGCCATCTACCTCACCTTGGAATTCTCCCGTTGTTATGGTGACCAAACCAAATGGGGACTTAAGGCTTTGTTTAGATTGTCGTAAACTCAATGCTGTGTCCAAGGCTGATGCCTACCCTTTGCCATATATCCATCAAATACTAGACAGCCTGAGGGATGCTAAATACTTGACATCAATTGACCTCAGTGCTGCATATTGGCAGATTGAATATGACGGTGAGCAGTCTGCTGAAAAAACTGCCTTCACAGTTCCCAGGCGCGGATTGTTTCACTATGTAACCATGTCGTTTGGTCTGGTAGGAGCATCTGCCACTATGCAGCGCTTGATGGATAAGTTATTTGGTCCTGAATTTGATAACAAGGTGTTTGTCTTTCAGGATGACATTATATGCATTTCAAATGATTACAATAAGCATATTGAGTTGCTGGAGAGGGTGCATCGGCGTTTGGCAGATGCCAACTTAACAATTAATATGAGTAAATCACAGTTTTGCCGAGGGGAACTTAAATATCTTGGTTACATGGTGGATAAGCATGGTCTCCGAACCGATCCTTCCAAGGTGGAAGTAATATTAAACTACCCTACTCCCACTACACCAAAGGAAGTTAAAAGATTTGTAGGTATGGCTGGCTGGTACCGAAGATTCATTCAAGATTTTTCGAAAATTAGTAGACCATTATGTAAATTAACATGTAAAAATATAGATTTTATATGGACTGATGAGGCTGAAGAAGCTTTTAACAAACTAAAATCAAGCTTACTCTCAGCCCCTATTCTTAAATGTCCTAATTTTGATTTGCCATTCTCCATACAAAGTGATGCTTCTTCCTACGCTATTGGTGCGGTGCTAACACAAACGTATGATGGTTTTGATCATCCTGTCGCGTTCTGTAGTAGGATACTTGATAAACATGAGGTTAACTACACTACTACGGAGCGTGAATTGTTAGCAGTTTTGTTTGCGTTAGAACAATTTAGGATGTATGTAGAAGGTCAAAAATGCAATATTATTACTGACCATGCGTCATTGCAATGGTTTTATAAACTAAAAAATCCATCAGGGCGTCTAGCTCGTTGGAGTATTCGCCTAAGTCAATATGATTTCAATATTATACACAGAAAGGGTAAAGAGATGGTATTACCAGATGTACTGTCAAGAATAAAAGTAGAATCAATAGAAATTTCGAATAATATCAAAGATAAATGGTACTTAAAAATGGTAGAAAAATGTGAGAAATATCCTCACAAATTCCCTAACTATGCTGTTAAAGATAATAAATTGTTTAGACATTCTAAAAATAAATATAAATTAACTTCACAATTTTCTTGGAAACAAGTGATACCAAGTGAGGATGTGGGTCCTCTACTGAAACAATTTCATGATGAACCCACTGGCGCCCATAACGGAATATTTAAAACGCATAAGCGATTAGCACTACATTATTTTTGGAGAAACATGTACAAGGATGTAGAAAATTATGTTGGCAGCTGTCAAACTTGTAAGGAGTATAAACCGGTAAATACCTCTCGCCCAGGTCTAATGGGAAATCCCAAACTGGTGGAGAAACCATTTGAAGCAATTTGTTGCGATTTGTTAGGACCTTTTCCTGTCTCAACAAAAAGAAACACTAATTTATTAGTTATTTCAGATTACTTTAGTAAATATGTCATGTTGTTTCCTATACGGAATGCAACAGGCAATGCCATTGTGAAAATACTGGAAGAAAAGGTGTTTCTTGTACATGGAATTCCAAAATTTGTCTATGTTGATAATGGTCCTCAGTTTATTTCCAAACAGTTTCGAGATTTAATGTTTAAGTACAATGTGCCTAATATTTATTATAACCCTAGATATCATCCCCAAGTTAATCAAGCAGAAAGAGCTATCAGAAATGTTCTATATGCGATTGCCTCATATGTGAAATCAAATCATAGACAATGGGACAATCACATACCAGAGATTCAGTGTGCACTGAACACCTCAGTAAATGAATCAACAAGATTCTCACCTTACTTTCTCGTCCATGGGCGAGAAATGTTTATAGATGGTAAATTACATAAAAATTCTGAAGTTCCTCAGCCTGCTTCTGATCTATCCGTCGTAGATCCAAGAATTCATGGTGATAACTTAAAAGAACTTAAGCTAATCTTTCAAAATGTTAGAAAAAATTTAGAACTTGTGCACCAGAGAAATAAAAAACATTATGACTTTAGGAAGAGACCATTGGAATACAAAGTTGGCCAAACAGTCTATAAAAGAACTTTTACCTTATCAGATGCCAGTAAACATTTCACTGCAAAGCTGGCTCCACGTTTTCTTAAATGTGTGGTATCTTATAAACACTCACCAGTTGTGTATAGTTTAAAAGATGGGCAAGGAAAGGATCTAGGTAAATTTCACATAAAAGACATATTGAAATGGGAAGACTCTTAACTTGAATGTTCCTGGGTAAGTAACCAATGTTGACACGAAATTTACAAAAGCCGTGTTGATATAACTAGAGATGGTAGGAATATTCAGGAACGTAAATAAGGGAAAATTCTCTAATTAAAATGGGTTTAGGTGTTTCACTCAACTCTTTAGTATAATGGTGTTCACATCGCCAAGTAAAAAAAAAAAAAAAATTTAATAGATACTATAACTTATTAACATAATAAATGTAGATGATAGTCGCTGGGATAAGTAGAATGCGTTATCAGTAAGTGTGTTATCATGGTTTCCTGTTAAATTAGCCAATTATAAGTAGGCCTACAGTTTTGAAGTAGCCCCTCTTGTTACTAATTGAGGTAAACTTAGGTACTTAATTAACTAATTTTAGTCCTTTCCAAATGGACATCATAATAAGTAGGTATGTAGTATAAAGCTTTAGGTTATAAACATTGATAGTTAGTGAATCATATGTTTACATTGGCTTTTGGCTCTATGGTAATGTCGTTATGTAGCTACTTCTATTTAATAAATTTAGGGATAATATTTTTCATTTAGGCTATATCTGCCTTAGTTCAAGGAACTCGACATAGGAATAAAAAAAAAAAAAATTTAAAAAAAAAAAAAATTTTTTTTAACAGCGTGAGATGTACTGTAACAATTAAAAATCTGTATGCCTAATTGGGGTAAGTAGCGCCCTCTAGTATAAGTGCTGGAACCAGGAATTTTATATCTGGTGTCCTAGATGGCGTATGAGTGCGCTACGGATTAAATGCAGATTTTACATAAATTGTTTGTCTTATACATTCTTACTCAATAAATACTATAGATTAATTATTTTCTTGAAATACGATAATCGAAGAATCATCTCTGTTGGAATGTTCATAGGTATGTTGCCAGTGTAATAAATAGTGATAGAAATTCAGACTAGGTTCTGGCAACAATTTGAGAGCTTCTTTTTGGTCTTGGATTTCGGTGACTTGCAGAACGATAAAAATCTGTGTCGACTGAGAAATATTAAAATTGCCAGAATTGGATTAACCACCATGTACAGTAAATAGAAGGGACCGGTGCTTGTATCATATTCTACACAAAAACCATGGATTGATTGATCGCGCTGTGAGTATCGAAAAATAGTAATTTGGCCACGTTTTTTTTCTTTGTCTAAAACCTCATGGTCGTGAGAATTCAATGTCGATTTTTTTTCTTTCCTTTGAACAGGGTCCCAAGTACTACCTTTAATTAAGAGGTACGGCCTTACAAATAAAGGATGACAAGGTCGAAATAAATAAAGAAAAATAATATAAAAATGGTCACTCATCGTTCAACTTATTGAGGCATACATCATCTTAAATACGATTGGTCGTCTGAACACAAGAGGTCACCGAGTGGGAAATTTCACCATCAGCGCCGGGACACGAGCAACGATCCTATTTTCGGGCGTGTTTCTGGAAGAATTATTAAGGGTAACACGAGGTAGACCCTCTCGTATTGTAAGTTCCCTTTATCTAAATATTTCAACACCAACAGCATAACCTGTGATGAACCTGGAATAGATGATCTCTAAGATTAAATTGTATTGAGTGACTGAAAAGTGTTTGTTTCATTTGTGTGTCTCTCAAGCATACCCACGCTAATCATCATCTCTACCGCAGAGACACCTAGCCGGTGAGTAAGCAAAAATCAGCCTTACAAGGTAAGGAACTATTATTATATCTGTTAAAGCATTACTTTTTTAGCTGTATTTCTATGGTTTTGCGTATTTCTTGTAAAATCTGCCGCAATTTTTAGTGTGATCAAACTTCTCTTTGTATAAAAGTATCATATCCAGTGGAGTCAAGCCCTCAAATGTACTTTAAATTGAGCATTACATATTCTTATTGTTAAGGGTGAGGCTGCAGGGTGTAGCTGGGTTGGTGCAACAAGAAATGCCGGCGTAATATTGAGATCACGTTTATTGGGGAATATTACATTGATGCACATAGAACTTAAAACCAATATGGCCGCGTGCGCAGGAAGAAAATAGGAAAGTGTGCGCATCGATTCGCGTTTGGTGGCAGACTAGCGGGCGGTCCACAGAGTGACGAGCATGTCAGCGTGTCCCACCCCTAATAGCTAGTGATGCTAATTTCTTACTAATACTAAACTACTCTAGTTACATTTTTGTAGAATTTTATTAATGAGCGCGTCGCTAACATTCCCCACCCTAGTGCTGTTATACAGAGCACTCATCATCTAGAGTGATAGGAGCGACGCGTGCCGCGGAGCGGCGCCACGTCCGGGAGCCAACCTTCACCTCCACAAGTCTGATACGACCGTCCTTACCTGGGAACACCTCAGTGATTATTCCCTTTGGCCACGAATTGCGGGGAGAGTTCGGGTCCACAACCAACACGAGCCCGCCTTCTCGTAGCGGTGGTTGCTCGGTTTTCCACTTTCGCCTAGGGAGTAGGTCAGGTAAAATTTCTCTTACCCATCTGTGCCAAAACATGTCAGCCAATCGTTGACTTGTCCGCCAATGCCTCCGTAAGTACAGGTCAGAACTGTCAAACGCTCCGACTACAGGTAAGTTTGACGACGTACCTAGCAAAAGGTGATTAGGGGTGAGGGATTCCACGCCCCCGGGTTCAACTGAAACGTGCATCAAGGGACGACTATTTACTATATTTTCAATTTCCGCTAGTAGTGTGCTCAACACTTCGTCCCTTGGTGCCCGTTCGAGCAAAACAACTTTGAGCGACGTCTTGACGCTGCGAATCAGTCGCTCCCATGCCCCACCCCAATGGGGACTGGCAGGAGGGATGAAAGTCCAGTCCATCCCATTGTTGACACCTACGTCTTTCAGTACCTCTTGATCCAAGTCCCGCATGGACTTTTGGATTTCTTTTTCAGCGCCTCTTAGATTTGTGCCATTGTCGGAATACAAGTGACGTGGCCAGCCGCGCCTCGCTGCCATCCGACGCAGTGCCATAATCAACGAGTCCGTCGTGAGAGAAGCAACTATCTCCACGTGAATGGCACGTAACGTTAAACAAGTAAAAAGGACACCGTACCTTTTTTCTCTGCGTCTGCCGACTGTCACCTCCATCGGACCAAATAAGTCCAGCCCACAGTGAGAGAAGGGTCGCTGATGATGTGCCACACGAGACTGAGGCAAGTCACCCATACGAGGAACTACCGGCCTGCACTTCTTGATGCGGCACAGTATGCATTGCGACACTACAGTCTTTACGGTAGGTCTTAGTTTCACTAACCAATATTTTTCCCTTAACAGGTTGACTACTGTTTCTTGGTTTCCATGAGCCGCCTTCACGTGGTAATGCCGAACAATCAGTCGAGCCACAGGGTGCCGGCCGTCTAGTATTACCGGCCTCTTTACCGCCATGTCGACATCTGCTGCAGCATCAATCCGACCGCCCACGCGAAGCAAGCCATGCTCGTCTAAATATGGTGACAGAGTAAGTAAGCGACTATTTTTACATAGGGCCTTACCATTGCTAATTGCAGCTAATTCTTCAGCAAACGACTCCTTTTGTGCGTGTCTTATCAGCTGCTGCTCTGCTCGCTCCATCGTCTGCACACTATAGCCACTGCCGGACAGACCTTTTAACCTATCAACAAATATAAAAACAGCGGCTGACGCCCGTAGAAGGCGCAGCCAAGAAGAAAATCTAACCGGATCTGGAACCGGTGAACAAACTAAGTGTTCCTGAACAACAGCTGTTACCGCCTCGCATGTTGTGCTTGTTTCTGGTTGGATGACGTCCTCAGGCCATGAAGCGTCATCAGAGTGCAAGAACGCTGGACCGGTCAACCACTCAGGATACAAAGTAGGATTGAAAGTTTCCCGTGTAGCTAAGTCAGCTATGTTGAGCTTCGTGGGAATGTATCTCCATTCGTCAATACGTGTCAATTCATCTATCTCCCCAAGACGGTTCGCTTCGAACGCTTTATAGGTACGCTTGTTGTTACGAATCCAATGGAGAACTGTAGTGGAGTCGCACCAAAAGAATCGACGTATTGGAGATAATCTGTGTTCCTTACCGATAGTGTCGGCTAGCCTTGCCGCTAACAATGCCGCTTGCAGCTCGTATCTAGGTACTGTCATAGGTTTCACGGGTACCACCCTGCACTTACTTGCAATAAAGGAAACACGTATTTCACCTTGCGCTTCCCAGCGCCAATATGCCACCGTACACAGCGCTTTAGTAGATGCGTCACTAAATACATGAAGATGTAAGTTACTATAACCAAACTCGTTTGTAGTCGAACTCGTAGCACTGGTGTCGGCCGCTACGCTTTCGTAGCCCGTAGTACGAGGCTGCGTAGCACTGTGAGATGCGAGTTGCGCTTGTGCAGGTGCGTTCGCGGGGTATACAGACAACGCGTGGCATCTTGGAATGCGAAGTGTACTAATAACGTTAATTAGGTCAATCCATTTTACCCACCTTTCGTAGATGTTATCAGGAACATTATCGTCCCATCCAATATTCAGGCGCCAGGTATCCTGTAGAAGGATCTTACCCTGAATAGTGAAGGGGGCGAGAAATCCTAGAACATCAAAAATAGACATAATAACTCTTAGCATAATCCTTTTTGTCGGTCGTTCGTTACCCTGAGTGATATCTTTAGGGATGCGTTTTAGCGACACGTCAAACCCAAGCACATCATCTCCAGGGAACCAAATAAGTCCCAGTGTTCGCTCACCTCCGTATTGCTGACCGACTTTGAACTTTACTGCAGCAGATCCTAAGGTCTCTTTTGGAATGCTGTTTAAAACTGCGACGCTGTTGCTCGTCCAGTTTCGAATCTCGAACCCACCAGCCTTGTGAATGTCACTAATGTTACTCACCATGTCAATTGCGGTACTTTCGTCCGGCAAACTATCTATATAGTCGTCCATATAATGTGAATGGTAAATAGCATTGACTGCGGTCGGCAAGGATGACTCATAGCGGCGTGCGTTTTTGTTTTTAATGAATTGAGCTACAAATGGTGAACAATTAGCTCCGAAAATTAATGATGTCATGACATACGTTTTGATGCTTTCTGTAGGGCTGCTTCTCCACAGAAACCTTAGTGCGTGCTGATCCTCGGCGTGTATTTTTACCCTTAGAAACATGTCCCTTATATCACCCGTTACTGCGACTTTATGTTCTCTGAAGCGCAGCATTATTCCAAGCAGTGATGACAAAAGGTCGGGTCCTGTGAGCAAATAGTCATTAAGGCAGGAACCATCTACCTTACCTGCGGCGTCGAAGACCAGCCGAAGCTTGCTTTTGTTTGGATTGTCAACACCGAAATGAGGTAAGTACCACGTATTCGATGTGACGTCATTTTCCATTAGTTCACGCGCGTAATCATTCTCTAACAAATGACGAACGCGTTCCTTATACCTTTTAGCAAAACCTGTGTCTTTTCCCATTTTCTTTTCGATACCTTTTAATCTTCGTAGTGCGTTGGGGTACGAGTCCGGCATCGTGCGACTTGACGCCTTCCATGGTAAGCTAACATGCCAGCGTTCGCTAACAAGCACCGCTGATCGCTCCAGCTGATCGATGGCGCGCAAGTCGTCAACGTTCTGACGTGGCTTGCCGGACACACCCATGGCATCCAATTCAAAGGAACGTCGAACCTCGTCACGGATTTCTTGAAGTAAACTGTCATGCAATGAAATGTCACTTACCTCTTCGTTTTCTGCGATGGTCAGAGTAGCCTCAGCGCAGGTGGAGTGAGCGCCGGCGGCGCCGCTCCGCGCCACGCTCACTTTACCATGTGCACACCAACCTAGGGGGGTAAGTGTAGCGGACGGCTCATTTACACTACCTAACAATATTTTTAAAGGTGCAATTAGGTTATAATTATCTTGGCCAATCAACATATCAGGTTTTGAATCTGAGGTACACAATTTATCTTTAATATTGTTTAGATGGCAATACTTATTACAGTCTATAAGAGATAACTTTTGAATAGGCAAACTTAACTCCTTAACACAGCGCATTCTTATATTACTATATAACTTATCATCATAATGTCCAGCAATGTCCACATTCACAACCGTTGATTCGCATACCATAGCGTCATTGTTCCATGCTCCGCGCACTGATAGCGTTTCGCGACGGCCGCGCAGCCCGATGCGCTCAGCGAGGCCCGCGGTTATTAACGACACACTCGATCCGTCATCGAGTAGCGCGGTGGCATTTACGATACCTTTAGGGCCGTGTACACGAACAGGTAGCACTTTTAATAACACTTTATTGTCACATTTTTCACTCGCTCTGATGTACGTTATGGTTTCCGAAGGCGCGTTAGGCTCGGCGCGTTGCGCGTCGGCCGACGTCGTAGTACTCGTGTTGTTATCAGCGCTAGTGCGCTCACGTTGTTTACTCGTAGAATAATGCAGGAGACGATGATGATCTTCCTTACAGCCGTCCTTGTCGCACACAGAAGCTGAACACGTTTTTCTATCGTGTTTGGATATTAAACACTTGTAGCACAGGCCGTGTTTTTTCACATGTTGCCACCGAACCTTACGTAGTGCTTTCTTGTATTGTTTGCAGTCGCTGAGATTATGTACCGCCGCGCGGCAAAACAAACAATTAGCGTTACGTTCTTCGTCTTGAACTAGTACGGTCTGTGAGCGTGTGCATGTACTTGTTTTATTTTTCAGATGCTGGTCACTTCGAAAATTAGTGAGAATACTTGCCGTGGTAGAAATCTTTACAGCTTCTTCATATAAAAAATCAGATAAAATCACCAACCTTGGTTTCTGTCCTTCGGTGATCATTTTATAGCTGTAGTCGGACCACTTTGAGATGAGCACTGCGGGGAGTTTGGATAAAATCATTGAGACGATATTGACACCGTGTAGGTACTCCTCGCGTCCGACGGCTCGTACAGCTTCCACTACATTTTGTAATTTCACAGAAAACCCGACGATTTCTTTATGATATTCCTGTTGTAATGGCTGAAGCTTCTTTATATCTTGAAGTATTCTTGAAATAATGCAGTCGGGATTGCCAAACCGTAACTCCAATGTCGATATCACTTTGTCAGGCGACGTGGCGCTTATAAACAATGCGGCTACTGCATCTTTCGCTTGCCCTCGTAGGCATTTTCGAAGCCTCCATAAGTTTTCTTTTGGCGTGAATTTACACAGTGCCGTCGACTCGTCATAGGCTTGTTTAAATTGGAGCCAATCCAACTGGTCACCCGAGAATTCTGGTAAATCTCTCGATGTGCTCATGCGGCTGAGCAAACTGGCTTGAGGCACGTTGCTTGCGCAATTACTAGAAATATCCTTTAAAGCACTAGCCAACATAAGAACCGCGTTGTTAAGCACAGTCACGGAGTCGCCAGGCGGTGGCGGCGGCGGGGGCGCATCGGCGGCGCCCGGCCGGCCGGCCACGTGCTCGGCGCGTGGCGACGGTACTTGTTCGTGCAACTCGCCCGTTTCAAATCCTTTCTCGGGGGCTTGTTGCTCCATTAGGGGTTCTTTGTGGTTACTTTGATGGATTACCCAATCCTCCAGGTCTCTGTGAGGAAGTTCCTTCCCATCTATTAGTGAACTGTATTCCAACTGTTCTTCCTCGTCGTTGAGTGCTGCCAATTGAGCATCTAGGTTTTGATCGATGAGCGCGATCCGAATAGCTGCTTTCTGTTTAGCAGCTTCCAGCTGCAACAGTTTCTTTTTACTTTCCCGCGTGGATTTGCTTGATGACGCAACAGATTTTGGTTTTACCGGCGTTTTCGCGGCACGTGGCAGCGGTTCCGACTTTATGCTGCTTTCTCGCGCATCGGAAAACAATCGTTGCGGCACAATATTTTGCTTGAGCGGCTCAGATTGGGCGTTTTCTAGATTGTTCTGTTGCACACGTTGCTCCTGCAGGATTTTTGCTCGCCGTGTTTGAACGCCTGAGTGGATCATTGTAGATCTGGCTCGAAGTACCACTTTGTTAAGGGTGAGGCTGCAGGGTGTAGCTGGGTTGGTGCAACAAGAAATGCCGGCGTAATATTGAGATCACGTTTATTGGGGAATATTACATTGATGCACATAGAACTTAAAACCAATATGGCCGCGTGCGCAGGAAGAAAATAGGAAAGTGTGCGCATCGATTCGCGTTTGGTGGCAGACTAGCGGGCGGTCCACAGAGTGACGAGCATGTCAGCGTGTCCCACCCCTAATAGCTAGTGATGCTAATTTCTTACTAATACTAAACTACTCTAGTTACATTTTTGTAGAATTTTATTAATGAGCGCGTCGCTAACACTTATTTTATAAACATTTACAATGAGATGCTCGTTTTTGCGCACCTTGAACAAACTTTATGAATTTTAGTACTAAGGTAGAATTTTAATAATTTAACATTTATTTTCTCTTTTTCCAGGATCAAACTCTGAAGAGATTTATATTAGTAGACGTACTCTTATTGAATATTATAGAGAGTCTACTTCAAGAAAGGACTCTGAAAAAATGCAGTATCTTTATAAAAAAGTGGAAAATGCTCTAAAACAGACTCAAATTTCAAGTGATGCTAAAAGTGTGTTGCAAAAACTAATACTGATGTATTAGTTTTTGCAACACACTTTTAGCATCACATGAAATTTACACATATAAATCAAAACTTGAGAAATATCAAAGACATTTTGAAAGATGTCTTAATGCGCATAAAGATTGGTTTGACCAATATGTTTGTTTTAACGTCTCGCAATCTCATAAAAGAAAAGTATCGGTTGGTCGACCCTCTAAGGATTTTGAAGAATTAAGTGAAAGAGCTAAACGGCAAAGAACTGAAAATTTACGACAGCAGGTGACATCCGCAGAACTGGCGTATGCCACACAAATGAAATATAGGGAGTGTGGAGAGATAGAAAAATCTAAATTAATAAAAAATGTTTCTCAAGACGTTTTTCCAAGAATGGATAAAAACCATGCCACTCTTTGTCCTGATAAAGCCTTATCTATTGTTATTGAAAGGCAGCTTACGAAGCACCAATATAACATATTAAGAAAAAGTGCAATGGAAGTGAATTGTAATTTATATCCAAATTATGAAGCAATAACCAGAGCTAAAACAAAATGTTACCCTTTTGGTATTTGCACTACAGAAACACGAGCAGAAGTACCTCTGCAAAATCTTATGGATCATACGGCTCAAAGGCTATTATTATCATTAAGTGAAGTAATTCAAAGTCTTAATGAAAGCGAACGTCAACATCTTTGCTTGATCTCTAAGTGGGGATGTGACATCCCCACTTAGAGATCAAGCAAAGATGTTGATCTTCTGCTCGTGTTTCTGTAGTGCAAATACCAAAAGGGTAACATTTTGTTTTAGCTCTGGTTATTGCTTCATAATTTGGATATAAATTACAAATAAAATATAAAGTCATTCTCAATATAAACAAAAATTTCAAAATGTCGAATGAACAGATGAATTTATGTTAATTACATCAATAGTGCCAGTACGTCTTGTGAGTATGGATCATGGGGAAAATATTATCTGGCAAAATCCTCGTCCGTCATCGCCGAGATATTGCAGACCTTTGAGGCTTCAGATGGCTAACGAGACAATAGAATTGTCAAAATTGGAAGCTGAAAATGTAAAATACCAAATAAAAGATTTGGTTCCAACTACAACTGCTGAATGTGTGGTAATACATGATTTGAAATTAACTATGGTTGATGGCAAGATGATTAATGCGCTCACCGATACAAGCTCAGCCATGCGGTGTTATCTTTGCGGGCTTACTTCTAAAGACTTCAATAATATTAGAAAGTGCATCAATAAACAAGTAACTGAAGAAAATTTTGAATATGGGCTTTCATCACTTCATGCCTGGATAAGATTTGCCGAGTGTATCTTGCATTTAGGATACAAAAAAAAATTAGGAAAATGGCAAGCAAGAGGTGATGACAAAAAAATTGTTGCCAGTGAAAAAAAAAGAATTCAAAAAGAGTTTTGGCAAAAACTAGGGCTACACGTAGACAAGCCTCGCCAAGGAGGAGGAACATCGACAGATGGAAATACTGCTCGAATACTTTTCCAGCATGCAGATGAAACTGCACAAATAACCGGAGTAACTTTAAATATTATAAATAGATTCCACACTATCTTGAAAATAATATCAAGTGGTTACAATAGTACATTGTTCACCGAGAGGAGAAAGTGACCGATTACCGTCGAGGGTGTCGTTTGAAGCCCGAGCCGTAGGGGAGGGCTTTAAAACACCCGAGATCGGGAATCGCGCTTTCTCTCGAGTGATACATAGTGCTTTATACTACACCTACGAGGAAAATAAAAAACTAAATCTTTACTAATTGAAATTTATATTGAAATTGTTGCAGTTAGTGAAGCTTAATGTAACACTTTTTCCATTAATGATTGTTTGAGATGTTTGCGACAATGTAGGAGGAATAACTGGCTGTGCTGTTGGCACTGCGCTCGTAGAAGGCTGTGGTGCCAAAGGGGCAACTGGCTGCTGAGGAGCATTTGGCATCGCCGCGCTCGTTGATGGTTGAGGAGATGAGTCTTGATGCACATTAATCGATCCCGATATTTGGTTATTTATTCGTGTTTTGTTTCCTACGGAATTCTCTATGTAACCTTCTGCAACAGCGGACGATTTCCAACCACCGTGGCGTTTTATTGTGGTTAAATCAGCACCAGTATCGGCAAGAATAGTCGCTGAAGTTCTGCGAAAGCAGTGGCCAGTGTATTCTAGTGGGTTGAGTAAATTAAGGTAGGAAGCTATTTCTCTTGGCACAGTACTTATTTTGTTTTTCCCAATTACTTGTTTCGTACATTTTTTGTTTTTATATTGTAGTAAAACCCGATTGGTTTTGGGGTCACTGGGGCGAATTTCGTTATATTTCTTCATTATCTCATAAAATAAGCCTGATATAACAAATGATCGCTGAATTTTGGTTTTTGTGTTAGGAATATTGACAATTATTCAATTTTCGAGGATTTCGATATCGTCTGTTGTCATATCCACAAGTTCTTGCGAACGACAGGCCCCATTTACTCCTAAAATCAAAATAACCTGTAAACAAAAATATCAAACATGAAAACCTATTAGATTTCTACTCATAAATAGGTACGTAATAAATCATAAACCAGTGCATTTTGTTCATAAACTTACCTTCATCAACAAATATTTGTCATCTGGAGCATTCTGCAAAAAGGAATAAACATCCTTTGTAGTAAGCACTTTTGAATTCTTACTACGGAATCCCTCCGACTTTCTTTTCAGAAATGCTGTAAGTTTTTTGTATTCTTGAATATTTATGTCGTTTCTTGTCAATATAGTACTTTTCAACATTGAGTACATAGACCATAACGTACTTGGTTTGTATTTTTGCGCTTTTTCACTGAAATAAGCTAGCAAAACTGTTTCAGAAAAAGATGCCGCATTTTTTTCACTTTTCCATTGCAAAAAATCGTTATGTTTTATTATATTTTTTAATTGATTTCTGTGGTAAAAGGTTATCAATCAGTATTTTTGCTGTTTCCTTCAACTGCGGCGGAGTTGAAAAATCTTCATCATCACTATCACTACTTATCATTTTGATAGTTTTATTTTACTTTCTACGAAAACTGAATCCTCAAACAACACACAAATTGAAAATGGCGCCAATGGCGTCTGCAATTTTTACATGTTCTTTTTTCAAATTGTTTACGCCGCAGGGTCGCACTGCCAGCCCGACCCCATCCAACACACAGCTAGTGGCCAGTGCCATTTTGCGAACTTGGAGATAAAAACTCACTGTAAATACTTTTTGGCTTTTGATATTTAGGTTACCGGCGCATAGTCTTACCCAAAATTAAAAAAAAAAAACCACGTTAGAAATGGATTTTCATACACTTTTCTCTCCCGCTCAGATGCGTTTTCTCCCCGCATATTTGTTCGATATGCAATGACGTACTTTCTACCGTAAATTTGATAAAGTATCAAGGTACTTTCCAAGCAGGTGTAGTATAAAATTAATTTTGTAAGATTTAATACGTTTTGCCTACGGACTGCGTCAGCTTTTGTTTACAATTACCCATGGTTCAATATGCCCACTACGGTGCACAAGATTTTAGTCCATGGGCCCCTCATTGTAGACAATATAGGCATTGCTATAGGTCTTTTGAGTGAAGATGCTCAAGAAAGTAGGAATAAAGATCTTAGAAAATACAGACAAAACTATTCAAGAAAATTCTCGAGAAAATTAACAATGGAAGACACTTTCAACAGATTAATGGTATCTTCAGACCCATACATTACTGGGTTAAGGAAATTACCGCCAAAAAAGCGTGTAACTTTAAGTGCCAGTGAAACATGTTTAATCCATGATGATTATATTAATAAATAGTTTTTTTTATTTATTTTGCATATCATTTACAATCCTATGTTATGAGTATTTTTTACCGTTAACGCTTCTATAACATTCAATTATTATTATTCATTCATATTCATATTATTTCATATTATTTTTATTCATTTAATTATTATTGTAAAACTCGTTCAAAAAACTGCAATTTGGATTTTTGCCAACTTTTTGTGATATTTCGCCTCTGTGCGCCGTCGCCTCCTTCTGCGAAGCAGTGATGCTAGCGAAGGAGGCGGCGGAACGCGAGAGGGAGAGAACCTCTCGTCCCAGCCGCCGCGGTAGGCGCTCCGGGCGTCGGGGGCCACGTGATGACTTCCGGCCACCGTAGACGCGGGCCTGTGGACGGTGAGTGATGGGCTAGCTCGCTGTCCGGCCGTCTTATGACGACAACAGGCCGTGTCGACGGCGCGTTCGTGTTCCACGCGCGCCTCAAAGAGATGTCAGCAACATGGAAGGGGCCCGCAAGGGCCGACGCCCGTCAGGGCTGCGGAATGTTGTAAGAGATCCCGCACCCTCGACATATAGGGCTAAGAAGGAACATGGGTGGTTTTTAGTCAGTAGAAGTCTGACACTCCCTTTCACTCTGCCCAAGAGCGGGAGGGGTTATTAGATGATTTCCCACCCCCCAAAAAAAAAAAAAAAAAAAAGGATATGAAATTCGCCATGCTTCTCTCTGCGTGTTAATATAGGGTGAATTCAGTATTTTCTTGAAGTATTAATTTTTTTACTGTCTTTTTCTTTCTTCCATTGTTTATACATATAGAATGTAATTAGAACTTTGTTTAACCTAGTCAAATCCATTTTGGTTTAAACGTGCACACTTTGTGACACCTGGAAGCCACTATGCCTAGTGAACGAAGTAGTCCAGTCACTAGTGGTTTAAGTGGGCGCGAGGCGTGTGCGAGGCGGATGCAGCGCGTGTGCGGGTTTAAGGCGGGCACAGCGCGTGTGCGGGTTTAAGGCGGGCACAACGCGTGCACGGGTGCTGTGCGTGATCGGCACGTGTCAACTGAATACGCCCTAACTGCAGTTCGAAGCTGGTCAGCGGCGGTGAGCGGCGGTAGACGTTGTGGCGGGGCCGCGGGGGCCAGGGTCTCGTAGAGACTATAATGTTTGGTCAACTTGGAGTGACCAGGAAGTGAGACTTTATGGTGGGCTTGGTTGGCCCTGGGTGACATATGCCACACTAGACTGAGTTTTTGGGCCTGCTCGGCCCTGGGTGACATACCTTGCGGTCTGTTAGGACTGATTCCTATATTGTACTGATTTCATAATGAATAAATATCAAAATCACCTTTTCCCAAAATGACTGATTTTCTTAATGTCTTTGTTTTAGAATGTCGGAAATATAACTGTCAAATTCGTGTACAGTCATTAACACTTTATTTTTAAAATGATATAACGAAAATTCTATTCTCTAAGATAAACAAAACAATATTATTCTTAAACAATGTTAATAGATAGAATTAGTGCATTCTCCTTTTTATAGTAGCAATATTTTTTAGAAACTGAATTTCTGTTATTTCGCCGGATTGTAATTCATTCAACTGTTTTTTGTAGCAGTTGTCGAATATAAGGTCACGCCTGTGCCTAGTAGCACCGCTAAACAAAGTATTTTTAATCCGGGTGTCCTGATATTTTGCCTCTTTCCTTAGTTTGTACAAAAATCGCATCAGGGTTGGTTTGTGTGGCATACGTGTGTTTAAATCTTCTATGCCAACCCTCTATCGCATTATTTGTGCGGTGCTTATCGTTTGCGCAACTAATAAAAGACGCACACAAAGACATCCACTGTTTATTAAAGTATTCTTGAAATTTGATCATTTCTATAGTTTGTGGGAAAAGGGCTTGCAAAGAAGACCATGCACTAGGAATACTTTCTTGTGAAAGTAAAAAAACTTAGCACACATCCTTTCTAATTCTCTTTGCTCTGTTGTGGTCGAAGCTTTTAATTTTTTTGCCTGTTTCCACACGGCCTTGTTATAATGGTAATAACATCCTCTTACCTCTGAGGACGGAAAAACATCTTTTATGGCATTGATTAAAGCAATTTCATAGTCGCACTTAAATGTATGAACTCTTAGGCCCATTTTGTCATTCAACAACTTAAACATTCTGGTGTACGTCTCTTGAGACTTGTTAGGCAAAAGCACATACACAAGAGGCACCACGTTCGTCGATTTATTGTTTATGCTAATATCAGCGTGTATTGTGAAGATTTGATAAAATGGATTGGGGGTTCTTTTAAAAGTGTCATCGCCATAAAAATATGTGTTTTTGTTGTCATGACTGAGTATTTTTCTGCTAACTAATATCGAAAAAACTAGGATCTTCTCATCCTCACCATCTTCAGTCACGAGAAAACCATCGGATAATAGTCTTGAAATTTTTATATCTGCCAATCGGATAAATTCAATATTATTTTGATCCAAAATTTTATGCCTCTTTCTATAAAAGGAACTTTTTTTTATCTTCAAACGATGGCATTATTTTCTGACTTGAAACTTGAAGCTTTGTAAGTCAATTTTCAAAAACCTTCTTAATCGGTGTTATTTTGGCAGATACTGCCTTTTAACAAGTATCAATAATTATAAGTTTATCATTTTGGTTAAAATGCTATTGGCACGCGTGAGTACTTTGTCTAATGATACTTGTTTTTTTCAGCATTCAGAGTGACCGATGCCGAGCATTCAGTGCGATTAATACACCTCCACATGTTGGAGCCTGATATATTATTATTAGAAAAATTATACCTGTGTCCGTCATGCACTAAACACGGTTTCCCTTTTTGGTTGTCTATAAATTTCAGGCTATTATTATTCATTTTAAAGCACAACAGATGGTTATTTTACAATAAATAATGAAAATACTACTACTAAAATACTGGTAATGACAAGGACATAATATCATTGTTTTTTAGTGACATTAGTCATTATTAGTGGCCAGTATAACATGTACGATACTATCCTGATAGACCGCAAGGGTATGTATACCTACATACACAAGGATAGAGGAGATAGATATTTAACAAATCGAGCGCCGCCACCGCCCGGTGGCTCGGAAGTTCGTGTTAAAAAGTAGTTAAAAAATTAAAAAAACCCGACTGAAAAAACTGAATAGCAAAAAACAGGCGAGATCCATTCATTTCATAATTTAATATTTAAATGAACCTCGCCTGCTTCTAAGTTTTCCTACTCGATGGTAACGGTTTTTTTTTTTCAAACCCGCATTTTGGCCCCCTAAATCCGCAATTATTCATTGTTTTTTTTTTATTTCAATGTAGTCACTCGCGCCATCAAGACGAATCTAACGAAGTATACTCGTATTTTATTCAAGTGCCTTCATCCGTTCAGGAGTTATGAGGGAACAAACAGACATACTTACATACATACACGTTAAACATATAATCCTCCTTTAATTATCCGGGTAAAAACAGATAAGTAGGTTTATTGCTTAAACATTCTTAATGATTAATATCACGAATGTACCTTTTCTGTCAGACGATAAGAGTTTCTGACATTCTAAAACAAAGACATTTAGAAAATCAGTCATTTTGGGAAAAGGTGATTTTGATATTTGATCATTATGAAATCAGTACAATATAGGAATCAGTTCTAACAGACTGCAAGCGCTTGGGTTTAGTCAGCCCTGAGTGGCATGTGTCACTAGACTGTGTGTGAAGGGCTTGGTCAGCCCAGGGTGGCATGTGTCAATAGACAGTGTGTTAAGGGTTTAGTCAGCCCAGGGTGGCATGTGCCACTAGACTGTATGTTTGGGTTTGGTCAACCCAGGGTGACAGGGATCACTAGACTGTGAATTTGGGCTTGGTCAACCCCGAGTGATAGTGTCACTAGAATAAGCTGCCTGGGGCAGCTGGGTAACAAGAGTGTGTGCAATTAATAATAATAATAATAATAATAATAAATTTATTCAAAGTTAAGTTTGGTAAAATACAACATAAATCTTAAAAATAATCTTAGGTATAACAAAGTTCGATGCCTGTACTAGGATAAACCTGTATCACAGGCGATATGGCTTCTAATACTAAAAACTTTTTGGACAACAGATTTCTAAGCAATATGTAATAATACAAGAATAATTTTAATGATACTTATACATCTAATTTACTTAAACTCTATTATTTATTAGATTAGAATTAATAATGTCTCAAACATGTTGGTAAAATGTATGTCAATTACGCAAATATTAATAATGTTATAACATTAGAATCAGCAGTATTTTAAACAAGATTGAGTCGGTCAAGAATAAATTGCAAAAACACAAAAATCAACGTTGTTACAACATTTTTGCGGCGGTCAGGAATTTGCTTAGATAGACACAACGATGGATAGTAGGGTCGCACAGCACAGTGGACTCATTGAGTCAGCAAAATAGATATGGAAGGTGTATTATTGAATGATGCACTAGGCGCCTTCATAATCTATTGAGTTGATATTTCTGTGTTCTGCTATTTTCCTTGCTGGACATTCAGCGTCTCCAGTTTTATGAGCATTGGGTTTTTTGAACCGTGAACACGTCGCGCATTTCGGAGTCTCAGTTTTATTCGGGCATTCGGACATTTTGTGACCTTCTTGACCACAGTGACCACACGTAGAACTGATTTCTCTGCAAGATTTTGCAGCATGGCCGTACTGTTGGCATTTATAACACCTCGTTACCAATGTGAAATCCCTGACAGGACAGGACGACCAATTTATAAAAATCCTTGATAGAGGAATTAGCGATTTACGTAAATGGGCTGAAACTTCAATCACGTAATTGCAGGTCGCAGCATCTCTCTTTCCAGATTTGTGGCTTAATTTTAAGGCGGACAAGAATGATTCCAAGGTCATCTCTGGTAACTTTTCGGCTATATTTTGTTCAAAGATGCACTTGAAAACTTCATTTTCAGCCAAGGAAGTCGGCACACCTATAATCACGATTCGGGGGTTTCGCTTGTTGGGCTCATTGGCGGTAAGTCCAGATGTAGAGAGCTGGACTGCGTTCTTCAGTTTGTCGGCGTCATGTTTCGTCTCGTCTTGGTCAATTAGTGTAGTATTGCTTTGTTTGATTATGCACAGTATGACGCGAGTTTTTAACTGTTATGAATTGATTGGACCTTTGAATTAGATATGCTTTCATTATTTTACAACTCTATTGACGGAAACATTAATCTTGGTCAGGTAGGCCGAGTCGCCAGTCTAGATTAAGTTTGTGTTCTCGTTGGAACAGGTACCATATCACCACCACACGAGGACGTCTGATAGTCAGTTTTGGCCGTGTCGGAGATTGTAGTCCCTGAACGTGGATAGAATCAGAACTACTGGAATGTCAAGCAACTATTGTCGTTTTACTTCAACCTCTTTAATAGTGCTTGGGTGTGTTCAGTTCTGGCACGATTAACAACGACTACTGTCACGCGATGGATGACAGAAGGCGCTCGTCAATTTAGAGGGTTCGGAGCCAGCAGGGGTTTCCATGGCGGACGGCGCTGCGGTTGGTCGTGGTCGTGTTTCCTACTAACCTCACTGCATTCCATGAGCATCCATTATTATTTTGTAACCGAGGTATGATTACCAATGTAGACCGTTGTTCTGAAAAACCACTGAGTATTATTTTGACATATCCATCCTGTCTTATCATCATCATCATGAAGAATACCTTCTCCGACATATTTAATCTCTACTTAAAAACCTTTGATGTTTTAAATAAAAGATTGACTTGGCCATCGCATCGCATTCGCCAATGTTAAACAGGTTAATGTGATGCAGTGGCCAAGTCTATTAAATGGATCTCACTATTTTTAACGGTAAAAGAACTGAGTTGCGCGGCTTGGCTTTTTTACAAGTTTTGTTTTTGGTGGGATAATACTTTTCATGAAGTAAACCGATGGGTGCAAATCCTGCCTCTTTTCGTATCTCCTACTAGAAGTAGCTACTTCGATAATTCAACTAAAAAGTGTTCTGATTTTTTTTATCTTATTTCAGTTTTATATGTTGAGGTATACGGGCGGGAGTAGAGAGCGCGACTGCGTGAATCGTTGCCTTGAAAAGATTTTCACCAATTACTTAGCACAATTTTGCTCATGGACGGGCAAAAAAAAACAATTTCAAGCTGTCATAGCTCAAAGTTATGACAACATTAAAACGTAAGTTTCATGATAACATTCAGTTTTCGATTCATGCATTTAGCAGGGGGGGCTGTTTGAAAGTGTTTTATCACATAAAACTGAAAGACAAATGGAAATCACTACTAGCTGTCCTTAAATGATTCGTCAGCTATATAAATATATCCCCAGCTGTACACGTTCATGTGATGAGCTGGTTTCAGCATGCTGCTACAAGACTAAAGGCAAAACTAAGTTTAGTGCTGAAGAGAAGTGCCCTTTGGGTCCGCGACCCTGCTGCACTGTGCACTCGTAAAATTTTCCTCCCAATGTTAGTGTGTTTCGATAATATTATTTCGTTTCTTTTTGTAACCATGCCAGACACCTTTAATAATATGGATAAGCTCGTGGCTTAATAAGAACTGCCACTCGGGTCGATCTTTAGGTTAAGCTGCGCTTGCCTAGGTCGATCTGTGGATGGCCATTACATACCGAGTTCCCTCCGTGCCTCGGAAAGCACGTTAAGCTGTTGGTCCCGGGTGCCATATATAGATCTTCGGCAGTCGTTACGGGTAGTCAGTGACCTGAAAGTCTGACATCCAGTCTTACCAAAGGGTATCGTATCGTATTACCTAGTATTAACTGGGTTGTGGAGGTCAGATAGGCAGTCGCTCCATGTAAAATACTGGTATTCAGCTGCATCCAGTTAGACTGGAAGCCGACCCCAATATAGTTGGGAAAAGGCTAGGCAGATGATGATCCATTACAAAAACATTGTAATACACCTAATTGTATTGTCTGATTTACATGTACCGAGCAGAAGGTGCCCTTTGGGTCCGCGACCCTGCCTTTATCAAATTGACTGGTTTTTTATATTCTGTCGACTACCAACTAATTAACTTAGTTTTGTTTTTATTCCTTGTATACATTTTCTGATATTTCTATATAATATAAAATTTTTTTTCGAGACGGTAAATAAAATCATCCGGTATATTATAGCTAAGTCTGTGACAGGCTTAAACTTCCTTTCAGTTTTGTAAAATTACATGCAACAAGTAGCAGAATAGTACCTACATAGAGAAAACCTCTATAAATATTCTGGAACTTGTTGCATTGTATGTAAAAAAAAACTGATTAAGTTTATTAAGCAACTTTAACGCAGATTTCATTTGCAATGTCATGACAACAACAAAAATTCAAGTTACATGAACCCTACATGCTCAAGTTACCTGTAAATTTCAAATCTAACTTTGCCAACACCATCTAAATGGAAGTGACGTGCAAGTTACATGTGCATTATTAACGCGACGTTAAATGTGCAAGTAACCTGTATATTACATATGTTACGTTGCCATGACCATCTAAATAGATGTTACATGTACATTACTAACGCAACGTTAAATGCGCAAGTAACCTGTTTATTAAACATGTAACGTTGCCATGGCCATCTAAATGGAAGTTACGTGCAAGTTACATGTGCACTATTAACGCGACGTTAGCTGAGCAAGTTACCTGCAGGCCAATCGCGCTAATTTGACACATCTGCAAACGTATACGATAACGTTATGGTTCGATTGCGACAGTGGTTAGGTTTCGATTCAGCTGTTCTGATTTTGGTATTGCGTTATAAGTTCAAACGCTAACCAAAGTTGGAACGTTGCGTAACGTCAATTGTTAGTGATGCCCTTTTAGTTTGTGAATATCCGAGCGTTTAGTAATACATTTTGACGTGTGCACCTCTAGTTTTGACAGCTGAAAGCGCGGTATGCATTTGTGCATAACTTTGGCGCGCAACTTTTGAAAAGGTAAGCAAGATTTTACGTAAATAAACATTCGAAGATTTATGAACCACTTATAAAGTTGGACAGCCACTTTCATTGAAAGTTGTAATATCCGCAGCACAGAGTACTTTTATATATTATTATAGGTCATGGAAATGGACGAACGTCGCAGATGCACGACGGTCCGACAAATGGAGCTGATGGTTCAGTTTCTGGAACAGCATCAAGACCTTGCTCTTGGACGAGTTAGGTCTAAAGAGGCTCGTCAAGTTGCGGCACGGTTATGGAATGAGTGTGCCGCAAGTCTCAACGTAGAAGGCCCTGCCCGAACAGGGAAAGAATGGTCCAAGGTAAGAATAATCGAGGCAGATAAAAGTGGATGTTTACGCCGAGGGTTCCTAACTAAAATAATATTACATTGTTTTATTCTTTTTTTAGGCATGGAATGACTACAAGTGCCGGGTTAGGACAAAGTTAGTTAGCATAAATGCTAACCAACGAGCTACTGGTGGTGGGCTCAGTAATGCAAGTACTTTAACACCATTGGAAGAAAGGACAGTCAATATCTTAGGCAGGGATGTTGGCCCACTACCTGATGTTAGGCAGGATCAATTTGCCTCAAACCATGTAATTTATATCTTTAGCTATTTCCAAATCCACTTTAGTAAACCATTGTTTTATCATGCTTAATTTTACTAACAATGCTACTAAATAATACTATGCATTTTATAGGGTGACGGTACAGTGACAGTAGAAGTGGATGAACCGCAATTACAAGACACTGAAGCATCATCAGCAATGTAAGTTATAATATATCTCTTGCGAAAACAATGTTTATGCTGCTTAATATTAGCAATATGTTTTATTTATATTATATTGCATAACATTATGTTTACTTTATTACAGTTTGACTGACCACCCTCCGTATGTGCTATCTGCGACTTCACCGGTTTATGTGCAGACGCTGCCTGTGTCCCCTGTTCCCAGCCTAGAGGGGGAGACAGGCTTATTGCAAAACTCTCCAAGGCACAGTGCAGGTTTGTTCAACAAAATTGCTTAAGCTAATAAAAGAGAGTAATATCATGTTAAGCTAATTTTAAATTGCTACTTTCAGAAAGAGTCCGAAGGGTGCGAGAGCCCCCTCGGCGGCGAGGTGTAGAGCGTGCGTCACGCCAGGTCACATCACAAATGACCAGACAATGTAAGTTAAAAAAATATTCTAAACTTATTTCTGAAATCTTAATGCCATTCTTTTATATACAAAATTGTATTATCATTTCAGCAGCCAGAAGTGCATTGGATGAGTCAAGCGCAGCAATCCTTCGTATTGAGGAGATGCGGGCAGAGGCTGATCTGAAATATTCACAGGCATTCTGCAATTTTTC
This sequence comes from Diarsia rubi, assembly GCA_932274075.1. Classification (NCBI taxonomy): domain Eukaryota; kingdom Metazoa; phylum Arthropoda; class Insecta; order Lepidoptera; family Noctuidae; genus Diarsia; species Diarsia rubi. The sequence continues at coordinate 11,586,470 of OW026413.1, forward strand.
GGAGTCATTCAGAATAATTGCTGAAAGCATTAACAGATTTAGCCAACAGGTAATACAAATATATATTTTTTTATATAAAAAATATTTGACTGTAATCCTACTATTTAGCACAAAAATGTAGAGTACCTATAGGTACTTTTACTGGACAAATCTTGATATGGTTTTTTGCTATTTCATGTTTCAATGCAGACTGGTTTTTGATATTAAGTAAATGAAATTATTTGTCAGGAACATCATAATCATAACTTTTATTTTGTTTCAGTATGGACAACATAACCACCCAGATTAGGATTAAGTACTATTAGTTAATAATATTATATTTTTTTATGTTTTTTATTTTTTTAATAAATAATACCTAAATTAATTTTGTTTGGTTCTCCTGAATTTGAAAATTAGCATATCCCTTTGCCTTTTCTCCATTACTTGCATCTGAATAGAACTATGTTATGTGATAATATTTACGTTTGACCATACTTATTTAATGTAAAAATGACAAGGCGTTAGAAATACAAATTTTAATAGCCTTTATTCACAAAAAGCACGAAAAAATAGAATAGAATATACTGCAGCCTTAAACTAGAAAAATAATGGGATTCAATAATAAATTAGATCTAACATAAACTAGGATAAAAATTATTTTATTATTTATGTTAATATTTGCTAAGAATACTTATATATAAAACACTTAAGAACTAATCAAAAACTATTTCAATGAAAAACAAACTTAAAACTAATTAACCTACAACAGCCAATAACTTTTTTGTGTCAATACAAACAACAACATTACCATGTACGCCTACATAGATTTATTGGAGAAATCTCATGAATACGATATAGCGGTGGCTCGAGCCGAAACCAAAAGGAAAAACTTAAAAGCTAGACTTAGTTGTGATTCATACAGTGATCGCCAGTTTGTGAAAAGATATAGACTCACGAAAGAATTAACCCGTGAATTGATTTCCAAGCTGACTCCTCATATGCCACCCGTCCTACGTTCTGATGCATTGGATCTTGAAATAAAGGTAAGGAGTGTCCTCTCTAAAGTGATAAACAGCATTATCACTTGTACTAAAAACTTTTTTTGTTCTACAAAAATAACCACAAATTAGACAAATAATAATGTTCAATGTGTGTGCATCAATAGATAACCTGAATTTGTTTTAGGTTTTAGTTGCATTGGCCTTTTATGCTTCTGGGTCCTATCAGACCATAGTTGGAGACAGCAGGAACCATTTTATTTCCCAGGCCAGTGTTTCAAAAGCTATCAGTAGGTATAAATTGGGGGTTCTGGATCACTTGCTCTCGCGTCGCTCGAGCGCGTGATCCAGAACTCCCCAATTTATACCTACTATCATGATGGGAGTTCTGGATCATTGTACTATCATTAACTAATCGATGTCTTTTTATCCACGGCGGTTTTTTAACTGATGAGCGAATGTTGCTACCGGTACGTTGTATTTTCGACATAGTATTTTCCTTTCACAGCATTTAAATAAAAGCAATCAGGAAAGTTTTGAACATGCTGCAACCAAGGATCATCGTAAATCTCCCAATCTTCTATAACACCTCCACATGAGAAACAAGCTGCTTTATCATTTACACCATTTCCACAATAAAAAAATCCTGCGTCAGCCATTTCCATCACTAATCTTCTCCTCGAATCAACCGTTGCCCAATAATGATTAAATGATAATTCGCGCATTTTATACGTGTTATACATGTCATAGCGCGGATTGTATTTATTTTGCGACATGTTCTGTTTACTTATTTTCTACTTCTTACTGTAGATAATTATAAAAGCATAATGGGGTTGTAAAGTTGTTGCTATCAACTTATATAGATTAACATTTATGGGTTTGGGAGGGATAAGAAAAATTAAACAAGGAATTATTTATATCAAAATTTTATTATCTATACACCATCTATTTAAACATAAAACATTTTTTAAAGCACATACTGAATCATGATAAATACAACTATACAAATCATGACAATCTTCATATTTTTTGTACAAGCTTATCAAACTAGGACAATATTTATCTTCTAAATTATTTACATTATTATTATTTGAAATATCTTTTAACCATAATACTTTTTCTATACCTTTGGTGTAAACACATTTATCTTTTAAAATATTTTCAATCAAATTCTGATAATTTACGTAAGACACAAATCCTTCATCCCAGTATATCTTCCTATTGCATTCAATCCAAGTAACTTGACGTTTTTCTGCCTCCGTCAAACCGCGAAATGGAAATGGGGGCTTAATTAAAAACACCTGAATTTTATTATTACATAATATAGAAATTTCTTTAATGATAAATAAATTTGATTCTGTTTTGAACCCTTGAACATCTACAATGTCAGTCATGATAACCTGCGCACTATGTTACTCAAAGGTTTGTATTCCACAAGTCGATCGTTAATAATTAAACAATAACCAGTTGTGTTGTCTGGTATTGGTGCTGAACATTCAATCTCCAAGCGCACATCGACGGGACCTTTTTTTAAACTATCGTTTTGCCTTGAACAGTCTATAATAAAGAGAGGAGCCTTCTCCTTGAAACCGGTTAAGTCAAGCAAGGGGTCTGCAGGACAGTTGTAATATGACTGACGAAATTTCACATACATTTCATATAATATACTGTATTTGTTCTCGGAAAAATTTAAGCATAGAGGCTCGTAAGGATAATATTGTGAATTCAAAAACAAAGTTACGTTAGTAACCCCACAGTGATCGAAAAGAGAACTGTCTTTCGTTTTACTATTTTTTCTACTGGTTTGCAAGCAAAATATTACATACCGAGGTTTCTCTAATTGTGAGGCAGTCTTAACAGACCAGCAATGTTTTGTAGTTTTAGGGAGCAAAGGATACTCGTATAAATCCCAATTTCTAAAGGCTATCTGAATAGATTTATCTCTTTCTAAATGTTTAAGTAGTGTCAGTCGTTCCCGATCTGATACTTTTATATGCGGCACCCGCCATTGCACTTTTTGCATATCTATTTGAAAATGTGCAACATCGTCAGTTAATATAAAACTGTTTAAGTTAGAGTTACTTCTATTCAGAATAAGTTCATGTTTACAATTTTATTGTAATCCTCAGCAAATCCTAAAATCTTATTAAGAGGAACAATAGCACTAAAATAACCATCGCTTTTAAATCCAACCATGTTCCAACCCCACAAGGCAGCGACTTTATTTTCTCCATCATTCATTGAAACGTATGACTTTATTGTTGATGTTATTCCAGAATTTTTAATTCGATCTATTTCTATACCATTTATTTCGTATCTGATATCTTGAAACAAAAACATAACAGGGTTGTTACTGAACGTAATAGTTTTCTTAATAGGATTTCCATCTTTACCGAAGAACCTTGCTTGCCCTTCGACGTAAATTGAGCTGGCTGATGGCAACACATAAACGTCTTGCTGGTGTATGGGAATTCTGATTTCATCGTTTTCTCGAAAGCTGTTGTTGTAGGGATTGTACGAATGGACTTCATAACTTTCAATCGAAGTATCGAAGTGTGGTAATTCAGTAATCTGTAGCATATTCATACTTTTAAACCTAGGGCTTTAAGAAAATCTTTATTTGCTTTAGTTAAATTTATAACTTTTTTCTTACGTCTTTGCACCTTAGTGGTTGTATAAGAAATAGGACGCTTTTTGTTAACTACAGGGTTTTTATAATATAATATCATTTTATTTTTCTTATATGAAGGCGTAGTTCAATATTTTTGTGTTCTTCTCTAAAGTTAATACAGAACCCAAATTGATCAACTATCTTAATAGATATCGATGTAATAGTATTTTTGTTCACTGGAAAGTAAATAAGGTTTTGCGGTATTTCTATGATTTGCTGACCTGTAGCAGCATTAGATACAAATTCATGAATTATATGAGTTGGTAACCCGTTAGAGTATGAGCCGTGTATAAGATCGCATTCGATTCTGATCACCGGAATAATGTCGTGATTAATACGCACATTTGGTATTGAATTTAATACTGAAAAGTATAACAAACCACACTCATATTGACCAGATAAATACAGAGGTGGTTGAAAAAATGTATCCAATTCTGATTTATTTCCAGAGATGGTTACCGTTATAGACATGCTAGTAGACTGAACACTTTTAGGAGATCCTGATCATTTTATTCCTGGACTACACCAAAAATTATTTAAAAAATGTAAACATAGGTGTCCGCAATTGTAAGGGTGATCGCGCTGTATATTATCAAAATTATAGTGTACTTTAGCACCGATGTATTTTATAAACTCCTTTGGTGGTTTAAGATTTCCATAACTATCAAAATATTCAATATAATCATTGTTTTTTGCATAGGCTACCCAATGAGAACCTGGATTTTTAGAACTATCTAAATTAACAACTCCACACTCTTTTTTAAAAGGTTTTTTAGGGAGCTCATCTCTCATAAATACACCTCGAAAATAAGGAATATTATTTCCATACTTCAAAATGTCAAAGTTAGTTAAGGCTCGTTTGGGTAGCCGATATCTTAGTTTTTTTCTTTTGATATAAAGATTCCAAGCCCATGTTTATGCGGTTTAAGGTGTAAACCTTTTCCAATGCAAAGAGCTTCCATTTTTTCATTGTGTCTCTTCGATTCAGTCAATTGCTTTTTAGCTATCTTGAATTCATTTATAGTTTTGGCAATACCAGCTGCACCGCCTGCTAATGCTCCCACCGCCGATAATCCAGCAAAAATAGGAATCAAAGGTAATACACCACCACTTTTCGGTATAGGAATAACCCGAGGAAGTTTAATGGATGAATCGTCAGCTAATTCTCTGGCGGCCGCCATAGCTAATTCTATCGCCACTTTTTTGCATTTTGGCTTTAATTTTTTAAAGCGTCTTTTCGTTTTACTAACAATATTTTTAAATTTATTTTTTAACCCTTTTCCCGATGTAACTTTCCGAGAGCGCTTTTTGTTGCATATTTTTATGCCACAGCCAGTTTTAATTTTGGCAGACATTGCCTTGCTTACTAAACGTGCCATGATTTTTTCGCATACACTCGCATCCGAGGCAACTGCTCGCTCTTTTGCCCTTTTTAACAAAATTAAATCAGCTTTGTGACGATCCTTTAAGTTTGATGATTTGTGATAGGCAATATCGTGTTCTTTGCAATATTCGTCTAATTTATTAATACCTTTATCTCTATTTGCAAGCCTTTTAATTAATTTTGTACCAGGGCCGCAATAATTGTATCCGGGTAAGTGTAATTCAAATGGTAAATTGTTTATAAGCCAATTGAGAAGACTACTCTCTCCAATACACATCATAAGACTAATAAAACTGAATCGAGCGCTATAATAAATACTTACACACTTCATCAATCAAATGACTAACTTCTGAGTTAATTTTTTTTTATTTATAATACTATATTCGATTTATCAATCCAACTGTTTTCAGCAGAAGACAAACCCAGCCATTTTACTAAAACCCTGTTTCCTTTTCTTTTAAGAACTTTCTCGACTAGATAAACATTATGATGTTTTGTCTTTTGAAGCTCTTGCGCATAAAATGCCCCTAAAATAGGCTGACCTCTGATTGTATCTTCAATTAAGTAGGTGATAGGAGTTGTATTTTGTATTTTTCTAATTTTAAATATTTCCGTTGACCAGTTAGGGGTATATCCTTTTTCAAATGTTCCTTTGTACTTACTGATACGTACATAATCATCTACTTTAAACTTGCTTCTTATACTATCATTTTTTACCAACCTTAAGTATCTTTCTAATATTCGTTGTTTATTACTGTTATCCACGTTAGCGGGGATTTCATCAATTGTCCGATGGTAAGTGTGATTGTATTTGTAAATAACGTCATTAAGGGTATTATCTACCCAATTATAGTTGCCTTTTAAACTAAATTCCTTATAAAGTTTAGATTTCAATGTTCTGATAAATCGTTCAACTATCGAAGCTTTTTTTGTTGAGAATGTTGAATAGTGATTAATTTGATTTGACTTCATAAGCTTTTGGAATTTATTATTATAAAATTCTGTCCCATTATCTGTTTGCAGATTTTTAGGAACACGTCCTTTAACTAGGAAAATTTTGAAACAGTTACACACATCATCTTTGGTTTTAGTTTTCAGAGGAAAGGCCCAAGCGTACTTTGAAAATGTATCAATAACAGCAAGAATAAATCTACAATTTTTTTTCTTTTGAAATTGATTGCATATCAATTAAATCTGCTTGCCACAGGTCGTCTATATCTTTCAAAATAACATGTCTTCGAGGAAAGTTTACCCTTACATTTTTATGAATTTCGTTTACCACATCGGCTTTGCTCATGTTCAGAATTTAGTACATTTGTCTTGAATTCATGTATAATACTGAATGTAAAGCATATTGTTACGACTATTTATTCTTGAATTATGCCGGCTTCTTTTAATTCTTCAATTATTGATAAAATTTCATTATCATGGTTCGTATTGCCAGCATCTCTTGAAGCTACTAATAATTTCAATCTCTCGACTAATTCGTTAGGATCATCCCAATATACCAAGTCGGTGTTGTTTTTGTATTTTTTTAGCGTTGGCAAGTTACCACCAAGTTTAGTGTGAGAAAGTTTATCATCGTTTGACGATTCAGAAAATAGGGGTTTAATTATTTTACAATATTTTATACCTTTGTCACCTCTTATTTGACCTTTAGGATTAAAATCTCTTTTATGCGCATTTGTATAATGTAACATATCTTTATAGACAATTTTATCTTCGCTCGATATTACCTTTAAATCAGGTTTTCTTCGAAGTAAAAGTTCTTTTAGACCAGTTGTTAAATTGTAAGCTTTGTCGCCAATTTTGATCAAAATGATAGTATCGTTATTCAAACTATCAATTTTAGAAAATGATACCGCTGAGTTACCCATCATTAATGTTTTGTTTTCACTTCTAATTCCAAATGGTATACTAACACCATCATAAATACCAAAGATATCATCACCCTCTAACGACATTTCTAAATGATCTATAGATTCCTTTTTATCATTTTCTTCAATGAATTGGGCCGAATTTAGATTTGCATCGTAATAGTCATCGATCTTTGTAGATGAACTAGTATTATTTTCATCGGATTCGATTCCTTCAGAGTTATTTAGAGTTGTATTTTCAATTTGATTCATTTTTTCTTTAGATCTATTGGAATCAACTAGAGTTTTTAGAGGATCTGTGACAGGTTTTAGCATTTTATCAAGTGACAAGTTCATTGTATGTTCCTGATTTTTCATTTGTTTTATTTTGTTCTTTATGGAGTCGACAGACTTCACTAATTCCATTTTAATATTTGTCTCCATCTTTCAATAAAAATAACAACTGTATTCAGCTAAGAAAGAAATAATACTAACGGCATTCATGCATGTAATTCATATTTAAGTATGAACCTTCATTCAAAGTTTAAAAAAATATCAAAATTCTGTCTATACCTTCCATTGTTTAATGGTGACTCTTTGTTAATAAGAAGAAAGTTAAAAGGGTTACTCCAAACAGATTTACAAATGTTTTTAAACTGATGCCATAGTAGATCAGAATTTACATGTTCTTCATAGATATGCTTTAAGTTCACATCATCTTGTTTAAATATTATAAGAAAGTTGGCATTATCGCGTAACAACTGTTTCGGAATTTTTGAGTAGGTTTGCGATAAGTAAAAGCAATCAATTTGCTTATGTCTACCCATACAGAAATAATTCCGGATGTTTATTTGATTTTCACACACGACATCATCAAATATAAACACAGAATTTGGTAAAGCTTCACTCGGAGATATGACATCTTTATCGTCATTGAACTCATTCAATTTTATCTGAGGTACTCTTCTTATTACTTCTCGTAAAAAACAATATTTTGGCTGAAAATTAGTCTTCGAGTAAAGGTAAAGGTTTTGAAATTTGAGCCCATTTTCATGCAATAACAAACTGATCACAACGTTTGTTTTACCGCAATTAGAGGGACCGCAAATAATACAACGAATCGTATTTGGCAACAAAGCACTATGTCTAATCTCTTGAGGAGACTCGCCAAAATGTATATTCTTAACGTTTAGTGATATGGGTTGTTTGATCAACTTCATCTTGTCAATTAATTTAATTATTACCTAACATATACATATATAGTTCATTTTGCACTATCTTTAGACTTGTCACTACAGGAACGGTTCTAGTCTCATCTTGTTTACACATCGCGTGCCAAATAACGTATGTATGCACCTATCATAAAATAAGCGATCACTTCGCAGGCGTTCTTTGCATTAGCAGGTCATTTTGTTTACGATTTTATATTTTCAAGGTAAGTTTTTTTTTTTAATTTGTTAAATTAATTATTTAAAGTAATAGTAATAATTAAGTATTGCATCTTTTTTTGTTATGCAGAATCATGTCACACTCGCCATCCTACAGCCCCGTCGACCCGCAACATTTAAGGGTATGTAATTTTTAGGATTATCTTAAATCAAACATTAAATCCATAGTTAATGCTGTTTAGTTATAATATTCTTGGTATTCTTTCAGAATTTGATAGACGACTCAGACCCAGTTACCAATCCATTTTATTATGCTCAAGATAGGGAGACTTGGTACTCTGAAGTAGCAGCAAAGGCCTGTGAGGAGAGTCGGATAAATAAACAAAAGGAACAAACTTTAAAGAAAAAAAACAAGTCAAAGTCTCTGCAAAATACATCTTATATCATGAAGAGAGATACAGGACGCATTCGTCACATAGTCAAAATTATAATACATGATTTGGATGATAACAGTGAAATAAACTGCAGTGATCCCGATAGTGCAAGTGTAAATGTGCAATATTTAGTAAGAAGTGACTATGATGATATCATGCAAGAGACTGAACATTTAGTTGGTAAGATAATTAAAAAATTAAGTGTACCTAATTCTTTGTAAGTCTTGACAATTAGAAACTTAATGAGAAACTCCTATCAGCCTAATTATTGAAAGAGCATTATAATATAACTATTATTAATAAATCCTTAATATGAACTATTTGTAGTTTGATTTCTATTCCCAGTTTATATAAAATAAAAAAGGCATAAGCTAGTTATGACAAGCTTAGTCTTAGATATAAAAGTAATCTTTCGGAAAGGAAGAAAAAAAAAAACAAATAAATATTGATTGTATATTTATTAATTTTATGTAGTTACATTCATTTATTACATATTTTTTTATTCGATTATACACTTATTACACATTTAATTCAATTGTTATTAGCTTTTGTAACTTACAACATAGTTTCAGCTCAGTAGAACAAATAGAATAACCCTACAAGTACTAAAGTATTGAACTATAATGTCCCCAAGGTAAAGTGTGGAAATTACGTTCAATTCTCTGCCTTTTATCGTCATCACTATTAAGGATGAGCTTATTTAATTTTTGTGTAAATACTTGATGATTTTTAGATCTTATAACATACATATCATCTCGCAGGCTATCATTAAACATTAATGCCCTTTTATATTTTTCAATATCCAATTTTTTCGTTATCGGCTTTGTTACTCCCTTTGCTTTCTTTATAGTTTTTTTTTTCAGTGCGTACACAATACAACTTAGCTCGTAAACCTACAAATTCTGAAATAATCTCTCCACCCAATTCGTCTTTGAAATAGCCGGGCATTTTCATGTTGGTTTTAGGTAACCCATATATATTGTTATCCTCAAAATTGCTTGTGTCAAAATAACGAATATTGTTTTTCATATCCTCATAAAAATCATCAGTTTTTACAAAATAAAGTAAACTGTCAGTATCAGTATAACATAAAATTACATTATTTCCATACATTTGCTTAATTACAGAATAATGAAAATGATATAAATGTGTTTTAGAAATTTCAAGAATAGAAAATCCGATATAAATAGGACGATCTAATATAACTTTTGTCTTATTTAATTGAATAGCTACTAAATTTTCGGATATAATTGACAAGTCTTTAAAATGCGGTGCACTAATATACCTTTCAGCGCCATACAATTTGTTGGTTGTATTTAACTTATCTTTCCATAATTTTATGAGCCTTACATCAACTTGTTTCCGCTTGTTTTCAATTGTTTTTCCAAAAATAGAATTGTTTTGTTTCTTAAAAAAATCTTTTTCAAAATCCGATTTAGCTTTTTGCCTAAGAGAAGTATTTAATAAAATGTATGGTTCTAAAAACTTATCTTGATAGAATGATAATATTCTATATATTTTTAACAATATTAAACCATTTTTTAAGCACTCATGTAAATGTATATAATGGATAACAAAACGATGTTTGCTGTGTAAATTTGCAATTAATTTTTTACATTTGTTTTGCATAGGAGAATATTTTTCGGCAGCAAATGGCAGATCCGAATGAGCATTATGAATGTTAGGTGGGTAATATAAATCTACCTCTAAAATGTATCCTATATCATCGTTTTTGTCAACATCATTTATATTGAAGTTATTTATTTCATTATCATTAAGAAATCGGAAGTTACGCATTGGAAGTTTCTGCATCATTGCAAAGCCGTATAAATTCACACAGTCCAGATAAATAAGGTATGTGCTTGCCTTGTCCTTATTATACGATGATTGATATTTGTTATTAGCTTTGGCATATCTTAATGAGCATTGGGCAAGACCTCCTCGAATTCCATTTTCTAACATTTGGTACATTTCTACATCAGATATTAAATCAAGCTCTACTTTAGTATACATTAGCATAGCATCCCAACTTAACGATGGTGATGAAACATAATAGCATGGGTCTAAATTATAATAAAGTAAACTCATTTCTCGAAACTTTTCGAAAATATCGCATAATAACAGCACATCACATTTTAAATAAAGGTCTGTATACTCTCCTAAATTTTTTATTTTAAAAGTTTGCCATACTTTTAAAGCGTGCTGATAATTTTCAGCTGAAATATTTTCTCCCGTTAGTTTATTGAAAAAATTTGACTGTTCTGGCAGTTGGGTTTCATTATATTTTTCCCATTTGTCTACATAATCATAACAATATACGCCTTTTCTACACGCTAAATTAAATAAACGATCCTGATTAAAAAACAAGCGCATGTGTTGAAAATCATCCGAGTGTAACATTATTACCAATTTATCTAAACTAGTACTTAAAAAGTTAAACGAATCAATAAATTTCATCTGAACTATATTTTTATTATCAATAGGCATGATTTTAGTGAACGATATGTACTTTTCTTTCGATTTCGGAATTAAAGTTATTTTGCCAATTATATCCGACAGCTCTTTTATAAATAAATGAGAATCATATCCAGATAGATTGTGAAAAACTATAGGTATGAACTGGCATTGTTTCAAATTTAAATTACAAGCATTGTGGGCAGGACCTCTATATTTACCTGTAAAATGATCATGATCTTTAACTTTTATATCATTTTGTGCAAACTTGGTTTTACATATGTGGCAGAATTGAACTTTTTTGAATGATTTTAACTCATCAGAAGTAAGAGGTAGCATTGGTACTTTATTTTGTAAAATTTTATACAGCCTTTTTATGTCATTTGTAATGGTTTTAACAAATTTTTGTGCGCAGTTTGGACCTCTATAACTAACAAAACCATTTAATTCAGGTTTAGATTTGCAACAAATATAATAAGCATACGACGATGCTTGATGTGACTGTACAGATTCAGTAAAAAGTGATTTATTTTTGTCTGAGTAATTGCAAAGCAAACTTTCAAAATCTCCATATATAACAATTGGAATTCTTTGGGTTTTTTCAAAGTTTGAAAATTTTAATTTGCTATGTTCATCAGGCAAAACTGTTTTTATTCTACTACAATTGTGATTTAATAATTTATCTTCATTGTCATAATACAAAAAACACTCATCACACAAAAATACTTTAGATTTATGTTTGGTTAATTGTCTATGCTGCCGTCGTAAGAAAAAAGGGCACAACTAACATTTTTGTCAAAATTGAGTTATATACATATTTAGAATCAGAAAAAAAAGGCACATCTACTCAATTTTTTATAGAATTTTATCTTCAAGGAATTCGGAAATACAGTAGGCTCAAAAGGCACAAATGAGACTAATATTCATGTTTTATAGAATGAAAAGGCACATTTATTTACCATTATATTGAAAAGGCACAAATACGTAGATGTGACTATTACTTCATACAGATTTTTACTAAAAACTACTTTGAAAAGGCACACTTACAACATAACATAAAGAAAAGGCTCAAATGCCAGATGTGCCCTGTCTACTTAATTAATGATCCATGCATGGCTCAATTAATTTACGTATAAAAGGCACAAGTAACCAGTTGTGCCTTTTCTTTGAATTATTTTCGATTTATTTATTTTCGATTTTTTTATGTTTGATTGAAACGCGCCAGTTGTGCCCGACGTGTCTCGACGAGTCCACGCTTGTCTGTGCTGCGCTGGTAAGATTAAATTTTTGTTACATTTGCGTGTTTTTATTATAATTAACTTCTTTTGTGACACATTAATATGAATATAATAATGTATTAGTATTTATTGGCTACATTTTTGAGTGATTAATTGCAATTTAGTTAAAAAATATAACGAAATTTTTAGTAGGTATCTACCTAATCACAACATAGTATAAAACAAAGTCGCCAATTTCCCTTTGTACGCTTAAATCTTTAAAACTACGCAACGGATTTTGATAGGGTTTTTTTTAATAGATAGAGTGATTGAAGAGGAAGGTTTATATGTATAATATCATCCATTAAATAGTGGGCATTGCACCCGTGCCGGGGCGGGTCGCTAATCGTAAATAATTTAGAATACGCGCAATATTGTTAGGTACTGGATTTATACTACCAGGTCATTTTTATCAAAGACTTAATTCTTTTTTCAGCAATATGCAATCACGAAGCGCAAGATTAGTTAGTGCTGCTTTACGCAACGATAATGGTGTAGGCGAATGGTCTCCCGAGCCGTCAACCAGTGGTGGCGTTCAACACTCGGTGCAAGCATCAAGCTCGGAGTATGTTGTGGCACCGCTATCTGTGTTAGATATAGAATCTGATTTTGATTCTGATGACTCAGTATTGGATAAAAATTATGAATTACCAAAAGTACGGGAAAAAAACAGCGATACAGATGGGTCTGACTCAGAAGACTTTATACCATGCTCGCAGCCAGTTCCAGCAAAAACAATTTTAGAATCATCGGCAGAATCAGATGAAGAAACAAACCATGTTCAGCTGACTAAGAAAGGAACTATTAGAAAGCGCAAAACTTATAACGTTAGCATAAAGGATCGGAAGATACTGAAGGCGGAGGAAAAAGTAAGAAACAAATATTTTGTAAAACCAGGTTGCCGCGAGGATGTCTGCAAAAAAAAATGTTCTGTGCGCTTTTCAGAAGAGTATCGCAAAGTAGTGAATAACAATTTTCGAAAAATGTCATGGATGGAACAAAAATACTTCTTTTTGTGTCATACTAGTCAAAGAAAACCGGACAGGCCAAAGGACAGAGAAAATAATGACAAAAATAGTAAACATTACATACGATCTAAAACCATATCATATTTTTTGGCAGACGAAAATGGTGACAAAATTTCAGTATGCAAAACATTTTTCTTAACCACCCTAGGCTATAACCAAAATAATTGTAAGGCTGTAAGAAATGTTCTTGATAATAAGAATAATACATCGTACCCACAATCCCTCATTGATGGCCGCGGACACAACCCAAATCCAAGGAAAATAGATAATACTAAAATCATTGAGCATATAATGTCATTCCGTCCTGCTGTGTCCCATTACAGGCGAGAACATGCCCCTAACAAAAAGTATTTGCCTTCTGATCTTAGTATTCGAATCATGTATGACCACTACTGTGAAAATGCACCTGAAACGAAAGTATCGTACGGTTTTTACAGAAAACTTGTAAAGGAACTTAATATCTCATTTGCCAAATTAGGCCACGAAGAGTGTGAGCAATGTGAAAAATTTACAATTCATAACCCTAACTCAGAAATTAGACACAGGGGTTGTCAAGCATGTAAAAGTTATGAAGAACATCACGAAAAGTATATTTTAGCTCGTAAGAAGTATGAAGAAGATGCTGATAACCAGACTCAGAAAAAGAATAATGCTGATACTGTTATTTTTGCTGTAGACCTGGAAAAAGTTATTATGTTACCCCGTATGGATGAATTCAAAACGGTGATGTTCTGCCCGCGGCTTATTGTTTTCAACCAGAGTTTTGTGCCGTTAGGAGACAAAAAAATACACGAAGTTGGTCACACTTTTGCTGTTTTATGGCACGAAGGAACGTCTGGCAGAAAAAAAGAGGACATTGTAAGTTGCTTCAGGACTTTTTTTATGGAAAACCGAGACCTAAAGCACGTAATTTTGTGGCTTGATAACTGTGCAGCACAAAATAAAAATTGGACGCTTTATTCTTATTTGATGTATCTGATAAACTCTGCCGAAGTTAGTTTTGAAAGTATTACTTTGCGGTATTTAGAAGTTGGTCATACATTCATGGCTGCTGATGAATTCCACCACAGAGTGGAACGATCTCTTAAAACAAAAAAACGTGTATACGACTTTGAGGATTTCTGCAAAGCTGTATCTGATACTGGCTCTCGCACAATAGTAAAGAAGATGATTATTCAAGATTTTTTTGATTTTGAAGACTGCTCCTCAACATTCAAATTGAAAAATTCCAACCCTCGAGCTTATTTGAATGGTATTGCCGAGGCTAATTTTCGCAGGGGACTCCATTTATTATTTTACAAAAATAGCCATGGCACTGATGAGTATTTTGAATTAGATTTCCTTAGGTTAAAAGATCTTAAACAAGGTATTCCAGCACCACGCCAAAAACTTACTCCGAGGGGCATCACGAGTGAAAGGAAATCCGCTATACTCACTAAACTTGGACCACTTATGCCTGCTAATCGAAGGCATTTTTGGGAAAGCTTACCCGTAAATGACCGCTCAGCTGATCTAACTCATATTTATGAAGACTGATTGTTTTATTAATTTACTCATTTTGACTGAAGTTCTAGTTATAAGTGCCTTGATGATTGTGATAAATAATTACCTAATTACTTAACATAATAATGTTCCTAAGGTTTTTTTATTTTTCAAATAGTTTTTTTTTGTTTATTTTTATTTTGATAATTTTAATGTTGTTCAAAGAACATGGCTAGAATTGTTCAAAAAGGTGATAACCTTAAAAATGTTAAAACATTATTATAAAACTTCTACTAGTAGCTGATTAAATATCCTTTTTTATAAAAAAAAGAAACTAATACCTAAGTTCCTTGATGAAGGTTTTTCCTTTAATTTTTGAATTACTTTGTGTTTATTCCTATTTTGATAATTTTAATGTTGTTTGTAGGGCATGGCCAGAATGATTGTAATTGTGATAACCTTAAAAGTGCCATATTTAACAAACATTCTTATAAGACTTTTAGAAGTTGATTTAATAACCTGACTGTGATTTAAAAAAAAACAAATAAGTTTCTTGAAGACTGGTAATTTCAGTTAACTAATGTTTTTAAAGTTGTGGGACGATAATTTTTGTTACCTTTTTAAAATAAAAAAATATAATTATTTCCTAATTGTTTTATTACCTACCTGTTTCTTTTTGTATAATTATTAAAATGAAAAGGCACATTTTAATAAATATGCCTTTTCATTGTAATATTTCATTTTTTTTTCCAAAATGTCAGAATGAAAAGTCGCAATTGGTTAGTTATGCTCTTTATTCGTAATATTAATAACTTTAGTTAATTTTTTTTGTTACTTTGAAAGGGAAAATGTTGATTTTTTAATAAATAGTAATAAAATAATAACTTTCATTTCATTAGTTGTATAAGAATCGTGATAATGAATTTATTTTAATTCATTTATTTTCGAAAAATAATGTGTAAGTCAATATTTTTCGCCAAAAACCAATAAAAACTTTAAAGTCGATTTTCTCCATATTTATAAAATGTTAGTTGTGCCTTTTTTCATTATGACGGCAGTATGCACAAGGCGACTAAAGTTTTTTATTAAACAAAAATGGGCTTTATCGTCTTTCGTTATGTACAACAAATTGACATGTGTAAGCTTTCGTTTGCGTGTCAAATATAGAGGACCCGTTACATGATTATTAGCTTCAAGACCATACACATTCACACTTATAGAAGGATTATTTTTCTCAAAGATTTTAATATCATCGAAACTTGGTGGAAAAGACATATCATTTATGTTTAAAAGCAACGTATAGTGTGGGTACGATTGCATTCTATTAGCATTTAGTCTTTTTGGGAACATATGGGCAATAATACACCACAAAAAACAATGATTGTCATTGTTGCGTATATTCAAACATGACTTTGTGTTTTTTATAACCTTAGGCAATTCTAAGTATGTTCCAGCTCTTAAAGGATTGTACTTATTTATGTTTATTTCCAAATGGTTTATACAAACAATAGTCCAGCCAGATTCGGCAAGTTCAAACTCTAAACATTTAGATATTAAGTTTTCAGAGCATTTAAAATACATGTTATAAATATTTGTATTCGGAACTGCTATCATATATTTGGTATTGAAAGATTTCATAGAGCTTTCATTATTTTTTGGCAAAACATGACACAAATAATTCAAAATTGACTTTAATTGCTTTATGTTTTTGAATCATAAGATTGATAATATCACATACAGATTTGGAAATTTGATTTAAAAACGTTTCTGGAGTTATTGTTACTTCACTAGATTTAGGTGGATTCACTTTGTAACTTATGATTCTATTTTTAAACGCTGTAGCAATAATTTGAATATTTTCGAATTCGGAGCAGAGCAATCGATTAGATTTATGAATATTTGTTCTACTGTGTGCTGATAATTTTGAAACATAAATATTACAGTCTTTACAAAAAAACATGTTTAAAATTTATCTTAAAAAAAAAACTATTTTTTCAGAATTTCTTATTTTGTGTTTTTTAAAATTTCTCAGTTTTTAATTTCAGAATTTCTTATTTAGGGTTTTTTAAAATTTTTCAAGTTTCAATTTCGAAATTTCTTATTTCAGGTTTTTTAAACTTCTCAGTTTTTATTTTCAGAATTTCTTATTTCGTGTTTTCAAATTTCGAAGTTTTTAATTTCATAGTTCGAGCCTCTGAAAAAGTACATGTAAAATAAAAGTTTCAATTTCGAAATTTCTTATTTCAGGTTTTTAAACTTTTCAGTTTTTAATTTCAGAATTTCTTATTTTGTGTTTTTTTCAAATTTCGAAGTTTCGAAGTTTCGAAGTTTCAAATTTCATAGTTCGAGACTGAAAAAAGTACATGTAAAATATAAACTTCTCAGTTTTTAATTTCAGAATTTCTTATTTCGTGTTTTTCAAATTTCGAAGTTTCGAAGTTTCGAAGTTTCAAATTTCAGAGTTCGAGCCTCTGAAAAAAGTACATGTAAAATATAAACTTCTCAGTTTTTAATTTCAGAATTTCTTATTTCGTGTTTTCAAATTTCGAAGTTTCATAGTTTCGAAGTTTCGAAGTTTCAAATTTCATAGTTCGAGCCTCTGAAAAAAGTACATGTAAAATATAAACTTCTCAGTTTTTTTAATTTCAGAATTTCTTATTTCGTGTTTTTCAAATTTCGAAGTTTTCGAAGTTTCAAATTTCATAGTTCGAGCCTCTGAAAGAGTACATGTAAAATAATTATTTTTAATCCAAAAAAATACTCTCACATTTCTTTGTATAGATTATTATAAAATATTTCAGTTTGTTTACTACTTATAAAAAAAAGATTAAACAGACTTATATTAAAGTTATTAGCAAATTACAAAAACTTGCACAAAAGAAGTGTGGTTACAAAAACTGAATAAAATGAAATTTAATTTAAGAAGGTTTACTGTATAGAATAGGCTGAATTTCTATAAATTCAGCTTTTCCAGTATTCACAAGGTGTGTTAAAGCCTTCCACACAACATTATCTTTATCAGTTGATAATTTTAACGTTGCAAGCGATTGTTTCCAACGCTCGTTTGGAGCAAGTTTTTCCACTTCGTTCGTGTTATAAACTTTTAATTCAAAATAATATTTTCCAACCCTGCCCGGGTCTGATTGAAGAGTACATGTAAAATAATTATTTTTAATCCAAAAAAATACTCTCACATTTCTTTGTATAGATTATTATAAAATATTTCAGTTTGTTTACTACTTATAAAAAAAAGATTAAACAGACTTATATTAAAGTTATTAGCAAATTACAAAAACTTGCACAAAAGAAGTGTGGTTACAAAAACTGAATAAAATGAAATTTAATTTAAGAAGGTTTACTGTATAGAATAGGCTGAATTTCTATAAATTCAGCTTTTCCAGTATTCACAAGGTGTGTTAAAGCCTTCCACACAACATTATCTTTATCAGTTGATAATTTTAACGTTGCAAGCGATTGTTTCCAACGCTCGTTTGGAGCAAGTTTTTCCACTTCGTTCGTGTTATAAACTTTTAATTCAAAATAATATTTTCCAACCCTGCCCGGGTCTGATTGGTAGGTATAGCCATCAGCGACTCGTTGAGTGAAGCAGTTCTTCAGAGTGGCAGCACGGATCAGCGGTCGAGATGATTCATCCTGAAATACATAAGATATCTAGTTTTAATTAAAAATAATAAGCGCGAGAGCAAGTAATTAAAAACAAATTTAAAATAAGGGTTTGACGCAGTATGTGCACAACGCAAAATGTGCACTTCTCAAAAATGAGCACTTATTAAAATGAGCACTACCGACAAACGACTAAAAACGTTTCTATAAATGTTGCCTATGCAAATTTCGAGACTTTTACATTGTTTTATCTACCGTTACCATTACTATAAATAATCTAAGTATTAGAAAAGTCTATTTAAACTTATGTCTGCAAAAATAAGTATACTGATAGTTTATGAATGTTTTATAATGAAATGAAAATTTAATATGTTTATAAAAAAAAATCTTACCTCAGAATCTGAAACGATGGTATTTCGTTTTCTTTTTGGAACCGGTGTTGTAACAACTGGTGGGGCGTCGCTATCTGACGATTCTGAAGCGAAAGGGTTTTTAGAAACCAAAGCCTTCTTCTTCTGAGTCACTTTTGTAGCTCTCTTCACAGGTTTTTTTTTATTTTGAGCCGCCGAGGGCTTTTCTTTTGTTGCTCGAGACGTTGAAGGCTCGATGTCCTCTTCTTCAAACCAAAAAGGATTATTCATCGACTGAGCCCTGAAAACATTATTAAAAATGCAATAAATATTTTTGTTACCAAAGTTCGTAGCAACATGAAACAACAGCACCCGTATTCTTCAAAGGCTAGGTAGAGGTATACTGTTCGCCCCCGTTGTGAAATCTCATCGAATAGGGAATAATATATTTACAGTATCAGAAAAATAAAATACTTTGAATAACTTAGGAATCGAACCCAGGTCTTATGTTTATTGCATGATATAGCAACGAAGCAAGAGTTATTACGTTTGTAATAAAAATATTAATATGAAACAACAAATACAGTACAAGTACCAACCTATAATAGTTTTTGAAATATTAAACGAATAAAATACATATTATCTAAACTTAATTAATTTCAGTCGTAAAACAATTAACTATTACAGTCGTATATATTGCTGAAAAAAAAATGAATAAATAAAATAGAATACTCACATACTTTGTTTCAACTGCAACACTTATGAACAACCACAAACAAATTTAAACTCACTGTCCAGTGAAATGCACTTCAGCACAACAATGTCAAGATGTAAGGAATGATATCTTAGATGCTTATTTTATAGACGTAAATCCTAAAGCCTTAGTCATAAGTGAGTTTACAACAATAATTACTTCGAAATTTTATTTAAAACAATACTTGTTATTAGAATTTCATCTCTAACACCTGAGCACTTAAAGTAGATTTTATTTTATTCATTTCTCGTACTGAAATCGCAATGTGAATGCATCCGAATACTCTAGTTAAGGAAAGTGTTTTCACAGCACTTTATCCTTATTAGAGTTTTTGGAGGCGACTTGAGACGAACATCGTAAAAGGAATGAGGTGTCCATTAACTCTGGCGGAATACATACAAACATATAAGAAACCAATAAAATGAGGTCTCTGGTAGTTATTTGTCATGTACGCGACGTACTTTTACACACGGCTTTGCACACCAAGTTATAATTTCCAGTAAACAGTCCTTAACTTCTCATTAACGGAAAAAAAGCCTAATACATTATGTGTGCCAGGTGCACCACATCGTTTCGATTCAACGTGGTGCAGTTATCGACCCATGATATTGTTGTTTATAAATTACACGCGATAATTTTGCTCCACTGTAGTTCGACGCCGCGCCAGTGATCGAAACACATTATTCAATCATTCAGCTGTATCGTAGACCGAATCACAGATCACGATGGTACACGACGGTATAAATTGAGGAGTTCTGGGTCATCCGTTCGAGCGAACTGCCGTGAACTGTTGAGGCAATTACAACGAACCGGTAGCAACATTCGCTCATCAGTTAAAAAACCGCCGTGGATAAAAAAGACATCGATTAGTTAATAGTACAATGATCTAGAACTCCCATCATGATAGTAGGTATAAATTGGGGAGTTCTAGATCACGCGCTCGAGCGACGCGAGAGCAAGTGATCCAGAACCCCCAATTTATACCTACTGCTATCCAGCAAGTAACAACAGCCTTGAACAATCCGGCAGTACTGAATACATATATAGCTTTTCCATTCAAACAATGTGAAAGGGAACAAGTTAAAAGAGAGTAAGTAGCATAATTTAAAGTCTTGTATTGACACAAAAACACAAATGACACAAATTTTATTGGTTTCTCCTATTAGTCCATAAACGTTGAATGAGCGCCCGCTGTCGTGCGCGGCCAAGCGCCAACTCGCTAAGAGCATGAGCGCCGCGTCGCCGCTCTTGCCTGGCACCATGACCGGCTCCCTCTGTCAGCTGGCGCTCACGAGCTGCTTCTTCTGCTGTTAGCAGAGTGTAGGGGATACGAGCCCTGTGTGCTATATTATGCAGAACACAGCATGCATTCACTATTCTCGCAGCAGTTACTGGAGTGTAATGCAGCTTTCTATCAACTAATAAGCACCTGCAAAGACAACCCCTTTTATTATTATTTATTTAATACGAACACAAATGATTTCATAAATGTCAACTATTATAATAATGGTATAATATTCAAAGCATACCTAAAGCGAGCTTTTAAAACACCTATACAGCGTTCAACTACATTTCTGGCTGTTAAGTGCAAGCCTTGGTAATAATGTTCCGGAGTATCTGGCCTAGGTTCTGAGACGGGTGTCATCATTGTAGGTCTCAAAGGGTACCCCGAGTCTCCTGCAATAACCAAAAATAAATTAATATGTCTTAAAAAAATAATTACAAAATGTATCATAAGATTGCAACATAAATTATACTCAATTTAAACATACCCAAAAGATGCAAATCTTCTCCATGATTAATGTGGAGTCTCTCTATATAACCATTCAATGGATGGTTGGCCCAAACAACACTATCATGTGTGGACCCAGGGTAACTCGCATCCACACATAATATATTTAAATTAGAATCACATATCTGAAAAAAAAAAAACAATAATGATATGAACTAGCACTGACAGGAAAGACCAAAATTATAATAATACAATTATACTCACTATCATAACATTTAATGAATGGTATCCTTTTCTATTAAAAAACCGTTCTTCATGTTCAGCAGGACATACAATTGCAACATGGGTTCCATCAATACAACCCAGAGCTGGCATTTTGAACTTGTGGTAAAAACTGAAAATAGTTATTATATATTATATGATTATGTACTTAAATACTTGATCATGAGTTTTACAATAGAATTTATCTAAAACTAGCTTTCCCCCCGTGGTTTCACTGTTGGTTACTGCTCTGCACCCGTGGGTCTTAGTGTGATTTTATTTAGCCTATGACACTCACAAATAATGTGACTTTCTATTGGTAAAAGAATTTTCGAAATCAGTACCTAGAGATTATCCCCTCAAAACCTCACAAACTTTACCTCTTTATAATATTAAATATCTAAAATAAAGACTTTAAATTATGCTACTTACTCTCTTTTAACTTGTTCCCTTTCACATTGTTTGAATGGAAAAGCTATATATGTATTCAGTACTGCCGGATTGTTCAAGGCTGTTGTTACTTGCTGGATAGCTTTTGAAACACTGGCCTGGGAAATAAAATGGTTCCTGCTGTCTCCAACTATGGTCTGATAGGACCCAGAAGCATAAAAGGCCAATGCAACTAAAACCTAAAACAAATTCAGGTTATCTATTGATGCACACACATTGAACATTATTATTTGTCTAATTTGTGGTTATTTTTGTAGAACAAAAAAAGTTTTTAGTACAAGTGATAATGCTGTTTATCACTTTAGAGAGGACACTCCTTACCTTGGTTTCAACATCCAATGCATCAGAACGTAGGACGGGTGGCATATGAGGAGTCAGCTTGGAAATTAATTCACGGGTTAATTCTTTCGTGAGTCTATATCTTTTCACAAACTGGCGATCACTGTATGAATCACAACTAAGTCTAGCTTTTAAGTTTTTCCTTTTGGTTTCGGCTCGAGCCACCGCTATATCGTATTCATGAGATTTCTCCAATAAATCTATGTAGGCGTACATGGTAATGTTGTTATTTTTGCAAGATTTTAACTCAGAATCACTTCACAACAAAGACAGAACACTCCAACGATGCAGTAACGATCCTAAAAAAGTAGCGTCCCATCAACTTTACGTTTGACAGTGGTTACGTTCCAGCTACGATCGCGGTGCGTCTCAACTTGCTGTCAAAATTTTAGCGCGATACGAAACTGTCAAAAAGTTGTGTTATGGTAGCGGTTCAGTTGCGATTTAGTTGAAAAAAAAATAGCGCGATTGGGCTCCTGTATATTCCCATGTAACGTTTCCATGACCATCTAAAAAGAAGTTACGCGCAAGTTACATGTGCATTATTAACACGATGTTAAATGAGCAGTAACCTGTTTATTACAAATGTAACGCTGCCATAACTCGTGTATGAACACTCATAAGCACAGTACGCGCCAACCAAAATAAATAGATCGTCAACCTTTTCACATTTTAGTTGAGTTCATATTCATTACTACTTTCGATTAAACATACTTTGAAAATGCAAACGTGCGCAGTTTGTAATGTGCAATTTAACGATGGTGTCCAGTGTGGTAGTTGCAAGAAACACCTGGATTTTGGATGTGCAAACATCTCCGAAACCGGATGGAGGAAGCTGGGTGCTAATAGGATGGCACAATGGAAATGCCCCACTTGCAGAACCTCATCACCAGCTGTGTCTACCCCTGAACCTGCGTCGCTGGATACCATATTGAGCGAGATCCGTGACATGAAACGGCAGCTACTTAACTTGCCGACCTTGGTAGATGACATTCGCGTGATCAAGAATGAGTTGATAGAGCTTAAGTTGACATGTGAGGGCACTGGTGGGAGACTCGACGAGTTCGACACGAGACTCGTGGAAGTTGAAGCAAAGGTCAGTCGAACGAATCAGTCAATAGTTTACAGAGTGACTTGGCGAACATGAAGTATCAACTTTCGACTTATGAACAGAGGTCCAGGTTAAACAATGTCGAAATAAAGGGAGTCCCTGTTAAGAAGGATGAGAACCTGTACTCAATCATCGACACTATTGGCCGTAAAATTAATTACAACTGTCCTAAAGCCCAGCTGAACTATATTTCAAGGGTTCCTATTTTTGGTTCCAATGAAAAGCTGATCATAGTGAGTTTTTTAAACCGGTATGTAAAGGAAGATTTTATTGCGGCGGCACGTGCCAAGAAGGACTTATCTGCTTGTGACATTGGGTTTCAAGGCTCATCTCAGCGTGTGTATGTCAACGATCACCTAAGCGTCGAGTACAAAAAGCTTTTATCTAAAGTTAAAATCATTGCCAAGGATAAACATTACGAGTACGTATGGGTTAAGCATGGTAAAATTCACATACTTAAAAATAACCATTCGAAAGTTTTTATTATAAGGAAGGAGTCAGATTTAAACAAGATTGTCTAATGTGCTTCTTAATTGTTATCCGTACTTTTCTGTTTTACTTTTATATTTTGCATCAATGGCTCCAGGTATTTAATACCGTTTGTGTCACAATAACTTTTTGCAAAATGTTTAACACCTCTGCCGCACTCATGACTTCGACACCTCTCTATTGTTAAGCTACTTGTATCCTTTGTGTTCGTTATCGCGCTGTTTACTTTAAAGCTTTGCCGCACCACACTATGTTTTACTCTTTCGCACTTGCACGCAACATGCACTATTGCTCGCTTTTTCGCACAGTTGTTTACTACTTAGCATCGTATGATTCTTGCGCTCGCGCAAACCTTATTGACTTTTACCTTCTTATTAGTTATTTAATTTTATTATACCCTATTCTACAATATTATTTAATGAAATACTTTATTTTAATGAATTACGCAGATTTGTACACTATTATTAGTATTAGTTTTCAATGGCTCATAAGTTAAATATATTTTATCAAAACGTTCGTGGGCTTAGAACTAAAAGTGATACTTTTTATCGTCAAATGTTACTAAACTCGTATGATATTATTATTCTTACAGAGACGTGGTTATTAGATGGAGTTTTAAATTCCGAGTTCTTTGACGAACGGTACATTGTGTGGCGTCGTGATCGGGATTATGTTTTGACCGGGCAGTCGCGGGGTGGGGTTGTGCTTATTGCTACACGTAAGGACCTTTCAGTTATATGCCAACCTAGCTTCCAGTCTACAGCAGAGGATTTATGGCTCAGCATACGACTGAAAAATTCTAATACACGTAAATATATTACCGTTCATATTTGTGTTGTTTATTTATGTAAACAAAACTTAGGCCTTTCTTTTTCGTTACAACTTCGCAATTACCTCACAAAATTAAACCAAATAGTTATGAGTAACTCTTTTTTTTTTTTTTTTTATGGGACAAGCCCGCCTCACTATTCCCAAACCACTGTAACTTCTGTAAGCCAGAATCAACAGTGGCGACCACAAGAAAAGCGCCGAGATAATGAAGCTCGACGAAGTCCCAGAGAAATGATTTGACTGTCTTGGATCCCGCAACGAAATTAATCAGAAAAGAATAGCGGAGGAGTAGGAAAAAACAGAAATTTCCACTTCCCTCCATATCAGCAGGAGACAGAAAAGAACAAGGCCAATAGGCACACAGGGACGCATATAGAGTTGTAAAAAAACAGTTTTTTTTCTGAGATGAAAAAAAACGTTTAAAAAAACATGAAAAAAAACAGTCTTTTTTCTGAAGCAGGTTTTTTTTCATGAGTAGGAAAATAAAAATATGGTAAGGCGGTTATTGTATATGAGTTGATATTATTTTTGTTCAACAAGAAAATACCATTTGTTTTTTTGTTAAATAGTACATACATGTCTTAACATAATTGGCAACATCAAATATAAACTACATTTACGGGCGGGGATTTCCCTAATCCTCGTTTGGTTTATGTTTTGGTTGATTTGCGTGCAGACTGCAGAAAGCTTGAGACAGTGAGAGTTCGTTTTTGTTGAGTGTTCTGTGTGAGTGTTAAATAAATATTAAAATCGTATTAAGTAATTTTATTGTAGTACTTTTTGGTTATATTTGTAAATATGCCGAAACGAGTTGGTTCAGGTCGAAAGACATCAGTCGTGGCAAATCTTTTTAACAATGTTGTTTCCACTTCCAAAGTACCTAAAGTAGAATGTACATTCTGCTCAAAACGTCTTACGAAAAACGGCACAAGAATGTCAAAGCATCTAGAAGTCTGTAAAAAATGCCCAGACTCTGTAAAAGATAAATATATGAAGACAACCACACAAGTTCCACAGCGTAAGTACATTTTTTTTGGTATTTTTCTGTTTTTTTTTGTGATTTTTTTTTGGTGGGAAAAATCGTCCAATGACAACCCCGCTCTTGGGTGGAGCGAGAGATAGTGTCAGAATCTTACTGACTAAACGACCCACCCTGTTCCTTCTAGCCTTCATACCGGGGCTCGAGTTCCCTTTCGGATAACCCTGGCCCCAGTAGGCGTTTTTTTGGGATGATTAAATTCAAATTAATCCACACAGTCATGATAAACTCTTTTGATTGTACTGGCTTCTTGACTCGAACTACGCAATTCCATGTTAAAAGTCCGAGCATTTGTTGAAACTTGAAAATTATAGTATTAAAAAAACTGCTGCTTCGTAGTCCATACATATATTTATTATCATGTAACTATGTTGTAGTGATTTATAGTGTTCCTTACCTTACCGCACTGTCTTTTCTTTTTAGAAGTATCCAGCATTGCCAGTACATCTATGCTTGCCACTACAGAAAAAAAGTTAAAGACACCAGGTATTGCAGCTTTTATAGACAACATGAATCCAGAAGATCAAGACAAGGCAGATGAGCTTCTCAGCAGGGCAATTTTTGCGAGCAGATCACCTCTCAGTGTGGTGGAAAATTCTCATTGGAGGACCTTGTTTTCGTTTCTTCGGCCAGCATATAAACTACCTTCTAGATACATGTTGTCAGGCCAGTTATTGGAAAATGAGTACAAGAATGTGTTTGCGTTGGTAGCAGAGGCAATTGCCGCTGCTGATTCTGTGGCATTAGCTGTGGATGGCTGGAGCAACATTAGAAATGAACCTATCGTAAATTTTGTTGTCACGACGCCGAAAGCTTTTCTTTACACGGTTTTACAGACAGGAAGATCATGTCACACTGCAGAATTTATGGCTCAAGAAATGAGTTGTGTCATTGATGAAATAGGACCTCAAAAGGTATTTGGCGTTGTAGTTGACAATGCTGCTAATATGAAGGCAGCTTGGAGACTACTCGAAACGAAGTACGCAAGGACAAACTTATTTACCTACGGGTGCCTAGCACACTCCCTCCAATTAATATTTACTGATATGAATACTTTGCCAACTTTAAAGACCCTCACAGCCGATGCAACAGCTTGTGTCAAGGCTATAAAGAACTCTCACAAGCTTAACACAGCTTTCATAGAAAAGCAGTTGACCACCGGCGTCAAATTAAGTCTTAAGCTTCCAGTTAAAACGCGCTGGGGATCTCTAGTCTCCTGCTTAGAGAGTTTAAAAGAAAACAAACAAATTATTAAAACCATGGCGATTGATGAGAGTCTTTCAGATGTTATAAATAAAGTGGAAACATTAAAAGTAAATATGTTGAGCGATGACTTTTGGGATAATGTTACTGGATTCTACAATTTATTGAAACCAATATTAGACACTATTACAATTGTAGAAAGTGACACTCCACAGATGTCTCATGTTTTAAGTTTATATAAAAAAATTGAAGTCAATGTGGAAGACATGTTGGACAAGAGCCCCCTGTTAAAATCTGAGGAAAAGAAAGTCAGAGAAATACTCAAAAATAGAAAGGCATTCGCTATATATGACGTTCATAAAATCGCGAACCTATTGGATCCTCATTTTAAAGGATGTGATCTGACTCCAGAAGAAGAAACGGCTGCTGTAGAACAAATTTATAATGCTGCTATAAAGATACCAGATATCGAAGAGGATATAGTACTGGCAGAGCTTGCAAATTACATAGCAAAACAAGAGTTTTTTTGTAAGACTTTTTTGTGGTCATCGGTGAACAAATTGAATCCTATTGCATGGTGGGCAGGACTTTGCAAATCAACTGCGTTGTCTAAAGTAGCCGTCAAGTTTCTCTCTCTTCCTATTACATCAGCTGCGTGCGAAAGAACATTTAGTACGTACAGCGATATTCATACTAAGAAACGTAATAGACTGATAAATGACAGGGCTAGGAAAATAGTGTATATTGCGCACAATTTAAGATTGCAATCAGTACAGTCATCAACAATATTAACACAAGCAGAAGGTAATAGAGTCCCCGATAGTATAGTCGTTGATTCAGAATCAGATGAAACAAATACAGATACAGAACGTTATTCCGATGCTGATAAAACAAGCGTAGCCGTAGCTACTGATACTGATACAGATGAGTGTAACACATTAAGTATTTTTTAAGTTCTTAATAATGTTACCCATTGATTTAAACATAATTTGACTTGAATAAAAACAAAACAATCAAATTTAGTGTTTAATTCTACTTTAGTTATAGTCTTTCACTTTTTCTGAAAAAAAACCAAATGTAGAAAAAAAACAACGGTGCCAAGTTTTTTTTCATGTTTATTTTCAAGATTGTGAAAAAAAACATTTTGTTTTTTTTCACTTTACATCTCTAGACGCATACAACTGGGATAAGCCCAGTTGCCTAGCACGACGGATATTGTTGTCATTAATATTACTGGGTCCTAAGTTGTGAGCTGTTATATTTGATTCCAATAATAGGTATGACAAAAATGCTTGAACGCACGGAAATTTGTTCTAGTTTCTACAAGGTCCGTATAGTAAATAACTCCGGATGTAACCTGTACACTATCCAACATTATATTACATTCATTCTGCCAAAGACTACACTCCCATAAAATGTGATGTGCAGATTGTTCATATTCGCAGTCAGATGTAGAACATTGACAAAAAGGCGACGCAACAAGCTTGAAGGAAAATAATTTACTCTTAAAGTTACCATGACCTGTGAGAAATTGGGCAACACAGTGATCCACTTCCAGCCATGTCCTGGCCAGCCGCTCACGAACGGATGGAAAGAACTGGTGGAGGTGTCGGCCTTTGATGGAATTATCCCACCTACATTGCCATTCTGACAAAAGATCCTCCCAGATCTACTTAAACCACAGACGTCAGTCTGTGGTTTAAGTAATCTAGCTATTTTAGTACGGTCACGTTGTGTTAAAAAGTCTGCGTCCGCGGTCTCTCGTGCGCAGTAGTACATTGAAGCACGGCGCTGCACTTCAAGATCGACTGGAAGTACTCGTGCCAGTACCGGTAAGGCTTCAGTACTAACCATCCTATACGCTTTACACAAGAAAATCAAGGCCAACCGCTGGCTTTGAAGTAATTTACGTCGTGCCGCTCCTATGGTGGCCCTATCAGCCCAAACTGGTGCCCCGTAGCACATACACCCCAAGTAAGTAGCCCCATAGATCGTCTTCAGAGTTACAAATGATAAACCCCACGTAGATTTAGATATTCTCGTTAAGGCATAAAAGTTCTTTTTAGCTTTTTCACCGACGGTTTTTATATGTTCAATGAATGAAAAAATTCTCTCTAAGACAAACCCAAGGTAGCACACAGACTCCTTTTTCACGGGAACGTTATTAAATTTTATACTGGGGCATGATTTAAGATTACCTTTTAATAGAAGTTGATAAGTTTTATGTGGTGCAAAGGTCAGACGGTTACGATCACCCCACTGGGATATTAATTTTAGGCAAGTGTCAGCCAAATTTTCGAGTCCAGCCCGAGTACTTGACTGAATGAGCAGCAGGCCGTCGTCCGCGTAACCGGTTAATGAACAGTTGCATGGAAGTGGAATCGCGAGGAAGTCATCAAAGCCTACGTTCCATACATACGGACCCATAACCGAACCCTGAGGGCATCCCATGGTGAGGGACTTTGACATAGAATGATGTCCGAGTTTGAGTTTCGCGGAACCATTTAAGAAGTACGAGTAAACAAGATTGTATATGTTTTTAGGGCAACCACGAATTTTCAGTTTAAGGAGTAGCATCGGCCACCATGCGTTATCAAAAGCCCCAGAAATATCTAGAAAGATCCCAACTACGTACTTATGTTCGGATGTATTGACAATTTTCCGGACAGAAAGTGCCGCGTCTACGGTAGATTTTCCCACGGTAAAACCGAATTGGTTGTTGTGAAATTTCGGTCCGTCTGGTAGTAAACGTGGAACGATAAGACGCTCCAGGAGTTTCCCCAAAGATGGTAGTAGTGTTATAGGGCGGTAAGACTTAGGGTCGTCCGGTGGCTTGTCGCCACTTTTCGGAATTATTCGTATAAAGCCGCGTCGCCATATACGAGAAAAAACGCCTTCTGCAATGCAACGGTTGTAAACACTTAAAATTGCGTCGGCCGCTGTTTTACATGCTTCTATTATCATCCGATTAGATATTTTATCTTCACCTGACGATTTGTTAAGTGGGAGTTTCCTGACAACTTTAATTAATTCGTCAATGGTTGGAAGGTCTGACGCTAGTGATTCAGGTGGCACAGCCGCCCACGCCCTGATCTGCTTGTGGTAATCATTGTCATTATCAGGCAAATCATCAGGTATCAAAGTATTTAATAGAGCTTCGGTTGTCTCCTCAATACCGGTGGTGTGTTTGTTGTTTACTTTAATGTTTTCGACGAACGCAAGATCCACTGATCGATTTGCTTTGAACTCGTGATACAATGGAGACCACGGACCTTCTTTATCTAACTTTTCTACTATTTTCCGCAGTAAATTACCTTTAGATTTTTCTACCGATGCTCTGTAGCGGGACTTGGCAACTCTAAACGCATTTAAAGCAGAGATAAGGGGGTCTCCGGTGACCTTTCGTTTTTTAAGCTTGTTTAAATGTCTACGCGCTCGGCGATAACTTTTACGTTGTTCAATTAAGTAGTCACACCACCAATCACATCTACGAATATTGGTCATAGATCCGCGACCAATGGCGATGTCAGCACAGTAAGTGAAGGTGTCTGACATAATTTCAGCACTTTCAGACTTCCGCAACGGCACAGTGCGGCGTCATGAGGTTACGCAAAGACGTTACTGTAAAGTTAGAAGAACGCGCTACGTAAATTCCGGCTCGTGACTTTGAATCCAGCTGAACTACTCTATGTCGTAAGTGTAAGTTTTGATATTGCTCTTGAACAAGCACTATGTCCAAGCTGTAATCGATAATTAATTTGTCTAGTTCAGAAGTCGCTACCCTGTCGTTGTGGAGATTTAATTGTCCTATATTTAAACTATCCATTATTTTAGTAGTTTGTGTTGAGGATTAACTGTTCGAGCTTAAGTTTGTAGGTTGTACACTCTGGTGACCCGCAACGATGGTCAAACGGTTTTTTAAAACGTTTACACGCCACGCAAGTTGGTATAAAATTTAAATTGTCCTTATGCGGGCAGTCGTTGGTTTCATGTGCTTCGGAGCAATTTGCACAGGTAGGTGACTTGTTAACGCAGTATTTCTTAACGTGACCGAACTGTTGACAATGTAGACAACGGACTATATCAACGTCGTCATTGAACCGGCAAGTCGCCCAGTCAATAAATATTTTTTCCTTAGTGGACACTAAATGTTTACGCACGTTGGACTCGATTTCAATGCCTATCCACATGCGACCGTTATCTAAGGAACGTCGACGGTAGATTTTAGTTGATTTAATAAAATCATCCTCTCGTATTGGCAGTTCATCTTGAATGTTTTGACGGTACAATGCGTGCAAAAAAGCATTGTCTTCCATTGCGGATGGCACGTCCCTAACTAATATACGAGGCTTTCGGCCTTTTGGTTTTTCAAGTCGCAGGCCGGCGGACCTAATAGCGTCGACCGATTGCAATTTTTTAATTTGGCTATCATTAGCGACACGTAAAACGACGCCAGATTTTGCGGTTTTTCGAACGCCTACAATTTGAAACCCGTCATCACTGGGCTTGATCGCCTTCATGAGTGCTTGTTTAGTAGCAGAGGAGGATGTGTAATCAGCTAATCGCTCAGCGGTGGGGTAAGCCACGACACAAGGTTTGGGTGCGCGCGAGTCGACAACCGGTGCAAGTTTGGTTTTAGGTAGTCGAAGTTTTAGGGAATCCGCATACGAAAGTTTGTTACAGTTACTTGTATTGACATTGGTATTTGATTTAATTTTATCCAATTCGCGTTCCGTATTGGCCAATTTCGTTTCATTGGAGGATGACTTTATGGCTAGCAAAGAAACAATGGACGTTATGCGCTGAGTCATGTCCATGATGGCAGATTTACTCGCAACATTAATGCGGGAACCTTGGTCATTAACAAGTTCATTAATTTTAGACAAATATGCAGACGCCTGAGAAACTAAATCGTAATAATCGTCATGGCTCGCACTTGGACTGGCACTTAATAACGGCGAAGACTTTTCAAGTGAATTGGATGTTTGAAGCCGTTTTGATCTATCGTCGGGCGAAATGTACGTAGGAGACATTTCGCTAAACAAACGCTTAGAATTACCGGAGGTGGGTGTTTTATCATTCCGGCGCATTATTTCTCTCCCGCGATCCGGAGGTTCGTCGTTTGTAGTCGACATATTATAGATTATTAAATTGAACCTAAAACGTAATTAGATCGTAAACAGTTTAAGAAAAAAAAAAAAAAAACTAAAAAACAGGCGACAAGTTTATAACGAGGTACCCACACACCCAAAAAAAGTAAATGTACTCACCGAATGCCACCGAAAATTAAGTAATTACCAATAAAGCCGACGTTAAAATGCCAGAAAAACTTACTACACAAACACCCAACACAAAATCACACAACCGGAAACAAATCACGAGCCGCAAATTGAACGCGAAACACAACAATCGTAATTAAAAAGCAGCAGCGAAAACCGGATCAACGCTCGCTGTCAAGCCGCGAAGGGAAGTCTGTCTTCAAGGGAAGTCTTATGAGTAACTCTTCTGATACCTTTCTCATCATTGGTGACTTTAATATGAGCGGTATAAACTGGGTCCTGTCTGACAATCTATCGCTCGTCCCAACGAACCCGAACGGTTCTGATGAAGTTTTACTTACTGACGAATTATGTACCCTAGAATTTGGTCAATACAATGGTGTCCTTAATAGGTTTGGTAAAATTTTAGATTTGGTACTTTCTAACAAATTAGCTAATGTGGTTGAATGTTCAAGTCCGCTGGTTCCGATTGACGCCTACCATCCAGCACTATTAATTAAAATGGATTTCGTTGAGGCTCCTTTATTAGAGTGCGCGCCACGGACACAATATCTGTTCGACAAAGGCGACTATGAGTCTATCAGCAAAGACATTTCCACGACTGACTGGGAATCCGAGTTTGCGACACGATCAATTGATGAATCAGTTCACTTTTTTAATCAAGTTATTTTCAATTTACACACTAAATACATTCCACAAAAATTACAACGTCACAAAAAGTATCCCACTTGGTACAATTCGGCATTAATAAAAACAATTAAAGAAAAATACAAATATTTCATAAAATTTAAGACATATGGCAATATAGCTGATGAGTCAACCTTTAGGCTCCTCCGGGAAAGGGTAAAGGTATTAGAATCACAATGTTATGAAAACTATTTGAAGTTAACCGAAAAATCTATTATAGAAAACCCAAAATATTTTTGGACTTTTGTTAAAAAACGACACAACTCAAAAATAAAGTGCAGCAAAAATGCAGTTCCGAGCACTTTAAACTACAACAGTGAAGCGTTGCGTACCGGAGAAACAATATGCGAAGCTTTTTCTACGTACTTTCATTCTACATTTCTAGATAACAACCCTAGTCGTGTAAATTCTTCGCCCTCTCTTTTTACTGAATCTACCAGCCCATCTGATATATGTAGCATTGAGGTGAACGTTGAGGAGGTTTCTAACTTGCTTCGCAAATTGGATACCTCTAAAGCGGCCGGCCCGGATAACATTTCGTCTAAATTTCTTGTTCAGTGTTCGACTTCGATTGCCCAACCTATCTCGCTTCTCTTCAGAAAATCCCTAGATATCTGTGTTGTACCTAAACTTTGGAAATCGGCTTTCATAACGCCTATTCACAAAAAAGGAGTCAAAACCGAAATTGTAAACTACAGGCCGATATCCAAGCTCTGTATTGTGGCAAAAATCTTCGAAAGGCTTATCTATAACCAGTTGTATAGTGCTCTTAAAAATTCGTTTAGTTCCTTCCAACATGGTTTTCTGAAGGGAAGGTCTACCGTCACTAACTTAATTCTGCTTAATGATTTTATTACTGACGCCATGGATAATGGTAAGCAGGTTGATGTTGTTTATACAGATTACAGTAAGGCTTTTGATCGGATTGATCATGAGGTCTTACTATCAAAATTATATAATATGGGAATACGAGGCGATTTACTGAGATGGTTTTCTTCTTACCTGGAGAACAGGTCTCAAGCAGTAGTATTAAGCAATTACATGTCTAGTTGGGTGCCTATCCCCAGTGGAGTCCCCCGGGGGTCTTTACTCGGGCCATTACTTTTTATTGTATAAACGACATCAACTTTTGCTTAATCTCATCCAAACTGTTGTGTTTTGCTGACGATATGAAAATCTATGCCGAAATATCATCACATGCCGACGTGATTGCACTTCAGGATGATTTATGTCGTCTGGAGGAATATTGTCGTGGGAGTAGGCTTGATCTCAACCCTGCTAAATGTTCGGTTCTAACATATTCTCGAAAGCGTTCGAATATACCTTCATCGTATAGCTTAGGTAATCAAATACTGCCTAAAACCAACTGCGTCCGAGATCTGGGGGTATATCACGATTCTAAGCTCACGTTTGAACCTCATGTTGATGCCATAGTCGCTAAAGCATCTAAAGCACTGGGTTTCATAATGCGGCTGTCCAAGTGCTTCACTCAAGCCAAAACTTTAAAAATTCTTTACTGTACTTTTGTTAGAAGTCACTTGGAGTACGCGTCTGAAATCTGGAATCCTTGTTATCACAAGTACATTGATCGGATAGAGAGCATCCAGAGGAGGTTCATAAAGTATTTGTGTTATCATCAGAAAGTGCCCTACCGATCTGAAGATTACCTCGACCTCTGTAAGAAGTATCATATATTACCCTTAATTAATCGGCGAGCAATTTGTGATTGTATTTCAAAAATATTAAATATAAAAATAAAAAATAAATAGAAATATTCAATAATTCTACCAATAGCTCCGATATCCTATCTAAATTTTACTTTAACGTTCCTGGAAGGTCAAAGCGATGGAACGTGCCGTTGCGTGTTCCATTTACTTCTACAAATTACAGGCAAAATTCATTTATAGTGCGTGCAAGTAGAAACTTTAATGACATGTGTAAACAGCATGATTTTGATGCTTTTATAACGAGTGTGTCCTCGGCCAGAAAGTGCATGAGCCTTAGCTTTTTTAAGTAAGATTTAGTTTTTTCAGGTTTTTATTACTGTACTGAATGTAAACTGTGAAAAACGACGTGAATTTAGTTTAAGTTTGAATGTTTACTATATTCTTTTCTTTTGTGGCTGTATTGTGTTGTTCACACTCTTTTTTTGTAATCTGTTTTTAGAAGTGAGGACTTTTAATTGGCTGTCAGCCTCACATACTATTTTTTAATTCTGTTAATCTTAGCTGTAAGTCTTCCATAGTTAATAAATAAATAAATAAATAAATAAACATCTAAATGGAAATGACGTGCAAGTTACATGTGCATTATCAACGCGACGTTAAATGTGCAAGTTACCTGTATATTACAAATGTAACGTTACCATGACAATCTGAATGGAAGTTACGTGCAAGCAACATGTGCATTATTAACACGATATTGCATTTGTAGGTTGCCGGTAAGTTTCAATTTAAATGGCGTTGTAACGTTTATACTTAAACTTTCAGATAACTTCCGAATGTGACGTTACTGTAACATTAAAGATAGTGAGTGGGCAAAAATGTACGGGAGTTGGTCCAAGCGTCGCCACAGATGAATCATATACCAAATGGAAGGGTACAATGTACTGTTTAAACACGCAAAGGGGCATCAAAATCTGTCCGAGAGGAGAGGAGATATTTCGAGAAATATAAAAAATATTATAGTGTAATAAAATATTTCTCCCAACCTCCTTGATCCGAGTGGAAGTTTAGAAAAAAGAAGCATGGCGCATTAGGACAGTTCAAGTGTCACTTGTCAGTGCACGTGCGCTCGGTATTATTTTGACTTTTCGCAGAAAACTGGTCTCTGCCATTATGGCGGACTCACGCAAAATGAAAATGGCTTTTGGCTTTATGGAATTTTTTTGAAGATTTTGGAGACAGTGTAAATAAGATCGCAATTTGTAAGTTATGTAAAGTTGAGTATAGCTACAAATCATCAACTTCCAATTTAAAAAAAAAACACTTCGAGCGAAAACATCCAACTGTGCAGTTTGTTTCTACAAAACAAGTCAGTCCACTCTGTTCCTGTTGCAGCAACTGTTACGGACATACAGTTTATCTGTGCTATCTGTAATATATATAGTGTATTATCTATGATTATAGAACTGTCATGTGTCAAAAAAAAGTAGTCATTTTCGCCGCATTTAATTAATATAGCTCGCCTTCCTACGAATAAACTTTTAATACAGTGATTTCCAGTATATTATTACTTTGATCACACCAAATTGGTGCCGAAAATTAGAGCAGTCTACGTTATTCACAATCAGTGCTCCGGGACCAGTGTTTAACATCAATCAACCACGTTGACACTGTGCCGGCCGGCCGCATGCTTCACGTGTCGCGAAGAGTACAACCACGCGGTCGCGTACTACAATCATACAATACCAAACAAGAATCCAATTGAAAAATACATCGGGAAGGTAAGGCAACAAAAAGGAGCGACTCAAATGCAAAAATAAAACTTTTCTTCATACAACATAACCAAAAACCACGAGTTCACGACACGAGGCGGCACAAATATTACGCCCCAATCGCTCGCCATTGGATTCCAAGCTGTCTCATTCGCTCTCCTCTCGCTCCATCCGACATACAAGAACTTTCAACATTCGACTGAAGGAATTTCATGTCGACAACAAGTGACTCAGAAATTTATGAGGTCTGCGACGACAAAAACGACTAAGGGCAAGATACAGTCGACACGGACAAGATGTCAAGCACAGAGGAAATAAAACGCTTAAGAGCGGCACGGGGCCAATGCAAATCGTTCATCACGAGAATGGAATCTTATTTTACAGAAAACCAGGAGCTCGACCAGGATGAGCTCGAGGCCAGGGAGCTCCAGCTTCATGAGCAGTACAATAAATTCCAGGACATACAAATCCAACTACTATGCCTAGATGAGAAGGATGATGAGTCCGGCCCTGTGGAGGACCGGTATTTTCGTCTCTGCGCGTTACTCAAGAGGCGTAAACAAGCTGCAGTTAGTGAGTGTGACAAAATCGGTGTTAAAAGTGATGCTAAAGCTATAAAATTACTTACAAATTACATTTATGGACTTATTTGGTGCTATTATCGGAGAGGATGCCAAGCTGAGTTCAATTGAAAAACTATACTATTTAAAAACTTTACTCAAAATAATCATCATCAAGTAAGCAATGGATCATTTAGTTCTGCAATTCAATTATTAACAAAGAGGTACTGTTATCCATCTTTAGTAATTTCAACACACATCAATCAGTCTGCTCAAAGCTCTTGTCCGGACAGACGTGTGTTCGATTTTATATTTTTTTTATTCAAATAGTTGTTTTCGCATTCGGAACTCTGTTCATGTGCTATACGGTTGTTAATTCACTGTCAAAACATTCATTAAACAAGTGAGAGGTCTAATTGTTTATCTCCGTCACCACAAACGTCGGAAACGCTCGCGTCGACTCGTGCGGTGAATGTAAACATTCGTAATACGTGGGAAGGGTACATCCATCGTTTCGTCCTGCTCGCTG
The DNA here is from genome assembly GCA_932274075.1 of Diarsia rubi. Lineage (NCBI taxonomy): Eukaryota > Metazoa > Arthropoda > Insecta > Lepidoptera > Noctuidae > Diarsia > Diarsia rubi. Next base: position 11,624,095 of record OW026413.1, read on the forward strand.
CTTGGCGTCAGCGCAGTCACTTAGTCACTGATACCACCAACTTTTCTTAAGATCTACCTACTTCTTGGATATTGTCTGCAGCGGCATAATGAGCGGCCAAAAATCTCCTCCCATGGTAAGCGCGGGATCACATCCAGACCTTTCCAAACTGCGTGATGAACCCACTAGTATCACGTTTAGAAAGAGGAAACATACCGAATGTAACTGTAATCACTCAGAGGTATTACTTGAATTTCAAAATAAAATTATGCAGACGATTACATCCACTCTTGAAGCTCAAAATCGAAACATCATTACCACTTTGGAATCATTGCGTCAGGATGTAAATGGGTTTAGACACGATTTGGAAACGGTAAATAGCAAAATTCTTATGTTATCCGAAGAACAAACATGCATTAAAAAGGATGTGAGCGATTTGCAGTAAAAAAATACTGTCAACAATAGCAAAATACAGACTGTATCACATGAACTCGTAACGCTTCAGGCGACCGTTGCAAACTTATCAGATCAGCTGCGTGTTAAAGAACAGCAGGGAAGAATCAATAACCTTGAAATTGCTGGAATTCCTGTCACAAAGGGTGAAAATTTAATCAACATCGTACATAACATAGCTAAAAAGATTAATTTTCCCATTACAATGACTGACATCGATTATGTCCATCGTGTTCGACGCTTTAAAGCAAATAATTCTAGTGTACCTATCGGTGAGTCGGCTTCAAATGATAAACCCATCCAATATCATCGTCAAGTTCACTCAAAGGAAACGCAAATGTGATATGTTGGCTGCTATCCGCGCGCGACGAGGTATGACAACAGCTGATGCTGGATTGGATGGTTCGGCGAAACCCATTTTCATTAACGACCACTTAACTCCGCAGAATAAACAACTATATAAGCAAGCCCGTCTTCTTGCAAAAGAAAGTGACTATAAGTACGTATGGTTGTCAGATTGTAAAATCTTACTGAAAAAAAATGATACGTCCAAAACCATGTGTGTGTCCAGTGATACTGATTTAGCTAAAATAAAATGACTATCCACTCATATCAATTATATCTGCATACTTATTTTAATACCTACTACGATATTACTTGTAGTACTTTACTGTCAAATACTTTGTTGTTTCGATATTAAGAAGGAATGTGCATTCATTAACGAGGCTCAATACCGTTCATTATTAACAATTAAAACCCTTAAATGTAATGTTAGTGGAACTTGTTTACTCATATCGGTCCTAATTATTATCAATGTTCGATAACAATAACTTGTCCATTTACTATCAAAACGTGAGGGGATTACGCACTAAATCACACATATTTCTTTCCGAAGTTCTGCGGAACAATTTTGACGTCATATGTATCACAGAGACCTGGCTTAATGAAAACTTTAACAGTAGCGAATACGTTGATAGCCGATACGAACTATACCGTTGTGACCGTAATTACCAAGCGACCGGCGGCGATCGCGGTGGAGGTGTTATGATTGCCGTGCGTCGCGAGCTCTGTCCCTGGCAGCGCAGTGACATGCATACGTCACCGCTGTCGGACGAGGTATGGGTCTCCCTGCCACTGCGCACGCAATCGTCGGCGGGCCAAAACAATATCGGTTCACCTAATTACTTACATATTATAGCTACGTATATATCGCACGGTACTAGTCATGAATCAATACTATCATCCTTTTACGACAGAGTGAGTGAATTTGTTTTACGTAGCTATAATGATAAATTTCTTATACTGGGAGACTTTAATGTATCACACGCTTGTTGGTCTTGCAATTATGACTCAAATTCTATGGATAAATGTATATAAATGTATATACATATATTTATATGTATATACTAATAATGACAAGCTGGCTAGTCTGACTGCCGATTTCATGAATTTCTCTTCCTTATCACAATACAATAATCAGTTTAACCATAATAATAGAATATTAGATTTAATTTTTTGTAACGAATTATGCCTTATCTCACAGTGTGAACATCCATTTGTACCACAAGATTTGCATCACAGCCCGTTAGAAATTGACTTAAAATTAAACCTCTGTCCTGCACTCAAGCTCCCGTCTGTAAGGAGAAGACAATATTATAAAGCAAACTATGACTCAATTAAAACTGCCCTTGCGTCAATAGATTGGGAGACTATTTTTTCTAGTATGACCCATGTAGATTCCATGATTGATTACTTCTATAGTGTACTCCAAAATATTTTGGACGAATTTGTGCCAACCTGCAATTTAAATTCTACGCATAAATACCCACCTTGGTACACTAAACCTCTTATTAAGTTATCTAACGAAAAATGCAAGTTACATCACAAATGGAAAACATATGGTAACATTCAAGACTATCGCATGTTCTCACTATTACGAAGTAGATTTAAAAAAATGTCTAAAGATTGTTATCAAAATTTTATTAAGTATTCTGAAGATAATATAAAAAAAGATTCCAATTCTTTTTGGTCATTCGTCAAATCAAAAAATGCATCTAATACCATCCCTGAAAGAATGATGTACAACGGTAAAGTACTCTCTACTGGCGAGGACATTTGTGATGCTTTTAATGAGTACTTCAATTCAGGTTTTGTTTCGTCCACATCTCAAACCTACCCTTGTAGCTACAACACATCTTCTACTGTGGACATAAGCACAATCAACGTTACTTTTGAACAAGTACTGAGTGAATTAAAAAAGGTTAATATTAAAAAAGGTGCCGGATCCGATGACCTTCATCCATTTTTCATATCTAAGTGTGCTGAGGTACTTGCAGGACCAATAACCTTCATATTTCGCACGTCTATTGAAACTGGAGTGTTTCCTAGTAAATGGAAAAAATCAATTATAACCCCTATTCCCAAAAACAATAGAAAAGACATTGTGACTGAATACAGACCGATCTCTAAATTGTGTGTTCTGGGAAAAATATTAGAAAAAATGGTAACATCTCAAAGGGGAATGCCCATCAGCCACACAAAAAAATGCCTGAAATGAACAACAATGAAATAAACGCCAAATTGCACTACAAATCGTAGGGAACCCATGACAATTTCAATAATTATCAAAAAACTTGGTAGAAGCCAGTTCCAAACATTTTTTCTAAAATATAGGTTAAGTCAAGGTTAAGGATTAATATGCAATAATTAAACAACAAAACAGCATTTAAATGTTTTAATCATCATTAAAAACCACTAATATGTCATCAAGAAACTCTGCAGGAGGATAAATATTGGGTTGGTACCGGGCCCATGCCAAGTACCATATTATTGACATGGTATGGGCACAGGTACCAACTGTTCGCCGTAGAACAGACTGTCCACAGCAAACGCACACTTGGTGGTGGCCTACTTGTCTATCTGGTCGACTGGTTCCTGGTGTCTCAGTGATACTTTGAATTGCCAATCTTAGACATGCATCACAAACAACACTCTCTTGTTCAACCTGTGAGAAAGAAGAAAACATAATGTACGAATTTTTTTAAGCCAGTGCGTTCAATATAAAAAGATAAGAGAACTAGGGAATCTCAATACTTACAGCTTGTGGTGTTATCCATGCCTGTATTAAACAACGTACTTCATCATTTTGCACTGATAAGAGATTACGTCTCATCGTTGCAATATCGAGATAGCAATTAATACAGTGTACGTTTCTATCCATTCTTAAATGTACACGATGCACAAGTCCAAAACAACAGCAGAGTCGTATTTAAAGCAGGTTCAGGTCCGTCGTCAAAAAGCCGAGTCGTCGTTTAGGCGGGTCCAATCTAAGTCGTGTTAAAAAATGGGTAACGTGTGCAGAAGTTAAATCAAAATCCTTAAAAAATAGCCACAGTCGTCGTTATAATATAATATCCTGAATTAACTCGAGCCGCAAACGCAAAAATCCGCAAAACCATGAATCGAAAATAATATGAAAATGCATTCATGTCAAACTGTCAATAAGGCAAAGGACATGTGACGCATACAGCCTACGATACGATTTATAATTCAAGTTTTTTTATTTTAATTAATATTGATACGCATATACTATTTTAATTAGATTTACGGTATAAATAGGTCGAATAATATTAAATGAATGATAACTATGCAATAATTCTATAAAATAGTTCGTTAAGGATTATTTGACGATTTCTGTTTGGCTGAATGTCGATTACTCATGTCAAATAAACACTGACCGCCATTATAAATTAAGAATGACTATGACGGATATCAAAATAAATATTTTAATTATCGTTATATTTTCACCCTAGGTAAACAAACTTGAGAAACATTTCGTTATACATATTTTATTCTAAATAGAATTAAAGACTATTAGTAGTTTCTGTCTATTTCAGGCATTTTTTGGGCGTTTCCCTTTCATTCGCTGTTCGTAATCATATTTCTCAGCAACAGCACGGTTTCTTTAAACATCGTAGCGTAGATAGTAACATGCTAAATTTCTCGGAATTTCTCGTGAACGCTATGGATAAGAATCTACAGGTAGATGTCGTGTACACCGACTTTTCGAAAGCGTTTGACAAAATTAATCATGATATGCTTATTGAGAAACTAGCGAGGGCCGGTGTGCACGGCAACTTACTGCGATGGATCCAGTCCTATATAAAAAATCGAAGTCAGGCGGTTTGTGTTAAAGGTTACTCATCTCAATTTCTCCCTGTTCCCTCCGGAGTTCCCCAAGGTTCCCATTTGGGACCCTTGCTCTTTACCCTCTACATTAACGACATAGGAACCATATTTGACCACAGTAATCACTTACTTTACGCTGATGACACTAAAATATTCCGAGTGGTGGAGTCCGTTAGAGATTGCTCTAAATTACAAAGTGATTTACTAAATTTGCATAATTACTGTACAATAAATCAACTCTTTCTCAACATAGATAAATGTTTCATTATGTCATATACACGTAAAACACACCCATTAAATTTTAACTACGCCATAAATGGCTTAACTCTTAAAAGAGTTTCTACCATCAGAGACCTGGGGATCATTATGGACTCCAAATTAACATTCACCCATCATATAGACCACATAGTTAGCTCCGCATTTCGCAGCCTTGGCTTTATACTACGAATTAGTAAACCATTTAAAAAAGTTATCACTTTAAAAATTCTTTATTTTTCATTTGTGCGCTCTATTCTGGACTTTTGTAGTACTGTATGGAGCCCATGTTTTAATATACATATAAATAGGATAGAAAGGATCCAAAAAAAGTTTTTAAAATCACTTAACTACCGCAATAATACTTACGACGCTGCGTATGTAGACGCAACGCGTAGGCATAAACTGATAAGTCTACGTAACAGACGTAATATGTTCGACATCATTCAACTGTTCAAGATTTTAAACTCATTTACTGATTCACCATCACTACTTGGTAAAATATCACTAAGAGCACACGCTCGCCTACCCGTACGCCCCTCACGTACAACACCACTTTTTGTTCCTCCTCGACTGCATAAAACATACACTCGTAATTCATTTATATACCGTTCCACTAACAATTATAATAGAGAATTTACAGACATAGATATTTTTAACATTTCTCTTAATAGCCTTAAACAGAAACTTAAAAGTAGATATGTCACATAATTTTAACTCATTCTATTTTTTTTTTTTACTTTATCTACCTTCAGTTTACTTTGTAAATTAAGTTGCATTGAACATTAGTTCTGACACAAAAATTAATATAATTATGTATTTCTTGCACGTCTTTCCTTGTTTAGAGTTTATTGTACATATTTTTAGAACTATACCACATTGTCGGCACTATTAGGTCTTTTGTAAGGAACCAATTCTTTCATAAATAATATTGTTTGTAAGTACATGACTGTTTGTTGCCAAAATAAAATAAAATAAAATAAAAAAAATAACATTTTGTTAGACATGCCATCTAAAATATTCAGCGTGGACAACCCCACAACTGCGGGAAATGACAGCAAAAATAAGGCAGCAGCTCTCTGCACTTGAAAATCTTAAGCAGCCCACTGATAAATAATAATATAATAATAATAATAATAATGATTTATTTCTCTCAAAAAGGTACAGACAACGGTTCGTATTATATCAAATCAAATTAAATTTGTAACCTTTGTGAGAGCTGGAGTCTATAGTGGGTTCGGGACCTGTATGACAGATCTCCAGGCTCTCACCCTCTTAAGCAATAGTGTTAAGTAGGTACTAATTTGAACACATCAAGGCATAGTGAATGGTGTACCTGAGAGTGTATGGTGTGTGTTGTGTGTGTGTGTGTGTGTGTGTGTGTGTAGTGCGTGTGTGTGTGTGTGTGTGAAGGTATATTTGTAAGAGTGAATGTGTCTTGAAAAGTTGTCTACAAATTTACTATCTAATTTATCTTAAAACAGAGAATATTTTCCGTCTCAGAATAATCCAAATCAAGAAGCCAATTTATTATTTTTGCTTTACATTTGGATTTGCACAAGGGGTATATGTTTAAAATTTTGTTAGTGTTGTTATACACATGACTGCTAAGGAAGCGAAAGAAGCGTTGGGCCAAAGAAAAATTTGTACGAATAGAGGGACAGACCGAATGCTTACGTCGTTGGGAGATCACAGAGGGATCGTAGGGAGTGTGACCGTGAGTTGTCATTAAGAGGTTAAGTATATATAATTTACGGACAGTCAGAACCTTACAAGTTTTGTAAAGGTCTGTGGTAGGAAAGCGATAGGGTAACTTCCAACCAACTTTCAAAAGTGCCCTTTGGGCGCGTTCTATTTTCAACATGTGGGACCTCCCTGATCCACCCCAAGTAACTATACAATATTGGATGAGGGATTGACAGAGAGCCAGATACACCAGTTTAATCACCTTGGAGTCAGCAACGGAGCAGAGGTTCTTAAAAACATAAATTTACCTGCGCAACCGTGTAGTAAGTGTATCTATGTGAGTACTAAATGTAAGGCAGTCGTCTATTTGCACTCCTAGATACTTAATGCAACTTACGCGATTTAGGTGGGGGCAATCGCAGCCTATATTGTGAAATGGAATGCTATTTTGATGTGCATTGTAACACGCAAGCTGGACCCTTTAACTGTTCGTCTGTTTCACTCTGAGAAGGACTATGCCACTATAATGCCGTCATTATGTGAGTTGTTGGAATTTTTAGACAAGCGTGCAGTTGCACTCGAGGTCAGTCCTATGTATAATGATAAATCAAAGTCAAAAAGTGTAAACTTTGCAGGAGTCATTGACCCAAGGCAGACAGCCACTTCTTCAAAGTGCACAGTCTGTAATGATTCACATCGCCTGTATATATGTCCTAAATTTGTTCTCATGTCAATTGACAAAAAACTTGCCCATGTTAATAAACATAAACATTGTGTTATATGTTTAGGCCTGCACTCACAGAAGTGTCGCTATCAATTTAAGTGCACCGTTTGCAAATCAAAGGCCCATAATACTTTACTTCATGTAGATGGCAAGCAGGATGGGAACAAGGAGGATCAGTCGGTGAGTCTATACTCTTATAAGGTGCCCCAAACTAAGGTTTTGTTGCCAACAGTCAAATTTTTAGTATCGGATGCAAATGGTAAGAAAATTGTCGCGCGAGGCTTGCTTGACTCAGGCAGTCAAGCATCAATGTGCACAAGCAGACTAGCTGACAGGTTAGGTATTCAGCCCTTCCGGCATGAAAAGAATATATTAACACTAGGTGAAAAGTTAAATAAAATAGAGAAAGCCATAAATATCACTATTCATTCCATGACTCAGAATTTCAATGCAAATATTACATGCTCCATTGTAAATCAAATCACTGCACCTATGCCACAAAGAAAATTTGATTTTTCCAGTTTTATGATGCCTCAAAATATTATATTGGCTGATAATGAATATAACATTCCAGGAGTAATTGATGTCCTGCTGGGAGCTGATATCTTCTTCCGGGTTATTCAGGATGGAAAGATTGAAGGAGGTCCATCAGATCCGATCATGCTCAACACTAGGTTTGGATACATCATCTCAGGTGACTCTTTTCCTTGTTCTAGTTAGTAACTAGTTTGCATGCAGTGGTAAGTACTGATTTGGATCACATTGTTAAAAAAATCTGGGAGACAGAAAAGGTTCCAGAGGTCTTCCTGGAGTCATTACCTGAACATGCTCAAAGTGAGAGGGTGTTTCAAGAGTCTGTCACTCTACAAAATAATCGTTTTGAAGTAGGCTTACCACTCAAAATGAGTCCAAGTGACATTAATACATCAAATTCGTTTGCTATTGCTTTGCAGCGTTTTTACAACCTAGAAAAACGATTTTCTAAGGATCAATACCATCAATTATATGTTGAGTTCATACATGAATATTTAAAATTGGGTCATGCTAAATTTTCAACCAATCAATTTCCTTCCACATCATGCGGTTATACGCAATGAATGATAAAATCACAAACAAATTGCGTGTAGTATTCGATGCTAGCGCCAAGGGTCGTGACTATCCTAGTCTAAATTATATACAATGCAATGGCCCAGTTGTACAAAATCAATTATTTGATATTTTAATACAGTTTCGAACACATAAATTTATTCTAATGACATTCGCCATATGTTCAGACAGATTATGGTAAAGCCTCAATACAGGGTGCTCCAGAATATTTTGTGGAGAGACAGACCAGAACTCCCTATACAATGCCTACAACTTCAAACCAAAACATATGGCTTAAAGAGTTCTGCCTTTTTGGCGACAAGATGTTTAGTTGAGTTAGCAAAAAGGTATGAGCATGAATTTCCCTTAGCAAGCCAAGCTATTATAACATCGAGTTACTGCGATGATATAATATGTGGAGCTTCTAGTTATGAGTTAACCTTACAGATAAAAAATGAGCTTGTTCAGTTGATGAGTCTAGGAGGCTTACAACTACATAAGTGGTGTTCAAATGACAACAAATTACTGTCAGACATTCCCAAGGAAAAACTAGGTTTTTCTCAACGTGATCTAGATCAGGACAAGCCTGTCATAAAAACGTTAGGTCTTGCATACAACACACGAGATGATGTATTCAAAATGAGTGGGGGCATGGTTACCTCTCCTGAAGTACCTACGAAGAGAAGTGTTCTAAGCTCAGTCAGTAAATTCTTTGACCCACTAGGTTTTGCTGGCCCTGTCATAGTTAGGGCAAAATTGATGCTTCAACAGATTTGGCAATATAACCTGGAATAGGACACTCCCTTGCCTCTAGCATTACGCAAAGTATGGTCAGTATTTCAAAACGAGATTTTGAGTGTACCTGATCTCATAATACCGCGCAACTCGCAGGTCTCAGAGGCGGATGAGTGTGCTTTATTTGGTTATTGCGACGCTTCTACTGAAGCATATGGTTGCTGTATATATGTAAAAATAAAAATAGCTGGTGTATACCGCGCATACCTACTGTGCTCTAAATCTAGAGTAGCTCCCTTAAATTCAAAATTAACAGTTGCAAGACTCGAACTTAACGGTGCCTTACTTCTTGCCAGGCTAATATACAAGGTATCCAAGGTGTTACCAAACATACAAATGATAAATTTATTCTCAGATTCAAAAATTGTTTTAGGGTGGTTAAACTCAAATTTACATAATTTACCGGCTTATGTTGCCAATAGGGCCAAGGAGATTGCTAGCTGCACAGTGGGTATGAAGTGGTATCACACGCCAGGTGTGTTAAACCCAGCAGATATTTTATCTAGGGGTGTAAGTCCATATGACTTGCATAACAATAAACTATGGTGGCAGGGCCCCGATTATTTGCATTGTGAAAGTAATTCTAACTTTTACACTTCAAACATTGAATATCCAATTCAATTTAATTGTATCGAAAACGTGAGTCACACTGCTGAGAGGGAAGCAGAAACTATCTCACCGTTATTTACTAAGTATTCAAGCATGTACATTTTGTACATGCTTGAATACTTAGTAAATAACGAAACGCAAAGAGTTATTTGCTATGTTATTAATAAATGTAAGGGTAAGGTAATCAATACCGGGAGCTTTACTACAAAGGAATTAAAATACGCGCTAAATTTTGCAATCAAAGGTGTTCAAACTTTCCATTTTCACGAAGAGATAAAACTTTTAAAACAAAACAAGCAAGTAAATTCAAATTTAAAATCATTACGATTCATCATGATTATCATGATCGATCATTATGATTTTTTAGGGGTGCTGATTCCAGTCCCGAGAAGTCGCTTTCCATTAATATGGATTACGATGGTATTAATCTTCCCGGCGCTAGCCGCCAACGCTACAACGTGTACGAAAGCTACGGAAATCTATTTCCACCAAACAGAGGCGCATCGCGTCCTCCAAGAAGAGGCAGAGGCCAGACGCGATCGAGGCAAGGATTCCAGACAGCAAGAGTTGAAAACAAGCGCAGAACTGAAGGCGCAAAGACACTCATTGGCGTAGACGCGATGATAAAGTCAACTTTACATCCAGGAGCCAAGTCAGGCGATGATCTACTCGCTAAAATAGGCGAAAACCACAATCTTAAATCTATCAATCTAACAATTAGCACACGAGGAATTGGATTTGGTTTGTGTCATCTCAACTTTATAGCAGTCTCATATCACGAAATTATCGTGCCAAATGTATACGCGCAATATCGCGTGTTTCTTGCAGTATTAGAAGCGAAACTGCAAAGCTTAAAAACAGCATATCCTTTGCCAGCTCGAGATACAGATTTAGTCTGTAATTATCAAGTTAATGCGGATCTGCTCTGTGTTGCGCAGACCGTAACAATAGCTCCGGAACCTATACCCCACCGGAGTGTCCCCACGTTGCCGTCGTGGTGGGGCTTGTGTGTCTCAGTGATCCTTGGAGCTCTGCCGGTAGATATACTCATGCCGGAAAGGTCCAAGTGTGAGAGGCCAGACAAAGAGGGACACGCGAGGGGCGCACCGCCCGGAGACGTGGACATTGTTCGGGTTCTCGGGCGGTGTGCCTGTCGGAGGATGGAACCTACTTGCTGCCCTCTGGTTCGCGTCTGCTCATCAGACGTGACTGTGAGGGCAGTGAGTAGGTTGAGGGCGAGTCGAGGGAAGGAGATAGGGACCATACCCTTTAAAAGGAACAATAAAAATGGACGGAACCTTTGAAACAGAATTACCCCAGGGTGGTACCAGCTGCTTAGCAGCTGGAGAATCCGCCACGTCTCCTCTGGAGGCGTCAAGCCCCTCGTATTCTGGGGGGGGCAACAAAAGTTCTAAACCGCTTGCCAGTGGCAACCTGAGCCGAGGAGGCTCCCGGTCCGAAAGTGCTGCGACCGGCAGTGATGACGACGAAGTTGTCGTGCCTGACAAGGTGTCAGGTGTGTGCGGAGCGGATGCTCGCACAAACAAATTCTGGCGGGGGAGCTCGCTTGGGCGGCGTGAGGATGCGGGGTCGGATTCTGACTCCGTGTCTGGCGTCGGCTCGGCGGGCTCCGGCCGCGAGAGTTCGGGGGTTGGGGCAAATAACGCGGAGCGTTTCCGCAAGCGGCCGAGAGTGGAGGACGGCAAGGGGTCGTCATCCGGCGGCGAGCGGCTGGTCTCGGCCCGAAAAGTCCCCAAAAAAGGTGGTGGCCGAGGTAGAGGAGGTGGGCCCGCTTTCAAGGAGGATGCCAGGCGAGTCTTGGAACGCGCTGAGGAGGGGCGCCACCTTGGTAGGAAGGTGCTCTCCTCATCGTCTTCCGGCGGTGAGCCTGAGACCGGTGGTGAGCCCGGTGAGCCGGAAACTGGCGTTGAGCCCAATACCGGCGGCGGCTCCGATTGTGAGCGCTTGGCCGGGTTTGCGGAGGTCGTGCGGAACGCAATCCGCGACGTGGGCCTCAAACGGACTTATGCGTCCAAGACCAAGGCCATTAGTGCGGCCTCTACCTCCATTTTGGCGGCAGCGGAGGCTTTATGTGGTAGGCCTCCGTCGGACGAGGTGGCTGTATTGCGGGCGGAGGTCACCCGCTTGACGGCTGCCATGGAGCGTCTCCAGAAGAAGAATGGGAGGCTCCGTTCAGACCTGGCCGAGCCTCGAGGAGCCGGCCCGAAGGAAGTGCCTCGGGAGGGGCGCGGGCGGAAGCAAAGCCAGCTGCCAGCTGTCGAAGATTTAGTCCTGAACCAGGTTCAGCAGCAGCTGGCTAATCTCGACAGAAGGTTCTCCTTCATGGAGACCATTGTCCTGCGCCCCTCTCTGGGGGCGGGCAAGGCGGCCCAAGGCCCAAGTGCGCAGACGTATGCTGGCGCTGCGGCCGGCGCCCCCAAGAAGGGACCGCTCAGCCAGCCCGCTGGCGACAGCAAGGCGGGGCCGTCCAGCCGTTCCGACGGCGGGGCTGCGAAGCCCCCCGGAAAGGCGGCCCCTCAGAAGGGCAAGGCCGCCCAGGGAAAGAGCAAGGCGCCTGCCCAAGAGAAGGGCAAGGCGCCCGCCCAGAAAAAGGGCAAAGCACCTCCCCAAAAAAAGGGGAAGGCGGCAGCGGCTGGGGAGCCGGTGCCAGCGGCGGGCCCGCCACCCACACCTCCTACGCCACCAAAGCCTCCCGAGGCCGAAGACGGTTGGCACGTGGCCGGGGAAAAGCAGAGGGGGCGAAAGGCGGCTCGAAAGGCCAGGCGGGCCGAGCGCGGGCGCCGGCACAAGAGGCGGAGCGCCTCGCGGGAGATCGTGCGGTACCCCCGTACCGTCCTTACGGCCATGACCTTTTGGGGCACGTTCAGGTAGTGGGCGGCCCGCTTCCTCAAAGCAGGCGCCCACACCGGCGCCCCGTAAAGGGCCATGGACCGCACGATCCCCGCGTAGAGCCTCCGGCAGGAGGCGTTTGGCCCCCCCAGATTGGGCAAGAGCCACCTAAAGGCAGCCCCGGCCCGCTCCAGTCTGGGAGCCAAACGTCGGAAGTGCTCCACGAAGTTCCACCGGCTGTCGAGGACGAGTCCTAGGTACTTCAAAGTACACTCGACGCCGATGGGAACCCCTCCCACCATTAACTGGCGAACCTCCTTGCCGGATTGCCGCCGTGGGATCTGGAGGCGACAGTCCTCGCGCGCCTGCATCAATGGCGCGCGGAGGCGCTGCGCCGGGGGGTCACTCCGCTGCCGCGGCAAATTGCTGCGCGGCGGACAGACCTCCGGTGCGATCTCATGGCGGCATGGAGACAGCGACTGTCGCAACCCCGTGCAGGGCACGCCACGATAGTGGCGGTAAGTCCCCTCTTTGAGGAGTGGCTTGAGAGGCGCCGCGGCGCCCTCACCTTCCGTCTGACGCAGGTCCTCACCGGACACGGTTGTTTCGGGAGGTACCTGCACCGAATCAGGCGGGAGGAAACGCCCGGATGCCACCATTGCGAGGATCGGCCGGAGGACACGGTGGAGCACACAGTGGAGGTGTGCCCCGCTTGGGCGGAGCCCCGCCGTGTTCTCGTAGCGGCGATCGGCGGCGGCGACCTCTCGCGCCCGGCCCTGGTGCAAGCCATGGTCCGGGGCGAGGAGGAATGGGACGCCGTCGCCTCCTTCTGCGAAGCAGTGATGCTGGCGAAGGAGGTGGCGGAACGCGAGAGGGAGAGAACCTCTCGTCCCAGCCGCCGCGGGAGGCGCTCCGGGCGTCGGGGGTCCCGCGATGACCTCCGGCCACCGTAGACGCGGGCCTGTGGACGGTGAACTCAAACTCAAACTCAAACTCAAAGCATTTATTTCAATTAAACCTTTATAGGCACTTTTGAATGTCAGAAGAACAATTCATAAAAACAAATCTACGAGTGCAATACGTCATTCCGAAAGCCACCACGCCGAATCACACGCCGCCGAATGCCAGCAACAACGAGCACCGCGAGCACGAAAGCACGCAACGACGCACACCGCTACAACGAATGCACGAGTGAGTGAGTGAGTGATGGGCTAACTCGCCGTCCGTCCGTCTCACGACGAAAACAGGCCGTGTCGACGGCGCGTTCGTGTTCCACGCGCGCCTCAAAGAGATGTCAGCAACATGGGAGGGGCCCGAAAGGGCCGACGCCTGTCGGGGCCGCGGGTAGTCCAACGGTTATCGCGGCCTCGACATAGAGGGCGAAGAAGGAACATGGGTGGTTTTTAGTCAGTAGAAGTCTGACACTCCCTTTCGCTCTGCCCAAGAGCGGGAGGGGTTATTCGATGATTTTACACCCACCAAAAAAAAAAAAAAAAAAAAAAAGGTGTTCAAACTTTCCATTTTCACGAAGAGATAAAACTTTTAAAACAAAACAAGCAAGTAAATTCAAATTTAAAATCATTACATCCCTTCATTGATGCTGAAGGAATACTACGCGTAGGGGGTAGATTGCAAAACTCAACCCTTTTCTTTGCAAGAAAGTTTCCCGTTCAGTTTTTAAACAATCTACTCTAAGACGAAGTGTAGTGTCGAAGGGTTATATTGTCGTATTTGTTTGCTTCACCACCAAAGCGCTTAATTTAGAAATAGTTTCAGATCTCCCAACAGAGGCTTTTCTAGCTGCTCTAAATAGGTTTATATCTCGTAGAGGCTTACCTTCGGTTGTAAATTGTGATAATGCTTCAACATTTAAAGGAGCCAATAATAAATTGCGCGAACACTACCAATTACATAATCATTAAAATTTTCAAGATAAGGTTCAGGATTTTGCAGCATCAAAGGGTATACAATTCAAATTGGGTTGGCTTTAGAGACGTGCTGCCCGCGGAGGGAGGAAAAAGTGGTTAAAGCCGGTAGGGAATGGGTCCCCGGTTATTACTAGACCACTCTTCATACAAGGTAATGCATATTTTTCGAGAAATTAATGAAAACTGTTTCTAACCTCAAATCAGTTTTTTAAGGAAAACGGAACGTTAAAATGGACGATTGACAACCAAATCTGTTCCACGAATTGTCTATGGTGCAAAATTACGTGAAAAATGTGCAAAACGGAACGTAAAAAAAAAAAAAAATGTTTGTTAAGTGACACTGTCAATACTGTCATTCGTGTGTTCATTCCGTTTCTCCTCGAGTTGCGTGAATGTGTTCCCTGTTTCGTTGTGTTTTTCTTGTGGCTATATTCGACGACTTTGGCTTTCCCTCTGGACTCGAATTGTTTGCCCTCACGAATAACCTACGCTTTTGTACACCGGACACCGATTTTCTGCCTACTCGACTGACTTTTGCGCGTATCCCGGACTTAATTTTACCGCATCAACGGACGATGGAGCCCCAACCATCAACAAGCCGTTCTGCGGTTGAGGCTGAAGCCCAGCCATCTACGAGCCGTTCTGAGGTAGAGGCTGAACCGCAGTCTTCTACAAGCCGTTCCGGGTTAGAACCCCCAACATTGAGCAGCTCTTCCGACGAGGACGCACCTCCACCAGCTAAGCGGCGTCTTAATGTTCAAGAAGTGCGCAGCATGTGGAACCTGGTGAAAGTGTCCCGTCAACTGGGCACACGTGAACAGGCTGTAGCTTTTGCCGAGGAAAGAGGAATGTTACTTCGGCAGAAAATGTGCA
Organism: Diarsia rubi; assembly: GCA_932274075.1. Classification (NCBI taxonomy): domain Eukaryota; kingdom Metazoa; phylum Arthropoda; class Insecta; order Lepidoptera; family Noctuidae; genus Diarsia; species Diarsia rubi. The sequence continues at coordinate 11,639,521 of OW026413.1, forward strand.
ATTATCATAAAAAACCCATGAACATAGTGTACACTACTAACAGAACAGTGGGATCTTTTGTTTGTAACAAAGGGCCATGCAGAACAAAATCAAGAGTGAGCCGAGCCAAAGGGACTTGGTTCGAAAACATTAAAATTCTTTTGCCTCAAGTGTTTTTTCTTATGTATGCATTTGCTGCTAAATTCAGCTATGATCGTACCATAAAGGAAGACTACACTGAAGGTGAACACTGCCTCTCTACAGCAACTAAATATATATGATTGGTTTAATTATTGTAGAGAGGCAGTTGTAAAATATATGAAAAATAAACAGGATGTAACCGGGAAGATTGGAGGTCCTGGCAAAATAGTGCAATTAGATGAAAGCAAGTTTGGAAAAAGAAAATATAACAAAGGTCGACGAGTTGAAGGGCATTGGATCCTCGGGATGATCCAGGATGGGAGCGAAGATCTTCGCCTGGAAGTCTGTCCAGACAATGTCCGCTCTGCTGATGTTTTGGTGCCCTTAATCAAGAAGCATGTTGCTGAGGGCACCACCATACATACAGATTTTTGGCGGGCCTATGATTGTCTAGGGGACCACGGGTATATTCACCATAAAGTTAATCACAGCGACCCAGATAACCCTTTTGTGGCTGAGGATGGCACCCATACACAAAGAATTGAGTCACAGTGGCGTGTCATCAAAAGGTTCTTTTATAAAGACAATTATAATAACAGAGAGAATATTAATGATTCATTATATGAATATTTGTGGAGAAGAGATGTAGAAAGAAATAAAAGAGATCCTTTTGAGGAATTAATTAATGTAATAAATTATAATTTTAATAAATGAAAAATTTATCAATGTTTTGTCGTTTTATTTCTTTTAGCCCTATGTGTGTACAATAGGCAATGTTACTAGAAGCTGAGAATGCTACTAGAATAATTTGGATGCAAGAGCGAGCGTAGCGAGCTCGGGACTTGGGGCACCCCGACACGGATAGATTAGGTTAGAAGGGTATGGCGGGGTCGAATGAGCGAGCGAAGCGAGCGAATAGACCCCGCCATTCCCTTCGTGGTTATTTTTTTTTTAACCAATCAGAAGTAGGAGCCCCGCGAAGCGGGGCTCCGTCGACCAGCTCTCCCTCAGCTGCGCCACGGTGAGTGGTATAGAATACAAGAGCGAGCGAAGCGAGCTCGGGACTTGGGGCACCCCGACACGGATAAGTTAGGTTAGAAGGGTATGGCGGGGTCAAATGAGCGAGCGAAGCGAGCGAATAGACCCCGCCATTCCCTTCGTGGTTATTTTTTTTTAAACCATTCAGAAGTAGGAGCCCCGCGAAGCGGGGCTCCGTCGACCGTCCCACCCTCAACCGCACCTCGGTGAGTGGTATACCATATATTTTATCCCTACTACGCCTTTTAAGCGACTATTAAGTGTTTTGAGGTTAGGTTACATTAATCGGTTTTTCTCAGGAATGGTGCATTACCTTGTAATGGGAGTGGTACCAGGGGGAAGGGGGGACCCCCCTCCCCCTCCCCCCCCCAACCCCCTCCACGTCCAGCACTTCACTAAATTTTAACCTTCAAATTCATTCCAGCTTACAGTCCCAACCATGGTGGTCTGTGGGAGTCAGCGGTTAAGTCAGCAAAATATCACCTAAAAAGAGTCACGGGGTCTAAAATATTTACCTACGAGCAATATCATACAGTTCTATGCCAGATAGAGTCTATTCTTAACTCAAGACCACTAGTCCCTTTGTCCCTTGATACCTCTGACTACTCCTACTTAACACCAGGGCATTTTCTCATTGGTTGCGCGCCAACCTCTTATCCAGAACAAGAATTAACAAATATTCCTGCAAATAGACTTCGACTATGGAGGTGTCGTGAACAAGTACGACAGCATTTCTGGAAGGCATGGTCAAATGAATATTTGTCATTATTAAACAAGCGCACTAAATGGCAAAAGGAATACCCTAATCTAAAAGAAGGTAGTTGGTGCTACTGCGTATTCCAAACACACCACCGTTCCAATGGCCTATAGGTAGAATTTCAAAAGTATTTACAGGATTAGATGCAAAAGTTCGTGTAATTGAGGTCAGAACAGCTGATGGCAAATTTCACACCAGAGCGGTCTCCAAGGTGTCTCTTTTGCCCATTGATGATTAGTCATCAGCTGCTCTAGCTAACTATACAATGTCGCCCATGCGCATGTGACCGCCCGTAATATTCTGAATATTCATGAAAAAATATCGAAAATAAACTTCAAAAGGGGGGGTCTATCTGTAACATTTATCATGTTATTCAATTTTGAATTTTTTAAGTAGAGTTTGTAGACTTGCTTTCTATTTTTTGACACATCTCCGAAGTTTATGGGTCGATTTGTATTTTGTTTATTATTTCCAAAAGCTTATGAGTTATTTTAACAGGTTAATTAACATTTTACTAAAAATTATCGACTACGAAAAAAAAAAACGGAATCGAAGTAATTTTTTCGGTAAAAAATTGTGTATTTATTTTAAAAAAACTAGTGTAAGTCCATAAATTATCCCCATAGGACCACTTTTTTAATCATTATTTGTAATCTACTACATAACAGCTAAAAATTCACAGAACATTACTAATACCTATCTCTAAAAAAAAACCAGCAAACAACTTGTTGAACATTTGCAACTATTCAAATAAAAAGGGTCGCTCAGGTAGAAACAGGTTCCTAGAAACAGCTTTTTATCAATTGCGTCCCTACCACGTGCACACCCTTGTCGGCTAGCGTTACTTCATTCAGTCGCTTGATTACTGACCCCGTGACGCTACGTGTTTTGTGATTTGTGCACTACTTAATCTTGTGAGGAAAGTTTGTTAACTACTCGTATCATTGCAATGGTACGATTGCGTGATCTACCGCCGTCTCATGTGGCTGACATTCATTTCATTTACGGTGTTTGTAATGGAAATGCACGCGCTGCTGTCGAAGAGTACAGACGTCGATATCCAAGTAGACCAGTACTTGGGTACCGATCCTTCATTGCCGTACATCGTCTTTTTTGCGAAAGAGGATTATTTCCGCAACAAAATGAGCCCGGCGTGATTGTTGATGTAGACGTGGAAGAGGATGTGTTACGATTAGTGCGCGCTAACCCTATGCTAAGCATTCGTCTCCTATCGATAAGAGTAGGTATACCAAGAATAAGAGTTTGGAGAATTCTCAAAAAAGAAGGCCTGCATCCTTATCATTTCCGACGTGCACAACATTTGGAAAATGTCGATTACGGTGCGAGATCTGTTTTTTGTAATTGGATAATTGCACAGCAAAGAGCTAATCTCAATTTTATGAGGAAGATTTTGTGGACAGATGAAGCCACGTTTACAAGGGCGGGTATAACAAATCATCGCAATCTTCATGTGTGGGCCACTGAAAATCCACACGTCATTAGAGAAACAACTTTCCAGACTCAATTTTCCATAAATGTATGGGCTGGAATGATTGACGGTGAACTTATTGGCCCTTTCGTGTTACCAAACAGACTAGATCAACACGCATTTTTAGATTTTATAGTCAATACGTTGCCGTTGCTTTTGGAGGAAGTACCGCTGGAAACAAGAAGGCGGATGTATCTGCAATTAGATGGAGCTCCAGCACACTTCGCACGACTAGTTCGTGATTATTTAAATCAAAATTATCCGCGATGGATTGGCAGAGGAGGTCCCATTGCTTGGCCGCCGCGATCTCCCGACCTTACACCCTTAGATTTTTATCTTTGGGGCAACATGAAACAAAAAGTGTATGCCGTGCCCATTGAAAGCCGCGAGCAATTAACGGCTAGGATTTTTGCTGCTGCTGCGGAAATTAAAGAAAACCGTGAAGAATTACGTCGTACAATAAAAAGTGTTGCCATGAGAGCTTTAGTTTGTTTACAGGAGGGTGGGGACCATTTCGAAAATCTAATTAATTAAAATTCTTGTACTTTTTATTTTTTAAGTAAAAATCTGGCTATTGCTTGTTTGTTTTTATTTCCATTATCATCCTCCTTATTAGTTTAACCTTTTAGTACTCACTGCTAAAAGCGGGGACATTTAATTGACTTTCACATTTTTTTTTCCTAAATTTGACTCTTAGAGTTTTACTTTGGATTTAGTTACAGTTTGGTTTAATAATGTTCTGTAAATTTTTAGCTGTTATGTAGTAGATTACAAATAATGATTAAAAAAGTGGTCCTATGGGGATAATTTATGGACTTACACTAGTTTTTTTAAAATAAATACACAATTTTTTACCGAAAAAATTACTTCGATTCCGTTTTTTTTTTTCGTAGTCGATAATTTTTAGTAAAATGTTAATTAACCTGTTAAAATAACTCATAAGCTTTTGGAAATAATAAACAAAATACAAATCGACCCATAAACTTCGGAGATGTGTCAAAAAATAGAAAGCAAGTCTACAAACTCTACTTAAAAAAATCAAAATTGAATAACATGATAAATGTTACAGATAGACCCCCCCTTTTGAAGTTTATTTTCGATATTTTTTCATGAATATTCAGAATATTACGGGCGGTCACATGCGCATGGGCGACATTGTATTAAGCAAAAAACTAATTTAGATATAAGTTTAATTAGTAAAACTTTATAGTTTTAGAAATTAGTCTATATAGGTTTAAAAATAAAATAAAAAAATAGCATTTATTTAAATATTAAGTACATATGTATAAGTTAAAGAGATTTTAGGCCGGCCCAACTTATGTTACGGACATACAGTTTATCTGTGCTATCTGTGGCCAACATTGTAGAACTGTCATGTGTCAAAAAAAAGTAGTCGTCATTTTCGCCGCATTTAATTAATATAGCTCGCCTTCCTACGAATAAACTTTTAATACAGTGATTTTCAGTATTTTATTACTTTGATCACACCACCAACTACGTCAGAATCAAACCCGCAACCACCGTCGGACTCTACGATGGCGCGTGTGAGATCATGAACGCAGTTTTACCTTAATGGTGCGTTTACCTTACTCACTCGCACTTATATTGCTTTCTCTTTCTCTCAAAATGTCTGCGATGTAATGTGTGGCTCTGTGTTGAATAAACATCTATTAATAAATTAGAGAGTTTATTTGAGATACAACAATTTGGCGACGAAAGAAGAACTCACAGTGCAGTGATTTAAATAAGCGAAGAGCAAAATTAAGGATTTTATAGCGATTCATAACGAAAAAATTAAAGTGCCGGGTGTGAAGTTGGCTACAGGACGCCGGTTTGCATGGCAAAATTTTCGTAGACGCCATATTGCATTCCTTCAAGTTGAAAGTGCTACCAACTGCACGATAAGATCCAACTTCACAGTTGTTTACATATGTCAGATAAAGAAAACATCAGTCTCGAACAAAAGATTACTTTAATACAGTCAGGAAAAAGAACCTACATATACCAATGTAATAAAGAACAACTACAGCAAATCATACAGGAACTGGGGTTGAAATATCCAGAACAAGCAAACATTGATGAACTTAGAAAATTATTAAGTGTATATTACAAGAAAAAACAATTACTGAAACCAAAAACCATAAATAAAACAAAAATGTCAATTAGCGGCGAAATAAAAGCGTTCGACGGAGAAAAATGGGAAGTATTTGAACATCAGTTGGAGTGCTTCATGATAGTCAATGAAATTGATGAAGATAAGAAAGTTCCACTACTTATAACAAAACTAACCCCAAAAGTGTACGAAACATTATCATACTTATGTTCGCCAGTCAAACCCATGAAAATATCTTTTGAGGAACTGTGCAATAAATTAAAGGATAAGTATGCCAAACCATTATCAACTGTCTTAAAAGTAGAATTCAGAAAAAGGAACCAACTTCCGGATGAGAAGGTACAAGATTATATGCTAGAATTAAGAAAATTAGCAGGGAAATGTAAATTTAAGGACATGGAAGATCAATTGAAAGAAAAATTCATAGAAGGGGGTTCTCCTGTGTGGGTAGACACAGGGTTAACACTCTTATTTTGGTTACTCCTAGTTTTAATTATTTTTTATATAAATAAAACAAATTTTTGATGTATTAATTTTATATTATTGTTAACAACCACCCAACTCTCACTATCTACTGTTTGCAAGTCTCTGTGACATCACAATCTTCTAAACTATTCAGTTTTCTTCTATTCAACCATTGCTATGGACACTAAAATGACAGCAAGTTTGGAAGATCTGGAGCAACTATTCAACTCACGAATGGATGAGTATGAGAAGAAGCTACAAAATGCTTCCTCAGGACCTGAACCAGCATCTGACATCACATCACTGTCACGTGAGTTCACTGAATTCAAAACTTTTGTTTGGCAAGCACTCTCAAAGTTTAAGTCTCAAATAGAGATGCTTTCAGTTGGCTATGACAGACATGAGACTATGATGAGAAGGAAGGTCTTATTGTTTCATGGAGTTGCTGAGCTACAAAATGAAAAGTTGGATGATGTGGTGCTGAAAATTTTAACCAATCATATGAGCTTGTCCGAGGTTGGCAAGGAAAGTATTCATGTCTGCCACCGATTGGGTTCTTCGCAAGGCAAAGTCAAACCTATATTGGTGAGATTTTACACCACAGAGCACCGTCACTTGATTTGGGAGAACAAAAAGTCACTGAAGGGTACTGGTATCACAATCTCTGAATTCTTGACGCACACGAGACACAGTACTTTCATGGAAGCACGGAAGTATTTTGGGATGCCGAACTGCTGGTCAGTGGAGGGCAGGATAGTGATCATCACGCCGGATGGGAAGCGTCACAAGATCGAAACACCGGGTGAACTTCGAGCACTGGTTTCACGGTTCCCCAAGGCCTCAAGTGATTCTAGTGCTTCTCCTAAGATGGCGAGCCCCACCGAAGTTGTCGCTACACCTAGAGGCCAGAGAAAGGCGCGCCGGCGTAACTTATGCTGCTGTTTCCGGTCAGTGGGTCGTCTTAGGGGCGGATTTACATCAGTTGCATCATTCATCATCATTCCTTATGTTCTGTACTCTTGAACACAGTCGGTACTTTTTACTTTTAACATTTTTTGTTCTCTGTATCACCTTCAGAGTATTTTTTGTAAGTTTTAAGTCTTGTCGGTATAATGATACTTATTTTAGTACCAATGTCACTCTTCCTAATTTTCACTGTCAGTACTGTCATTATGACATTAACATGTTAACTTGATGTGTAGCGTTCCATTCACATTTTTAGTGAAAATGTTTCTTGTGCATTACGGTTGTGTTCCGTGTTACGCAAATAATTTTGTATTTTAGTGTTCTTGATTTTTTTTTTTCTCATTATGTTACCGTGTACTTTTTATGTTTTTGTTTTGCTACTGATTGATTTGTTCAATTTCTTCCAACAAACTAGTGAGTTAGGGTGGTTGTCTTTTAATGAACCAGCCGTATATTTTGTAGTTAAAGTAGTTTTTTTTTTTGCTTTTTGTTATAGATGTTTAAATATTAATTATATTTATTTATGAATATTCCAGTTGACTTAAATTATAGTTTTTTCTCTTATTCTTCTTCGACTTGTAGCTTCGTTAGTGCGGATAGTGAGCCTTCGCTTCATACTTTGCATGACAATATTTCCTCTCTTTTTTCTAACTATCCTAATAATCTGCATATTGCCCATATTAATGCTCAGAGTGTTCCCGCTCACCATTCCGATTTTCTGGCGTCCTTTAGCAGTGTTCATCTTGATGCACTCCTAATATCTGAGACCTTTCTTAAGCCCTCACTTCTTTCTTCTTCTTCGCACTACGCACTTCCTGGTTTTGATCTGGTCAGAAATGACAGGATCGGCAAGGGTGGTGGTGGTGTTGCCATTTACATACGCGCCGATATTCCGCATAAAACTGTAAGTTCGTCTCCATCTAAATACTCTGGGTCGGCTGAATCATTGTTTCTTCAGATCACCGTAAATCATACCAATGTATTGCTTGCTGTGGTTTACTCTCCTAACCTTCATGTTGACTATTTTGACTCCTTAGAATCCACGTTAAACAATCTTTGCCCATCATACGAGCATGTCATTCTAATGGGTGATTTTAACACATGTTTAATTTAAAATGATTCTCGTTCACACAAACTCCGTTCGCTTTTATCTTCTTTTAATCTTGAAATTCTACCTCTCTCTGCAACCCATAACTGCCCAAATTGCACGCCTTCTCTTCTTGACCTTATGGTTGTAGCTTCATTTCAAAATGTTGCTGAGTTTGGGCAGCTCACTGCAACCTTTTCGTACCATGACCTCATTTACCTTTCATATCGTATCCGACCCCCGAAACGTAAGTCTCGTTTCTGTTTTCTCCGTAGTTTTAATAGCCTGGATCTGGAGGCTTTGAAACGCGATGCTGGTGATATCGATTGGGCTAGCGTTATCGAAGCCACCAGTATCGATGAAAAGGTGAACATCTTCAATGCTACTGTGTTAGGTCTTTATAATATACATGCCCCTATTCGGCGTATTAAAATTAAACATAATCCTGCTCCGTGGATGACTGGTGAAATTAAAAGTCTCATTGCTCGTAAGGATAAGGCGAAGAGCAGGTATAGGCGAAGACCTACGGAACTTAATCTCAGTCACTTTAAAACTCTGCGTAACCGCTGCAATCGTCTGTGTCGAGATGCCAAGAGACGCTATTTCCACGATTCTCTCGTTAATCGTAGCTCTTCTGATGTCTGGAAATTTTTAAAATCTGTTGGTATCGGTAAATCTCCCACGAATACCTGTAAAGATGTCGACTTGTGCGCTCTTAACAGGCACTTTTCTTTACCACCTGTTTCTATGGACCCTAGTGTTAAGGCTTCAACTTTGTTTGAGCTTTCTAACTTGCCGCTGCCGAATTGTGTACTTTTTAATTTCTGTCCTGTCTCTGAAGACGATATTAAAAAGTCCCTTCTCTCTATTTCTTCCTCTGCTGTGGGCCATGATAATCTGTGTTCGAGAATGATAATACCCATTATTTCAGAGCTGCTCCCCATCCTCACTCATATTGTTAATTTTTCTCTTTTCTCTGGTGTATTTCCGTCGGCCTGGAAACAGGCTCACATAATACCACTTCCTAAAGTCAGCAGTCCTACTTCCTTATCCCACTTTAGACCCATCTCCATTCTTCCTTTCCTCTCTAAAGTTCTCGAACACATTATCATGGCCAAATTTCAAAATATCTATCGTCTAATGCTCTTATTTCTCCATTTCAATCTGGCTTTCGTACTGGCCACAGTACTGTTACTGCGCTCCTGAAGGTTACTGACGATATCCGCTGGGCTATGGACAATAAATCTCTGACTGTTTTAGTTTTACTTGACTTTAGTTGTGCGTTCAACTCAGTGGATTTCGACATCCTTCTTGGCGTCCTTCAATCTTTTAACTTCTCTGCTTCTACGTTAGCCTGGTTTGACTCGTATCTTCGAGGTCGCTCTCAGTGTGTCCGCCAAGCTCTCAGTGTGCTGGCTGATGCGGAATCCGCGATCATTGCCATGAATCATGACCTGGAAAGAATTTTTCAATGGGCAAAATCGTACGGATTAGAGATAAACCCTGCTAAGTCACAGGCCATGATCATTGGCAGCAGATATTATCGCAATGCAATTGTCCTGTCATCATTGACTGGCCTGTTGGTCTAGTGGTTAGTGACCCTAACTGCTATGCCGGAGGTCGTGGGTTCGATTCCCACCCAGGACAAATGTTTGTGTGATGAGCACGATCATTTGTTCTGTGTCTGGGTGTAATTTATCTATGATATGTATGTATTTAGAAATATATAAGTATGTTTATCAGTTGTCTAGTACCCATAACACAAGCTCTGCTTAGCTTGGGACTAGATGGCGTTGTGTGATAGTTGTGGAATAATATTATATATATTATTATTATTTATATTATCATTGCCTCCTTTGTCTCTGGGCTGCTCGACAATTGCCTATGCCGAAACAGCTAAGGATCTTGGTGTCTTAATTGACAGCAATCTCTCTTGGCGAGCTCAAGTGAATGAGGTTAGTCGTAAGGTGCACTTTTCTTTTCACTCGCTTAAATCCTTACAGAGCTTCTTACCTTTTAAAACCAAAATTTACTTGGCTCAAACTCTGATACAGCCGATCATTGATTACGCTGATGCCTGCTATTTGGATGCCACCGAGGAGCTATTAAATAAACTTGAGCGCCTGCAAAATCTTTGTATCCGTTTTGTGTTTGGTCTGAGGAAATATGACCATGTCTCTCACTTCCGCAAGGAACTCAAGTGGCTTCCTATCCGTCTTCGCCGGAACACTCGGATATTATGTCTCCTTTACAACATCCTTCATAACCCTGCATATCCCAGCTACCTTCGCGATCGTTTTTCCTTTACCCGTCCCTCTGATGCTCTGTGTAGATCCCACCTTAGGCATCATCTTAATTTCCCATCCCATAAAACTGAATCCTTTTCTTACTCTTTCTCTGTTCACGCAGTACGTCTGTGGAACTCACTTCTGCCTAACATTCTAGACTCTAAATCTTTGTATATTTTCAAAAACAAGTTAGAGAACATTACCTCTCCTCTATACTGTAATATTCTGTATACAGGAAAAGTTTTTAACCAGTGCGTAAATTTGTTTTGGTAGTTCAGTGTCAGTAATAGAAAACACTTCCGTGTTTAGTTAAAAAAAAAAAAAAAAAAATTTCATCCTTATCCGAGTTTGAAATAAGCAAAACATGGACATAATCTATTCGCCATACTATCAATGAAAACTCGCGGCCGCCGCCCGGGCGCATGGCTGGGGTGAGGGGGTGGGGAATGCGCTAGCGCCGCCGGGCCGCCGGCGGCCGCCCGCCCGCCCGCCGTCAGTACGTTCCACGCGCAATTGGTGTCCTGACGTCCGAGCGTTCTTACCCCGCGCAACCCCTGCGCCCTGCAGTTGCCGCGTACTCGCGTCGTATCAATCACGATGTCAAACTTTACTCACCGCGAATACTACGAAATGGTGCGAGTGTATTTATTAAGCAACGAGAATCTACGAGCAGCTCGAAGAAGGTATGAGAGGGAGAGCGTACGTCGTATGCGAGCCCAGGGGATCCGTAACCCCGCCGTCCCTAATGAAAGGACCATTCTAGCAGCCAATCAGAGGCTGCTTGATCACGGCCAGTTTACGACCCCGAATCATGCACAAGGATCTGGCAGACCTCGACTGGCGATCGAAGTCGAAGAAACCATTTTTGATTTTTTTGAGAGGGATCCTAGAGCCAGTACCTACGACGCGGCACGTCGCTTCGGTGTGAGTCAACACGCGGTGTGGAAGCTGCTTAATACAGCCGGACTCCACCCGTATCACTTCCAGCCGGTACAGCAACTCCACGACCCAGACCCAGCACCACGTCGAGCCCTATGCGATTGGCTTCTCAATCATCCTGATGTCAACATCTTGTGGACTGATGAGGCCTTGTTCACACGTGTAGGACTGTACAATGTACATAATGAGCATTGGTGGTCATTTAATAACCCCCACTTGGTACGAGAGACGCATCACCAAGTACGTTTTAGTGCTAACGTATGGGCGGAGATTATTAAAAATAAAATAATAGGACCCATTTTTATCGACGGCGGCGCCTTGACTGGGCCACGTTATTTAGAAATGCTGGAAACGACCATCGAACAGTTAATTGAAGAAGTCCCAGTGAGCTACCTAAATAACTTCTTCTACCAGCACGACGGCGCTCCACCACATTACGCGATAAGTGTCCGTAATTATCTGAACCAAAAGTACGGGGAAAATTGGATCGGTCGTGGCGGCCCCGTACCGTGGCCGGCTAGGTCTCCAGACCTTACTCCTTGCGATTTTTTTCTTTGGGGAGAAATTAAACGCCGGGTGTATGTAGAGGAGGCCCAAAGCCTAGATGACTTAAGATTAAAAATAATAAACGCTTTTGATGAAGTGAAAAGTGAAAGTACAGTGCTAAACAAACTAAATGCAAATTTATTAAAACGTGCACGTTTATGCCTGGAAAGAGGAGGACTTCATTTTGAACAATTGTTAAAATACTGTGATTAGTGACATGTGGGGGTAAGCGGTTTAATTTCTTATGAACAATTTTAGTGTGTAGGTTATTTTTGATTGAACATTATTGTAAATACAAGTTGATTCCAATTTTTTAAATACGCCATAATGCAATGGTTTCAATTAAATGTTTTCATGTTTATGTTGCATACCTATCTTAGTGCTTCATTCAAGTTTATTATTATGCATTTTGATGGTCCTAAGCCCATGAAAGTATGAAGGAAAAGTTGGAATTACGTTAACAAGTAACTTCATATCGCAGTCCAAACTAAAAAAGGTCAGTAACCGCACCGCGTAGGTAAGTCGTCGCAGCGGCGAGCGAGCGCCGACTCAGCTGATACCTACGCACGCGCCGACTCAGCTGATACCTACGCTGCGCCGCGCGCCGCCCGATGAGTGACAATAAAATATGGTTTTTAAGTAAACTTGTTTCGTAAGCGATAACTTTTTTTTTAGTACTAAGACATATCAAAATAAAATATACGTGTTTAATAAAACGTGTTGAAGTTTATTATGGCAAAATTTACGCACTGGTTAAAAACTTTTCCTGTATATTTATGTTTATACATTATAATAATATGTATATATTCATATTATAAGTGTTCTTTTTTATATGTTTATATATTTGTATGTATGTTTATTTTATATCGATACATTTTTTTTTTCTCTCTTAATTCTAGTTTGTTTGTCTTTTCTACACACTGTGTCTATATTTCTAATCCAACTCTCCTCTCGCAGGTCTGCTGGAAGAAATTTCCTTAGAAATAAGCAGTACCTTTGTGCTCTTCTATTTTTTATATATTTTCCTTTTTTTGTATTTTGTGTGTACATAAATAAATAAATAAAAAATAGAAGGAGTTTTTTTCCAAAACAATTAAGTTTGAATTGCTGAAAACTGAAGCTGACATATCACTTGAAAGATGCGTGGAGGTTGCTCGCACAGTGGAAGCTGAACTGATGCACACTAACAATTGAAGTGAGCTAATGCAAACTAAAAAGTCAAATGTAGAGACGGAAACTTATTATTAAACGGTTTTATTTATTATTCTTGGGTCAAATTTAGTAATTCAAATTTCACCCTCTTCCTGTCAACCGATTAATCTGAAATTTTGTATACACTTTGGATTTTGGTGACAATACAATTATGTTTATTCATTATCATTATAAATTCAAGATGGCCGCCGCTACAAAATGGCGGATAATTTATGTTTTATTAATCCCATCAATATGGGTATCAAATGAAAGGGCTCAACAAGCAGAATACAATATACTATAAAAAATTGAAATACAAGAACGGTTTTATGTTAAACATATATTGCAATGTTTAAGATAAATGTACTAAAAACCAAAAAATAATAAAATAGATTTTATTTTAGTCTAGTCTATGCATATGTTTATAATTCCCACGACTGTATCTATTTTATTATTTTTTGGTTTTTAGTACATTTATCTTAAACATTGCAATGTATGTTTAACATAAAACCGTTTAACTTAAAAAGTTTTTTTACCTATTTTAACCAGAAAAAGACAAAACCAGTATACAAGGTGTTGATTTGCATCCTAGTCAAATTCAAGGACGTAATTATGCTAATGATTCTCGACCCAAATCAACAATAAAATGGGTAGGTATTTTTTTATTTATTTTTCTTATTTGCGGAAATCCGTAAGTGTAAACCAGCCGTATTTAAATGCGGCCTGTCTGTTACTAGCCCTATAACCGCGCTTTTACACACAAACAAAAGCAAACAATACATACACAACGCCTACGCAACGTTCATTCAATAAATTCGTAGGTAATCAATCCTACCCCAATCACGGTGCGCGCACGCTCCTAGCCGCGCCCCCGCGGCTCTGGAACTAACAGTGTGTTTGATGTCGCCGAAGCGTGCGGGTGCTTTGCGAATTTCGCTTCTCGGTACATCGTTGAGACGTAGGTACAAAGTGCAAGATGACGGACAACTATTCAAATGTCGAGTTGGTGGAGATGGTCCGTCTGTATGCCATCAGTGGAGACAGCCTACGACGAGCCATCCAGATGTTCACCGAAATGTTTCCCGATCGGGAACTCCCATCACAGAGCGTCATGCTGGCTGCTACGCAAAGACTGCGGGATCATAGGCAGTTTGACGTTCCGCGGCATGCTCAAGCTCGCGGCAGCGTAGGCCTGCCTGTCGCCTTGCAAGAAGATATCCTGGAGTACTTCCAGCGAGACCCACGAGCAAGCACGCGGGAGGCTGGTCAACACTTTGGAGTGCACCACACCACAGTGTGGCGCCTACTGAAGCGTGAACTGCAACACCCGTTCCACTACCGCAAGGCACAAGACATTCACCCAGGTGATAATGCCGTGCGGATTACATTTTGTCGCTGGTTGCTGGAACACCAAGACGCCAACATCCTGTGGACGGACGAGTGTTTATTTACTCGAGTTGGCGTCTACAATGTTCATAACGAACATTGGTGGGCTCACCGCTACCATAACCCGCACGTAACCAAACAGCATGCGTTCCAAGTGCGGTTTGGACTGAATGTGTGGGCTGGCATAATAGGGGAACATGCGCTTGGACCCTACTTCATTGATGGGTACCTCAACAGTGCCAAATACCTGGAGCTGTTGCGTCACGTTGTCGAGGATATGTTGGGTTTACACGGAGGAAGTGACAAGTGTAACAGAATTACGTGCAAGGATCATTAGTGCTTTCGACACTTTAAAAACGAATGTGTTAGTGTTACGTAAGGTGAAGGAAAACCAGCTACGTCGTGCAGTCGTGCTCGATTGTGCGAGGAGTGTGATGGTGGCCACTTTGAACAATACCTCCGGGTAACTTAAGTAGGTAGGTACTTAATTTATTTATTTGTACATTTTGTAAATACGTTGTTAGCTTAATCAATTTTATTAGTGTAAATAAGTTGATTTCAAATTTTTAACTACGCCAATAATACCTAAGAGTCGAAAGTATCACCACGTAGGTACATACACTTATTAGCACGTCTTTCCATTTCCATCAAACGTAGAAAACATTTTTAGACTTAGTGGATCGGTACACCAACTAAGGTAGGTATTATTGCCGGTCCTAAGCCCGTTAAGTAGGAAAGAAAATTTCAAATCAACCAATTTAATCCACAAATAAAAACAAAATCACTACGAAAACTTTAGGTTGAAGGATAAAGCAAAACTAACATTTTATTAATCATCTGATATCAGGTCAGTGAACTTTTCTTTGGCGCACTAGTATTACTGTCATTAGTAAGATTTCCGTATTGAAATGATGCTCAAAAATGAGTTAATCCACAAATAAAAACAAAATCACTACCTACGAAAACTTTAGGTTGAAGGATAAAGCAAAACTAACATTTTATTAATCATCTGATATCAGGTCAGTGAACTTTTCTTTGGCGACTAGTATTACTGTCATTAGTAAGATTAATCCGTATTCCAATGATGCTCAAAAATTAGTTAGTTATTAAGCGAAATTTATGACAATAATGTAGGTGGTTTTCGAAATAAAATTAGGTAAAATGATTGCTACCGGTCATGGCTCGGTCGCGCTCGAGCGCACGCGGCTTGCATTTCGTAGGTAAGACGTCGACACTCACGCACACTCACACAGCTCAGCTGCATTGTAGCTGTGTGCGTAGTCGGGTGATTCTGTTTTATTTGTATTGAATTAAGGGTTTAATTCTGAAATACTGTTAAATTTCAACAACAAAAAAAAAGCAGCGCTTATTAGTTATTAGCCGCTACCGTACTTCAATTGATTATTTATGTCTTTTATGACAACCTCCTGAAATTTGACGAGGATGCAAATCAACACCTTGTATAAACAAAATAAAACTAACAGAGAACAAACATCCGTCATATGTTATTGTTGTGGAAAAAACAATCACAAAAAATCAGAGTGTAGTTTGAACAAGAAATATTGCTCAGAATGTGGACAGCAGGGGCATATTTTTAAGATGTGCTCAAAGAAAAAACGGCTTCGACAAACAAATATATTGGAAGTTGATTCAACAGAAAAAGGAAATAATGGTGATGTAGAAGAGGATATTAAGATTTTGTATAGTGAACAGGACACTTATACTGTAAATAGTGTAAGTAGAGTACCTCCTCATTATTTAGCACTTAATGTTAATGGACAAGATATATCTTTTCTACTAGATACTGGTTCAGATGTTACAGTTATCTCAATGACAGATAAAGATAAATATTTAAATTCATTTAAAATAGAAAACTGCTATGTATTATTTAAAAATTTTGATCAGACAATTACACAACCTCTAGGTATGATACAAAATGTAACTGTTAAATATCGAGGATTTTATAAAAAGTTAAATATTTATGTTGTAAAAACCAAAGTTCCAAGGGTAATTGGAAGAGATTGGCTGAACGAATTAAAGTTATGGCCTCCTAAATTGCAGTATAATTTAGAAATTGGAACTAATATGGTACAAAATATTACAGATGCACAACACCTGGTAAAGAATCAGTTCGCAGAGATATTTAGCCCGGGTTGGGGAAACTTCAAAGGTGAGGAAATAATATTGAAATTAAAACCAAACACCATACCGAAGCGCTTACCGGTACGGCGAGTACCATTTGCGTTACGTGAAAAAGTAAACAATGAAGTGCAAAGATTGATAAAAAATGGTCGACTAAGTATCGTTGAACAAAGTGAATGGGGTACACCAGTTGTTCCAATTATGAAACCAGATGGCTCAGTTCGTCTGTGTGGTGATTACAAACTAACAGTCAATCCCTTTTTAGAGCCCGATCATTTTCCACTTCCACATGTTGATGACATTTTGAACAAACTCAAACATGGCGAATATTACTGCGAACTGGATTTAAAGGAAGCATATTTACAGGCTGCTATTAGTGAAGAAAGTAAAGATTGCAATACAATAGTGACAGAGGTTGGTACTTTTAAGTATAATTACCTTCCCTATGGAGTTAGCACAGGACCTGGTTCTTTTCAGAGATTAATGACTAAAAAGCTGGATAAGATTCCCAACACTATTGTATTTATAGATAATATCTATATAAAAGGAAAAAACTTAAATGAAACTCTTGATACTTTAGTTAAGGTTTTAAGTAGACTTCAAGAAAGTGAATTTAAGTTAAAATTAGAGAAATGTAAGCTATTTACCTAGTTTAGATGTATTTGGTTTTCGTGTAAACAAAAATGGTATCAGTGTTATAAAATCAAATATTGATCCTTTATTAAAAGCTAAAGCACCAACTAATTTGACATTACTGAAATCATTTTTGGGTAAAATAAACTATTATTCACGGTTCTTAGAAAATATGGCAACAGTTTTAACACCTTTATGGGCATTTTCATTTTAAATGGCGCAGGTGGTTTTTTGGTTGTCCCATGACAACAAAATTATAAAAAAAAAATTGGAAACATTTTTTTTAAGAAAAAGCGTATTGTAGCATAAATTAGTCGATTCACTAAAAACCGACTAATTCTAAAAAGTTGTCACCTCACTAAATTATAGGTACAACCCTAAATGTTCTGTAATGTCACAATGGAGGGAGAACGTCGCTCAGGACCTCCTTTAAAAACGGCTGCACGCATAGGTTCTTCCCTTTTTACATCAAGCGAGCAGCCTACTAGATAAGTCCCCAGTTATTGGGTAAGTGAACTCCGCCATTGTGTTCTTTTGCTGCTAAATTTATGTCCCGGCAAGCCATATCTATTTGTAATCTTTGTGTTTATTTAACATGGCTGCCGGCAATGTATTCTGTATTAAATATTAATTAGCACCTAGCTATTCACTATGCACATGTGCTCTAATTAGTTATATGGTTCTCCGCATGGCATGCATCCTATTCTATTCTCTATAAACTAAATCATGCTCATCCATGCTGTATCATAAACCGGCGACGCGAGTCAACGCAATGAGAACCACGTGGCGATGTGACGCCACGCCTTACCTTTAGTCTATCAACTATTCACCTATCACCTAATCACTGTAAACCACTGCGATGTGTGAGTACCCATCTTCCATCTTCTTCACTGCCTTGAGCTTGCCGCATCTAACGCATGGCTGGGACACGCACATCGTAGGGGCTTACAGGAACCATCTTGGAGCTCAAGCGTCCCCTTGGCGCTGTTTCAGGGTTCCTAGCGCTGGCTAGCCAACTATGGCTGCTTCGCTCACGCTGCACTGTTCTGCTGCTCTGCTGTGCTCCCGCGCATCTACCAACGCGGTGAGAAGCACGCATCTGCACGGCCGCCCTACCGCGTGCCGCTTCTAAACTGTGACGCCTACGCGTCCGGCACAAGACGACGGCGTGGCCGTGTAGACAGCGGCCTGCCGCCGCTACCTACTGGCCGTCTGCGCTGCCGCTACCTGCCTACCACCAACGCTGCCTAGGGCTAGTTGCCCTGAGCCCGCTGCCCACCTGGTCGACCGCCCTGCCGCGCGTCCCTACCGGCGCGTGAGGCCGCCTGACCCGGCCTACCTACCGTGCATGGTGATCGCCCTGCCGCGCGTCCCTACCGACGCGTGAGGCCGCCTGACCCGGCCTACCTACCGTGCGTGGCGATCGCCCTGCCGCGCGTCCCTGCCGACGCGTGAGGCCGCCAGACCCGGCCTACCTACCGTGCGTGGCGATCGACGTCTTCTGGTTGCTCAGGGCAGTACCGTTTTCCTACCTTCAGTGACAGTGCGTGACCTTAGACCCTAGAACCTTAGACCCTAGAACCTATTTTGTAAGTGTAGTGCAAAAGTAAATGTATAACTAAGTCATACTTGTCTCATTTCTCCTACCACTAAAAGCACTACGCAACAGTGGCGCCCACTCGGTAGTCTCTAAGGTTCTCGCACTGGTCTCTTTCTCCTACGCTCAGCATCGTTGTGGTATTTTAAATAATTTTGTTGTGAAAAATATTCAAAAATGTTATTCTTCTACCTTCAACTTTTACTAAATTGGAAAATCTAATACTTAAATTTGTTAATCTTCTACCTTAAACTATTATTAAATTGTAAATTACAATTCTAAACTAACAATAATCCATCGCGTTGCTGAATGTACCTACTATATTAATTGGTGTGTGTTGTGTATTGTGTTGTCATCCTCTCACTGTGGCCAAGACACCTTTAGCCATCAGTAGATCGGTCTTATGAGTCTGTTTGACCGGCAGTGAGAAAACCCTATCCTTTGTTATACCACCTCACTGTGGCCAAGACACCTTTAGCCATCAGTTGATCGATCCTGTGAGTCTGCAGGTCGGCAGTGAGATCCTACCCACTATCCGTCTGTTGCCCTTAGGTCCTACGGCACAGATATCCTGGTACTACATAGTCTAAATTAAACTTATTGTCAACAAAAGAACACAATGTCTTCTCATAAGATTAACTTCATCTATCTAAGAAAGGCTGAGTTGACCCGTAGGCCTAGCTAGCTAGTGTTTGATCCATACAGGGTCAAACGATGCCAAGGGTAAAATACTACGACATCTATCAACAACTAGTCGTAGAAGGTCAACTTGTACCTTAGATTAGTCCTAAACTAGTCTATGGCGTGCAGGAAAATCTGCATCCGCCAACTACCTACACTAACTTTAACATAGTTATTGCTATTATTGTGGCATACAACACGTCCACAGAGGTTTATCTAATTGCTTCTGGGCTGCATGGTTGTAAGCTACATACCTTAAATTCTGTACCTAACTAGCTACACACACACACACTCATTACATACTGCTGTCACACTCTTATTGTGCTTATTAAACGTGTAAGCACCTTTCTGTTAAAACGGCGTTGCCATAGAGGGTATTGAGGATCCCAAGGGATGAGTAATTATTTTGTAGCAGAATATGCCCTATGGTACACTACCCTTAGTTTTTGTGTTGTAATTATCAAGTTCCAACAAGATCATCTTAAAGACAGTTCCTACACATAGGTGACTGCAATCATACCGTACATTCTATGTGCATATTACACATGTAAGCACCTTCTGTCGCTTAAAACACTCACTGCCATAGTGCATGCTGTGGTCATTATGGAGTGTATTTATTTTCTTAGATAGCAGAGTAGGTCATTAGTTAACTACTAAAAAACAATTGTGTTGATTGTGTTACTATAAACACTAACAAGTCTGCACTTTCATGAAAAGTAACTGCAAAGTTGAAATTGCAGGCATTGTCCTACCCTAGAATAGGATAACTTAAAACTTAATTAGGTATAACTAGAATTTAAAACTTAATATAGTAGAACTATAACTATAGCATTCAAACACTAGGCTCTAAACCAGTGTCTAAAACATTCATGACCTAGTTCATGGATATTCTAACAACTGTAGGCCTAAGCCACAGTTGGACCTCATCTCGGCCTACCCCGTTGATAGAGGACTACTAAAAGTGCTAATGGCGCTAAACCGTAGCACCCTTTTCCCCATACCAATGGCCCTACACCATTGGTACTCTAACAGCTGTTGACCAAAGTCACAGTTGGACCTCATCTCGGCCTACCCCGTTGATAGAGGACTATTAATTGTGCTAATGGCCGACGCCTTAGTACCTAACTTTATCATGGCTAACCATTGATAAACACACACTACAACTGTTAGTTAGTTGGATCTTCTACCGCCTACACGGTAGCAAGACTAGCACTTCTGGCTCTAAACCAGGTGTTTTCTAACTATGAGCGGATTGCAACTCAATAAACAAGCCCTAACAGCTACCTAAATACATATCTAACCTATCAAAAATCTAATACTCGCTGTAATCTAAACACTAGTTACAACTACATACACACTATTAATCTATAAAGTCTTGTATACAAACTAACTTCAGTAAATAAATGCCATTTGATTGTTGATAAACACATTCTGTAAACCTCTCATAAAGGTCACGTAATCCTTACACACAATTGATAACTAAACTTTAGACCATAACGTTAACGACTTCTACAACTTAACTTAACGCTTAATTCATAACCAAGCATGTTAAACAAATAAATTTAACCTATAATGCTGATAAATGTCATATCTAACCTAACTTAACAAGTGTCATCGACTTATAAAATTTTATTCAACTTTGACGTTTGACACTTACCTTGGATATTAGCCTTTTTGCTTGTCAATATTTTATCGTTCAGAAATTATAAATTCTTCACTATGGACTCTGACTAAAAATTATACAACAATAAAATGTGGCATAGACATAGAACATTGTCAAAACATAAATCAATTAAAGATTTTAAAACTTTAACAATTCTTTTTAAATGCATGTTTTTTAATATAAACTATTACTATTTAAATTGCATGTTTTCTTTTTCTTGATATTAAATCATGAATAAAAAGACTTAACATCTTCATGCTCGGATTACACACTTATACAAGGTACATCACTCACTTGACAGTGTTGTACTCTAACTTCTACACTTCATACTAGTATTCAGCAATCAATGGTGATCTTTAATTTTGTTTCTAAATATAACAGAACCTACACTATACACATTACCCTGCAATTTAACACCTCGGTGACCTGACCCCCAAGGAGATACACTTGCTCTATCTTGTGTTTTTCCGACTGACTGTCTTGAGTTAAGCTACTCTAAATTAGTTTACCTCTTGTGTGTTTAGTAAGTCACTGACTTAGGACTACATTCAAGTCAGTGACGGACTTTGATTGATGGATGTTTGATGATGAATATTTGATAGATGGGATGGAAGCACACGAATGAGATGTATGTACGTACAGGTAGTCAGTCTAAGTGGTTTAGGCCTTCTAGCGGATTTCCCCTAGGGAAAATCCTTTCTTTGCAGGCGGGGTACTGTAGCATAAATTAGTCGATTCACTAAAAACCGACTAATTCTAAAAAGTTGTCACCTCACTAAATTATAGGTACAACCCTAAATGTTCTGTAATGTCACAATGGAGGGAGAACGTCGCTCAGGACCTCCTTTAAAAACGGCTGCACGCATAGGTTCTTCCCTTTTTACATCAAGCGAGCAGCCTACTAGATAAGTCCCCAGTTATTGGGTAAGTGAACTCCGCCATTGTGTTCTTTTGCTGCTAAATTTATGTCCCGGCAAGCCATATCTATTTGTAATCTTTGTGTCTATTTAACATGGCTGCCGGCAATGTATTCTGTATTAAATATTAATTAGCACCTAGCTATTCACTATGCACATGTGCTCTAATTAGTTATATGGTTCTCCGCATGGCATGCATCCTATTCTATTCTCTATAAACTAAATCATGCTCATCCATGCTGTATCATAAACCGGCGACGCGAGTCAACGCAATGAGAACCACGTGGCGATGTGACGCCACGCCTTACCTTTAGTCTATCAACTATTCACCTATCACCTAATCACTGTAAACCACTGCGATGTGTGAGTACCCATCTTCCATCTTCTTCACTGCCTTGAGCTTGCCGCATCTAACGCATGGCTGGGACACGCACATCGTAGGGGCTTACAGGAACCATCTTGGAGCTCAAGCGTCCCCTTGGCGCTGTTTCAGGGTTCCTAGCGCTGGCTAGCCAACTATGGCTGCTTCGCTCACGCTGCACTGTTCTGCTGCTCTGCTGTGCTCCCGCGCATCTACCAACGCGGTGAGAAGCACGCATCTGCACGGCCGCCCTACCGCGTGCCGCTTCTAAACTGTGACGCCTACGCGTCCGGCACAAGACGACGGCGTGGCCGTGTAGACAGCGGCCTGCCGCCGCTACCTACTGGCCGTCTGCGCTGCCGCTACCTGCCTACCACCAACGCTGCCTAGGGCTAGTTGCCCTGAGCCCGCTGCCCACCTGGTCGACCGCCCTGCCGCGCGTCCCTACCGGCGCGTGAGGCCGCCTGACCCGGCCTACCTACCGTGCATGGTGATCGCCCTGCCGCGCGTCCCTACCGACGCGTGAGGCCGCCTGACCCGGCCTACCTACCGTGCGTGGCGATCGCCCTGCCGCGCGTCCCTGCCGACGCGTGAGGCCGCCAGACCCGGCCTACCTACCGTGCGTGGCGATCGACGTCTTCTGGTTGCTCAGGGCAGTACCGTTTTCCTACCTTCAGTGACAGTGCGTGACCTTAGACCCTAGAACCTTAGACCCTAGAACCTATTTTGTAAGTGTAGTGCAAAAGTAAATGTATAACTAAGTCATACTTGTCTCATTTCTCCTACCACTAAAAGCACTACGCCACAGTATGTGCACTGAAGGTATATTTATATATATATGGATTAGTTTTATTGGTTCCTGAGAGAACACTTTTACAATTTTATTTTAATTAATAATGTTTCGAAAAGGTGTAAAATCATGAAGTCCCAATGACAGTATGCATTATTGTATTTAATTTTTTTGATATTTTTTGTACGTCAACTCGTGTAGCGACAGTTTGATTTTATTGTTAGATAGATAATTTATCATTTAAACTAAGCATTTCAGGGCAGTTATTAAAAACAATATTTAATAAATTATTTAAAACCTGTCTTACGAATTCGCGACTACCGGACTTGTCCGGTTAGTGACATGCTTTTTACTATTTAAAATACACAATATCGTGCAAATTCGGTTTTCATGGCAACTCTGGGTACAAATGTCAAAGTTTGGAACGCCATTTTGTAGTCAGTCACGCAAGGTGTCCAGCTAGTGCAGTACGTTTCGCGGCACAAAAAGTTTGGTCAAAGAAAATCTATTGAGGTTAGTAACGTTTTTTTACGTAAATATAAAGTTTGTCTTTATTTCTTTTTTAACTGTACATAACTTAAACACTGCTGAAGGCATAAAAGTAAGATTTTATTGGTTTGTGATAATATTGTTTGAGTATTTTAATTTCGTTTCAAAATGATCGACATTCGTCACGTCCTGTTAGTAACCGTTACTATAGGATGGACAAAAAATGTTACGAAACAGACATGTAAAGCTTAGAACTCATGAATTAAACTGTCGAAATTTATTTATTGATGACCACGGTTAGATTCTTTAAATATATTCCTTATATTTTAAATGTCGGTTCGTAAGTTTGAATATTTGAAACTCAATCCCGCAGAAGCGGGTGTTCGGATTTGGATGAAATTTGGCACCTAGATAGGTTTTTATTACGATATTTTTTAGGAAAACCTGGTTTAACGCGGGCAAAGTTGTGGGGCGGTAAGTTAATAGTTATAGTACATTTGCGTTAAGAATGCATTGAGTGATCATTGTCCATCGGCCTAGCCCCGCCCCCCAAACCAATTTTAAACTTTTAAGTGTATTTTTATAAATTCATTAAACTTTCTCTTTTAAAATATAATTTGATTAAATTTAACACAACTGTGAATACACTTTTATCTTGCAGTTGCACTGATGACTCACTGCATTCTTAACGCGAACGAACTACCTACATATAAACGATGATTAAGATACTCGATGTACCAAATAAATGTTTTCAAGTTTTTTACAAAATGTTTTATTAAAATACATATTTAATATATGCATTTCTATTTAATTTGATCTATGTATTTACATACACATTTCATAGAAGAACTAACATTTTATACGATTTAAACCTTACAGTGAGCACTATTCTTAACAATTCTGTTTCGTCACGTCACATGTCCCTTTAGTAACAGTCCCAAAATATTTTTGTCGTTTTTTATTTTTATTTTTTTAAATATTATGTGGAATATTATTATTAAAATATTATAAATAAAGAAAAAAAAGTACATAAACACTATATTCCAAGTTTATTATTCCTTGACTGATCAAATAAGTTACACGAAAATTAAAACTTGCATTTGGTCAAAATGTTACGATACAGACCAAATTGTTAAATTTTAAATAAAGATAAATATCTATTGACTAAGTAGTAATATTTAATTTCATTAATTGATATCATAAACTTATACTGAGCGTTTTTCTCATTTAATTTCCAGCAGTTTATTTGTTATCGCGATTTGATTTTTGTTACTAAAAAGACATTTTTAGCCTGACTTACTTTAAAAAAATAATTTTAGAAAATAAAATACAGATTTCTGCACTTAATTATTACATTTAATCATAACATAAATATATTTTTTACAATAATTCAAAATTCAAAGTGTCCTAAAACAATAATAATTTAAAAGGTTGTTTTTTAAAACCTGCGCCATTTAAAATGAAAATGCCCTTATGATTGTACAAAGAAAGATAGATTTAAATGGTCACCAGAATGTGAAAAAGCTTTTCAAATAATAAAAGAAAAATTGGCATCTGCTAAAAATTTAAGACATTATGACCAACATCTACCACTGATTATGACATGTGATGCATCAGAAACTTGTCTGGGAGCAGTTTTATCTAATATAGATAAAAACGTTATTGTTAAACCAATCTGTCATGCTAGCAAAAAACTGAGTGAAGTGGAACAGAAATATTCCACCATTGATAAATAGGCAATGGCAATAATTTTTGGAATAACAAAATTTTATAATTACATCTATGGGCGATTTTTTGAATTAGAGACATAATGCAGCGTTGGTACGAATTTTTGGACCAAATAAAAGTATACCAAAAATGGCTGCAAAAAGATTACATTATGCAATTATTTTTGTCAGCATTTAATTATAAAGTTAGGCATATTAAAACTACTTCAAATCCAGCAGATTATATGTCAAGAACAGTGGAAGATTGCACAAAAAATAAAATGGAATCTCCATTTCAACCAAACAGTACTAAAACAGATTATAGCTTTGACTGTTACATTAATGATTAAAAACTAGAAACAATAAATTGGAGAAATATAAAAAATGAATCGAAAACAGACTTAATATTATCAAAAGTCATAAGGTACATTGCAGATGGCTGGCCAGATAAAAAGAATATATCAAAAGAAATATTGCCATACTATAACCGTAAAAATGAAATAACAGTAGACAGGGGTTGCATATTTTGGGGGTATCGCATAGTAATTCCACTAGTAATTAGAGAAGCTGTTTTGTCTGAATTGCACAAGTCATTTTGGAATAGTTCGTATGAAAGAAATAGCACGTTCATACATCTGGTGGCCCAATCTAGACTCGGAAATTGATAATGTAACAAAAAGGTGTACAGTGTGTTTACAAAATAGTAAAACTCCTGCTAAAATTCAGAAACCATGGCCAATACCACCGTCTTCTTGGTATAGAATTCATGCAGATTTTATTGGACCATTTTACAATAAAATGTATTTAGTAGTTGTTGATAGTTATTCAAAATGGCCAGAAGCTTTTGAAATGTCAAATATTACCAGTACTCGCACTATTGAAGTTTTTAAAAATTTATTCACTCGATTTGGTTACCCAGCACATTTAGTGACTGATAATGGTCGAACGTTTATAAGTTCAGATTTTGAGGATTTCTGTAAGACATATCAAATTAAACACACATTCACTCCACCTTATCACCCTGCAACTAATGGTGCGGCAGAGAGGTTTGTGGAAACTTTAAAATCAGCTGTAACTAAAATAAAAGTGGCTGCAGCTTGATCTCAGCCATCAACTTGTTTCTGTTCGATTATAAAAGTACACCACAGCGTACTACTGGGGTGTCTCCAGCTCGGCTCATGCTAGGGAGAGAAATCAGGAACAGATTCAGTTTATTACGCCCACCTCCATTGTCTGACACTGTTCAGGAAGTAGTAGACAAAAGAGATCGAGGAAAAAGGGATATTAAATGGGAAATAGGTCAAAAGGTTATGGTTAGAGACTATAGAAAAGGCAGAAGGCCATGGGTTTTAGGAATAATTTTAGAAGACTCAATACCAGGGGTTACCTATATAGTTGATGTAGAAGGTCAAAGATGGAAACGTCATGTTAACCAAATTGTAACTTGCTCAGAGTCAGTAGATACATGTTAATATAATGTAGTTGTTTAATTTAAATTAGGATTACAGTTTTTGTTATTTTCTAACCAATATTGTTAAAAATAAGTGCGGGAGAGTGTGAGATCATGAACGCAGTTTTACCTTAATGGTGCGTTCACCTTACTCACTCGCACTTATATTGCTTTCTTTTTCTCTCAAAATGTCTGCGGCGTAATGTGTGGTTCTGTGTTGAATAAACATCTATTAATAAATTAGAGAGTTTATTTGAGATACAACAGCGCGAATGTGCTACAACTACAAAATTCAAATGTGCCAACTACGTCAAAGTCCAATTCTGATATTATGACAAATTGTATAAGTAATACCAACATACAAAACGTAAATTCCCGTATAGTATTACAGAATCAACCTATGACTAAATATCAAAAAAGAAAACTTACACCAAACGAAAAAAAAGGTTAGATGATCTGTTGATGCTGCTATTTATTTATGATCAGCCTTTTTCAATTTATTTATTTATTTATTTCTTAAGGAAAAACAAACAGTAGCATATTACAGATATATGAGCAGGCTTAAATACTAAAATATGATAAATATGCCACCCACTACGTTTTCCACAGATTACTTTAAGTGTTTAATAGCTAGAGAGACAATTATAATTAGGATTACAACTAAAATAACAGTTCAATCGTCGAAGATAGAGGATTTAAGGCCTTTGTTGAAGGATTTAATCCCGCGTACACCTTACCGAACAGGAAAGTACTCTCAAACAATTATCTACCTGCACTTTACGAGACATGTTTAACAGAAACTAAAGAGAAACTTGAGCGTGAAGCACTCAGTGTTTGTTTAACTTCAGATATTTGGACTTCTATCAACAACGATGCGTATTTAGGACTCACAGCCCACTATATTGATGAGTTTACTTTGAAGTCAGTCTTATTAGAATGCGCACTTCTGAGAGGTTCACATACGGCCGAAAATAACAAAGTACATTTTCTTTACGTATTCTTCAAAATTGGAAACTGAAAGACAAAGTTCTAATCGTTGTCACAGACAATGCTAGTAACATGAAATCTGCTGTCGAAAAAATGGGCTATAGACATTTCGGATGTTAAGTTGTACCTCTGAAAGCACTGCAAACGAAACAATATCAGGAGTAAACACGAAAGTGAAAAGTATTGTAGCACATTACAAACGAAGTATAAAAGCCACTGAAAAGTTACTACTATACCAAAATCAAAACAATATTGCAATCCCAAGAAAGGTACTTCAGGATGTATCTACTAGGTGGAATCCTACTTTAAAGATGTCACAACGCTTTGTGGATTTGGAAAAAGCTATTAAAGCTACAATGGCTTTGACTGACGAGGAATGGGATACCTTGTCAGCCGAAGAATGGCGTATATGTTGCGAGTTATGCACTGTACTCACGCCTTTTGAACAGATAACTGAAGCGATGAGCGGGGAAAAATACGTATCCGGGAGTCAAATACTCATTTTAACTAGAGGTCTGATTTCGGCACTGAATAAAATGCTTCAGGTTACTGAAGACTCAATGGAGGAAGATTTTTCGGACAGTCTTCACGAAATAACTAAAAACCTAATAAGTTCTTTGAGATCGGAGACTGAAAGAAGATTCGCTAATATCGAAGCTAGTAATACGATTGGTGTTTCGACAGTGCTAGTATCCACGATTTAAACTACATGTGTTTAGAAACCAGGTTTACGCAGCTGATATTAAAAAAACAGTAATTGACCTGGTCACTGCCACTATAAATAAAAATTTGCCAGTTCAGCAAAGAGAAGATGTGGAAACCCCTGAAGAACCCGTATCAAAAAAAAAATAAGTTTGATATTTGGGACGAATATGATACCATAGTTAACACAGTGCGCCCTAAAGGTACACCTAGATTGCAGGCAGTGCTGGAAGTACAAGATACCTAGAGTTACCTGTTACGGGAAGACAGCAAGATCCATTAAAATGGTGAAAGACTTTAAAGCATAGGTTTCCTAATTTAGCAGTTTTGGCCAGAAGTCAATTAAATTTTATGGCTACTTCTGTACCCTGTGAGAGGCTCTTTTCTAAAGCAGGAAGTATTATGAACTTTTCTGTGACAACATAAACTTTTTTGGGCTGACGGTGAGCCGCCCCCCTCCCCCCCTGCCCACACCGGGTAGGACAGTCACACCTACCCAAACATTACGACTCCACATACACAACATACACTCGTAACGCGTCGTGTGCTAGGTTAATATAGGCATGACGCGCTGCGACACCAGACACTCGCAACTACACATGCAACCTAACTCACGCGAAGGAACGTGGCAGCGCGCTCTCGAACAGCCGAGCCTATACCGGCGCCCCAACGAGGTGCCTGTTGTCACAGGCACCAAACTGATACCGCGAGCGCACGGACCCTGTCCATATCCCGCCAGCCGCGCCCCCTTGCGGAGGCGCAGCGTCGTCTTACGAGTCAGTGTTAACGTGAAGACGTTCAGTCGGGACTCGAGACGGTACATAATTGTTGTTCATTAATCTAATGTAGGTACCTATATTAGGCAGAAAACTTTAGGTTCTAGCGTTTTTTTTCTTTGGAACGACTTAGTGTAAGAATAGTTATCAACTTTTATCCAATCCTACTTAATATTATAAATGCGAAAGTTTGTGTCAGTTTGTGTTTGTTTATTTACATGCTAAAACGACTGGATAGATTTGGAATGCTATTAGCTGATAAGTATGTAATTTTGACGTTCAGAAAGTGCTGATTCTCAGCCTAATTTTAATAAATGACTTGATTTTTGAGTACTCTGGATACGTATAATACTGCTACAACTCTCTATCTAGGTCCACGCGAACGAACTTGCGGGCGAAAGCTACTCCGTGTAAAAATGTCTTCATGTCTTGTGAAAAGAAAAAGTTTGAGAACTTTTCAAGAGGCAAACGACGAAATTGAAGCAATGAGTGATAGATCAGAAACCGAAACAGATGAGAGTTATGTTCAGTCGAACCGATCGAATCGCAAAAAAAAGAGCGTCTTGCCAGAGAAATCGTTCAACGATATGGCAGGAGCCTTGATGGAGGACGTAACTCTGACTAAATTAAGTTTCGTGTATGTTTAGTTTCTCCTATTAGCGATTTGATTGTTTCAAATATTTAACTAATAATGTTTATTTTTTCATAGAATCTTGGTCAAGACCAAATAAGTGTGATGCCAACAGTCTCTCAAGAAGCAACATTGCCAGACGTCAGTTTGAATGCTCAACATTTCGTTCTTTACAACACGGATAACCAAATACAGCCTGTTGAGGATGGTCAGATTCAACAACTTCAACATGAAGTAAAGTTAATCAAGGAGGACATTCAAACAATCATATCGAACCAAAATTCACTTTATGAAATACAAGCTAACATGTGCTCTAAGTTGTCGGAGATTCAGAATGATTTAAGCTCGTACATCCAAATGACCGTTTCAAGAAAGCAGAAAGAGGTAGAGGTAGCACATGTTATAAGAAATCTAAGAGAACTTGAAGAATTTGAAAGAAACATAACAGATAGTATTTTTCATTTAAAGAAAAAGTAATGACGAAATTTTCCGTAGTATGTACTAAAGGTTTAGGTAAAGGAGGCAAATGCCTATTATTTGATTGATTCTATATTTGATCGGAATTTTTTAAAAGAATGCACGTGGACAGGTTCTTCTAAAGATGAAACTGTTAAAATATGCTTCAAAGCATTTAAGAGGACAATTAAGATATTGTGTTCATGAGACACGCATCGTTCACAAAGACAGACTGTGATAATTTTTTTTAAAGTAATATTGAATAATGTTCGTAAACGCAGTGAAATCAGTCAAAGGATGTCGGCTCCGAAAGTGAGAATAGTAAAAAACAACAAAAAAAACTGTTGCCACCGTACAAGCTGAAGAAGCGGACGATAATGTGTCAGCGGTGCAAAGAGGGGTCGATATTGTAGAAATACACGCCAATAACCCAGCTGCTTCAAAAGAGATAGGTAATGAAGAGATATCAGATTTAGTAAAGTAGTACTTATTTACATTTAGTACCCCAAGTTTCAAGTTTGTCTATGTGCCAAAGAAAGGTTTAGGTATTAATACCACTACCCACGGTATTTATTATAGGTATACAGAGTGTAAGTGTAAACAGTGGCAATCTTTTAAGGGGTCATTGTATTCGTCATTATAAACAACTTTTACTATGAGACCAAACCAGAAATCGCGAAAAAAAAAATCAACTGTTCAGTACATTTATGTTCGCATAATTCGTCAATATGTACGGAACACCAGATTTTTTTTTTCGCGATTACTGGTTTGGTCTATAGTAAAAGTTGTTCATAATGATGAGTACAATGACCTCTTAAAAGATTGCCATTGTTTACAGTTTCTGTTGTATATTCATACTCTTTTATTCAAAAAGTTATGGATATAAGTTCTTTACTCTGTTCGTATCCGAACACAGATTTCAAGGTTTCAGTTTTTATTGCGCTGGCTACATTTTGGAATGTGAGGTTTTTTGGCACTGGCAACAAGTAGATGCGAATATGAGAAGAGAAAAACGAGTGTGCAACGTAAAAAACTGTTTTATAAACGTACATTGATTAAAATAAAGATCATATCAAATTATAGAATTAAAGTGATTAAAAACTATTATCATTTTATTTATGTTCACGCCACGAACATAAATTTGGTTCCGATACCGAAGGAGTTTAGTTCCTGCTAAAAGTGCAAATAACCGCGTGGGTGTGGAGGAGAATTTCCTGCGGTCGTGGCGGAGGGCCTGGAGGATTGTTGAAAAGTCAGTGTTATACATCAGGGCTTCATCTGCTGGCTTGCGGGGCCTTCAAGTACCTATCAAGCGGGGACTCATCAACTTAAAATAAATAAACCCGTGTGGGCGTGGAGGAAAATTTCCTGCGGTCGTGGCGGAGGGCCTGAGGATTGCTGAAAATTCAGAATTTTACATCAGGGCTTCATCTGCTGGCTTGCGGGGCCTTCAAGTGTCAATCGGGGATTAAAACCTTATATAACAGCCTATGAAGCAACCAAAAATTGGTTATAGGCATTTTATTCATTTTGTACTGTGCAAGAAAGAGACGGCAACAAAAGCAAGAATAAGATCAGTTTAATTTTTATTCTGGTTCTGGAACGCAAACAAAATGCAGCTAAAGGAAACTGATCCTTAAATCTATGCGCTAGTTCAACTAAGCAGCGAGTGGCAAGGAAGGCAGAACTTTTTAAACCATATGTAACAGTTTGCAATTGAACACACTGAACAGGACATTCCCTGGATTCGCGCCAAAGAATATTTTGCAACTCACAATATTTTTCATCAAGAAATACTTGTCTATACATAGCCTTAACATCACATAGCAATACATATTTGAATGTTCTCAACAAAGTCAATATGTCAAACAAATCACTTTGGACAACGGGTCCGTTCAACAAAATATCATTTAATGCTAAACCATTTTTTGTTTTTGCACTTCCATCAAACACAGCCCTGACTGGTGTTGTTTTGCTATTAGGATTTACAACAGGATGATGAGGAATAAAGTTTAACTTAGCTATGTCTAGGTCTTTGTTTTTAGTATTTAAGTATTTTGCATGACCTTGCTGTATACAATGTGGAGCAGGACGATTGACATTCCTCTAAACCACGTAAAGAAAGGCATGCTCTTGACCCGTATACAAAAAATCAATCAAATCCAATGACTACTTTAGCCACAGGAAATTATTTTTCATTTTCTTATTTTTCAACATGATGTAGATCGGAGTCCGTAATAATAGGTAAACATTGTAAGGTCAGGAACCTGTGCAAAAACCTACGATTCTATTCTCAACGTCTCAATACGCTTGAAAGACAGAGAAAGGTGTCATACGATCCCACTCTGACGCGCCCCGCACACTCCCACAAAATACTACAATTATAAAGAAAAAGTAATATTACTTACGCAAATAATGCATTAGTGGTGCATAGAAAATTGCGAGTGTGTGTGTGAGCGGAATTTTTTTCGGCAAAAAGTCCTTGACTCGGTAACTATGTCAGTCAGTGCATAGCGGCGCCCTTTGAGGAGAGCACACGCCTACTTTTTTTATCACAAGACGAGCCGCGCGCGCATTGTCGTGATTTTATGAAAAGTTTGTTGTTATTGTGATTAAAGACGATTTATGATATTTGGATTAGTGCATAGGTTACTGTGACTTATTGGTGTTAGTGTAATATTAGTTATTTAGGCATTTATTAGGTAGCTAGTTTTGTGATTTAGGTTAAGTTAGTAAGTTTTTTAGTTTAATTATGCCTCAAATAAGGTTTTAAGTGATTAATTATTCAATCAGTGATCTTTTATTAATTAACAACTCGCAACTTAGTGAGTTTATGCCGCTGATTTGTTGTTCTCCGATAAAAAGTACCTACGCCCAACATCGCCGCCGCTCGCTGCACCCCGCGCACTAGGTCAGTGGCTTTTCGTAGTTAAAGCGTGTTTACTTTTTATGCAGTTGATTCTGCTATTTATTTTGTTTGAAAATTGCAATTTTTAAATTTTCCACTAACTACTAATCTTCGTGTTTTAAAATGTTTCGATGGACTAGTACAGTGCTAGTTTTAATTTAATGTCGTAGTTCCAGATCCACATTGTATAATCTGATATAAATTTTTTATATTGTTGAAACAAGTTATTATCTTTAGCAAATCTCCTTTCTAAGTTATACAATCTACTCAAAGCCATGGGAAATGAATGACCTAACCCTGTATCATACAAATCAACTTTTAAAGGTAAAGCAACCCTAAACCTATTGTTTTCTAATGTGACAAAATCCTGAAATACTTGTTCAGCTTGTTCATGTTCAGAGGTATCCTCTTTGAAAACCGTGGGGACATTTTCACATTCCCAAATTTTTTTCCCAAAATTTTATAGCCGTATCTTACCACGAAATAGTGGTACCTAATGTATATGCGCAGTACCGCGTATTCTTAGCAGTGCTCGAAGCCAAACTCCAGAGTTTGAAGACTGCGTACCCTTTGCCAGCCCGCGACACTGATCAAGTGTACAATTATCAAGTCAATGCAGATCTGTTGTGCGTTGCACAGACTGTCACCATTGCTCCGGAACCAATAAAACGTTTAATAAATGCAGTCGGCATTATCAGTTATGATGAAGGGGTTTACATCCCAGCCGTTTCAAAAAGTGAAACCGATGATAGAGGTCGGTTCATACCACAGTCACAGAATATCCTGTTCTCTTCATTGAGACAGACAGTTGTGGCATTATCTGATCCTGCAACTCCAGAGCGATATCGACGTCGCTTTATTGAGAATAACCCCATCCCTGGCGTAATATGGCACAATCATTTATTGCAGAATGCAGATGAGATAATACCTGCAAATTATACTACTGACAACTTGCGAGATGATATCGCACTTTTAGGTCCATATTTGAATAAGTTGCAAAAGCACATTGAAAGTGACGCGGCATTCAAAAGGACCAATCAGAAGAAAGAAAACCGGGACTGCGTAAGTGGTACCAACCTAACCTGCGTTACGGAGCGTCGCGTCGTGAACTCGTGATTCGTCAACATCGTGTGTCGTCAGGTTGCCTGCTGTTGAAAAAACGCGTCGTGTGCTCCGAAACGATTTTGTCAATAATTCAATTCATCAATAGCTGCGCCATTTTGTATTGGTTTTTCCTTTGTTGGTGTTTGTGCACAACGAAATTGAACAAAGATCAAAGACATTCGGTTATTTAGAATACAAATTACAAGTGACACGCTAAAAGTGAAAAATAGTTGTTATTGCAATATTGTAAACAATCGGTACAATGACCGAATTACAAGAACTTATAGCTAACAGGGGCTACGTTAAAGGTAGTATTACTCGATTATACAAATTTTCACAAAATAATCTCTCAGATATAAATAAAGAGTTGCTTAAAGAAAAGTGTAAGAAATTGTCAGAAGAATTTAAGGAGTATGAAAATCTAAATAAAAGAATATTGTATTTGAGTCCTAACGATAAGGAAGATTATTGTGAAGTGGAAGAAAAATATTTCACTACAGTTTCCACTTTAAACACAGCACTTACTGCATTATCTGTTCACGAAGATATTAAACCTAAAGGTGAATTTAAAAGGTTACCTGTTGTAAACATAGCTTCATTTGATGGCAAAAATGTAGTGGATTTTCCACCGTTCATTAACATGTTTAAATCTGTTATTGATTCAGATAGTCGGTTAAGTTTATGTGAAAAACTACATTATTTACGCTCATTCTTGACTGGGGAGGCTCTAGATCTTATAAAAAATTTAATGTTGAATGATGAAAATTATAATGTTGCATTGGAGCTGCTAAACAATAGATTTAACAATAAATTACTCATAGTTAATCATCATGTTAATAATATTCTGGAGTTACCATTAGTCACAAAATGCACTGCTCAAGGATTGAGGTCTCTTGTTTCAGTAATAAACTTAAACATGGCTGCACTAAAGAATCTGAAGGAACCGGTGGAGCACTGGGACACCTTACTGGTTAATATAGTGTCTAAAAAGGTAGATAGCTACACCAACAGAGGGTTCCATCAGGAACGGCTTAGCAAGGAGATACCTAAGTTGTCCGAGTTTCTAGATTTTCTAGAAAGGAGGGCTATTGCAATGGAAAACACCACTGATGATAAGTTGTCCCATTCTCAAAGGCCAGTTAAAGTAATGAGCGGTGCAACCAAATCCAAGGCCGCATTATGTAAGTATTGTCAGCAGACACACAAGCTCTATGAGTGTTCAAAATTTAAATTGGCTTCTGATAAAGAAAGATTAGCCTTTGTTAATGACAACAAGCTTTGTAAAGTATGCTTAAATAGTCATAATGGAAAGTGTTTACTAAAAATAAAATGTGTTACGTGTGGGCAAAAGCATAATACGCTTTTGCATGATAATGCATCTTGTAATACATTATTGCTGGATAAAGCGGAAAATAGTGCAAGAGGAGATCAGGTGGCATTAAACGCTACAGCTTACACAGATGTCTTATTGCCCACAGCTATGGTGCGCTTGGTAAAAGATGATGGCTCGTTTGTCACTGCTAGGGCTCTACTTGACTCAGGGAGTCAAGTATCATTTATCACTGAAAACTTGGCTGACAGCATTCAATGTAAATTAAGTAAGCATGATCAGCTTATCATAGGTGTGTGTCAGGGAGGTGAACAAAATGTAACGCGCAGGGCCAATTTCACTATTTACTCAACCATAAATAACTATAGCGTTGAAGTTTCATGCTGTGTTGTAAAAAATATTGCATGTCCATTACCACAGCAGTCATTCGATATTTCACAATTTACTTTTCCTTCTTATGTGGAACTGGCTGACAAAAATTTTAATAAGACTGGTGAACTATTGTTGCTATTGGGGTGTGACATATTTTTCCAGGTGCTGCGCCGTGAGTCCTTGCCAGTAACTCCATCAGGACCTTACCTGATAAACACAAGTTTGGGATATGTTGTAGCGGGCAGTCTGCCTATAACCTCAGGGGGAATAAGCTCTTCTAATCTTTGTTTGGTAATAAATCCATATAACTGTTTAAAGGTATGTAATACATGCATTACTAAAGATAGTCAACTTGAAGAAACAATGTTAAAATTTTGGGAATGTGAAAATGTCCCCACGGTTTTCAAAGAGGATACCTCTGAACATGAACAAGCTGAACAAGTATTTCAGGATTTTGTCACATTAGAAAACAATAGGTTTAGGGTTGCTTTACCTTTAAAAGTTGATTTGTATGATACAGGGTTGGGTCATTCATTTCCCATGGCTTTGAGTAGATTGTATAACTTAGAAAGGAGATTTGCTAAAGATAATAACTTGTTTCAACAATATAAAAAATTTATATCAGATTATATACAGCAAGGTCATGCAAAATACTTAAATACTAAAAACAAAGACCTAGACATAGCTAAGTTAAACTTTATTCCTCATCATCCTGTTGTAAATCCTAATAGCAAAACAACACCAGTCAGGGCTGTGTTTGATGGAAGTGCAAAAACAAAAAATGGTTTAGCATTAAATGATATTTTGTTGAACGGACCCGTTGTCCAAAGTGATTTGTTTGACATATTGACTTTGTTGAGAACATTCAAATATGTATTGCTATGTGATGTTAAGGCTATGTATAGACAAGTATTTCTTGATGAAAAATATTGTGAGTTGCAAAATATTCTTTGGCGCGAATCCAGGGAATGTCCTGTTCAGTGTGTTCAATTGCAAACTGTTACATATGGTTTAAAAAGTTCTGCCTTCCTTGCCACTCGCTGCTTAGTTGAACTAGCGCATAGATTTAAGGATCAGTTTCCTTTAGCTGCATTTTGTTTGAAAAACTCGAGTTATGTCGACGATATACAATTTGGCAGTGATGATATTTATGAGCTAAACCAGACAAAGAATGAGCTTTGTAAATTATTAGGCATGGGTGGTTTTGAATTACATAAATGGTGTTCAAATGATATGAGCTTACTAGAAGACATTCCTGTTAATTTACATCAATTAGATAAAAAGGATTTTGATAAAAACTGTTTGTATGTTAAAACACTAGGGTTATTCTACAATGTGAAAACTGATAGTTTGGAAATACAATGTCCTGTAAAAGAATTAAAGCTTCAATATACTAAAAGGGAAATGCTTAGTTTTATAAGTAAATTTTTTGACCCACTCGGTCTTGTGGGACCTATGTTGGTCTCAGCAAAACTTCTAATGCAAGAAGTGTGGTTTCATGATATAAGGTGGGATCAGCCTTTGCCCACACATATTAATAAAAAATGGGTTGAATTCGCCCAAGATTTGATAAATATGCCATGTATTGCGGTTCCTAGGAATGCAAAGGGTATTTTATGTAATAGCTTTGAAGTAGTTGGATTTTCTGATGCATCTAGCGTTGCCTACGGTTGTTGTTTATATATAAGAGTAATTGGTCCTGATAAATGTGTAACTATTAATTTATTTTGTTCTAAGTCTCGCATTAATCCTAAAAACAAAACACTTACAATACCTCGACTTGAACTTGAAAGTGCATTATTGTTAGCTAAATTGGCAAACAAAGTTATTACTAAATTATCTTTAAAATATAATGTGCGTCCATTTTTATATTCAGACTCTCAAATAGTACTTGCGTGGCTTAAAACAGAACCTGTAAAGTTAAACATGTATGTTGCTAATAGAGTTAAGAAAATAATTCAGTTAACTTCCTCATGTAAATGGTTTTATGTCAACACTGCAGATAACCCAGCAGACTGTCTGTCGCGAGGTGTAAGCCCTTCTTCCTTAAAGGATAATTTACTGTGGTGGCATGGACCCAAGTGCATGGGGAATGCTGAATTTGTCCATGGCATTGTTGCACTGCCAATGTCAATGGAAGAAATACCCGAAATAAAGGAAACAAATCCTGTATTAAAGGCAAGCAATGTATGTATTAAAGGCAATACGTTATTGATGATGTTAGAAAAATACTCAGATATAGAAAAAACTACTAGAATAATGGCATATGTGTTAAGATTTATAAATATTTGTAAGGCACAACACATCAAAGGTGTGCATAAATTCAGTCCAAACGAGCTAGATTCTGCACTGCAGACAATAATTAGATTAGATCAGGGTCAACATTTTAAAAGTGAGATTCAATGCTTACTGACTGGTAATAGCTTAAAATCCAGTTTGAGTAGTCTTAATCCTTTTCTTGATTCTTGCAAAGTATTAAGAGTAGGTGGTCGATTGCACAATGCAGACTTACCTTTTGCAGAGAAGCATCCAATAATCTTAGCCAAGAAATCGAATATTACTAAGGGGATTATATGGAGGCAACATATTACATTAAAACACGCAGGTCAAAGTTTAGTTCTTAGTAGTTTGAGTGAAAAATACTGGATTCTTAATGCTTCACGCGAAATAAAATCTGTTTTATATAAATGCATTATTTGCTTTAAATTAAAAGCTAAGAATGCTACCCAATTAATGGGATCTTTACCTTTGGATAGGGTAAATATGACAAGGCCATTTCAGATAGTTGGCACCGATTATGGTGGCCCTTTTAGTGTCAAGCAAACTCGCATTCGCAATCCAGTAATAACAAAATCCTATATTGTAATTTTCGTTTGTTTTGTAACTAAGGCCATACACATAGAACTAGCATCTGATATGTCAACAAAGACTTTCATGGGTTGCTTGAAAAGATTTATATCCAGAAGGAACAAGCCCACAAAAATGTATTGTGATAATGGGGCCTGTTATAAGGGGGCTGCTAATGTGTTAAAAGAATTGTATGATTTGCAAGCTTCCGCAAGTCATCAAGACACTGTCATAGAATTCTGCAATTCAGAGAGAATATCCTTTAATTTCATACCAAGTTACTCCCCTGTGTTTGGTGGTTTGTGGGAAGCGGGTATTAAAAGTGTCAAGTATCATATGAAACGGGTAATAGGCAATTCAGTTTTAACTTATGAGGAATTGTATACTGTTATTGTTCAGATCGAAGGCATTCTTAACTCACGGCCGTTGACGCCTCTGTCTAGAGACCCAGATGATATGTCTTATTTAACACCTGGGCATTTTTTGACGGGATCACCATTGTCTTCTTATCCCGAATTAAATCTAAGTAATGTGAATGTTGGGAGATTATCCTTTTGGAAACAGTGTCAACAAATGCAACAATTATTTTGGAAAAAATGGCATAAATATTATTTGGTACTTTTGCAAAATAGACCAAAATGGAAAAGTATACAACCTAACTTAAAACCAGGTGACATGGTAATTTTAAAGTACGATAACATAAAACCACTTGACTGGCCAGTAGGAAGAATTTTAAATGTGATGCCTGGTAAAGATGGATGTGTTCGTGCCTTAGAAGTTAAGACTGCAAAGGGATCTGTTATCCGAACTAGTGTTACGAAAGTATGTCCTTTTTTTTTTTGTCACACCTTCCACGAGTGCCTGGCAACAGTGCATCGTTAGGAACAGTGTGACAAATAACCCTGACAACGACGACAATAAAGCTCGAATCTCCAGTCTTAGCAGCGAACTCCGCGCGCTGGCACTCCAGCGCGAGAAGATCGAGGTAAGGCTGAGAGACATGAACTCTCTCGGGACGGGAAAGGAAGCGGAATCTGATGGTTCTGGTTTCATCTCTGTGGACGAAGTACGTATGCTCAGAACGAAGCGCGGAAAGATCCGGAACAGAGAAAGAGAACTCAACAACCGTTTGAGCAAGATCCGCGATGGCAATAGCCAGCGCGTAGCACAAACGGTCAGTTGTAAGGGAGTACGCGACCGGCTACAGACTCGCGAAGGGGAAACCCAGCGCGAGAAGCAGTCGGACGCGGAAACGTGCGGGCAGGGAACAGCACGCGAAGGGGAAACCCTGCGCGAGAGGTCACTGCCCGCACCAGGACCATCCGGAGGAAACGACCGGAACCGCGACGAGACCGTAGACCAACACCGCACAAAAAGGAAGCGGGGCAAACGGTCTGGGTTCCTACGCCGGGTGTCCCTGGCACAAAGCTCTGTGCCAGGCTCCTCAGAACCGCAACCCGGTCCAAGTGGACAGGGAGCGGCAAAAAGAGAGCGCCCGGACGACACGGCCTCACCTAGTGCCCTCCAGGGGGACGCCAAGCGTAGTAGAACCCAGGCCGCTCAAGGGGAGCAGAGAACCTACGCGCGGGCCACAAAGGATATTCCTGCGCGACTCGCCGTAGCGATCTGCCTCTCGCCTCCAACCCGAGACATGACGACTGATGAAGGTGAGCACATCAAGACCAGCCTTGAGAACCTCATCGTGGAGACGTGTCGAACCGACCCCACCAAAGTCCCGGCCTTCCGCGGTTACCCAAGGGTAGCGGATGGCACGGTACATATTTGGTGCGAGGACGACAACGCCCTGACTTGGCTGACCCAGAATGTACCCAGAATAAGACTGACGGACACTGACGCGACACTGAAAGTCATGAGACAGACCGACGTACCGACCCGGACTAGAGCGGCGCTCTTCGTACCTCGGTACAATGGGGACATAGCGCTGCTCCAGACGGTTCTGACCTGCCAGAACCCCTGGTATGACATCGGTAGGTGGTCCCTGTACAGGGCGACATCGGTCGGTGGCGATAACCATGGGACATACCTGACCCTGGGTATCCCACAGGACGAGGTCGTAAAGGTCTTGGGGAAGGAGCGACGGATATCGTATCTACTTGGGTCGATATACGTGCGTTTCTTCCCCAACACCCCTCCCTCCGACACACAGACTGAACAGACGAGACCGATCCCGACTGAAGCCGACCGGACGATGGCGCAACTGGAGGAGGAGATGGCCAGAACGGCGATGGCTGACACTGACGGTGCGAGGATGCCAGCCTCACCATCAAGGTGGACGGAGCAGCTGCTCTCATCCTCGCCATCAGCACCCAGCGAAGACCAGCATGGGCTGGAAGAGGGGGGTGTATTGTCCGATGGATCAATCTCCCCCTAATTCCACCCCACTGCCGCCCCCATCCCGTCCCCTACATATCATCCAGACCAACCTCCAGCATAGCCAGGCCGCTACTGCCTGCCTGCGCAGGACACTGGAGATGGAACCCCGAACCATAGCACTCATCCAAGAGCCGTGGATCCGCAATAACAGAATATGTGGCCTTGGCAACTCTGGAGGTAAGCTGATCCTCGACACACAAGGCACAGATAAACCACGAACCTGTGCCTTCATACCCAAAGATGTACCCACCACCACACTTACGCAATTATGTTGCAGAGACGTAACAGCCGTCAGGCTTAAAACCGACGGCGACGCACCTGATATCGTCCTGGCCTCGGTATACATGCCTGGCGAGGATGAAGACTGCCCACCAAAAGGGATGGCCGACCTGGTAAGGTACTGCGAAGACACCAACCTGGGCCTGGTCATCTGCACGGATTCAAACGCCCATCACCCGCTTTGGGGTTGCAACAAAGCCAACACTAGAGGTGAGGTACTATGCACATATTTGTTCTCAACTAACCTTAACATCGCGAACCGTGGCTCAGAACCCACTTGGGTCACATCGCGCGGACAAACGATCATCGATCTAACACTGGCCTCGGAAAGTGCGGCGAAACTTATCTCTGACTGGCATGTATCCAACGAGCCTTCCTGCTCCGATCATAGAAGGATTCGCTTTTCACTAATAGCTAACATAAAAAAACCCGAACCTAGACGCAACCCACGCCGTACCAATGTACCCGGTTACAAACGGCTGTTGGCCTCCCTATTAACACAGCACCAAACGCCCCAAATTCTAATAGACCCCAAACAACTCGAAGACACCGTAATAAAACTCTCGGAATCTATAATTGAAGCCTACCACGCCTGCTGCAAACTAAAGGACCCAAACACCAAGAGCAAAGGTAACTCCTGGTGGAATGCGGAACTCAGTAAGCTTAGGCAAACCATGCGAAAACAATTTAACAGAGCCAAAAATTCCAGACTACCAGAAGACTGGGACGCATACAAGATGACACAATACTCCTTCAAAAAACAAGTCAGGAATGCCAGCAGAGCAGCCTGGCGGAAATTCTGTGAAGAAATTGAATCGAACAGCGAAGCCGCGCGTGTGAGAAAGATCCTATCTACCGATCAAGATCGCACCCTCGGGTCGCTGAAAACCCCAGACAACACATACACCAAGTCGGACCACGAAACTAGTAAAGTCCTTTTGGATACGCACTTCCCAGACTGCAATCTCTCCGAGGACAGAACCTGGGCAAGTGAACCAACGCACACACCAAATGACCAAGACTGGGCCAGAGCCCGCACCATAGTAACTGTTGAAAGAATAGAATGGGCAATAAAGACTTTTAAACCATATAAATCCGCAGGCTTAGACAAAATTTTCCCCGCCCTGCTACAATGGGGAGTAGACGTTTTAACGCCATGGCTGACCATCATCTACCAAGCCTGTATAGCACAGAAATATATACCGCTTGCATGGCGAGAGGTGAAAGTCATTTTCATCCCCAAACCAGGCAAACCAGACTACACACAACCCAAGGCGTATAGGCCAATAAGCCTAACATCTTTTCTACTGAAAACCCTCGAGAGACTCTGTGATCGACACATTCGGGACGGACCTCTCCGGGAGCGGCCACTTCACAAACAACAACACGCGTATTCGACAGGCAAATCAACAGAATCTGCGCTGCATAGTGTGATCTCCAAGATCGAATGTGCAGTGGACCACAAATGCTCTTCACTAGCTGTCTTCATTGACATAGAAGGCGCTTTTGACAAAACCATCTTCCACAGCATCAACACAGCCCTCGAGAAACACGGTGTGGACTCGACCCTGCGAGGATGGATCACAAACATGCTCAGACTGAGAGCCGTCCAAGTTACGGTAAACGGCACCACCAGAGCAATAGTGGCGAAGGGCTGCCCCCAAGGCGGTGTCCTCTCGCCGCTATTATGGAACCTCGTAGTAGACAGCCTCATCAAACGCCTCAATAGCAGAGGCTACTACACGGTAGGCTATGCTGATGATCTGACCATAATAATAAACGGCACACACGAAAACACGCTATGCAACCTTATGCACCAAGCCCTAAGAATAGTAGAAGACTGGTGCAAGGAGTACAAACTAGCAGTGAACCCTACCAAAACGGAACTCGTTCTCTTCACAAAGAAAAGGAAGCTAGCAACGTTACATTTGCCAAGCTTCTTTGGGACTACCCTAAGCCTATCGACTGAAACCAAATACCTGGGTATATTTTTGGACAAACAGCTGAACTGGGCAAAACACACTGATTACATCATCACGAAAGCCAGTATAGCCCTATGGCAATGCAACAGACTCCTCGGGAGAAATTGGGGCATAAGTCCCAAAATCACCTACTGGCTATACACCACAGTTATCCGACCAATTATTACATACGGGTCTTTGGTTTGGTGGCCCAGGACCAACCTAAGTACAGCCCAAAAAGACCTCGAGAAACTACAAAGATTTGCCTGCGTAGCAATCACCGGCAGCATGAGAACTTCCCCCACTGCCGCCTTACAGGTGATGCTGGGCCTACCTCCCCTACACCTCGTCGTAAGAGAGGAAGCGGCCATAGCGACCTTCAGACTTGAAGTATCCGGCACCCTAAGAAATGATTCTAGAATCAAACACACACGCATCAAAGAAGGTGCAATCAAAGAACAACCGTTGATGGCATCACCCATCGACAGAACCCTGAAGACCTACTGCTTTCGAAAACACTACAACATAGAGCTCATAGAGGAGTGGTGTGACTACTCAGGTACAAGAGAGCTAAGGATTTACACTGATGGATCAAAAACCGAAAATGGGACAGGCGTCGGGGTGTTCTCCGACGACCTAAACATTAAGATATCCAAACCACTTGGAACGCTCAACTCAGTTTATCAAGCAGAGTGTGTAGGTATTATCCAAGCGGCACACGCTATAGAGGCCAGGGAGGTTACGGATACTAATATTCGAATACTCTCCGACAGTGCCTCAGTCCTTCAATCCCTAAAGAGCAATCAGATCACGTCGAGACTGATACTAGAATGCCACAAGGCACTAGAACGTATCACGGTACTAAATCACAACACGGTAACACTACAATGGATAAGAGGTCACAGTGGATCACTGGGAAACGATGCGGCTGACGAACTTGCCAGAAGAGGATCCAGCACAAAACCGTACGGACCCGAACCCATTGTGCCCATCCCTTTCAAGCAGCTAAGAAGCTGGTTAAAAGACCACACTCGCATACAAGCGGAGGAACGGTGGACCTTGACACCAGGATGTAGGCAATCCAAGGATGCTATGCCATCCCTGGATACAAAGCTGACCAAGCGCCTTCTGCGCCTGGACAGAGACAGCCTGCGTCTGGTGGCAGGGACCATCACTGGACACTGTTCACTAAATAAACACTTCCACAACCTAGGTATCACTGACAGCCCCCTGTGCAGAGCATGCATGGAGGCAGAGGAAACGGTGGCGCATGTGCTCCTTGAGTGTACAGGCGTTACCAAGATTCGTGAGGAGACCCTTGGTACACCAAGATCCCTTGCGGATGCCCTGAGGAGACCGGGAAGTCTGATCTGCTTCTGGAGGGAGGTGGGCTGGTTGGAGTAATCGGCCACCATG
The DNA here is from genome assembly GCA_932274075.1 of Diarsia rubi. NCBI lineage: Eukaryota > Metazoa > Arthropoda > Insecta > Lepidoptera > Noctuidae > Diarsia > Diarsia rubi. The sequence continues at coordinate 11,684,498 of OW026413.1, forward strand.
GCTCACGCACAATGGTCCACTTCAAGGACTAAGTGCGGAAACCTGAACCCCATAAAGAAGAAGAAGTATGTCCTTTTCCTATAGATGAAGATAATTGTTAATTAGTAGTTAAGTTTAGAATACTTGTAATTTTTTAGGTTCAACTACTTTGTGCAGAAGGCCAGAGGCGCCCCCAGTATGTTCGTATCCGAACACAGATTTCAAGGTTTCAGTTTTTATTGCGCTGGCTACATTTTGGAATGTGAGGTTTTTTGGCACTGGCAACAAGTAGATGCGAATATGAGAAGAGAAAAACGAGTGTGCAACGTAAAAAACTGTTTTATAAACGTGCATTGATTAAAATAAAGATCATATCAAATTATAGAATTAAAGTGATTAAAAACTATTATAATTTTATTTATGTTCACGCCACGAACAACTCTATACTTGTCATGTTATCTGATTTTTTTTCAATAAAGCCAATTCAATATGCTCCTGCATTATATTTTCTTATAATATTTATATCCTTCCAACATAAATATGCTCCTGCATTATATTTTCTTATAATATTTATATCCTTCCAACACGTTATCAGCACGAGTTATAAGGTGTTATATGATGACAGGGTATAATATGAGTTTTCACGGTATTCAAATGTTAAAAAACCGAGATGGATACCCAACCTGGAAGTTCAAAATGCGGATGCTTCTCATTCATGAGGAGCTGTGGACGTCCATCACTGGGTATGATGATTCTGATAAAACGGCGGAGGATGTGCGCTCTCGTAATGACCAGAAGGCGTTGTCAAAAATATGCCTTACGGTTGACGAAGCAGCAATTTCGCATGTGAGAAATGCGAAAAACGCCAAGGAGGCTTGGAGTGCTTTACAAAAAGCTTATGAAGATAAAGGTATGGGTCGTAGGCTATCACTAGAGCGTAGACTTTACAAATATGCCTTAATCGATTTCCAAGATATAGAATCGTATATCAACGCCATTATGAGCACTGCTCAAGATCTTGATGATATTGGTAAGAAGATCGACGATGGATCTTTGGCTGCGATAATTCTCGGAGGTTTGACATCACGATTTGAACCGCTGATAATGGCTTTAGAGAATTCTAATGTTGAAGTAACCAGCGAGTTGGTTAAGGCGAAGCTGTTAAACGAGCTTTCCAAGGACCCTCACCAAGACCAGGTGGCTGCACTACATTCAACAGGTTCTACTAGCAAAAAGAACAAGCCTATAATCTGCTTTAAATGTAGAGAACCAGGACATAAAAGCCCCCAATGTCCCAATAAGAAGAATAAGAAGGCGGCTTTGAGTGTGTCGGCAAAAGTTTTCAAAGGTACAGATTGCCATCATCATAAGGAGGTGGAACAGGCTGTTGTAAAGGAAGTGGCTCTCTCTGCGCCAGCTGCAATTGAAGGATGGATTATTGATTCCGGTGCAACAATTCACATGACTCCGCATCGCGAGTGGTTCAGCAGTTATCGGCCTGTACAGGGTGGAACGATTACTGTGGCAAATGGACAAAAAGTGGCGGCTGTTGGAATTGGTGATGTATCAATAGATACAGGTACTTTGGCGAACAAGATAGAGAATGTAGTTCACGTTCCTGATTTAAACTGTAACTTACTTTCAGTTGATAAAATAGTAAAGAAAGGTTACTCTGTAGTTTTCAATAAAAAAGGCTGTACAATTTATGACACAAAATGTGATGTTGTAAATAGTAAAAATGGTTTAGCGCATGGTTCTGAATGTAATGGTTTGTATACTTTGAATTGTTCAATTAATATGTTCAATAATGTTTCAGCTAAACTTGTGCACTCTGATTGTTCCAACTTCCAGCTTTGGCATAAGAGGTTATGACATTAAATTTATGTCGTATAGGCATGGATCTACTAAGAAAAGGTCAGGCTATCGGCGTAGAGTACACAGAGGTTGACAAGGAACCATGCATACCCTGCATAGAGGGTAAGCAGGCTAGAAAGCCATTCAAAAGTTTGAAATACAGGAAAGCTACGTCACCACTTCAATTGGTTCATACCGATATTTGTGGACCTTTTTCCACTAATTCGTTTACAGGTAATAGGTATTTTATTATTTTTGTAGACGATTATACACGTTATATTTTTGTGTATTTTATTTCTTCTAAAACAGAAGTGAAAACCAAGTTTTGTTCTTTTCGTTCATTTGTCGAGAGACAGTTTGGTGGCAAGATTAAGGCTATGCGGTCGGACAATGGCACTGAATTCATGAATAAGGAATTGATGGATTATATTCAGTCTATTGGTATCGCGTGGCAAACGACTGCACCTTACAGCCCTCAACAGAATGGGGTAAGTGAACGGTGTAATCGTAGTTTAGTAGAAAAGGCTCGCTCACTGTTGTCACATAGCTCACTATTAAAAGGCTATTGGCAGGACACAGTGGAGACAAGCGTCTATTTAAAAAATCGAGCACCACACCGCGCGCTTAACGGTAAAACTCCATTTGAAATGTGGTTTCATGAAAAACCAGATCTGTCTCACCTAAAGGTTTTTGGATGCAGAGCACTTGTTCGTGTTCCATCAAGCCAGAGATGTAAGTTGGACATGAAAGCTGAAGAACAGATTTTTGTACGGTATTCAGAAGATCCTCATACGTATTTCTTTCGGAATGCGATAACTCCTAGACTGTTAATGAAGTCAAGAGATGTTACATTTTTTGAAAATAACTTTACTGGTCTGAAGGATAATATTGAGACTATTGATACTGTCAACTCTGATATTGTCAATTTACTCTCACAGTCACCATCTGCATCGGCAGCAGTGCCAAGACAAGAAGTTCTTCCCTCCTCTTCACCTGGGAGTAGCGAGTTGGATGTTCCGAATGTTCCTAGCATGGATACTTCTTTCGTGGATGCTGAGGATACTGATGTTGAACACAGTGAAGCAGTCGATACAGAGGTCAACAACGTTGATGTTCAGCAATCTAGGCGATATCCTTCGAGAGATCGCAAACCACCGGATTATTTTTCATATAAAACATTGCTAGATGATGGATGCGACGATCCAAACAGTTATCGGGCTGCGATTAACAGCGACGAAAAAGATAACTGGTTTTTAGCAATGAAAGACGAGTATGATGCCTTAGTCAGAAAGGGCACGTGGGTTTTGGTAGATAAACCAAAAGGTACAACTTGTATTCCTAGCAAGTGGGTTTTCAAGTTGAAGCGAGATGCGAACGGTAATGTTGTTAGACATAAAGCGCGCCTAGTAGCAAAAGGTTTCCGACAGCGAGAAGGTGTCGACTATCATGAAACATTTTCTCCGGTTGTGCGTAACTCATCTTTGCGAATCTTGTTAGCTCTTACAGTGCAGGAAGATTATAAGGTTCGGCATATGGATGTGGACACAGCTTTTCTGAACGGAGATATAGATGAAGAAATCTTCATGACACAGCCAGAAGGTTTTGTAAAGGAAGGCGATGAGTCGAAAGTTTGCTTATTGAAACGGTCTCTTTATGGGTTGAAGCAAGCACCAAGAGCCTGGAATACAAAGTTAAAACAGACTTTGTCAGTTCTTGGTTTTATGCCGACATCTGAACCATATATTTTCAAAAACTCGTACTCGGACTCCTTGGTTCTTGCTGTTTACGTCGATGACCTCCTAATTTTGTATAAAAAAGAAATTACGTTTGACAATTTCAAATGTCAATTTGTAAAATATTTTTCATCAAAAGATCTTGGACAAATAAATTTCTTTACGGGGATAAATATTCATCATAATAAGGATGGGATGAAATTATCTCAAAGCACATATATTGATAAGTTGCTCAAGAAATTCAATATGCAAGATTGTAAGGGCGTGTCTACACCTCTGCTCAAGAAAACACTTGAATCTGGAGTAGGTGAGTGTGAGCACCCATACAGGGAGTTGATAGGCTGTCTCATGTTTTTGGCTGTAAATACAAGGCCAGACATCGCATACACCGTGAGTTACTTAAGTCAATTTAACTCAAAATTTGATCAGTCACATTGGAATGTTGCCAAACGATGTCTTCGTTACCTGAAAGTAACAAAAGATTGTGGTATTACATACAACAAAAAACAAGGTAATACAACCACTTTGACGGGGTTTTCAGATGCAGACTGGGCAAATTGCCCAACTGATAGAAGATCATACACTGGGTTCTATTTTGAACTCGCAGGCGGCCCTATTTCGTGGGAAGCTAAGAAACAGCCCACAGTGGCTTTGTCGTCCGCTGAAGCCGAATATATGGCGTTGGCTACAGCAGTAAAGGATGCGTGCTTTTTAAAACGATTGATATCCGATATAACAGGTAGGACTCTTAACATAGTTTTGTATACGGATAGTCAGAGTGCACAAAAATTAGCCATGAATCCTGTTCACCACAATAGGACAAAACACATAGATGTAAAGTTCCATTTTGTCAGAGAGAAAGTGAACGATAAAACCATTGAACTTAGGTATATGCCCACCGAGAGGTTACCTGCAGATCTGTCGGGGCCGCGGGTAGTCCAACGGTTATCGCGGCCTCGACATAGAGGGCGAAGAAGGAACATGGGTGGTTTTTAGTCAGTAGAAGTCTGACACTCCCTTTCGCTCTGCCCAAGAGCGGGAGGGGTTATTCGATGATTTTACACCCACCAAAAAAAAAAAAAGGTTACCTGCAGATGTTTTGACGAAACCTTTGGGTCCAACAAAGCATCGCAGTTGTTTAAGTGTTTACAAATGATTGGTATATCATAATGATTTTGTTTATTTTTTTTATGCCTTTGTATTATGAGTGCCATGGGATTAACTTTTTGAGGGGGCATGCTGTATATTCATACTCTTTTATTCAAAAAGTTATGGATATAAGTTCTTTACTCTATACTTGTCATGTTATCTGATTTTTTCAATAAAGCCAATTCAATATGCTCCTGCATTATATTTTCTTATAATATTTATATCCTTCCAACAGTTTCACCCTGTATAAAGTAAAAATACTCAGAGATTTTTTTTTAATTTAGATCGTAAGATTTGTTTTGTTGATTTTTTTTACTATTATTGCCACACATGTTAAAATCTTTAGACATGGTTAATTTTTTATGACAAATTCTAGGTTGAAAAATAAACGTTTTATTACGATTATAAATGGTGACTGATAATTAGTGACCGATACATAAACACATGATGGTACAAACAACTTTTACTATAGAACCAAACCTGAAATCACAAAAAAAAACAGCTGTCCCATACATTCATGTTCGCATAACTCGCCAAAATGTAGGGAGCAGCTGATTTTTTTTTTGCGATATCAGGTTGGTCCCAGAGTAAAAGTTGTTTGTTATCATGAGTACAATCATGGGTATACGTATCGGTCACTAATTACCAGTCAACCTATACAATGTGGAGCAGGACGATTGACATTCCTCTAAACCACGTAAAGAAAGGCATGCTCTTGACCCGTATACAAAAAATCAATCAAATCCAATGACTACTTTAGCCACAGGAAATTATTTTTCATTTTCTTATTTTTCAACATGATGTAGATCGGAGTCCGTAATAATAGGTAAACATTGTAAGGTCAGGAACCTGTGCAAAAACCTACGATTCTATTCTCAACGTCTCAATACGCTTGAAAGACAGAGAAAGGTGTCATACGATCCCACTCTGACGCGCCCCGCACACTCCCACAAAATACTACAATTATAAAGAAAAAGTAATATTACTTACGCAAATAATGTTATGTAAATTAGTGGTGCATAGAAAATTGCGAGTGTGTGTGTGAGCGGAATTTTTTTCGGCAAAAAGTCCTTGACTCGGTAACTATGTCAGTCAGTGCATAGCGGCGCCCTTTGAGGAGAGCACACGCCTACTTTTTTTATCACAAGACGAGCCGCGCGCGCATTGTCGTGATTTTATGAAAAGTTTGTTGTTATTGTGATTAAAGACGATTTATGATATTTGGATTAGTGCATAGGTTACTGTGACTTATTGGTGTTAGTGTAATATTAGTTATTTAGGCATTTATTAGGTAGCTAGTTTTGTGATTTAGGTTAAGTTAGTAAGTTTTTTAGTTTAATTATGCCTCAAATAAGGTTTTAAGTGATTAATTATTCAATCATTGATCTTTTATTAATTAACAACTCGCAACTTAGTGAGTTTATGCCGCTGATTTGTTGTTCTCCGATAAAAAGTACCTACGCCCAACATCGCCGCCGCTCGCTGCACCCCGCGCACTAGGTCAGTGACTTTTCGTAGTTAAAGCGTGTTTACTTTTTATGCAGTTGATTCTGCTATTTATTTTGTTTGAAAATTGCAATTTTTAAATTTTCCACTAACTACTAATCTTCGTGTTTTAAAATGTTTCGATGGACTAGTACAGTGCTAGTTTTAATTTAATGTCGTAGTTCCAGATCCACATTGTATAATGCATAAAGATAGATTATTAAGTTTTTCAATTTGTTAAACAACAATGAATGATTACTGAAATAAAAATGTTACCTATTTAGAATACCTCTCGTAAGTAGTTTAGTTTAGTTTTACTAAAATTTACAGGATATTGAAAGACATAATTGCGATAAATAGTATCTAAGTTAGGTACAGTCGAGTACATTAATATATTTTCCCTTTCTGGCTTCAAAAATATATGAACGTCAAAAAATTCATAATATTGTGACAACTTTATGCATCATTAAATTGTGGTCAAGATTTAGATTCATTAAAATATACGACTGCTCTTTCTCAATAACATTAGCAGTCACATACTGCTAATGTTATTGACAAAGAGCAGTCGTATATTTTTTATTTTTCATATATTTTTGAAGCCAGTAATGGCCAGTATATTAATGAACTCGACTGTACCAACTAAAAATAAGCGATTAAATTACCTCTATGATTATAAATTGAAGACTGATGATTATCTCACTAATATTAAGTATAACAATACGTAAAAAACAACTATTGTGTAAAACTAATAGGTAGCGAATATCGATGCAACTAAACAACCTCAAATTAAAATGGCACTATTACTTATGAATAATTTGCTTTTATTTATACCTTGTTATCTCTCAGTTTAGTTCATTTGTTTATTTTTGTGAATTAATTTATTAGGTACTTTAGCAGTAAAAAGGAGCTAATAAGATAATCAAACGATCTGTCAAATAATAAATGGCCAAAACTGTTGTTCAAAAACTTTTATTATTCTGTAACTCACAATGTGTGCAACAGCGGTATGAAATATATTTTTGTTCCATTCAAAACACTCACAAGTTTGCACTTTATGTTTGAAATTTTGAAGACATTTTCCTTTCTATTGTTGTTGATTTCATTAAAATTGCATTGATATACAGGGTGCCCAGTAAATAGCACGACATACTACAGGGGGTGATAGCTTGGGTCACTACTTATCAATACAACACAATATATGTTCAGCAAAATCTTACGGATTTACAGTTTTACAAAATTTTCCGAAATATCGTAAAATCTCTACCTTGAAACAGATTTTTAAGCATCTGGTAATGAAAAAATCCTTTTCTAGAACTTTTTTTACATCAAATTATTCGTGAATAGTTACTCTACTCATTATATTTTTTTTTTTTATCAAAAACAAGAATGTTTTGAAGAAATAGTTTTTATTGTTAAAATTTTCACAGAACAATTTTCTTTTCGCATAACTTAAACCTACAGTGGTGAAAAAAAAATGTTTGTGGCAGTTTTGTACAACAAACTTAAAAGATAGCCTGTTTAATGGTGATTTAGGAAAGATACAATACTAGTGCATTTTCATTAAAAAAATACAAAAAAATGCTATTTTAGTTCCAGAGAAGCTGATTTTGTTGAAAATGTAATTAACGTAATTTTGACAAAAACCACTATGAGAATAAGTAATAGCTGCTCATTTACGCGAATTATTATAAAACTAGTTGTGACACGTAAAATGCGACATGCTGTTCCAAATTTTGCACAGCTGTTTTCGTAAATACTAGTTTTTCAGGTTATAACTTTACTTAAATTACCTCCATGGCCCATTTACTATTCAAAGCATCCACTAGCACAATGTTTTAAGACTGCTACATTGAGTTTTACCGTAAAATGTGATTTTTGACCCCAAAAACAAAGTCGTTTCCCAGCAAAACACCCTGTATAGTTGTCTGAGATCACTATAAGTTTGCACGTTGTAGTTTTACTCGAGACTCTTTTAAATCTAATAGTACTTAATAAGAGCGCTACTTGATCAAAAAAGCTTATAAACTACTAGATCAATAACTTTATTAGTCTTCATGAATAAAATCAACAGCATCAGGAAGTAAATCAAACGCGTCAAGTACAAACGCAGGTGAAGGAAATGAGGGTGCCGCGACCTAAAATATTTTTTCACCTCACCACTCAGAAAGTGAAAAAGTTAAAAATTGGGAAGAAGAATACGATTTTAATATCGAAGAAACCACTGACTATGAAAAATCATGAATATGCTTAAAGATATTGCAAATCTGGGCTATATTATACCTCACCTAGCCCTGAACGAATTATCTACTTGCTAAAATAAAAATCATCTTTTTTTAACCCTTGATCATAATTAATAGTATGTCCTTGCATCGCTTTCAAACAAAAAATCCATTTCAAGCTATCCAAAGTGGATAGCTTGAAATGGGAGTTGGTAGAGGTAGGTAATATTAATTTACAGACCAATTGTTATTTTTATCTTTATTCAAACTACATATAAACGCGAAAGGAAGTCTGTCCATCTGTCTTTTACCTCAAGTTGCTAATTCGAATTTGATAGTGTAGAAGTTACACAATTATTATATTTCAGAATTATGACCAACAAGCCAGTGTTGCTGCTATGCCTGAACAAATAACCATAACACCAGAGAAAAGTTATGTCCCAGCCGTTAATATTGTTCAAATAAGTCAGGAACCAAAATCATTCGAACAACAAATCAACCTAGGCACTGAAAACATAGATGATCAAAGCATTTTAATCTTGGATCAAGCTATGCAAATGCAGCAAATACAACAGGATATTCAGACTATTAAACAGGAGGTTAAAACAATTCTTAATAATCAAAATGCCCTGTTTGAACTTCAAAGCAAATTATTATTAAAACATTCAGAATTTCAGGTCCAATTTGAGGAATATAAAAAATTATCTTCTAAATCCCAGGATCCAAATCAGGTTTCAAATAATATCCCAGGCTAAAAAGACGTCTAATAAAAATAATACACTAGATAGACGTTAAAATCTGCTAACGACTTTTTAACGTAGGACTAAAACAATAATAATCAAGAAGTACTTTTCTCAAATCTCTAACCGCCTTTAGTTACGCATTTTATGGTATAAATCCTCCGCTTTAAAGACACTAAGCCACAATAGTTGGCTAAAAAGACGCTCTCTGCTCTCGCCTCTCACCCCCGCGCAGTTGTGTCCCTAGTGTCTAACATAGATAAATATACTTTCGCGTCGTCGCGGGAGGACGTGTCACTCGCGGAGCGGAAGGATTCCCGCCACATTTACAATGACTGACAAAATGCCGAGGTAAGTAAATACTATTTTAAAGTAGTTATTGCAGTAAATAAATAATTAATGGGTCTCATAAGCGCAAAATGCTTCAAAATGGTACCCGGGAACGGAGATTTTTATAACATATATATGCGCCATGCCAAATAGATACCTACCAAATAGCTATCGCGGACGACCGCGGGTTTTCCGCTTTAAAGTTATACAATGTGGAGCAGGACGATTGACATTCCTCTAAACCACGTAAAGAAAGGCATGCTCTTGACCCGTATACAAAAAATCAATCAAATCCAATGACTACTTTAGCCACAGGAAATTATTTTTCATTTTCTTATTTTTCAACATGATGTAGATCGGAGTCCGTAATAATAGGTAAACATTGTAAGGTCAGGAACCTGTGCAAAAACCTACGATTCTATTCTCAACGTCTCAATACGCTTGAAAGACAGAGAAAGGTGTCATACGATCCCACTCTGACGCGCCCCGCACACTCCCACAAAATACTACAATTATAAAGAAAAAGTAATATTACTTACGCAAATAATGCATTAGTGGTGCATAGAAAATTGCGAGTGTGTGTGTGAGCGGAATTTTTTTCGGCAAAAAGTCCTTGACTCGGTAACTATGTCAGTCAGTGCATAGCGGCGCCCTTTGAGGAGAGCACACGCCTACTTTTTTTATCACAAGACGAGCCGCGCGCGCATTGTCGTGATTTTATGAAAAGTTTGTTGTTATTGTGATTAAAGACGATTTATGATATTTGGATTAGTGCATAGGTTACTGTGACTTATTGGTGTTAGTGTAATATTAGTTATTTAGGCATTTATTAGGTAGCTAGTTTTGTGATTTAGGTTAAGTTAGTAAGTTTTTTAGTTTAATTATGCCTCAAATAAGGTTTTAAGTGATTAATTATTCAATCAGTGATCTTTTATTAATTAACAACTCGCAACTTAGTGAGTTTATGCCGCTGATTTGTTGTTCTCCGATAAAAAGTACCTACGCCCAACATCGCCGCCGCTCGCTGCACCCCGCGCACTAGGTCAGTGACTTTTCGTAGTTAAAGCGTGTTTACTTTTTATGCAGTTGATTCTGCTATTTATTTTGTTTGAAAATTGCAATTTTTAAATTTTCCACTAACTACTAATCTTCGTGTTTTAAAATGTTTCGATGGACTAGTACAGTGCTAGTTTTAATTTAATGTCGTAGTTCCAGATCCACATTGTATATGGTCTTTGATTTAAGGAGTATTTGGTGAAACTAATAAACGACTTAAGTAATGATTAAAGCAGCTTATAGTAGACAGGATTATTCAAATTGGTCTATTTTATTTTGCTGGCTTATTATGTCGGCGTCCTGATCTGGTCGTCCAGACTACGTACTCAAAGGTTAAGGATTCGAATACCGCAAGAGCAGAACATTTTGTTGAGCATGATATTTGTACTTAAAGCGTGGGCATTTATATTCGTTTATATTTATTATATAGCTGCCATAATAAAGTGATGCTTAGTTAATAGTTAGATCATTTCGTTGGTGTGAATATTGAGATCTTTTAGCATGTTTATTTTTTTAACAGATCCAGAAGATCGGTGTTTTCGTCACGACCCAAAGCAATACTCAATATGGTAGGTGCTGAAAAAAATTATGTTACCTCAATTTTGACATCAAGCAAATAAACAACGAAAAAAAAAGTGGACCCAATAATTGAAAAGACAATTAATAAACTTTACACACGGCCATACTCCATGATATCTGTTAAGTATGTTGCGGGAGGCGAGTGAAACGACTGGCTGCTGTAAGCACACTGTAATTCAATGACAGTCGACCGGGCGTGCGCGCACACACACACGTATGCGCGCACACATACATAACAATATCACAGGTGTTTGACAAATTCAGCGAGACACAAACGACATTACGTGTTTTTATGATTGAATTTTTGTAACCTAGTAAGGTTAACATAGTTTCTAAGTTCCAATTGTTCCTAACCATTATGGATCTCTGTTATCTGACATTGAAATTCAATTAAATTGAATTACGTTCTCACTACCTTCTAACATTGAGTTAATATGTTTGGTATCACCAGTATTTTTCTCTTAAATACTGACAAAAGAGCGTAGTTCAACAAAAACTCGCTAGATGGCGCGATGTTTAGTTTTAAATTGGCCGAAGTGAGAACTTCTGCCGCGCGAATAACGGAAATTAGAACCCACGCGACGAACGTGCGGCACTGGCTCGCCGTTCGATCGTAAACATGAGAGGTGTCACACAGACACATTGCCGCTCACACACATACACATACGGCCCTTGTCCCGCGCCGTGCTCGGCTCGCCCTGAAAGCGACCGCGGGCGGGGGTCAACCCCTTGCGGTGGGGAGCGTCAGAGCCAACCCTGGCTGGTAAGCTGTCCGCCGGGCCTCCTCCGGGTAACCGGGGGTCTCACCTAGCGGCGGCTGTCCGCCGGGGTGGCGGGAAAAAAGCTGCGTCATTCGCATGGCGCCGCGACGCTCCCACCAGCCACAGATGACACCAACATACAGGCAGGTGACGTGAGCCCACGCACCTGCCGCAGTCCAAGGCCCATGGCCGTCCCAGACGAGAGGTGTCCGCAGTGACGGACACATGAGACACCTCGGGGAAAAGACGAAAGTCTACAACCCAGACTGCGCGCCCCCTGGCGGGGTAAGCAGAGACTGCCCATGAATCGGCAGTCTGAGTTCAGCACGGCTCGGGAGTACACACCGCATCGACTTAGGTCGGTCTCGTTTACCCCGCTTCTTGTTGAGTTCGGATTAACGCCTCCCTTGTGCGAACATATTGCTGGTGATCCGCATTATTATCGTACAGTGTACGGTGCGCTTAGGGCTTTGATAGGTTTTAGTTAGATTTCGTTATTTTGTATTAGTTAGTTAGGTTTGTTACCCACGAATGTAGTTCTATATTGTTTTCAAATAAACTTATTTTGTGGAAAGTGCGTTTGAATTTATCTCCTCACACTAAACCCTGTCACAATTGGCGTCCCACCTTGGGCTTTCTTATCCACATTAATTTATTGTAGGTTGTAGGTAGATCTAAATATTTTGTTAGGAATTCGTTAATTTATTCGACTTTTTAGCTTAATCATAGTTCTTCTTAATAGGTTCATATTTTCGGCATCTTCGTAGCCGCTATTTCTTGTTATTGTTTAAATCTTAACGCTAGGTTCTTTAGGAGTAGGCAGTTTTTAAAATTAGTTAAATAATAAGATTGTTTTTATAGGATTGTTTAGTTTTTTCATTTCTGTTGTCGTGTATATTTCTTTTTAAGTATACCTTCTACAATTCTATAGAGTAGGCAGCTTATAGGGTTGATGTATATTTAACAGACATCATTGATTTCTATAACATTTTACATTTACATTAAATGGCAAACGTCAGCTTCTCTGATGATCAGTTTAGGGATCTTTTAGATGTGTTGGCAAATCAGGGAAATTCCCGTGTTCCGCAAAAAACAGGCAGCTTTGCGTCAAGCACTGCCCGTTTCGATGGAACTCGCCAGTCTACGGTGGTCTAGGCGTTTCTAGCAACTGTCAATACTTTTAAAAAGATTGAGTCAGTTACCGATGAGAATGCCATAGAAGGGCTAACTCTGCTTCTTGTTGGCGATGCAGCTATTTGGTGGCTGGGAGTGAAGGAAAGTATTCGTACTTGGCCTGAGGCTGTATCGTTAATACGAACGACATTTGCTCCAAAGAGACCCGCCTACCAGGTACTCAACGAGATTGTGTGCGACAAAGAAACCAGTCCAACAGGCACATAACTATTTGTTGCTACAAAACGTGCACTTATCGCAGAACTGCCAAAGCCGTCGCCCACCCCATCACAAGGTCTAGACCTTTTGTACACATCCTTACATGTGCAGATAAGGGATAGAATACCGAGGGATTCCGTCGAAACCTTTGACGAATATCTCTCAAAATGTCGCCAAATCGAAGAAGCAGCCACGGAACAGACCAACACTTCTGCCACGCCGTTAGTGAAGAGAACCCGCTGCAACTTCTGTCGCGCTTACAACCATAGCGAGTAGGAGTGCCGCAAGAAAGCGGCTCAAGACAAGGCCACTGAAGAAACCCCTAAGAAAATCGAGTCTAGGCCACCGCCAACAACTAAAATAACCTGTTACGGGTGCGGTGAGCCTGGTGTAATCAGAAGTTAATGCTCGAAATGCAATAAACCGAAAATAGGCGCAGTGGAAGTTGGATTTTACGCATTTGGAAAAGATCTGGCATCTGCACCTCGACTAAGGCCAACAGTCCAAAAAATAATGTCAGGTTTCGGCTCACACAACTTTTATAACTAAATTCGCACGTACACGAAGTTTTTACTTACAAGAATTTAAGTATATAATTCTAACGTACTATTAAGTATTTAGTTCTATTCGAGAACTTCTCGAAAAGAAAATCATTTTAATAAGTCATTATCTAAGTTCTTGAATCAGGTTTTTTTTTTAAAAAAAAAAAAGAGTTTCAGGTTTTTTAATAAAATTACCTGTTCTGCCACTAGTAATCGGTTATTCTAAATAATTAAACGATTTACTCTTTAATTTGTATTTACCACTACGTAATTGCCTTTTAGTTAATTTTTTTACCTTAATAATATGTTTGACGTGTTTATTTTAGATACATTCGGCATTTTTTAGAAAATAGAAATCGATTTTTCTGATCCGTGTTCGATAACTTAATCGCTTTTTAATGGCAACACTGTTAGTCTAATGCAGTTCTGTCACATCTGTCAATGTCAAAATCACAAGCGCGCGCGCCGATCTTGTCTTGTTTTTCTGTGTACGTTTGTTTTCTTCTCGAATTCCTCTGCGTTTTGTGTTATATTCCTAACACACATTTTGTGACAATGTCCCATCAACTACGTAGTATTTCGAACTCTTAAGTAAAATTCCTTTAACTCATTTAAATCCGCAAAATATTGAATTTAACGCTGACGATAATAATACTAAAATTGTAGGTAAGCAGTGGAATCCTGTAGAAGAAGACTCTTTTCAATTTAAAATAAATGGTAATTCTCTTAAATGTACGAAACGTACCGTTTTATCCGCAACCGCACGGCTGTTTGACCCCTTAGGTCTTATAGGTCCAGTTACCGCATTCATGAAAGTTTTAGTTCAGGAATGCTGGAAGCATGACCTTGATTGGGATGATCCTGTACCCGCTTACATTGAAAATAAATTTAATCAATTTCACAAGGAACTTTCCTATCTCGAACAAATAAAATTCCCGCGACATGTAGGTATCACCTCTGGTTCTCATGTCACTCTCCTCGGGTTCGCAGATGCCAGTGAGCGCTGTTATGGTGCCGCTGTTTACATAAGGGTTAGTTCTAGCGATGAAGATAACGGATCAGCCCTCTTACTAACTTCTAAATCTCGCGTCGCCGTCGCTCCGTTTAAAATACGCCCTTAGCTCGCCTCGAGCTATGTGCTGCTCTTCTCTTAGCAAACTTAATTAACTCAGTTGTAGAAGTTTTAAGTAAACGTTGTAAAAGTAATAATATTTTTGCCTTTTCTGATTCAACAATCACGCTCACCTGGAACCAGTCGCCCTCGCATAGATTTCATACATTTGTCGCAAATCGCATTGTTGAAATTAATTCAAAATTACCTGCTAAACATTGGTTTCACATCGATGGAACTGAAAATCCCGCTGATGTAGTTTCTCATCCCGTAACGCCTAAACAATTGTTAGATTTAACTATTTGGTTTAACGCTCCGCATTGGTTTTAATTCCCCTTAAATCAGTGGCCAATCAAGCCATTTAAGGTCAATTTAAATAATAATAATTCGGAAGTAATGGAAACTAAAAATATCGCTCTCTCAGTTAAAGTAACGCAAGAAGTTCCTCAACCTATTCAATCTTTAATTGACCGCATTTCTAAATATTCTATTTTACTACGTAGCTTGGTTTTGATATTACGTTTCTGCAAGTTACTTCGCGTGGTTTTATCACAGTTGGATGCCGTTCCGTTATTTCTTATACGTTACGTACAAAGTAGATATTTCTCTGAAGACATTAACGCTTTAAAATCTAATAAAAAATTAAATAAAAGTCTCGCTAAACTAAACCCCTTCCTGGATTCGAATAATATTCTCAGAGTAGGTGGAAGGTTAACTCATTCTCAACTTGATTATGGTCAAAAGCACCCCATTTTAATTCCAACTAGATCACGATTTACTCAACTCTTAATTGATTTTTATCATGTAACTAATTTACATACGGGTCCCGCTCTTTTATTATCTATAATTAGACAAAAATTCTGGATTTTATCTGCTCGTAACATTGTAAGACAACGTGTGCATAGTTGTAATAAATGTTTTAAACTTAAACCTCAAAATACTTACCCTCCTATGGGTGATCTACCCGACTTTCGCGTTTCACAAGCGAAAGCGTTTGTTAATACCGCTGTGAACTACTGTGGTCCTTTCTACATTACTCATATCCGAAAACGCGGAATTAGGAGCCACAAAGCTTACATTTGTGTGTTCGTCTGTCTAACAATTAAGGCAGTACACTTAGAGTTAGTCTCTGACCTTAGTTCTGATTTATTTCTCACGGCTTTTAAGCGTTTTATTTCTCGTAGAGGTCCTGTTGCTATGATTTATAGTGATGGAGGCACAAACTTTATTGGCGCAAAGCGTAAATTGAACGAAATTTATGCTTTAATTCAATCCAAATCTCATATAAATTATATAGATGATCAATTAGCTGAACATCGTGTACGATTTAAACATAGTCCGCCTTACGGTCCTCATTTTAATGGACTTAGCGAAGTTAATGTTCGTTGTGTCAAAACTCACCTTTTTAAAGTCATTGGTTCTCAAATATTAACATACGAGGAGTTTAGTACTGTACTTGTTCAAATTGAATGTCTTTTAAATAATCGACCTCTAAGTATTTTAAGCTCTGACCCGTCTGATATTAGTGCTTTAACGCCTAATCATTTTTTAAACGTAACTCCGCTTAAATTTATACCTGCTGAAGATGTCACATTTCAGATAATCGATTATCGCGTTATCAACTTCTTAATAAAATAACTCATTCCTTCTGGCATCGTTGGAGTCAGGAGTACCTCACTTCCTTGCAACAGCGGGAGAAGTGGAACACACCGTCAAAGCCTATTGAAGTAGGTACGATTGTTGTTATCAAAGACAACAACGCTCACCCGCTTTGTTGGCCTTTAGGTGTCATAGATGCGACTTTTCCTAGCAAGGATAATATATGTAGTTAGGACTGTGAAGGTTAGAACTGTGTCCGGTTCCTACATACGCCCGGTAGTTCGGCTTTGTCCTCTACCTACACAATAAGTACTTTGCAAATTTTTCTTAACTCTATTTTTAAGTAAATTCATTTATTTAATTTAAGATCTCATAAAGTTTTAGTTTAGAGGAAAACCTCTAGGCCGGGGGAGTTGTCTGCGCCATTCGCATTATTTTATGTATATTTATTATTGTTATTGATTTATCTATTAAAATCATAAACGTGTACTTACACTATATTAACACTATATTACACTTCACTCATTAATTCTTTCGAGAAGGATCATCCATTCAAAATCAATTCCTTACTCCCACTCTTTCCGTTCATTCGAACAACCCCTTCCTCACTCTCTTGTAAATCCGCTCGCTTACTGGCGACACGTATCTCCGTGCGCCCGCGCAGGGAGCGCGGGCGCACGGAGATACGTGTCGCCCAAATATTCAAAAAGTGAAAAACTATTGGTGCTGTGTGGTGAATCCTCAAACTATCTCCTCTCGTGAATCTTGGTGGAAATATCGCCTGAACCGGCGCGCTGGAGGCTGCTATCGAAGGGACGCATCATTTACATCCTCCTGTAAGTTCCTTTTCCTTCCACTGTTGATATGTGTTCTATTTTTTTTGCATATTTTATATTTAATGTTGATTTATATGATGGTCAATGAAGGCTGATTTTTGTAAAAGAGTTGTATTTTGTTAGTTTCTAGGAAATTGTGATTTTGTATGTTTTTATCTGGGTCAGAGCCCATTCGTCCCCCAGCATAAAAGTTGTAGATTCGGCCCTTATATAGGTGCCCATTGGTCTCCTGCAGGGCTATTGCGTAAGTATCTTTTAAATGACAGTGGCTATCATTTAGTAGGGGACCAATTAATTTTTTTTATAAAAAATATTATTTTTAAAGTACCCATTCGTCCCCTCTAATATACAATACTAGCTGACCCGCGCAACTTCGTCTGCGTCACAATAATATGTAACTTACAACCTTCCTCGATAGATCGACTATCCAACATTTTTTCAATTAGCTTTCTAATGTGGAAAGAATTTTCCAAGTCGTCTGAGCAATTTTTGAGTTAAATCGTAACAAACAAAAAACTAATCTTTCCTCTCTATAGTATTTGATAGAACCTTAGATTACATTATTAAAGTGAGAATTACTATAGGTGGCTATCTCTAACTGTTAAATATACTATCATCATCATCATCATCAGCCTATATTGTTCCCACTGCCTGCAGGAGGCCTGAGTCCCTGGACTCAGGCCTACGCGTACATTTTAACATTGCGACATCTTCTAAGGTATTTGTTTAAACTATATAGAGTAAAAAGAACAAATATTCTATATTCAATTTCCTTTCTAACAAACATATTTATTTAGATATAGATTAATACCATATGGGTTAAAAAGCTTCGCAAAAAATAATTCTATTTAAACTATTTTTGTAGAACTTTTAAAGAGAAACTTTTCTTTAGTACATAATATTTTCATAACTTAAACCACTTTTCGCAGCGCACGCAACGGAAGCTCTCAAAAAGGATTATCGTTTCCCGTTTTTGCAACATTTTTCATTTGTGCTCCACTCCTATTGGTTGTAGCGTGATGTTATATAGCCTAAGACCTTTCTCGATAAATGGACTATCCAACACAAAAATAATTTTTAAATTCCAACCAGTAGATCCTGAGATCCTAACGTTCAAACAAACAAACAAACAAACTCTTCAGCTTTATAATATTAGTATAGATAAGTTAAAGATTCGGCACCTATTCAGGTGCCTATTGGTCCGGTGAGATAAAATTAGCTATATTTTACATAAGAAACGGTTAACATAGTACACTTGTGAACAGTTTATTAACGGAATTAATTTAATTAATCATAACAGATCATTGAAAAAAGAGCAATGATGAATGATAATCCGTCATGATAATAATATAACCTGTCGATAGGCTTACGATGTAAAATTGTCTCACTACGAATGCCTTGTTAAACAAACGGGTAAAAGCGGCTACACACGACCCTAAAATCACTGGCAATATCGGGACAGTGGTGGGGAGGACCCTAGATCGTATCATAAATCGCCTGGTGTGTAGGCAAATCGTACCCGATTTTTTTCATCCCTAAATCGCTACGGGCGAGCTCACGATTCAGGGACGATTATCGGCTCAGGGAGCGTTGTCAGGACGTGTGTAGCGAAATCAGGACTGATTTTTGCGCAGTCTGCGCTCGAGCGCTGCGGCGCGCGGCGATACGACGTGCTTGCGGTTACTATTGTCGCCACGGGCGATACGACGTGCTTAGGGCTACTATTTTTTATTTCGAAAATATGGCGAAGGAAAATGAGCGAGAAGCGTGGACAAAAGTCATTGATTTATTTAAAGATTTACTATATTTGTGGGACAAAAAACAAAAAGACTATTTCAACCGCGACATGAGACAGGAGGCATTCAAAATGCTAGTGCAAATTTTTAATGAAGAGATCGGCAGAGATACATCGCTGGCTGACTTCAAGAAAAAACTTTAGAATATGCGTACTACGTATGGAAGAGAGCTGAAGAAGGTAAGATCATGTAGAATATTATGAGCCTATAACCCTCTTTTGGCGGGAAAATGAGAAAAAGACAAATATCTCGTGAACGAAAAAAAAGCAATTTTTAATTTTTTTTTAGTTTGTTCTCCTTCATTAATAATATAAAACTTAGTAAAATGTATTAAAAATTGTAAATACACCTACCCAGTCGATGAATAGAGCACTTTGCTAAAATTCCTTCTCAATCACGAGATATTTGTGTTTTTCTCATTTTCCCGCCAAAAGAGGGTTATACGCTCTTAAATAGAGCTACCTACTTTAAGCTCACGCTTTTTGGTACATCTCAATTCACGTGTTTCAGGTGAATGCTTCCAAGCAAACAGGATCGGGGTCCAATGACATCTATGTACCAGCGTTATGGTATTACCCCCTCTTCCAATTCCTAGAGGGGACGACGGAGCCATGCCGACCTGGAACGGATACTTTGAATGAGGTAAGAAAAAAATATATGCAATTTATAAACTGATGTTTTATTTGTCAGATACACACTAAATTTATGTAGGAACTACTCTCAACATATCCTCCTGAAAAGAAACTCTGCCGTGTCCATTGAAAGAAGTTGTAAATTTATTTCGCACGTTGTTGCCTTCATTATTGCGCTCTTTTTCACTGATTTGCGCTAGAGATACAAGTCCTGTGGTTTCTTCCCGCCAGTCACCATAACGAAAAGTAGAATCATTGATATTTTCAGCATCGACACATGTTTTTGTGATATAATTTTTTGACTTTGTTCTTAAATAATTATGTAAGGCACAACAAGCGAGCACAATTTTGTCGACATTATCAATGTGCACACTTATTCTTTGACGAAATATCCTAAAACGTGCTGCTAAAATTCCAAACGCGTTTTCAACTACTCTCCTTGCTCGTGATAATCTGTAGTTGAAAATCCTTTTCTCGTGAGTTATGTTCATAAATGGGTATGGCTTCATAATGTGTCTATTAATGCCGAATGCTGAGTCTCCCAAAAACGTGTAGGGCACTGAAATATTTGTGCCCTGTAACGTACACGATGGTGGTAGATGTAACTTATCTGTCATTAATTTATTATACAGTGATGTATGAGTTATGACACCGCCATCAGAGACGCTTCCGTTAATGCCAGTATGTATTTACATAAACTCATAATTTGCATTTACTACGGCGAACAGAACTGTACTAAAAAAGCCTTTATAGTTATAGAATAACGTGCCACTCCTCGGTGGCTTTTCTATGGATATATGTTTCCCATCTATTGCACCAACATAGTGATCGAATTGCCACTTGTCTTCAAACATTTTAGCATTATCTTTCCATTCACTTTGCGTTGCAGGCATCTGAAACAGAAAGTAAAGGGAACGTTACGTCACCAGATAATTATATCAGCATCGACATCATCGACACAAATTATAAATACAGAAATATGTGATAAAGAGGGGCCCGCGGACTCTGGAAAAAGTTCACAGCCCAAGAAGCAGAAAATGTCCATACAAAGTAAACAAGAAAAACTGCTGGATGCTGCTCAGACACTTATGACTCGACAAGACGATGATTGGGAGATAATAGGAAAGTCAATAGGCGTTCAATTAAAAAACCTGAGTACCCATCAACAAGTGATTGCCCAAAAAATTCTCAATGATGCCCTATTTTACGGAAAACTTGGCAAATTGACAGACGAATCTAGTATCACTTTATCTCCACAACACACAGTATTACATCCTCGCATTCCACATCGCTACTATCATTATTCCTCTGGCTCTTCGGTGACAAATTCATCACCGCAGCCATGTCAACAATATCTGGCACAACAGTCTCCTCAACCATCTCCACAATATGCGATACACCCGTCCCCTCAATCATCTACACAATTTATTATACCACAATCCCCTCAAACACCTCCACAGCATACGGTACAACCTTCTCCTCAACCACCCCAACATCATATGATGTCACAATTCCCTCAAGCATCTCCAGAGTATAACTCCACTGTACAACCATTTCTACAGTCTATCCCACAATATACATTTGAACAACCTTCTTCTGAATACGTAAATCCAACCAACGCGACACATTCATCGTCGACCGACATAGATCTTACCACTGAATTTCCAAACTGTACAAGTGACACAACAGTTCAAAGAGGAACTGGCTCAGACATGAAGGACTTTTTGATCTTTAATAAAAAATAAAATAAATAGTAGTAAATAACTCAAACCTGTGTGAACAAAAACAATAAAAGATGTCAAAATGTCAATGGTAAACTGGATCTCCTAATAGTGGCATGCAAGGAGCACTTGAAGGTCAATGACGATGATGATATAGAGAGTGCCTGCACGTTTCTTGAAAACTGCTCTGAGCACCCAAAGGAGCTGAAGTGCATGGTGTCAAATACAGTGGTGGACTGTTATCATTGTCTACACAGAACATCGATGTTCAACTATAGGGTGAACCATGAGAAGGCAAAGGCTTTTGGCAAAGTGGGCGAAACCGCTGAAGAGGAAGAGAGAGCCACTGCCACCATGCCACGAAATCTGAGTTTGTCACAGGTTGTCATCCAAAGCCTGGGAGTTCTTACTGCTTGCGTCTTCCTGGTTGCTATCCACCGAGGGAGAACGGTCCGCGCAATAGTTCCCTGTGTAATATTATTGATAACCAACTTACTTGGTGTTTGTGAGAACATTGTTCTTGTTTTGTAGTAGTATTATTTTCTTTGTAAGAGATATGTAATTTTTAGTTGTAAGATCAAATCATGTCCAAAGCTTTGTTTATTTTACAGTTAAAAAATATTAAAAAAAAAATATTAAAAAAAAAATGTTTTTGCTTAATATAAATAAATAAAATAAAACTTTTAAATGGATGTTTTAATTATTCTATAAGAATTCAGTCTACTTACCTTAATAAAGTGTTTCAAACAATTATAGATAGCACAACATGTCTCTGGAATCATTGTGGACATAAGTTGCGGCGATATTATGGCACTGAATTTCAAATCTTCATAGCTTTGTCCAGTTGCTAGGAAACGTAAAGTAACTGTAAGTCGTTCTCTCGGACTTATGGATTCTCGCATTACGGTATCCTGTTTCTGTATAAATGGTGTCACCATATTGAGGAGCTCTTCAAAACACTCAATATCCATTCTTAAAAAGTTTCTGAAATCATCTGCTTCTAAATGTCTCATGACGTTCATGTGGCTTAATTCATGGCGTTTCATTAACCAGTTTTTAACCCAGATCCTCCTTTTTCGTCTCTGGTTAGGTGGCACCGTAGTAAGTGCCAAGACAATTCCTATTTTCTGCTGTTTTGAGAGCGTCGGCGGCATTTCGGAAAAACGAGCAGTCTGTAGCACGGTCGGTTACGTACTGACAGGCAAGGACGTGTGTAGAGTAGAGACAATTTTATCGCCGATTCAGCCCCGATTTCACTGTCTCGATATCGCCAGTGATTTTAGGGTCGTGTGTAGCCGCTTTTACAAATAATAGACAAGGTGTTTAAAATTGGTAAGTACTCTCCAGATGTGCGCGGGGTGTGGAATGCCGAAGCGGGAGGGGCAATTTTAGCCAGAGTATCTGCGCGCGAGCGAATAACAAAGGCATAGCCCAAAACAATAGACGCTCGATGAAAGGACTTGCACCTGATTGGCTAACACCAGTACTAGACATCTTCGGCGTATTTATTCCAGGAATGTGTTACTACATTTAGTTTACTTAGGCCCACTTGTACCAAAACTTTGAGTTAAATAAATAACTCGAGGTTTACTAACTCAGTGTAAAAATTTTTAACTCGCATATTAAGGGCGGATTCGACCAAATTCGAAATTATACGCGAGTAACTATACCAGGATAATTTTACTCTCAATACTTACTCGAGGAGTAATTTGATTTACGTTCTACCACACTATACTAGATTAG
This sequence comes from Diarsia rubi, assembly GCA_932274075.1. Lineage (NCBI taxonomy): Eukaryota > Metazoa > Arthropoda > Insecta > Lepidoptera > Noctuidae > Diarsia > Diarsia rubi. Next base: position 11,707,755 of record OW026413.1, read on the forward strand.
AATTATTCTCGTTTAGTTAGTCTTTGGTTGTCTTTGGCATTGAATGGGATTGAACGAATGAAATGACCTAATACATAATGCTACTAAACGTAGAGGTCATTGTATATTTGGTAGATTTAAACATCACTTTCTTTACTGTCACTGGCAGAGTAATATTATGTTCCTTCAGTTCCTTGGTCGATTGTGTGGTATTTTCTTGGTTGCGATTTTTATATTTATTTATTGATTTATTTGGCGAAATTGGTGACTGTGCACGATGTTCGCACCGAAAAGAAAGAGAAGCGCAAACTGGATGGCATCGGAGAAGAGCCTGTTGGTTGATTTGGTAGCGAAACATTTCGTTATAGTAGAAAATAAAATAAACCGATGGCACAATTTTAAGGCAAAAATCCGAAGAGTGGAAGCTAATTGCTTCAGAATATAACTCGCAAACTGCCCTGGTACATCGACTGGCTGAAAATTTAAAAGCACAATGGGAAGCCATGAAAAAAGCTGCAAAAAAAGAAGCAGCAGATTCAAGAATGGCTATCTTAAAGACAGGTAAGGTTCAATTTAAAATTATGAAGTATCTAAGTATAGTATTCAAATTGTTTTTTATGTACTTCAACATAAAATTACCTATTATTATTTGGTGAACAGGGGTTGGTCTTAGACAGCCCAACAGCCACTGCAATCTGTAAAGTGGCACCTCTATTGTGGCTAACCGTTTCAATCATATGACCTCATCCAATCAGGCTAATGATAAAAGTATACTTGTTTATTTTAGGTGGTGGACCAGCTTTACCTAAAAAGGAGGATCCCTGTACTAAGCGGATATTGGGCCTCATATCCATAAGTGCAGTAGGCTTATTTAATCTAATCTAATCTAATTCTTCCGGCCGTTCCCACCCAAGAAGAGCAGGGTATCCAAGAAGCAATAATTTCTCCTGCACAATATGTGGATATGCCACAATCTCCGCTAATAATTATTGAAGGTTAGTGGAAAACATGATGTATTTACATTAAACAAGAAAAATATATTGTAAGACACAATCATAGCACTTCTGCAGTTTCCTTAGATTAACTGATTTTGAACACATGTTATTTCCATAATATTCTGGTTATTCTGACCTATTCTCATAAATGGTTGGCAGATTACATTTTAACACAGTTTATATTATCTATACTTACAGATAACTCAGTGCTTACAATGGATGATGTGACCATGTCGGGATGTGAAACACAAACACTTAAGGTAGGTAATGAGTTTATTAGTACATTCAAGCATTGCCCACCAATTATAAAAACAGTTATGTGAATTATAGGCTATGATGTGAGTGTGTGATGATAATTAAAATTTTACCCATTTCCTTTTAGGACCCATGGACTCCATTGTCTGTACCGCTGAAGATACCAGAAGAGAATAACACCCAAGAAGTTAAAAAGGTAACTTATTTGTACACTACCTTGTCGCCATCCTTTATGGTGGCTGATTGACTTATTGATTGATCTGACCAACCAGGGATTTTCAATAAGTAATTGGTAGGAATAAAACACCTTTCTCAACTCAGACACCCATGGGGATCAATGTCTGAGCCCTTTTTGTAAGAGGAATTATGTGCGTGGGAATGTATATGGCCGATTTCACACACAGACAAAAAATGATAAAATTTGTCAGTATAAGGTTTAAAAGTTATCTGTCCCTTTTTTTTTTGGATGGGAAATCATCAAATGACTTCTCCCGCTCTGGGCGGAGCGGAAGGGAGTGTCAGACTTTTACTGACTAAAACCCATCCATGTTCCTTCATTGCCCTTTGTGTTCCGGAGCCACGGTATCTCTTTCGAATAGTCCCGCGACTCCGGCGGGCATCGGCCCTTTCGGGCCCCTCAGAGTTTCGGGCCCCTCAGAGTTTCGGGCCCCTCAGAGTTATCTGTCCCTTGATATAGGAGCATATAAGCCGATTATAATAATCACATAACAATTTTAACCATTCACTTTCTTTCAGGATTGGGGTGATTATAGCCCTCAGTTACTTAGGACTCCTGTGTCTGCCTCACTGAAAACAGCAAGCGACAGAAAAAGTGGAATGTCAAGGAGAAGACCCGAACACAATCCCACAACAACATCGCTAGAAATGCTCCACAATAATAAAATTGAAGCAATAAATTTGCAAAAAAAATTTGCTGCAGAAGAAGCATATCAAAAAAAGCTTACTGCTCAAATAGACCTGGAAATTAAAAATGAAATTTTAAAACAGGAAAAAATAAAAACTAAGCTGTTATTGTTGGAGCTCAGACAAAAACAGAAGGAATATCCAGAAGAGAACATCAATTCAGAAGATGAAGTTGAATGAAATACAGTTCAATTTATAAATTAAGTCCCAGATACTCCCTCAGAGAAAAATTTAAAGAGATTAATATTCTTACTGTGCCCTCGCAGATTATTTATGAAAACCTTTTGTACACACACAAAAATATTAATTTTTATTTAAAAAGTACAGTGATATCCACAACATTAATACGAGGAACAAACACAAATTTGTTGTTCCTGCAACGAGGCTCAAAAAAATAGGGGGTACGTTCAGATGCCAATGTATACGTTTTTACAATAAACTTCCTAGCCATATTCAAGCACTAAGCCTAAATAAATTCAAATCGTTTATAAAACGGAAGCTATGCCTGAAAGCCTACTATCCTGAAAGCCTACTATCATGTTAATCACTATCTTGAAGATAAAAAGGCTTGGGATTAAGCTGCTCCAATGAAATTTGCTCTGTGAATGTCGAAATTTCTGACTTTGCTTGTTTATTATTGATATCTTTCTTTTATACACTGACATTGAATGTTATGACATGAATACTTATTTCAGTATTTTTTTACTTTAGGCCATTTTTTTTTATTTTATGACATTTATTTACCTACTGATTTGACATTAATACTTATTTTGTTATGTATTTTCCTTTTTGTTTTTTTTTTTATTTTATTATTATTATGTGTCATTTAAATATTTTTGTGATTTTCATTGACATTTTTTTTTGAAAAGTATTATTGATTTTATTTTATTATTGTGAATATGGGGACCATGTGGGTCACATTTTTTATTTGTCTTTTCCCACAACTGTCTGGCAGTTTGAGTACCTTAAGCGACCTACTCAAATGTCCTTTCTTTGGTATTGTTCGTCGTTTCGTTGAGCTCCTTGAGTTATAAGTCGAGCTACACGATAACTGACAAATGCTTGCACTGACTGGACAGGTCCACTCAAATCTGTGTGGCTCTTTCTTCAAAAGACCATCTCAGACAATCTGCATGGTCCTCATGTGAATTGAGTAAAATTATGTCTGGACTTTAAAAGAGACTATGATCTCTGAGTTTGTTTCGGATGTTTCTTCTCAGAGTAGTCAGGTACGAAACACCGGCCCCATCTAGTTTAAAAAAAAGACGTGTAAAAGTGTTCGTAAAAAAATACTTGCAAAATAAACATCATTTATCATTTAGAATTAAGACTTTTTACAGTTTTATTATAAGTATAGATAACTTTTGATGACTCTGTTGTGTGTGTTGTATTTTGTCGCCTTAAACCATATAGGAATGTACATAATTTAATAAAAATATACAGCATGCTATGATTAGTTTGTATTTATTAAAATAACATTTATTTTCAGATTTACATCCCTAATGTTAGTAACGATAAACTAAATTATTTTGGTAGTAACAATAAAAATATATTTTCACATTAAATTTTGGAAATAATCTGCTATTAGTGCATCTCGTGCCCTATATTCTCGGGCAGATCCTGCATCCGCAGCAAAAGGTATCTGTCCATCATTTATAATTTCATTCCAGGGGGCGGGGAGGATAATTTCTGAATCATCTGGGGGTACTTCTTCTCCTCGACGTCTCAAAATGTTGTGCAAAACAGCTGTAGCAATGATCACATTCAGAATTCTTTCCAATTTAATACGCATTCCAAATGCTAGCACAGGAAAGCGCCTCTTCCATAGTCCATAGCTGCGTTCCACAGGATTTCGTGTCCTAATTTGCGATTCATTGTAGAGCTGTTCCACTGGTCCACTGGGGTTCTCTAATGGTGGCATCATGTATTGGGTAGATGCATATCCCCCATCTACTACCAATAGTGCATTACCGTACGTACCACTTTCAAATTGTGCTTTCCTGTAACTATTGTTAAATATGTTGCTATCATGAGATGATCCAGGCCATCTAGCTACTATGTCTATAATCTCAAGATTAGCATTGCAGATTGTCTGCACGTTTATAGAGAAATATCCTTTTCTATTACGGAATAATTCAGCTTGTTCACCACCCACTTGTAACTGTAATGGAACAGAGGTGATGCGAATATGTGTGCAATCCATTGCACCAATTACTCTTGGAAAGCGGGCTATGTGATAAAAGTCTTCTTGCACTTTTCTTATTTCAGTACTTGTTTCAGGAAATTTTATAAAGTCTTTGTGTAAGGAGGCTATTGCAGCAGTCACTTGATGTATAACTTTATTTGCGGTGGGGGTACTCATACATACCGCCATAGTCACCAATACTCATCTGCGTAGAATTGGTTGCATAGAACCTCAAAGTTGCTAACAGCTGATTTATTGGCGATATGGAGAAATTCCTGTAAAATAAAATTGATCTTGGTAATCTAGTTTGAAACAAGACACTCGAAAAGACAGAATGATGTCCAGTACACCAAGGCAGTCACAAACTGGCTTCAGAAAGGGTCTATTATTTTAATGTAAACAAGTAAATGGACAGGTACTGTACCAAATAGATAGATTATTTATGAGTATCATACAATGTACTCACCGGTTTGACGAATATTCCAACTTGTGCTCAAGTTTAGCTAATAAACAAAGAGTGGCTTCCTTGGATAGACGAAATCTAACAGCGAAGTCTTTGTCATCATAATCTTCGAAGTAATTAACTCTTTCTTTTATCCACCTTGGACGCCTTGGCACATAATCATCGTCGCTATCGGATTCTTCGATCATATTTCTCAAACGTTCCATTATGGCGAGGTTTTGATTGAAAACCACACAAAAACAAAGAATATCAACACGGACGGATGATTTGACAAGGTAAATGACAAATGTACATAACCTAACATTTTGACATTTCGTTTCGTTAATTCCTAGTTTAGGTCTTTACTCCACCAAAATAGACCGTATAAAAACTCCTACTCTCGTATAGTGACTTTAGCCACGGGTTAATGTTTGGTAGAACGCAAATTGAGCTTACTCTCGAGTAAATAGCTATTTATTCTAAGAACAAAATTTACTCTATTTTGGTCGAATCCGCCTTAAGTTGCACCAGTAAAAATTAACCCAGAGTCAACTAACCCTAGCCTTGTCATGTTCATTCATTCTTTTAACATCTGGCAAAATATTTCTCTCTCTCTCGCTCCACGGTACTTTGAATAAGTCTATTTCTTTATGTCAGATAAACACGTTGTTCTTTCTCGCGTTATATTGACTGTTGTGACTTGAGCGTGTTGCACTTGCATTGTCGTTTACAGTTATTATTTTGCGAAATAATTTAGGCAGACGGACGCGGAAGATCTTAAAAATGGAAAAGAAACCTCGGTTACGTGGCCTAAATTTCACAAACAGACCTACATTACATTACTTTTTATTCGTATTTGTATATTGCAATCTATTTTAAATTTTATCTAATATTTATAGAGAACAGTTTCTTTTTGTAGATAAAATCTTCTATGAAAACCTTTGTCTCTTTGTGAGTAAAAATGATCAGTCCGTTCTGCAATTCTTCTGTTATAAAAGTGAACTAATGTAGTCGATGATCTTTTCATTATCATCAGACAAAAACCATTCGTTTATCATTTTCAGGACAAAATAAAACCGATATCACTGAATGCAACAAACACGAGACACAACCAAAGCGTACTTAGCCTAAAATATCTCAATTTTGACATTACTAACCCAGAGTTAGTTGACTTAACCCTCCCACATCAGTGGGTTAAATAGTTAAAAATTTAACTCATGGTTAAGCCTTAACTCTTGATGGTGCAAGACATAATTAGAATTTAACTCCAAAGTAGTATTTACCTCTGAGTTAACCGTGATAACCCAGCCTGGCGCAAGTGGGCCTTAGGCCCACTTGTACCAAAACTTTGAGTTAAATAAATAACTCGAGGTTTACTAACTCAGTGTTAATGTTCTAAATTTTTAACTCGCATTTTATGTTGCACCAGTAAAAATTAACCCAGAGTTAGCTAACCCTAGTCTTGTCATGTTCATTTATCATGTTCATTCATTCTTTTAACATCTGGCAAAATATGGAATATCGAATGCTGAATGAATTAAGTGTACTGCTCTCTCTCGCTCCACAGTACTTTGAATAAGTCTATTTCTTTATGTCAGATTAGAAATGACACATGGTTCTTTGTCGCGTTATATTGACTGTTGTGACTTGAGCGTGTTGCATTTGCATTGTCGTTTACAGTTATTATTTTACGAAAATAATTTAGGCAGACGGACGCGGAAGATCTTCAAAATGGAAAAGAAACCTCGGTTACGTGGCCCAAATTTCACAAATAGCGACAATTTGTTACTGTGCGATATAGTAGAAAAATATAAACACATTCTAGAAAACAAAAAAACTGATGGAGTCAAAATACTACAAAAACAAAAAGCTTGGTTGGAAGTAGTAAAAGAATTTAATTCTACCACCACAGGCCATTCCCGAATGCTCGAAAGTTTACAGCAAAATTATAAGAATTTAAAAAAGAGGGCGAAAAAGAATGCTTCCGATGCCAAAATGGATATCCCAGGTAAGTGTTACCTTCTATAGCTGTAGTTTCATCTGAAGTGAAGTGGTATTTATATAAATTTACTATAACGTAGAAGAATATGGCACTTCTTCTGAAGGCTGGGAAAAAGTTGCTGAAGGTACAGGAGCTTCGAAGGAAGATTGCCTAAAAATGTTTAAAGTGCTGAGCAAGGAAGCAGAAACAAAAGATAAATGTTTAAAAAAAAATATCTTGGGTACAGGTACGTTACTGATTGCAGCTTCAGTTAATGGGGCAATAATTGTACTTTTTGGTGTATTACTTTTATTACATTGGGTACTTTTATTACTAGGCGGGGGACCACCGCCAAGAAGTGACGATGACCCGTTGTTGAACAAAGTTAAAGCTTTAGTTGGGCCATCTCTTGAGGGCCTTCACACCATTTATGATGGTGATCGAAGTATAATGGCATTGCAGCATGTGCCACCTATTGAGGACAGCCAGAAGAATGAATATAAAGTAAATGAAGACAGTGATACAGGTACTACTACAACTACTCTTTTCTTTGTTCTTTTCAAAATTTTTAATAGAAGCTCCTGGGTATTGTGTTTAATTTTGATCTAATTATTTTTAGATGAACGACCATCGCAAGATATAACATGTCAATCTTTCATGACCCCCAAGACACACATAGCCTAGGATGACCTGTCATCTTTCTTTACAAATGACAGGACGAATTTGAAAAGGAAACCACACATTTTGCTAAGTCGTAAGTGATAACACAATACTTTATTTATTTAAGAATGTATGTATAGAACTCAGATCCAAGCGTCCAATTATTTAATTTTATGTATAGAGATACTGATTGATTAGGTAGGTATGTATATTTGTTGTATATGTGTACTAGCTGTAATTGTGTGATAAATTAAATTGAAATTATTGATATTTTACTTTAGGTAAACGGAAGCTTGAATCAGAAATGCCACAGAAGCAATCAGTTTCCACAAAATTCAATAGCCTAGCTACTGAAAAGTTGGAGTTGGTGGCTATGCAAAAAGAATTGCTGAAGGGTCAACTGATAGAAGAAAAAGAGAAATTGCAACATAACCAATTACTGCGGGCTATGGAAATGGAAGATAAAAAAAAACAATATGAACATAATGAAATTATTAGACAGTTACAACTGCAAGCTTTTAATAAATAACAGATACCATTACCTTTTTCTTTGTTTTATTATTAAGGTTGAGATTGATTTGAGTATTAAGATGTGTTAAACTTTTAGAGCTAGGTAAATAAAAAAAAAATGTTTTGTTGTTAAATAATTATTTTATTTATCTAAACTTATAAACTTACACTACACACACAAATTAAGCTACAAATAGAGCAGAACTAGTTCACTAATCTACTAAAATGTTCTTCTATCAGGACATGTCGAGCGCGTTGTCTGATGTACTTCCGACTGAACCACAGCTGGCTGGTAATTCCAATCCATCAAAACTATCAATGATAGGAGGATATTCTGGATCAACGGGTGGTTCTAGGTCCTTTTGAAGTCGTGCAATATTATGAAGCACACAAGTAGCAATAATGATGCCAGGTATTCTATTTAAATGAACTTGAATCCCTCTTGTCACAATAGGGAACCTTCTTTTCCATACTCCAAAGGTTCCCTCTATAGTATTTCTTGTCCTTATCTGCGACTCATTATATAATGACTGATTTGTGGAAGTCACTGTTGCCAATGGTGTCATCATAAATGTGGATTGTGCATATCCACTATCACCAAGTAAGCAGCACCAATGTTGGAATCATGGGCTGATCCATGCCACCGTGCAACAACATCATTGAACAGTAAATCGGCTGAACATATTGCCTGCATGTTAATTCCCCTTCCTATTTCTGTATATCTCTGCAGTTTCTCCTCCTGAAACAAGAAGCCAAAAGGAAGGGTTATGATTTTAGCAATATAAACATGTACCAATTTAGTCAGTTTCAGTTTTTAAACTTATATATTTTCAATACTATACATAAAAAAAGTGTTTGAAAATGTACCTGGAGACTTCATTCGCACATGAGTACAATCAATTGCCCCAATGATTCGTGGAAATCGTGCAATCTGGTAAAATTCCAATGCCGCCTGCCTTTGCTCTTCACCAGTAGTGGGCATAAATATAAATTGGGGATATAGCCGAGCTATAGCATCAGTGACCTTATGTATGATCCTGCATGCTGTTGACTCATGTACCCCAATGACATCTCCGCAAGTCAGTAGTTGACTTTCAGTGGCGTAAAATCGTAATGTACATAATAGTTGGTTCATAGGTGATACAGCTGCACTGGAAAAATAAAATTAAACAATACTGTAGATACCTATTATTAGTATTGTACCACATATTACGTAAACACTAGCAGCTTACCAACACATAGTAGGTATATCATTGCACTTAAATCCAATATCCAGTCTATTGTAAAAGGAGTTCACTGAAGAGGCACTAATCACTAAAAATATAATGTAGGTCACACGTAGGTACTTACTTTTTATTCGCATTTGTATATTGCAATCTATTTTCAATTTTATCTAATAAGTAGAGAACAGTTTCTTTTTGTAGACGAAATCTTCTATGAAAATCTTTGTCTCTTTGTGAGTAAAAATAATCAGTCCGTTCTGCAATTCTTCTGTTATAAAAGTCTGAAGTAATGTATTCGATAATCTCTTCATCATCATCAGACATAAACCATTCATTTACCATTTTCAAGACAAAATAAAACCGATATCACTGAATGCAACAAACACGAGACACAACCAAAGCGTACATAACCTAAAATATCTCAATTTTGACATTACTAACCCAGAGTTAGTTGACTTAAACCCTCCCACATCAGTGGGTTAAATTTTTAAAAATTTATCTCATGGTTAAGCGTTAGCTCTTGATGGTGCAAGACATAATTAGAATTTAACTCCAAAGTAGTATTTACCTCTGAGTTAACCGTGTTAACCCAGCCTGGCGCAAGTGGGCCTTATAGTTGCAAATCCAAGCGTACTGATTTTTATACTGTCTCGAGTGAAAGTTTACTCATTAGCGAATCCTGTAGGATTACTTATTAAATTTAATTAGTGAGTGAAGTGATCAGTGCATGTACGTGAAGGAAAAATACGTAAGTTCTACTATTTACCTATACATCCCTATTTCAAAAGACTTACATGTATATACACACATCAAAAGTGTCTAGGGATCAACATATATTTTTGCAATAACTTTTCTCCTGATTGATATTAATTAAAATTTTCTTTAAGGATTCATCAAATAAAGTGTTTTCGTTTGTCACAGTAACGATAAACCAAGTCACCTTTGCATTAATAAAGAAATTTGCCATTTTCCTAATAAAGGGATTTTTGACATTTGAACCACTAACATTAAAGTTCGAAAAAAAGACTGAAATAACAGTTTTCTTTAAAATTTTATTGGGTAACTTAAACAATTAATAATCCGTGTTTCTACCGCGAACACTAACAACACAAGAACATCGGTTTGGCATACTCAAAATGAGTTCATCCAAATCACGCTGTGGAATGGCCGCCCATGTTCGTTGCAACAACAAAAAAAGGTCTTCTTGCGACTGGATACCCTCCATATTCGGCAGAGCTCTTCTCTGTAGCATATCCCATGCATGCTCAATCGGGTTCAAGTCTGGCGACTGAGCAGGCCAGGGCAGGACATTGATGTTAGCTGCGGCGAGAGTCTGTCTTACAACTCTTGCGGTGTGCGGTCGTGCATTATCATGCATTAACTGAAATAAGGGACCGATTTGCACTTGTAGAGGAACGATGACGTCTGATACAATCGTCTCAGCATAAATTTGAGCGTTGAGGTTGCCTCTGATCCAAATCAACTCAGTTCTTCCGCCGATCCAAATACCCGCCCATACCATGATGGTTCCACCACTATAAGGATGGACTTCCTGGCAGGATTTTAATCGCTGTTGGCGTCCAGGGGTTCTCCAGTGTCGTATACGTCTTGTATCCGGTCTCATACCAAAACGAGACTCATCAGAAAAGCACACGAAACGCCATTGTTCTTCTGCCCAATTTCTGTGTTCAAGAGCCCATTGATATCGAATGCTACGATTGTGCATTGCTATAGGTGGTACCCGTAGCGGTCTTCGGGAATGAAGGTTCACTTCATGCAAGCGGTTTCTGACTGTTTGGTCGCTAATTAAGTTCCCTGAAGAGTGATGAAGCCTCACGGCTAACATCATGGCGGTTATTGTTGGAGCTCTTCGAGTTAAGATTTGAATGTATCGGTCTTGTCTCCGTGTGGTGCAGCGATACCGTCCTCCATGGCGCTCAGCCACGGTACCAGTGCTTCGGTAACGTGTCCAAAGTCGACTGATAACACTCTGACTTGTATTCAGAGCTAAAGCCACAGTACGTTGCCGGGAACCAGCTTCTATCATTCCCACGGCTCCACAGTGTCCGGCGTAGAACAAGCCAGGTGGACAAAAATATTTTTTCATGGTTTTGGAACTATATCTATAAATTAGTTATTTATAAAGTACTATAATATTTTATTTAAAGAAAAAGCATAGGAATTGAGTATAAATATTTTATTTCATGTATACAAAATTATAATACAGGAAAAAAAATGAAAATAAAATTATCTTAATCGCTACAAATACTAACGCTAATTATATATAATTATACAACCTTAGACTAACATATTAAATACAAAAATTATAAATCTAACACTAGACCTATCTATTTACATTAAAACTAATTCTCAATATTAGAATCATCGGATTCAGAATCCGATGAATCCGATAGAAGATAGTCTTCCTGAGATTGTGGAGGTCTTGGTTGCAGCTGGAGTCGAGGCTCTATAGTGGGAGCTATGATGAGTTTTAAGACCTCCGCGCACAATTTATTAGACTTTTTTTTCGGTACTTCCCGGAGGCTGTTGATCAGAGGATCAGACGTTAAAATCAACATATTGAGCAAGTCTCTATTCGTGGCTAGACGAGAGCACTTTCTAGTGTTGTGCTCTCTAAACCTCCGGCAATCTTTATTTCTCGCTTCTTGGGCTTCCTCTGAAAGCTGCCCTATTGGAACTACTGCCGTCTTAATCACCTCTGTACTGTGAATAAGCAATTTATGCACAGTAGTAGGCATGTAGTACCACGAGTAGAGACTTAGATAAAGTCTTCTTGTCTCGAGGCAAAGCTTTTTGAATTCAACAAGATTTATCTCGAAGCCAGAAGACAATGTCCTCAACAATACATCAAAGTGTTTGATGATTGTAACATTCCTGTGATCTGAGCACTCAGTTCGGGGTTCCCGAAAAAACGTCGAGCTGTGTTTCCATCATTTGTAGAACCAAATCCTGGCTTTGGCTTGTCCACAATTAATCCCATTTCATGCTTGAATCGTTGTTTAATTTCGTCTGATCGTTGTTTTACACTTGCTTTTTCCTCTGAAGACCTAGCTTGCCATTTCTTAATATCTAACTTATAACTAATGTGTAAAAAGCACTCAAACGAACGAATCCAAGCATGCAATGTTGACAAACCAAAGCCAAAATTATCCTGATTGCTATCAAAATGCCGTCCTTCATCGTTCATCATTCTGGGAGTAGCCCCACAAATATAGCATTTCTGCGATGAATGTGTGTCTGTCAAAGCGTTGCAAACTTTTCCATCAGTCATAGTCAGCAGAAGCTTGTGCTTAACAGAAATTTCAGAATCACCAAGATCACAAGATGTAGCGTCCAAGTCGTTTATTTGTTCCAAAACCTTGTTTGTCTCGATTTTTGTCAATTCCGTAGTTTCTTTGGCAAAAATGAATTTAATTGGACGACAAAACATCGTCGATGATGGACGAGGATTTTGCCAGATAATGTTGTTACCCTCGTCGATTAACCTTAGAGGAACGAACGAATAAACAAAAAGGAACTCATCAGTGTCTTCGCTGTTCTCAAATCTTTGTTTGTAAGCACTATGACCGGAACTTCCGTCACATCCCCATTTACTTATAAGAGTAAACGATGCATTGGGTATTAGATTGGGGAGCACACTTGTGACAACTTCCTTCTGAGCTTCTACTAAACGTTCTGCTGTTTTATTCAAAATACCTTGTAGATCAATTTCTGCTCGAGATTGTGTCACAACAATGTGCTCCTCGGAAGGATAACACGCTTTTTTTGATTTAACAATGCAATCATATGATGGAAACACATGATGCCCGACTTTCATAGTCCACTTCCTAGTCTGTTTATATGAGTGAGTTGTTGATTTTGAATCAATATAATACGCTAATGCCTCGTCACTACTTAGCGGTCTATCACTTTGCACAGCACTTGGTTGTTGAAGGCTAATGCATGCACTTGCAGAAGCTGGATTTTCGCCAATGTCCTTTATAACTCTGGCAACGTTTTTATGTCCAGTTGACCGTGCAGCTACCTCTGCAGCAGTCATTAATTCCCCAACACTCCGTGATTGAACTAGATCAGCAACTCTACGTTTCTTAGTTTTAAAAGATGAATCTTCAAAGACTTTTTTAGGTCTTCCGGGTCGAGAAAGGTCAGCTGATGAGGTAGAAGGTTGCGGTTGAGTCGATCGCAGGCAGAATTCTATCTTATCGCCTTCAAGCCACAACTTATTCTTATTCAGGAAACGCTCTTTTGACTTTCCTGAAGACACCCACTTGGTAGCAATTTTCGAAGAAATGCTGGCTAATTTCATCTTAATTTCTCTTTGACATTCTTCAGTGATGTCAGAGAAATCACACTTAGACAAAATAAATTCAAATAGACGATCATTTCTTTCGTCTTTTTCGTGCTTAAGCCACTCTTCGAAAAACTCTATTTTACTAATAGAGTAAAGCTTTTCTACAAAAAAAGAAAAAAAAATGTTGTACTCAAGTGTGCTACATAAAATATGTCACATAATCATGTATAGCCATGTAGCTAAAACAAAGAAAAACATAGGTATTTTTTGTGTATTCACAGATAGTCTACTCTATGAATGTTTATGACACATTAAAAGATTCTAATAAGAAAATAATATAGTACATACCTACCTTCAGAAGTAAAATCCATCACTAAAACTTTTCACACAATTAGAACTACCACCATGAGATGTTAGTGCAAGTGTCGCAAAAATGCAACTGACCTATTTCTTTAACTGCATTTACCTCATTACCTTACTTTGATAAACGATGACTCATCAGTATGGAATGTTAGACGTAAACAATTCTTGGAATCAGAGGTTTAGGGGTGTTGTTTACAGGTAGAAAGTACAAATTTCCGGGAATTTGATAATGACTTTTGTCCACCTGGCTTGTTCTACGCCGGATACTGTGGGCTCTGAGCATTTCTTCCCTGCTTAAATGACGTCGCCGCTCCATAATAACGTTGGTTTTAATCAGTAGTAGGGAAACAGTAGCACTAATAATGTCTTCAATGCGTTGTATGTTTTTATAGGGAAAATATTGACAGCTGATTTTCATCTTTTACTCGAATTTGATTCACAGTTCCTGATTCAAATTATGAAATGCACCAAAAAGGATCCATATAAATTTATAAAATCATAAATTTATTACAAAGCCACATCTCAATCTCAAGAAATCCGCATAAAAATGCTTGATCCCTAGACACTTTTGATGTGTGTAATTGGAACGATGAGACAGAAAAAAAAATTCAATTGCTGCTACTTTTTACTATTAAATACTGTTACGTCGGTCATCTGGAATTAGGGCTTCAATTACGTAATTACGAACTCATTTTAAAGTATTTTCAATTCCGTAACTGAAGATGTCAATTCCGTACTTACGTAATTATTGGTATCATTAATCAATCAAAATATTCAACTAATAAAAAAGCATTATACGTACACATTTATAATGTGGTAACACTTAAACGATATAACTACATCGAAACTGTACAAACAGGGTATTCCCCGCAATTTGTTTTTATTGTTTGTTAAATCTTGCAAAAAATAGTTCCAAGACGTACAGAATAGAGTTCAAATATATCAACTTGGCGAGTCGGCAGGGCCGGGGAGTCCCTGTCGAAAAGTCCCTACGACCACGGGGAACTATGTACAATGCTCTTCACTTTCTTAACTAAAAAGAAATTGTAGTTTCATTGCTCAATTGTCGGTTCTATTCTATTCTATTTTTGTTCTATTCTATTTTTGTTGAATGGCAATTGAAGCCGATGTCGACTATTCTGCCAATGTCAAAAGTGAGATGGACGGCAAGTGAGTGTTACAAGAAATAAAAAATAGATAAAAACAGTTAACATAAATAAAAAATCTTCGGTTGATACAGTTGGACTTGTTGTGTTAGTAGCGGACTGAAACAAACAAAAAATAAATAATAAATAAATATTATAATTGTTAAAACAGACATATACCACAACAACATAGACAGAGGATTTGATGTAACGGCTTATAGTTTTATACTGTTGTGGCGGATGAAAATCATCAACGCCACAAGCAGTTCGGAGGAAGGGTATGTTAAAAGGGACGGAAAATTAATCGGGAGGGGGATTTTGAGTTTAGGGAGGCGGCTATATAAATCAAGAGGTGGGATGTTATCTGAACATACAAAGAAAATGTGGTCTAGAGTACCCTCTCCTAACCCACACTCGCAGAGAGAGGAGTCGCGTGCATGGATTTTATGCAAAAAAAACGGGAGTGCAACAGAAACCTAATCTGATTCTACATAGGACGGATGTAACTGTTTTATGCCCGGTTCCTATAAACAACGGTTCGTTATTGTGCAAAAGATACCATTCGTTTTTGAGTAACGAGTAACGAACGTTAAAAGGCGTTCCTAAAAGTTTTTGCCACTTCTACCTGCGACGAACGGGTGTTGGTTACCCACTTACCAAAGCCCTCGGTCAACACATGTTCGACCCTCCTTGCGTTTCGTTATTACAAGTTAAGAATGTTTAGAACTAGAGTAAATCCATGTGCAGATTACACAATAAATAACATATTTATACTTTTATACAGTAAACTTAACTTTAATGTTTATTTTATTATTTTGGTGTTGAAGAAATCTCATTATTTCATTAAAAAAAAACATTATTTGTTTTTCTGTTCTGGCTACTGAAGTGAACAAAACGCGATTGAGAGCGCCTGACCCAAACAGCCTTATTACAAAAGTGGTTAAACCTGGGTTTAACTTAGACTTGGTTTATCTCGCATGCCGTCACTTTCTTTTGAATATTATTGAAGTAAGACGGCATGCGAGATAAACCAAGTCTAAGTTAACGTCTAACCTAGGTTTAACCACTTTTGTAATAAGGCCGAAAGAGTATAATAATAATATCCCGCTTGACACGCATTCTAAGCTAAGTTTAAGTTTTGTGTTAGCATTAATGGGAATTAAATTTTATGGCACAGAGCATTATTTTGATATTGGTTTTCTAAGGTTTTGTCGTAAAACATAATGTATTCGTTGGTATAAGATATTCTTCTGTTAAACTTACATAAATTACTCTCTACAATGGACGTTACACCCAGGGTTCCCAACTATACTGTTAAAAACAGTATTACTTATACTGTTTTTCACTACATTATACTTTTTACTGTCGGACAACAAAACAGTATACAAATACTGTTTTTTATCATCACTGGTACATCTTTGTTTTTTCTGTCATGAATTCAGAGTGGCTTCCATAAATTTAATAAAAACGAGCTTCTCATTTACCTACTTTAATTTTGATTTCAAATGTAGTGAAGCTTATGTAGCCTTAAAAATTACACTAAATTGCTAAGTTGTGCGAGAAACACCAAGAAATAGGTTTTTAAAACATAACAACAACGCAAAATAAGTAAAACTTTTGTAAACAACCGACCAAAATCGGGCGGTTAACAAATTGTAAACGACTCGTAACTTTGACGACTCGTTGACGTTACTATTTTGTTATAGAAACACCATCGTCCCACATCTGCATACATTTAGCTTACGGTTCGTTATTCGTAACCCTCCCATCCGTAGGTACTGATCTATCGGTAACTTAACTTACGAATCGTTTTTTATAGGAACGGTTTTGGCCTACGTCTCGTTGAAAATGCTACTATCCGTAAGCAAAACGACTCGTTTCTTGTTTATAGGAACCGGGCATTAGAGACCTTTTTGTACCCGTAGAACCAAGGTTTTGGTCTAATTGTTGGTTGCACTGCGTAATAAAACCTACCCTTTTTCCTACCAGTAATGTTCCATTGTTCCTGCCATGAAGATTGGAGTTTAATTTTTGGCAAGTTCAGCAAGTCATATCCCTGATGAGTGTTGTAGGGGAGATCAGCTGTGGTTGAAGAACAAGCGTCTTTAGCCAAAGTATCAGCACATTCATTGCCCTTAATACCACAATGGCTGGGAATCCAAACTAACTGAACGTCTTTTTGATTACCAGCGCGACTTTTTAATTTTTAAAATAAGTGAGCTGTGCAATTTACTTTTGAAAGGGTTTTGTACTAAGGCTTGCTGCAAGCTACTAAGAGAGTCAGTGAAAATTACGGCTTTTTCAATATTGTGGTGTGACTCTATGAAAAGACATGCTTCTAATAAAGCCACACACTCACCCGTAAACACAGAAGACTCTTTAGGGCATTTAAACTGTAAAATAATTCTGGAGTTTTGGTAGTAAACCGCAGCTCCAGTGTAACTGAGGTCAGTAAATTTAGAGGCATCTGTAAAAAATCGTTGAAATTCAGACCATCGCTCTCCCACCACCGCATTGAAGGCCGAGTTTGCCGAGGGAGACTTTTTAGAAATGCCAATTTCAAAATGTATTTTAGGAGTGAAACAAATGACTTCATAAGCAAAGTTAAAAAGGGGTAAACTAGGATACTTAACGATTGGACATTCTAAATTTTGTAGTTGGCGAAACGTTTTTAAAATTAAGGGGAATTCTTTATGCTTCCAGAATTTTGAGCTTCTGCATAGGGCGTCTAACTCGTTCAATTTGGCTATAAGAGGATGGGAAGATCTAGTTAAGACTCTAGACAAAAAACGGGAGGCCAGATATTGCCGTCTTAGGGCCAAGGGAGGTTCAGCACACTCAACCTGCAATGCATTAACGGGTGTCGACTTCATGCAACCAGAGATGATCCGAAGGCACTTGGACTGAAGTCTGTCAAGTCCAGACAGAGCCCCTTTGTTGCATGGAACTAAGTGGAATGTACCGTAGTCCAAAACGCTACGAATCAGAGCGTTATAAACTAATTTCATGGTGTAAGGGTGGGCTCCCCAGTGGCGTGCAGTGGTCCCCCACGATGGGTAGGCTACGAATAAATGACAGCAAAAAAAAAAAAGTAAGCCTGTAAAATCAAAACTTTTAAATACAATTCAAAAACTCACCACATTATTCAAGGTTTAACTCACGATTTTCTAATGACGATGCAAACAGAAGAAAGATTCGGCCACCTCAAATATCTTATCCAAGTGAGTGGGTGATAGTTACAGAACACGTAACTTGCAAGATTTTGGATAAATTTTCGTAATTCGGGTACATGTCTACCTTTAGATACAACTTGAATCTTATCATTATACGATCCGCCCCTAAGACGACCCACTGACCGATAATTGAGAACACTTATTACCTTTAACACGTAATAAACACACATTATCAGCACAAACTTCACAAGTAAATACCATTGTTATTTGTTACGCGAATAAACAAGTAATACACAACAAAATTAATATTTACAATACTGTTAATAACGTTAACTGTACGTTTTCGGTTTCAAAACAAAATCGCATTATATATTGCTTGTCACAACAATGAAACAGTAATGTCTTCCTCTTACGTAAAAAATAATTTTTAGGTTATTATTGTCGATAGAAGATTACTAGCAAATAAAATAGCATCATTTTCATATCGAGTTTGTTCACAACAGCGGTCAACATTTTTTGCAGGATTATACGAAATCCAATGAATGAGGTGACAAGTTGACAACATTGCGAACATCGAACTAAACAGGTGCTGCGCTCTATGCACGGAAGCCCGAAGTTCGCGAAGCGCGAAATTAAAATTTCCTTACGATTTTGCAATTTACAGGCCAGTGCTAGGTTGTATGTTCATTAAAATATGATTCCCGGTTTTAAGACGTATGTAGTCATATTTTATTCAATATACAACCTAGCACTGGCCTACAAATTGCAAAAAAATGCAAATTTTGAACTTCGCGGGTTATAGATTGGTTGTGTTGTTGCGGCCAATCACAGCCCACTCAGCTACAGTCGCAGGAGCTGCTGCGTTAAAATTGCGAAAATCTATGTATGTGTGCGGTTCATAGACACGGCCATACGTACCGATGTGACGCTGTGTGCATACAATTATGAATGGGTTTTAGACAAGTCGAGTGCTTGTCTATAAGATTCGTACTAATCGTAATCCTTGTCAATGAGTTTTAGTGGGACGCGAAAAATTGCTATAAGTATTTTGACAGGAGTTTGAACTTTTTTATGATTGATTTGTACATAGTGTTATTTTATTGCATCGTTAATTAGTTATAAGAAATGCTCAGTTGGTAAGGTAGGCTAAGCCTAAGAGCCTATATAGGGCGCACGCCCCTGGGGCTCCCCACCATACACCCGTAAGAACTTTTAAAATAGAGATAACCTTCTCACATTTGCGAATTAATGAATTTATATGGTCCTTACCGGTTAATTTAGCATCTAGAGTGACGCCTAAAAATTTAACTTTATTTACTACTGGAATATCATTACCTGAAATGTCCAGTGAGATGGATGGGACCAATCTTTTACGAGAGAATACCAGGTGTATTCCCGCTCGTCCCCTCGACTTCGTCCCCCGAGGGGGACGAACGGGAATTTGCAAAAAATATATTTAATTTGTTCCCGATCGTCCCAATCCTAATTCAAGAGGGGACGAATGGGAATATGTTCTTCGATTAGTGCCATTCGTCCCACTAAAAAGATTTGTGCAGAAATATGTTTATTAGTTGTTTCGTAGTTTACTTTTAAATTAGTTACTTCGTTAGATTTAATCATTATTTTACAAAATTCTTCTCTATTTTTTTTATGAATTATAAAACGTATCCTAAGTTTATCATTGTTTCATTATGTTTACCTACACTAAATACTATAATAATGTACAACAACTCTGGCGGGAAGCGCCGGCGATGCTGGTAGTTAACAAAAGAGTGCCGATAACATTGTGTTATTATTGTGTTACACCGGACTTCAATAAAAACATAATAGACATCCATATTGATGAATGCAAGAAAAATATAACTTATGATCTGATGTACCTTGCGTACCAGCCGCCTTTCATTCAACAATTACGAAAATGTTGGACGAAGGACTCGATAAAGTAACTTTACCCAGAGATATTCCTAAGTTTACAAACAAACATCAAAAGCACTCTGTATCGCAATCGAAATAGCACTTATAATATGAGTAAAATCACCTTCAATGACGTTAAAACAGTTGAGGTTCCTCAAAAATTTCAATCATTTTTGTTAGCAGATTACTGTTACGGTAACACACGCTTACTCATTGTTTGTTCAAGAAGCTAAAGAAAAATTGAATTCCATAATAAATGACTGATTTTTATTTCAAATTTGTTTTTTTTACCAAATAAAACCTTAGTCTTATATTATTTGGTGGGAGCAATAGACCTAAAAAAAAAAATTAATAAATTATTCCCATTCGTCCCCCCAAAAAATTTAGAGGGACCATCGGGAAAATAAATGACGAATTCCCGTTCGTCCTCAGGGGACGAAGTCGAGGGGACGAACGGGAATACACGGAATACCATCGCCGAACTCTTCGGTGCGGATAGGGCCAGACCATGGCTCAAAAGCCACTGGTTCAAAGAGTCCAGAGAGAGGCATAGGGATGACGCTGCGTCTATGACGGAAGCATCTGTCACATACAAAACTAAGTCGTCTGCGTATTGCAGGATGTGACAGTTACTATTTATGCAGGTTCCCATGTCGGCTGTATAAAGATTGTAGAGGAGAGGACTGAGGACGAAACCTTGTGGGAGACCTTTCCAAGTCTGCCTCTTATCGAGATCCTCACCCTGAACTCTCAGAACCAATGAGCGAGACATGATGAGTCCACATATACATTCGATCATGTAGGCCGGAAGACTTAGCTGGTGCAGTTTTTGCCTGAGAAAGGGAAGAAGAACGTTGTCGTATGCGGAGGAGATATCTAGAAAGGCGGCAACAACGGATTCGTTTTTAGAAAACGCTAAACGGATATCCGTAACTAAAACGCCGATACTGTCCATTGTACTGAGACCTTTCCTGAAACCAAATTGGTAGTTCGGCAGTAAATCTCTCGATTCTACTATCCATTCCAGTCTATTTTTAATCAAATGTATTTTAGCTAAGACTGAGTGAGGCCAGGGCAATTGGTCTGTATCTATTCGGATCATCTACATGCTTGCCTGGTTTCAACAGAGGGATGACAATTTGTACCTTCCATTGGTCCAGGACCCAACCATGATTATAACAAAAGTTTAAAATATTTAAAAAATAAAGTTTAGCCTTATTTCCAGAATGACTGATAAAAGAATATGGCACACCATCTGTTAAGTATATTGCGGGAGGCGAGTGAAACGACTGGCTGCTGTAAGCACACTATGTAATTCAATGACAGTCGACCGGGCGTGCGCGCACACACACACGTATGCGCGCACACATACATAACATTTCCTCCCCTTATTACACGTATACTCTAATAATAAAAATAATCTGTGATGTGTTTACACTAATACACAATTAACTTAAAAATAGGACCTATAATCTACACGTGGAATGTTCCTTAAAAGTCTATTTGCACATCTTGATACCGGGGCACCCGGCTCAATTGTTGCGGGGGGTGAAGACGGCAAGTTTGACTCAACCCTTTCCTCTCCCGCTGGTACAGGCTCTGGAGCCCGGTTTGTTGGAGTATAATTACTGTCTATGTCATCAGGGTCATAGGTTTGTTGTTGTGGAATATTTCCTTTACACATTGCTATCTGGTTTACGTGTTTTTTAACTTCGGACGCTGTATTCGTGTCTTGAACTACGTACAGTACCTTCCCTATTTTCTCTTTGATTATTCCCTTGCACCAATCAAATTTGTTGCTGTTTTTAAATTTCTTATACAATACTTGGTCACCCGGTTCGAACACTTGTTTGTTTCTTCCCCCATATGACTTAATCTGCGAGCACTGTTGACGAGTAACATTATCAGCGGGGGTTGTGAGCGAGGCCGACGCTTTTTGTGGGTCAAATAGATCTAACCGTGATCTAAGCTTTCGCCCGTAAACTAGCTCAGCCGGTGAAAAACCTGTGACAGAATGAACCGAATTTCTGTAATCAAAAAGGTACTTTAAAACTTTTAACTTTTGCTTTGCCTTATGTTGTTCCGAGATAATGCTGGTTCGGATCCCCTTTTTTACAATTTTAACATAACTCTCTGCTTGTCCGTTACTTGCTGGGTTATAAGCCGGTGATGTCAAATGAGTGATACCATTTAGCAAGCAAAAATTTCTAAACTCAAAAGACGTGAATGCCGTACCGTTGTCACTGACTATTGTGTGTGGTAGGCCGTACTTTGACATGAAGTCGTATAATTTTTCCACGACGCTTGCCGAAGTGGTTGACGTGCTGACGTCATACACTTCTACCCACTTGCTGTATGCGTCTACCACTATTAGGAATGTTTGATTGTTGAACGGACCGAGGAAGTCGATGTGTATTCTATGAAATGGTAGTGGTGGGTACTGCCACGGAGCGAGAGGCGCTCGCCCTGGGGACGGCCGTAATTGTTGACATACCTCGCAGGAATGAATCATTGTTTCCAGCGCTGCATCTATACCCAGAAACCAAAACCGAGACCTGGCTTCTGCCTTAGTTTTCACAATACCCAAATGTGACCTATGTAATTCCTGCAATACCTTCGTACGTAACGTTTCGGGAAGAACTACTTTATGACCCCTCATCAGACATCCTTCTTCGTATGACAATTGTGTTTTACATAGATAGTAAGGTTTGATATGCAAGTTCGTTAATAATTTCCCCGGCCAACCATTTTGTACGTAATCAATCACCCTCTTTAGAGTTACATCTTTAACGGTTTGTTCGCGTAACTCGTCTAATGTCACCGGCATATTACCCTCGATTGCAAAGTTAACGTACGCCGCGCGGTCTATAGCAAGTGCGGCGGCGGCGGCGGCCTGCGTGTCGTCCTTTTCCTCTGCCTTTGACCTATCAGTCTCACAGGGTAAACTCGCCCGTGATAGATAATCTGCGCTGTTGTCGGCACTGCGAACATATTCGATGGTATAATTATACGCACTTAAATACATTGCATACCTTTGCAACCTGTTGGCTGTTACCTCTGGTATTCCCTTGTACGGACCAAATATTGATATCAGTGGTTTGTGATCTGTGCGTAATGTGAATGGTTCTGATCGGCCGTACAAGTATTGGTGATAACGCTTTACTCCGAATATAATCGCAGTCGCCTCTTTCTGAATCTGCGAATATCGTTTTTCCGCAGAATTCAGTGTGCGTGACACGAACGAAATTGGTCGTTCTAAGCCGTCACCATTTACTTGCGACAGAATTGCACCTAGGCCGTATGGAGAAGCATCTACTGTCAATATTATTTTTAATTTACTATTGTAATGTGTTAGTACTTGTTGTGACGTTAAATATTTTTATATTTTACTGAACGCATTTTCGTGATCTGTGGTCCAATTCCACTTAACTCCTTTTTTTAACAAGTCGTACAATGGGCAAAGAATACTCGATGTTTGTGGTACGAAATTCCTGTAATAGTTCACTAGACCTAAAAATGACTGCAACGTGTTAACATTGGTTGGCACCGGGGCGTCAACAATTGCCTTTACTTTCAACGGATCTTTCTTCAGGCCGGTTCTATTGATAACGTAACCTAAATAATTTATTTCATCTTTGAAAAAGTCACATTTATCTTTCTGCAGTGTCAACCCTGCATCCTGCAGTCGCTCTAATACTATGTGTAGTTTTTTCATATGTGCATCAGCTGACTCTGCAGTTATTAATATATCGTCGAGCAGACACAAAACCCCATCTAATCCGGACAGCAAGGTTTCCATGGCGCGCTGGAAGATAGACGGCGCACTTGACAACCCAAACACAAGACGCGTATAATTAAACAGCCCTCGATGCGTGTTTATACATGTCATGTTTTGCGACTCTTCATCGAGTTCAAATTGGTTGTAGGCCATTGATAAATCCAGTTTTGAAAACTGCTGACCCCCATGTAATTTGGAAAATAATTCATGGATGGTGGGCAAGGGATATTGTTCAATAACTAATAACTTATTAATCGTTACGGAATAGTCCGCGCATAATCTAACTGACCCATTACGCTTTAGAACGGGCACAATTGGTGACGCATAGTCCGAGTGTTGAACTGGTTTTATTATACCTAAGCTCAGTAATCGTTCAATCTCCTTATCTACTTTGTCGCGTAGTGCAAATGCGAAAGGGCGCGCTCTGAAGAAAACTGGTTTCGCGTCACTTTTTAACCTTAGTTTTATTTGATAGTTTTTAAAAGTGCCTAAGTTATCCGAAAATACTTTTGGGAAACGAGACTGCAATTGCTCACCTACACTTTGGCTACCGTTAAAGAAGTTAACCGATGCTAATTTCAACTTAAATTTGGATATAAAATCTCTGCCGAGCAGCGGTGGGCCGCCGCTGCGTATTACATAAATATCGAGAGTGTGCGTGTGCTGCATGTACATTCAGTCAAAAAAGTATCGGAAATGGATGATTTGTTTATGGTTCCAAATTCAAATATTTGTTTTTTTGTAGTTGTTAGATTGACACAACTGTTTTCCATTTTGGCGCGGAGTTTGAGTTGCATCTGTTATTTATAATAAATACAGTGCTGGTTTTAGTAATATCATATACAATGTGGAGCAGGACGATTGACATTCCTCTAAACCACGTAAAGAAAGGCATGCTCTTGACCCGTATACAAAAAATCAATCAAATCCAATCACTACTTTAGCCACAGGAAATTATTTTTCATTTTCTTATTTTTCAACATGATGTAGATCGGAGTCCGTAATAATAGGTAAACATTGTAAGGTCAGGAACCTGTGCAAAAACCTACGATTCTATTCTCAACGTCTCAATACGCTTGAAAGACAGAGAAAGGTGTCATACGATCCCACTCTGACGCGCCCCGCACACTCCCACAAAATACTACAATTATAAAGAAAAAGTAATATTACTTACGCAAATAATGCATTAGTGGTGCATAGAAAATTGCGAGTGTGTGTGTGAGCGGAATTTTTTTCGGCAAAAAGTCCTTGACTCGGTAACTATGTCAGTCAGTGCATAGCGGCGCCCTTTGAGGAGAGCACACGCCTACTTTTTTATCACAAGACGAGCCGCGCGCGCATTGTCGTGATTTTATGAAAAGTTTGTTGTTATTGTGATTAAAGACGATTTATGATATTTGGATTAGTGCATAGGTTACTGTGACTTATTGGTGTTAGTGTAATATTAGTTATTTAGGCATTTATTAGGTAGCTAGTTTTGTGATTTAGGTTAAGTTAGTAAGTTTTTTAGTTTAATTATGCCTCAAATAAGGTTTTAAGTGATTAATTATTCAATCAGTGATCTTTTATTAATTAACAACTCGCAACTTAGTGAGTTTATGCCGCTGATTTGTTGTTCTCCGATAAAAAGTACCTACGCCCAACATCGCCGCCGCTCGCTGCACCCCGCGCACTAGGTCAGTGACTTTTCGTAGTTAAAGCGTGTTTACTTTTTATGCAGTTGATTCTGCTATTTATTTTGTTTGAAAATTGCAATTTTTAAATTTTCCACTAACTACTAATCTTCGTGTTTTAAAATGTTACGATGGACTAGTACAGTGCTAGTTTTAATTTAATGTCGTAGTTCCAGATCCACATTGTATAGTGTGTATTGCGAATTTCATAATGGACAAAAATATCGGACAAAGAGTTTGTCTTAAATTTTGCATCGCCAATGGAATTTCGTGTTCGGAGTCACTGAAAATGTTACAGAAGGCTTACGGTGAATCGACTTTATCAAAAACTCGTGCTTATGTGTGGTTCAAAGCGTTCAAAAGCGGTCGAGATGTGATGGAAGATTTGCCTCGCTCTGGTAGGCCGTCAACGTCTGCAACTGAAGTTAACATCGCAAAAGTGAAGAAAATAGTGACTGAAAATCCCCATTCAACTCTGAGAGAGATAGCCGCCGAACTTTCTGTATCTCACGAGTCGATCCGTACCATTTTAACTAATTATTTGGGTATGAAACATGTTGCTGCTCGGCTAGTCCCAAAAGATCTGAATTTTCTCCAAAAACTCAATCGCATGAAAGTCGCTGAGGACATGCTAGAACGAGTCAGTTCGGACCCAACATTCATGAAACGCATTGTTACTGGTGACGAGACGTGGGTTTACGAGTTTGACATGCAAACTAGTCAACAAGCTTCGGAGTGGCGCCTTCCAACTGAACCGAAACCGAAAAAACCACGCCAAAGTCGATCAAAAGTCAAAGTCATGTTGACTGTTTTCTTTAACTATCGCGGTGTTGTGCACTCTGAATTCTTACCGGAAGGTCTAACGGTAAATAAAGAATATTATTTGAGCGTTATGCGGCGTTTAAGAGAGCAAATTCGACGAAAAAGGCCAGATTTGTGGAAAGAAAATTTTTGGATTTTGCACCACGACAATGCGCCTTCGCACAAGGCTATCATTGTGAACGAATTTTTGACCAAACACTCAACAAATACCATCCAACAACCACCATATTCACCAGATATGGCTCCTGCTGACTTTTTTCTTTTTCCTAAACTCAAATTACCACTTCGTGGCACCCGTTTTCAATCGATAGAAGACATTAAGGAGAATTCGCGGCGAGAACTGAACTCAATTCCGGAAGCAGCGTTTAAAAAATGTTTTGATGAATGGATTATTCGTTGGCGCAAGTGTATCGTTTCTAAAGGAGCATTCTTTGAAGGTGATAAAATAAATTTGGATGAATAACAGATATTTTGTGTATTATTGATCTTTTCCCGGTACTTTCTTGACAGAGTAGTATGTTACGGGCAGTCGCACATAACCTGCACACTCCATTATGTTTCCTGTATAACTATAAAATATTTTCCGAGATGATAGCAAGGGCATGTCGACAAATAAAGTTTTATAAGTACCTTCCGATATTACCGAAACAGCTGAACCACTATCAATTTGAAATTGAATACTTTTATCATTAATTGTAACCGTTTCTGTCATAGGTTCTCCTTGAGCTGAACATATGTTAAAAAGCGACTCACCATCGTCGTCCTCGCTCACATCCCCTGTGGACATATAATTTACTTTGTTATTAGTACACATCCTACGCAGATGGCCTACAACGTTACACTTTTGACATTTATACTTCGCGAATCGTCATTCCGACGACTTGTGATTGCGACGACCGCACACCGAACACTTATCACTCGTGGAACTGGTGGATTTAGCACTATTTTGTCCTTTCCCGATCTTGAACACATGAACCTGGTCCGCTGGGGCAGCTGGCGTGGCGGCGGCGCGGCCTGCATGCGCGCACCGTACGCTCTCTGCGACCTCCACTGCTTTTGCCAAGGTCAAGTTCCCCATTTTCTGGGCAAACAATTTCTCACGTTCTGTACCAGCTACCATTCCCATCACAAACCGGTCCCGTAATGCTTCTTCTACATTGCTAAACTCACAATGTGCGGTGAGTCCTCGCAGCCTTGCCGCCCATTGCGTGTGTGACTCGCCTGGTTGCTGCGTTGCCGAGTAGAACTTATGTCGTTCACTGAACCCCCACCTTTTCGGGGTGAAGTGATCATCCAACAACTTGATGAGTCCTTCATACGGCCCCACCTGTACGTCTTTCGGCAATGCCAAGTCCGCTGCCAGTTTGTAGGTACCGTCATGGAGTGCGCTGAGCAGAATCGCTCGCCTTCTTGTACTTGTCGGGTCACTTTTGGCGTCGATGTCGTTGGCGATGAACCACTGCGTGATTCTACCTTTGTATGTTTTCCATTCGTGTACATTATGATCGAAAGTGGACAATACGCCGAACGACGCCATTTTGGGTATCCTCGTCGCCACTGTTAAGTATATTGCGGGAGGCGAGTGAAACGACTGGCTGCTGTAAGCACACTATGTAATTCAATGACAGTCGACCGGGCGTGCGCGCACACACACACGTATGCGCGCACACATACATAACACCATCAATGCCCGGAGCTGAGTCCCGGACATGACTGAGTACCACATTCAGCTCTTCTAAAGTAAATGGCGCATCAAAAGGGTCTACAGATATATTATCTGAGGGTACAACAAGACATTCAGAAGGAAGAGGAACATAGGGTGGCGCTATTTTGTCGAAAAAACTTTCAGCTGTTTCCCTAGTGATTGGTGAGGAGATTGATGGGGAGCAACCACGTCTAAACCTGTTAACATTCTTCCACACTATTGAAATTGGGGTGGAGGGAGTTAAAGACGTGCAAAATTTAACCCAACCTGAGCGTTTCTTCCTACGGAGAAGGCGTTTGGATCTAGCATTTACTTGTAGATATTCCAACATGTTTTCCGTGGTCATCTCACCATTATAGTGTTCTTCGGCATTGTTTCTTGACCTAACTGCCAAAGTGCACTCTTGATCCCACCACGGAGGCGAGGGGATTTTGTTTCGGGCACTGTTTTTCAGTGGGAAACAAGAATCCGCACTAGAGGTAATGGCCGCTACAAAGCCTTCATAACAACTCTCAGCATGGTAGTGATCAGAAGAATCTGACAAACTTGAATTTAAATTTGGAAGAATACCGATTTTCTCATCCATTACTGAGACAAACTTAGACCAATCTGGTTTGGACAAATTATATTTCAGTAGTGGAGGAGAAGTTTTTTCTAAATAGGTCTTATTAAGCAATGAAACAACAATAGGATAATAGTCACTACCATGCGATAGGGTTGTACACTCCCAATGGGTTGAAGCAGCCAACTCAACTGAACAAAATGTCAAATCCACACAGCTCTTTTGTTGTCCAGGAGGAGATCTGCGTGTTGGGGAGCCATTATTTAGAATGCAGAGATCTAGGTCATCCAAAATGTCCACCAAAGCTACACCAAAGGCGTCACAGCGTTCGGATCCCCATCTGAAATGGTGGCAGTTGAAGTCGCCCATGACCAATATTGGTCCCTGGACATTGGTGAAAATGTTTTATAATATAACCAAAAAGTCACGATGAGGATGAGCTATATAAATTGAGAAGACTGTGATGCCTTCCACCCTTCCTGCTGCAATACTCATGTCACCCGTAAGTGAAGGTAGGGGAAGGGGCAAAAGTGGAACCTTATTGTTCACAAGAAGAGCAGATCCTCCGTGGCCATCAGGTCTGTCACATCGGAGTATGTTGTAGTGTGGCATACGGAAGCTAAGACTTGGAATAAGCCAGGTCTCAGCTACAGAACAAGCCAAAGGCTTGTACTTATTTAGGAGGAATATGAGGTCGTGCTTCTTATGCCACACGCTCCTCACATTCCACTGCAGAAATACTTGGCGAGCCGCCATTTCTAATGGATAAAAGAAGAGAAATAAGTTGATCGGCAACGTTGGACGGTGATTGAGAATTAGAAGGAGAAGAGATAAGGGTGGGTAAGAGTTTTACAAGAAGTTCAATTACAGAAATAGTGTTATCAGAGGGGACATTATTATTATTAAGAGCACAGCCATTAGGCTGTGAAAGTTGAGGATTGTAAACTATTTGCTGATGAGCAGCTTTGTCATAGAACGGGGAAAGAGGGGCATGGGATTTAGGTTTTAACGTAACAGTCTTACGGTATGACTGAGTTATCGGAGCCTTGGCAGCATTAGCATAATTGCGAGACACTGTTGGGATAGTTTTGCTAGCTTCAGCATAAGGCATCGATTTCTCAGCCATCATTGTCTTGATAGCCTTCTGTCTACCATACTCGGGGCATGACTTGCTATTGGCGAAGTGATTCCCCGAGCATAATATACA
The DNA here is from genome assembly GCA_932274075.1 of Diarsia rubi. Lineage (NCBI taxonomy): Eukaryota > Metazoa > Arthropoda > Insecta > Lepidoptera > Noctuidae > Diarsia > Diarsia rubi. Next base: position 11,737,563 of record OW026413.1, read on the forward strand.
AAAAGCCTCTTGTTCAGTAATGCTGCAGCCATCACCGGGGTGATCATGGCCGCACTTACTGCAGCGTGAATTGGATCTGCATAAATTAGCCACATGTCCGAATCTGCAGCATTTTCGGCATTGAATTGTGGGGAAGATGTATTGCTCAACAGTGAGGGATGTGTAGCAGCAGTATATCCGTGGTGGTAAGACTTGGCCATCAAAAGTGATGACGCAAGTTTCTGTGGGTTTCCACTCAGTCACACCGTCTTTAAATACTTTCCTATTAATGCGGCGGATCTTAAGGATAGGTCCGCATCCTGAGGGAACAGATAAATACGTTATGGCCTCTTCTTCACTGATATCAGAAGGGACACCAGTAACTACACCCATCCTGGTAATATTAAATGTTGGGATTGTAGCTGAGTACCCAAACTTTGCCAACAAACTTTTAACCAAAAAAGAGTTTGCATCCTGAGGGGATACAAATTCAACAGACACGCGGTTTCGGCCTACTCTCTTAACACCACCACGAACAATGTTTGCAATGTTGTTATTGATTAAAAACTTTCCAAAGTTAACAGGGTGCAAAGTGGTCCCTGAGTTTGGTTGGGATTCCAAGCGAGTAACATGGACAAGATAGGGGGATTTATCCATGACTGAATATTTGGAACGACCAATTTGGCTTTTGGATTGTTTGCTAGGAGGGGATGGTGACAATATTTCCTCATTACCGGGGCGTTTGCGTGAGTTTTGAGGTTGAGATTGAGGTACATCCATCTCAGCAACACTACAGGCAACATCCGCGAATTGGGACAAAGGGTTCGGGGTAAATAATGATGGGGAAATTGGGATATCAGGAGGGTCAGGGTCTGGCGGTTTATTCCTCTCCATCTTGGATGTTAATGGGTGAAAAACAATACAAACACAGTTCTCACCTGTTTACAAACACAATAACAACACAAATAAACAGAAACAAGTCACAAATATAACAACAATCACACAAAAACAGCTTAAAATCTCTAGACACACGTGCTATCCAAGACACCCCACCACCCATGTTCCTTCTTCGCCCTCTATGTCGAGGCCGCGATAACCGTTGGACTACCCGCGGCCCCGACAGGCGTCAATCCAAGACACCCCTACAACAGAATCCAATTGTCGGTTGTTCAGTTCACACCGCTAGACTCTCGAGTACTCTCGATACAGTTGACACTTGTTCGATTACTTAATTAAAAGTTGGTGGTAAATGCGCGCAAATATTAACAATTTGTCGCAGTTGTATCTTTATCGTGGGTGACTTTGAGTGTGTGGATTATCTCTTGAAAGATGTAAGTACTTAAACCAAAGCCTTAATCAGTCTATTTAGTATTAAAAGGGCATTAAAAACCCCGTGGAGCATGCATAGTTCGTACAAAATAATTTGTAAATCAAACACTTTCTTAGGATGTATTTATTCCGATTAGATTATAGAATATCTAGGTTCCCAATTATACAATTAATTAAGAACACTGATTAAAACATAAAATAGGTACCTACTTATAAGAAATATAAGTTACCTATCAAAAATTTGAAATTCCTCATAGCTTATCTCTAAAATAAAAATTTCGGGAATGAATGAACTAAGCATGCTCTGTCGCCTGTCGCCTAGAAGATAAAAACGTTAAGTGTTTACATTTGTTACGCATGGACAACCTTAATAGATCGCTGCATCGGCATACCTGCATATACATTGCACACGGCACCTACGGGCACGAAACGCAAGCTCAGCATAACGTGACCAATTGACGTCAACCGAACCTTTCCATAGAAACATAAAACCGTGCAGCGGCACTTTTGGATCCGACATCGACCAATTGACACTTTAGTATAATTAGTCGTAATTTCAATACTTTGTAATACAGTAATAAATTAGTTTATTAAAATAAATTTGCATTTTTTTGGATCCTCCGGTTGCACCCATCGTAATTGGCGCAGTCGGTAGGATAGTCCAGTAAATTCAGTGAATCGATCACCGACAACGGGCTATTCGAACCTACGGGTGTGCGGCTACGGAGGAGTATCCGAATATCGATACCACAGAGAGATGCAGATTTGGTAAGTACCTAGATCTACTAGAGTTGCTCGCCTTCCTATATTTTAGTATCCTTTGTGTAATTTCCTTTCTTTTCTGTGTTTCCTTTGTGTTAATTTCCTCAAGTGTTTCTATTAAACTTTCAAAATTTTTCACCCACGTATATCACGGACTCCTAAGTCGAGTATTTCTAATAGGAACTCGCAAATCGATGCGAATAGGAATTTAGATACCATATTAGAAGATAGTGAAAGTGTAGAATCTTACTTAATTATAGAGAATAATTTAACTAACAAAATGAGTACCGATTTGGTAGATCAAGTTTACAAGGCCTTACGCCTCGTTCCCGAATTCGACGGGAACCCGAACGTGCTCACGCGGTTTGTACGTTTATGTGACCAACTTGTCACGCAATTTGTTAAGGCAGAGCCAGGTTACGAACTAAGTAATTTATCCTTGTTGAACGGCATACTTAATAAAGTCACCGGAAATGCCGCCCGCACAATAAATTCAAACGGCATTCCCGAAACCTGGCAGGGTATTAGAAACGCCCTGATTAATAACTTCTCGGACCAGCGGGACGAGACCGCCTTATACAATGATTTGGCCCTGTTAACGCAAAAGAATTTATCACCACCGGAATTTTACGAAAAGTGCCAAACTTTATTTAGTACAATTATGACGTATGTGACCTTGCATGAGTCCATATCTACTACCATCGAGGTCAAACGGACACTATATAAAAAATTAACCCTACAGGCATTCGTTCGTGGCCTAAAAGAACCTTTAGGCTCGCGTATTAGGTGCATGCGACCCGACACCATCGAAAAGGCTCTCGAGTTTGTGCACGAGGAAATTAACACCATGTACTTACAGCAGCGTAATGACCATTTGCCGGAGCGGAGACCTGTGCAGTCTACGTCTTCATTTAATCCCAGTACGTATCAGATTAAGCCATTTAATTTGCATACTCCACAGCCAGTCACTTTTTCAGCGCCGTTTAATCAGCCCGGTCCCTCCAAAAGTTTTTATCAGCCACAACCGCCAAGGCCAATGCAAGCTTGGGGACCCCCAGTGCCTTTCAATCGCGGTCCCACGCGAACCCAACAAATGTTAAGCGCACCCCCGCCTAACCATAGGCCCCAGAGCAACGTGTTCCGATTGCCTCAACAAAGGCCTAGTTTCACGCCCATTAATAATGGCCCTAAGCCCATGAGTGGTGTAAGCCACTTTGTTCCCAAACCTATGCCGAGACCTTCGACGGGACATGACTGGACTCAACAAGGAAATCCACCTCCCAGTAACTACTTTAAGACTCGGGAGATGAATGTTAACGAAGTAGACTTTTACGACTATTATGAATACCCCGACTATGCCTATAATGACTATTACGACCAGTTCTACCCTGTACCTTACAATTACGAACCTATGTATGAGCCACTAGCTCATAGTGATTATGTTCCTGTGCACATAGAGGAACATCAGAATGTGCCTGAAGGAACATCTGCCCAAGGAACGTCTGCTGAAGGCCAGGATTTTCATACAGCCCCGAAATCAGACAAACCAAAATAGAGATTAACTTACAAACCCAGAGACAACTTCCATTCATTCAGATTGCTAATCCACCCATTAAACTATTAGTAGATACCGGTGCGAACCTATCTTTTATTAGCCCGAACGTTGTAGAAAGATTTAGCCCGAACGTTGTAGAAAGATTTTATCATCATATCCACTGTAATTATGAGCCTTTCGAAGTCACTAACATCCACGCGACAACTCGTAATAATTATTCCATTACTATACCGTGCTTCCCGGAATTTAAAGAAACCTGTGACATTACCCTATACATTTACAAGTTCCACAATTATTTTGACGGCTTAATAGGCTTAGACTTACTAGAAAAGTTAGAGTCTAATATAGATTTAAAGAATAAGGTTCTTGTTACACGTAATTCATCTAATCCCTTGCGAATGTATGATTCACGTAATTGTAATCTTTACGAGGACATAGTACCCGCTAATTCATCCAAATTAGCTAGAGTCCCCATTAATCTTCATGATGGTGACGTAATAATATCAGAGCAGACTATTTCCAATTGCACTATACGCGACTGTGTTACTTCTGTTAAAAATAACCGTGGCATCATAGAAATAATTAATCCAACTAAACATGATGTAGTTTTCTCAATGGACAGGCCAGTTACCGCGGAACTTTTTAACGAGCAAAGCGCGACTATCTATCAGCCTAGCGATCGCGTATCCGAGGTATTATCAAAACTACGCACTGACCATCTGAATCCTGAAGAACGAGCCAACTTAGAATCTCTTTGTGCACAATATGCTGACGTCTTCTATATCGATGGTGAACCTCTAACTTTCACCAATAAGATAAAGCATAGTATTCATACCACCGACGAATTACCTGTCTATACTAAGACCTATAGATATCCCTTTGTTCACAGACAGGAAGTTCAGGATCAGATTAGCAAAATGTTAGACCAAGGGATAATCCGTCCCTCGCAGTCAGCCTGGAGCTCACCCATCTGGGTAGTTCCAAAAAAATCTGATGCGTCCGGAAAGACTAAATGGCGCATAGTCATTGATTTTCGTAAAGTCAACGAGAAAACCCTCGATGACAAGTACCCAATCCCCAATATTAATGACATCTTAGATAAACTTGGTAACTGTCATTACTTCACAACTCTAGACCTTGCAAGTGGATTTTACCAGGTAGAAATGGACCCAGCCGATATTCACAAAACGGCCTTCAATGTAGAACATGGGCACTTTGAATTTTTACGCATGCCCATGGGTCTCAAAAATTCTCCATCCACGTTTCAACGCGTGATGGATAATGTCCTCAGGGACCTCCAAAATGTCATATGTCTCGTATATCTCGATGACATAGTCGTTTTTAGTGTTTCCTTACAGGAACACATGGTAAATTTAGAAAAAGTATTCAAGAGATTAAGGGAATCAAACTTTAAGATCCAGATGGATAAGTCGGAATTTTTAAAGCTTGAAACTTCATACTTAGGTCACGTAATAAGTAAGGACGGTATTAAGCCTAACCCCGATAAGATCATTGCCATCCAGAAGTTCCCTATTCCTAAGACAGCCACCGAGATCAAACGCTTTTTAGGCCTGTTAGGATACTATAGGAAATTTATTCCTGACTTCGCGCGCATTACGAAACCCATGACGCAATGTCTCAAGAAAGGTTCTAAGATCACCTTCAATGACCCTAACTACATCGACTGTTTTGAAAAGTGCAAATTACTACTGACTAACGACCCTATACTGCAGTACCCTGACTTTTCTAAGGAATTTGTGCTTACGACTGACGCATCTAACTTTGCCATAGGAGCTGTCCTTTCTCAAGGACCTATAGGACAAGATAAGCCCTTAGCATACGCGTCTAGGACATTAAACTCCAGTGAGATTAACTATAGTGTAATCGAGAAGGAGTTATTAGCCATAGTTTGGGCTACTAAATACTTTCGTCCATACTTGTTTGGGAGAAAGTTTAAGATAGTTACAGACCATAAACCCTTACAATGGGTTATGAGCCTTAAAGAACCAGGCTCCAGACTCACACGTTGGAGACTTAAGTTGAGTGAATACAATTTTACTACAGTATACAAGCAAGGCAAAAAGAACACTAACGCCGACGCATTGTCCCGCATTGAAATCAACAACGAGGACGCCATGTCTATAGCGGTAAATGTATCTGAAAAGCCTCATTCAACAGTAGGTTCTGAAACACTGACAGCCCCTACAAACAACCCTGACATACTCGACAACTCTGACACAGCAACTGTTCACACTAGTAACGAAGCCCCTATTCTAGAAGTGCCAATATCAGACGAACCCTTAAATAAATTCAGTAGACAAATCTGTTTTGTACTTGTAAGCGATATTAAAAAACGACCGACAGTGAGTAAGCCATTTGAAACGCATACCCGAACTACCATTCAACTATCTGAGTCTAACCTGACTAACGACGTTATTAATGCAGTTAAAGAATATGTGAACCCTAAAGTCAAAACCGGTTTAATCATCCATCCTCCTCTTGCCATGTATAAAATAATCCCCATAATTCAAGACAACTTCAAAAGCTCTTCAATGAACATGGTTCTAACTAAAGTTGAATTAGAGAATGTTAAAGACTACCTGCGTCAACAAGACATCATAAAGAAATACCACGAAGGTAAAACAAATCATCGCGGTATCACTGAATGTTACTTAGCCTTATCTTCTAAATTCTACTGGCCTAAGATGAAAGAACACATCTCCAAGTACATAAATGAGTGTACTATCTGTGGTCAGGCTAAGTACGACCGTCACCCCATCAAGCAAAGATTTAACATTGTACCACCCCCTAGTAAACCTTTTGAAATTATCCATCTAGATCTGTTCACAGCTCAAACAGAGAAATTCCTTACCATTGTAGACGCTTTCTCTAAGTATGCACAAGCTTATCACCTTAGAGATAGCACCGCTTTAAGTGTAGTACAAGCTCTACTTGTATTTTGCACCCACCATGGGGTCCCATTGACTATTGTCACGGACGGAGGCCCTGAATTCACAAATCAGATTTTCTTAGAATTCAACCGAACTCATAAAATTATTCACCATAAAATATTAGCGCATTCCCCTAACGACAATGGCATAGTAGAAAGGTTCCATTCTACCATTTTAGAACATCTTAGGTTATTGAAATTAGAGAGACGAAATGAACCAGTCGTTAATCTTATGCCTTATGCCATCTTAGCGTACAATAGTTCGATCCATAGCTTCACAAAATGTAGACCCTTGGACTTGATAACTGGACACTTTGACCCTCGAGACCCAATAGATATTGACCTATCTGAACACTTACTGCAACAGTACTCACAAGACCATAGGAAACGAATGTGTCAAGTATACGACCTTATTAACCAGACATCCTTACATGACAGGACACAACTGACCGAAACCCGTAACAGGGACAGAGAACCCGAGAAGGACTACACCCCTGACCAGCAAATCTTTGTACGCAATCCCATGGCGTCTCGACAGAAGTTAGCCCCGCGTTATACGCAAGATACTGTACTCGCAGACCTTCCAATCCACATCTATACGAAGAAGAAACGCGGTCCAGTAGCAAAATCTCGCCTTAAGCGAAGTCCTAAAGATCCCACTTTGTTACAGGATAATACTATGGCTGATGACCCTACATCCGGCCCAAGGACAAGAGATAATAGTTGAATCACTTGACAATGGACCAGGACTACTTCCCTTCAAATTAGGAGCAGCAAAAATCGTTTCCCATTTCCATTCTTTCCTAAGTCATATAGATTTAGAGAATATCCATCTTCAAATTGAAGTGGTAAAAACACAGATGGCTGAATTAAGTCCCTTAGTTAACAATAAAACCTTATTCCTATTCGACCCTCATCTGAAACATCTCAATAGTAAAATCAATTTAATTACTAGTAAAATTAGTATGTTTGAATCAACTCGTAGTAAAAGAGGCCTTATCGACGGTTTGGGTTCTGTAATAAAATCAATTTCTGGTAATTTAGACTACACCGATGCACTTAAATACGAAAACGCCATAAACACCTTACGTAATAATGAGCATAAATTAGAATTAGAAATTAATAACCATGTTAGTTTAAATAGTAAATTTATTTCACGTAGCTCTCAAATAATACAAAATACAAAAATACAAAAAAAATACAAAAATATTTATTTCATCACATAACACTGTGTCATACATAAACTGAGGCAGCCCCAGTAAGTTACAATAGTACTTGTGTCGGGGCTGTCTCTCTTCCCTTAAGTGGTATCTTAAAATGATATAATGAAGCTAAAATGAAAAACTAAATATTTAAATAATATAAAATTAAAAATAGCAATCAATTAAGCAGCTGCAGTTGGGGGAGTTAGTGTTAGTAGCGTGTGCGAGTTTTTATGTGCATGTGCGTGTGTATATATGTGTGTGTGTGTGACTGTGTGTGAGTGGGAATGTGTGTGTGTGTTAGCTTAGCCTAATTAGAATGTTTTCTGTTTCGTCGTATGTTAGAGATCTCAACCAATCACCTACTGTTTTTTTACAGTCGTATAACAGCAGAGGATATATGTCACACATAAGGTTCAGCTTATTGTATATGTAGGTGGATTGTGTGACATATTGGCGTCTGGCAAATGCTGATCGAACTCCTGGAGAGTGGGCTACAATATCTCTGCGCCTTCTGCTCTGAGTAGCTGGGATAAAGGGGAGACATTTATGCAGGGTTAAGGTTACATTAAGAATATAAAGTTTTCTTATTGAAAGCAAGTTGCTGACTCTATAAAGTTCTGTGGTAGGAAACCTAAATGGTTTAGAATACATCACCTTGATTAGTGATCGCTGAGCTCTTTCTAAATCAAGGAATTTCATTTTAGAAGCTCCACCCCATATTGGAATGCAGTAAATTATAATGGATTGCGCCAGAGCCACATAAATCCTGTTTATAAGTTGCGCGGACATGATATGGCGTAAGTTCTTGAATACCCAAATCAGCTTCCTGATTCTTTTCATGAGGATCTCAATATGGGGGTGCCATGATAGTCTTTGATCAACAATTACACCCAGATATTTTATGGATCTGACCTGTTTTATATCCTGGCAGCCGCAGTTAAAGAGGGAATTATTTTGACAACAGTGAATAATAATGTCAAAGTCAGTTCCAGGCTGTGATCTTTGGCTTGGGGAAAAACAAATAAAACTAGTTTTATCGGCATTTAGGGTTAAGAGGTTTGCTCTTAGCCAGTCAGCTATTTGAATCAAGCCCTGTTCAGCGACGTTTTTCACATGTTTCCATGAACTCCCCGAAAAAACAATCGCAGTGTCGTCTGCGTATGAGAATATTTTCCCTCCATTGATCTGCATATTGCAAAGGCTGTTTATGTAAATTAAAAACATTGGCGGTCCCAAAACGCTCCCCTGTGGGACTCCGTAGTAGACGTACCCTTCGTCACTACACAAGCCACCTATTTTTATCATTTGCTGTCTACCTTTGAGATAGCTTTCGAACAAGGAGAGAGCCGTACCTCTTATACCTATGTTTTCTAACCTGCGGAGTAAGATCGGGACGGAAACGGTGTCGAACGCCTTTTTCAGATCTAAGAAAACTGTTAAACATTTTTGTCCTCTATCTACTCTATCCACAATTTCTGATGTCAGAGCCGAAATAGCATCTTGAGTTGAACGTCCTCGTCTAAACCCATATTGTGCGTCAGATAGAATATTGTATTTGTGTAAATAGCTTATTAGTCGTATATTAATTATTTTTTCTAAAATTTTTGATATCGCGGACAGAACAGATATGGGACGATAGTTGTTTACATCGTTTACGTCCCCACCCTTATGCACAGGAGTAACCACTGATCGCTTTAAGTCTTTCGGAAAAGTACCAGTTTTGAAACATAAGTTGGCTAGGTGGCTTATTAGTGGAACCACAAACTCCCTGGATCGTTTCAAATATTTAGTGGGAATACCGTCCCAACCTGGTGCACTCTCAGAATCAAGACTCATTAAAATACAGTCCACTTCTTGCGGGTCAGTCTCTAACAACACAAACGAGGAAGCCCTAGAATCACTGCAGCAGCTGGTCACAACTGGCAGGCCAGTTTGAGCAATGATGTTTTCTGCTAACGATTTGCCTATGGTGATAAAGAAAGAGTTGACTCTATTTAGTGAGTTTAAAGGGTGTGGGGTATTATTAAGGAGATGAGTGTTTGAGGTCTTGGGTGGTTTAAACTGCGTGATTTCATTTATTGTAGACCAAAGATGTCTCAGGTTTTTTGCCGAGTCTTCGATTTGTCTTTTATAATATTGTCTCTTTGTCTTTTTTATCAAATTGGAGCAAAAATTACGGTAGCGTTTAAATGTTATTTTTAAAATTAAATTGAAAGGGTCTAATCTTGTTTGTTGCTGCATTTTGTTTCTAAGCCTTATGCAACGCAGTACTCCTGCAGTGATCCAGGGCTTCAGTGTTTTTTTACCACAGGGAGAGGGTTTAATTTTTGAATTTTTCAGGAGGGACGATCTGATCACTTCCACCAGTTTGTTGGCAAAGGTGTCTGGGACCGTGAAGGTATCGAAAATTGATATATCTATATTTATAAGGTACTCATATGCCTTTTCAAAATCTATGAATGTTTTTGTTCTTGAACAAGTCTTTTGCAATCCATCCGAACTAGTTAAATTTAAAAGAACCATAGCATGATCAGTAATTGTTGTATTTAGCACTGCCACAAATGCTGAGGTTTTAGTCTTATCAAACTTTAAGACGGTGTGGTCAAGGCAGTTCTGTTCTCTAGTGGGGAGGCAGTGTCCCGGAAGAAGGCCATGTACAGATAGCATATTTAGGTAATTAAGCCTATTCGATCTTTGTTGAGTTATTTCTGTAGACCTCTCAATCAAATTAATATTAATGTCACCCATGATAACAATATTTTTGTGTGTACTACAAAATTCTAGGTGGTCGTTTAATGAGCTTATGAAATTATCAGCACATGCATTAGACGGGGATCGATATATACCTATGATAACAAAATTAGACACGATAATTTGGAGGGCCGACGAATGCGTTAGGGTTAGTTCTGTAACGAGAGCCATATGCTTGTTGTTTATATAGGCAACCACACCATCGTTTTGGTTTAGATGAATTGATGTAGAATAAGAGGTGTAGTTGCTAAGTAGTGGCATGGGTTTATTTTCATTTAATCTACACTCAGTAAGGATAAGAACATCCACGTCAAACTTCATTAGAGCCAAATTCATCTGCAAGTCGTCGAAATTTCTGTAAATACTCCTTATGTTCTGAGTTACTACTGTCAAGTAAGTATTTTCAAGTTCAAACGACGTGGATAAATCTTCGATGTTTATTAAAGTGGACTTTGCGATTTCGATCTCGTCCAATTCGTCAAGTGTATGTAAGTTACTATCCATTTTGGTTGTATGAGAAGTCTAATAAATATAACTCACGGTGTATTATTAGAAATACATGCCAAGGCAAAACAAGTTTTATCGGAATAAGTTTATTAATTTGCAGAAGTCTTAGTCCAAATATTAAGGGTATGGTTATGGATGTATGTGTGAATGTGTGATGTGAGCAAGAGATAGATCTATAGGTCTTGGATGTTGAGTGTTTGGTAGGAAGTTTGTATGAGTTTGTTTGTGTGTTGTTGTGTGTTAATCGTTGATGAGCATGCTAAATAATAGATAGTATAATTTCAAATCAGGATAAGATGAGTAAGGCACTAAACTTAATTTTGGAAAGTAACGCTAATAGGGATACAGATTTAATTAAATACGCCCATCTGGCCCAACATCTGTTAATCTTAGGAGATAATGTAGAAGATCTTTATGAAGAATTACGAAGTTTAGAGAACACCCTAACATTTATTCGTGCGTCGAGTACCCCGTACTCTTTATTTAATTTAGATGAAATTAAGTATATGTTAGGTAAATTAAGGATTTTATATGCTAATGACGAAATCCTTGACGTAGAAATTAGGCATTTTTATGAAATAATTAAACTAGGTTACTTCTATTCTAATAAGCAGATAGTAGTAGTTATAAAAGTCCCGATAGTTGTTTCCGCCACATATAATTTGTATAAACTTTCCCTTGTTCCTAACAGAAACCACGAAACTCTTATACCACCCTCACCTTTCGTAGCAATCTCTAGCTCAGACTCTAGGTACATAGAGACAGAATGTCCGAAGGTAAACTCCATATATCTCTGTGAGTCAACAGCCAACCTACAAATCCAGAGCAAACCAGATTGTATCCAGCATCTCATAGTCCATCAAGAACTTCAACCCAGCTGCAAGCTGACACCCGTAGCTCTCACCACCGAAGCCCTGGAAACCCTGGACGACAAGCATTATACCTTAAGTTTTCCTGTACCAACAAAGGTGAAGATGTCCTGCGGTCAAGAACAGTACCGGACCCTACGAGGCAGCTATTTGGCAATCATTCCCCTCAACTGTAACCTGAGAACACCCGCCTTCACTATCTCCAACACTGACGACCACATCAAAGGACACGTCGTGAAGATCATTGAGATGCCCCTATACAACGAGTCGAGGCCTGAAAATTATCCGAAACTCATCCTAAATTCGCCAAATCTACAAAAACTTCACACGCTTAGCAACGAGATAGCGACGCAACTGCCTGTACATTTAGATGACGCCACCGATCCCGTCATTTACCACACTACTATACCCATGTACCTCGCACTATCCGGTACATGCGCACTCATCGCCACTCTAATCTATCGTCGGCTACGCATAAGAAAAGCATCCAGAGAAATCACAGAAAACTTCAACAGCAACCCTGAAGCCGTCTATGCAATCCCATCACCACGCACTATCAACCCAAGCCAAATAAGGATTGACCCTGGATGTCTACCAGCGACCATCTTGAACAAGTCCATCGATACTCGCTGTTCTACGGGGGGAGGTGTTACGCATGGACAACCTTAATAGATCGCTGCATCGGCATACCTGCATATACATTGCACACGGCACCTACGGGCACGAAACGCAAGCTCAGCATAACGTGACCAATTGACGTCAACCGAACCTTTCCATAGAAACATAAAACCGTGCAGCGGCACTTTTGGATCCGACATCGACCAATTGACACTAGTATAATTAGTCGTAATTTCAATACTTTGTAATACAGTAATAAATTAGTTTATTAAAATAAATTTGCATTTTTTTGGATCCTCCGGTTGCACCCATCGTAATTCATTTGTTATGACTTGGCAACTATGTTTATCCAATATCATTATTATTAACCTAACTCCCTTTTATTTTTTTCAGGTCTTCATTCAAATAAGACTGTATAAAAAGAGTTTTTGAAAAAACGCACACAAAGCTCTATCTGGGAACATTTCTTGAGAGCTGATAATGGGCAGAGTGTTGAATGTAAGCATTGCAAAAAAAATTTGAAAACTTCTGGTGGCGCAACTGGAGCGTTACACACTCACATGTGTTTTCAATTCGCAAAGGCCGAGTACATCAACGTCTAATAGTGTTCAAATTCAAACACGAAAGCGTACGAATGAACCTTCACAAAAGAAAATTAAACTCACTGATTATTTTTCAAATATGGAGGTTCGAGTGGCCAGAATGGCTGCTAATGCAGCCAAGCAATGCAGCAAGATCTGAGATATCTTTTTAAAAACTCTGGCTACGATGTGCCGAAATCTTCTACGACTATAACGCAGATAATTCTAGAACAGAGTGATAACACAAAAAACAAATTGAAAAATATGAAGTCTGAAAATAAAAGATTTACAATCACGTTTGATGAGTGGACGTCTACCCGTAATAAAAGGTATATGAATATAAATCTGCCGTCATAATTGTAAGTGCAGTAATCGTCATTTTTGCGATTTTCACTTTTTTGCAAAAATGACACCTCAAGGGGCTTATCTTTATACAATGTGGAGCAGGACGATTGACATTCCTCTAAACCACGTAAAGAAAGGCATGCTCTTGACCCGTATACAAAAAATCAATCAAATCCAATGACTACTTTAGCCACAGGAAATTATTTTTCATTTTCTTATTTTTCAACATGATGTAGATCGGAGTCCGTAATAATAGGTAAACATTGTAAGGTCAGGAACCTGTGCAAAAACCTACGATTCTATTCTCAACGTCTCAATACGCTTGAAAGACAGAGAAAGGTGTCATACGATCCCACTCTGACGCGCCCCGCACACTCCCACAAAATACTACAATTATAAAGAAAAAGTAATATTACTTACGCAAATAATGCATTAGTGGTGCATAGAAAATTGCGAGTGTGTGTGTGAGCGGAATTTTTTTCGGCAAAAAGTCCTTGACTCGGTAACTATGTCAGTCAGTGCATAGCGGCGCCCTTTGAGGAGAGCACACGCCTACTTTTTTTATCACAAGACGAGCCGCGCGCGCATTGTCGTGATTTTATGAAAAGTTTGTTGTTATTGTGATTAAAGACGATTTATGATATTTGGATTAGTGCATAGGTTACTGTGACTTATTGGTGTTAGTGTAATATTAGTTATTTAGGCATTTATTAGGTAGCTAGTTTTGTGATTTAGGTTAAGTTAGTAAGTTTTTTAGTTTAATTATGCCTCAAATAAGGTTTTAAGTGATTAATTATTCAATCAGTGATCTTTTATTAATTAACAACTCGCAACTTAGTGAGTTTATGCCGCTGATTTGTTGTTCTCCGATAAAAAGTACCTACGCCCAACATCGCCGCCGCTCGCTGCACCCCGCGCACTAGGTCAGTGACTTTTCGTAGTTAAAGCGTGTTTACTTTTTATGCAGTTGATTCTGCTATTTATTTTGTTTGAAAATTGCAATTTTTAAATTTTCCACTAACTACTAATCTTCGTGTTTTAAAATGTTTCGATGGACTAGTACAGTGCTAGTTTTAATTTAATGTCGTAGTTCCAGATCCACATTGTATAAAAAATCAATTTTCATGATTTTTTTGTATAACAAACCCTGTTTTTTATATAACAAGATACGCAGTACTTGCACCAAATTATTACTTTTGCTAACAGGATATACAGTACTCAGCATGTGCTAGAAGGTTGTGCAGTACTTGCTATGTTTACTGCAACTTTCTATTCTATTCTATTTTTAACGAATGGCAATTGAAGCCGATGTCGACTATTCTGCCAATGTCGAAAGTGAAATGGAACGGCAAGTGAGTGTTAAAAGAAATAAAAATCAATAAAAACTGTAAAAATAAATAAAAAATCTTCGGTTGATACAGTTGCGACTTGTTGGGTTAGTAGCAGACTGAAACAAACAAAAAATAAATAATAAATATATATTATAATTGTTAAAAACATACATATACCACAACCACATAGACAGAGTATTTTGATGTAACAGCTTATAGTTTTATACTGTTGTGGCGGATGAAAATCATCAACGCCACAAGCAGTTCGGAGGAAGGATGTGTTAAAAGAGAAGGGAAATTAATCGGGAGAGGAATTTTGAGTTTAGGAAGGCGGCCATATAAATCAAGAGGTGGGACGTTGCTTGAGCATTCAAAGAAAATGTGGTCTAAAGTACCCTCTCCCAACCCACACTCGTAGAGAGAGGAGTCACGTGCATGGATTTTGTGTAAAAACACGGGAGTACAACAGAAACCTAGTCTGATTCTACATAGGACGGATGTAACGGTTTTAGAGACCTTTTTGTACCCGTAGAACCAAGGTTTTGGTCTAATGGTTGGTTGGACTGCGTAGTAAAACTTGCCTTTCTTCCTAGAACTGATGTTCCACTGTTCCTGCCATGAAGATTGGAGCTTAATTTTTGGCAAGTTAAGCAAGTCATATCCCTGATGAGTGTTGTAGGAGAGATCAGCTGCTGCTGAAGAACAAGCGTCTTTGGCTAAAGCATCAGCACATTCATTGCCCTTGATACCACAATGACTAGGAATCCAAACTAACTGAACGTCTTTCTGATTACCCGCACAAGTAAATAAGGACTTTTTAATTTTTAAAATAAGTGAGCTGTGCAATTTACTTTTGAAGGGGTTTTGGACTAAGGCTTGTAAACTACTTAGAGAGTCACTGAAAATAACGGCTTTGTCAATATTGTGGTGTGATCATCCAGCTCGCTATCATTGTTACCTAGTGCAAGGCCTAGTGAAGACATTCGCGAAGACCGCCCATCAACTTCACAAGAATCTAATTTAAACAGAAATAACCCCCAAGGACAACATGAGATGACGGAAGAAAGTATGCCGACTTCACGTAAGAAACGGCGCGCTGAAGGACAATGGAAGCAAAATGTAACTAAAATTCTTCGAAATTCAGGATTACCTTCTAAAACATAATCTGGACGAACCATTCCTAAAAAAGTTATTAAAGAAGGTTGTGGCGAACGTTGTAGACTAAAATGCGGTTCTTTCCTTACTGAAGAAATAAGGCTCCAATTGCTTAATTCTTACTGGGCTTTGCAAGATTTAGAGAAGCAGAGGCAATTTATCCATAAATGACAATATACAGTGTTGAGGGCTTAGAGTTAACTTACGAGCTACGTCATACATGACCTAAGACTAAAGATGTATAGGTAATTTGCCTACGCGCTACAATCCTCCCCCCTTAGATTTAACGATAAAATTTCGTCGTTTTTTTATGACATAATCGTTCCTCTTTTAGAGATGCAAGATTACAATCGTGGAACACCACGTGGCAGAGGCCATTCCGGCGGTAACCGCCGAGCAGCCCGAGACACCGCGCGTGCTTTTAATCATTATAATGATAAGCAGCAATTGCAAAACTGGGCGTATGAACCAGAGGCCTATGACCCAAGAAGGGAGTCCAATATTAACAGGCAGCCGAATCAAAGATCCCAGGCATTCCGGGGGAGAGGAGGCACTAAGCCAAAGAAAGAAAGACCTGAACAGACTGTCGAGCCGAAAACTTCGGATGAAGGGGCACGGGACGAACCGTTATATGACATCGGTCCCCATTCTACCCTGATACCAGACATCGACCTATATAGTCAGAACTTTGAGTTCTCAGGCGTCATTCCGTTAATCAACCAGACCTACGAGAAGATGCGTGGAGTTGATCCCCGTTTGAACGAGAGACTACCACTGTCTATGTTCACACACGCAATGACAACTCACCTAAACTTAGAGATTTTAGAAGTGGCACGGAAATCCGGCCAGAATGTCCTTAATCAGCGAACAGATGTCCGAGAAATCCTTCCTGATTATCAAGTTATACCACAAGCCATCGTTGATTATTTATCGCATGTCACTGAGGTCATTACCCAGGATGGCAAGGAAGTAAAATTAAATCTGCCCAACATCGCGATACCTCAAGGACCAATAGTACAGGGTGGAATCCAGTTAGTACCAAGTGGATCATTTGGCGTACTGAACGCACAGACGCATAACGTATATGAATGCTATGTATCACCGCTGGTTACTGCTAACGGGGTCTTAGCTTCTGCGGCGAATGATGCAGATTATGATCCATTACCACCAGGCCAAATCGTCGGAAACTTAATACCAAACAGAAATTTATTAGGTTTTGAGCCAATAGATGAACACACAAATGGCGCACAATCACGACTTAATGGAATTCAATTCCCAGACGACGACACAATTGAAGGCCGGTACAAATTTTCCCATCTATTACATACTAGAGTTTACACCGTTCTAGCTGAAATGAAGGATAGATTTAAGATGGTGGAATATTCAAGACAGAACAACCCACAGGGTTTAAATGTAACTCAAAGGATTCAAAAGAAAGTTACATCTGTCAATCTAGTGTTTGTCGAATCACTAGGTCCAACTAACGACGCGATAGTCCAACTAGCAGAACGAACTGTTAATGTACATAGTTTCGGAGGGCAAGGATCATCCGTCGCAAATCAGGCTAACATCGAATGTTTACATCGACGAAGATCAGTTATTGGAGTTCACACAGCCAGAGGCTTCTGTTGCCTGCCTGAAGCTGGCCAAGGACCAGGTGGATGGGCTGCCACCTGTAACAATAACTTCAACATGGAGGGGTTGTTCGCCCCCGTATTACATCAAGACTACCCACATCTTAGGCAGAGTAGTTTCACATCAAGAGGACCTGCCGGTAGTCGACTCAATGCGGTGTCGAATTTCGTAGATAAAAACTACTACGTAAAAAAATAGTTTAATCAAATTCCAGGTGCGCTAAAATCCTGATGAAACCAACTAAAGATGTATAGGTAATTTGCCTACGCGCTACACATTTAAGACCTATAGAAGTTAAGTACCGGTACGTCAAATCAAACAAATCTCGAAAAAGTAATTATGCTTTCTATTTCGAGGTTGAAGGTTCATTGAAGAGGATCTGTAAAACTATGTTTAAAAATACGCTTGATATTAATGACAGAACGATCAAAACCGTAACAGAGAAATCAACTGGGGGTTTTTTGAAAAATGATCAAAGAGGAAAACATAACAAACATTATACTGTAGGCGAAACTATTAAAAATGAAATCAGGGATCATATAAAAGGAATACCAAAGATTGAAAGCCATTATCTGAGGGCACAAACTACACGAGAATTCATTGATGGGGGGAAAACTATTTCTGACTTACATAGGGACTATGTGGACCAGTGTAAACGAGATGGTCGGAATTATGGGAATTATGTGATGTACAGTCGCATTTTTAATGGTGAATTTAATTTAGGTTTCTTTGCACCAAAAAAAGACAGATGTGAATTATGTGTAGCGTATGAAAATTCGAATCCGGAAGATAAAGTACAACTTAAGAAGAAATATGATGGACACTTAGTAGAAAAGAATTTATCTAGGGAAGAAAAAAAGACAGACAAAGAAGCTCTTAAGATAAATAAAAACCTGATTGTGGCTGTATACGACTTACAGGCTGTTTTGCAGGTAGGGTCGTGGTGATGTTTCTGTTTTTTACTATAAGAGTAAACTAAATAACATGAATTTCACGATAAGCAAGTTGACAGCAGAAAACACAGGAAGAAAAAGAAATCAACGGACAACAAGTAACAGTAATGATGGTGATTTAATTGTAAATCACAGTATTACTGAGTGCTATTTTTGGCATGAGGGTGAAGGCAATCGAGGAGCAGACGAAATCGGTAGCTGCTTGCTTAAATTTATCGAAAAATAATTGCACAGTCTTACAGGGAACGATCCCATTGATATAGTTTTCTATTCGGACAACTGTTGCGGGCAAAATAAAAATAAGTACATAATTGGATTGTACATGTTTGCGGTAATGAAATACGATAAACTTAATTCGATTAGTCATAAATTTTTAATAGCAGGACACACTCAGAATGAAGGCGACTCAGTACATTCGGTGATAGAAAAGCAATTCAAAAAGGTCCAATTTACGTTCCCAGTCAATATGTACAGATAATTAAACAAGCTAAAAAAACTGGGGAGTCACTGAGAGTAAATGAGCTCTCACACAAAGATTTTATTTCTTTAAAAAGTTTAAGTAGTGATATGGGTATTACGACTCTCAATAAGATAAGGATCTCTGATGTAAAAATGATGACTATTTCCAAAGATAGACCAAAATTTTAAAGTACAAAACGTCTTACACGGACACCGAATGGTCAGAAGGTAATTTACTCTCTCGAAATAAAAAACTAATAATTCCTGACAAAAAGCTAGCTTATACTACTAAAATTAAAATAATGGAGAATAAAAAAACTGATTTAATGACTTTGATACAAAACAATCACATTCCAAGTTTTTATGCTGACTTTTATAATAATTTGTGAGTTATTTTGAAGTTAATTCTAATTATCTAAGATTCTAAAGATGTTTTCCTAAGATATGAGACTTTTTCTGTTTAATCTTTGTACTGTTGATTATTGATAATTCGTTTTAATTAAACAATATTTCGTAAATTATTCGTTTTTTTATCATTATAGTGTCACAACTCAATTTTTTTTTCATGATTTCAGGATACCTAATACACCATTTTGTAGGGTTTCAAAAACCATCGTAACTTACCAAAAACCGTATGGTGCAAATTTTTTTAGTTTTCGATTTATCCCCCGAAAAGTGAAAAAAAAAGTTACAATAAATTTCAAACGCCTTTTTCTCGAAAGTTTGCTTTTTTGACATACGACACTATTTGAGCGGAGGTGCGATATGTGTTTACCCTGTAAATAAGGATGTAAATAGGGAGATACCTACGTACTGGTGATAAAACTGATTTTTTTGTTATCTTTTCAGGTCATTTTGTTCAAAATGTCTTCAAATACACGAGGTAGAAACATGGTGGAAATGGTGTTTGAGAAATCTAATCAATGTTTAAATACACCTCCGTCTTCGATTCCTCAAGATGAGTCAAAGGAAAAAATTATTGAAGTAGATCCGATATGTAATATTCACGATTTTGGTAGACTATGGGCTCATAACTTTAGCTATGATAACTACAGTCATATACTTACGCCAGAAGTCGAATATGCTTCGACATTGAACATGACCCAAACTAATTCACAAAAACAGCTTGATTTATTAAATAATGCATTTGATTTTCACGAAAGGGAAGATTACTTAAGTTTGCTGTGTGACGAAACATTAAGTTCAGTGATGGACATGTCTTTAGTCGATATAACAATAGAATTAGAAGATGTGTGTCAAGTAAATGAAGAAAACAAAGTAGTTACTAAGATTGGCCTGACAGAAAATATGGGTGAGACAAAGAATGAATCTCAGGAAAACATAGATGAGGAAAGAACACTAATGAAGAAAACATGGATGTGACAAAGAATGAATCTCAGGAAAACATGGATGAAGCAAACAACGCTAATGAAGAAAACATGGATAACCATAAGAATATAAATGAAGAAACTACGGATAATACACAAAATATGACTAATCAAGAACTACAAGTAAATGATGTTGACCTTGAACCAAACGACCTGGGAAAAACGAAAAGTGGAAAACCAAGGCTTAGACGCAAATACGAAGAATCTTTGAGTGCAAGAAACGAAAACAAGAAAAAGTTGTAATTAGAGAAAATGAGCGTAAAGCCTGGATGCACCTTAACTTGTGTGAAAAAATGTTCGTTGCATTTTACAGAATCTGAACGCCAGGATATAAATAAATTATTTTGGGAACTCGGATATGAAGCTCAAGGTTTATATATCAGGTCATTGGTTATTGGTAAATTAGTAAATAGACGTATAAGAGAAAGTAGCCAGAAGCGGAAAAATACATATTCATATTTTTTGGAGATAGAACATAAAAGAAAAGAAGTTTGTAAAATTTTCTTTTTAACAACGCTCGGGTATACTAAAAAAACGATAGACGTGTATTAGACAGTTTAAAAAAGTTACCAAACGAACAAGCAGACCAACGTAACAAACAAGAACGTCCAAAGCTAGTGAACAGAGATATGTTTAACACGTTCAATGCCGCCGACACGCCTAGCGTGTTCTTGCGAATTTCTATAACTACGCCTCGAACACGCCAGGCGTGTCCTAAATGTTTCAGTGATATTTCGAAAATTAGCCAAAATTGCCTTTTGAAATACTCAGTACATAATCCTTTAGCTATATCCTAAGGATTTTTGAGGTGGCCCCCGGAAAAATCTCTTAATTAGTTTTTTTTTTTTTAAGTGATTATGTGACGCCGAGAACCCGCCAGGCGTGTCCACCTAAACAAGTTAATCAGAGATTTTCAACCTTTGTACTAAGACGTATAATATAGCTAAAATAATGTACGTATTTACAAAAATCAATTAATATGAAGATAATTTATTGAATGTCAAGTAGGTAGAAGCCCAAGAAATAAGAAGGCGAGTAGGACTGAAAGATAACTACCTACTGTGTGAACTCCCGTTGCCTCGGTCAGACCAATTTGTACAAAATAATTTACGGTAAGTAGGTAAGATCTCCTAAATAAACAACTGGTTGGATTGACAACCGTACTGTTAAAACAGTAGGTATTTCACTGTTATTCGCTCGTTAATAATTTCTACTAGGTACGTGTGTATGTTCTATGTGAAAAAAAATCAAAATACTTACTGTTTTTAGGACCGGTGGTATTTTGAGCAATGAAAACCATAAAAAGATGTATCTTATTTTATTATACAATATTATTTTATCTAGGTAACGTACTTACCTAGATAAAATGATTGTATAAAACTAAATACCTACCGTTTAAGTTTCTAAAATAAGTTCTACTGTTCGCATATATTTTTCCAACTTTGACGTAGTTTGAAATAGATACCTTTGCAAATTACCTACATAAAATCGACACTCGGGGCGCGTCCAAGTTCCCACCAAACCGGTCCAGCCGGACGGCGGCCAGGGATAGCTTAGAGCGAGTACGCGAGATACGCTTGTTAAGAGCGTTAGAAAGAATCAAAAGATTGAACAAAACGGCAAGATCGCGCACGTGTTGTTTGTTATTGTTAACTTAGCTTTGACTTGGGTTTTTGAATTTGAACTTTAAAATAAGCCCGTTAAGTAAGATTTTTGTAATTTTATTTGTGTTAAAGCTTTTGTTGACAAATATTTTCTCACGCCGGCAGTTAAACTTGTTTAGTGCAGTGTTCGAAGCTTTCGACATAGCACATGTGTGACGGTTCCTTCCGTAACTTACGTTTACTGAATATTGTTTGATCGCTCTATCGACGACTTCGGCTTATATTTTTGGACTGTTTGATTGCTCTCACGACGACATCGGCTAGTGTTTCGGGACTGTTTGATTGCTCTCACGAAGACATCGGCTAGTGTTTCGGGACTGTTTGATTGCTCTCACGAAGACATCGGCTACTGTTTCGGGACTGTTTGATTGCTCTCACGAAGACATCGGCTACTGTTTCGGGACTGCTGCCAACAACTTCAACTTAGTCTACTTTCAGTGAACTGATATACCTGTCTACAAAATTGGTGAGTACAATTTATTTCAAACATAACAATGTGTGAAATAATCACACACATAATCGTGTGCGTTCGCGCAGCGGAATGTTGTTGAATTTAAAGATTTTAATTATGCAGATATTTAGTGTATGACGTCGTATAATTGTGTACCTATATTTAAAAAAAAAATGTGCACGCAGCCATTGTGGAGAAACTCACCAAAAACTGATTCCGCTGGGCGAACGTTGTCCCAGCGGAACTTTTTTAAATTATAGACTTTAGAAGAAAAGAGATGTGTCTAAAAATTTGTGTGTAATTGTGTATGTATGAATAAAATTAGTGCATGCATAAACTTCGGAGAAATTCAAGTTTCCGCTGCGCGAACGTTTGGCCATTAGCTAGTTTTCATATAAAGCGCTTACATAAAGAGCTGTAGATTTTTACATACATTGTTTTGAATTTGTTTGTATTTGTGTAAAAAACAGATTTAGAAAAAATCGCAGGGCTTAAAAGATAAAAATATAAACGTAAAATAAGCTTATTAGGTCTTAGTTCTTAAAGTCTGCACTTTGGGGTCTAGATTTTCACGTTTATACAAACCTTGTAAGTGCACCCTTGCAAACATATTTTTATTTATTTTAAATCAACATTATTTTAAATCATTTTAAAATAAAAAATATGGCATTAAAAAAAGTCAAGTCAGTAATTTTTTTTTGCTTTAGATAATTTGGTTGTTCTCTATCTATAGCATTGTCTAATCTATAAAGAGCAGAAAATTCTTCTTCTTCAGAGTTACTGGTTTGCTCTATAAAATTACGTAAGGTATTCAATGCGGATGGAAACCCATGAACGCATGTACTATGCGCGTCTTCTATGTCATCTAAATCATTAGTATCGGTTTTCTGAGCAATTTCAAAGGAATCAAAATTGAACACCTGACACCAAGCAAGCAAACACGTGTTTACGTGAGTCATACATTTATTATCGTATACTCCTAAAATGTTTTCTAAGAAACAATAGTGTACTCACATTGTCGGCAAGTTCTTAAAGTCGGTAACTTATTTTTTTTCGAACAATAGAGGTAATAAATTCCAAATGATCAAGTTGTAAAGGTTGTAAAATAAAACGTTGCTATGTTCGAGATACAGAGGTCAAATTTAATTTTTTGAGTTATAGAGTGAAAATATGTACCAAAATGGCTTGGAGGGACTCGGTGATTATTTCGACTAACAGAAGGTCAAGATTTCAAGTAATGGAGGTTTTGGTGTTTGAAGGGAAGGGAACAAAATATTTTTTCGAGATTTGGAGGTTTTTGACTTATCGAGGTTCGACTTAACGAGGTTCTACTGTATACATAATTATACGACGTCATACACTAAATATCTGCATAATTAAAATCTTTAAATTCAACAACATTCCGCTGCGCGAACGCACACCACATAATCTTGATTTACAAGTGTTTCTTGGGTTTGCACGAGCACTAGACATATTAAAACAACTTTTAAACGGTTTAACTCGCGTACCTATATTAATCTGCCTGCGACCACGAACGCTGAAAAGCTTTCGAAACGTCAGGAATATATTAATAATTAATATACGCGGGTTAAACCGTTTAAAATTTGTATTTTTCGTTCATTTATTGTTTTACTAGCTTTTGCTCGCGGCTTCGCTCGCGTTAAATTCGGGGTAACACAGTTCCCCTTTTCTGATTTGCAGGTACCTGCTACCTGTAGTTTTTGCAATAGCAATGTTAAGTTTTCCCTTTTCTTCCCTCTTTCTCACTCAAAACACAATCTTTTTAAAAAAAATAGCCTATGTCCGTCTCCAGGGTCCCAACTATCTCTGTTCCAAAATTCATCAAAATCGGTTTAGCCATTTAGGCGTGAAGACGTAACAAACAAACAAACTCACTTTCGCTTTTATAGTATTAGTAAGGATTAACATATAATTACATTTTTAAATACTTATTTCTTAAAAACATAAAAAAATTGTATTATTATTACAAGTGTGTATTTTATACCTAATGTTATATATTAACAAAATATTATATTAATATATATATTAACAAAATATTATATTAATACTTATAAATATTAACAACATATTATATTAATATATATATATTAACAAAATATTACTATTCCAATGCGATCACATTTTAAAAAAATGTGTAAGTTCTCCCAGGATATATATTTTTTAAGTTGCCCCACACTAGGAATTTCACCTGTATCGTGGGTGCGTTTACAAACATTTAAATTCACGTACACAAACAGCCAGACTCGAAACAACTACCTGTAGGCCATACAAATAATTGCTCCGTGCGGGAATCGAACCCGCGACACGCAGCGCAGCAGTCAATCGCTCAGCCAATGCGCTAACCGTTTCGTCATATTTTTTATTCTTGTTGTTTTTTTTTAGGTTATGGACCCCTTCGAGAATCCACTACCATCCTGCTCTTGGGAAAGCCCTAATTGGGATTTCCCTTGGATCGAAGACACTGTAGGAGCCATGGAATCTTCGAATTCAACTCCGCCCTTGAACCAGCCACCTTCAGCTTTAACTGACTCTGAGCTCTTAGGGATCCTCTCTGAAAATGTTTTAGATGAGATAGATACAGATGACGACGACTGCCAAATAGATTTAAATGAGCTAGAAGAAACTTTACCTCTTGATACATTTAACGATGAATGGCAACCAGGGAATCCTGGTCAATATAACGAAATTCCTTTCACCAAGACAACCGGTCTCCAAGAAAACATAGCTGAAACACCAATCAGCTATTTTAACGCTTTATGCAATGAAGAACTGCTTAATTTATTAACTCGCTCTACCAACGAGTACGGGGAAAAGGAAAGAGCTGCAAGCATAAGTGCACAAAGCAGAGCTAAGTTTTGGAAACCCATAAGTTGCAGCGATATAAAATTATTCTTTGGATTATTATTCCACATGGGCTTCATAAAAATAAATCGACTATCAGATTATTGGAAAACCGATTCATATTTTAACCAACCAGTATTTTCTAAAGCAATGTCGCGTAATACTTTTTTATTAATTTTAAGAATGTTGTGCGTCAATACAGGAGGAACTACAAGCAATTGTAAAATAAAACCAATAATTGATTATTTCAATAGAAGAATGTTAGAAATTTATTATCCCACTAAAAATATAGTGATTGACGAATCAATGATGTTATGGAGAGGAAGATTAAAATGTCGACAATATATGAAAGGAAAGAAAAATAAGTATGGTCTGAAGTTTTATGCACTTGCCGATCAGCTAGGGGTTGTGCTAAAATTGCATCTGTATGGGGGTGCCTCTGATATGCTTGTTGGTGGAACAAACCACGTTAAAAAAGTCGTTAAACATTTAATGGATGCATATATAAATGTGGGACACCATTTGTTCATAGATAATTTTTATACAAGCGTGGGTCTGGTGGATGAATTATACATATAATAAACATACTTATTGTACAGGAACTCTGAGAAAAATGAGGCAAGGCAATCCTAAAACATTATTAAAAACAAAATTAAAAAAGGGTGAGTTATGCATATTACATAAAAATAACATTTGCATAATTAAATGGATGGATCAACGGGAGGTATTGGCTATCTCAACAAAATACAATGGTAATTTAGATAGTACCAGAAATCGCAGGGGGCAAATTAAACTTAAACCCCAAATAATTAAATATTACAATGAAAATATGAGTGCCATTGATCGACATGACCAAATGCTATCGTATTACTCATGTGAACACAAGAGTCTTAGGTGGTATAAAAAAGTTATAATCCACATTATGCAAATAATATTAATAAATTCTTTCTTCCTGTACAATAAGTACTCAGCGAATAACAAGATATCTTTATATGATTTTAGATTAAATGTAATAAAATCTATTATCGAGCCTCATTTAATACCGGATTTGCGACTTCCATTGGGGACAAATGTTCATTGCATTATGAAATTAGAAAAAGACACAAAAGGCAAAACTAAGCGAAGAAGATGCGCCCACTGCTGGACAACGAAAAAAAAAAGGGTAGCAACATTGTTTGCTTGCGAGAAATGTCCCCAACAGCCAGGCTTGTGCATAGAATGCTTCAAACCATATCACAAATATTAATTATTCAGTTATAATTTCGAAGTACTTAAGCTAAATGAAAGACCAGTTAAAGTTTTAATTTTTTTTTTACTACGTAAATCAGTCTCATTATTATGTAGTGGACCACAATATATGTATATATTTTTTTCAAAACATTAATAAATAATCATATATTGTGGTCCACTACATAATAATGAGACTGATTTTCGCACACCTAGATGAAGGGTAGCACAACTCAAAATAATCCAAAATTGAGTTATTGCAATTATCGGAATCAGCGCCGAAAACTACATAAACTCCAAAGACACCTGTGTACAAACTTCATTCCTAAAAAACTAGATGGCGCTGTAAGTCAGTCTTTCTGAGTAGCTCCACGGTCACCCCCCACCAACAACAGTAACGCATCACCAGTTACGACATGTCAGCCGCAGGGGAATATGCTGTCAACTCGCACAAAGACTAAATTATTTCGACTTAGTTTTGTATTCGTGGCAAACCGCAGTAATAAAGCGTGAATTATTTTGAGTTGATTTTGTATTCGTGATTGAATCGGTCTTGTTTCTTGGGTGTTCTTCAAACTATTTCCACTTATACCAGTATTGTTGACGAATGTAAGTAATTTTTGTTTTACTAACTAATAATAGTTTAGTGTTGGTGAAATTATTTGGAACTATTTGAGTTGGTCTGTTATTGCTGGTTAAATTTAAATTCGCTCTTATTCTAAAACAATAAATGCTATTGTTTATTTTGTTATAGGAATATTTAGAGTTGCCTTTGTATTTTTGAAACTGATTTAATAAAATTTAATTCTTTAATAAAATACTGCAATTTATAAACTTTTTTGAGTTAATTTGGTATTCGTGAATTTTATTAACTTCGTATTTTTTTGCTACAGATGATGAGGGGCCGTGGCCTTTTACTTCTACAGAAGGTGATGGAGACCAGTTCAAATGAGCCTGAACGCAGTCATGTGGAGAAACAACTCCAAGAGAATTCCACAACACCTTCAAATACCACCATGGTGATGGAAGAAATCTCTGAAAATGGCACCATGGAGTCACAAAAGAATCCAGCAACGTTAGCACCACCATCAGCCAGCACCCAGGTGAAACCATCGTACTATATTTCTCCGGTTAACAGCGAATGTAGCGATTCAACCCACCTCCCAAAGAGAGCTACCGTCCATCACTCGTCGTTCCAAGAAAGAGGTATCGATCCTCCAGTACTACCTCGTCTTCCAGTTCTAATAGTCCCAACAAGACTACACCACCAACTCAACTCTGCAACTCCGTGCCATCTACCATGCCGGATTCTGCCAATCTTTTAAACGACAATCCGGTTACTGAACCATCCACCTCTCAACCGATCATAGACCAGTCTGCTGATCCTGAAAGCCTACAAAGAGGTAAAAAAAAGACAAGAAAAAGATCTCGTTCCTCCAGCTCCTCCTCTAGTTCTAGCTCATCCTCTAGTAGTTCCAGCAGCTCTTCAAGCAGCAGTAATACAGAAATAGGTAGTAACTCTGTGCCGTCTGCCATGCCGGATTCTCCCAATCTTTTAAACGAAAATCCACCTGTTGAAGCTTCTACTTCTCAACCGATCATAGACCAGTCTGTTGATCCTGACAGCCTTCAAAGGGGTAGGAAAAGAACAAGAAAACCAGCTGGTTGGCTCACAAATCTTAAGAAATCTCGTCGAAATACCGGAAAGGCTTATGTAAGTTCAACTAATAAGAGAGTCCCTGAAAGAGCGGTTAAGCCTCCATGCCACGATAATTGCAAATTGAAATGCAAATCTAAAATAAGTGAAGTATTACGCAAATCTTTGTTCGACAAATTTTGGGGACTAGGCGAACTTCAACGGCAAAGAGAGTTCATTGTAAGGCACACACAAGAGATTAAGCCTAAATATAGATACAGCAGTACCCAAAATTTTAGGGCACTAAATTCTGCATTTATTTTTGAAGTTGAAGACACTCGTATTAGAGTCTGCAAGACTTTTTTTAAAGCTACACTAAACATAAGCGACCAATGCATTAGGACAGCTCTTTCAAAACGACAGGAGGGCGGTTTCATAGAAGATGACCGGAGGGGTAAGCACGGACAGCATTCCACCATAGATAATGAAATAAAAGAAAGTGTCGTCACTTTCATTAAGTCTATCCCCAGAATAGAATCTCATTACCTTCGAGCACAAACAACGAGAGAATTCATTCCAAGCGAAAGATCACTTGCGGATCTATACCGAGATTATAAAGATCTACGCGAAAATGAATGTTTACCATTTGCTTCGTCATCAACTTTTAATCGTATTTTTAATACACAGTTTAATATTTCGTTTCACATCCCCAAAAAAGATGCGTGTGATCTTTGTGAAACATTCAAAAATGCTATCGGAGAAGAACAACAAAAACTGCGTGAGGCTTATGACCAACATTTGAAAGAGAAAGTGTTGTCCAGATCAGAAAAGGAAGCTGACAAGAAAAGGACAGATGTAGTTGTTGCAGTTTACGATCTCCAAGCCGTGATGCAATTGCCAAAAGGGCAAGTATCCTTGTTTTTTTATAAATCTAGAATTAATTGCCTAAATTTCACGATTAGTGACTTGTATGCAAAAGATGTAATATGCTTCTTTTGGGACGAAATCGAAGGCAAACGTGGTGCTGTGGAAATTGGATCCTGTGTACTGCAATATATACAAATGGTTGTTGAGAAAAGTACATCGGGTACCGAACTGGACCTTATATTTTATAGTGACAACTGCTGTGGTCAGCAAAAAAATAAATATCTGCTGTCTGCCTACGCATTTGCTGTTGCAACCATGAGAGTAAACTCAATTACTCATAAATTTTAGATTCGTGGTCATTCGCAAAATGAAGGCGATAATGTGCATAGCGTTATCGAAAAACAAGTTAAACGATACACTAAATCAGGCCCGATATACTGTCCACAACAATACGCGACTTTAATAAGAACAGCTAAAAAGACTGGGAAACCTTATCATGTGGAAGAACTTACACATGACAAGTTCTATGATCTGAAAGCCCTTCAAGAAGAATGGGGAAACAATTTCACTGTTAATGTTGACAGAGAACAAATAAAATGGCACGATATCAAACAACTTCGCGTTGAAAAGCAACAACCAATGTCATTTTTTTATAAAACTTCTTATGAAGAGACAGTTTTTAAAAAAGCGTTTGTAAGAAATCAAAGACGCACACAAGATCACCAATTTTCTCCAACTTTGACACAAGCGTATTTGCAAAAAATACCATTGGGTGCCAATAAAAAGCGGGACATTACGGAACTAATTGATAAGAATATTATTCCACAGAGTTACGTCAATTCTTATTACAAAAATGCACTAGATTTATAGAATAAAAATTACGCGAAGAAATTTCTTCCAAACAATACCTACATACATAGGTGTATGTCGGTATTGTTTGGAAGAAAATCTGAATACTTATGTTTTTATGTTTTTTGATAACTATAGATAATACTAAAAAGTCTGATTTAATTAAGTAAAACAGTTTACAATTCTGTCGGTGAGCCTGTAACAATACTATTATAGTTTTAGATGCCTATAATAGATATTAGGTAAAGGTTGAAAATAAAAGTCTGATTTAACTAATAAGTTTAATCCTCTCGATGAGACTGATAATAATAGAATAGTTAAGTGTTTTAGATGCCTTTATTAATGTTACCTTTTTGTTGTAGTTTTTTTTGGTTATTTAAGTTAAGTGAAAACAGATAATTGTTGGTACCTAGTACCCACATTTCTCATGCCTGTTATGTTGAGTAATAAGTACGTGTTTTTGTAACTAAGTCATTCTTAAAATATCTTCCAAAGACTGTGCTATTTATAAAAAAATATACTACTTTTCCTGTAGTTTATAGACTTAATGGTCTAGTACTGATTAAAGAGAACTTAATACCTAAATTATAAGAAAAATGTTAAATGTTAAACTTTGTTAAACGTTTTACTAACCTGTTCAAAGTTTAATGGATCTCAAATTAGAATAATGTAAGGTGTTCATTCTATTTTCCGAACAAGTGATGTGTTTTTGATTATCTTTATTTGTTTGTTACCTTAATACAAAATAAAGATGTGTCTTAATTAAATATAATGTTTTACTTCATTATTATAATAATTATACAAATAATAATTTAGATACACTACTCTTTATGTAAAGATTTTAAAAAAATATATTCACATTAAGACAGGATTAATTTAAAAAAAATCACTAATATGAAATCAATTTGAGTTGATAAAAATATTGAACAATGATTTAGTCACGATTACTAATATAACACGAAAAAAAATAATTAAAAATGTATACGTGTATTTGAAGGTAAGTAATTGATCAAATTAATATCTTAGTAAAATAATATACAACCTCATCCAACAATCATTTAAATCGGTCAAATAGAAAACGAGTAAAACGTTTTTTGCTGTTCCTGAAAAAAGAGGTATTTTGAGTTGTGCTACTCTTTATCTAGGTGTGCGATATATGACATATGTATCAGTATTATATTCTAATCACAGCCTATTATCGACACTGTAACATTGTTTATAAAAACAGAGAGGATGTTCTATCTGATAGCCCAGATTGTCCAGGTTTTCATGGTTTCAGTATGTCTTGATTGCTATTACATATAACAAAGTTATTACAAAATATGATTAGGTAGGTACTTAATTCCTAAATAAAAAATACTTAATATATAATTATTAGGTATACTCTTAATCACAGCTTATATTTCCAAATCTGATTGTCCGTTCTCCTTTTTTTGTAATCAATAAAAATCTTTTTGTCTTAATCTTTGTCTTTTATTTCAATCTTCATACTGTCTTATTGTGCGAATTAATTTTTCATAGCATTCCAATCGCCTGTTTGCGGGCACATTTTTAAGTCTAAAAGCAAGCATTATACCCAAATCATGCTCGAACTGGGCGTAAATTGGAGGTAGTTCGTTTTCTGTATTCAGTTCGGCTTTTAAATCTTTTGCAAATAATGCGTTAAAATATTTTTTGGCGGCACAACATGCAGGACTTGTTTTGGTTTCACCTAAAGAATCATTATTTTCTGTCATTGGCAATTTATCTGTTTTCAATTTCTTTGCAACACATTCATCAGAATCAGTAATTTCATCTAGGCTACCGTCTGTTGATTCTGTGTCACAAGTACGTGAACCATCAAATTTCCTTTTCAATGGAAAGTTTTGTAATATTGACTGACTACATTCAGGATAGTTATCAGAGCATTCTTCCTGATTATCTGCAGTAAAACAAATAAATACTATTACTTACAATTAAGTAAACAAATTAGCATAATAAAGTCTTAGGTTTGCGCGAGCACTAGACATAAAAAACGTTTCGAAAGCTTTTCAGCGTTCGTGGTTCGTGGTCTGCCTGCGACCACGAACGCTGAAACGTCAAGAATATATAAATGATTAATATACGCGAGTTATACCGTTTATAAAAATCGTTTTATTAAATAAATTATCATTTAGGAGGGTACCTAATGTTTTGTTTGCCGTAACATAATTTGTACTAATACTGTTTTCCATAATCGTCCCCGCTCATAATATTTATTTGCTATTATCATTTATTCTGTTATTCGCAGCCATGCACACGGCTGCATAGTTGCGTATTTATGCCTCCCTTACCCCTATTTTTGGCAATTAATATTAAAAAAAAATATCCTATGTGAGAAAATTATAGAAAACAATAAATTAAATAAATACGCTATCTTCAACTAAAATATAATAGGTACCTAACCTATCGTTCCTTAAAATTGCAATAATTGAGTTATCTAAGTTAATATTAAGAAATATTTCAAAATAACCACAAAATGTTTATGATTTCTTACAAAATTAAAATTATAGAAAACAATAAATTAAATAAATACGCTATCTTCAACTAAAATATAATAGGTACCTAACCTATCGTTCCTTAAAATTGCAATAATTGAGTTATCTAAGTTAATATTATGAAATATTTCAAAATAAGCACAAAATGTTTATGATCTCTTACAAAATTACGATAATTACTTACCTAAAAAACTATTTTCAGCCATAACTCCAGGTTAAATCTCACGACCGTATTTGAATCACCTTTATTCTTGCTCAGCGAATGGCAAACTAACTAATACTCATCGCTAAACCGAAAAAAAGACAGATTTAGAATTTAACTCTATCGAAGTGCCACTGGACACGCCTAGCGTGTCCAAGTTTAACGAGATGCAGTGCCGCCGACACGCCTGGCGTGTCCGCGTGATTTTATAGGGCGGCATCGCTATGAACTTAAAGAAAAATGTGGTGGCAGTGAACGTGTTAAGGAACACATTGAGAGTTTTCGACCTGCACACTATAGACGAGTACATGCACCTAATAGAAGGTATCTGCCAAGCGATATAAATGCATCTTTCATGCATAATGATTTTATAACAAAGAATCCAACTATTAAAGTATCATATGACCTTTACCGAAAGTTTTAAAAAAAAGATATGAACATATCATTCGCACAATTAGGCAACGAAGAATGTGAACTCTGTTAAAGTTTCAAATTACATCAGATAACCTGCCAATGCACAGAATGTTTAAGTTATCACAACCACTACGATAAATATCAAACTGCACGAAGACATTACCAACAAGACGCTGAGAAATCTCAGAACAGTGGAGATTCTTCCAGTGTCTACTTTTTAGCAGATCTACAAAAAGTTGTGTTATTACCTAGATTAGACATGTTTAAAATAGCCATATTCTGCCCTAGAATCATAGCATTCAATGAAAGCTTTGTACCTCTGGGCTCAAGCAAGGATAAACCTTATGCTGTGCTTTGGCATGAAGCTATATCGGGGAGAAAGCAAGAAGATATTATAAGTGCTTATAGGGCATTTTTTGAAAGCAAGCGGGATTGTACTGAAGTCACTATTTGGACCGATAATTCTGCCGTCAATAGCATAGTTACAGTAAGTCGGATTTTTGCCAAAAATGAGTTAGATAAACAGCCGTCATCACGATAACGAGATCTACAATTACATCTTACCCATTTGTTTGTATCGCTTTTTATACCAAATTTAACAATTAAAAATTTGCAGTATGTCAAGCATTTTTTTTACATCACTAAGCATAATTGCAGTGGGTACACTTACTGCAGAAGTTCTTATTCAGAGTCTCTCGGCCAAAGTACAGTATAACATCTATACCACTATTAAGTTAAGTCATTTACAGCATAAAAAATCGATAGGAGCCTAGCAAAAAGACACTAAGAAGATGTACTGTTTTGATCCTAAGCAGTTTTCCAATATTTTCTAAATGAGTGATCTAGTCATAAAAGCAGCATGCTGCGATACTGTAATTTTGTTTAGTAGATGTCTTTTATGCATCTCCTTCAGATTACATAAAATACAGACAGTAAGATGCGATACTGCACGTATGGTTAGTAACGATCCTAAGCGTAAGTTTCACATTACTTACCACAAAGACAGTTCGATGCGATATTGCGTTTATGTTAAGTAACGTAATCAGTAGGCTTACTCTTGAAATTAATCCCAATCTCGATCCGATTCCAATCCGATCCCGTTTCAATTCCAATATTCAGAAAATTGGCACTCTTGAACGAAATCGAGATTGAGATTGAAATCGACTGCATGTTCGACTACACTGATTCTCATGGGGTGGCCATACACATCAAACCGTTTATTACCAAATTTATAAATATTGAATAACTCGTTAAATCTATTAATAAATCTGTTCTGATATATATTATAACATGAACAATCATTTAAGTGTTCTTTGCTTGCATTTACATGTATTTTAATACTAAATATTTAGGCAGCAATGGCTCATTGTGCATTTTGTTGCTTAAGTTACGTTACATTAAAAAAAAAACTTCTCGCGCGTTTGTCATCTGTCATCCACTTAGAAGTTTTAAGTTCGTATTTGAATAAAAAGCGTGAATTATGACTGTTGCGATAAACAAAAGTTCCAAAGTGATGCTATCTAAATGTTTTCAAGTGTTTAGTTTGAAATGTATCAAAAGATGTTTATATTCACAAGTTCAAGTTATTTTTACTTTAAGACAAGTATTCAACCGAGGAAGACGAAAATATCAAGGTAAGGCCACAATATATTGTACCTAATTCCTTTACATTTTAATTTTAAACACCTTTGCTCAATACAAACATTTATTGTTCTTACAGGATGACTAGGCCAACACACCAACAGCTGGAAACTCTTGTAGATTTTCTGGTACAAAACCCAGGAATAGCCAAGGGGTTATTGCGCACTGCTCATGCTAAACAGGAGACAAAGAGAAAGTGGAACGAAATAGCAGTTTCATTAAATGCACTAGGCGGTGCACAGAGGCGAAATATCACAAAAAGTTGGCAAAAATCCAAATTGCAGTTTTTTGAACGAGTTTTACAATAATAATTAAATGAATAAAAATAATATGAAAAAATAATATGAAATAATATGAATATGAATGAATAATAATAATTGAATGTTATAGAAGCGTTAACGGTAAAAAATACTCATAACATAGGATTGTAAATGATATGCAAAATAAATAAAAAAAAACTATTTATTAATATAATCATCATGGATTAAACATGTTTCACTGGCACTTAAAGTTACACGCTTTTTTGGCGGTAATTTCCTTAACCCAGTAATGTATGGGTCTGAAGATACCATTAATCTGTTGAAAGTGTCTTCCATTGTTAATTTTCTCGAGAATTTTCTTGAATAGTTTTGTCTGTATTTTCTAAGATCTTTATTCCTACTTTCTTGAGCATCTTCACTCAAAAGACCTATAGCAATGCCTATATTGTCTACAATGAGGGGCCCATGGACTAAAATCTTGTGCACCGTAGTGGGCATATTGAACCATGGGTAATTGTAAACAAAAGCTGACGCAGTCCGTAGGCAAAACGTATTAAATCTTACAAAATTAATTTTGTAACCACTTGATATTATTTTCAAGATAGTGTGGAATCTATTTATAATATTTAAAGTTACTCCGGTTATTTGTGCAGTTTCATCTGCATGCTGGAAAAGTATTCGAGCAGTATTTCCATCTGTCGATGTTCCTCCTCCTTGGCGAGGCTTGTCTACGTGTAGCCCTAGTTTTTGCCAAAACTCTTTTTGAATTCTTTTTTTTTCACTGGCAACAATTTTTTTGTCATCACCTCTTGCTTGCCATTTTCCTAATTTTTTTTTGTATCCTAAATGCAAGATACACTCGGCAAATCTTATCCAGGCATGAAGTGATGAAAGCCCATATTCAAAATTTTCTTCAATTACTTGTTTATTGATGCACTTTCTAATATTATTGAAGTCTTTAGAAGTAAGCCCGCAAAGATAACACCGCATGGCTGAGCTTGTATCGGTGAGCGCATTAATCATCTTGCCATCAACCATAGTTAATTTCAAATCATGTATTACCACACATTCAGCAGTTGTAGTTGGAACCAAATCTTTTATTTGGTATTTTACATTTTCAGCTTCCAATTTTGACAATTCTATTGTCTCGTGAGCCATCTGAAGCCTCAAAGGTCTGCAATATCTCGGCGATGACGGACGAGGATTTTGCCAGATAATATTTTCCCCATGATCCATACTCACAAGACGTACTGGCACTATTGATGTAATTAACATAAATTCATCTGTTGATTCGACATTTTGAAATTTTTGTTTATATTGAGAATGACTTCCAGAACCATCACATCCCCACTTAGAGATCAAGCAAAGATGTTGACGTTCGCTTTCATTAAGACTTTGAATTACTTCACTTAATGATAATAATAGCCTTTGAGCCGTATGATCCATAAGATTTTGCAGAGGTACTTCTGCTCGTGTTTCTGTAGTGCAAATACCAAAAGGGTAACATTTTGTTTTAGCTCTGGTTATTGCTTCATAATTTGGATATAAATTACAATTCACTTCCATTGCACTTTTTCTTAATATGTTATATTGGTGCTTCGTAAGCTGCCCTTCAATAACAATAGATAAGGCTTTATCAGGACAAAGAGTGGCATGGTTTTTATCCATTCTTGGAAAAACGTCTTGAGAAACATTTTTTATTAATTTAGATTTTTCTATCTCTCCACACTCCCTATATTTCATTTGTGTGGCATACGCCAGTTCTGCGGATGTCACCTGCTGTCGTAAATTTTCAGTTCTTTGCCGTTTAGCTCTTTCACTTAATTCTTCAAAATCCTTAGAGGGTCGACCAACCGATACTTTTCCTTTATGAGATTGCGAGACGTTAAAACAAACATATTGGTCAAACCAATCTTTATGCGCATTAAGACATCTTTCAAAATGTCTTTGATATTTCTCAAGTTTTGATTTATATTGATGTATTAGTTTTTGCAACACACTTTTAGCATCACTTGAAATTTGAGTCTGTTTTAGAGCATTTTCCACTTTTTTATAAAGATACTGCATTTTTTCAGAGTCCTTTCTTGAAGTAGACTCTCTATAATATTCAATAAGAGTACGTCTACTAATATAAATCTCTTCAGAGTTTGATCCTGGAAAAAGAGAAAATAAATGTTAAATTATTAAAATTCTACCTTAGTACTAAAATTCATAAAGTTTGTTCAAGGTGCGCAAAAACGAGCATCTCATTGTAAATGTTTATAAAATAAGAATATGTAATGCTCAATTTAAAGTACATTTGAGGGCTTGACTCCACTGGATATGATACTTTTATACAAAGAGAAGTTTGATCACACTAAAAATTGCGGCAGATTTTACAAGAAATACGCAAAACCATAGAAATACAGCTAAAAAATAATGCTTTAACAGATATAATAATAGTTCCTTACCTCCAGGAGTAGAATCCATCAGTACAACATTTAAATCCACCGAAAAACTTAATACAATTTACAGTTGAATTTAAAAAATAAATGAAACAAAACACGCCCGCTGCTTAACAAGTTGAACTTTGGACTAAGATACTAGGTAACAAAGAATCAAAGGGGACGGGTCGCTTACGGAGGTAACTACCCTGTTTTACTAAGAATGTTGTTTAAACAATAGAAACCAGTTAGCGTGAAATTTGTACATTTTAGTTTTTGCCAACTTTTTACGATATTTCGCCTGCGTGCGGTGCACAGAAAGATGGCAAAGGCTGGGCTAAGGTGCTGTATACACACTTATAAACATTTTTTTTTTCACTTAATATGACAACAGGTATGATAATAAGTACATATAATTTCCTTTCAGTATTGGGCTGACAAAAAGCATAGCCTTAAGAAGACATGTGGGGAGCATGCACAGTCGATGAGGCGTACCGGTGGTGGGTCTGCAGATAATATACCTGTATTAACAGCCATCGACCAACGCCTGGTAGCAGTGATGGGGGGCCTTCAATTTGCTGCAGGAGACAGCCACGTTGCTGCCAATCCATTCCCATCCACAGTAAGTCAGTTTTGTTGTAAATTTTAAGACATAATTGCAAACTTGATAAAAGTTAACACCTTCATAATAAAATACTTATTCTATAATTACAGAGTCAAAGCCAGAATGACATTCAAGTGGAAATAATACCAACTGAAGATGTTAATATGGATGGAAATGTATTGGAGGCTCATACTTCTCCCGTCCAAAATGATGAGACTTTGAGAGGTAATAATCTTTCAAACTATGTATGCCATTCATGATGACATAATTACTTGAATAAGTGTTATTTATTTTATTTTTCAGTTATAACACCAAGAGAACATAGTCCTGAAAGGACCAGCCTGCCCTCACGACAGCGTGTCCGATCAAGGACTATGTTAGATCAAAGCCAGGAGAGATACGCAGATATAGAGAGGAAGAGGGTTGAAGCAGAGACTGTCACAGCAAGGGCCTTATCTCAAGCTGTAGAAGAAATGCAGCAACTTTCAGCAGCCATAAGAGAAGGCTCTCAAACTGTGGCAAGTGCCCTTAATAATATTGCTGATGCCCTTAGAGAAAACAGGCAGTAATTTTTACTAGTGTATTAATACAGTGTTTAGACCTAAGTTAGGATGTGAATAAAATAAAAATTTGGGTAAGTGTGTGGTGGTAATACCTATATGTGAATATAAATGAAAATTATTTAATAAGAAGGCTATAATTATATTTATTCAAATACTTGGACCTTTTAAACTTAAGCTCTATAATAATTGTACTTTAAAGTTCTATTACAATTTTTATTAAACTTATAGTGCACAAGTGTAGTGATACTAATGTAGTTTTAAGGTTTTATTTACTAACACAAGCTATATTATATCATATGTATGTTAGTCTGTAAGGTATCTTATGTCAAAGTAGGCTGAAAATAAATGTTGTGTTAGTTATTATTTTGATTATTATTAACCCTCAGCACAAGCCATTACTTATTTAATACACAATAGAAATCAACCGACACGATAGGACAATAGTCTTATAATTATAATAAAACACAGTACAAGTCTTGGTCACACAATTATTTAGCTAAATAGTATGCATAGTGAAAAAAAAATTCACAAAATAAGTTTATTTGAAATAGGTTTTAAATTACATAGAATGTCTTAGTATAAACATTGTTCTTACATCTTAAATTAATAATAGTAATAAAATAATAATAAATAATCGTATATTTTTAAGAAGTGGCACATTAAAAATTAAATAATAACAGTTATAATAGAGCGCAGTTGCTTTTTTGCCTGAACTAGGTTGAACGTGTGTTTCAGGCTACAAGGTGTATACATATCTACTAAAAACAAATAAATTAACATTTAGTGTATAGTAAAATACTTAAATTAAAAACTTATATGTATAAACTATAGATAGAAAAACAGTGTGCTAGCAGTTTATTTTCAGACAACAAGTAGATCCTCTGTGTGTGCACAAGATAAAGGTAATTACGGATTTTTTACAGCTAAAATATTTTAATTTATACATTCTTAGTTGTCTATTTAAACCTATTGTACAAATATTAATATTAATGAAGATGCCGAGCTGTCCACAGTTCTTCTACAAGCTGTGCACGAGCCTCGCGACCCCTGTGCAGCTCCACAGAGGCAGAACCTCGATCCACCTCTATCCCACTCTGTGCCAATTGCATTTCTGCCATGGTTGGCACAGCATCCTCAATATCATCCAAACCCAATCGCGCTCGGTTACAAATGTTATGTAAAACACAGCATGCATTTATAATTTTAGCAGCTGTGTCTGGATGATAATGAAGAACTCTATGGCCCAGAAGACATCTCCATCTATTTTTTAAAACCCCAATTGTGCGCTCAACTGTATTGCGAGCCACACAATGCAGATTTGTGTAGTACTCTTCAGCTGAGCCTGGTGGTGCATCCACTATTGGGGTCATCATGTATTCCCTTTGTGGATAACCGGAATCACCTATAATTATATTAAAATGACTTAGTAGTTATCAGACTAATATTATAAAGAAGAAAGTTTGTGAGTGTGTATGTTTTTTACTCTTTCACACAAAAACTACTGAACGGATTAGGATAAAATTTGGTACACAGATAGTTTATAACCTGGATTAAGATATAGGATAGTTTTTATCCCGATTTTATCTTCCCGCGGGATGATTTTCGAGTTGTAGCGGGTGAAGCCACTGGCAACATAAGTAAAAAATATATTGTAGACCAAATGTAAATTTATTTCACATTTGAAAAACTGTATACAGGGTGTTTGGAAGGGAGCTGTACATACGCCTAGGGTAGAAACTAGGGATAGTCTGCTACCTACCCCCGCCCATTATATTGACCTTGGCCTCAAGGTTTTTTTTTAATTTATTATTATTTTTTATTTGACTTTTTGACTAAAACTACCTGTAGCTCAAAATCTATCCATGGGACCGGTCGGCTAATGGTCTTGTTTTAATCGTTAGAGTCTTAGGGTCCTGCAAAAAATTATTTTACACCAGAAAATTGTGGAGAAGAAAAGTTATGGGGCCTGAAGTACCGTAGTAAGGTAAAGAAATAATTTTAAATTAAAAAAAAACCTTGAGGCCAAGGTCAATATAATGGGCGGGGGTAGGTAGCAGACTATCCCTAGTTTCTACCCTAGGCGTATGTACAGCTCCCTTCCAAACACCCTGTATAACACTTACCAAGTAAAAAAACTCTTTCTCCTGTATTTATTAAATTGTGTAAGTGATTCTTCACAGGATGTTGGTTCCAAACAAAAGTATCATGTGAGGCTCCTCCAAATGAAGAATCTACACTCAGTATATTGAGATCTGCATCACAAATCTGTAAAAGAAATACTTTTTAAAGAAAGTCAGTTACTCTTGTAATTGATAACTAGATAAATTGCCAACCTAACTCACAATCAAAACATTTCTCGAATGGTAACCTTTCCTGTTGTAAAACCGCTCTTCATTTTCTGATGGTCTTACAATAGCCACATGAGTACCATCAATACATCCTGTGACTGCAGGGATTTTAAATTTTTCATAAAATCTGGAATTAATCCATTATTAGCTTAATATTCATAACAAGTAAGTTTAATAAAAACATATTAAATATCAAAACACCAAATGTCTAAAGTATTGAATGATAGTACATATTTAATATTAAGGTAAAAATAAGTAAGTTGCTGATAACCTTTGTTTAATTAAGTCTCGTTGTTGGCGAGTCGATGGAAACTTAAGCCATTTATTTAAAATATTATTTGAATTAAGAGCATTTGAAACTT
The DNA here is from genome assembly GCA_932274075.1 of Diarsia rubi. Lineage (NCBI taxonomy): Eukaryota > Metazoa > Arthropoda > Insecta > Lepidoptera > Noctuidae > Diarsia > Diarsia rubi. The sequence goes on from OW026413.1 coordinate 11,778,824, forward strand.
CTCTTATTGCTCTTGAAACTGATTGTTGGGACATCATTGTACCTTGTGTCCCACCTACTAATCTTTGGTAGCTGCCCGTGGCGTAAAATGAAAGAGCAACTAATACCTAAAAAAAAAGTAGTATAGTTAATATTATAATTACTTACTTATATATAAAAAATACCTTACATGTGTAAATGGAATTGCTAGTTTACAAACCTTGTATTTTCTTGATATGTCGCTACGGCGAGTAGGCTGGGGCATCAAAGGTTCCAAATCCTTGTAAATCACTTCAAAAAGCTCCCTATTTACTCGGTAATTTTTTCTAAATTCATCGTCAGTCATGGCAAACGCGTTGTCTGCATAACGCGACATTCGTCTCAAATTCCGCCTTTGTCTCATATCTAACTTATGAGCATTCTCCAACATATCACAAATAAGTTCCAAACGTGCCATTATTCACAATAAAAACTTCACAAATCAACCACAATAACAAAATCGATCCCGAAAAAGTAAGGTTTTTGTAATCGTTCAATTTTGACATAAACACGACTTCAAACTCGATATGTCAACGTTAAAATCGCGTCAAGAGTACCGAAAAAGTGCATTCGATCGAGTTAAGTCGATTTCATTTAGTACCAAAAAAATCCACCTAAGACGATTCCAATCGGGCGCTAGTGTAGCATTCAAGAGTGCCAAATCACAAGATTTCGATTCCAATTTCCAATTCCGATTGGGATCGAGTGTCGAGAGTAAGCCTACAGATCTTACATAAGACTACTTATTATACTGAGAGCATGTAGCCATCCTGTGTTCATGTTTAGGCAGCAGGTGTAGCGATAACGGTCAGGTGTATTTACCATGGGGGCAGTAAATTAGTTATACTGTACTCATGCTTAAGAAGTACATACATATAATATGATCGTATACGTGTTATAATAATTGTAAGTAGTTTTTACTGCATGTCTAAGTAGCTGCGACATAATGCTACGTCATAAATACAGTGCAGTAAAGTTGTTTCACTGTGAACATAATAAGTCATTATAACTAAAAGACATACAATTTGTCTTAAAATACAAGCAGTAACTTGATCGGAGAAAGAATAATTCCAATGTATTATGTCTTTTCCTTGAATACCTACGTTAAATTTTCGACAACTAAGTTATATTCTATCGGCTTTAGTAATTAACTAAATGTAAACAATCTTGGGATGCCTTTTATACGAGATTTTTAGATTAAAAGACATGTCAAGATTGTTTTCATTTAGTTAACTACCTAAATCTATGGAATATTAAACGATTTGCGGCAGTGCTGCAGGCGCGGGTGTACGCAGGGGTGCGCGGGGTGGCGCGGGTATGCGAGGGGGTGCGCGAGAGTGTGCGGGGAGGCCACGGGCACTGAGGGGCAGACAGTCGCTGCTAAGTCTTTGTGTGTAGTGCATGCCCGGTTGTCACCGCGTTGCCGCGAAAACATAAGGTCAGTAATTATTCGTATATTTTTTCTTGTTATTTGGTTTATGAACTTGTTAGGTCACGTAGCTTCCAAATAAATAACCCAATATTGATAAATTCTTTCTTTGAACAGCTGATTAAAAATTTGTGTTGGATACGTATTAGATGTGTGTCAGGGGTTTTAAATATAATCTTATATTGTTATGTTTTATTTCTAGTATTCACATCTGCACCACACTACATGCACCAGGCAACTTTCTGGAGATTCATACCAGCCTGCATCGTTATTTTACAAGTCTTGAACTAAATGCAGATCGAGGTACCTAAGTGCTTAGTAGTTACAACTTTAATATTTCCATATCATTCCATATGCTTCTGTAGGCTGGAATCAGTGCTCGGCTGTCATTATTAGTAATACAAACAAGCAACTGCAAGTAAAATTATTTATTTTGTTTCAGCGGAACAATGAGTTCTCGACGAGATCTAATAATGTCTAGAGTGCGGCAAGTGGTGGAAGATTCTCAGTATCCAGGAACTGTACCTAATTTACAATGCACTGAGGTAATGCCAATATCACCTAATTCTAGCTACTCATTTGTGGAGAATTCAGATTTTAGTGGAGATGATTTGAGAAATGATAGTTTTTTGAAATTATGTCGCAAAAAGACCGTTGAAGTCGAACCCATTCATGAAACTTCTATTATTATTGAAAGAGCCAGCTCACCATTTTCACCTGATACAAGAATTGCGCCTGTGATTACAACTGAAAGGCGTATTTCACCGAGAAAATCATTTAACAAACCATCAACTTCACATGCAACTGATTATTTTTCTGATAATGAGGATGTTTCTTTGCATAAAGATTTCGATTCCGATGACAGTGTAAAAGATAAAAACTATTGTGTTACTGAAGATCTTGACACTACTGATTTAGATACTTCCATTGAAGAAAACGATGTTGTAAAAAAATACAAAACTATTAAGAGCAAAATAAAGTTACAAAACCAAAGAAAATGTGATAAACGTGCTGCGGCTGAAGGATATATTCTAGATTCTGAAGATCAAATAGACCAACAAACAAATACCCAGGAAAATAGAGTTGAAATGGAGACAGTTACAAGTGGTTCACAACAAGCTATTGCTGAAAAGGAAATCGTTCAGGAAACAGACAGCGAAATAACAAATAACGAAGAAAGGCAAGCTACGTCAATAATTCAAATCGATGATACAATAAATGAAGCTGCGAAGAATACTTTGACTAAGAGAGGTACTATACGTAAAAGGAAAATAATAGAAGAATCACTTGCGGAAAGAAAAGAAAGGAAAAAAAAGGGTATGATTGAAAAACTTTCCCTGAAAGAACCCTGTAAATCTACATGTAAAAAGCTCTGTACCAAAAACATAAGTATGGAACAACGTCAGCAGATTAATTCAATTTACTCGGCCCTAGATACAAAAGGAAAAGGCATTTTCATCAAAAACAATGTCAGCATTGCGAATGTCCAATCTCGAAAAAATTTAAACAAGGAGCCAAAACGAAACCTAACCTTTAATTACTTTTTTACTGTTCGCGGTCATGAAAAACCAGTGCAAGTGTGCAAGACGTTTTTTTTAGCAACGTTAGGCTACAATCCTAAGAATGACACAAAAGTTTTTCGAGTTCTTCATACAAGTGAAGACGATGACCTCGGAGACAAACGTGGACACTATGACAGGGCGTCACTGTCAAAGGATAAAACCTTGATAACTTTACACATAATGTCTTATAACCCTGCAATATCGCATTACCGTCGTGAACATGCCCCGCATCGTTTGTACGAGTATTTACCCAGTGATATCAATGTCACAATGATGCATACCGATTTTAACAAAATATACCCAGACTGCATGCTCTTACGAAGTTTACCGAAGAGTCGTAAAGAGCCACAACATTTCCTTCGCCGTACTGGGCAACGAAGAGTGTGAACTTTGTGGTGTTTACGATATACATGCTTGCGAATTCAATAAAGCTCCTAATACAACTTGTGCTACATGTAACAATCATGTTGAACATCGCAAACGCTATATATACAGCAGAAAGGCGTACAAATTAGACAAGAAAAACGTAGACGAACATAAGGATAATGACACCGTTTACGTATGTGTGGATCTTCAAAAGGTGGTAATGCTGCCTCGCATGGACAGCTACAAAGTAGCAATATTCTGTCCTCGAATTATTGCATTCAACGAGACTTTCGCTCCTTTAGGTAAATCTACTAAAGAAAATACTCCTTACGCTGTCTTATGGCACGAAGCCATTTCAGGCCGAAATGTTCATGACATTGTTTCAACATTTAGAGCTTTTTTTATACATTACCGGAACAAAAGTCATTTCGTGATTTGGGCAGATAATTGTTCGTCACAGAATAAGAACTGGGCACTCTTTTCGTTTCTTGTCAATGTTGTCAACAGTGATTTAATTGAAGCACGCTCTATCACAATAAAGTATCTAGAACCAGGACATACATTCAATCACAGACCAATTAGCTTCAGACAGGGCACTCTCATAGAGAAAAATCGACTCGCCTAAGGTTCACATATCATGTTTGACAGCTTTTTTTTTTTTAATTCCGGCGCGAAACTTTATGCAATGGCGTGGTACGGATTCAGCCTACACGGTTTTCTTGCTAGGAATTGGTAATTTTTTTAGTTTCATTTTATGAACATATTGCAATAATTGCAATGCTATTGCAAATATTGCAATATGTTCTAAGATTATGTTAGAAAGGGAATGTTAGGGAAAAAAAAACTTCTTTTAGACTTTCATTTCTTTTTATTTTTTAATTTTGTTTTAAATTTATTTAAAGCTTTTAATTGCATCTGAGGTAACGAAGGTTTATTTGCCAGTCTGAAGACATCTGTACCTTTTAATATTTTATTAATAACATTGCACCAATTAAATACTGCTAATCTTAAGGTTAATGCGAGAAAGCATTCAGAAACAGCATCCCTATGCAATTCACAATTTAAGAAGTCAAAGAAATACTTAGATTTAATATGATTTTTAATACTTTTTATAATAGGACTCCGTTCAGGTTGATTTTCTAAGTATTTGTTTGCTTCTTCTATTATGATTCCAAAAAATCTCACAGCATGTTCTGAAGGGTAGGTCAATTTCTTTTCTTTTATGCTCTTGAACTCTCGAAAGGAAATCCAATTGTTTACAGTATTTTTATCATAATTGGATTCCCTACTAGTTAAATTTTCTTCGCAATTCTGACACTTTATTTTTTGTAAAAATTTTCTTATGACCCACCCAGTTGTAAATGCACGTGAGTGGACATGTATCCTTTCTTGCCTTGCTGAGCTTTGAATGCTTTCACTTTCAACCCAGTTCGATAGCTCAGAGGACTCAGGTGAACTAACTAAATCAGAATCCGCAAGTGAAAAACTTGCTGATTCTGAGTTACTTTGTTCTTTATTAAAAAGTGATTTTAATTTTAATAACTGTTTACCTGAATCCTCTTCACAATTTATTGTAGCTATCTGAGTGAAACTTTATAAACCTCGTGATCAACAGTGATTTAAAGGTACTTTTGAAAGCATGGCAATCAGGATTTGTATTCCTAAAATTATACGCCCGCATTTGTCCAAAAAAGTTTTCTATGGGATCAGAATTTAAATATCGCGGGCGCATAATTTTAATATTTTTTCTTTTAAGTATTGCCACACTCTCTGGTAACTTTTCAAGGTTGTTATCCAATTTTTTAACGATGGCACAGATGTTTCCTTACCGTGTTTGTCGACGTATTTAATTAGTTTTAGTTTTTCTATCGCTTCCCTCCAAAATTCGTGGTGCGGCGACTTTTCTGTTACCGGCTGCCTTAAAGGTTTCCCTTTGGAAGTCTTAGTAAAGCCTGTTCCATTGACCGAATCAAACAGGTCGTCAAAGAATGACACAACTTTTGCCGTGTTCTTTAGAGTAGAACTTACTTGGGTTCCATCTGCATAATGAGCTACAACAAATAAAATAATTAAATAATACTTAGTCAATACTAAGGTCATAAAAAATCATCAATCATCAGCATAGCAACTTACAAAACTGAGCATTATATGACAATGCTACTGTCTTGCTGAACACTGTAGTGCAATTTTTCACCTGAAATAAAATAATATAAATTACAATTTTACAAGTAACAGAGCTCATTCATTTACGAGTATACTTACTAAAATACTGTTTGAGAATTTGAATATCATAACAAAAGTGATTTAATTAAAGAATTACCTTCATTTTTTTTATTTTCTCTGGAATGACGTGTTCATCAGTCAACTTATGGAGGAGTCTCGACTGTGAATGATTGCAGTCGGTTTTGTAGACATCCACTATATCATTCCATTTTGATATTTCTCCATTAATGGATATATTTTTAGTTATAAAATTATTTCTTAGCCCTTTAATGAGGTGTGGTGGATCGTGAATTACACTGAGCTTCTGTCCATTAATTACAATAACATCATCTGAAAATTAAAATTATATTGTTACAATAAATACCAAAACATTTGTAGGGTGGGGCCCGTCAAAAAAGGATGGCCAGAAGAAGACAAGACCTACTCACCAATATTTTCACCGGCAATTATTTGCAGTCGCCTTGTGTCTTCTTGGAGACTCTTCAAGGCAGCTCGAAAGGCTGAACCTTGGTCGCACACCAAATCCAAAGGTTTCAGTCCTGTGTCTCCAACAGCAGTAACCATGTCCTTTAAAATTTGTTTTAATTCAACCCCAGAAGTTGCTCCTTTACAAAAATAAAAGGCCAGAGGTTGCTGCCACTTGTGAACCACTCCCCGTAACATAAACACAAGGGCATGGTCAGCAAAATCATTGGTTTTTTTATTAAGTTCCACAAATCCATTAATAATGTCTTTATGTTTGTCATAAGACAAGGCCGCTTCTAAAGCCACTGCATCAAAAAGTATGGAGCAATTTTTTTTTTTATCATCCCAAGTATTGACCTGAAAGCAATATAATAAAACATTATTTACATTCATTCATAAAAAAATTTGCCAACAAAATAATAAAATAAAAAATTTAGACTAAAGGCAAGTTATTTTAGTGAAGTAAAAAAAATATATTACCTCTTTTTTCACAGCTTCAAATATTTGAGGATTGATTCCTGATTCTATATTTAATTTAGAAATCATTTTGTTGAGTGTGTATTTGGATGGCAAAATAAATATCCTGAGAAGAAATCTATAGCACTTAGGGCTCTGTTTCATTATTGCCATTGCTATCAATTTTTCTTCATCCGAGAATCGCCGACCCCTGGCTTTTTTAGTGCACTGTTTAATCTGCACCCATAAAAAAGCTTTTGCTATTGGATTTAGTTTGTCAGTGAGCTTTTCAAAAGATTTTTCTTTTGAAAATTTCAACGCCTTTTTGGCTCGTAAACTGAAATTAAGCTGCCTTCTTGACTTAGCGTATTCCTTATAAAGCCTAGAACAGTGCGGCGACAGCTTATTTTTCGTATGTACGATACGCCGCCTTCTCTTTGTAAATGGAGTACAATGCACAGCTTCTGAAAAATAAATAATTTAATTGAACAAGATACAATAAAATAAACTAAAAATAAATCTTTCAAAAACCCATTACACATCTATCAAGTACAATAATGCAACTGTGTCTGAGGTTACAGTTCTTTTATCTCACGAAAGCAGGCGAGCCATACTTGTATGTGTAAATGTTACATGCACATTGTCTTTGTGTGCGTTTAGCTCGGGAGCGCGCTATCTGCAGGTAGCGCGCTCCCGAGCTAAACGCACACGCAAACGCACACAAGAGCGCGTGTCTATACGCATTACATATTTCTAGGTCGAAGGGTTTGGGCTGGGCGTTGATGAGTTAGTCAATCAGTCAGTCAGTCAGGACTTCTCTTTTTATTTATATAGATTGAAAATGTTAATTTTTGTAAGTTTACAGATTTTTTTAATAACTGTGAAGCTCATAATGTAATGCAACATCCTTTATCACTCTTTCCGTGATAGTGGATGCATAGAGACGTAGCAACAATCTTTTAATACTTCATCATCCACCTAGCCTTTTTCCCAACTATGTTGGGGTCGGCTTCCAGTCTAACCGGATGCAGCTGAATACCAGTATTTTACATGGAGCGACTGCCTATCTGACCTTCACAACCCAGTAACTGGGTAATACAATACCCCTTGGTAAGACTGGTTGTCAGACTTTGGGGCTTCTGATGACCCGTAACAACTGTCAAAGATCCACCAATGACAGCCGGGACCTACGGCTTACCATGCTATCTGAGGCACGGAGGGGTCATGGTATGTAAAGATGGTCACCCATCCACGGACCAACCGCGGCAAGCGTAGCTTAACCTGATCGATCTATCCGTGTGGCTGTTACTACTTAGCCACAAGCCCCATTTAATGTTTAAATACTTAACTCATTAAATATAACTGCTTCAACTGAGGGCAGGCCTCTTGTTGAGAATGAAATGTCTACATTAACACGTTGGTGGACAATACTATCTCAGTAGTTGCGGCTACTGAGACACTACTTAGTTTCATACATTGCCCACGGGTGTAGTATCACAATGCATGGTATTTTGCGTAGAAACTTAAATGTGTGTGTGGAGGTACTTTGCGCCTACGCCTGTGGTTGTTACTGTCCGCCAACGTGTTAATAAACTGTACATGGTTGCATGTAGCGCAAAGAGTAAAACATGTGCAAATCATAAATTAAAATAAATATAAAAGACAGTATATTCAAATAAGTACGTACCAGAGTTGTCGGGTTCGGGTATTAATGCATCGCGTTGAGGAATACCACTGGATATCTCGCGAGCAGTAAACAACGTTGGATAGGCGTCGGGGCAAAGACGAACTCTATCGCGCGTTGTTGAAAGAAACCTCTTCTCGAAATGATTTCGACACACGAACTGTTTGCGAAGTTTTTGGAAGCTCAAGCTTCGCAATCTTTCGAAGTTAATGCACTGTAACCATTTTTTGAGTCCTATCTCACTTTTTGGAAACATATGAAAACTGACGTCCTTTCGTCTACTAGCACAGGTCACAACACAGCACTTGTTGTACATGTTGCACAATAATATTACAGCTTCAGAAATTGAGAGAATAAGTTACGGAAATAAACTCGATCAACTTTGAAACTGTAATAAACTTCAAAAGTTTTGACAGACCAACAAACATGGCGTCTTAGATACAGAAGTACGGAAGGCGGGAGGGGAGGGAACTGTCAAATGAGATATGTGAACCATAGACGATACCATAGACATAACGTTAGGATAATTTACTTGAAGATTACCTGACCTCATTCAATTCAGCTGATAGCTTCCACCACCAAGTGGAGAAATCTCTTCAAAAAATGAAAAATGTTTGCGACTTTAATGACTATGTAGAAGCCGTTCGAACCTCTAACTCAGGATTAAATATCCCAAAATTAATGGATTTCCGTGATTTTTACAAATTTTGTGACTTTCATTCTGAACAGAAAATGCGTGCAATGAAAGACCGGGAATACATTAAAAATTTCACTGTGGTCAAAGTAGTCCGTGGAGAGTTCAATTTATTCTTCAAAAAATCTCACGCTGATGAGGAATTTAGGACCTTAAACTTTTTACAAGCCAAAATTTTAAAAAGTAAACAGTTTCCTTGTGCTGAACAGAGAAGTTCACCAAGGGGTGTCGCCTCTTCACGAAAAGAGAAAATTGTCAAAGATCTCGTTCCTTTGATGTTACCCAGCCGAAGGCAATTCTGGTTTGACTTGCCAGTTAACGATGAATCCTTGAATCTTTCCAAGGAATTTGAAGATTAGGTTCTTGCCTTCTTATTGTCGTAGGAGTTGATTCCTAATTAATTGAATATTTTAATTTTGTTACATAACTGTCAAAGAAGAATGTTGTATAATTATTTTATCCTAAATGGTTATAATTTTTGTTATTTACAGTTTAAGTATCTTTAAGATATATAAGTTTTGTTCGATAAATGTTTATAAGTGTTGATTTGATACCGAAGAAAGGATTTATAGTTTTTTTTTAAATGTAAAGCTAATTCAATCCTTACATTAACATCTGTGATTCTAAAATAATTTGTATTGAAAAGACTGAATAATACATATTAAGTTAACTTGAGTTGAGTGATTAATGTAAGAAAACTAAATTCTTAGTTGTGCCATTTTTAACTGAAAAGACTGATTCAATTAAGTAAAATTAAGAAACGTTATTTTGTGATTTGTTAAGTAATCTTAAGGGATACCTAATTGTAAGAAAGAAGTGTGATTTAAACTAAATGTCAATTTCATTCCCTAATTTAGTAAATTTAAACTTGTCATGATTTATCAAATTTTATTGCTAGGTTTTATTTTCAGCAACAGTTAATAACAGAATATCTAAAACAAGTTTTTTTTTAAAATATATTAATTAAAACCAATATTTAATTGTTTTATTATCACTACAGCATTAATTTTATTTTAAATTAATATGGTTACTTAGCACAAATACAGTAAAAAACACACTTCCTGTGTTTATGCTAAGTGTCCCCACCAGATAGTCTCTCGGAGATACTTAGTTTAACTAAAATAATGAATGTATTTTGTCTTTCAATTACTCAGTATTGGTTTCCAAATAAGTAATAGATAGCTTCTGAAGTCTTCTTTCATTTAAGATATCAACCATCATGATCTGATAACAAACAAAGGATTTATGGAAGATTTTCGCACCAAAACTTTAACCGCGTTTTTCTCGAAACCGCCTAAAGCATACTTACTGCAACTATGCTATTGACGGCAGAATTGCACTGGCCAAAATAAAAACTGGGCATTTTTCTCATTTTTGGTACAAATTGTTAATAGTTCTGAGATTGCTGCTACGAAAATAATTATAAAATACCTCGAACCTGGTCATACTTTTATGTCTGCAGACAGTTTTCACCATCAAGTAGAGAGTCAGCTCCAGAAAGCAAAAAAAGTATACGATTTTGCTGATTTTATCGACTGTGTGCAACTGGCCAATGCAGAGAAAGTGATCGTGAAGCCGATGGAAGTTTCAAATTTTTACAAGTATGAAGATCACTCATCGCAGTACCAATTAGAAAAGAATGTTGAAAGAATGTACATAAAAGACATTGCTTGTGTCGAGGTACAAAGAAACAGCATGACAATTTTTGTTAAAACTTCCCATGATGGAAGCACGAAAGAGATCGACTTCCTTAAAACAAAAATAATTAAGCAGGGTTTTATACCTTGTGCTGCACAAAATGTTAAGCCTCGCGGAATAACGCAAGAAAGGAAGTCGGGTATTCTAAAAAAATTAGGTGACATAATACCTGAAAACCGATTACCATTTTGGGAAAATCTTCCCGTAAATGATGAGTCAATAGATCTCGTAAAACAGAGAGAGTCCGAAGAATAAAAATTTGGTATTGTTTATTTTTTTGATTTTTTTATTTGTGTTGTAAGAAGAATTGTTATTATGTTTTTATATTTTAAAGGAATTCTCATTTTTGTTTTGATATTAGTCAGTAATTAAGAATTGTAGACTAAGTTTTTAAAAGTTGATTCCAATTAAGTGATGTTATTTTTGATAAAAACATACAAAACCCCTAGTATATATAAATATATTATTATATATACTATAATATACAATTTATATATTGTAATTAACTATTATATATATATATATATATATATATATTTGCATCTCACCGCCTATCCTGCGTCAGACATGAGTGCTTTTACCAACCATGCTGCGTCCGACTGACTTACTACGTCCTGTATACGGACGCAAGATTGACCAGCCTCGACTTTTTTTCTGTGGACGCCATATTATCGTAAGAGAGCCTGGGCAAAATTTTGGCATGGACGCAATTTTGACTTGGGAATGAAATCCGGCGCATAATTTAGTTCTGCGACCTGCCGCACACACCGCGAGGTCGCTCTGAGCGCGGCGTATATCGTCGCGCCGTATACACCATTTTTATCACCATCCATTTCACCGCTTATAGTGATACCGTATATCGCAAATAATAATATAAGTTTTTGTCAATATAAACGACGGATTTAATTGCGTCCGCAAGTTAGAGACACGAATCGGCAGAGGTGAGGTCGACCCGTGCGTGGGGTGAGGGGGTGGGAAGCACGTGGTCTAATGTTTTTGTTATGAATATCTACTCATCTCATTAGCCGGCCGGCCGCCGTAACGACCCGCAGTGAAAGTGTATTTGAATATTTGTGTTGAGTGAGTTCTTCTTGTATTTGGAGAAAATGAAGAGAAGTATTAGGATTTTACAATTGGCTACAAGTAAGTACATGTCAAAGTATTATCATATTATCAGTAGGTATTAGAATTTCGACATCTTTGTATTTAATGCGCAAAGATTATTTTAGAGTTTAGGTGGTAAAGTTCAATTTGCAATTATGTCAATAGGGTACCTACCTACAGTACCGACTGAATTGATCAATGAGTTCATTTGCCGGATTTCTCGGTACCTACAATTCGTTGGTACCTACCTAGGTATTCGTGTTCGGGTTAGTACATCTACCTAAGTAGGTAGGGAATCGCGCAGACATGGCAGCGGCGGCAGCGCAGCGCGGTGATTGTATAGGTACTAAAAATAAATAATTAATAATAAAAGAAATAATTCGTCTAATAGGCAGGCTGGTATCAAAGCACTCTCTTTTTAGTTCTTAGGGTTTCTTACCTACCTGCCTAGTGCCATCCGCTGTCCGTTTGTCTGTCAGTCTGTCACTGAACATAAATTAATTGATCTTATTTGCTATATTTACAGAACAAAACAAGGAAAGTAATTTTACCCTGGACCTGGACCCGGAGGTAAGATATTTATTATATACATATTTCAGCTCTGTGCCTTCGGCTTGACCTTTCGGAGATTAGCTATCATTCCTACAGCACACAAAATCTTCTTACCTACATAGTCTCGTCTATGAATGAGTGGAGCGGCGCGGGGCAAGTACCCAGCGCGGGTGAGGCGGCAGGGTGCGGGCGGCGCATCGCGCGCCTCCCGCGCCTTCCGTTAGTACGCTGTTATTCACCAGACAGTGCGCACGATTTTCTTAAAATCCTACTTAACGTTGGTGTAACGTTGCAAAAGTGATTGTGATTCTACCTCAAGTGATAAGTGCATCATATCGCTGGAAGGGGTAAGTGAATTAATTTATCTTTTAGTTTTGTCTATGAGAATTACGAGTGGCGTACGTATTCATTTACGTAAACATAAACAGTGAACGGGTATTCGTATTTTACAAATACCACCCTTATAAACGATTAATTGGGCCACATTGTACATAATATTGGTTGAAAATGTGTGTATTTAACAGCTTTAAAGCGACACGAGGACACGTCGTAATCTGTGTAGTTATCTACTTGGTATTTTGATTCTGAAAGATTTGTCTTCACTAGGCGCAGCCTAATAGCTCACTAGTTGTAGACATAGGGTATTCACCCTTTTAACTCGCCATCTGTAGTCTCACGACTCAGAGGTCGGAACCGTACGGCTTGTATACTACAGCCGTACGGCTCGTGAGCCGCAGCCGATCGGCTCGTTGGCCGCAGGCGGTCGGCTCGTGAGCCGCAGTCGTACGGCTCGTGAGCCGCAGCCGATAGGCTCGTGAGCCGCAGCCGATGGGCTCGTTAGCCGCAGCCGTACGGCTCGTCAGCCGCAGCCGTACGATTAGTGAGCCGCAGCCGTTCGGCCCGTGAGCCGCGGCCTTACGGCTTGTGTGGCGTAAGGCTCGTGAGCCCTGCCGCACGGCTTGTGATCCTCAGCCACAGGCTTGTTGTATAACTACTTGATCACAACCAATGAAAAACATTATTATCTGAATCTTATGGCAATTTTGTCGTTTTGCTTCAGATGGCTCAAGAAGCGCCTTTCGTCTCGCTGGGGGAGCTGTTGGACGAGACTGCTGAGACTGAGAGCGATAACGACATCCTAGAACGTCTTAAACTTCTAGCACAGGAGCTGTTGCCCGATGGTTGGACTGCTTGGAAGGTGTCTCGGTTAACAAAAGAAGACATCTTCGGTGATAGCGTCGACCCCCAGGTGCTAAACAAACTCAGATTTGCCTTACCAACTGACCAGCTAGCTAAGGCTTTCGTTCCAGAAGCTACTCGACTATCCGAGAAGGGGTTTCGCGACATCAAAATGAAAATGCTAGACTGGGCGTTCACTAGGGCCTTAATTACTAGCCCACCTGCAGTCTGTAATAAGATAAGGGGGTCTGCCGCCGCAACTGAGATATTTAATGAGGCAGTTAGACCTGAAAGGTCCATGTCAAGAAAAGAAGCCGACCGAGCTTTATCTCTTGTGGCGGACAGCGAGCCCACATGTACGAAAAGAAGACGTATTTCTTCAGATCCTGAGTCAAGCGAGGCATGGGCTACGAGACCAAAACGTTCTAGATTAGACATTCTAGAACAAAGGATGAATGACATGTTTTCGAATTTGATGGAAAAAATGGATTCGTTGGCTCCAGTTAGAAATGACCTAACGCGGGAGAGCTCTTCCGAAGATAAGACTTCATCGGATGAAGAAGATGTTCCCGTTTCTTCGAGGTTGGAATCACCTAATAGTGATTGGCACGCACCGCCCTTGGGCTCTGGTTTAGAACTAGACTCTGTTCAATCTAGTTGGCCTGAATTGGAGTTTCTTCCCGCGGTAAAGGAGTCGGAACCCACAATTCCAACACCGTCAGAACATATCAAGGTGGAAGGCATTGCCTGTCAGAGGTTCGGGTCAGAGGCGTGGAACCGCATAAGGTATAAAGAAGTGGTAAAGAGATTGCACGCTTCACCAGTTTTTAGCACTTTGAAGGTTAACGCCGAGTTGTGTGCCCTCGGAATACAAACGTCGGGACTTCTCAGCAAGCAAGATGGTGTTCTGGGCACTATTGTCCATGGCCTCCTCTGTCAGAGAAAAGCGTTAGCCGAAGAGCTCAAGAAGCTTGCGGCAGATTTTCCTGCGGCTTCTGCAGACTTAAAAAAGTTATTATCAGAAGGCTCGGATTTCAGGGCAACGTCAGACGACCTACTGCAATATGTTTGTGCGCATAGGGCGGAAACAATCGATATGAGACGTAGAAACTTTAAGACCAAGAGTGAAGCTCTAACGTCAATGTTGCAGAAAATACCGCCATCAGAAACGCACTTGTTTCAGGAAGATAGGTTGTCAAACTTTATACGGGACAATGGTGGCGCGATGCGGATTTTTCCTTCTCGTTTCGGGAAGACGCCGGGAAAAGAGAGGCCGACCTTTCAGCAGTCGGGTAAGAGTACCCAGCCAGCTACGTCTCGTACACAAAGGTACACCAAGGACCCAGTCTGGCAAAATCGGCCAACCCAGGCAGCCATTCAGAAGCGAAAGCAATCGAGGGCAAAACCAAGGAACGCCGACAAGAAGGAGCAGCGCCACCAACGTCGAAAATATTGACAGGATCTGCAGAGGGGGACAATTAAGGAACTACAAGCAGCAGTGGCAGATGCTGGGTGCACCGGTTCCTATCCTAAAGATAATAACAAGCTATGCGTTGCCTTTCGCAAGGAAACCCCCTTCTATCCCACTAAGTCCAAAGTTAATAGCTCAATTTGCCACAAAATCCTCAAAATTAATGACCAAGGAAGTATCAACTTTACTGAATCTAGGCGTAATCGAAAGATCAACGGCCAAGACGGGGTTTTTATCAAGAATGTTCTTGATACCCAAGCAGAATGGCAAGGTACGGCAAATTTTCGACCTTCGGCAACTAAACCTTTACTTGAGTTCAAGAAAGTTTCGTCTAGTAAATCAAAACTACGTTCCCAAATTTCTCCAGAAGAACGACTACATGGGAAAAATAGACATATCTCAAGCGTACTTCCACATACCCATAAGAGAAAGTCATCGCCGTTACCTCGCTTTCTCTTACGAAGACCAACTTTACCAAATGACCTCCTTGCCGTTCGGTCTCTCAAGTGCCCCGTTAGCCTTTTCCCGAGTAACCAAGTGGATGGCAAGCATGTTAAGAGAGCGAGGCATTCGCGTACTAGTCTATCTAGACGATTTTTTATTTGCCCACCAAAACCCCCAAATACTGGAATCACATATGGAGTACGCCATCTCTCTCCTCCAAAGTCTCGGTTGGGTCCTAAACTTAGAAAAGTCGATTGTGAAGGCTACACAAGAAATAGAGTACTTAGGCATAGTTTGGAATACGTTTGCAAACAGAAAAAGTCTACCAAAACAGAAATGCGATCAGTTATCAAAAGATCTGAAAAGACTGGTAAATGCCGGTTGTTGGAGCTGGAGCCAAGGCACCTCGTTGATAGGCAAGCTGGGATTCGCATCATTGGTGGCTCCGTTGGGGCGCTTATTTACAAGAAACCTGCAGAGGGCGTCTCGAGCTCTACCAGAGAAGTACCCCAAGAGGATGTGCTTGCTATCAAAGGCGGCCATAGACGACTTATGCTGGTGGATAAAGAACCTGTCACATCCGGGAAAGCTGTTCGTCCCCGAACCAAAGATATTTATTACCACAGACGCCTCCAACATAGGCTGGGGAGTACAAGTAGGGAACCTTCACTTCTCTCAACAATGGACCAGGGAACAAATAGCTTGGCATATAAATCGAAAAGAGCTTTATGCAGTTTCAATGGCGCTGATAAAATTCCCAGAGGTAATAAAGGGACAGGCGGTAATGGTTCAATCAGACAACAGGACTGTGGTGGCATATGTGAGAAATCAAGGTGGAACGAGATCATTGACACTCCTGGAATCGACAAAGGAGCTACTTCTGCGGGCCCATCGCCTAAAGGTGGACCTTCTTCCTTTTTACATCCCAGGTCGGTACAACACCATTGCAGACTCTCTCTCTCGAGGCAAGAATCTTCCCGATTGGCATCTCAGCCAGGATATAACTACGACAATATTTCAAAGAATGGGCACGCCCCAAATAGATCTATTTGCGACAAATCTGTCCAAAGTGGTCCCCCATTATGTGACCTTAGATGCCAAAGACTCCCAAGCGCTGTTTGTGAACGCGTTCAGCAAGGAGTGGCACTTCCAGTTGGCGTGGGTTTTCCCTCCTCCCCCTCTCATCCCCAAGGTCCTGCAGCACCTGAACACGGCTTCGGGATCGTTTCTAGTGGTTGTACCACGATGGGAAAATGTTTTCTGGAGAGGAGACCTCAAGAAGAGGTCAGTGGTAGCACCGTTTCGAATCAGGGATCTGGACCAGCACTTGATAGACCTATCGACCAATCAGCCCCCTCCGGGCATAAAAGGCCTGTCTTTGGAGGTCTGGAAGGTACGGGGTGGAGCCAACTAACTGCAGGGCTTCAGTCGGAGGATGTCGCACTGCTCCAGTCCGCTTGGCGGAACTCAACATGGAAAACCTACAGTTCGTCATGGAAAAAGTGGACTTCGTGGTGTAAACAGTATGGGGCAAAACCTGACAGGCCTCGTCCACAGGAGGTTGCGTCATACCTAAGCTTTTTATTCAGGGTCAAAAAGTTGGCATACGCAACAATTTTAGTACATAAATCAGTAATAGTAACCCTCTCAGATCCTGAACAAGTCAAAATCTTATCCTCACACCCGCTTATCACATCAATGCTAAAAGCAATTAATTTACAGAAACGGGCCTCCATGGTTCCAAAGTCCCGAATATGGAATATTCAGGACATCTTGTTCTGGTTGGAGACTCATCCACCGGATAAGAATAGTATTTTCCAGGTATCACGTTATGTGTCTTTGTTATTACTGTTGGCATCAGGGCGACGAATCCATGATCTGACTCTTCTAAGTATTGGTACAGAAAATTACATTAGTACAGAGTCTTCAGTAACGTTTTGGCCTATCTTTGGTTCAAAGACGGATGGCACAAGAGGTCGTCAATCAGGATGGTTATTAAACAAATCAGATAACTCAACTTTTGATTTAGTAAGCTGGGTTAGATGCCTCATTGATGTCGCATTGGAAAGACGTAAATCTCAAGAGAATTTGCATAATCTGTTTATAACTACTCGAGGAAAGGTGAAGGCGGCGTCCAGAGCAGTAATAGCGGGCTGGTTAAAAACCGCATTTAAAGAGATAGGGATCGATTGCACACCGGGTTCAATAAGATCGGCGGTTGCCTCATATGACTACGCAGGTGACACGCCTTTGGACGATATTTTAAAGCGAGGAAACTGGAAAGGATCTACAAACTTCTTCAAACACTACTGTAAAGAAGTTGAAAGGCCTAAGAGGTCTAGTGGTAATGCTCTACGTACCAATTTTGAAGCTATTTAGTGCATTTCCTATTATTGATTGTTTTAATTCTAAACGTGATTATTAGTGATTAATGATTGTTAAATGATACAGAATGTGAACAGTATTAAAATTACAATAAATAGTTGATTCTTGTTGTATTCGATTATTTTTATTGGGTTTCCATTCGAAAACTACCAAAGAAATACAATTTTACTTTCAATAAGTAAGAAAATGTATGGTCACAGTACGCTGGTCTCTTGGAGCCGGCAGATGGTAAACACTTCTCCGAAAGGTCAAGCCGAAGGCACAGAGCTGAAATAGAACCGTTTTCTACCCCGAAGGGAGGAAAACGATTATTTCAGGTCTTGCCGAGGCTTGACCTGAGCAATGCCTTGCCGACTTTTTCGGAAGCAGGTACTAACGGAAGGCGCGGGAGGCGCGCGATGCGCCGCCCGCACCCTGCCGCCTCACCCGCGCTGGGTACTTGCCCCGCGCCGCTCCACTCATTCATAGACGAGACTATGTAGGTAAGAAGATTTTGTGTGCTGTAGGAATGATAGCTAATCTCCGAAAGGTCAAGCCTCGGCAAGACCTGAAATAATCGTTTTCCTCCCTTCGGGGTAGAAAACGGTTCTATTTATGTATATTTGACGGCCTCCGTGGCTCAATGGCACATGGCACATGAGTGCTTTTACCGACCATGCTGCGTCCGACTGACTTACGGACGCAAGCTTGACCAGCCTCGATTTTTTTTCTGTGGACGCTATATTATCGCAAGAGAGCTTGGGCAAAATTTTGGCATGCACGCCGAGCGTGAGGTCCCGGGTTCGATTTCGGCCGGGGCAGACATTTGTGTGAGAGATAAAATGTTTGTTCTCGGGTTTTGGTTGTTGTGTTGTGTGTGTCCACGCCACCTGCGACGCAGGGTTTTCTACCCTAATGCAGGGGTGTAAGTGTGAAAGTGTGAAATTTATTGTTTTAACTTCTAGTGTTAAAACAATTATATTTAATATACATTAAGTACAGGCATCGAAACTCAAGTCGTAGAACAATAAAACATCACGAGGCTAGAGTCGCGGAGGATTACTTTTCACGTCCGTTGTCGTGAAGCGATTCGGGTACTCTCCCTGCCGCCTGCGTCCCGTTCCCTGATCTCTCGGCATGAGGTGTGCAGGCGACGGAAGGGAGGGCGCGCAAGGTATGGCACTGCGACTGCGTAACAACACCGCACTTACTACATCCATAGACCCCGCGTTACATTGTTTATTTATAATGTGTATTGGAGGTGTTTTATATTTCAAGCTATGAATCTAGTTTATTTCTAATAGAGCTAGAGATTAACATAAATATTATTATTATTATCTTGCAGGATAAATCTGATTTAAGTGAAGACTTTTCTGGAACAGACTCGAACTACACTGTATCTCCGAATTATGTTGTAAGTACATACATAAGCATACACAAACATTTTGTATTCATATCACGCTGGTGTCTTGCCGCTCCACCTAGTACCTATACAAAAAGCAATCTCTAGATACTATGTACAGCTACCTACTTGTACTTACTCTCATGTCTTGCCGCTCCACCTAGTACCTATACAAAAAGCAATCTCTAGATACTATGTACAGCTACCTACTTGTACTTACTCTCATGTCTTGCCGCTCCACCTTGTACCTATACAAAAAGCAATCTCTAGATACTATGTACAGCTACCTACTTGTACTTACTCTCATGTCTTGCCGCTCCACCTAGTACCTATACAAAAAGCAATCTCTAGATACTATGTACAGCTACCTACTTGTACTTACTCTCATGTCTTGCCGCTCCACCTAGTACCTATACAAAAAGCAATCTCTAGATACTATGTACAGCTACCTACTTGTACTTACTCTCATGTCTTGCCGCTCCACCTAGTACCTATACAAAAAGCAATCTCTAGACACTATGTACAGCTACCTACTTGTACACACGGCCGCTCATCAAGCTTGGCCGTTTGGACTTTGGACTATTAGAAGTCGAACGCTGCGAATCGTGCGAGAGGGTCCGATATGTTTTTGTTATTTCGTCTCTCTCACGCGCAGACCTCAGTATGGTATGGAAGCGCCGCGCGCGCCGCATTCTAACCATAGCTATACGTTTGGTAATTTAATAATATTATTTTGTAAGCGAGTTGAGTTCATCGCATAATGATGGTTAGAGGTAGATTGTTTTTCTATTTTGCGCTGCACCTGTGCACTAATACATCTATTTTTAAAGTTATTATTTTAATAGTGTTTTTAACAACGATAACTATTGAAGAAAATGTGTGTTAAAGAGTATAAAAAAAAAGAAATCATGTTTTAGTTTTTACTTATAAAATTAAATGAAAAAGTTGAACCTATTAGAATTATTAAATAAAAAATAAATGTTTTATTCCATTCGCACTGACCATATAAGTGCCTACTGTGAAATTTAATCATATTACTATTAAGTATGGTTTTTGATAATATAGAAAAAGGCATTTCAGTTTTACAATTTCGTGAGGCACATGATTGGTGCCAAGCAGTTTAGACAAAATAGAAAGCTGGAGCTACCTATAAACTGGATGAAAAGACGGCACGGTTGGCGCAGTGACTGAGCGATTGGATGCTGCGCTACGTGTCGCGGGTTCGTTCCTGGAGAGAACAAATTTTGTATAACTGTTCCAGGTCTGGCTGCTTGTGTATATACTCGTAGGTAATATTAAAGTTAGTAAACGCACGCACCATCCAAGAGAATTCCTGATTGATACTGATAGCTGTCCCCGAATGTTGCCTTTGTGATTCTTGAATGACAGTGCTTGCTTGCGATTCTCATCTAAGACCTGCATTACTTAATCATTTAAATCTTAAAACTTGTCTCAAAAAAATGCTAAACTGTGTTTGTTTGCGATTTCTTTTCGTCACAACAATCAACGAGATTTTCAACAAGCGTAGTTGGAACTCTGGGAAAATATTATTATCTCTCTTCACTAATATTTGAAATGTATGTATGTCAAAGGGTCCGTTTCCACTGAATAAAGACTAGGCCTTTAAATTAAGTAAGTATAAAATTGAGCGCTCGCGAATCCTTGAGCACGCGGGTAGAGTAGTGACGCTTTGCCTGCGTGTAATTCCTTTATTCAATGACATCGCAAAAATCGAGAGGATTGTTCAGCTTGGTGGAAACGGACCCTAAGTATGTCTGTTTGATATACATTCATAGAAAAGTACTGAACCTAATTTGAACCCATAGGATCGTTTCCAGTAAAATGGAGGAACATTCATTACTTATTCTTCTTAGGTTAAACAATAAAACAAGTATCAAAAAGACAACTCTTTATTCTAAAATAAAAACACATAATAACCTCATTTGTTCTATTATTAAGTAGGTAGGGTAGGGTAGGTAGGTAGGTAGGGTATATAGATAGGTAGGTAAAATGGGTAATTTTTTTAATTATAATTTCACGCGAACGAAGGTCGCGGGCAACAGCTAGTAATTACATAAAACTTCTAATGCATGTTGCCCAAGCTACAGTCATTCTTTGATTGGATCACCAATGTGTTTTTGAATCTACCCGACATGAAACGAAATCAGTCTTAAGTGTAACATTTAAAAAGATCTAGTTAGTTATCAAAATCTAAACAAAATCATAAGTTGTCTTAGGAGCCAAGAACAGTTAAAAATCATAAAAAAAAAAAAAAAATTACAAGCTCCTATAGTCAACTACGGTAAATAAAACTTAACTACTACTTATAGAGAAATATGCTCAAGCTAGAGTTATTTTGTGTAAATAGTTAGATCTGTAAATAGTAACTAACCTAAACCTTTGTAAAGTATTAACAACGAATATAGAATAATTATCTTTAATCAATAAATCTAGGGAGCTAACAGTAATAACAAATATAAAAAAATAGTGTAACAAAACAGTTTATATCTATTGAGCAACACTTACACAAAGTGTAATTAGCTTATTATAATCATGACTTAGAAATTAACAGGTAGTAAATTGAATCAGTCTTCTTTAGTAGTTATAATATTAGTAACTAATCATAAAAATATGAGTCTCTAGGAAATCACAACCAACGATAAGAATATGTATCACATAGTTTTAAATATAAGCAAAAAAAATCAATATTTCAAAACAGACAGACAGTTGTTAACCTAATTGGTTTACCATCGCCTACGAAGTAACCTTAACTATATCAGAAGTGTGCAAGCTGGTAAATGGCTTTGGTGTTCTAACGAAATAAGGAAAATACGCGTTAGGATGGAAATTGGTTACTAGAAAGAATTTCACAAGTGATCTCATGCTAGATCGCTAATATCTGGTGGGACCACCATTAGCGGCTAGCACTGCATCCAACCTGGCTTTCATTCCAGTAACCATGTTCCAGCACATGTCACGAGGATCCCCCCTCATCAGCTCCCACGTTTGGATTGCCGTTTGCCTCAAGTTATCTATGTTGCGCATTTCTGATACATCCCAATTGAGAACCATCTGACCACAGAGGTTCTCAATTGGGTTGAGGTCTGGGCTCTTCGCAGGCCATGGCATTAACTGAATGTCCGGCTGAGCTTGGATCCACCTCTGTACAACTCTGGCACTATGGACGGAACTGTTGTCCTGACATAAATAAATAGTGCCTATGGGATGGTGCAGTCGCACAGTCGGCACCATCACATCTCTAAGAATATCGACGTACTCTTCGGCATTCATGCGGCCAGATATTTCCACAAGTTCGCCAGGACCAGCAGAACTCATCCATCCCCAGAATCCTAAGCTCAACCGACCACTCGACCTGTTTGGTATGACGTTATTAATTAAATATCTTTCGTTGTCTCTCCGCTTTAATATTTTTCTCCCATCTTTATCAGACTTAAATGTCTTTTCATCTACAAATATAACTACATTATTCTCCCAATCAAAATTATAATATTCTAAACAAAAACTAACCCTAGCTTGAGCATGGGCAGTAGAAAAAACTATTTTTTTTGCCGGGACCCTGGTCTTCATTCCAGCAGCCTTCAGTCTACGCCGGATTGTGTCGGTTGATACCTGAAACAACGGCAAAAAAAACAATTAAAACCAAGTCATTCAATGCTAAATTTTTTTAGCCTTACATATTTTTCAATACTCTTATGATACGTTTATAATAATTTTTCATTCCACAAAACATTTATCACTCCAAATAATCTACAGCTATTACCTTATTATCTATAGGCATCGTTTGTCTGTTTGGTTGATCACGAATCTCAATCTCTAATCTCAAGAACTACTGGTTCGAGTTGAAACATTATTTTGCGTGCGATAATATAATAAGTCTATCTTTTAAGGTTGTCTCGCTATAACAAATTAATGCATTATGCATTCAGCAAATTATTTTGAAATTACAAACAGACACTTCAATTTTATTGGAAAAGTGGAAAAAATTAAAACCCTTGAAATTGTTAACATAATCCGATTCAAAAGGGAAGTTACATTTTTTTTATAATTTCAAGGTCGGTTTCAAGGTCGCGGGCAACAGCTAGTATAATATTATAAAGCTGACGAGATTGTTAGTTTGTTTGTTTGAACGCGCTAATGTCTGGAACTACAAGTCAGATTTAAAAAAAATCTTTTAACATTTTATAGCCTATCTATTGAGGAAGGTATAAACTATCTAAAATTACGCTACCGCCCCTGTACGGAAGTATCTGGTTGGAATTGAAAAATTATTTTTGTGTTGGATAGTCCATTTATCAAGGAAGGTATATATAACATCACGCTACGACCAATAGGAGCGGAGCATAAATGAAAAATGTGACGCAGACGAAGTTGCGAAGGTCAGCTAGTTACTTATAAATCCGAAAGTGTATTCTATTACTTCTTTCCGCCTTAACTACTGAATCAAATTTGTTGAAACTTGACACAGACAGGTGAACCGAACTGAAACCCGGGAAAGAATAAGGGATCAGAACTACAATAATAATAATTACTCTTTAGAACGACGACCTACTGACCAAAGCCATTGGTGGTGTTTTAAGTGTTATGATAACGCATAACAGACAATATTATTATCTGTTTTTTTTGCATACTACACGCGAATGCTTGACTTAATTGTTAAGTAATCGACTAAATAATACTAAGTTGTAATAACATATTATTATGGTTGCGTTAAAATTGATTTGTTAGCAATTAACTGTAATACTGTTGGAAGACTGCAGTTGCGGCAGCGCCATGTTATCGTGTTTTAATAACACATAACATGATTTGCTAACATAAAGCGGGCGTGGCCTAACATAAAATGTTCACCGTAACGAACGGATAACCTGTTAAGATGAAATGTTTTGTTAGGAATAAGGGCGCTGCGGACACGGCTTCAGTTTTGTTTTACTTGGATAGCTAAAATACATATATTCAAAAGAAGTAGTGAACTTACGCTATACCGTGTGGCAGTAACCTGCGTGTTCAAAAAAGGTTCATTATTATGCGCCGCTACAATCTCAGCATCTAGCTCAGCGGTGGTGGCGCGCTGGTAGAGCTGCCGGTGATGAGCCGACAGGTCACCCCCAGTCTCCTTATTGCGTCGCAACCAAAAGTTGATTGTTGTCCTCTAAAATAATGAGAGGTATTTCACTTCATTTTTTATCAGCTGTTACCTAAATATTGTTGCACAAAACCGTAGGTCTGTATACCTACAGGAAATAAAAAAGAACCAGTGCGCAAATTTTGATGTTTAATAAGCTTTATTTTATGTTTTACAAAAAATAGTAAAATTAACGTTTACGAAAGATATACTTAGGTTTTTATTTTTTAAACTGACATGGTCATTAACATTATCATTAACTCTGAAAACAGGATATTTATCATGTTTACTGTTTTGAGTTTCCGATATTTCGACGTTGTTGCAAGAACCATCATCACAGATTACCAAAAATTTAAAAAAAGAAGTATCGGGAACTCAAAATAAACAGCAAACATGGTAGATATCCCGTTTTCATTGTTAGTGTTTACGAAAGATGTTTCGTTTTTAACAGATCATAATGGCCAGTCCTTATCAGCTACCGTGTGCTCGACGCAACGCACCTTACCGCTTATTTTATGATACCTACTATCAATTTTGTTCTACTTATTGTCACTATTCACTGTATTTTAACAATTGTTGAAGTGAAATGCATTTCTTTAAATCTAAGTCGCAAATAGCTGTTAAATATTTACCTGTTTTAATTAATTTGGCAATATTACTGTATGGAAATAAGAAATATGGATAACTAGTGAGCTAGAATATTAATAATGAACTGGAATTAAAACACTGAATATGATGTTGTTACCGTTTTAGGTGTAAAAAGGTATTTCGAAAGTTACCAAATACTTTTTTTACATCTAAAACTCAATATTCGGTGTTACGATATTATTATTGGATTTCATAATCAATATTTTAGTTCACTAGTTAGCCTTATTTCCATACAGTATTTAGTTATTTGCGACGTTGCCCACTTTATGTATAAATGCTCTTAAAGAAATGGACTTCACTACACGTTTGAAATGATTTGAGCTTCCGTTACATTTACACCCCAGAGATAAAATTTCATGATACTCGCGAGTCATGGCTAGTAAATTGGAACATCGTTATCGTTGGTGGCGGTGGTCCTGCTCACCCTTTGAGTCCATTACATTTCCGTTTCCGCATACCCCGCGGCGGCGCGCGGCGCACCTGCAACCCCGGCCGCGCGCGCTGCCGCCGCCTGCGCGGCCTCTTTGAGAATATGTTCTGTTCTCTATTTGCTTATTTCAAACAAAATTTGCTAACTGGTTTTAAATTTTCCTGTAGGTATAAGTTTATCTAATTTGTCTCCAAATAATAAATAAATACTTAGATTACTCATTATTGAATATAACTTTGATCTCTTCATGGCAAAAGTGAATAGGCTATTGCTGAATCAGCAAACTAAATCCTCGATCTTATCTTCACTTAACCATCAGGTGAGGAGTCAATTTATAGTCAGTTTTTTTATGAAAAAGTGGACATTTGATTTTATAGAGGCAAACACTTCACTATGTTATGGAGACTTTATTTACAGTAGGTATTACAAAATAACACTCACCGATATCCCCGTCCTCCTTTCAATCTCTCTAATTGCATATCCACCATTTCGCAACACCACTATCAGATGCCGCTGTTGTGGCGCCATAAATATGAATTACTTCACACACTTCACACACTTCGACAACAAAAAATATTTTAATTTCCGTGAATCCCAGTCGAAAGATATTTGGGAACTGTTGACTCGAAACGGTTAACGATGCAACACAATGCAAATAAGTGCGTCGGTGAGTGTAAGTGCAAAACATCACACGCTATACCGCACTGTAATTGGCCGATGCCACGATGCTTAGTCCCTTTCCGACGATTCTCTACATTGAATGTAGAGTAGTTATGGGTATGTTGGGGGCCAAGCTTAACGTGCTGGCGTGTGTACTTACTCTCATGTCTTGCCGCTCCACCTTGTACCTATACAAAAAGCAATCTCTAGATACTATGTACAGCTACCTACTTGTACTTACTCTCATGTCTTGCCGCTCCACCTAGTACCTATACAAAAAGCAATCTCTAGATACTACAGCTATCTACATGTACTTACTCTCATGTCTTACCACCCCACCTTTACCTTTACAAAAAGCAATCTCTATATAGATATTATGTACAGCTTCCTACATGTACTTACTGATGTTCACTCATATTTTCCATCTCTTATAAAAATGCTACCAAGTAGCTAGAGCCTTAGAGTCTAGGTAGCAGGCACCGTTTTCACGAGTGGATCATTTCCAGATCCACCAGTTACATACTTCAAATCTGAAAATGATTTTTTATTATTGTTCTTTGACAACTGAATATTCTTTTGCAGACTAGTTCGGAAGATGAATATGCCATGGACTTCCATGATTCTTCGAAACCAGCCGACTCAGTGAATAATGATCTGGCATTCCTGTCAGAAGTTCCAGACTACAGGGAGTATTCGTCACCAGCAAGATTGGACAAACGCATTCAGGATACTTCAATCAAGTATCTTTTGCAAAACAATGCAGAAAGTGACCTCAGCTATATTAGCAACTCTCCCTGTCGCGAAATTATCTCCGTTCCAAAGAACTTAATTAAACCTGGACCTAAAATGTGATAGATACAATTCCTTCAGCACCTGAAAATGAGATCGATACTATTCCTTCAGTACCTGAAAATGAGATCTCTACTGTTCCTTCAGTACACGATCTAACAATGGACAGTAATTTTGAGGAAGACCCTAACACTACCCAGACCCAAGAAGAAAACCTAAAAACCAAAAAAGTGTTCAATAAAGTAATTCGAGGCAGAGATTTTTGTTTTTACTGCGAAAACTTAGTTCTGAATTTTGCAAGACATTTGCTAAGACAACATATGTACGAACCAGACGTACAAAGAATTATTTCTTACTCCAAAAACAGCATCGAAAGAAAATCCAAAATTACAGAACTCAGGAAAAGAGGTAACTATATTCAAAACTCGGTAAATGTTACAAAACCGATGAGAAAACAAAAACATACAGATTATTTACCTTGTACTGATTGCTTAGGCTTCTACTCAAAAAAACTGTTATGGAAACACAAGAAGAAATGCAGTGGAAAGTCCAATAAAAATGTCCAATCAGAAGCACAAAATTTGTTGCTGCGACATTTGAAAGTAGATGAGAAACTGAAAACCACAGTATTTCCTAGAATGAGAGCTGACAAGATATCACTTGTTGCGAAGTCTGACGTGCTAATCTGTGCATATGCCTCGCAATACTTAAAGACTCACAGAGAAAAGCACTTTGTGAACGTTGTATCCCGAAAAATGGCAAAGCTATTGATTGAACTAAAGAAAGGGAAACCAACAATTAACAATTTCTTCGACGCGCTTAAGCCGGAACATTACGATGATTTCGTGGCAGCTACTAAAATTGTTGGTAAATTTGACTCAGAGAAAGACAGATTTGACTCACCAACATTTGCCATGAATATAGCTACCAGTATTAAACAATGCTGTAATTTGGCAATAATGATGGCATTGAAGAAGCAAGGCCCCTATACCGAAGTCCACACAGGTGAAGTAGAAGCAGGCCTAAAAACATTGATTCAGCTAATAGACTCCAATTGGAAATTTGACATTTCCAGCCAAGCTGCGACAGACCTAAATAAAAAGAAATGGAACAAAATTACGATAATACCGTTGGCGAATGATTTGAAAATATTAAAAGCATATTTACAAAAAAAATCTGAACATGCTGCTAAAAAATCAATGAAGGATCATATACCATTTTTTTTTTTATTTTTTTTTTCATTTAATTTATTCTCTCTTCACAATGTTGGTTTCCTTAAAAATTCACAATGTTTTTGGCTAGTATTAAGAGTATGTTCCACCATTGGAAGAGACTGGTGCCTTTTTTTTTTTTTTTTTTTGGTGGGTGTAAAATCATCGAATAACCCCTCCCGCTCTTGGGCAGAGCGAAAGGGAGTGTCAGACTTCTACTGACTAAAAACCACCCATGTTCCTTCTTCGCCCTCTATGTCGAGGCCGCGATAACCGTTGGACTACCCGCGGCCCCGACAGGCGTCGGCCCTTTCGGGCCCCTCCCATGTTGCTGACATCTCTTTGAGGCGCGCGTGGAACACGAACGCGCCGTCGACACGGCCTGTTTTCGTCGTGAGACGGACGGACGGCGAGTTAGCCCATCACTCACCGACCACAGGCCCGCGTCTACGGTGGCCGGAGGTCATCGCGGGACCCCCGACGCCCGGAGCGCCTCCCGCGGCGGCTGGGACGAGAGGTTCTCTCCCTCTCGCGTTCCGCCACCTCCTTCGCCAGCATCACTGCTTCGCAGAAGGAGGCGACGGCGTCCCATTCCTCCTCGCCCCGGACCATGGCTTGCACCAGGGCCGGGCGCGAGAGGTCGCCGCCGCCGATCGCCGCTACGAGAACACGGCGGGGCTCCGCCCAAGCGGGGCACACCTCCACTGTGTGCTCCACCGTGTCCTCCGGCCGATCCTCGCAATGGTGGCATCCGGGCGTTTCCTCCCGCCTGATTCGGTGCAGGTACCTCCCGAAACAACCGTGTCCGGTGAGGACCTGCGTCAGACGGAAGGTGAGGGCGCCGTGGCGCCTCTCAAGCCACTCCTCAAAGAGGGGACTTACCGCCACTATCGTGGCGTGCCCTGCGCGGGGTTGCGACAGTCGCTGTCTCCATGCCGCCATGAGATCGCACCGGAGGTCTGTCCGCCGCGCAGCAATTTGCCGCGGCAGCGGAGTGACCCCCCGGCGCAGCGCCTCCGCGCGCCATTGATGCAGGCGCGCGAGGACTATCGCCTCCAGATCCCACGGCGGCAATCCGGCAAGGAGGTTCGCCGCTTCGCGGGAGATCGTGCGGTACCCCCGTACCGTCCTCACGGCCATGACCTTTTGGGGCACGTTCAGGTAGTGGGCGGCCCGCTTCCTCAGAGCAGGCGCCCACACCGGTGCCCCGTAAAGGGCCATGGACCGCACGATCCCCGCGTAGAGCCTCCGGCAGGAGGCGTTTGGCCCCCCCAGATTGGGCAAGAGCCACCTAAAGGCAGCCCCGGCCCGCTCCAGTCTGGGAGCCAAACGTCGGAAATGCTCCACGAAGTTCCACCGGCTGTCGAGGACGAGTCCTAGGTACTTCAAAGTACACTCGACGCCGATGGGAACCCCTCCCACCATTAACTGGGATCCCGACGGCAGCGCATTCCCACGTCCATGGAAGCCCATGGCCTCCGACTTGTGAAGCGCCACCTCGAGACCCAGCTGCCGGATCCTCTCTACGACTATCGCAACCCCGCGTGTCAAATTGTCGGCCGCCGCCTCGTACGACCCACCCTGAGCTAGCACCAGCGTATCGTCCGCGTAGCAGACTACGCTGACGCCGCTAGGGAGGTCGGCGCGCAGCACCCAGTCGTAACCGATGTTCCACAAGGGCGGCCCCAGAACCGATCCCTGTGGAACACCGCACGACATCTCTCGCCGGTTCCACTGTCCGTCCTGACCAGGGTAGATGACAGCCCTGTCGGTCAAATAGTCCCCGACCACACGACGAAGGTAGGTCGGCACCCGGTGATACCGGAGTGCCTCCCTAATGCAGCTCCAGGGCATAGTGTTGAAGGCGTTGGCGATGTCGAGAGACACCGCCAAGACCACACCGCCCCGAGAGACCGCAGCCCCCGTCGTGAGGGCTCTCACGCGCATGATGGCGTCCACCGTCGAGCGCCTCTTGCGGAAACCAAACTGGTGTTCCGCAAGATCCGGACCCATTCCCTCCAGGTGCTCGGCGAGGCGGTTTGCAATTACTCTTTCAAAGAGCTTGCCCACCTCGTCGAGCAGCACAATGGGCCGGTATGCGGACGGCGAGTCCGCCGGGCGCCCCGGCTTCTGGATGAGGACCAGCTTCCCCGTCTTCCAACGAAGCGGGAACCGGCCTCTCTCCATGCATGCGCTAAAGAACCCCTCCAGTCGGGGCCCAAGAGCCTCTGAGGCCAGGACCCAGGCTTTGCCAGGCAAGCCATCGGGTCCCGGGGCGGTATTTTTGGCACTCAGCCTACGTACCGCCGCTCTCAGGTCTACCCCAGTCACCTCCGGAATGTCGTCATCGGTTCCTGAACGGTCCGCTTCCGGCATCGCGAAGAGACTGGTGCCTGAAGTAGGTTTTGAAAAAGCCTGTGTTACAAGTCACCAGGGCAGCAAAACAATACAGTACAAAGTTTAAAGCCGTATTGCGTGAACATCATTCATGGTACCAAGAAGATCACAAAGAGACAATCAGTATATGGTTAAAACAATAACAGTAAAAAAAGAGCAAAATTAAAAATGGAGCAGTAATGGTTCATACAAAAGTGTAGTGTCGTGTATGAATGTATGTTGGAGTGTATGAATGTATGAGTGTATGTTGGAGTATGCGAGAGCGAGTATGAGATGTAAAACAGCCACGGGAGAGAGGAGTGAAGGAAATTTATTTGAGAACTGTCAACAGGTTCTCAGTTTTTTGTTAAGGGTTTTAAGAAAGGTTTTAACCGTTTTGTAACAAAGAGAGATAGTTTTAAGATATCGCCTCTTTGCAAGAATACTGTGATATTTCAGAAAAATCGATTTTTTGTGATGTGATATGTTGAATTGACACAGTTTTGTTGTAAATAGTATGCAATTTTAACTTGTTATTACTTTTGATATCACGTTTTCGTTGAAAAGATATCGTTTTTGTTTTGTAACATCATAAGATGACGCGTTGTTGACAATGAAATATTTTACAAACCATAAAATGGATTCGGAGTATTTTGTAATGTTACTTTTTTCTAGATAAATTATAAGTTTTTTTGTAAATTAAATCGTTATGTCACGTTGTAAATACTAAAACAAATGAATTATAAATATTTATTTTTTCAGATGGGATCGCGGTCCAGAAAATTAGTACAATTAGCAACTATGCAAAACGTAGTTGATAGTAACGTAAATGATAGTTCCAGTATCCAAGCCAAGGAAGTTGATGACTCTAATATAAACGCAATGATTCCAGAAGGTAAGACTTAATAATTTTGTTTTTTAAAGAATATTTTTGTAAAGACTAAATGCCACCTATGTTCGGTCCCATGTAACAAGGGGCGAGCCTGTTGTCATGTAGTTATTTAAAATGAGTACCTATTAATACGAAACGAACTTAGGTGCTTACATTTTCATAGATTTTAAACAAATTGGATTTCCAATATTGGAAATCCATACATGAGGCCTATGCCCAGCAGTGGACGTCCATCGGCTGAGAAGAAGAAACAAATTGAGCAACATTATAAGGAGTCTTAGTGTGTTTTCAACAGATAATTATGTAAACACCTCGATTTTAGTTTATATTTTTGTTTTAAATTAAGAATTTAAAACAAAAATTTAAACTATTAGGTACTTATGTTTCATAAAGTTTTTCTATTGTTTAAGTTATTATTATTTATATTTCTTTTAGACAAAAGTAACGATGACTCAAAACATCGTCGACGTGAGTCAACTAGTAGTACCGGTAGCTCTTCAAGTAGCTCTTCGAGTTCTTCTTCGAGTTCCTCCTCAAGCAGTGGACCATCTTTTTATGAAGGTAGTAAGTTTTTATATAAATGCATTTATTATATTTCTTAATACATACATACATTATTATTGTCACGCCTTTTTCCCATTGGGGTAGGCAGAGACTACTATTTCTTAATAAATGCACTTATTCAATTTATGTAATAATTTGTGTTCAATTCTGTGCATTTCGGATGCCGAACGTTTGCAACGTAATTATTTGGGACTAATTTTCTTTTAACTTTTCCCCAGATAGTGATGATTCCGTAAAGGATCCCAATTATCAAGAGGAGAAGTCAAAAAGTAATAATATACATACTTCAGACTCTGAAGAAGAAGGTGCCAGCACTAACTACAACTTCTCAAAAGACCAAGACTTGTTTAATTTAAATAATAATATTGCTTCAGTTGACACCATAGAGCAAGTTGACATGTTATTGGTAAGTAATTCAGCAGAAAATCGAGACATAATAGTTAACCATACAAATCAGATAGATCTGGTCGCAACAGAGAATAATTCGCTTGTAGTTGGGAATGATACCACTATGCCAATAGAGCCAACCACTTCCAACATCACCCCAACTAAAGTAGGAAAAAAAAGACCAAGGCAAGAGTTAAATTGGAAGAAGAACATCGCTAAGCGATTAAGAAATAGTGGACTATCATATATTTCAACAAAAACTAATAAGCCCTTTCCAAAACGCCAGCTTAAACCACCTTGCAGAGAAAATTGTAAATTTAAATGTAGCTCTAACTTCTCAGAGCTTGAACGTGAGAAAATTTTAAACGAATATTGGGGTTTAGGACAAATTGAGAAACAATGGACGTTTATAGCTAATAATGTCGATTTAGTTATTCCAAAACAGCGATATGTGAAAGTGGACTCAGACGGAAATATTGCTGCAAAGCGTGAAAACAACAACGCTTTCTTTTTGACTATTTCTGGTGCAAAGATCAGAGTATGTAAATTGTTTTTCAAAAACACTTTGGCTATCAATAACCGCCCTATAGAGACCGCGTTGAAAAAGAAAAATAATGACACTAATATCTCGTCAATGAAAGATTACCGTGGCACTCATCTAAATCACAGTAAAGTTGATGAAAACATTAAAGAAAGCATAAGAAAATTTATAGAAGCGATACCAAAAATAGAATCGCACTATATTCGAGCAAACTCGAAAAGACATTACATTGACGGCAGCAAAGCAATTACAGACCTGCATAGAGACTACGTTGAACAATGTAAATCTAAAAATATACCCTATGCAAGTTATTTAATGTTTTATCGTATATTTACACAAGAATTTAATATATCGTTTTTTGTGCCGAAGAAAGATTTGTGCGATACATGCGAAGTTTATAAAAATAGTACGCCCGAAGAAAAAGAATTGAAAAAAGAAGACTACGAAAAACATATCAGAGAAAAAGAATTATCACGCATTGAAAAGACAAATGACAAGAACAATAAAAATATTTTAGTTGCTGTTTACGATCTCCAAGCTGTATTCCAGTGCCCTAAGGGCGATATTTCTGTATTTTACTACAAATGCAAACTTAATGTTCTTAATCTAACAATTTATAATATTCAGAATAATGTTGTTGAAAGTTACGTATGGGACGAGTCACATGCAAATAGAGGCATAAATGAAATAGGTACTTGTGTATTTAATTACCTTACCAAAATGTCAAATTCAGCTGAAGATTTAGAGGTTGTCTTCTATTCAGACAACTGCGCAGGGCAAAATAAAAACAAATTCATGATTGCCCTGTATTTATATGCCGTACAGACCTTGCCTAACCTGAAATCCATAACACACAAATATCTTGTAAAAGGCCATACCCAGAACGAAGGCGACTCTGCCCATTCCCAGATTGAGAGACAAGTAAAGAGGCTATTAAGATCCGGTCCTATATACACTCCCGACGGATTTATCGGTGCTATAAAAACAGCCAGGAAAAAGAGTGAGCCAATACACGTCAATGAAATGTGTTTCGAAGATTTTTATGATTGGAAAAGTGTGTGTAATCAAATTAATTTTAACTTAACAAAAGATGAAGATAACCATGTAGTTAAACTATCAGAAGTAAGAGTAATAAGAGTTAGTAAAGATGATACAAATGCTATATTTTATAAAAATTCTTATGCTGAAACGGACTTTAAAAAAGCCGTCGTTTTGAGAAAAAAGAGAAACAACAATATAGAAATAAAAAATGTCTTGTAATGACGTCATGCCTGAGCAGCATGACATTCAACATTTCAATGTTCAAATTATCGCCCGAAGTAGCGATGGGCGCTGGTTGCGGACTGCGGTGCTATGTGTCACGAGTTCAAACCCCACCGGCGGCATGTCTTTTTGTACATGGGAATGCAAATCACCTGGCAACAACTGTTGGAATGGTGGAACATGCCATGCAGGATACATCCATCCACAACTTAAACAGAGTGTGTCATACCCTAATGGTTATGGCTGTCAATCAGATACTATTGGTTGTGATACTTGGTGCTGGCATGGGACATCATGTGTGTGGTACTCATGGGCTATGGAACCATTGTTAGAGAAGTGTTATCCAGTATATCATAAAGTTAGTGAGATATGGCAGACATCAATATTCATTAAATACAAAGGAATAAGTAAACACATCAAATTAAACACCAATAATCCCAAATACAATCTAAATGGATTTGATATTCTAGGACTTAAAGACATGCCTATAATAGTGACTGGTGTGAGTCATGAGAACATACATCTAAGGAATTCAATTGTGCTTAAAGGTACAAGAGGATATGAAGTAGATGCATCTATGACAAACTTTCCTGTTAAGAATACTATAGGAGAATATCAGATGTCACTAGATAAACAATCATTTACTGCTTATACTAGTGATATTAAATGCCAAATGACATCATGTTCGGGAAACTGCACCTATGATGAACCAGCAATAAGAAGACTAGATGAATCTAGATATGGAGTGATACCTATTGGACAATTATTTAAAAATGGAGATGATGTACTCAAACGGATGATATCGGTGTCAGCAACAGCTAATCTAATAATAGGATCTGTTGAGATTGACTCACTTTTAGTTACACCGAGTCATTGTAAACTGTCAATAGAGTCTACTGTAGCCTGTACTAGTTGTGACACTAAACCATATGCAATTATTAAGGCTTATGACATCAAGAATGAGGGACAGATGGAATTTGAATCAAATTGTAGCTGGGTTCTAGATGCCCTTAGTTGTAATCCAGAACCATACATTATGGAACTGGCTGAGACATCTGATAAATGTCTAATCAATGTGAAATCAACCAATCAAACATTGATTGTTGATTTTAATTACATTTTTGTAGGGAGCCTGACATTACTAAAAACCTACTATTCAGAAACTCCCATGGAGATGATGAGTGAAATAGCAACAAATAAAGCATTCTGGGGGACTGTACTTGGTTCATTAAACATGATGGCATTTCTATCTGTTGGAGTGGTCACTGTAATTAAGGTTGTTAGATTAGGAATAGCTTTTAAGACAAAGAAGGATGTTGAAAGTGCCTAAGTATAATAATAATCAACTTAAGTAGCTATACATTATTATTAATTAAGTTAAGGAAGTATATTCTACATTTAATCATTAAGTCATATTATATCAAATTTAGTTATAGTGAAGTTAATATTATAAAATTATATAGGACCATATATGTTTAACTAATATAACATTTATCACCCTGTTTGTTAGTATGTAGGTTATGTTTATTGTTAGTTTTAAGAAAAAATGTGTCGCTTGGTGAGCGACCGTTGTTCATATACCGCCATCTCAGATTATAAATCGGTTGAGACCAAGAAATATTGTTTTGTGTGAAATATTCAACAATAAAGGGGTGAGTTAACATTTAATTCCACTACTAATCACGGGCTTCTAGAACATCCTGTGTTAGCTTCTACTTTTACTTAAACAGAGATTAAATTACTTGTTACAGCTTACCGTCACGCCCTTTAGTAGTTGAGGATTTATGGAAATTTACCTAAGTGTATATGCCAAGTACCGAACCGTATGTAAACTATATTTTCATTGTTTAACCTTGCCATCATATCACTGATGAGAACCTACGCCAGCCGGCCGTACCTCTTTGGACTGGAAGGGTCCATGCGCATAACGCCTGCCAAAACCTTCCTGGCGCCCTCTTAGTTGTAATTAGATTTAAGTAGTTAAGGTCTTAGGTTATTTAACATTAGGTTAGTTAAGGTCCTCCATTGTCTGGTTAAGTTTTTAAATAATAAACAATCGTGTAAAGGTATGTGACGTTTATTTGGTTCAACTAACCACCGCCAAAAGAGACCATAACAATGGCGCCTAACGTTTAAGGTACAAATCGTGGAAATTAGTGGTTAGTTGATGTAGTGATGAGTAAAATTCCTTGAGATTGTAGTATTAAATTGTAAATTTGTGTACCTACATCTAAAAAGCGCTATTCTGTAATTTCTGGTGATAGATATTTTGTGTAAGCGGGTAGATTGTCTATGACATAAATATTAAATCGTTATTAGTAGTTGTTTACATTAAACTTGGAGACAACTTACTTTGATTTTGTTATACTTTTAAGTGCTTTTAAAATTTGTGATATAAATACGCGGTTAATTTAGAAAAAAATTGGTGTTGAAATCTCACTTATTGTATACAGGGTTACGGTTTTTTTTTTGTGTACCAGTTTAAATTATTCATATAAAATTAACATTAATCGCAGCAATATTTTGTAAGTGGTGCAAGTTTGGTTATAAAAAAAAAAAATAAAAAAAAAAAAAAAAAATGGATCCTCATTATCTTTTAAAAGATGAGTTAGAGTTTGAGCTTGCGTGCCGTGGTGTAGGTGTGAGGGCGGTTGTCTCAGTATTACGGAAACTGTTAAAGGAAGTTCTCATTAGTGAAAAAACTGGGGAATATAGCCATGTAATAAAAGCCCCGAAACAAAGTTTAGATTCATCTTCAGAAGAACTTGAAACGTGCGCGTCAAAACTGAAGGTATTGGCACAATACATTACGGAATTGACAGACAGGCCAGATAAATCATTATTCAGGAGATTAGTATCTAGAATTACACACGTCCAAAACAGATTAGACTTTATCGTACCGAAATCAGATAGGGAAGAAAAACAAAAATCAGAACTAAAAAATAAGGGAGATAGCTTATTGGCATTGTTAGAAGAACGAGATGAACCACAAATAGAAGGTGATTTATCAGCAGAGGATAAACATAACTTAGTAGTAACATTAGGTGATATTGGTAACAAAATCATTAAAAATATAGAAGGAAGTAGTAACGATATAGCAGCAACGACATCCAAGGATATTAATCAAGCGCAAATCGAAAGGAAGACTTGTAATTTTGAGGATGGCTTTGATGACAAAATTAAAACTCAAAAGTTATTTCGGTGCTCCACTATGGAGGACGGGGTGACAAATCGTAAGTTAGTGCCCATCAGTACTTGGGGTATAAAATTCTCTGGTAGAAATAATTTAAGTGTAAATGCGTTTATAGAACGAGTAGAAGAAATAAAAGAAGCTCGAAATGCCAGAGACGTTGATTTGTGGAGATATGCAATAGATTTTTTTGAGGGCGATGCACTCATATGGTATAGGGCAAATAAAGACAGGGTATGTGATTGGAATGAGCTGGTATTTCTTCTCAAACGCACGTTTCAATCTCCTTATTATCAGGAAGAACTGTTGGAAGAGATTAAAGCCAGAACACAAGGAAAAGATGAATCAGCGGTTATTTATATTTTTGTAATGCAAAATATGTTCAATAGGTTACCTAATAAAATATCAGAGAGTGAAAAAATACAAATCATAATGAGAAATCTACAGCCATATTTTCAAAGAGCAGTTTGTAGGGACATTTTCATTTCTGTTGAGGATTTGGTTAACATTTTGCAGTTATTAGAAAGAACCAAACGTAATTGTGACAACTTCCAGGAGCCACAAGTTCATAAATTTAAATTAGAACCAGATCTGGCTTACAAACCTAGCACATATAGTATCAACCATGAAATTAAAGAAGCTGTGGTAGTTGCAGAAATAACGAATAAAAAAACCATAGGCAGTCGCTGCTGGAATTGCAGAGAGACAGGACATCTGTTTAGAGCCTGCACTGCAATTAAGCAACGGAAATTTTGTTATAAGTGCGGTCGTTTTGGGATCACCTCGAAAAACTGTCCGTGTAAGGGAAACGCTACAGGGGAAAGTACAAAACCTGCCACGTAGTGCTTCCCCTACAAAAACAAAGCAAAGAGTGGCAGGATTGGTTAATAACATTGCAGCATTTCTTCAAACACAACGAAATATGCAAGATGTTCCACAACGAAAATGATAATCGTAATTTTATTAAGTTCCAAGTAATGGAGCGAGACTGTATAGGTTTATTGGACAGTGGAGCTAACTTATCAGTAATAAGTCCAAAGTTTGCCGTAGTGTTAAATTCATTAGGCCTGCGTGCGTATGTTTTGCCGGGAGCTAGACTGTCCACAGCAGATGGAACTAATCACATCATAACTGAGGCGTTTGATGTACCGGTGTCGTTTGATAACCAGTTTCATATTATGGCAATGTTCGTCATGCCTGGTTTATCTCAAAACTTATTACTCGGGAAGGATTTTTTTGATGTATTTGGCATTCAACTAAAATTAAAAAGCGATTGCGCCTTGATAAACAAAGAAATTTCTCAACTAGAAAAAACTAAAGCATCAATCATACCAATCGAAGATTTAAGTATTAGGCAACAACAGGCATTGGGTGCATTAGTCTTAGAAATGGGAAATAGCATTGGAACAGGATTAGGTAGGACTCACATACTGAAACATAATATTGACACAGAAAACCACAATCCTGCTTATCAAAAACAATATAACTTTTCACCAACCATAAAGAAACAGATAGAAAAGGAAATTGATGATATGCTCGAGTATGATGTAATTGAACCATCTATCAGTCCGTGGTGTTCGCCTGTTCTGTTAGTTAAAAAACCAAATGGGGATAATAGACTCTGTTTGGACAGTAGGCAATTAAACAAGATTACAAAAAGGGACACGTATCCTTTACCTAGAGTCACTACTATCATTGATAATCTGCGCAGTGCGAAATTTTTGAGCACTTTAGATTTGAGATCAGCATTTTGGCAGATACCGTTAGAAGAAACGAGTAAGGAAAAAACTACTTTTGCGGTGCCTGGTAGAGGTTTATTTCAGTTTAAAGTTATGCCCTTCGGTTTGGTTAATGCATCCCAAACACAACAGAGGTTGATGGACATACTATTTCAAGCTCATAATGACAATGTTTGGGCATATCTAGACGATATAATCATTTGTACTTCTAACTTTGATGAACACTTAGAAGTATTACGGAAAGTTATGGCTATATTGAAGGAAGCAAATCTGAGTATCAATGTCGATAAGTGCAAATTTGCTAGATCTAGTTTAAAATTTTTGGGTTACATAGTGGATAGGGAAGGCCTTAGAACCGACCCTGAAAAAGTTACGGCAATATTAAATTTTCCGAGACCTAATAATTATACGGAACTCAAAAGGTTCATTGGGTTGGCCAGTTGGTATAGGCGATTTGTTAAAAAAATTTCTCTTATTGCCGCCCCATTACATAATCTCACTAAGGGAAATAAGAAAACAAAATTCGTGTGGTCACAAACTGCGGAAGAAGCATTTTTAAACCTCAAAACCTTGCTCACTTCGGCACCGGTAGTGTCATGTCCGGATTATAATAAGCCGTTTACCATACAATGCGATGCATCAAATGAGGGAATTGGAGCGGTTTTATGTCAGAAAACCGAAGACTCTGATCAACCTGTAGCTTACCTTAGTAGGAAACTCAATGATTGCGAGAAACGTTATTCGACCTCTGAAAAGGAACTTTTAAGCGTGTTATATGCAGTTGAGAAATTTCGACCATACGTAGATGGAGTTCATTTTACAGTTATTACTGACCATAAGGCATTATTATGGCTTCATAAAATGAAAGATCCTCATGGAAGATTAGCTCGATGGGCCATGAAACTGCAGCAATTTTCTTTTGATATAATTCATAGACCGGGCAAACTTAACATAGTGCCTGACGCCCTATCCAGAGCAGTAGATATAAATACATTGGAATCAAATGTCATAAAAATATTAGAGAAACACAAAGATGATTGGTATGTAAATAAGGTGAATCAAATTAATGACAATCCTAACAAAAATCCCAAGTGGGCTGTATTTAAGGGTTTGCTCTTTAGAAAAGTTAATTTAAAACAGTATCCAAGCGACAGTTGCAACTGGAAATTATTTATACCAGACAAACTTAAAGATGAGGTCTTAAAAAAGTGTCATGATGATGTAAACTCTGGACATCTAGGTGTGCGAAAAACGGCTTACAGAATAAAAAAGGATTTCTTTTGGTTTAACATGCTAAAGGACGTCAAGTATTACGTTAGTAATTGTGACACTTGT
The DNA here is from genome assembly GCA_932274075.1 of Diarsia rubi. Lineage (NCBI taxonomy): Eukaryota > Metazoa > Arthropoda > Insecta > Lepidoptera > Noctuidae > Diarsia > Diarsia rubi. The sequence goes on from OW026413.1 coordinate 11,819,099, forward strand.
GCAAAATATAAGGTATCTCAGCAACATCCGTTTGGACTGATGGGCCAACACAGAGATGTGTCGCGACCATGGCAGTTGATTTCCTTAGACTTGATGGGTCCGTTTCCCCGAAGTAAAACAGGTAATACAATGCTTTTAGTAATGTCATGTTGGTTTAGTAAGTTTGTTTTACTCTTTCCTTTGAGAACGGGTAAAGCCGACAAAATTTGTGAAATTGTAGAACGTCAAATATTATTGTTTGGGGCGCCTATGGCAATCATTTGTGATAACGGTAAGCAATTTGAGTCACAACTATTCAAAGATGTAGCCACCAAGTACCAGACGAAAATATGGTACACACCTCTTTATCATCCCCAAAGCAATCCAACAGAACGGGTAAACAGGGTAGTAGGGACACAAATAGCAGCTAATTCAAGTGCTAAAAAACATAACGAATGGGATGTTCACTTGCAAGGCATCGCGCATTCCATAAATACAGCGGTACACGAGACTACAGGTTATACGCCCTCATACCTATTCCTTGGCAGGGAAGTTTCGATTTCACCTCTTGATATTTCGGTATTGGACACGGATCATTTAGATTTGAGTAAAGACTTAAAGTGTAACTTCGATAACGTTGCTAAGGATTACACGGCACGACAAAATTTGTACCAAGAGGTTCAGATGAAACTTAAGAAATCTCACAGCAATAGCAGAAAATACTATAACAGAAATTATAGACCAGCAACATTTAAAGAAGGGGAATATGCTTGGAAGAAAACCAAATTTTTATCCAAAGCAAGCAATAAATTCATGGCCAAACTCGCACCAAAATTTGAAAAAGTTAAAATTGTACAAATACTCTCTGATAATGTATATCGACTACAAAACTTGCAGGGCAAGAGCTTAGGAATTTGGCATGCAAACGATTTAAAGAGATAAAAAAAAAAAAAAAAATTTTTTTTTCTTTTGGAAGGGGGATATTTGTAATGACGTCATGCCTGAGCAGCATGACATTCAACATTTCAATGTTCAAATTATCGCCCGAAGTAGCGATGGGCGCTGGTTGCGGACTGCGGTGCTATGTGTCACGAGTTCAAACCCCACCGGCGGCATGTCTTTTTGTAAGTTTTAAACTTAAAATTCAAGCTTTAAGAAATAATTATAAAGACGACCGCGGGTTTGAAGGTGAGATTGCAGCGCAAACAGTAATCAAGGACAGACGTGTGTCGCTTGGTGAGCGACCGTTGTTCATATACCGCCATCTCAGATTATAAATCGGTTGAGACCAAGAAATATTGTTTTGTGTGAAATATTCAACAATAAAGGGGTGAGTTAACATTTAATTCCACTACTAATCACGGGCTTCTAGAACATCCTGTGTTAGCTTCTACTTTTACTTAAACAGAGATTAAATTACTTGTTACAGCTTACCGTCACGCCCTTTAGTAGTTGAGGATTTATGGAAATTTACCTAAGTGTATATGCCAAGCACCGAACCGTATGTAAACTATATTTTCATTGTTTAACCTTGCCATCATATCACTGATGAGAACCTACGCCAGCCGGCCGTACCTCTTTGGACTGGAAGGGTCCATGCGCATAACGCCTGCCAAAACCTTCCTGGCGCCCTCTTAGTTGTAATTAGATTTAAGTAGTTAAGGTCTTAGGTTATTTAACATTAGGTTAGTTAAGGTCCTCCATTGTCTGGTTAAGTTTTTAAATAATAAACAATCGTGTAAAGGTATGTGACGTTTATTTGGTTCAACTAACCACCGCCAAAAGAGACCATAACAGTCTATAATATATGATCAAACGAACTTCTCAAGTGAAGTTCGATCGATATTATATTAATCGCTTCATTCGAAGATATAACATTCACAACGTAGTTCCTCTAACCTACAAGGCAACTTCGCACTTTTTTAAAATACCCTCATTTTATTTTACTTTTTTTTTATTTTTGCTATCTGCGGTCAGTGTATTAAGTCTCATTCTTTTTAGAGTAAATATAGTTATAGTTTAGCAAAAGCTTCGTTATAGGGAAATAGGGTGGGTGGGTGTTATATCTTCGAATGAAGCGATTAATATAATATCGATCGAACTTCACTTGAGAAGTTCGTTTGATCATATATTATATTGCATCGCTTCATTCTTCAGATATAACATTCACAACGTAGATGTTTAGAGATGAAGTTTTGCTAATAATAATACATAAGTTGTTAATTTACTTGGTATATTTAACATAAGCCTTCGTTATTTTAATATATAATCATTAATCAGTAATCAATTGTAAATAATACATTGGTATCTTAATCTAGAATCAACTTTAATCTTAAGAATATAGTGCAATAATATAGACATTAATCAGTCTCTTTTTAATTTGGGTTTGGTGGAAAACAAACTGAACTTGCGAAAGAACTTTCTTCGCGTATGACCCGACAATAATATTTGGCGAACGTTTGAGAAGCGGCTGTCCAGCCAGCCGCCTTCCTGATGGCGTCTATGGACAACCCAGCGCGGTGCGCCGAGGACGTGGCGGCATGGCGGGTGCTATGCGCGCTGAATGTCGTCACGTCCACGCCGCTCGCACACAACACTTGTTTTATCCAGCGGCTTATTGACTGGGCCGTGGCACCTCTATAGGGCCTTTTAAATGTCAGGAATAAATTAGGTACGTTCTCGGGTCTTATTTCCTTAGTCACTTGAAGGTAATCCTTTAATGTCGTAGCCGGGCAAATACTTGGTTTATCTAAGAAGTATGGTAGATATAAAATTGGTTGATTTCGGCCAGGTGCCGATGTCTTAATAATATCAGTAACGATTATTTCAATGCCTCTAGAATTTATTTTTATGTTTGAGGTCTTGATAAGGGAAAACGTTTGTACTCTGTGAGCTGTGCAAATAGCTAACAAAATTGCTAATTTCTTAGTGATATATTCTATTGTGAGATCTTCATTTGGAAACCAATTAGAGATAAAGTTGGTTACAACCTGGGGATCCCAAGTACTCGTGTACTTCGGAACACACGGTCTCAACTTGTATGCGCCTTTTAATAACCTTTTTATACAGTCGTCTGCTCCTATACTGCTTCCTAGAAGTAGCGATAGGGCAGAGCGATGACTATTTAGTGAACCGTATGATGCTCCCTTATTAAATTGATCGGATAAAAAGATCATGACCCGTGGAATTGACACCTCAAACACGCTAAAATGATTAAGTATACAGAATTCCCACCATAGTTTAAAGGTGACATTATACTGCTGTACGGTGTTTTGGGACAAAGAAGCTAACATTAAGTCGAGAGCGGTTGCAGGTGTCCCTCGCTGCGTGAACGCAAGCCCGAGAGCACCGCGGCACCCAGGGTAAGCGACTTGTAAAGTGGATGGTGGGTTCTGAAACGTGAAGATAAAAGACTTTTATTGGCTTTCAGAATAACTATTTCGGTAACAAGCATACTCTTTAACTGAGGGTACCAGGCTTGTGATGGCCACATGGGAAAAACAAGAATACCTTTGGCTTGATCTAAAACTAATTTTTGTAAGCATTTTAATATTACGGAAAATGGCGGGAAGGCATAAAAGTGTTTATCGCGCCAGCTTACTGTAAATGCATCAATTGCGATGGCATCGGGGTCTGGTCGCCAAGACACGTAGTTCTCACATTTTGCATTAGTGCGAGAGGCGAATAAGTCTATTTCTGGTTGGCCTAATTTTTGTGTTATCAATTGGAATGCTGAATTTGATAACTCCCATTCTGTGTCCATGTTAATTTTTCTAGACTGTTCGTCGGCTATAAAGTTATCGTGTGTGTTTATGTAAGAAGCTACTAGCCAGATATTTTTCCCCTCGCACCACTGCCAAATAGATCGAGATAAGTCATTCAAATGTGGGAATTGTATTCCACCCATACGATTGACATAACTAATGGCTGTTGTATTATCAATGCGTAATAATATAGCACAGTCAGAGTAATTGCGGGCGAACCATTTTAATGCTAAAAATACCGCTAAGAGTTCGAGATAATTAATGTGAAACTTTAATTCTGAATTTTTCCAAGAACCGTTAATGCGTTCGTTATTGCAACAGGCGCCCCACCCGGTTCTGGACGCATCAGTGAATATTTCTAATGTAAATGCTTGAGCCCTTATGGAATTGGAAGTCGTAGAAATATTTTTTGACCACCAATTTAGATCATTCAAAATGACATTCGATAATTTAATTTTCGTATCAAAATCATTGTAATTTTTCAAAGACAAGTATTTTTGACGTTCTAATATTTTGGTGTAAATCCATCCATATTTTGCTGCTGGGCAAGCCGCAGTAAGAATCCCAATTAATTGTGCAAATTCTCTAATTGTGCAGCGTGGTAAGCGTACAAATTTATTTATTAAACTAGCTATGTGAGCGCGTTTCTCGTCTGGTAAGGACATAATTAAATTTTTTGAATCATACATGAAACCTAAATATTTACAAGTTTGTTTTGGCTCTAGTGAGCTTTTATTGAAATTAATAACGAAACCAAGGGATTCTAATAATTTCAAAGTTTCTGTTATGTTTTCACGACATTCAGAATATGTATCACCTATACATAATACGTCATCAAGGTATTGAACGGATTTATACCCCCGGTTCCTAAGATGCGTCATCACCTCTTTCATTATCTTGGTAAAGGTTCTAGGTGCTATAGATAAGCCATAAGGCATAGCATTAAACTCATATAAAATGTTTTGTGCTTTATCATCCTCGAAATAAAAGCGCAAGTATTTTCGGTGATATTTAACGATAGGAATTAAAAGATATGCTTCCTTTAAGTCTATGTTAGCCATGTAACCGTTCTTAGGTATTAATTTAGTAACGGTCCTGTAATCTTCCATTTTAAAATGAAATTTAGAAATAAACTTGTTTAGTGGTTTTAAGTTCAAAATAAACCGCTTGTCGCCGTTTGGTTTGGAACAAGAAATATCTTTGATATGAATTGATTTTCGATAGGTGAACATGTTGTTATTGCACCTAAATCAATTAACTTTTTAATGGCCACATTCATATCCTCTTTATCTGCCGTTGAAAGAACATTACAAGGTGGAAAAGTTTGCACCGGAGTTTCAGAAAATGGTATGGAAAAACCCTTACGAATCCATTCGAGAACGATGTCATTGGAAGATATGTTAAGCCAGTGGGAATAAAAATGACGTATTCGTCCAGAGTGTACCTGTTCTATTGTTGAGGTTGAGCACGCGTTTTGTTCGTGTTCGAGTACCTCGGTTGCGCCGCTGTCTGAGCCTTGCGTGTTGCAGGGGCTTGTCTCCTCTGGCCTCCGCGCCCCCCCCTGTTCGACAGGTATCGCGAAGGACCTTGCCAGTTTTCCTGGTAGCGAGGTCGTGCGACTGCCGATTGGACTGTCTGTGGAGGTTTTTGAGGCACCAAGGGCTTTTTAATTTGCAGGCCCTGCCTTTCAAGAGCTTTTGAAGCTTTGATTTTTTCGGATAGTTTTATACCGAATAGAGTGCTATCCCTTTCATTATCCTTGATAACATTTAGGAATGATTTCTCTAAGCCAGGTGTCACTAATTTGATACGTGCTTCAGTATCCATATTGTGAAGATGGGTTAAGATGCGACAACTATCGCTTAGCATTTTTATGGCTTGAATTTTTTCTTCGCCAGTAATGAGAAGAGTCATCGCCCTATTCACGGCTGTGATACCAGCGCCAAGAAGTTGTTGCGATAACTCCATCTTCTTATCGCGATTTCGTGCCATGTCTGTAATAGCTGCCGAAATTTCAGCATTAAGTTTTGGTGCTTGTAAAAGAATACAGTTGGAGGGGACAAGATATTCTTTTAACAATTTGTCCTTTGACTCTTTGGGAAGTCCTTTTTTTAATATGGGCTGCCATCTTTGTGCCAAATTTTCGTGTATGTTTTCCCCAAACTCGGGAGTGTCGTCAGATTGCTCCCCTAATGCTGACAAAATTTCTGGGTCCAGTTCATGTGTAATCGAAGGTACTTCGGTTTCTGGTATTCCTGAATCGGGAACCGGTACCGGTATTTCGGGAATGTCGGTAACCTCCAAGGCTGGTGGATTGGCAAGTCCGTTGTTGTCCACTTTATCGGCATCTAATAATAAAATTATTTATTTTAATGTGTGGAATTTGACAAAAATACCTTCGTTCTATCTCTCGGATAGACCCCAGGCTATGTCTAATTTCGCAAATTATGTTAAGCTACCTCATGTAAGATATGCTTATTTTTTGCTTATATGCCCTCGTGTTGACTCACGGCCAACCCCCAGGCTTGCCACGTTCGATTTCGAATCAAGGCAACAAAGGATTTTCATGTTAAGAAACCAACTTGAAGCACTTATTCACCAATTTGTTATATTTATAAATAGGTACTTACGGTTACCGGCGTCATTATCGACGCTTACATCCGAGTCCGAAGATTCGACAACCCGCACCACACGACGGCGATTTTGTCGTTCCTTTTCTTCGAGTTTACGAATCTTTTTATTATAACGGTCAATTTTATCTTTAGCACTGCGCTTATTTCTGACTATAAGTATAATGACAAAAACTAAATTCTATATTAAAACTTTTTCAAATCGGAATATGGGATCGCAGAATTCGTGTTATCGTTGCCTCGCACGGAAAAAGAATGAGACTTAATACACTGACCGCAGATAGCAAAAATAAAAAAAAAGTAAAATAAAATGAGGGTATTTTAAAAAAGTGCGAAGTTGCCTTGTAGGTTAGAGGAACTACGTTGTGAATGTTATATCTGAAGAATGAAGCGATGCAATATAATAATAAACCCGGGATAGCTGAACGAAAAAAATCGGACCTAATGGATTTGATTAATAAGAAATTAATTCCCGGAGTTCATAGGAGCTTTTACGAATCGCTCTAAGAATGTGTACAACCGAGGGTCGACTTGGAGAGGGATTCGAAATAACACCACTGAATTACGTCACTACCCGTATATTGAATTATTAGTTAAACGTAACTCCGTTGGGTGCGCTGCTCACAAAATCAAATAATCCACCGGACCCAACTAAATGCATGTAACGAAACCATAGCGACTTTTAATTTTTCCTGTGCTGCCATCTATCGAGCGATGCGGTACTATTTAATCGAACTGTATTAACTAAGTGATCGTGCTATGATTTCGTTTCCTGCTCAGACATACCGCCCACCAAGGACATACTGCCCAATGTCCTTCCACACCGCCCACCGTGCCAAAGTAATTTGAATTGGTTGAACATAGGGTGTGCCAATGTTCCTGGTGAGGAGCTTACCCAATTTAACAACAAATCATAATATCTAAGCCTTAACTATACTAGCAATTAACAAAAAAATATAACCTAACATGAACTCGTATTGCTTAAGAATAAAGTTACAAGTTCAATCGGTTACAGGGAGCACACATAATTTGGACGTCGGTCTTTTTATAGTAGACGACTGTGTACGTAAAGTAACAACCCGGGTAACACCATCCGATCCCGGATGTTTCGCTGTAATCCTACCCAGTAACCACTTGCCAGGGGGCAAATTATCTTCCTTGACTAAGACCACTTCACCAATGGATGGTTCCGGGGTTTTGAAAGCCCACTTATGCCTCTGCAAGAATTGGTGAAGGTAGTCGTGCGACCATCGACGCCAGAAATCCTGCATCATTCTCTGGTGGAGTTGCCATCGTTGCAAACTACTTGTATTACAACCTTCATAATTTGAGTCTGGAGGTACAACGAGTGGTTCCCCCACCAGAAAATGACCTGGAGTTAAAATTATTAACTTATCTTGATCCTCGACATAGGATAACGGTCTCGAATTAAGGCACGCTTCTATTTGAGCCAGCACCGTCGCAATTTCTTCATAGGTTAGCGTGGAGTCTCCCACGACCCTCTTAAGATGATACTTTGTGGACTTTATCCCTGCCTCCCAAAGGCCCCCAAAGTTTGGCGAGTGAGGAGGGATAAAGTGCCACTCAGTACCATTGGTGGCAAGTTCCTCTGCTAATTCTGAATTGAAATTGGATTTTTCTTCTGTAAATAACTGCCGTAATTCTCGTGCTGCTCCAACGAAATTTGTGCCATTATCGCTGTGCAACTCAGCACATCGACCACGCCTTGCCACAAATCTCTTGAACGCAGCCAGAAAACCCTTTGTACTCAGTTCACTAACCGCTTCTAAATGCACTGCTCTCGTAGACATGCATATGAACAATGCTATGTAGCCCTTGTAAGATTTGTTTCCTCGACCTTTTGAAACCCTTATATTAATGGGGCCCGCGTAATCCACTCCACTACACAGAAATGGCTTGTTGGGTGTAACCCGTGCCGAAGGTAGTTGTCCCATTAATTGTGTTCTAACCTTAGATGCATGTCTCAGGCATTTAACACATTCCCTTACATGCTTTTTAACTGAAAGCTTAACTCCGATAATCCAATATTTGGACCGCAAATAGGTTATCACGAATTGCGGACCACCATGAATGGTTTTCTGATGTGCATCGGCAATCAGGAGACATGTGAGAAAGGACTCTTTCGGTATCAAAACGGGGTGAACCCTATCATAATTTAATTGGGACATCTCAAGCCGCCCTCCAACTCTTATGATCCCCTTTGAATCCAAAAATATATTCAATGATTTTAGACACCCTTTTCCCTGATATTGATTATTTCTCAATTCTTCTAATTCATTTGCGAACCCTTCTTCTTGACATTTCTTTACACATATCTCTGTTGCCTCTTCCAGTTCTTGCTTACTCAAATGTTTCGACCTGATTCCTTGCCTTTGTAGTCTTAAAAACCGGCGACAATAAGCTATAACTCGGATCATTCTTGGCAGTGTCGAAAATCTCTTCCAAAAGGTTACATCCAACGTAGATGCGTGTACCTTGATTTCTTCTAAACGCGTTATAAGATGTTTGGGCCTTTTATATTCGACATCCGGATCCTTTAGGAAGCTCGGCCCTTCCCACCATATAGAAGTACCTACAAGTTCTGAAGGAGAAACACCCCGCGACGCACAATCTGCAGGATTTTGCTTAGTTGGCACATGTGCCCAGTGATACGTGTCTAATGTGGTTAAAATATCAGAAACCCGATTGGCTACAAAGGTTTTCCAGCGGCATGGATGACAATTTAACCATGCCAATACTACCTCACTGTCGGTCCATGCATGCCAATCAGCCTTTGGTATACCCATAACTTCACCTACTTCCGCTATTAATTTAGTAACTAGAACTGCTCCACAGAGTTCCAGTCTTGGGATAGACACTTGTTTAATAGGCGCTACCTTTGTTTTGGATGCTATTAGCGACGTATGAACATTTCCCAAATTATCCACCACCCTAAGGTAAACGACTGCTGCATACGCTAACTTTGATGCGTCTGAAAACCCGTGTAACTCTGACTTCGTGTTATTAGGACCAGTGTGTAACCATCGAGGAATTTTAATCTGAACCAGAGAAGCCAAGCTGTGATGGTAAGTACTCCATTCTTGTTCTAAATTGCTTGGGATTTCTTGATCCCAATCTAACCCTGCTAACCACAATTTCTGTATATATATTTTAGCTAATATTATGCTAGGCGCTAACCATCCCAGAGGGTCAAACAAACGCGATATTTCCGAAATAATTTTTCTTTTTGTTGCAGGTCCAGTAATCGTCGGGAGTTCCAGAGAGTATTGGAAGAAGTCTTCGCTTGAATTCCATGTAAGTCCCAATATTTTTGTTATATCATCCATTTTTATTCTTAACTCTTCATCTGTAGATCCTTTCTCATCTCTTACAATATTGAATAACTCTTTACTATTGCTCATCCACTTTTGCAACTTAAATCCGCCTTTACTCAACGTATCATTCATTTCTGTGAAGATTTTGATGCCCTTTTCTATATTTTCAGCTCCAGTCATCAAATCGTCCATGTAAAAGTCATTTAAAATTATTTTCTTTATTTCAGGACGATCTTCACACTCGTCATATGCCACTTGGTGAAGAGCACGAACTGCCAAATATGGTGCTGAAGCAGTACCGAATGTCACCGTCTTCAGTTCGTATTCTTCTATTTCCCTTTCAGTACTATCCCTCCAAAGTATGCGTTGGAATATCGTGTCTTTGCGGTCCACCAAAACTTGTCGATACATTTTAATTATATCGGCAACCAAACATATCTGGTAGGATCTCCAACGCATTATAATGTGCCGAAGTTCTGCCTGCAAGGTGGGTCCAATCAACAAATTGTCGTTAAGTGACATTCCATTTGAACCTTTACAGGACGCATCGAATACGACTCGCACCTTTGTAGTATCTTTATCCGCGCGGACGACGGCGTGGTGTGGTAAGTATATGGCTTCTTTAATTTTTATTTTATCTTGTGATACCTTTTCCATATGTTGTAATTCCAAATATTCATGTATTACCTTTTTGTAATCTTGTTTTAATTGATTATTCCTTCCTAATTTTAATTCTAAGCTTTTAAATCTTTTTTCAGCTATACTCTTTGAGTCGCCAAACTTGCCAACCAGCTTTGCATCCCGCAACGGCAATCTGACGATATATCTGCCATCTTTATTCCGCAATGTAGAAGTCGTAAACAATTGTTCACATTTGACTTCATCTTCCGTGAGCATCCTTTTTGCAGATGGTTCCGCCTCTAATTCCCAAAATTTTCTTAGCATATCATCATCTTGGACACTGGAATGCATCACAGTAATATGTGAGTGGATATTAGGACCATTGTCCACTTCGACTGCCCCCGACAATATCCAGCCTAAAGCGGTGCCCTGCGCTAAGAGCGTCCCGCTTGAGTTCTTCTTTACCCCGTCCCGAATAACCTGGCTATATATATCAGCACCCAATAAAATATCAATTTTATTAGGCCTGAAATATTCTGGATCTGCCAACTCGGTATCGATTAAGTCTACCCATTCTACCCTGGATACCTTGGTAGACGGGAGAAAAGCCGTGACCGATTTCAGAACGTAGGCGTTTACCTGCAGTTTGAACGTTGGATCGATTCTTGAGCCAATCGTGACAACTACTTTAGCAGTCGACGTAGTACTTTTATCTCCACCCACACCCACCACCGTATTTTTTGAAGATATTTTCTTCAAACCCAAATACTGAACCATGGATTCCGTTACAAAGGATCCCTGTGATCCCTGATCCAGTAACGCCCTAACCACCCGGTAAGTCCCATATTTTGACTCAGCCTTTAATAAGGCTGTGCTTAACAACACCGCTTGTTTGTTGTTTCCTGTCGAAAGACATGAGACTAGTTTATCCTCCGCTTGCGCGGCAACATCTTTTTCCTCATTAACCATCGATGAGGTTCCCTCGCGAGCAGCCGAACTACCCTCACCAATTACCGATGCAGACCCCCCCGTAGGATGTAACAAAGAATGGTGGCGGCGTTTACACACCTGGCACCTTTGAGTGTTTTTGCAGAACCTAGCAGAGTGGTTACTATTTAGGCAAATAAAGCATAAGTTCTTTTCTTGTACAATATTTCGACGACTATCAATAGATTCTTTAGAAAACTTTGGGCAAGATGAAATTCGATGATCAGCTGAACAATATGCACAAGTAACACTTTTTTTTTCTTTTGTCACATGAAATGACTGTGTGCTTTTAGGGTTTTTATCTATTTTGCTATCCAGATTTTCCAAACCGCGGAAGCGACTCGTTAAAAATTCACTTAACTGTTTAAACGTAGACAAATCATCTGAGGTATCGGAAGCTGCATGCAATTCCCAGGCTTTTCTGGTATCTTTATCTAATTTTGTACTAACTATATGAATTATCAAGATATCCCAGGACGCCACATCAATACCTAAATTTTGTAATGACCCCAAACAGTCAGATGTTGTACTGATTAACCTTTTTATATCTGTCGCAGATTCTACTGTTAAAACCCTTTGAGCAAATAGACGTTTTATAATACCATTTGCCACAAATCTTTTGTTATTATACATCGATTCTAACTTTTTCCAGCTTGCCTTATAATTATCGGAAGTAACATTTACATTTCTCAACACGTGTTCTGCGTCTCCCGTCAAATACCCCTTGAGATAATACATTTTTTGTGCATCATCCAGCCTTTCATTATTATGAATTAACCCGACAAATAAGTCCCGAAAGGTCTGCCACTCGAGGTATTTCCCAGAGAACACAGGAATTTTTACTTCAGGTAATTTAAAATTAGAAACTTGCTTACAATTTCCTGAACTACTATCGCTATATTGTACCGTTTTACCTTCACATAACAGTTCTTTTAGATCACTTTTGTGTAGCAAATACATTTCCTCTACCTCATCATACACACAATTTTTGTGATAGTTTGAACTATACAAATCTGATCGTTTAATTTCGCTAATTATTTTTAAGTGCGTAGTGTAAAACATATTCCAATGTTGTTCCAAACTTTCCAAACGTGTTTCTATGTATGAGACCGTAAGTCGATCCTTTGGACATTTCTTAAAATTAATTTTTGCCTTTACAATTTTGGATTTAATGTCATCCTGAATATCATTGTAGGCATCCATCTTTAAAAACAATAACCACAAATACAATAGGAAATACAAATAAGCAACACTTTAAAAATAATAGACTTTTATAATAGCAGTAATCAGAACTATCGAACTTAATGTCTGTAAAACACTTCGAACTTCTTCAAATTTATCTCCAACAATCTTCCAAGTTAGAATCACGTATTTTAAATTTTTACAAGTGTTTGAGAATTGACGTTTTATGAAATTTGGGCATAGGTTCCCCGTTCCAACCACTTTTATCGAAAATATTTTACAAGTCTGAGGTAAACAGAAATGCACTTTCTAGATTATTATTTAAATGTACTCACAGTTTTCTTCACAATTATTCACTCACTCACACTGACGATCGACACTTGCACCATACAAGTGGCGCCCTCTGCTTATCCGCTTACTTAGGTCCGCTTCACCTCCCTCGCGCTGCTCCTCCAGGGTGTCACAGTCAGTCCAGGCTGCCTTTGCTCCAACAGGCTGCTCCTCTGGCTGGCTCCAGTTCCACCCGGCTCCACCTCCAACTCCTGGGCACCTTTCACCTGGTACCCGCTGAAGGGGCTGATCTGGACAGCGATCCACTGCCCAGTAACGACGCGTAGGGTGGTAATCACTACCACCACCGGTGACCACCAAAACACTCGCGGCCGTATCCGGCTCGAAGGACCATGTACAACCGAGGGTCGACTTGGAGAGGGATTCGAAATAACACCACTGAATTACGTCACTACCCGTATATTGAATTATTAGTTAAACGTAACTCCGTTGGGTGCGCTGCTCACAAAATCAAATAATCCACCGGACCCAACTAAATGCATGTAACGAAACCATAGCGACTTTTAATTTTTCCTGTGCTGCCATCTATCGAGCGATGCGGTACTATTTAATCGAACTGTATTAACTAAGTGATCGTGCTATGATTTCGTTTCCTGCTCAGACAGAATGTTTTTATTTTATTTTTTATACTATTTTTGTAATTTTTATAACAATTATTTTTTATTACTTTATGTGAGATAAGTGAAACGTCGGTTCCTTTAAGTACAATACCTATGTGATATTTTATAATGAAAAGTTCCTAAGTCGTAATTTTATAGTACTTAATGATAAATACTCAAGTTTTTAATACATTTTGCAAGTATATAATACTTATAATTTTAGATACTTATTTTTAAAACCTATCTCAATATGAATAAACATATTTTTAGTATGTATTATTATTCTTATTGAGATGGTTTTGTTTTAGTTAAAATATAGATTATGGTCCACCTAAAGTAGGTTTAGAATAAACCTAGTGATTATTTGAGTCGTCTAGTTTCAAAGTCCGCTAAAACGCTTTTATGTCAAATTTTAGCTTAGTATGACATTTAAAAGTATTCTTGGAGTAGTACAAATTCGTAAATTTGTTTCGTATCAAACTCCGCCATAAGGGAGTCTAAAATACGTTTTAAAAACAGTGTTCGGTGCAAAGTACTCTAAAACAAAGTGTGTGAGTTTCAAATTCCTCCATAACAAATCCAACCAATGGCAGCCCAGTATTAGGTCACGTGACACAGTAAATTAGTATGGCCGATTCCGTTACCTGCGAGTGTTATTGCTGTGGTTTTTTATTGTTTTTGTGTGGAAAAAATGGAGGATTTACAACAATTTATAAAAAAGTCGGAGCCTGGTAAAGCACGGAAGAGATTAGTGAATAGATCAAAGTGGAAACGTGAAGTACTGCGTGAAAAAAGGTTGGTTACTTTCTTCTACTAAACAGTCAACTGCTGTTTCAAAAGTTGTTATGCAAAACAGGACCATAAAAGTGGTTGAACATGCTTTGGTGCAAAAATACAAATTAAAAATTAAAGTTCTTTGCATTATCCCGACTTTATACGAATGTGATTGACCTATTTGTATGCAATGGACGGCATTTATATTAAACATTGTTCCAAGTTATAATAAAAATACTGTTTTATTTTCGAGAAATTTGTAATCTTACATTAAGTTACTCGGTGTAATTTTTACTTTTAGTAAGGTCTAATTAAAAAAGCCTGTTTAAATACCGTAAAACTAACATTATTTATTATACTAATAATAAGTATGAATGTGTACACTTATTTTATATATAAAAAATGAATGTCGGTTGTTTTGTTCGTTACTAATGCATTGAATTTGATGAAATTTGGCCCAGTATGTATTTTTTTTTCAATTGGTAGTCAAATCTGTATTAATACTGAAAGTTCAAATAATGCTTTTGTTGTAGATACAAGCCAAATACCCTTCCAACATTCCCATCATGTGGACACAGGCGTAAGGCATTCCAGTGCGCGACTTTAACATGCACAGAAATGAGAAAATTCCACCAATCATTTTACAAACATCCGACAAAGATTTCCCAAGATAATTTTATAATAAAACACTGTACTATCACAACATCTAAAACTGCAAAAGCTGGTAGCAAGCGAAATCATTCATTAAAATATTTCATACGTAACAAGAGCAGCAAGATGATCCCTGTTTGTCAAAAAACTTTTACTAACGTATTGTGTGTAAAGAAAGACCGTGTACAAGGAGTATTGCATAGATTTTATGAAAAGGAGGAGATGGCAAAAGAGCGTCGGGGTGGAGACCGAAAAAGTCAAAAGTTTGAAGAGGAAAGAAAAGCGGTGCAAGCCTTTATAGAGTCATTTAAAGCGAATGAAAGCCACTACTGTAGGTCAAAAAATATAAAAAGATTGTACTTACCCCCTGAACTAAATATAAAAAAACTTTGGCGTATGTATAACAAAGAACATCCCTGCTTAGAAGTAAAGCAGCATTTTTTTAGAAATATATTCAATTGTTGCTATAACATTGGTTTTGGCACACCCAGGTCTGATGTTTGTTCGACTTGTCTGCAGTTAGATGAGAATATTAAAAAGGAAACAAATGCTGAGACGAAAAATAAATTGATAATTGAAAAAAGAGTCCACCGTTTGAGGTTCAAAGCATTCTATGAGATCTTGCAAGAGCAAAGAAGTGATCTTCTAACAATGAGCTTTGACTGCCAAAAAAATTTAGGGCTTCCTAAAGTGCCAGATCAGTCTGCCTACTATAGCCGCCAAATCAATTTCTACAACTTTACTATAGTAGTTGGTAGCTCTAAGGCAAAACTAACCAAGGAAAACATATTTGCATATACCTGGAACGAAACCACACACAACAAAGGTAGTAATGAAATTATTTCAGCAGTTCATCACTTTTTAACTAATTTAGATATTATCAAAGAAGAAATTAAAGTCTTAAGAATAGTAGCAGATGGCTGTTCAGGGCAAAATAAAAATTCTGGTATGGTAGCCATGCTTGGAAAGTGGTTGACAACAGAAGCACCCAGACACATAAAAAAGGTTGAAATAGTGTTTCCAGTAGTGGGACACTCTTTTATCCCACCCGACCGGGTGTTTGCTCAAATAGAGAAAGATTTGAAAAAGCGTGAAGTAATTTCGTCACCTGAACAATATCAAGAAATTATAACTCAATATTGTAAATTGACTGCTTTAGATACAATTGCAGTACGAGATTGGAAATCGGCCTACGCACCAGTTATTAAACCAACCACTAGCTGGCATGTACAGTTCCAAAAGTGCAAAAGGTTTTTCTTGACACGTTCCAAAACAAATAATTTATTGCTTCAAGGGGAACAGTCTTACAAAATTGACATTAACGTAAAGAAGCCGATTACAAAGAAAAATAAAAGCATCACTATGTTGAATCCAGTTGTTATTCCAGCAAACCAGGTTATTCCAAAGAAAGCAAAGATTACCGATGTTTCAAATCTATTAACAAAGCATTATGGCGAGCAATGGAGAGAAAATGAAAATTTAGCATTTTATAAAACAGTGGAAGACAGAAAGTCTTATGAGCAAGGAGATGTTGAGGAGGATACAGCAGAGATACCGTACGACCTTTGTGAAGATGGCTTTGACGATGTCAACCTAATAGTATGATTTAATTTTTTATGTTTACCTGATTTGCAATGTAGAACAAATGCCTTACTGATTTCTTTTCAAATTATATTTTTGATTAAAATTGTTTATCTGCATTTTTATTTACCTACTTGCTAGTCAGTTGTTGTTGCATAATATTGACCATCACCACAGAATAGCTTAGTTTCAAATCCCGCTATTTCACAAAGCTCAGTTGCAAATGCCTCTATAACACATAGTAAGTTTCAAAATCCGCCATATTTAAAATCAAAACCTGTTTTTAGCCTAGTTTTTGGTAGTAATTGCAGCCTTTTTTAGTTTGTTAATATTAGGTATCTTTTTAGCAATGGAAAAAATAAAAATTGCCTAATAAAGTACAGTTGTTTCTGTTTCTAGCGTTTTTTTTCATTCCTGTAAAATTTTATCAAATCGTTTTAGCGGGATTTGCAACTGGACGACTCATTTACAAAGACTAATGTTACGAAGAGACTGATTGGTTAGCTAGATCTAAAATAATAATAACAAATTTAGTAATAACAGTATACTTTTAATTAAGAACTGATAGCTATAGTTTCATTTTGTTAACTTTGTTGATTGTTAACTGTTGAATTACTGTATTTAAGTAGGTAACTGTATATCCTACCTACGTTATAATGACTAATGTTTATGCTTGATTTTCTTTTCCTACAAATTTTTCATTGATTTAATAAACATTTTTATTTCTAAAATGTGTTTTTATCATATAACCTAACACAACACAAAAAAATATATTATCAACAATGTGACAA
Organism: Diarsia rubi; assembly: GCA_932274075.1. NCBI lineage: Eukaryota > Metazoa > Arthropoda > Insecta > Lepidoptera > Noctuidae > Diarsia > Diarsia rubi. The sequence goes on from OW026413.1 coordinate 11,836,344, forward strand.
GTTCATATGTCACATCGATCCTTGAAAACTTTTTCAGTAATAGTGTGACAAAATATCCCTTTTTTTTTAATCCTGTTAATTTATACCGAAAAATAGCCAATAGCGCAACAATTACTATAGTTTTAGATGAATTAATAGTTAAATTATAAATCACTAGAAGGTTTTGTTGCTTTAGCTCTATTATTTTAGATTTTATAACATTTCGAAAGTTTAAAATACGCGTCCTGTAAAATTGCCTTTTTTGAGATGTTACAGTATTCTCGCAAAGAGGCGATATAGATTAAGAGTGACATTTAATTTATTGTACAAAAATTGACCAAGGAAGCAAAAAAATCTCTGAGGGAGTGAGGATTTGAACTGCAATGAGGGGCAGACTCTTCCCTTCCGTCGTTGGTTATTAATTAATTTGGAGTCAAATTGCAGCTGGGAGTGCTTTTTAGCTATAGTAAGCAGAATAAAAGTTTGTCTGACCGTAAGTACGTCCCATTCTTTGTATAAATCAATCGTTGGAAAACGAAAAGGGAGACCAGCACCAACCTTAAGTATAGCACGCTGCGCCTTCTCCACCTCGATAAGATGGGTTTTGGCGGCACCTCCCCAAGTTGTGATGCAGTACTCAATTAACGACTGGCATAAGGCAAAGTAAACCATTTTAATAGCCTTTCGGTCTGCAGTGTGTCTCAATGACTTAAAAATGTAGATTAGTTTCCGGATCCATTGCAACATACATAGAGCTATTGGAAACAGTATATTGTAGAGTTTTGTTACTGAATCGACGTCGGCCAGGGGAGTTACAGAGAATGTACCTACATGACTACTTGGAAAATGACACTATGCAAAATAACGAAAAGTATGAAGAATTCGACCGGGCTCTCACGGCTTCAGAACGGATACTAGTCAAGAAATTTAAAAGAGTTGTAATAAGAGGAAAGCGTGGCCGTGGAGTTCCCGTACTATTCACCGAAGAGGTTCAAAAAGACATCAAAACCTTGCTTTCCGTAAGGGACAAGTTTGTTTCAACATCTAACAAACTTCTATTCGGGAACCCAGGCTTCGAAAATTCCATCTATGGATATAAGGTCTTGGAACGATTATCCAAGCAATCTGGCGCCAAAAACCCTAAGGCTATTTCATCCACGAGGCTGAGGAAACATTTGGCGACATTGTCACAAGTATTTAGCATGTCAGAAAATGATATGGAGCAGCTGGCTACGTTCATGGGCCACACCAATGAGGTAAATAGAAAATCGTATAGGCTGCCAGATGACGTTTACCAAACTGCAAAGATATCGAAACTTTTACTTCTGATGGAAGACGGAAAAGCTGATTTATACAAAGGGAAAAATCTAGACGAGATAGAATTGGACTTAAATGAAGAATTGGAAGGAGAAAACGATCAAAACGAAGATGTATTAGATTATGACTTACCAGACCCGTTTGTGTCAAGACAGTCTCCACATGATGAACCGCAGCCAGGATCGTCCAGAATCCAGAATCAGACTGACTCCCAAGTTTCATTAGCAGAACCACTAAACATTAAAAAAGGAAAAAAGAGAACTTTAGTGCCTTGGACTGATGCCCAAAAGAAAGTAGTAACTACATTCTTCAAACGTCATATCAAAAATAAACAACCACCGAAACGAAAGGAATGCGAAGAATTAAAGGATCAGAACCCAGAACTTTTAATGAACAAAGATTGGCTGAAAATTAAAGTTTTCGTGCAAAATACATATTCGAAGAAATAGGTAGAATACAAATACTACTTTAGTTGTACACATTGTTGATTTAGTCTTGCTAGTATGTATCTCCTTACTTACCTATAAGTTAACTTTGTGATCTCAGCCCAGGTTCCATTCTAATTAAGTTATTTTACCTTGAAAATGAGGCCTCTTTATTGTGTGTCAAGATTTTGTAGAGATGGTATAAGTTATTTTTAGTTTCATCTTAACTCTTATGTTAAAATGAAAGATAAGATTAAAATTAATTAATACAACCTTACCTACTTATGTTAACTTGTGATTTTAGTCATGGCGTGTGTGTTTAAGTGTTATTTTGAGTCAATTATACATTATTGACCCATAATTTACTTCTGTTTGGAATAAGGTTATATTATAAAAGTATTTGGTTAAAATATATGTTAAGTACCTCTACCTCTTCCAACTAACATACCTTTACCTTGTAAAGTGTAAAGGTATGTTAGTTGGAAGAATAATTATGTACCTTTCTACAGAGTTGCAAGGCGGCCGTAACTGCTTAAAAAGTGTCGCGTGAGAGTGAGCGGGACAGCGGAGTTACATACGAAGCGCCGCTCCGGTCACTTGCATACACTAAATGTACGATAAACGTGGCCATCGGCGTAATAATTCTGCCCAAAAACAGGTCTGTGTTGAGGTCACCGGTGACCAACACGGCGCACAGTGGGCCCATACTGAAAATTAGTGGACTTAGGCAACAAAGTTCCTATATCGATGCGATTTTTTTTTATATGACGTGTTATATTATTCCTGACAACTTTTATTCTTATAAAATTTCTTCTAAAGTTGATAGTTTGTCTTGAAAAAAATTAATTAGATTTTTTTGTATGGAGCGAATCACGTTTAATTTTTTTTCTTCAATTGTACTAATATGTTGAGTGTGTGGCGTAAGTATATGATAGCTAGGGTCATTCTCTATCCATGAAAAAAAAATCTGCGCCGGCCATCTGCGGCAGCGCGAGTAATCATTCGGTAAAAAAAAAATGATTTGGAAGATTTTTTTTGTCATTTAAAATAAATTCAAAGCATATTTTTTGTCTCATTTGGCTGTTTTCACCTTCTTTTTAGTTAAATAAATAGTTTTAATAGCGCATACGTACATATAACTAGTAATTCTGGTAGAGATTTAGTTATTATTGCATGTTATCGGTAGCACCTGCATTGTGATTGATGACTCATTTGTTTGTGCACTCGGCTAAGCGCATAACTAATGAGTCATCGAAAAATGCTCGTCTCTGATTGGCTGAATAATTTTCACTGACTGTTATGTCCACTACTTGAGTAATTAACACTAACTATAAATATAAAGACATTCATTAAGTCCATCTAGTTTCGCTCTTGTCGCTTGTTTGTGAACACAGTGAAATACTTGTATTTTTATATTTACATTAGAACTATGGCTGGATTTTGTACCAACCTAGATCTTTTTGTGAAATTAAGAAGTGGCGGTGATCTGAAAAATCATATGTTTCAGTCTGAAAGTATCATTTCTGTCTTGACTACCGAAGTTTCTGAAGAAGACAAGAACCGAATCAAGGAGTTCTGTCGACTTTTTTGTGTAAATTTAAGTGTGTGAGTCAAGTGGATAGAGTCAAGTAGAAATCAAAAAACTTTTATGAATCGTGTAATTAATCGCAAGTGGTTGGAAAAAAACATCAACTGGCCTGTTTGTGACAGTGTTGATCTGAGAAGTGTGATGGGCTTTTCGGACGCAGCCTTATCTGAGCTTGTGGATATAGATTGCCATGTTCCTACTCTTGCAGTATGTACTGCGGAAGCGGGAACATCTACAGAAAAGGAGCACAGAAAACCGTTCGAAGAGTTAAGTAATAAGCAAAAGAAAAGACGTTCTACTTCCATAGTAGAAGAAAATTCCGAGGAAGAGTTGCAGCACTGGTACATAACAAAATTGAAAGACAACGGCAAAACGAATCTGGCAAAAGTGGTCGAATACCTTTCCAGTAATCCAGATGCGCTATCCGAAGTAGAAGAGAGACTATTCAAAAAGCAGAGCTTAACCCATATATGCCCATTGATTCGAAAACGAAACAAGAAGTAGTACTTTCATAAAAGCATCGTAAATCGTTTCTAAGAGCAGTAAAATGTGAAAAAACGCCATCTATCGCAAGGCTATGTAAGTAGTTTCTATTTGCAACTAACATTTTCGAGCAGCGTTAACATTTGATTCAAATAGTAAGCAGTGCAATTTGTGTTGTGTTTTACGTCGCGGAAGAATCATGCAGTCTGCCAGAAAAAGGTAAGTAACTGTTTTATTGAGAAAAGCTTTGGAATTATCAAAAGTTTGTAGTAAAATTGGGTAAATTATATACTCATTCGTGTATTTAGAATGGTTAAATATTAATTTATAAATACCTATACTGTCTTTATAACTTTCGTGTTTCGAAAACGATACGTCGGGCAAATATACGGGTGAGATTTGTACTAAATCAGTTTTTTTTTCTTTTAGGCGGAACACACAGTTAACTACAAATGAAATCGTTGATTTAATCCATGATTTAGCTTCGGATGATGAAGTGACAGCAGCTGACATATACATCGACCCTCCAGGTAATGGAATTGTGTCAGATTCTGACTCGGGGGACGACACAAATGTAAGTTTTGAAAATTTATCGCGTCCTCAACTTTTGGCACCTGCTGAGCTTAGACTAATTGGAACAAATATCAGTGATGGTAGCGAGTCTGAAGAAGAAGTTTTACGCCCAAACACGTCAAACCAGTCACAGTCTTTATCAACCCGTAAGCGGGGCCGGCCATCGCGATCTATAGATAACCCAGCGCTTCTACCTCCACCGCCGCCGCCATTGCCAACTCCACCGCCTAAGGCAGCCCGAAAATGGGTGAAGCGGGACTTACCCCAACATCAAGATGAGTGGATCGCACCATTCCCAAGATCAGTAATTACATTGTCTTATGCTTCAGAACCAGTCGATTTCTTTGAATTGTTTTTTAGCCACGAAGTTATCATGCACATTGTCCGACACTCTGTTATTTATGCAGTACAAAAAGGAAACCCAGGGTTTACCCTTTCTGATAGTGACATTTATTGTTTCATTGGCATTTTGATATTGACTGGATATTCTCCTCTACCAAGACGTCGGATGTATTGGGAAAGTAACGAAGATACACACAATATCTTGGTAGCGAAATCCATGCGGAGAAACCGATTCGAAGAAATTCTTCGACATTTCCATGTGGCCGATAACACCAACATTTGCCCTAATGACAAGATGGCTAAAGTCCGCCCTCTTTTTGATTTACTCAATGAGAAGTTCCTGCAATATGCGGTCATGGAAAAGGACATCAGCATAGACGAATCTATGATACCTTACTATGGTAGACACGGTTGTAAGCAGCATATCAAAGGTAAGCCCATTAGATTTGGCTTCAAGACGTGGATTGCGGCCTTGCGCTTAGGATATTGCTTATACGCCGACCCGTATCAAGGCCGCTATGAAACATATAGTACTGGGTTAGGGCAATATGTTGTCCAAAAACTGATGGCTAAGATTCAAAATGTCTACGAAGAAACAAGATTTTCAGTTTTCATCGACAACTTCTTCACTGGATTACCATTGATAACAGCAATGAAAGAAAAAAAATATTAGTGACGGGTACAGTTCGTGGTAATCGTACTGAAAAGTGTCCCTTGAAAGACGACAAGTTATGCAAGAAGGAACAGCGAGGTTACCATGATAATCGGCTCGATTGTAACGTCGCACGTTACATTGGGACTTATATATCCCAAAGGTGCAATTTGCCATGAATAGCTCCGTTAACGAGGCCACTGGATTTACTCCAGCTTTCCTAGTCTTCGGTCGCGAACTTGTAACCTGCGGTACTCATTACACGGACAACGACCTCGGCAACGAAATAGTGTTTTTGCCACGTGATGCATACGCCGAAAACTTAGGTTGCCTTTCTAGCGTTTTCGATACGGTGCAATCCAGACTATGGCAGGCTCATGTTAAGAACACCTCGCACTACAACTTGCGTCGAAAATTTGCCGAGTTTAACGTTGGCGACGTGGTCATGAAACGCGCTTATTTCTTGAGTGACAAGGGGAACAGGTTCTCGAAAAAGTTAGCTCCCAAGTTTATTAAAGCAAAAGTCATAGCCAAGAAATCACCATTGGTCTACGTTCTTCAGGACATGAAAGGCAAAGACTTGGGTTCCTGGCATATTAAGGACTTGAAATTAGTAGGAGTCAATAAATAATCTCAATTTTTTTTTAACTTAGTTATATTTAAGGCACTGAATAACACAGTGAATAAATTTTTCCGGCCTCCTTATTCAGCCCCGATGGAGAACCACGCTCACTTGATTCTGTCATGTGCCTTACCCGTGGTCTCTCCTCATATTATCGGAACCTCTGGATTGGTTGTTGCCAACTCGGTACGTTTTACTTACCGGGAGTTAATATTTAAGAGCGGTTGCAACTCTTTAAATAAGCCAATGCAGGAGCGGGTAGATACTCCTTAAATAAGCCTAAATCCATTTCAATAGTATAAACCCAGTAGGTTCTTTGCTTCCTTAAAGCCGAATGTACGTCTGTTTTGCGCGAGTAACAAGTCAACTACGGACATGGAACTCTCACATAGCTGCTAGGGCGCGGACTCACCTCTTGTTAAGGTAGTCTGCCAGTATGCAAAGATTACGAATATGAGATATGATGGATGAATGATGAAGAATACAAGGGGTCGTAATTCAGATGGAGGTATAATAGGAGCAAAGGATTTTTACTGAGGTAAAAACCCTCACCAAGCGGCGGGGTACTGTAACGTCGCACGTTACATTTTGCACAAAACAAAACATATAAACTAAATTAACAATAAAAACAGCAACATTCCAATGTTTACTTTCATCCACCTGTCAAGGAACCGCAGACGTCAAAATATAATAACCATAGAAAATTACAAGTAGTGCGGTAGCAAATAGTAATTACTAAAAGCACAAGATGCATCAACTATCGGGCGCGCGAGTGAGGATTTATCTATGGGCTCGCGTATGTCCCATCTCTATCCAACGCTGCCAACGCGATCTTTTCGTTTGACATCAGGAATTTTGGTTTTTCCCGAAGCGGTCACACGTCTCACCATATCTAAATTATATGTGATTTCACACGTGTCTTAACTCGCCATTATCCGGGCCTAAAACAATTGCCTACCTAATCAACATAATTCTCCGCCATCGAGCAATTAAATTCGGTGTCTTTTAAACCCCCATACTGGGGTCCAAGGTTCCGGCTAGAGCCCCCTCAAGTTCGCGTTAGTTACGCGGCTGGTTCCGTCGTGCGTGATAAAATCGGGCCGGCATCGGACTTCCCACCTGTTGGCCATACTTGCCACGTGGGCCGGGCCGACGTAAAGAAGAGCTGGCCATCACCCCTACGCATCCAGCGTGGCACCTCGCTGCGGTCATCGCCACGCCGGCTATCAGGGCAGTACAGCACATCCCACAGGGCTGCCTTAGGAGTTTGTGTCCGTAGACCTTCCCACACCCATTTTTTAATTCAATATATTTTATGTAGACTGGTTGCGTGGTCTTATTTATAATAACCTGCGCCACGCACCCCTTTTCCGTCACACGATGTAAAGAGCGGCATTTGTGCAGTACGCTGGAACGATAACAGCGTAGTGACTCTGTTATCCAGTGAATACGGCGTGGAGCCTATACGAACTGCAAGGAGATACTCAGCTGTGCAAAAACAGAGAGTAAATGTGCCACAACCCAACGTTGTATACCAATACAATCGTTTTATGGGAGGGGTGGATCGGTTGGATGCAAATATCGGTACCTATCGAATAGCAATGAGGGGCAAAAAGTGGTACATTCCCTTACTTTTCTGGTTGGTAGACGTAGCGGTCAACAATGCTACCCTGCTAGCTCGCAATTACTCCAACGACACAGACACGCTTGAGTTCCGACGTAGCATTGCCCGAACCTTACTTCAAAAGTATGGCAATGATAAGCAGCGTCCGGGACCAAGCAAACGGGTATCTACAAATGTACCTACCTCAGTGCGAAAGCATAACGCCGAGCACATGATCGGCAGGGCACCTCGGCTGCGATGTGCCTATTGCAAAAGCCTAACTGTCACATTTTGTCAAAAATGTGAAGTAAATTTACATTCTAAATGTTTCTCAGCATTTCAGTTCTAATTTTCTTTACTATAACTTCGTGTGAATATTAAAAAATAATAAATAAACTCATTATAATATCATTGTTTTAATTGCCTATAACGAAAGTAGGGTATTTGCCCGTTGTTTCGTTTTCGAACAACTCTAAAATACCTACTAAACATAAATATTTTTTACCAAAACTAAATAATACTGATATAAGGGCTTATCAACATAAACATATATGAAAATAACCATAATCACAACCCTAAAATAATTCTGGGCATAAGTACTGTCTCTGAAGATAAGTGTTTAGCTCTTTATACATCAGTTGCGCTCTCGAAATGGAAGTACTTAGCTCTTCGACAATTTCTGAAAGAAGAAAACTGTGCTGCCTTTCCATCTTATCCAAAGCTTGTAAATGCCAAGAAAAGATGTTACCCACCACAAGAGAGTATGGAGATTACCGAAAACGGAGCTCACATTAAATTGCAAGCGCTATTGGACCACACTGTGGAGAGGATATTACTTGATATAAATACTGTTGATAGGTCTCAAAATGAAGAACTCATGTTGACCTGGAAATGGGGTCTTGATGGTTCTTCGTCGCAGAGTAACTATAAACAGAAAACGTCAAACACAGCTACAGAGTTCGACGATTCATCAGTAGTCATGATAAGCATCGTCCCTCTTCGGCTAGTGTCTACTAGGCCATCATCTGGGAATGAAAATCTAGTTTGGGAGAACCCCACACCTTGCTCAACTCTGTACTGTCGACCAGTGAAGTTCACTTTCACTTCGGAGACAGCTGACTTTATAAAGTCTGAAGAGTCTGAGATGAAAAAACAATTTGATGAACGAATATCTACACAGTGTGGAAATATTATTGTATCACATGAATTGCATATGACCATGATTGATGGAAAAGTGGCCAATATTATTGCTGGAGTACCATCATATGCAACGTGTCCCATTTGCTTGGCAAAACCGAGTGAGATGAATAATTTAGACGCTTTGACTTCTAAACCACTTCGTGAAGAAATTTACAAACAAGGAATTTCTTCACTGCATATGAAGATTCGGTGTATGGAATGTCTTCTCCATATATCTTATAATCTGGATTTTCAACGATGGACTGCTCGCGGCGAACATAAGGCTTTGAAACAAGCTAAAAAAAATACCACACAGCAAGAGTTTCGTGAGCAAAAACGCGTTCGTTCAACAGGACGGCGCGCCGGCTCATTATTTCAGTGAAGTGCGGGCTTATCTCCAAAGTGAATACGGTGACAGGTGGATAGGTCGCGGCGGACCCGTAGCATGGCCGGCACGGTCTCCCGACCTTACACCGTTGGACTTTTATTTGTGGGGAGAAATAAAAAGACTAGTTTACGAACGCGAATCCGAAACTTTAGACGAACTAAAAAACAAAATCATTAGTGCATTCGAAACTGTAAAATCACAAAATTTAGTATTAATTAAACTTAAGGATAATTTGCGGCGCCGTGCTCAATTGTGTTTACAAAACGGAGGTGGACATTTTGAACAATTATTAAAATACACGTAAGTTTAACGATTTGATTTATTGTAAATACTTAATAATTATTGTAAATACTGTGATTCCAACTTTTTAAATACGCCAAAAATACAATAATTGATTTGTTGTTGTAACAAACATTATTCAGGTTATACCTCATACATACATTGTTTTACTATTTACTTTTATTGTACTTTTGACCGTCCTAAGCCGACAAAAGTATGAAGGGAAATTTGGTTTCACAAAATTTTTATTAATCGTGCGCGCGGGAAAGAGATGCGCAGGCGGCCGGGCGGGCGGAGGCGGCGGCGGCGCGGCGGTGGCGGCGCGATTCATTCATAGCGACAATGTACCTAAATCGTGCACTACACGAAAACGGTAGTACGCGAAATTCTTTGATACTTTAATTATTTTAACGCTTTTCGTAACACTGATCAATTATATTTTAATTTTACATTTGATATTTTATACATTTTCTTGACAACACGTATTATTGTATATTTAAATTTGTCGCATCTATTCAATTTCACCCTGTATCTCTATGTATTGTATATTACAGTATTGTTTTCCCATTTTAGGGTTTTGGAACTACAAACGACGGGAATACAGCGAGGCGCTTTTTCCAAGATTACAAAAGATCTTCCAGAATAACGGGAATTGACGAAAATCTGATTTTCAGATTTTCCGTTATTCTACAAGCCATATCATCAGGCAAAAACATTGACTGTGAAAAATTTAGAAGATACTGTAGAGAAACAGCTGATGTGTAGGGTCGTTGCGCCGGTTTGCCGGCCGGCTCTAGTATTCGGCCTTTGGCACTAGGTGATGCAGTAAATTTGATTGAATAAGGATCATAATAAATATTATCACACAAAATGAAGTTAGATACATTTGCAGAAAGTTGCATTAAATCAGGCAACATCACTTGTTCGGGTAAACACAACACGCGACTTTTAATAAATTGTTTAGTACGACGTCAGTGCCGGAGCTGTCAAGACGTGTGAGAACGAGCAAAAAATATAGTGGCACGTGTTCTACTCAAAAGTAAGTTTTGTGCTATTTTTACTATGAGTATTTAACAATGAGTATATATTCCACTGTATAAATCACATAATATTGTATTATCACATTAATTAGTGCAATATTTTGTAGAAACAGTTGTTAAATTAGGTGGCCGGAAAGTGACTTTATAAATTCTCCAAATGTTTGGTTGTCGGCCATGCGGCCGAAAACTAAAGCGTTCAGCATAAATATTTTTGTCTGTTTTATTTCATTGGTTATACGAAAGCAGACTTCTCTTCGTTTATAATGAACCGTGTGCTTGTGAATACACTAGTTTTCAGTTTTCGGCCATCAAAATGCTGCTATTTTAACGGTTATTGATGACATTGAAACACGCATTTCGGTAGTGGCCGAAAACTAGAGTAAGTCTAAAATTATTATTCAGTTTTCGGCCAACTTAAAATTGTATGAAAAATGGGGTGGCCGAAAACCGAACGGCGCGTCTGATTTTCAGCCATGTCATGAAATATAAAGTATTTTACAATGCAGTTTTAGTAAGGTCTTTCAATAAGATTTTTTTTTTGCTTCAGATGGCTCCTCCAAAAAGTAAGAGAAAAAGAAATGCACCGTATACTCAAGATACCATTAACCAGGCACTTAGAGATATTCGCGAAAAAAAGCTTTTCATTAGAGAAGTTTGTCGCAATTATGGAGTTCCTAGGGCAACATTACAAGATCGAATATCTGGAAGAAGTAGTGATTCGATCAAAACTCGAGGTCCTGATCCTATACTTACCCATGAAATCGAAAGGAAAATAGTGGAATGGCTAATTGCCATCGCTAAGTGTGGTTTTCCTGTAAAAAAATCAGAACTGCTAGACACTGTTCAGAAAATTATAAAAGACTTGGGCATGAAGACCCCTTTCAAAGACGACCGTCCTGGACAAACCTGGTTTTTGAAATTCTTGAAAAGGCATCCGGAAATTTCGCAGAGATCCGCTGAAGGAATAAACAAGGCGAGAGCGAGGGTAACGAAGGAATCAATCAAGCTCTGGTTTCGAGAACTTGAAGCGTTTCTGGTAGAATCAAATCATCGTGATATATTGGAATCTCCGGAACGCATATTCAATGGAGATGAGAGTGGGTTCGCCCTTTGCCCTAAAACAGGAAAGGTACTTGGTCCTCGAGGGTACCGCAATCTTTACCAAATCAAAAATGGCAGTGAAAAAGATAATTTAACTGTTTTGGTGACATTTAATGCTAACGGACAAGTATGTCCGCCACTAATAGTTTTTCCATATATTCGCCCGCCAAAACAAATAGCAGACAGCATGCCAGCACATTGGGTTCTCGGAAGGTCTGAGAGTGGTTGGATGCGATCTGATGTATTTTTTGAATACATCACGAATGACTTTAATAATTGGGTTGTGAGTAACAAAATTAAAAAACCCATTCTCTTACTGGTAGATGGACACAAATCCCATATGTCAATTGAGTTGAGCGCGATGTGCGAGCGATTGGAAATAATTCTTTATGCTCTGCCACCTAACACCACGCACATACTTCAACCTGCAGATGTCAGTGTATTTGGTCCTTTGAAATCAGAATGGAAAAAAATTGTGAGAAATTTTTTGACTAAGCCAGAAAACATAAACTCTTCTGTCACCAAGACAAATTTTTGCGTTCTTTTCAAAGATTGCCTGGAAAATACAAATATGCTGCAAAATATAATTAATGGCTTCAGAAAATGCGGACTTTATCCATTTGACCCTGATGCAGTGGATTACACGAAATGTGTCCAGAATACCCTAGAAAGATTTAACAACAATTCAAAGACACCCGAACAAAATTCTAAAGAAATAACCAACGCAGACCTAGTTTCCACAAGAAAGGTTTTGAAACATTTGAAATCGACTCTGGCCGAAAGAAATATAAAGGTGGCTGTTATATTGAAGGAGATGAAAAAACTGAAAAGAAAATCTTCTCAGATACAGTTTCCTGACGTTTTATACGAAACATGTTCTGAAGACCTGACGAACTCAACCGTCAATAATTATTACAACATCTCAAATAGTCGAAGAAGATAATAATATGACCAGCCAATTAGATGATATCAATATGACCGAAATGGTATCCTTTGAAACCATTCCACAAAGCCAGGCTGACGAAGACTTGCTTCTCCAATTAAGCAATATAAGACCGCTTAGTCCTTTCAAAACTCCAGAAAGTCTGTGCAACATAGGCCAAGATAAAAGTGTTACAGTAAGTCATTGTGTTCTAGTAACTCACTCAGATAAGGATTCATCTATCGAAGCATCAGAATCGTTGATTGATAACGATATTTCCACATTGCACTTGTCAGGAAGTTATTTGGATGTTGGTTCTTTAGTATCATTGGATGATGTTCTTCTATTACCAACTCAAATAAATCTGCCAACAACAAAAGCACTGCCAATGTCTGAAAGCTTAAAAGATTGCCACGATGCAATTATAACCACTCAATGTTGTACAATAACCACCAATTCTACAGTATTACTGCCACAAACACCTATGATATCAAACAAGACTTCTGAATCATTGGAAAATACAATAACTCGACGCAATGTGCTAGTTGATATTCCAATAAACCAGACTAGTACACCTAAAAAAACTAATAAAACAAAGGAAACAGATATTATAGAAAAACATTTATTTAAACCGCAACCTGCAAAAAAACCTGCCACTAACATTACACGTACACCTTTATCTGCGGCAATTTCATCGGCGGAGTATCGAAAATTTTATGAAGATAAAGAAAAAGTTAAAATAGAGAAGTTAGAATTGAAGAAACAACGACAAGAAATTTTAATAAAAAAAAGAATAGAAAAAGAACAGTTAAAGAATGCTAAAGTTACAAAACGAAAAATCGTGAAGTCCAAGAAACCCATGAAGGAAAACGAAAGAGTTAAAGTAGATTGCGCCCTGTGTGAAGATATTTTAATAAGTGATACAGAAGAAGATCCTGAAAGAAATATTGGATGTGATTTTTGCACTAGATGGTATCATTTAAGATGCACAGACTTCGTTGGACTAAAGTATGAACAAGTACAAGACAAGCCCTTCAAATGCCATGGTTGTATTCGTAATCAGAATAACAATTATAATTAAGCATATTTGATTGCAGACTATTTTGCCAAAAGCTGCCATATTTTATTTAAGATTTGGTTATTAGATTTTATTGATAGAAAAATGTTGATTATGATAAGGTATAGTTATTATTTTGTATGAAAACGAAGCACTTGTTGATATTATGTAACATACCAAATATTTTATTAATCAAAGATTATTATACGACTTTATGTTTTAATGATTAGAATAACTTTATGATACTCTTGATATTGATTGTAGGTATTTTTTTTCGACTGTTAGGTACTTAAATAATAATTATTATGAATAAATAAGAGAAGACTGATAAGTGATAATATACTTGCATTGTTGTCAATTAAGATGGTACCTGATTAATAATAATTTGATTAATGTTACTGTAAGTAAAAAATACAGCAATAAATACATTTAATTTTGATTTTATTTACTTTCTATTACCTTTAATATTCTATTTAATCCAGAGGCCGAAAACCAAATTCTTGTAGGCCGAAATCTAAAATTTGTGGCCGAAAACCGGCGTTTTGCCCATTTTCCACATTAAAAATTAATATAAAAAAGAGGTTTATTTGTAGAAGAAACCAATGAGTTATAAAAACGAAAACTACATTAAGTAGGCTATAAAATAACCGCAATAGCACTAGGCTAAAATAATGGCAATATTTGTTTCTAGTGCCTTAAAGTTGTCAACTCCACTAAAAGGCCGAAAACGGGCGCAACAACCCTACGTGCAACACTATTCGTGGTACTACATGCTAGTTAGTGTATATAAACTTCTAATGCACGGTGCAGACATCTATAACCACTTTGGTGTTTTGCCAATCGGTAAGTAAAAAATAAATATAGTTTGATGTATTATTTGACTCGATTGCGTTTTGAAATTAAAATGTATGTACTTATTCTTACTTATTATATACTTTATAGAAACGTCAGGGAGAGGCACACTCGGAAAACGGGGAGTATAGCAACAAACGAAGACATCCTCCATGGACTTCTAATAAGCTCTGATCCCCACATATCCTACATAAGGCCTAAAATAATGAAACAGGTTCATAATGAGTTGTTGCCTGAAGCAACTCAGTTGTTACAGACTACTGAGCCTCCCTGTGACAGTGAAATTATGGAGGAAGAAGAATGCCTCATAGCAGAGTCCGAAAATTTGCCGGACCCACTAGCACTTCTGGAACAAGAAATAATGTGATCCGGCTCTAAATTATTCCCACAAAAGCCCATCAGGGTTAGGAATATGACAAACAGCCCTTTTCAGGGCTACAATTACTTCACAGTTTCATATTGATCATACGTACGATAACTTATACTATAATAATATACATACAGTTGATTATGTAGATAATTGGGTAAATCAACTTTTAAGGCACTCCTTTCATGTCCTCATCAAGGAAGTGGCCATATTTTTTTTAATTTCTCTTGAAATTTTTAGTATGCCAACCTTATCACATAATAAGATTTTTAACTACCACAGCAATATAATCTTTTTTAAAATTTAAAGTAAGATTTACGAGATTTTTTGGTAACTCAGCAGAACAAAATCAGTCTTCATACCAAAAGTACTTGCATGCATAGGTGACGAAACAATTTATGAATTTTCTTTAAAAATATATATGAAAGCATTGAATATTTACGAGAAGTTTCGATTCAGAATTAAGTAAGCTTTACATTTAAGTATAAAATTGTAGTTATTTTACTTAAATAATATTTATTTAACATCCCTAAAGATCTGTCCCAAGTATTTATAAAAATCTCTGGTCTACTGCGTTATTGTAAAAAGTTGAAGACAATTTTCAAGAGATGGCGTCTAATTCAATGTCAGAAGATGCGACGATTATCTAATAATTCGTTGGAGTGGTCCGACAAGTCCGGCCTCACGCCACCCGCCCCTTTTTTTTTTTTTTTTTTTTTTTTTTGGTGGGTGTAAAATCATCGAATAACCCCTCCCGCTCTTGGGCAGAGCGAAAGGGAGTGTCAGACTTCTACTGACTAAAAACCACCCATGTTCCTTCTTCGCCCTCTATGTCGAGGCCGCGATAACCAGAGGACTACCCGCGGCCCCGACAGGCGTCGGCCCTTTCGGGCCCCTCCCATGTTGCTGACATCTCTTTGAGGCGCGCGTGGAACACGAACGCGCCGTCGACACGGCCTGTTTTCGTCGTGAGACGGACGGACGGCGAGTTAGCCCAACACTCACCGTCCACAGGCCCGCGTCTACGGTGGCCGGAGGTCATCGCGGGACCCCCGACGCCCGGAGCGCCTCCCGCGGCGGCTGGGACGAGAGGTTCTCTCCCTCTCGCGTTCCGCCACCTCCTTCGCCAGCATCACTGCTTCGCAGAAGGAGGCGACGGCGTCCCATTCCTCCTCGCCCCGGACCATGGCTTGCACCAGGGCCGGGCGCGAGAGGTCGCCGCCGCCGATCGCCGCTACGAGAACATGGCGGGGCTCCGCCCAAGCGGGGCACACCTCCACTGTGTGCTCCACCGTGTCCTCCGGCCGATCCTCGCAATGGTGGCATCCGGGCGTTTCCTCCCGCCTGATTCGGTGCAGGTACCTCCCGAAACAACCGTGTCCGGTGAGGACCTGCGTCAGACGGAAGGTGAGGGCGCCGTGGCGCCTCTCAAGCCACTCCTCAAAGAGGGGACTTACCGCCACTATCGTGGCGTGCCCTGCGCGGGGTTGCGACAGTCGCTGTCTCCATGCCGCCATGAGATCGCACCGGAGGTCTGTCCGCCGCGCAGCAATTTGCCGCGGCAGCGGAGTGACCCCCCGGCGCAGCGCCTCCGCGCGCCATTGATGCAGGCGCGCGAGGACTATCGCCTCCAGATCCCACGGCGGCAATCCGGCAAGGAGGTTCGCCGCTTCGCGGGAGATCGTGCGGTACCCCCGTACCGTCCTCACGGCCATGACCTTTTGGGGCACGTTCAGGTAGTGGGCGGCCCGCTTCCTCAGAGCAGGCGCCCACACCGGTGCCCCGTAAAGGGCCATGGACCGCACGATCCCCGCGTAGAGCCTCCGGCAGGAGGCGTTTGGCCCCCCCAGATTGGGCAAGAGCCACCTAAAGGCAGCCCCGGCCCGCTCCAGTCTGGGAGCCAAACGTCGGAAGTGCTCCACGAAGTTCCACCGGCTGTCGAGGACGAGTCCTAGGTACTTCAAAGTACACTCGACGCCGATGGGAACCCCTCCCACCATTAACTGGGATCCCGACGGCAGCGCATTCCCACGTCCATGGAAGCCCATGGCCTCCGACTTGTGAAGCGCCACCTCGAGACCCAGCTGCCGGATCCTCTCTACGACTATCGCAACCCCGCGTGTCAAACTGTCGGCCGCCGCCTCGTACGACCCACCCTGAGCTAGCACCAGCGTATCGTCCGCGTAGCAGACCACGCTGACGCCGCTAGGGAGGTCGGCGCGCAGCACCCAGTCGTAACCGATGTTCCACAAGGGCGGCCCCAGGACCGATCCCTGTGGAACACCGCACGACATCTCTCGCCGGTTCCACTGTCCGTCCTGACCAGGGTAGATGACAGCCCTGTCGGTCAAATAGTCCCCGACCACACGACGAAGGTAGGTCGGCACCCGGTGATACCGGAGTGCCTCCCTAATGCAGCTCCAGGGCATAGTGTTGAAGGCGTTGGCGATGTCGAGAGACACCGCCAAGACCACACCGCCCCGAGAGACCGCAGCCCCCGTCGTGAGGGCTCTCACGCGCATGATGGCGTCCACCGTCGAGCGCCTCTTGCGGAAACCAAACTGGTGTTCCGCAAGATCCGGACCCATTCCCTCCAGGTGCTCGGCGAGGCGGTTTGCAATTACTCTTTCAAAGAGCTTGCCCACCTCGTCGAGCAGCACAATGGGCCGGTATGCGGACGGCGAGTCCGCCGGGCGCCCCGGCTTCTGGATGAGGACCAGCTTCCCCGTCTTCCAACGAAGCGGGAACTGGCCTCTCTCCATGCATGCGCTAAAGAACCCCTCCAGTCGGGGCCCAAGAGCCTCTGAGGCCAGGACCCAGGCTTTGCCAGGCAAGCCATCGGGTCCCGGGGCGGTATTTTTGGCACTCAGCCTACGTACCGCCGCTCTCAGGTCTACCCTAGTCACCTCCGGAATGTCGTCATCGGTTCCTGAATAGTCCGCTTCCGGCATCGCGGATGGCGGAGCCATTGGCGGAGCCATTGGCGGGGGAGGATGCTCCCCTCGCGAAGGGAACAGAGCGCTCACCACGTCCTCCACGAGCTCAGGCCGGAGACTCTGCGTCAGCGGGGGGGCCCGGGTGCGGAGTTGATTCCGCACCGTCTTGTAAGGGCGCCCCCACGGATCTCTGTTCAGAGTCTCCAGCATCTCCTCGCGGGCCTCATTTTTGGCCCGCTTACAAGCCTCGCGGAGGGTGGCTTTCGCCGCCCTGTACCCCTCATACAGCTCCGCCTCAATGGCTTCCGCATTCGGAGGCCGAATGCGGCGCCTGCGATGCCTGGTGTACAGGTGCCGCGCCGCCATACACTGTTTACGCAGGTACGACAGCTCTTGCGACCACCAGTACACCTGACGCCGGGCGCTTCCTGGCCGGACTCGGGGCATTGCCATGTCACATATCTCGGACATGGCCTCCTGGAACCAACCCGCCTCGGTGTTTACGTCGGCGGGCCTGACCGGTGATTGCACCCAGGCCCGCACGATCGAGGCTTCCAGGAGGAGCTCCCTGTCCAGCTGCCTCAGCGCCCAACGCGGACCACTCGGGGTCTGTGGGACCGGCGCACTCGGGGACTGGGCAGAGACCTCAAACCGGATATACCGGTGGTCGGAATGGGTCTCCACCCTCTCCATGACGCGCCAGTCAACGACACGCCGCGACAGAGCGGAGCTGGCGAACGAGATGTCCACCACCGACTCGCCCCGCATCCGCACGCACGTGGGTACAGAACCCCGGTTCAGGATGTCCAGGCCTGTTTCCAGAGCCCAGCACTCGACCATCCCACCCCGCACATCCGTGTAACGGGAACCCCAAGCCAAGCTCTTGGCGTTGAAGTCCCCGAGCACTAATACGGGGAGGGAATAGCCTCCGATGACGACACTTAACTCCCTGAGGGAGTTTTGGAACTCGGCGAGAACGCCACCCGCCCCTCAGTCTGCGGAAAGCTCTCAGGGAGTGCGCGTGGGTTTATTGCCGTTCTACAGCGTTACGACGTAAATCGTGGTGAGTTTTTTAAATATTTTGCTATTATTACGTTCCAACGTCACCCATGTTGTCTGATTTGAAGGTCATGACCTATTTTTTTATAAGTTTCAATGGTGTAATTATTTATCGTCATTTTAAGCAAAATTTTCTCCTGCGTTATCAGTAACGCTAGATACTTTTCTCCTGAGTTACCGGTAACGCTAGAGACCTTTCTCTCGCGTTACTGGTAACACCAGAGAATTTAAGGCAGAAGGGCATAGCTAATTAGGGTTATTTTCAGTGTTTTTTATCTTTTTGAGAGATTAATAATGAATGTATGTATCTATCATTATTACTAAAAATATTATGGTTTGTCTGTGGTAACAGATCAATCAAACAAGTTACTTATCTATTTAGATAATAAAGAATAGTTTATTTTGTCTCAGATCTGGGCAACATAAACGAAAATGCCGCTAAGTGCAGCTGAGAAACAGAAACGCTATAGGGAAAGGCTAAAAAATAATAAAGAAAAGTACGAAGAAGCTAAGAAAAAGCACCGAGAACGATATCATAAGACTAAGAGATTAGTAAAAGATTTGACTCCTAAATAAAAATATAATGCAAATGTGATATGGAGATTACGAAAACGACAACTTAAGGAACGAAAACGGGCTGTAGAAAGTTTATTACACCAAACACCTCCAGACTCGCCTAGATCTGACTCTAGGTTAGAAAACTTTGTAGACGAAACTCCACCACCAACACCTCCCCATGCGATTCATCCACCAGAAATGCCACCACCAGCATCACCTGCTACTCCCCTATGCGCATCGCTATTAGCTAAGTCACCATCGCTTTCAGCAAAATTAGGTCGAAAAAAAGTGAAAAAGGACAGGTCGAGAGTGTATAGAGAAAACGCAAAACTGAGGCAAGACAATCACAATTTAAGACGAAAGTACGAGAAATTTAAGAAAAGATATAACAGACAAATCAAAACTAAAACCAACAAAGTTGAAAACAATGAAGACTTAAGATACACAATATTGAGCGGTGCTATTAAGAAGACATTCAAAAAGACAAAATCTAGGAAAGAAAGGGAGGTAATAAAGAAGATATTTGAAACTGTAGATGTCACAGACTCACGAATGAAAAAACAAATACTTAGAGAGAATTTAGGTGTTGACAAAATTCTAAAAAGAAAAGAGAGCACAGATAATAACACAGTGTTAAAGAAGAAAATTAGGGATTTTTACTTGAGAGATGACATATCACGTGCAACAGCCGGTAAAAAAGAAACACTCACAAAAGCAGGCATAAAAGCTCAAAAAAGATTTATGCTAGACACAATGAGAAATTTGTTTAAAACCTTTAAAAAAGAGAACCCTAATCTTCGTTGTTCCTATTTTTATTTTATCAAGAATAAACCTTTTTATGTTGTAAGTGCTTCTATCGACGCCAGAGATACATGCCTTTGCAAAACCCACACGAACTTTGCATATAAGACAAAAGCTTTAAAAAGAAACGGCATAACGGCCACTGATAACTTAAATCTTCTTATTGAATCAACAGTTTGCAGTACTAACTCCAAAGACTGCATGTATGGTAAATGCATCCAGAGTGTCAATAAAACAAATAGTTATTGTAGTACAAATATAAAAGGTTCAATATCATGGATAGAATGGGTAAGAAAGGAAGAAAAATACACAAAAGATGGAAAAAATCTTAAAACTATTAAAAACATAAAAGAAAATAAAAATGAAGAAGCAGGTACATTTATAAAAATATTTGAGAACGACCTTGCAGTCTTTAAAAAGCACGTGTTTAATATTAAGACCCAATTTAAAAATTTTCGTTGTGTGCTTGAATGTATTCGCCCGAATGAATGCGTTGTGGTCGCAGACTTTAGTGAAAATTATAGTTGTAAGTATAGCCAAGAAGTACAATCCCATCATTTTGGAGGATCACGCAAACAAGTTTCACTTCACACGGTTGTGGTCTATACTTTTGACAGTGATTCTGCAAGAGGTTATACGGTCAATTCTTTTTGCAGTATTTCTGCATCAAATAATCACCAACCTGCCGCCATTTGGTGTCACTTAGATCCAGTATTAAAATGGATAAGATCTAAATTTGATGCTGTCAATACCGTGCATTTCTTTTCGGACGGACCAAGTACACAGTATAGACAAAAGCAGAATTTTTACTTGATGTGTACGAAGTATTTTGATTACGGGTTCTCTTACATGACGTGGTCATTTTTTGAAGCTGGCCATGGAAAAGGCCTAGCTGATGGCGTTGGAGGATTTCTGAAAAGAACAGCAGATAAAATTGTAGCCAATGGTGATGATATTTCGGACGTTCTGCAATTTTATGATAAGATGAATAACGTCAGCAAAATAAAATTATATCTAATCGATGAAAAAAAAATCGAGGACCAACATAAAACCTTGCCAGTCAACATTCATAGGCTTGTAGGAACCTTAAAAGTTCATCAAGTATTTTCGAGCTGCTATGGTAAATTAAGATTTAGGGACTTAAGTTGTTTCTGTGAGCCTGGTGGTCCGGAAGGAAGAGGATTCTGTATGTGTCTCGATCCAAAGGCATACGATATCGGAGCGTCCTATGTTGCGGAAGTAATTGAACCGAGTGCTTCCATTCCTGACTTGACGAATGATGAGACTTTGTCGAACAATTCAATAACAAAAGAAATAATTGATTCCATGACAACGAACGCTTATTTGGAGCTCACAAATCGTAATCCGAAATCAAAAATACCGGACTTGGAAACTGCGTCAGATGATGATGATGATGAACCCTTGTGGAACCTAAAATTTGCAAAACAATTGCAGGATATGACGAACAGACACCGAAGAATATATGACGCAATATATGGTGGATCTTCATCGGACGAAGAATTACCATGTTGCAGTCATGACCAAAGTAATAAGATTGGATGTGGAGATTTTTTGTTAGTGAAGGTGTATGTAGGAGCATCTAAAAACAAATCATACACCTATGCGTGCCAAACATTGACTGATGTTGAAGAAGACGGAGAAGTAAAAGTAATGTTTTTACGAGTAGTGGACGAAAACGCTAAACGTTTCCGTTTGGATGAAAAAGATATTTCTTACGTGGATTATGTAAACATTATCCAGAAATTACCGACACCAGAAATTATCAAGAAAGGACATCGTTCGTATTACCAATTCCAAAAATCAGTAAAAGTGTTTGAAAAGAAATAAGACTAATTATTATTATGTTATACTTAATTCAATTAAGGTTCCTATTAGAATAATTCAAGTTACCTGTGATCTCGTTTAATTTTAAGTTTTGTTGATTTGATTTTTTTTTTATTGTGTGAACATTTCAAAAAACTGATTGGATAAGTTGACTTATATTGTTATTACTATGATTACACACATCATATTGCTGTTATTACTTTTTATATAGTCTAAAATTCTCAGGCGTTACCAATTTTTCTCTGGCGTTACCACTTTGTCCCTTAATTTGTGTAAGGATTTTTTACTATAGCCTGTACCAACATGTTATTACATTATTAAATACTGTTCATTAGCAAACTTCAGCGTTAGACTTCAACTTAGAAATATGTAATGATTGACTGATTACCTTAATACAGCGATTTACCTAAAAAGTAACGCAGTGGACTTTCAACTGTCTCTATTTGTTGTTACTGTTATTATAAATTAAGGTTGATTAATTAGAAGACTGCATTTTAAGTTGAAATAAATATTTACTATTTTAGTTTTTCAGTACATTTAGTTTTATTTCACATTTCCATACTTTCAAAAACGTAACTCAGGGGATAGTTTTAAAGACACGGGCACCAGCTTTTAAAAAAAAAACTCATGAATACAAACTTAGATGTCGTGGCCAACTACATAATCTCAAAATAAGACAAATTATTTAACACATAACACTTTATTTTTGTAAGTTTTCGTTATTTTTTTTTTTTTTTTTACTGTTGTAAAATATTGCCAAAGGAGTGCCTTAAAAGTTGATTCGCCCAATTATCAACGACTTGCCCGTACAAATTTAAATTATTTCACCTATCATTAACAAAATTAGTATAACCTGAAACATTACGATATATTTATTCAACAATAGATAACGTGCAGTTAAAAAATAACACAGCCAATCAGAGACGAGCATTTTTCGATGACTCATTAGTT
Organism: Diarsia rubi; assembly: GCA_932274075.1. Classification (NCBI taxonomy): domain Eukaryota; kingdom Metazoa; phylum Arthropoda; class Insecta; order Lepidoptera; family Noctuidae; genus Diarsia; species Diarsia rubi. Next base: position 11,859,263 of record OW026413.1, read on the forward strand.
ATGCGCGCACAAACAAATGAGTCATCAATCACAATGCAGAGCACCTGCATTGTGATTGATGACTCATTTGTACCGATAACATGCAATAATTACTAAATCTCTACCAGAATTACTAGTTTTAAGTACGTATGCGCTATTAAAACTATTTATTTAACTAAAAAGAAGAAGAAAACAGCCAAATGAGACAAAAAATATGCTTTGAATTTATTTTAAATGTCAAAAATATTCTTCCAAATAATTTTTTTTTACCGAATGATTACTCGCGCTGCCGCAGATGGCCGGCGCTGATTTTTTTTTCATGGATAGAGAATGACCCTAGCTATCATATACTCACGCCACACACTCAACATATTAGTACAATTGAAGAAAAAAAATTAAACGTGATTCGCTCCATACAAAAAAATCTAATTAATTTTTTTCAAGACAAACTATCAACTTTTGGAGAAATTTTATAAGAATAAAAGTTGTCAGGAATAATATAACACGTCATATAAAAAAAAATCGCATCGATATAGGAACTTTGTTGCCTAAGTCCACTAATTTTCAGTATGGGCCCACTGTGCGGCGCGTGGATACAAGACGGGGTCCGGTGACCGGTGACCGGGCTGGCAGTCAACGTGTTAAGAAAACAATATATACTCATAGACAAAAATTCGTGGGTTTTTGGGATATATACAATACTAATGGGCCGATTTTCGCCAATGTCATTTGGAGCCACAACAAAGGAAAAACAACACCGAAGTATGAACTCATAACCGACTCAAAGATTCCAATACCAGTTGATTTTTAAAACAATTGATAGACAGTAAGCAACCTATTGAACAATAAGATGAAGAAAACAAGAGATAGAAGACTAAGAGACCCTAGTTAAACCCTGCAAATTGTGAACAAAATTCGATTCAGACTAGTAATGTAGAGAAGAAATATTTTTCGAATAATTTCATGCAGACGAAAGGTTTACTGTGACAAGTGCTAAAGATTCAAATACACCATTAACTAGGTTACTAGACAATGCTCTGACCTCCAAAACCCAGTTTGTACTTGGTAATATCAGAGCCAGTCCTCTGACTACCCATGATTTTTAAAAATCTTTAAATTATAGCTGCAACCAACAGCTTATTGTGCTTCCTACACAGTGGTAACTGTGTAACTTATACTTAAAAATCAACCTGTGCAGCTGTTATTATTCAGCCAAAATAAGTGAGAATATATTGCATGAGAACATACTCAGCTAGTCCACCTATACCCTTGTTGGAAGGATTGCATTTTCACCACAGTTGGAGCTCTTCTCACATGTTGAGCCCAATGCCAATGTAGGGCAAAAACAACCTCTCACTGTAATAAATAGGTCTTTACAACAAGTGGCCAGCTACTGTTGTTAAATGTTTTGATCGATTACTTAAAATAAAACAAAAGTTTCAGTATCTCCTAAATTGTTTCTTAAACTTTTCATAATGATAATCATCAGTAGCTCTTTCACCTTTGGCTTTCTTAACAATTTTTTCCACACTATCGTCTATAACATTACTATCTGTTTTTGTCACTTCGGGTTTTTCCACTTTCCTTTTCTTCGCAACATCACTGTCCATATTAAAACGATTATGTTGCACAAAATTCACGGCCATGTTTGTTGGTACAAATTGGGACGGACAATCTTTTTTGTTTTGTCTCTCCCACAGTACTTTCATTTTAGCTTCTTCTGTAGCTTCAATGTTTTTAATCTTTGCATCAATGCCCAAATCAACCTCAGGTATACCACTAAGCATTTGATTTGACAACATTTCTTCAGAGCGATGTGCTGATGAAACTCGCAGATGTTCAGGCAGAGACAACAAAGCAGCTTCTTCAGGTGACAAATATTTTAATGTGTCATTATGCTCGGATTCCTGCAATTCTTCACTATGTCTTTCTGTAAAAAGAGAAAATTATAACATTCAAAAACCCAATAAAAAAAAGGTGTCAAAACACAAAAGAAAAGAGAGTGGCAGCTCCCTAATTAAAATTAGCTCATAAGTCATAACTCTACAGTAATTAACAAAGATTTGCTAAGAAGTGCACTGAAAAGTGATAACTGAGTGAGGAAGAGAGGCCTTTGCCTCTATAATGGACAGTTGACCTATAAAGAATGACTAAACATACCTTTCCGTTTCGCCAATTGTTCTTCAATATACTTCATCATCTCTTCGTCTTCATCGCGTTTGTTTGTCTCAGCTGAGAATTGAGTACCGATGCCAGTATCGTACGCGTCGTCCACTTGCTTTACTTTTCCACTTTTCAACGCCTGCATATTCACCATACCACCAGATTTCACTTTAAACGGGTCCTTACAAGTGATCTCCTCTTCTAACGTGGTCTTTTGACCGGTGGCCAAAGCAACCACACTAACGCCATTCGGCCTTTCACGAAATTTCTGTAACACTTTTGTCTCCTGTAATTTGGCTATAATGTATTGTTCATCTTCCGAATCATCATCTTCTTTGATTCGTTGACGAAGGTTCTTCTTCTTTTTTGGTTTAAACTTTACTTCTTCAACAACTGTATCTTGGACATTTGCATCCTCCATATTTGTTTTTAACTTATACCGTTCAACTCAATAAAATAAACGTCGAGAGATGGAAGGAACCAACACAATACAACGGAGGAAACTCTAACTATTTTAATGAATAATTCTTCGCTTCTAGAGAACAACACAGAAAAAGTAAACGGTTCAGTTGTATGTAAAATAAAACCATAAAACTCAGTGACAAAATCTGAAATCAATGGACGACCCATTGCTTTTTTTTGTTTTAATAAATTAGTTCCTGACGGAACAGGCTAGGGTCTGAGACCATGCTGCCTAATCATCAGTTAGTATTTTTCTTGAGTAGAGTAGATCCAGTTCAATTCTTTAGTCTTGTTTGTCATTTCAAAAATGCTTTAAAATTCATTAGTTTTAAATTTATCCATAGGTAATTCCAGTATAATTCATCAGTAACGACCCATTGCTTGCTAATGGCCTGGATGAAACCTACTATACTCTATGGTCTATGCCTGGATGTAATGATGTAATCAAATGTAATGTAATGTATGGTGGAATCAAAGACTACAATATATAGAGAAATATTCTACCTCTAGGTGGGTGGAATATGGATCCAATTCCATAGAATAAGGGTCAATCAAAGATATTAGTTTTATTGAGTTGAGCATGGCACAAGTTGAGCATTTTATTGAGCTTGCCAGTTCAAAAAACTTCACTCTTCTGGATTTTTACGAAGAGAAAAATAAAGAGTGAAGTAGTGATGCCAAAATCTATACAAAAAAAACCGTGTCCTTAGAAGCTTGCAATAACCCTAGAATATTAATGTAGATTAATATATTATTGCGATTATAATTATTTTTATCAAGTTGGGAATTCAACGAATCAACAAAGATAGCTATCTTTGTTGATTCGTTTGTTTGTGTGAGAATCAAATGTGCCAACGATCGTCAAGTTCGACCACTGAGTGTATTTGGACGTTGTTTCGAAAGCCAACGACTGTGCTGTAGCCAACGCTGTATATCCTTCGTTCAGGATGGATGAAATGGCGACAGGTCCCAGGTAGTGGTGTTCAAAGTTGTTTTGAAGGCAATCACTTGCTTAATGCTTTATAGTTTAAGCTAGCTTTTTTATATGCTTTATCATATCATGCTTTTTTAAACGCGTAGGCATATCATGATGCCACTTGCGCTTTTTGCGCTTGCTTTAAGTCAAGTGACTTAAAGCAAGCGCGGTGAGTGGCAGCATGCTATAAAAGAATATTACATCGCGTTTATGAATTACGATAAAACAGAACCGTTAAAAATACAATGAACTTTACTCCATACTTTCCAGGCTTAGAGCTGTCTATAATTGGGCATGCCTAATTTTTTTTTTCAAGCGCTGTCTTAAAACCATTTTGAGGGTTAGCTTAGGTGAATTCATGCCTGTTACCAGATTTGAAAAATACATACCTACTATTTCAAAAGTTATAGGTGTTTTAACGAATGACTTTCATTTGACCTTTCAGACCCTCCAACAAAGCATAATAGAACATTCCTTTGTCATTCTATCATTCTTGAAAAAAAAAACATTCGGTTGCGAGGCTGTCAATGTCAACATTTTGTAAGTTATGTTTAGCCAGCTTTGTTGAAGTTTGTTTTTGTGAAATATTGTGAATTGTTGTAATGGCTTCTTTAAATTATACTAAGGCGGATTCCCGTAACATACCTACGGTGCTATAATGCTATGATTGTTGAGTATATGATGTTGTCCTCTCAACACAATATAGCGGAAATACGAGGAGCAAAGGCTCTAATGTAAGTATTTTATATCATTGTTTTGATTTATATAAGATTGGTTTATCTCTTGTCATCAATTAACTTATTATACAGGGTGTTTGGAAGGGAGCTGTACATACGCCTAGGGTAGAAACTAGGGATAGTCTGCTACCTACCCCCGCCCATTATATTGACCTTGGCCTCAAGGTTTTTTTTTAATTTATTATTATTTTTTATTTGACTTTTTGACTAAAACTACCTGTAGCTCAAAATCTATCCATGGGACCGGTCGGCTAATGGTCTTGTTTTAATCGTTAGAGTCTTAGGGTCCTGCAAAAAATTATTTTACACCAGAAAATTGTGGAGAAGAAAAGTTATGGGGCCTGAAGTACCGTAGTAAGGTAAAGAAATAATATTAAATTAAAAAAAAACCTTGAGGCCAAGGTCAATATAATGGGCGGGGGTAGGTAGCAGACTATCCCTAGTTTCTACCCTAGGCGTATGTACAGCTCCCTTCCAAACACCCTGTATACTAGCGACCCGCCCCGGCTTCGCACAGGTGTTTTTCTCTACTATAATATGCATGTACTATACTTAAAAACCTTCCTCTTGAATCACTGTATCAATCTCAACTGTCAAGGATATGTCACTGGATTTACATTGACATTGTATTCTTTTTTAATTTGTCTGTGGCACAACACCGCACTACATACAGCCTCATAGTGATATTGAGAGCACCTCGAATTTAAAAAATCCTAAAAAAATGTACAACCCCTAAAAAAATAAAATAAGCAAATTAGTTCCTTGAAAATATTTTGTAAAAAAAAAATTAAAAAAAAAAAACAAAAAAATCAAGTCATGGCCAATTGAACAAATGTTATTATGAAATAAAATAAGTTAGTATTACGTATTTATTTACGTGAGCCGCCCGAGATCGCAAAATCGTCCGCGGTGTTTATAACGATTACGCACACAACCGACCAGAATCGCTAGCATGCGACGACTGCCCGGCGCCCGTCCCGCCCGGCCCCTGCTTAATGCTTATTCATTAAATTCAATAGCAACTTGTGAGAGCCACGATAGCATTTGCTTTATGATATGTGTATTAAGCACGGTGCTTTATTTTGCTATATGATATATTAACCACCACTAGTCCCAGGAAACCCTGGCGACCCGCGGATGCCCCTCCTCAAGTTAAATCGGAAAATATACAAGTCCGTGAATTGGCCTGTATGGATCAGAATGTTGGGCTGTGAAGAAGATGGATGAAAAAAGGTTGCATGTTGCGGAGATGAGAATGTTGAGGGTTGAGGAGGCTGGGTGGTGTGACCAGAATGGATAAAATAAGGAACGATTAGGTATATCAGAGGAAGTTTAAAAGTTGCGCCAATTACAGAAAAGTTAAAAAGGAATCTACTGTCGTGCTAAGGGCATGTGATGAGGAGGGATAAATTGCATGTGACTGAAAAAGTTATTAATATAAATGTGGATGGATCGAGAGGGAGAGGAAGACCAAAGAAAAGATTGAGTGTGTGAGGAGTGATATGAATGAAAAAGGATTGAATGATAACGTGACGACTGACAGGGTAGAATGGAATAAAAAAATGTGTTGCGTCGACCCCAAATGACATGGGTTAAGGGCAGAAAGATGATGAAGGCTTCCGCTGGGCAAGTGTAGTATTTGGCAGACATAGAACAAAAATAACTCCTAGACACATTCAATTCCAGGCTTAAGATGGAAGCTCACATCTGGCCCGCGAAATTCTAATTTTCTTACGTTTTTGGCAATTTGCAGGCCAGTGCTTGGTTGTATGTTTATGAAAATTTGATTTGCGACTGTAAGACGTATGAAGTTACCGAATTATAACCTCCTCCTCATAAATGCCCACTTGCAATTACTTCAGTTTATCCTTGAAAACGTTACATGAAAAATATTGAAGCACTGCCTTTAAAATCAGTTTTGTAAGCTAGCAACACTGTAACTCTTCTAACTAACATTTATTTATATAGAAATCGGGGTGGCACAGTAGCCCCCATCATAACTTCGTACTACACAATTTTCGATTTTAGGCGCTTTTTTACTTACGAAGCCAGCAGGGTCATGTTTGCCTATTACGGATAACTCTTCTTTTTCTTCGCGTCCGCACTAGAGACGCGGCTTTACAATATTTATGTTTTATGGTCGCTGCATCTGCGCGCCAGCCTGCATTTTTTTTTAAATATTTTATTAAATGGTCTCCATTTCATTCTCCGAAATTCTCGATGTGTGGACAAAAGCTGTTTTGTAATATATTCGAACTCTAATAGAGCAAAAGCCTACGACCGACGGCCAGACCTTGGTAATTTATAAAAGCTGAAAGTTGGCCTGTGCATGTCCCCTGTACAAGGTAAGAACCACCAGTGACTATAGCGTTTGGGTTGTTGTGGTTACTTTGGTTCACTATAACTTCAATTAATGAACCGTTTTAGTTACCAACTTCTTACTGCCGTACTCAGAGATATTTAATTATTACTTAAGCCGTCACTTAGTACATGTATATTTGGCATACTCTTTTATGACTAAACTGTCAAAACCTTTACTAAGTAAAAGTAACTGTAAAAACTTTTTTTTTTACACTTCCTAGATAATAATTGATTAAAGTAAGACTATACTAAATATATAAACTAAACTAACCTAAAAACAAACTAACTATAAAAAAAGCATCGTAAAACTCCTCCTCAACGCTGTCAGCAGGTAAAGTACCCAAGAGACTGGCAGCGTTGCCGCATTGTAAGTATGGCAACACTTAGCCTCTGGCCAAAGAAAAAGCCAGCCCTTGGGCGTTTAGAAATAACCTGAATGAAAAAGGCTGTGGGCACTAGGACCCTACGGCCCTAGAGTTTCAACCCCAAACGGCTCGAAAATATAGTTTTCACAAAGGTTACTATATTTACGCTGCTTGAGGTTCCCTGCAGCTGCAGCGGCAGCGCCAGCACGACACGAAGAGCTTGGAAGATGCGATGGCGCAAGAGTATCGACGCAAGTTGCGTCCCACACTAAAGGCCTACCCATCTTCCAAGGAAACAAGGACATGCCGTCGTCGCCGAGTCGGGGTGTCCCCAAGCTCCGAGCTCGCTTCGCTCGCTCTTGCATTCTAAGAGGAATAACACTGACTCTACTAGACTCCACATCTTTCTAGATTGTTCTAAAAATGAAAAAACAATACATAATTATAAACATTTTTCATTTATTGAATTTATTTTAAATAATTACATTGATTAATTCCTCAAAAGGATCTCTTTTTTCATACTTTCTCATACATTCTCGTCATCTGATTCACTACAGTGCAACGAGAAAGAACAATGAATGGGTTACTACAATAATAATACGACGTAATTTTATGATTCTACAAATTGAAAGAGACGGCTGGAGTGACGGCGCAATACAGATATTTGCACGATCTACGCGGCCAAAAGTCCCAATAACAACTGTCACTGATTGGAATTGGAACGCAACCATAACATAGTTGTACCTTTTTGCCGCTGTGTGTCGCTTCTTGTCTATGAAGAAATCTGCCTTGTAACTGTTCTCACATTATAGTTAATATAAATTACAAGTTTACAAGCTTTAATACTTGCTTTATTTAAAATATCCCTTCAGGTTATAGCCATCCTAAAGTGTAATAAGCGAGCCAATTATTAATAGCGCTGTCAAGACGCCATTTTGTTCAGCAATACTCGCGAACTTCATAACCAAAGCGTACGGTGTGCAGAAAAATTAAATAAAAAATTTACTCTGTTTAATTATTTAATGTTCAGTTTTTTGGTATTTATAATCAATTGTACCCCAAATTAGTTATACATGAGTGGGATATGAAAAAAAGCATGTTAATAAAATAATGAAATAAACAAAGTCAACAATGATAATAAAAAAATAACAATGAAGTCGTTATTTGTTTTTTTTTTTTATTTATTTCGTCGTCTGTTCGTCCATGAATACTGTTATAAACAATATTTTATAAAATTGAACATAATTATAATAATTAAATCTATGAATAAAACATAACATTTCCTATTCGCATTTCTTTTTTGCTGGCAGTACTTATCTGTCAGATAAGTACGCTATCGTGTGAAGTTGGCAGCGAGCGCGATCCTATTCATAGTTGGCTCGCATGTATTGTACTCTGTGTCACAGATCACAGAGTCACAGATTACAGAACATAGTGCTGGTAATTAATGCGGTTTCGCATAAATTTCATTAGCATGCGAATTCTTGAGTCTTAGCATGTTAACTGCTATTGCTATGCTATTTGCTAATATAACGATAATTGATATTAAATAATTTAATGAATTTTGTTTTTTTACGAATTAGGAGCGCGTTCGCCAAGAAGGAAAGGAGGACGTCGTCTCCTAGCGTGCGTTTAGTTTGCTCGCCGATAACGTTTTATTTCTGTTAGTACACTTGCAATGTGTTGTGAATAAGATAATGATTATATTATTTTAATAAAAAATATTTAACCATTTAAAACCTTTTGATGTTTAAGATTTTGTGAACCTTCCTTCATACTTTATCCAGGCTGACTGGCAGTAAACAGTTAAGTTCACGCTAGGAGACGACGTCCTCCTTCCTTCTTGGCGAACGCGCTCTTAATTCTCTTCTCTAAGATAGGTACCTACTAATATTTACAGATAGGTACCTAATGAGTTCACACTATTATCAATTTAAGTAGGTACAATAATAAGCGTAACGAAAGAGTGTTTAACAATTTAAAAAACTAAACTTTCACTATCATTTGCCAAAACGTGTACTGAACTTTGACACAATAAATAACAATACCTACGACGCGAGCCACGCACGTGTCACACAAATTATTATTAAATAATCACACGCATTTATTCAATATACGACCTTAAATACGAGCAAATCAAAGCTAATAAGGTAATAATTTGCTTAATCCCATTCTTCGCATCACCCTGCTAATAATTTTAACGAATTAAACTATCACACGCATTCATACAATATACGACCTTAAGTACGAGCAAATCAAAGATAATAAGATAGTAATTGCTTAATTAACCTTATACTTAGCATCAAATGCACCTGCTAAAAGTCATGATCACGTGAAACAGATAGATTTAGTATTCCCGTGGGTGCGACGGAGAGCGCACGCCGCCGCTGTCTCGCTGAGTACCGCGGCATTATCGTTCGTGCATCAATAGTTTGAACGAAATACGAAGCGATTAATTCACTTCGCACTTCACAGAATTTCGCAACTACATTTCATTTGCTAAATGCGAAATGAGCATTCGCATACTAAAAATGAATGCTAATGCTAATTAATCCATCACTAACAGAACATTTAGGTACTCACCTACGGGAGCACAGAGTATCTGTGTAGCTATCTGACAATTTATTCTGACATACAATAGCAACTCCGTACTCTTGTACTCTTGTCTCTTTGGCTATCTATCTATATCTGTTATCTGTGGCCGGTGTTAAAGTTGATTTGATTGTACAGCACAGACCAATTAGCTTCAGACAGGGCACTCTCATAGAGAAAAATCGACTCGCATAAGGTTCACATATCATGTTTGACAGCTTTTTTTTTTTTAATTCCGGCGCGAAACTTTATGCAATGGCGTGGTACGGATTCAGCCTACACGGTTTTCTTGCTAGGAATTGGTAATTTTTTTAGTTTCATTTTATGAACATATTGCAATAATTGCAATGCTATTGAAAATATTGCAATATGTTCTAAGATTATGTTAGAAAGGGAATGTTAGGGAAAAAAAACTTCTTTTAGACTTTCATTTCTTTTTAGTTTTAATTTTGTTTTAAATTTATTTAAAGCTTTTAATTGCATCTGAGGTAACGAAGGTTTATTTGCCAGTCTGAAGACATCTGTACCTTTTAATATTTTATTAATAACATTGCACCAATTAAATACTGCCAATCTTAAGGTTAATGCGAGAAAGCATTCAGAAACAGCATCCCTATGCAATTCACAATTTAAGAAGTCAAAGAAATACTTAGATTTAATATGATTTTTAATACTTTTTATAATAGGACTCCGTTCAGGTTGATTTTCTAAGTATTTGTTTGCTTCTTCTATTATGATTCCAAAAAATCTCACAGCATGTTCTGAAGGGTAGGTCAATTTCTTTTCTTTTATGCTCTTGAACTCTCGAAAGGAAATCCTGTAAAAATCTTCTTATGACCCACCCAGTTGTAAATGCACGTGAGTGGACATGTATCCTTTCTTGCCTTGCTGAGCTTTGAATGCTTTCACTTTCAACCCAGTTCGATAGCTCAGAGGACTCAGGTGAACTAACTAAATCAGAATCCGCAAGTGAAAAACTTGCTGATTCTGAGTTACTTTGTTCTTTATTAAAAAGTGATTTTAATTTTAATAACTGTTTACCTGAATCCTCTTCACAATTGTAGCTATCTGAGTGAAACTTTATAAACCTCGTGATCAACAGTGATTTAAAGGTACTTTTGAAAGCATGGCAATCAGGATTTGTATTCCTAAAATTATACGCCCGCATTTGTCCAAAAAAGTTTTCTATGGGATCAGAATTTAAATATCGCGGGCGCATAATTTTAATATTTTTTTCTTTTAAGTATTGCCACACTCTCTGGTAACTTTTCAAGGTTGTTATCCAATTTTTTAACGATGGCACAGATGTTTCCTTACCGTGTTTGTCGACGTATTTAATTAGTTTTAGTTTTTCTATCGCTTCCCTCCAAAATTCGTGGTGCGGCGACTTTTCTGTTACCGGCTGCCTTAAAGGTTTCCCTTTGGAAGTCTTAGTAAAGCCTGTTCCATTGACCGAATCAAACAGGTCGTCAAAGAATGACACAACTTTTGCCGTGTTCTTTAGAGTAGAACTTACTTGTGTTCCATCTGCATAATGAGCTACAACAAATAAAATAATTAAATAATACTTAGTCAATACTAAGGTCATAAAAAATCATCAATCGTCAGCATAGCAACTTACAAAACTGAGCAGTATATGACAATGTAGCAGCTACTGTCTTGCTGAACACTGTAGTGCAATTTTTCACCTGAAATAAAATAATATAAATTACAATTTTACAAGTAACAGAGCTCATTCATTTACGAGTATACTTAGTAAAATACTGTTTGAAAATTTGAATATCATAACAAAAGTGATTTAATTAAAGAATTACCTTCATTTTTTTTATTTTCTCTGGAATAACGTGTTCATCAGTCAACTTATGGAGGAGTCTCGACTGTGCATGATTGCAGTCGGTTTTGTAGACATCCACTATATCATTCCATTTTGATATTTCTCCATTAATGGATATATTTTTAGTTATAAAATTATTTCTTAGCCCTTTAATGAGGTGTGGTGGATCGTGAATTACACTGAGCTTCTGTCCATTAATTACAATAATATCATCTGAAAATTAAAATTATATTGTTACAATAAATACCAAAACATTTGTAGGGTGGGGCCCGTCAAAAAAGGATGGCCAGAAGAAGACAAGACCTACTCACCAATATTTTCACCGGCAATTATTTGCAGTCGCCTTGTGTCTTCTTGGAGACTCTTCAAGGCAGCTCGAAAGGCTGAACCTTGGTCGCACACCAAAGCCAAAGGTTTCAGTCCTGTGTCTCCAACAGCAGTAACCATGTCCTTTAAAATTTGTTTTAATTCAACCCCAGAAGTTGCTCCTTTACAAAAATAAAAGACTAGAGGTTGCTGCCACTTGTGAACCACTCCCCGTAACATAAACACAAGGGCATGGTCAGCAAAATCATTGGTTTTTTTATTAAGTTCCACAAATCCATTAATAATGTCTTTATGTTTGTCATAAGACAAGGCCGCTTCTAAAGCCACTTCATCAAAAAGTATGGAGCAATATTTTTTTTTATCATCTCAAGTATTGACCTGAAAGCAATATAATAAAACATTATTTACATTCATTTATAAAAAAATTTGCCAATAAAATAGAAAATTTAGACTAAAGGCAAGTTATTTTAGTGAAGTAAAAAAAATATATTACCTCTTTTTTCACAGCTTCAAATATTTGAGGATTGATTCCTGATTCTATATTTAATTTAGAAATCATTTTGTTGAGTGTGTATTTGGATGGCAAAATAAATATCCTGTGAAGAAATCTATAGCACTTAGGGCTCTGTTTCATTATTGCCATTGCTATCAATTTTTCTTCATCCGAGAATCGCCGACCCCTGGCTTTTTTAGTGCACTGTTTAATCTGCATCCATAAAAAAAGCTTTTGCTATTGGATTTAGTTTGTCAGTGAGCTTTTCAAAAGATTTTTCTTTTGAAAATTTCAACGCCTTTTTGGCTCGTAAACTGAAATTAAGCTGCCTTCTTGACTTAGCGTATTCCTTATAAAGCCTAGAACAGTGCGGCGACAGCTTATTTTTCGTATGTACGATACGCCGCCTTCTCTTTGTAAATGGAGTACAATGCACAGCTTCTGAAAAATAAATAATTTAATTGAACAAGATACAATAAAATAATCTAAAAATAAATCTTTCAAAAACCCATTACACATCTATCAAGTACAATAATGCAACTGTGTCTGAGGTTACAGTTCTTTTATCTCACGAAAGCAGGCGAGCCATACTTGTATGTGTAAATGTTACATGCACATTGTCTTTGTGTGCGTTTAGCTCGGGAGCGCGCTATCTGCAGGTAGCGCGCTCCCGAGCAAAACGCACACAAGAGCGCGTGTCTATACGCATTACATATTTCTAGGTCGAAGGGTTTGGGCTGGGCGTTGATGAGTTAGTCAATCAGTCAGTCAGTCAGGACTTCTCTTTTTATTTATATAGATTGAAAATGTTAATTTTTGTAAGTTTACAGATTTTTTTAATAACTCAACTTAATTGATAAAATATAAATGATTGGTTGTAGCAAATATAGTTATGAATGGGTACTTACTTCCCATAACTAATATTTAAACAATTTGTATTATTACCTGCTATTGGTTCCATGATGACTTCATGTCCACATCCAGATGTAGAAGGCAAAGTCTGTAATGGAGGTGCATCCACTTCCATTTCTGAAATGTAAATTTGTACTCATATTAATTCATGCTAATTAACAATAGGTAAAACTTTAGTCAAAAACTATCAAAATATTTTTTTGTAACTTTATCATAATTTTAGAATTGAATGGAAACTTACCATTAACAACAATGTTGTCAGTTTTTGATCCACATGTCTCCTTTTTTTTAAATAGTCATGATCAGTTTTGACACTCTCTGAAAAACATTTCACTTATTATTAAATTTATTAATTACTATTATAATTTAATAAACAAATAAACACTAATTATAATCACAATACAATAGTTTGCGCAAAATACATAAAAAACTCATACTGTGAAGCTCATAATGTAATGCAACATCCTTTAACACTCTTTCCGTGATAGTGGATGCATAGAGACGTAGCAACAATCTTTTAATACTTCATCATCCACCTGGCCTTTTTCCCAACTATGTTGGGGTCGGCTTCCAGTCTAACCGGATGCAGCTGAATACCAGTATTTTACATGGAGCGACTGCCTATCTGACCTTCACAACCCAGTAACTGGGTAATACAATACCCCTTGGTAAGACTGGTTGTCAGACTTTGGGGCTTCTGATGACCCGTAACAACTGTCAAAGATCCACCAATGAGAGCCGGGACCTACGGCTTACCATGCTATCTGAGGCACGGAGGGGTCATGGTATGTAAAAATGGTCACCCATCCACGGACCAACCGCGGCAAGCGTAGCTTAACCTGATCGATCTATCCGTGTGGCTGTTACTACTTAGCCACAAGCCCCATTTAATGTTTAAATACTTAACTCATTAAATATAACTGCTTCAACTGAGGGCAGGCCTCTTGTTGAGAATGAAATGTCTACATTAATAAACTGTACATGGTTGCATGTAGCGCAAAGAGTAAAACATGTGCAAATCATAAATTAAAATAAATATAAAAGACAGTATATTAAAATAAGTACGTACCAGAGTTGTCGGGTTCGGGTATTAATGCATCGCGTTGAGGAATACCACTGGATATCTCGCGAGCAGTAAACAACGTTGGATAGGCGTCGGGGCAAAGACGAACTCTATCGCGCGTTGTTGAAAGAAACCTCTTCTCGAAATGATTTCGACACACGAACTGTTTGCGAAGTTTTTGGAAGCTCAAGCTTCGCAATCTTTCGCAGTTAATGCACTGTAACCATTTTTTGAGTCCTATCTCACTTTTTGGAAACATATGAAAACTGACGTCCTTTCGTCTACTAGCACAGGTCACAACACAGCACTTGTTGTACATGTTGCACGATAATATTACAGCTTCAGAAATTGAGAGAATAAGTTACGGAAATAAATCAACGCAGAACTAAACTCGATCAACTTTGAAACTTGAAACTGTAATAAACTTCAAAAGTTTTGACAGACCAACAAACATGGCGTCTTAGATAGAAGTACGGAAGGCGGGAGGGGAGGGAACTGTCGAATGAGATATGTGAACCATAGACGATACCATAGACATAACGTTAGGATAATTTACTTGAAGATTACCTGACCTGTTGTACAGCGCGCGCGACTGATGGATACATTATTGATAAGAATGTGATAAGAAGGCTAAAGACAAACAACAAATACATTCGAACCTAACGAGTGGCATAGTTCGGAATCATTAGTGCGATAGCTGTACAAAAGTTGAAACATTTACATGAATCCGTCCTCTATAGATTTAAAAATGACAAGAGTGCTGTTTTTACAATCGCCGCCGCCAAAGTTTGAAGATATACAGAAAACTATTTTTGCTGAAGGCGCTGTGGAGTTTTTATTTCGGATACACAAAACTTTTGAAAAACAGATCGAACAACTGTTTAAAGATAGGTTGCGGCGCACGGTGTCAACACAAGTACTTTCGACTTTGGACTTCAAAAATTCACCAGAAAGGAAAGATAAGTCCTGGACTATAGCTCCATTACCTCCAAGATTAATGTAAGTATCAATAGCTCTATTATTATCATCTGAATTCTGAATGAGTTTGTTCTGGCAAAACTCTAAAGTTTATATTAAACCGTAATTAATCTTTAGATTTTTTTTATTTTAAAATAGGTTTACTATCATTAATAAGTGATTGACTCCTAATTTACTAGTCTGCCACTAATTGCTCAATTCCTAGGCATATTTGACTAGAAAATCTTAAAACAAAATGTGATGCTAAGTTTTTTTTAACTTAATTAATAATTTTCACTTATTATTTCTTAATCTGCAGTCTTACTGTAAGTAAACAAAATTTTGCCTCATCAACACAATCATTTTGAGTATCCTTGTCATACATTTTTGGTATGCTCAAATGTGAATCCACAAACTTGTTTACAAATAAAAGCCTGATGTTGTATATATATTTGTATTGTTGTGGTTCCGCTTTCTGGTTTATCAGTATTGTGAAGATCAATATTCACATAAAAGGTTAAACATTAATAAAAAAATGATTTTAGCAACCGTCACCTAGACCTGGGAGATGTGTCAGCATCAAACACGGCTCACTTTGTATCCTCTCTCAATGAGGATGTGCAAGGCATCCAAGTAGACTTTGATGATGGTCACTGCCCCACTTGGAAGAACCAATTGCAAGCATACCAAAACATAAGATTGGCAGTAAATGGGAAACTTCTTGGAGCTCCTGTCACTGTCACTACGAGCCCTGTACTCATGTTGAGGCCCAGAGCTTGGAATATGATTGAACATAATATTTTGGTGAGGAATGTTTTTTTACCGTTACCATTATTTTTATTACTTTGCTTACTTGCATCAATCTGGCCACTAATAAAGCTTTGGAGTTTTTACCCCTATTTTGGTGACATTTTGACTAATCATTTATTTATTAATTGTCTATTACTTTCTGCCGCACTCAGAGAGCTTTAATAATTACTTAGGCCATCACTTATTAAAGGTTTTGACAGTTTTGTCATACAAAAGTATGTCAAATCTTTACTAAGTGATGGCTTAAGTAATCATTAAATATCTCTGAGTACCGTAGTTAGTTTTGTAACTCAAATATATTTCTAAATTTAAAAAAAAACTTTTAGATTGACGGCAAAGAAGCTGTTGGACCCTTAGTAGACTTTGCAATTTTGATGTACCACAATGCAAAAACACTTTATGAGGCCAACAGTGGCCCTTACTTCTATCTGTCGAAGTTAGAGGGTGCCTCAGAAGCTCGGCTGTGGAACAAAATATTTATCTGGGCACAAAATGAACTTGGTCTACCACAAGGCACGATAAAAGCATGTGTTTTAATAGAGAATATTGTCTCTAGTTTTGAACTTGAAGAAATTTTATATGCACTTAAAGACCACTCTTTGGGCCTCAATTGTGGTATATGGGATTATTGCGCCTCAATCATATCCAAGTTTGGTGAATATTATTTTTATTTTATGTTTATTTTTTTTTCCTTTATTTCTATTATGCATGTTTACCAAAGGTTAACACAGTGCAATGCAACTGGGGCCTGTGCAACATTGTACTTATTATTATTAATCACCACTTCTTTTTTGCAGACTAGGGGACTTATTATTTTAATATTCGTCGTTTTTTATTTCCCAGGTGATCGTGAGGAGTTCCTGCTGCCAGATAGGAATAAGTATGTGAACATGGACCGTCACTTCCTGAACAGTTACCTGAAACTTGTTGTGAGTACATGCCACGCTAGGGGTGCCCCAGCTACTGGCGGCATGGCAGCTGCTATGCTGAAACCAGGATCTGATATAACTGAAAAGGAGTAAGTAGGCATAGCTAGTATGTAACAATCAACACGCAACAAGAATAGATGAAGAGTATTGAAGAGTCATCATTTGCTTTATCTTTTATTTGCTTAATTTTTCTGGCCAAACCCGATTTGACCTAGGCTAAACTGGTTTTTCCTATCGGTAATAGGATGAAGTAGTTAAGCCTAGCCTAGGCTTTACTGGTATGTTGTCCTATCGCGTGTGTGGTGAACTGGTTAGGCTTAGGAGTTTATCATAAAATCGGGTTTGGCCGGTAACATATATGATTACAACTTATGTTTAAGAGAAGTCTGTCCAGAATGTACTGGAAATTCCCACTTCAAGAGTTAAATTAAGTAGTACTTTAATTCTACAGATCTGATGGATGTCAGTAATGTTTGAGTCTGTTTTAATGTTTCTATTTGGGTCAATGTTACTTACATGAAATATCAGTTCTAAAAGTCAGGTTTTTTGTCTTTATGCATATTTACGCATATTATTATAATATGAAAAGTAGTTATCACTATCACAATAGCGGTCTTCGCCCCGAAAAGCCTTTTTTTTTTAATTTTACCATGCATACCCATCGTGTCTGCAGTGTTACCCTGGCTAATGTATTATCATCTTATTCATAGGGTAGTTCACAAAAAAAAATCTAATTGGTTTGTCAGATAGATTTCCAAAAAACATACAATTAAAAATACTTTTGTTGGGGCAAATGTGTCCAACATTTGCCCCAACAAAAATATTTTTAATTACTTTTTGGAGCTATCTCAACTCATGTATAGTGTAACTTTTGAAACACAACAAACATATTTTTTTCCTTTTTCACGTTAACAAACAATGAAGACGGTACAGTGCTTTGAAAACTTGTCATAAGTATTGTAAGAAATTTTTCAAAATTTTTCACGCGTTTTATCGTCTAGTTTTATTGATTTGATTGAAAAATACGTATCCAATATTTTTCGATAACCTAACAGACCGACTAATTAGAAACATATTTTTTGTAGTTAGGAAACATCCCTATTGTTTTATTACGTTCTTGAATGTCTTTAGAGGTACCTACATAATACACTAACAATTTCAGATCCAAAGCGATAATAACGAAGATACTCGCTGCAAAACAGAAAGAGATAGAACATGGGGTTGATGGCTTCATGGTATACGACGCAAGAGTAGTGCCGCATGTCAATGAGGTTTGTTTGAATTTTCTATATAAAATGCGTTCCTGCATTGAATGCAGATAAAGAGCCATTCTTTTTTGCACTCCCCTTTTATTCTAACTGACCACGGATGAACTGATCTACTTCATTGTTTTCTTTTCTTATGGTTACCTTAAAAGGGAAACCAAAATTAAAACCATAAAACTCTGGTTTACAGTCCCTTGAAGCTGTCAAACATCTAAGTTCCCTCAAAAAAAAGATAGGGCTGTTTATGCCGCAGCCGTCGGCGCGCGAGTCCAACTCGCACTTGGCCGGTTTTTTTTTAATGGGCATTCTAATTATTCAATCGGGGCACCCACAGCCTTGAGAGTAAGGCCTTCGGTCAGAGAAAATATCTTACAAATTAAACTACTGCTTATGGGCTGCAAGCACTGGGCGAATGCAACGTTGATCAGGCAGGATTAAATCAGCCCTCTTCAGCCAATTCCTTCTTCTAAACTACAAATGCGTACAAAAAACTAAACGTTTTTTGTAATCAACCGTAACAATTGGAAACTTTACGGAAACGCCTTGTCAGTAAATTGAGTTTTTACTAACTGTAACAGTCATGGAAAATTTCATCGCTTTACAGAGATCGGCTTTTTTCTCAAGCTCCATCGTATTAAAAGTACGTAATGTCATTGTTATAAGGTTCAATTTGCGAAGTAACAACCACTTACACCATGAGACATCGAAAGGTTTTTGGAAACATGAGACCGAAGATTCTAGTACAATCGTGATAATTACACACTTACGTAATTACTAGATTTTTCATTTGTCTTGTGGTCTAATTAGATAGGCTACATTACACATTACTCGCCTATTCAAATATACTTTCGATCCAATCGAGCCTTGCAAGGAACCTCTAATGCTTCAGAGATAAAGTTGAAATTCTATTAAAGAAATTTGACAGATTGTAGTAGCTAAATGTGCTGACGTCTGTTACTGATGCATTTTTAAAAAACCTTAATTCCCGTTTTGTTTGTTCCGTTATTGTATAATTAAGAAATTAAGAATACTCGTCAAGGTATCAATTTTCTACATCATTACAGCTTTGGAAGAAAAGCGGCGCAACACCTAATCAGATCTGCAAGAAGTTCGAAGTGAATATAACGCCTCAGGACCTATTGTCTATACCCCGGGATGGAGTGACACTGCAAGGGCTGAAGCATAACGTGGCTATTTCCATACTCTTCATATATTACTGGCTGGCGGGGATTGGGCACTTCTTTTATAGCGGCAATGTTGAAGACTCTGCCACCGCTGAAATATCGAGGTTCCAAATCTGGCAGTGGATTAGATTTTCTGTAAGTTTTTATTCGGACCAGCTGACTCACGTAACTTCGTCTGCGTCACAATATATAGCTTATAACCTTCCTTGATAAATCGACTATCCAACAGAAATATTTTTTCAATTCGCGCGTTCAGCCAAACAAATAAACTCTTCAGCATTAAAATGTTATTCGTCCGCGTGTATTTTGAAAATATAATACAGCCTAAGTTACTCCGTAAAGGTGTAGCTTTCTAATGCTGAAGAGTTTTTTTTGCAACGGAAGCTCTCAAAAAGGAATATATATTCCCGTTTTTGCAACATTTTTCATTTATGCTCCGCTCCTATTGGCCGTAGCGTGATGTTATATTGCCTATAACTCTTCTCGGTAAATGATTATCCAACACAAAAATAAATTTTCGATTCCAACCGGTAGTTCCTGAGTTTATCGCCTTCAAACAAACAAACTCTTCAGCTTTATAATATTAGTATAGATTATAAGAAGTAGATGTAAGTTTAAACTGACATGGTCATTATCATTAACACACAAAACGGAATATTCACCATGTCTACTATTTGTGTTGAGGTCCCGAATAGTCCCGATATTTCGACGCTGTTGCAAACACTGATAGAAAATAGGAAAAATAGGATTCAAAAATAACAGCTCACAACTTGGGACCCATTAATATTAATGATAATAAACAAAATATGCAAAATAACACCTTAGATAAAAAAAACAACAACAAAGAGTAATTGTACTTTCAATAGCAACCATGATAGAAAGTGTATTTCGACACGTATTATGGACTTATAGCCTCTAGTGTAGCCTCAACATTTTTGTAGATTACCTTACATCAAGAAAAAATATTAAAAAACCTACCTTCAAGTTTTGTTCTCTTTTAGTATAGTTAGTTTTACTTTATTTTACTGACATACTGCCGCACTCGGAGAGCTTTAATGAAATACTTAGCCCATCACTTAGTAAAGGTTTTGACAGTTTTGTCATACAAAAGTATGTCAAATCTTTACTAAGCGACGGCTTAAGTAATCATTAAATATCTGAGTACCGCAGATAGTGATAAGATAATGATTAACAATATTGTAATACCGTTCCGATACGTTAGATACCTACTCGTTCCAATGAACGTTTAAACCTCGCACAACAACAACGTTCGATACCCGCACGGAACAAATATTTGTATGGCCTACAGGTAGTTGTTTCGGGTCTGGGTATTTGTGTATGTGAGTTTAAATGTTTGTGAACGCTCCCTCGATACAGGAGAAATTTCTAGTGATTAAAAATAAAACGTTATTAAAAAACAACGTTATACAAAAAAATAAAAAAAAATATATATAACCTGTGTTTCTCATCCAAGTGAATTATTGTATTCTGTTTTTGAGTAATAAATGTCTTAAACCATTCTAATATTATCCGTAGTGCAAGAGATGTTTACGACTGAGATAAACCCCATCTAGGCTATCTTTGTGCCTATTGACCTTGTTTGTGAGGTGGAAATTATGTTTTTAATACTCCTCCGCTATGTTTCCTGATTAATTTCGATGCGGGATCCGAGACTATTAAACTGTTTATCCTGGACTTGGCCGAGCTTCATTGACTCGGCGCTTTTTGGTGGTAGACAGTAGTTTGGGAATCGTGTAGTGTGGCGAGCATGTCCCAAAATAGGCACCATGATCACGCATAAACTGAAGTTAGGTATAACGGGAGTGTGTTTGTGTCGTTTGTGAGCAGACAATTTGTTCTACCCTCTTCCTACTTTGTTCGTTTTTTGAGCTCGGTACCGCTATCACAGTCACTCACATCTCGCTTCTGTTCTTGACACACAAAAAATCACAGTGTCCGCTCGCGAACTTTTTCAGCTTTTACACAGTTAAACCATTTGATTCCATGCTCTCGACAGTTGAAACCCATACGTCTTCCTGTTGAATTTCTTATCCTGGTAAATATCCCGAAAAAGTAGATTATTTGGCCATAATCAAAATACGTAGCTATCGTTCTCACTTCTGGTCCGGAAAAGTCTCTTATAACACGACGGCGCGGCGGCGCGGCGCTCGGCGGAGACGACTAGACCATGGCGTCAAAATCATTAAACCCCTAATTATTGATGTTCTTCACCGTATGTCCAAAAAAGAAACTAAGAAAGTACATAAAATTACGCCTGTAATTTCTGAAGGGTATGGCAGAGGTGTACAACCACATTTCGCAAGTCCCATGTAATAAGGCAAGCCTATTGCCATCAACCAGTCACAAACCTAGAATCGTGCCCGTTACTGAGAAATTCGTGATGGAAAAACGCAATGACACTTTGACCGACCTGGGAATCGAACCCAGGACCTCAAAATCAAAATCATTTATTTCAAGTAGGCCAGTTACAGACTCTTCTGAATAGTCGAACAAATACTAAATTTTAATAACCTCATGATCAATAGTCGCGCTTGCGGCCAGTAGACCAGCGCAGTCAACAGTAGTTGGTTCATGTATCGTCAGTATCTTACATCAATTAAAATTTTATGTTATGTTTTATGTAGAAGTTAATTGTTTTGTTTTTTAAATGAATATTGCCGTTTGGTAGTTACTAAGTTAGCTTAGCTATCTAATTTATTGTTTTGTGCATGTGATGTTAACCTTTAAGTACTTATTGTTTCGCTGTAGCCTAATTTTAATAATGAATAATGCCGATGTGTCAAGTGTAAACAATTGTTGGTAGACCTAAATAAATAAAATAAAATCCTAAAAAAATATTGTTTATATTTCAGCCACCTTTAGAAGACGATCCAACGATACGTGTCACCGCTGCACAAGTCGAGAAGGCGGCAGCAAGCTTCGCGACTCACGCACACAAGAACCTTTGTCGCTCCAACGCTGAACGCAAACGGCTCACCGCCGCCCGATATATGAGCATGGAACTGTTCCTCAGTAGAAATCCTCCGGAGTTCATCACTAGCTATCTCAATGATAATCATAAATTCAGGACTTTGCACAATAAATCTCTTCTAAGTAACTTGTAAAAAACATTGGAACATAACACTATCTATTGCTGAAAAACGACTTTATTTTGGGTCAAAATCACATTTGCTGGTCATGGAGGTAATTTAAGTAAAGTTATTTCCTGAAAAAGAAGTATTTAAAAAAAAACAGATGTGAAAATTTTGGAACTTTGACCCCCAATATCTCCGTAACCTAAAGATTCCCAGGTATGGTCTAGAATTAAAAAAAATATCGCAGTGACGGGAAGAACAAATACCTTTCGGCTTCGTTAAGGGTACTTTTACACCCTTTATATCCTAAAAGTAAAAATAATACAAAATGTCCTAGAGTCCTATTTTTACTGACTGACTGTAAGTGTCATTGATAAATATGAGTAATTCATTATTATTCAAACCATTCATTCATAATTAAAGCTTAGAAAATGCGCCGTCATACTTCGCGTTTTACATTACTAATCGTGACTGTCGAATTTTTTATCAAAGCAAATAAGAAAGATAAATGAAAAATACTTAATGTCAGTTGACTCTTTGAAATGGTCTCATTAGAGTGTTATAGTTAGATACCAAAAACCCATCTTGTGTAATTATGTGGGATAATACACTAGATTTTTTACTAACTCTGTGATATTCTTGATTCGACCGATTTATATAATAAGTGTTATGACATTCCTGTTAATATATATAATAAATGTTAAGATTTGTTTTTTTTTCATTTGCACTCAAGGAAAAAATATTACCTACTTATACATTTATGATAATCTACTGCCTATAGGAAAAACGCGTTAATTCAATGTATGTATGCAGACGTACATTAATTCATGAGTATTTTTCCATTATGCAGATGAGAAACTAAATAGTATCTGCATCCTACGATCATTACATCCTCATTTAGCCTCGTCGACGACGTTCATACATGTGACTATAATAGTCACATGATCTTTCTATACAGGGTGTCCAAGAACCTGGCGTCCAACTGGATTCCCACGATGCCCCAAGTTCTAACAGTACTCAGAAAAATATTTTAAAAAATCCACCCCATGTACTTACAGAATTATACTGATTTAAAAAAAAAAGGGGAAATGAGCACCCTGTGACATACTTTTGAATGCTGTGACTGCTAATGCTGATAATTTCGATATTTCTTGGAGGTTTTGTAATCTAGGGTATTGCTGTGTCTAAATAGAATGTAAAAATAAAGTACTTATTGTACCATTTTAAAATAAAATATTATTTTAACTAAAGGTGATATGGAAAACTATTGAATTTCGCAACTTTGACCGACTGTAGTGTAAAAAAAATGTACCAAAATAGTATGGCAAGTGACGTCAAATTTTGACGCGTTTATTCCTCTTTTTAAAAAGGTATAATACTTACACATTAATTTGAAAAAAAAAATTTTTGATAATATTTTTACTCAACAACCCAATTTTTACGAAGTGCCTACCTACTAACGGTAACTGTCGGACCCTTTCTTATCTTAGAAACTGTTATGTTACTACTATTATTTACTTCGGTTCCAAGAGTGAGCAAGAAGGAAATACACACAGGTAGATGGGTTCCCAGTAGAATAAAAGCAAAGAATGTTAGTTTAAAGATATTTTATTACAATAAATGTTCAAAATGTTGACCACCCGCGGCAATACAAGCTCTCACTCTCCTTAAAAAGGACCGCTTTATGTTTCGCGAGTAACTTTTTTGACGTATCACCTGCACTGCTTGTGTTATCTTCTCACGAAGGTCAGCGATGTCATTAATGGGCTTCGCATAAACGAGCTCCTTCATAGTTCCCCAGAAAAAAAAATCCAGCGGATTTAAGTCAGGTGAGCGGGCTGGCCACGGGATTGTTCCTGATCGCCCAATCCACCTGTTCGGGTATTGCTCGTCCAAAAACTCTCTAACGGATACGCGAAAATGTGCTGGACAGCCGTCGTGTTGGAACCACATATCTGGTGGGGTCTCTTCTAGTAAGTTTGGCAAATCATTTTGAAGAAAATTTAAATATGATTCGCCAGTCAAATTCTCGGGCATCTCAAATGGACCAATAATATTCCCACAGAGAATACCGGTCCACATGTTCACTTTGAACCGGTACTGGGATCTATCTTCTCGCATCAAGTGCGGATTTTCCACATGCCACTCGTGCAAGTTGTGTAGGTTCATGTAGCCATCCTTCTTAAATGTTGATTCATCTGACCACAAAATTTTGTCGATAAAGTTTTCGTCTTCTCGATGTTTTTGCAGGATTGTTTCACAAAACGCGACTCGGCTCGGATAGTCTCGAGGTAAAAGACTTTGCACTCGCTGTACGTGGTACGGATGATATTCTTCTTTTTGGAGAATACTGTGTGCTGTGCTCTTCGGTATCCCCGTATCAGCTTCTATTCCTCGCACAGAGATGCTTGGATTTGCCGACACCGCCTCTAAAACTTCATCGCGTATGAAGTCATTTACGGGTCGTCCTTCACCAGCTACTTGATTGGGGAACCGCCCGTCACATAGTGATCTGTGCACATTAATGAAAACTCGATGGTCGGGATATCGCGTAGCCCTCGGATACCTTTCTCTGTAAAGTCTCGCTGCAGCTCGTCCATTACCTCTACATTCTTCATAAATGTAGTGCATATTTGCGTATTCTTGCGGAGTGTAGGTCGCCATGGTAGCACACACAAAACACAAACTGTCCAAACACAGGCAAAGGTCGTCGTAAAGAGTTCGTTTCAAAGTCCAGAGCACAAAGAGTAATCGAGTCCAATAAACAAAGCTTTAAATCGTAGTACGTGATCAATGGTAACAATAAGAGAGAGGTGCGTAGTAACGGCAGGAGGCAGTGACGCGTACTGACCGTACTGTTATCCTAAATAGCACGATCCCAGATAGCGTCACTATCTATCTCACTCGCACCTCTAACCTTTTTCTCCCTCACTCTTACCTGAATAATGGGGTACCATAAAGAAGAACCAGCAAATCGCAAAGATAGTTTCTGTCTTGCTCCCTCCTGTTGTAATAACGAATCACTATGGTGAGATGCATGCACATACCGTCCCTTACGGTCTAACCTGTTTTTTGAGAGGCCTGTTGTTATTTTTATGAGCATACAATAGTAATTCTTTAGAGGTTAGATTCAATTCGTCGTAAATTTTTCTTTCTAAGAATTCTGTAAGACATCGTAAAAATTGGGTTGTTGAGTAAAAATATTATCAAAATTTTTTTTTTTCAAATTAATGTGTAAGTATTATACCTTTTTAAAAAGAGGAATAAACGCGTCAAAATTTGACGTCACTTGCCATACTATTTTGGTACATTTTTTTTACACTACAGTCGGTCAAAGTTGCGAAATTCAATAGTTTTCCATATCACCTTTAGTTAAAATAATATTTTATTTTAAAATGGTACAATAAGTACTTTATTTTTACATTCTATTTAGACACAGCAATACCCTAGATTACAAAACCTCCAAGAAATATCGAAATTATCAGCATTAGCAGTCACAGCATTCAAAAGTATGTCACAGGGTGCTCATTTCCCCTTTTTTTTTGAAATCAGTATAATTCTGTAAGTACATGGGGTGGATTTTTTAAAATATTTTTCTGAGTACTGTTAGAACTTGGGGCATCGTGGGAATCCAGTTGGACGCCAGGTTCTTGGACACCCTGTATAACTTCACACCACTAGAAAAACGATACGACCTTCTCCGTGCATAAGATTGATGACAAAACTCAGTATTGTCCTTTGGAGATAGAAAAGAAAAAACACAATGACAAAAATATAATCAATATGTCACGAACGTCATCATAAACCTGCGTTCGTATTTTTGTAGTTCTTCTATTTATTATACTTACACCATTTTAATTTAATTTTACCTGAGGAACATGACTACAACAGTTCCTTCTCTATCTGCTACTCTTCGAGGCGGCAATGTGCTGACGGTAGGTACTCTTTCTTTTTGCGATTTTACAGCAAGTAGCATAACTACAATTTAACAAATTCTAAAAGAGACACGTTAGTCTAGGAGCTATAGCTGTACAAGGGTCTTTTGGGATATCACGAGACCCCACGTTAACGTGGGATGTTTACCTGCTGGTTGACGACGGACCCATATGTGGCGACGAGGTATCCCGTCCAGTGCTTATAATTCTCTAGTCCGCATATATAATATAAAAATAATTTATTGTAACGACAGTGGTAAAAAATAGACAGGAACTGATTCATTATTTTATTCGGACAGAGTCTCGACTTACAGGTTTCACAATCGAGCGCGACAAGACCTCGAAACTGAGCTTACAGGGCATTATATAGACTGATATCCCCACCGGAGGCATCCGGTGGTTATGGCGGTGTCTTCGCTTGACTGTGATTGGCTCGCGAGTCGCAAGATTCAAGCCCAAAATCATGATAAACACTATCTGACTTGTAACGCGACTAAACTAAAAGACAGGGCGCAAACTACCGTCAATCTACTTTATAAAAGATACGTGCAATACGTGTGAATTTCTGTTGGAAAACTAGGATCGTACCTACATAATCACTAATACCGACCTATAACATTTTTTTTTTATAACAAGATTTATGTGACTTGCCTCATACCCACATCGTACTTTTTTTTTTGTAAGTTTGATAAACGGGCGAGCTATTATTGCTAAGTTGGACTTTCTTTAGTAACTAGATATAACATTACTCAGGATGAGAAATTAAGACGATCAACTTAAATTCACCTGGGCCCCAATTCTGCTATTTTACCACAAATTGCTATGTCGCAGCCACGCGATTGCTTTGCCAACGCCATTGATCTAAAAACGGTATTCTTCTAATTTTGAAAACAACGTCGTCAGCATATCGCTGGCACGTCGTCAGCATCGCATCAGCTTGGCTATATAAACCACAGATTAGATCGTACTAGTAGCTCTGTACTATTATTATTTAATCTGTGTAAAACACTATACCGCCAAAATTTACAGAATTCCTTCGTTTTTGATGTTTGACAGCGTGGTCTGACATCATAAAAACGTATTTTTGTTGAGATTCAAAAAACTTTTGTGTTTTAGTGGATATTTTTTCAAGTAAGTGGATACTCAAGTTTACTCATACAATTAAACCGTGTAGTGACTATGCTAGACTCCACATTCGCACCGTGAACACCCGTGAAAGCCTCGAACCGCGACTGTGGATGGCTTTCGCACCCGTTCACGGGCTTCGCGGCTGTTCACGCCTTGTTCCCCGTTCAGCGTCGGTATTTGCGTCCGCGCCAAAAGGTTCGCGGGACGCGAACCTCCCGTGAACGCGAACGCATCCACACTCGCGTGTTAAAACAGCAGCATGAAGATAGCAGTGCATAATTATGTCGGCGTCCATTCTTGACGAGCGCGCGAACTAAACTGTGAACGATAGCGAGTGTGGAGGACTGGAGGGGCATGCTTTTCGCGCCGACTTCGCGGCGAAAATTAGGGCGAGCGCGCACTGCGGTGCGTTTTTCTAACGCATAATCTGTGAAGTATGGAATGTCTTTGAAGTGCGCGCACTGCGGTTATGCGTTTTGTTACTGTAGGCCCCGCCCACTGCGGCAGAACTAACGGAAACGCACCGCAGTGCGCACTCGCCCTTAGCTTAGTATTACTATTGTCATTCTTCTAATAACAATAAATAGCCTTCATTATATAGTACTTACATTTTAAAATCAAGAAAGGTCTAAACAAATTTTGTAGGACACGTATCTAAAAAAGTAAGGCCTCTGCCTCGAATATTGCAAAATTCGAGGCAGAGGCCTAAGGAACTTTCCTTCATCAAAACCGGAATGCCATCACATCTCCGCTCGTCGGGTATGAACGGAGATATGATTTCCTCGATATTTTTTAAAACGTTTTTACTGAGGCGGAACGTTTTTACGAACTCCGTGTCCGGCAAAACAACCATAGGATCGATATTCCGCCTCAGTAAAGCTCGTGCTCGACGGCGTTGCAGCCTCTCGTCCCGACGCCGTTCCTCCCTGCTGGCCAATTCTAAATATCGCCATCTTAAAATATGATGCGGCATTTTTGTTATCACTTTTCAGACTTTTTTAATGGAGAATGTGAGATAAAACGTATGGCTGCACAATTGCTTCTCGATGGCCAATTTTGACAGCTATCGACGATGCCAACGCTATCGGTACAAACGTCAAATAA
Organism: Diarsia rubi; assembly: GCA_932274075.1. Taxonomy (NCBI): domain Eukaryota; kingdom Metazoa; phylum Arthropoda; class Insecta; order Lepidoptera; family Noctuidae; genus Diarsia; species Diarsia rubi. Next base: position 11,887,934 of record OW026413.1, read on the forward strand.
GAGCAGAATACATATTTATGTTGCCGTGCTGACGCTATTGTGACGCCATTGGTTAATAGAATTCCGAAATGTATCAATGGCGGCTGGGTATAGCCGCTATTCAACTTTCATAACAGGAACAGAATACCAAAAGTGTCATTTTATGCTATTGCCATGCTGACGACGGCGACGTGCAATTGAACTACCTTACATTTAGCGGAATTGAGGCCCAGGTTGAATGCCATCGCGTCATGATGGTTTATACCCTAATTAAGAAATATGTAAAAATTAGCAGTTCCTCATATTTAATTTTAAGTTCCTCGTTTTCAATTTGTCAAGAACTCTATCCAATAAGTCTAAAACTGTTTGAATATCGGCTGGCGGTAGCAAGAGATCGCCAAGGAATGCTATCTATATCTCTGATAATAGTTTAATAAAATTATTGTAGCTATTTATAAGTATCTGATCTACATGATTTACTTTGGAATTGTTATTGTTGGATAATCTAATGCGCACTTGAACTAAATATGTACATCTTAAGTTCTCAACTCCTTAGTACACAACTAGTACCTACTCGTAAAACATTTTTTTTTTGTACCGGGATAATATTATACAGATTAACTGACTATGATTAGATTTACATATCGGGCTTACCAAATTATTTTGTCTACGATTCGCATAATTATCAACTCATGGGGCACTCCATGGTAAAACACATTTGGCTTATATATTTGGCTAATTTGGCAAATATTGGCATGTTTACTGACCTTGTTATTTATGCATGGTTCCTGGCAGCTCTTAGCGTGAAGTAGGACGGTTCCTTCCTTCTATGTCCTTGCATGGTTGCTGTTGACAATCTTTAGGTAGTCTTAATTTACCGTAGAACCGTTGCTGGCAGAGAGATGGATACTTCTTGTAACTCAAAGTGTCTCACAGGTGGTTACTGGCCGCCGTCTTCGTTTTCAAGGTCAAATTATGGAATGAACGATGCGATACTGAGAGTAGGCGCTTCGTGTTCCATCCAGATTGTCGCCCGCTTTTTCAATTTGTGCCTTGTGATACTGGGATGGGAGACAATATATTTTCCTTGCAGGCGGTGTGCATCGACGTTCTTCGTTTGAATTTTCAGACCTCGTCCTCCACAGGGTGACCGTTGACTTTTAAATGTAGCAGAGCGTCGTTTTATCGTAGGTTTTTTATTCGATCCCACTTCTGAGTGTAACGACAGTGGTAAAAAATAGACAGGAACTGATTCATTATTTTATTCGGACAGAGTCTCGACTTACAGGTTTCACAATCGAGCGCGACAAGACCTCGAATTCATCGAGATAATTTGCGCTGCGTCCCCGCAAGGGGACGCGGCAGGCGGTCCCGGGGCTTCGCCCCCTGGCCGCGGATGCCATACCTCGGCCCGTAAATACGGGCCCGTCATGGTGTTGCCATTATTGGCTGGGCCTTTTGGGCACGCAACAGCAGTACGCGCCCATGTTAATGGTTGCTGTGAGAGTTTCTGCAGGCGCGCCACAGCGCCGATTGTACGGCACTGCTTGCTTCACAGCACCCCGGCGGTCCATCCCCACCAGGTGAGACCCCCGGTTTCCCGGAGGAGGCCCAGCGGAGGACGACCAGCGACAGAGGTGCCGACTTACGACGCACCTACAGTGGATGTGAGGCTCCCGTCCGGCCCGTTTCCAGAGCTAGCCAGTTGCGGTCCGGACTAAGGGGCCGACGTGTGTGTATGGGCGGCAGTGTTTTGTGTGACACCGTCCAGTGTTGCGAGCGGTCACGGGCCCGCAGCCGTGACCCACGCGTGAGTCTACGCGAGTGTAGAGAGATGCATGTGTGTGTTAGTTGTGTGACATGCCTATATTAACTTAGCACACGCCACAGCAACTAGGTGCGAGTCAAAAGGTGGAGTCGTGTTGTTCGGGTAAGCTGTGTGTAGCCTGGTACAGCTTACCCGGGAGTCACAGCCGGAGTGGGGTCACTGTCCGCTACCAGGTCGCGGGGGAGGGGCCTCGCGTCGGGGGGGCGCGCATGCCAGGGCGCTATGTGCTTGACGTGGGGCCAAGCAGATGCGTCGGCACGCGCGAACATTACCGTCGCGAGGCGGCGGATAAAGTCGTCCAGGCTCTCAGTCCCCAGGTCTCGACTTATGACATCGTTCCTCACGTAGCGAGGGGCACCGACGATTGTCCGCAGCGTAAGGTTCTGTTGCGCGCGGAGGAGCTGCCTGTGGCCCTCGCTCGTGAGGGCGAACCAGGCGGGGGCGGCGTACGTCAATACTGAGCGTATATAAGTTTTATACACGCCCAGCTTGACACGCAGCGGGAGGCGGGGGGACGAGAGCACTGGACGGAGTAGGTTGCGGGCAACCTTTGTCCGTGCCACGACCTGGCGGACATGTGGCCCCATGGTAAGCCGACGGTCGATGGTGACACCCAGGTACTTGACCCGGGGAGACCACTCGACGTCGGCGCCTTGTAGCGTCAGGGGTGGTGGGAGGCGCGCAAAGCCGGTGACCATCGCCTGCGTCTTACCCACGTTAACCGACAGCCGCCACTTAGACAGCCAGTCTGGCAGCAGGTCTAGCGCGCGCTGCATCTTGGCCGCCGCGTACTTCGCGTTAAGCGATGTACAAATAGTATTGTAGTAATGTACGCGGCGTCGTCGGCGTACAGCGCGAGCATCGCCTCTGGCGTCGTGGGGATGTCGTCGGTGTAACGTGAGTAACACGGCGGCGACACACAGCTGCCCTGCGGCACGCCGGCCCTCACTGGGCGGGCGCTGGAGAGCGCGCCAGCAACCACCACTCGGAAGCTCCTGTCCCGGCTGCCGTGCGGGAGGCGCGGGCTCGCGCGCCGGCACTCGTACCATGGGTGCAGCGTTGCGCGCTTGTTGCGGGCGGCCTTGGTAGGCGGAGGCAGGCTCTGGTGCCTGTATCGGCACCGGGCGGAAGGCAGGCGGGCGAATGGCCACAGCATGCGGCCGGCTCGGCGACGGTGACGGCGCAACGCGCGCAGGCGCCGCAGACGTCGACGGCCCGGGCGCAGCCGCCGCCATGCTTGGTCCCGGCTCCTTCTTCTTCTTCATGCCAGACCTCTTCTTCTCCTCGCTGGGAGGAGGGGAGGGTCCAGCGGGCGCCGCATCGGACGACGCGTCGCCAATATCCGGCAGCGACGTCGCCCGATCCAGCCTTTGATGCGGTTTTTCTTCGCCGGCTTCGCCGCGGCCAAGTGAGCCGCGGGCGCCAGGCTTTGGCATCTTTTTCTTTCAGGTCTTCCACTTGTTGTTCTTTGCGGATATCGCGACCGCAACAGTGCGCGAGGCACCGGGCAGCACGGTGGCTTCCCCTGTGCTCGCACCAGTGCTAGGCACTTGTGCGAACACAGGGAAAGAGATAAAACGGTCCGCGCGATACGGGAGTTCCGCAACGTGCCTCCAGAGGCAGCACAGAACGAAAGGCTCCCGGCGAAAGTAGGTTGTTAACGTCGTAGATGTCGTAGGTGACCACTTCCACGGACCGCAGGCGAATCCAAGACCTCGAAACTGAGCTTACAGGGCATTATATAGACTGATATCCCCACCGGAGGCATCCGGTGGTTATGGCGGTGTCTTCGCTTGACTGTGATTGGCTCGCGAGTCGTTGCCCGTCATTGGCTGGCTAGAGTGGCATGGCTATGGTATGCTAGAGTGGCATGGCTATGGTTGGCTAGAGTGGCATGGTTATGGTTAGCTGTCATTGGCTGGCTAGGGTGGCACGCTGTGAGCAGGCTGTTGTAACATTATAAAAAACTGCGGATGCCCGCAGTACCTACTTACTCACACCCGGATATTGAAGTCATTGCAATTTTTGATTTTATAGAAAACTATGTGCTTCCGTCTTCGCGGTGATGCATTGGCAGCGACGGCACCGATAATAAAAGCTCAACGAAATTCGGCGAGTGGTACATTCGACATCCAGGTACTTGTTACTCTTACTGCATCGTCCAACAGCTGAACAAAGTCCTATAACTTCCAGTTCTTTCGACGCACAATACCTATGTGGACCACTGCCCGCCCATTGGTTTTGTCCAGCTCGTCACTTATATATATTTTTAAAAGTCGTGACCCTTAATGCTCGTACGAGTTGGGGCATGTGTACACGCCGACGAAAATTGAGCATATGTGCGCTGATAAAACGTTAATCTATAACTGACCTTTGGCTAAATCAAAGCTTTGCTGTTTTTAAAGCGCCTATTTTGTTTTACTAGCCTTACAAACTACACAAATTGGATAAAGGCCCCGTTGAAACATCGGCCATAACCGCTGAAGAAGCAGTCAAATTGTATACAACGTTGGCAACTTGCCGACGACTAGAAACGGGTACCGCGACCTTGTACAAAGAGAAGGTGATTCGCGGATTTTGTCACTTATACGCAGGTGCGATAAATTATTTACTACCCTCATGCCCGCGGCTTCAACCGCGTGGATGTCAGTCAAATTTTTAGGTACATATTGAAACCTTTCTATCCATTTGTGAAAACAGCATGAAAATCGGTGCAGTAGTTTTTGAGTTTATCGCGAACAGACAGACAGACGCGGCAGGAGACTTTGTTTTATAATATGTATAGTATTCTACACTAATATTATAAAGAGGAAAGATTTGTTTGTTTGTAACGAACAGGCTCCGAAACTACTGGACCGATTTGAAAAATTCTTTCACCGTTGGGAAGCTATACACTATCCCCGGGTGACATAGGCTTTTTATTCATGTATTCCCACGGGAACGGGAACTACGCGGGTGAATCCGCGATTTACTGCCGTAATCAGAGATATTAAATGATTACTTAAGCCATCACTTAGTAAAGGTTTGACATATCTTTGTATGAGAAAACTGTCAAAACCATTACTAAGTGATGGCCTAAGTAATCATTAAAGCTCTCTGAGTGCGGCAGTTAGTGTTGAGTACAGAGGCAACATTTACTTTTACACCTGTTCTAAATTTGAACAGCCTAGTTCCTTGACTCCTATAGGTATTATCGCCGCTAACTGTACTACGCAACCTAATAAGTAAATAACTATTAGGTCAAGAGGCAATAGCGGTGGGTATGAAAGCTGTGATGCAGCCCCAGGACACAGTTATAACATCGTATCGTTGCCACGCCTGGACATACTTAATGGACGGCACTCCGACGGCAGTGTTGGCTGAGTTGACCGGCCGCAAGTCAGGCTGCGTGCGAGGCAAGGGAGGTTCCATGCATATGTACGGAAAAAAATTCTATGGTGGCAATGGTATTGTAGGCGCTCAAGTAAGTTAACATAGTCATCGCCATTGGCAGTCTTATTCCACCCGTATCATTACTTTTGTATCTTGCTCCCGTTCTCTGGTCTGTGTTTTTGCTAGACGCGGCGGTTGAAGGCACCCACACCTGCTAACTTGCACAAATTAAAATACGGTTTGCATGTAGACCCATGTGGCCTTTAGACATGGTATAGGAGCACAGTATTGACACCTCTTTGGACATATTCTCGAGAAGCACGAGCTACGGCTCGTCATACATCACCGAAGATAGTAAATTAATTGCTGTCATGCCAAAATAATAAGGGGTCATTCACATTGAAGTTTGTTTTATGCATAAATATTTTATTTCAGTGCCCATTAGGCGCTGGTGTAGCCTTCGCGCACAAATACAATGGTGACGGTGGCGTATGCTATACGATGTATGGTGACGGTGCCGCTAACCAAGGACAGCTATTTGAAGCGATGAACATTGCCAAACTATGGAATTTGCCGTGCGTGTTTATCTGCGAAAATAACAAATATGGTGAGATTTTTTTTGGGATAGAATAAAATATATTATTCTTTACTATGTAAAATAACCAGTAGGTCGTGGGTTCGAATCCAGGCAGGCGCATTACTTTGTGTAATTTATTTCATCACCGCTGCTCTCAAAATGGTGAAGGAAAACATCGTGTGAAAAGTCTTAAAGTCTTACAAGTCAAAAAATTCAAAGACATGTGACATCTACTAACCCGCACTGGGCCCGCGCGGTGGTTAAGTGGGAAAATTATAGGCTGATGATGATGATGTAAAATAAAAAATGTTAAATTAATTATAAAATGAAACATGTCACATAGGGTGTGTTAACTCGGCTCAAACGAATCCCATGTCCTTACATATATGGTCGCTCCATGACATGAGTGATGCCCCCGTTTTGACTAAAACTAAGCGCCTAAATATGTTTTTGGTGTCCTTTGCCTTTGTTCAGCAGTAGACGACTGATGATGAATTACGCATGAACTCCCAACCATGAAGCCACTACATTAATATGAGAGACAGCTTTAGTATCTACAGCTTTGGTTCTAGAACTTTCCTGTTCGAGTTGTATGTTACACCGCCAGGTTTGGGAACGAGCATAGAACGCTCTTCAGCCAGCACAGACTACTATACGCGTGGCGACTATATCCCCGGTCTCTGGGTCGATGGCATGGACGTACTGGCGTGTATGGAGGCAACCCGCTTTGCCATCCAATGGACCAAGAGTGGTAAAGGTTTGGGTTCAGAACGTCTTTATTCTAGTGCCCTCATCCGTGGTCAGGTGTAATTTAGACGATTAGTCATCAACGCACTCATTTCAAATCAGCTTTCACACAGTCCATCCAAATTTCTATTCATAGGTACAAGTATAATTTGCTCGTGCCGCGGTACGAGTATTAACGAAAAGTAGATAAGTAATTTTCGCTTTTAAGGATTGTTTTATTTATAAATGGAAAGTTTTAATTTTCGGTTAAGTATGATGGGACTAATTATGAAAATTACCAGACTCATTTACCCAATAGCTATTACTGGCCAGGTCCACTTGTGATGGAGATGAATACGTACAGGTACTACGGCCACTCTATGTCGGACCCTGGCACTACATACCGTACACGCGAAGAAGTGGCGGAGGTCCGTAAGACTAGAGACCCCATCACCGTCTTCAAGGAGAAAATCCTGAGCAAAAACCTCATAGCTGCCGACGAAATTAAGGTGACTATTAAACTATGATAATATCTGTCAAGGCTCATAATAAACTTAGGTTCTGTTTTATAGTAGAAAAGTTCTACGCGCAAGATCCTAAAGATGTCGAGACAAAAGTGGGTTGATGAGTGCGAATGTGTATGGCTATAGGTAGGCGAGTCCTTAAGGCCATAGAAACCGGTGGATTAAATGTTTTAAATATGACAAGATAAATAAATGAAATGTCAAAGATTTATGCGTAAATACAAGCATCTGCAGCAATCCCCCCAACTAAACAGAAAATGGATAGGAAGATAATTTCAATATAGGTTTGTTCATCCCCTCCATCCCACAAAGAGGAGAGGCTTTTTTCCTGTCTCAGCAGTGGAACCATTTATGCGTGAACATACTAAGACAAGCACCAGTGGCGCGCCTGTGGTAACTGATCATCACCACTCCTCTCAAAACGGTGAAGGAAAACATCGAGAAGGGAAACGCATGTCTTATTATAGATCCAAAAGATCGAAAACATGCGGATATCTATCAACTCGCACTGGGCCGGCGGGAGAATAACAGCTCCTTCCTTCTCTTAATGCCTAATTCCCCGTAGTGGGAGTATTATAAGCAGATTATCTTAAATTAATTTTTTAAACTAACATTGTCACTAACACTGAAAACGGGATAAAACAAATAGTAGGAAAACGTGGTAGGTAGGTGTAGGTACTTACATTTCTCGTTGTACAGTGTCAATTATAGTCACAGATTTTATGCCTATGCAAAGAAAACATTTAAGTACGTAAGTACGTTTATATTTTATTTTTTGTTACTAAACTTGATTACAGGAAATCGACAAAACTGTAAAAAAACAAATTGACGATGCTTTGGAAGCAGCTCGGGCTGATCCCGAAGCAAGCATAGAAGAACTAACAGCTGACGTTTATTATGAAAATCTCGAAAATCCAATCCGAGGCGTGAGGCCCGACACACCCTTGACCCATTTGGTTCTTTCTAAACGCGCCTAAGGACAAAGGAGGAAGGAAGGATGGTACACAGAAAATAAACCGAAGTGGTTTAAAACGGCTTTAACGTTTTATCTCGACTTTACAAAGGCTATTAATATTTTTGCTTCTCTCAGGTAAATGCTGAAAATTCAATTGTCTGGAACACGACATTTAGATGTACACGCGAGAATGCTTACGTCTAATTTTTCTTGGTCTATTTTGTATGACTTTTCATGTAGAATGTCAATGATCTCTTCACGTATTTATTGTTTTTATGAATAACGTTTAATAATTTAATAACGTTTTACATACGTTTACGGTGTTCCCTACCGCTCTGCCCAGAGCGGGAGGAGTCATTTGATGATTTCCCAACACGCAAAAAAGGCAAACCAATTAATGTTCTTTTTTAATGAATAAAAGAAATTGAGTCTTGGTAAATTATTTATTTTCTTAACATTTATCTCAAAAATATTGTATTTATATTAAACTTAATATTCGACTTAACTGCAGCTGAACACTATAAGCAGATACTGTTTCAATTTGTTTTAGTAAACATTATGTGCATTTAATAATTATTTGTCAAGCTGTGGAATGGCGTTTAGGCCCATTGCAGAGCGAAGTCGGCTTGCAGTGAAGACTGGTCTGGTTATGGACACGTGGTCCGACCGCATGTCCGATCAATCGGACTACGTGAACTTTTTTCCAGTTGGTTCGATTTTAGAATCTTGCCAGTCGAACTACTAAATCTTAGGACCGCTTGGTCCGACTTGGAGTCGGAAACACGCGGTCAAACCAGGTGAGCGATTACCAGATCACTTGTTCCGATTCATCGAAATGAAAAGAAATTTGGATATCCCATTAACAATATCCAATACCTCCTTCGTGTTTCTGGCCTCCTGGTAGTTTTTTGGGAGTTACTATCGTACTCAGAGATATTTAATGATTAATTAAGCCGTCACTTCGTAAAGGTTTACAGTTCATATTTTTGTATGACAAAACTGTCAAAACCATTACTAAGTGATGGCGTAAGTAATCATTAAAGCTCTCTGAATGCGGCAGTTAGGTACATACAGCAAGAGGAACTTTAAATAATAAATCAGGCTCTGTATCACTGGGACCTTTTTGTTCCGATAAGCAAGTCTGTGTGTGTACCTCAACGGGAACAAACCAAAAAAGTTCACGTAGTCCGATTGATCGAACTATCAGGCTTCTTAAAAACACGTGGTCCGACTAATCAAACCAACTGGAAAAAAAAAGTACACGTAGTCTGATTGATCGGACTATGCGGTCGGACCACGTGTCCATAACCACTGGTCCTATCACACATCTACAATGCACGCGACCGTTTAGAAATGAGGCCGAGATTTATAAACGTAACTTAGCATTTAATGTTGTTAAGTGATACTCATGTCACTGTCAAATTGCAAGTTCAAGGTAGAGAGTCCCCTCTCTACCTTGAACTTGCAATTTAATGTACATGTCTTACTAAGTGACGGCTTAAGTAATCATTAAATATCTCTGAGTACCGCAGTTAGTCAAAGCGTAAGTTAAGGTTAATAGATCTTGTCCCGAGTGTACGCGTAGCCGGCACACGCCTCCCTCAGAATCTTCCTAAGACCGTATACAGAAAAGAACCTGGTAGCCGGTGCCATGAGCGCTGGTTCATTCTGTTAACATAAAGCAAGCAGATTGAAGCAGCGCGTGCAAAATGTCGTACTAAATGGCGGATGGCGCCAGCGCTGACCGGCGCGTGTCGAAGATTTCCGGAACTTGTCGGCGACGTTCGGCGCTTGTTCATATAAATGCCTGCGCCGGTTACCTGCATGGACCAGTTCCGATAAGCGCGGTCAGGCTGCCAGTTTTCTTTCAGTATACGGCCTAAGCTCATCAATGGCGCCTGTTAGACGAGCTGTTCATAATCACTATTACATAATTATTATTATTGCAAAAAGTCCTTCACTAGGTTAATTTCCGTATCCCTTATTATATTTACAAAGTAACAATGTGCCCGTTTAATTTAAAAAATCAGAATAAAACATACATAGGTATATAATCTTCTTGCATATTCATCCTTATACCATTATATTTGGGGTCAGCGCAACGTTTTCTTTTAATATATAGACCGTACATATAAGTAGGACTTTAATATTCTTAAATACAATATTAACAAATAACCTCTCAAAAATTCAAATTCATTTTCAGTTCTTTACATTCTGTGATAAAAGCACACAAACGTCATTAAGTCAGAGGTCGGAATAACTAGACGTTATTTGCCTCAACTTCAGGAAATAAATTAATACTTATGTGGATACCTCCCTCTATTTAACAGCTTTATTTCGTAAATTGAAAAATTAATAAGCCTTTCTTTTGGCTTCGCCGTAGTCGGATAAGAAGTAAATAATAGCGTGACGGTTGACAGAGACGAATGGCACAATAAAACATGTTGCCATTAAAATGGGCACGAAATGTTTCAAAGAAATAACACGATGAGTGAAAAAAAAAACATACCAATCGAATTGAGATCCTCCTCCATTTGGGAAGTCGGTTAAAAAACGAATAAAATCGATCGAAAAATGCAGTAGCTACATGCTTTAGAAGTTTTTGGTGGGGGCACTTTCTATCTTTGTCGCGCGCTACGGCCATTTGTATTTAATATGACTACGGCGGTATGAAATATGACTTCACGTTTCTGAAGTGCTGTCTTTGTCTAACACGTTCATTTAAAATCACTTAAAACTAAGCCATTTTTTGATCGATTTTATTACTTTTTCGCACATCGTGTTATTTCTGTTATTACTTTGAAATAACATAACATGTTCGTGAATTTTTAACAGAAGTCAAAAAGCCTTTAAGAAGCATTTCGGAATTTGATAGGGAGGCATTATCCAGATATTACTGCAGTGAAGTTGATCCAAATAAGCTCTATATTCTGATCATTGGTCAAGTGGTCATCATAGGTGTAATTTTATCTATAATATGTATGTATTTAGAAATATATAAGTATGTTTATCAGTTGTCTAGTACCCATAACACAAGCTCTGCTTAGCTTGGGACTAGATGGCGTTGTGTGATAGTTGTGGAATATTATTATTATTTCCTTTATTTATTTATTCACATAAAATTTACATTTTTAAATATTTCATATAAAACTCATAAAAAAACATTTAAAAATATAAAAAATAGTCGTCCACCGGTGACGGGAGCAGGGTCCAAGCTACCGGTGGTTAGGGTTCCAGAGACAGGAACCTCCTCACAATGCGAGCCGTATCGAGGAGTACTGCCTTCTGAATCAGGCTCTTGATCCAACCGCCGAGCGAAAGTTTGGACAGGTGGTCGTCCAGACTCTTGGCTATAAGGCCATTGGCCGTTACGACTATCGGCACAATGATAGCCGAGTTCACATGCCACATATCGACAACCTCGTGTGCTAAATCAAGATATTTTATTTGTTTTTCTTTTTCAGCTTTCACGAGGTTCTCGTCATGTGGAATGGTAACATCGATTATCATTGCGCGGCGCGCTGATCGGTCCATCACCACTATATCAGGCTTATTGGCAACAATAGTCCTGTCAGTGATGATAGACTGATCCCAGTATAACGTTACATGGTCATTTTCGAGAACTGGGTCGGGCACATACTTGTAGTACGGTACCTCCGACTCCATAAGTTTATATTTCAAGGCAAGTTGCTGGTGAATAATCCTAGCTACTTGATTGTGTCTGTGCAAGTACTCGCCGTTAGCTAGACGAGAACAACCAGAAATAATATGTCTGATGGACTCACCCGGACGATGGCATGCCCGACACACGTCAACCGTCCCATCCTTCATAATATATTTCCGGTAGTTGTTCGTCAACATAACTTCGTCCATAATCGCACAGACAAAACCTTCAGTTTCCCCAAAGAGGTCGCCAAAACGTAGCCAGGACACGGACGCTAGAAAATCTACATCGGGCCCATGAAGAGCCCGGTAGAAGCGCCCGTGAAGCTCCTTGCTTTGCTATACTACCTTGCGGTCATCAGCAGTAAGTACCACAGGTTTGCGCCAGTTCTCGTTAGCCATGGACAGCGGGGTGAGTCCCTTGTCCACTGTGACCACATCTCGGTGCATACCCACATCGGTTTTTAAAAAATATTCTCTGAGACTGCACACCTCGCGGTTGTGGAAGGTCTTCGCGTTTAAAAAGCCTCGACCCCCGCACTTCCGCGGGATATACAGTCTCATCACCGATGATCGTGGGTGATGCATCCGATTTGCGGTCAGCAATGTACGAACTCTTCTATCTAATGCGTCAAGTTCGGTCTGAGTTCATTTGAGTATGCCGAAAGAGTACATTAAAACCGGCATGACCCAACCGTTGAAGGCGCGCACCTTATTCCCACCTGAAAGAAGGCTACTTAAAACCTTCTTCAGGCGTCCGAAGAAGCGCTCCTTCAACGATTGCTTCATGTCAGCTACGTTAATGCCTAACGCTTCCGACATACCCAAATATTTATAGCTTTCGGTCGAGGAAAGGGATCTGAGGTGTATGGAATCCGAAAGCTGAATTCCCTCGGATTCCATAATCTCTCCTCTCTTTACATACATGACTGCACATTTGTCCACACCAAATTCCATCCTGATGGCGCTACTAAAAGAATCAGTTAGTTTCAGTAACTTTATTATTATTATTATTATTATAGGTAGGTTATTTTTAAGCAATGAACCTAACCTCAACGAATTTCCATCCAATACCTGGACGGAACACAGTTGCGGTGCAAGTGATTAACAAACATCTAGAGATTTGCTTCTTTTTAGAACAAATAAAAATAAACGTGCCTTTACATGGAGCAAGTAAAACGGAAACATCACTAGCCCAGAACTGTACTATGAGAAATTATGATGTAGTATTGTCGTCATCCCGATTTATTTACTCGAATCAGTCTTAACCAGTTCAACCTGGAATATAGAACGCCTGTAGTGTGTGCGAATGCTTTAGCATAGGCCTTATGGGATAGTGAGCCTTTGAATGTCACTTTTAAACAACGGAGGCGAGACAAAAAGTTTACATAGCAAAAAGACCTAGTTTTCTGTCTCGGGTAACTTTTTTTTCTGGATATAAGTGTGACGTTGACTCTGTTCATCCAACCCATTAATATTACATATGTACATACACTTTGTGTACTTCTGTACGTCTGAAATACAAGGTTATCAAGGCTAAACTGGCTATATTATTATCAAGAATGAACGGAAAAGTGGGTTGTGTATTTTATTTTCCATAAGTTAATAAATAAACCTAACAATTGATGATTCGTGTTAAAATACGATTATTATGTGTCTTATATACTCGGCGTGAATACAAGATACAAAGAAGAGTGGTCCATAAAACTACCACGTCAAATCAAGAGGACGCCACTTACACATAAAACAATCTAGTGACAAATCCAGATTATGAAATATCGGTAACTTTATAGTCTAAATAGCTTTTGCGGTCAAAAGCTCAAATACTAAGTTAGCGTCAGATTACGAGTTCAATATTGGTCGAGTAGCGAGCGACGTTGAGATTTATCAGTCAGGAATTTGTCAGTACAATCATCGGCAATTCTTGAGCGCTGACCTTCACCTGCGCAAAAGTGAGTTATTGGGTGGTATGAAGTGAGGCGCGGGGGCGGGAAAGTGGAGTGATTGGCCCGTAGCACATCGCGTCATAGACGTCACTCGGGATTTGTTCTTTAATCCTGATGCACGTACCTTACGACGAATAAATATTAAACGGGTGTGTGTTTTATTTGTCACTAGCGTACGTCACGCGGTTTCACCCGCGTTGTTCCCGTTCCCGTGAGAATACAGGTATAAAAAGTAGCCTATGCTACTCAGGGTAAATGTACCTTTGTAACGGTGAAAGAATTTTTGAAATCGGCGCAGTAGTTTTTGAGGTTACTCATTACAAACATACTCATACACAAAAATACAAATCTTTCCTCTTTATAATATTAGTGTAGATAAGTGTACGATGCGCACAGTGATCCTCACTTTTCCGCCGAGCGCTAAGAACCGTGCCGGTACCTGTAGCAGCTTATTTGCTTGCCCCCCTCTCCCCCTGGGATACAGAAAACACAGGTCCTCTAAGTTTCCATTGTTACTTCAAAAAGACAATTTACATGAAAGTGGCACCATCTAGTATCATTATTCTAGCCTCTTTGTTTCATCTGCTATTTTGTCATCTAACATTTGTCGAAGATTAGATATGGTTGCTAAGACACTGAGCACCTCGAGTTTTGTTCGCCGCCGACGCGTTGTCTTGTGAGCGCGCGAGCGAATGCGTTGTCCCGCGAGTGAAGGCTACCGTTTTGATCTTCTAAGGAGAGAGCCAAAGCGTGTGCTAACGCCTCGTCTTCAGTCTGAAAAAGGCAGAAATACTATTAATACTAATCACGCTACATTAATCCCAAACCACTGATTGCAGTGGTTTGGGATTCATGGGTAATTTGGATTAATTGGGTGGTAGGAAATGTCCTGAACAAATCGACACAGACGACCAGCAGTAGAGTGCCGAGACAATGAAGCTCGACGAAATCTCAGAGAAACAATTTAATTGTCTTGGATCCCGTAACGGAGTTAATCGGAAAACAATAGGGGAGAAGTAGAAATATTATTAGTATCGCCATTACTAGGTTGGTTTCACGAAGAAATCGTCACATTCACATCACATTTCTAGACCACGTTGAAGAAAAAATTCTTTAATATCGTGATACAATACATTTCTAGAATCTGGTTTATGGTACTGTTAAAAGAGAAATACGAACCATGTTTCCTTGTACTTCAGAGAATGTAGCGACTGGTGCCACAACAGGAGCGTTGTTTAGATTCACCCTATCGTTGGCTGCCTTCATACGGGCCATGGCTGCTTCACTGAAAAAAAAAAGAAAAAGAACCTTGGTTATACAAAACATATATGATATAATGGTAGTAAAAAATACCCTTAACGAAGCCGAAAGGCACTTGCATGGCATGCCTTTGAAACAAATATTTGAAGAAATGTGACATCTACCAACCCACACTGGGTCTTCGTGGTAGATTATAGCCCATTCCCTCCCATTAGGGAGGAGGCCAGTTCCAGCAGTGGAAATATTATAAGCGGATTATGGTTATGCTATGGAACAATGTCCTCTGTCGCGCAATGACGTGTTCAGGTTCACCTAACGAAATTAATGCGTTGATCGCTTGTTGACAGGGCGATCACTTTAGTAAGCAGCGGTCAGGTCTGAATGTTCGCCCTGACCTGCCTTTGCGTTGGTCAAGGTTGGAATAACAAAATACTTCTTATGATGTTAACAACATGACAATGGTGTGGATAACTGGCGAAATGAGGATGTAGGTACTAATAGTTACTTCTCTGCATAACCTTTTTATGATAAATAGTCGAGATGTTATGTTACGATCCTGTTTATGCTTACGCCGATGACCGGGTGACGTTGCAGGGATCCGCTGGATGCGAGAAGCACGGGACAGGTCAATGTGCTCGCTTGGGGGCTTGGGGGAGGTCTGTGACCAGCAGTGGACGCCTTTCGACTAAAATAATGATGATGTTGAATGCTTACGCTGCTTGTCTCCTCTTAGCGGCCAGTCGACCCTCGCATGCGTGGTCGCTAACGTGTCGATGACGGAGACAGTAGTTCAGAGTACACTCGCTACAGACCAGTGGCACCATCTCTTTGTTCTTACAGCCCTTGAATGTACAGCGGTTTGTAAACACCTGGAAAATCATTTAAAATATATATTTAGTACTTTAATCTTCTTAACAATGGCAATCTAACTTGAATCGGCCAGGAATTTACCAGCAAGTATGGCACTTTTTGTAGAGTCTATCAATTCTTTAAGGTACTAGATTAGGGGATCGGACAAAAAAAAACTAATTAGTCCGTCAGATAGATTTCCAAAAAATATTTTACATGTATTTTTATTCTATGTAAATTGCAATTTTTTGGAAATAAAGTTATTATTATTATTATATTATTATTATTTTTTTTTCTTTTTTCACATAATCAAAAAATTAAGACGATACAGTGCTTCGAAAACTCCGGAACTCCTCGAAAACGTCACATGTTAGTACATTTTTAGCTACAAATGACGCCACAACCCCCCAGTCATGATCTTTGACGCGTCTCTTCTCGCGATCTCAGACCCAAATTTGTTTGTGGTAACTAAAAAAAGTATGTATGGTACCGGATTGTAGAGGGAAATTGCTGAATATATTGTCTATTGTTGAATTTTGTCTTGTAGTATACTCTTGAATAGTGGGTATTTACACTATATAAGGTATATATGTGCAAAATTTCAAGTCTCTAGGTCCAGCGGTTAGGGCTGTGCGTTCAGTCATATCAGTCATTGAGTCAGTCAGGACTTTGAATTTTATATACAGGGTGTCCAAGAACCTGGCGTCCAACTGGATTCCCACGATGCCCCAAGTTCTAACAGTACTCAGAAAAATATTTTAAAAAATCCACCCCATGTACTTACAGAATTATACTGATTTCAAAAAAAAAGGGGAAATGAGCACCCTGTGACATACTTTTGAATGCTGTGACTGCTAATGCTGATAATTTCGATATTTCTTGGAGGTTTTGTAATCTAGGGTATTGCTGTGTCTAAATAGAATGTAAAAATAATGTACTTATTGTACCATTTTAAAATAAAATATTATTTTAACTAAAGGTGATATGGAAAACTATTGAATTTCGCAACTTTGACCGACTGTAGTGTAAAAAAAATGTACCAAAATAGTATGGCAAGTGACGTCAAATTTTGACGCGTTTATTCCTCTTTTTAAAAAGGTATAATACTTACACATTAATTTGAAAAAAAAAAAAATTTGATAACATTTTTACTCAACAACCCAATTTTTACGATGTCTTACAGAATTCTTAGAAAGAAAAATTTACGACGAATTGAATCTAACCTCTAAAGAATTACTATTGTATGCTCATAAAAATAACAACAGGCCTCTCAAAAAACAGGTTAGACCGTAAGGGACGGTATGTGCATGCATCTCACCATAGTGATTCGTTATTACAACAGGAGGGAGCAAGACAGAAACTATCTTTGCGATTTGCTGGTTCTTCTTTATGGTACCCCATTATTCAGGTAAGAGTGAGGGAGAAAAAGGTTAGAGGTGCGAGTGAGATAGATAGTGACGCTATCTGGGATCGTGCTATTTAGGATAACAGTACGGTCAGTACGCGTCACTGCCTCCTGCCGTTACTACGCACCTCTCTCTTATTGTTACCATTGATCACGTACTACGATTTAAAGCTTTGTTTATTGGACTCGATTACTCTTTGTGCTCTGGACTTTGAAACGAACTCTTTACGACGACCTTTGCCTGTGTTTGGACAGTTTGTGTTTTGTGTGTGCTACCATGGCGACCTACACTCCGCAAGAATACGCAAATATGCACTACATTTATGGAGAATGTAGAGGTAATGGACGAGCTGCAGCGAGACTTTACAGAGAAAGGTATCCGAGGGCTACGCGATATCCCGACCATCGAGTTTTCATTAATGTGCACAGATCACTATGTGACGGGCGGTTCCCCAATCAAGTAGCTGGTGAAGGACGACCCGTAAATGACTTCATACGCGATGAAGTTTTAGAGGCGGTGTCGGCAAATCCAAGCATCTCTGTGCGAGGAATAGAAGCTGATACGGGGATACCGAAGAGCACAGCACACAGTATTCTCCAAAAAGAAGAATATCATCCGTACCACGTACAGCGAGTGCAAAGTCTTTTACCTCGAGACTATCCGAGCCGAGTCGCGTTTTGTGAAACAATCCTGCAAAAACATCGAGAAGACGAAAACTTTATCGACAAAATTTTGTGGTCAGATGAATCAACATTTAAGAAGGATGGCTACATGAACCTACACAACTTGCACGAGTGGCATGTGGAAAATCCGCACTTGATGCGAGAAGATAGATCCCAGTACCGGTTCAAAGTGAACATGTGGACCGGTATTCTCTGTGGGAATATTATTGGTCCATTTGAGATGCCCGAGAATTTGACTGGCGAATCATATTTAAATTTTCTTCAAAATGATTTGCCAAACTTACTAGAAGAGACCCCACCAGATATGTGGTTCCAACACGACGGCTGTCCAGCACATTTTCGCGTATCCGTTAGAGAGTTTTTGGACGAGCAATACCCGAACAGGTGGATTGGGCGATCAGGAACAATCCCGTGGCCAGCCCGCTCACCTGACTTAAATCCGCTGGATTTTTTTTTCTGGGGAACTATGAAGGAGCTCGTTTATGCGAAGCCCATTAATGACATCGCTGACCTTCGTGAGAAGATAACACAAGCAGTGCAGGTGATACGTCAAAAAAGTTACTCGCGAAACATAAAGCGGTCCTTTTTAAGGAGAGTGAGAGCTTGTATTGCCGCGGGTGGTCAACATTTTGAACATTTATTGTAATAAAATATCTTTAAACTAACATTCTTTGCTTTTATTCTACTGGGAACCCATCTACCTGTGTGTATTTCCTTCTTGCTCACTCTTGGAACCGAAGTAAATAATAGTAGTAACATAACAGTTTCTAAGATAAGAAAGGGTCCGACAGTTACCGTTAGTAGGTAGGCACTTCGTAAAAATTGGGTTGTTGAGTAAAAATATTATCAAAAATTTTTTTTTTCAAATTAATGTGTAAGTATTATACCTTTTTAAAAAGAGGAATAAACGCGTCAAAATTTGACGTCACTTGCCATACTATTTTGGTACATTTTTTTTACACTACAGTCGGTCAAAGTTGCGAAATTCAATAGTTTTCCATATCACCTTTAGTTAAAATAATATTTTATTTTAAAATGGTACAATAAGTACTTTATTTTTACATTCTATGCAGACACAGCAATACCCTAGATTACAAAACCTCCAAGAAATATCGAAATTATCAGCATTAGCAGTCACAGCATTCAAAAGTATGTCACAGGGTGCTCATTTCCCCTTTTTTTTTTAAATCAGTATAATTCTGTAAGTACATGGGGTGGATTTTTTAAAATATTTTTCTGAGTACTGTTAGAACTTGGGGCATCGTGGGAATCCAGTTGGACGCCAGGTTCTTGGACACCCTGTATATAAATTCACCATGTAATTTTTAGACCATGGACTTCTTATAGGTTTTCCTGTAATCTACAGGTATAGAACTATTTTCTGTATTTTTTTCAAAATTTTAGGCTCAGTAGTTTCGGAGATAAAGGGGGGGGAACGGTCAATTTTCGTCTATTTTCTTAAATAACTTTAAAACTATTTATTTTAAAATTATTAAAAAAATATATTTGAGACCCTCATAGTAAGCCCTTTCATTTGATGTGTCACATGGTACAGTTTGCAAAACGTTTTTTTTAATTTTCTTATTTGCCCCGTAAAAGCGACCCCCATATTCAAAATTCATTTATTTACTTTAGCCGTACATGTTTGGGTCACAAAAATCCATATGTACCTATACCAAATTCCAACTTAATCGGTCCATTAGATTCGGAGCAAATTGGCTGTGACAGACGGACAGACAGACAGACAGACACACGAGTGATCCTATAAGGGTTCCGTTTTTTCCTTTTGAGGTACGGAACCCTAAAAAACACGTATCCAATATTTTTCGATAATCTAACTGACGGACTAATTAGAATCATAATTTTTTGACTCAGTCCGATCACCTATTGTATCAGAAAACGAAAATGGTTTAACTATGGCATAATTTTGATACAATCTTTTTTATATAAAATTGTGCGCAACATAACATATAACTTATATCTACGTTATTGTAGAGTAAAAACGAACATGAGCAATAACTAAATAAGAAATAATAAAAGAATGAATCTCTAAATACGGGTTTGGCACAAAGGTTACTTACAAACAAAAAAGTATTGTTTGATAGTAGCAATGGATAGTCTTTATTACATAAGAAATTGAAAATGAAAATGAAAATGAAAATGTTTATTTGTCCCAAAAACAGTTACATGGTTATAAATGAGACAACCCCAGTAAGTAATTGATAATACTTGTGTTGGGGCTATCTCGCTCTTTCCCTTAATTATTAACAATATTGAGACTATTACACAAATTTTAACCAAATGTAACTAAGATTTAAATCTACAAAAAATATTTAACAGTAAAAGACTTATTAACTAATTAGCAGCTCTTTGAGTAAATGAACAAGTAGCTGTATGCCTTTCTGGGTCGTATGTGTGTGGGTCTTGTTTTTCAAGAGCGTTTGTATTGTTGTGTGTGTGTGTGTGTGTGTATGTGTGTGTGTGTATGTGTGTGTGTTAAGACTAATTTAAAGTGCCGATATGCTCAAAACAATATAAATATTTTTGATACTATGCAAAAGGAAACCTATTTAACCGAGTCTAACCAAAACCTGCTCAGTTTCCTCGTATGTTAAAGCTTTGAGCCACTCAGTTATTATGTTTTTGCATACATGTGAGACCTCACGGTGGAACCTTAGTTTTTCGTTTATCCTATTGTAAATGTAGGCTGATTGGGTTGCATACTGACGCCTCGCAAATGCGGTTCGGACCCCCGGGGAGTAAGCCACCATATCCTTTCGTCTTCTCTCCTCACTATCTTGGCTAAATGGAATTGATTTTTGTAAGTTCAGGATAGTAGTCAAAAAATATAGCTTTCTTACTGTAAGTAAGCCACTGATTCTGTATAAATCGACAGTGGGATATCTGTATGGTTTATAGTACATAACTTTTATGAGTGATCTTTGAGCTCTTTCTACTTCAAGGAATTTAGTTTTTGTAGCTCCTCCCCACACCGGTAAACAGTATGCAATAACGGATTGTGTGAGCGCAATATAGATGTTATTTAATGTATTCTGGGGCATCACATATCTTAGTTAATGTAAGTAAATTACTAGTTCTTTTTTATTTATTTTATTATCAATGCTTTAGGCTAGTTCAGACTCTATGCGCGTACTTTAAATTAATTCTATTATTTTAATTGACCAACATAATGCAAACTTACTTTTTTCCGCCTCTCCTTAGCTGGGTCTGAGGTACATAGATTATCAATATGGGCTCCTACGGCCACATCTGGAGGTTCTCCTCGTTTTCCGGGCACCGGCTTCCCACACAGGGGGCATTCAGGAACTTGGACATTCCGGGTGTTCGGCTCTGGACACTCATGCTTTGCATATGCAAAGTGGTCCGAACTGTAAAATATAGGATTTTGGTGTTAGTATTAGTAGGAAAGTTAAGTTATTTATATTATTATTTTAATAATATTATGTGAAGAGAACCCATGTTCTGATCGCAGGTGCAGTTGCAAGCTTGTAAATTCACCCTTCAAATACTGCAGTCTTCATTGTTCTAATGTGCAAAAAGAGAACATAAGTTAACATGATAATTTTTTGTTATACTACGCAGAGCAAATATAAATAATGATGGGATTTATTAAGCAGGATATTTCTATTAAAAAGCGTATGTAACAATAGGTGACATTCAACTTTATGAATGTTTGTACAATGCATCTGTTGGAATTAAACTATTTTATTGCATCTGTTATCTATACTCCAAAAAGTCCTAACCGTAGTCCCTACAAACCGTGTCTAAAAACATGGTTTTCAGAATACAGGCGAGATAAAGATTTAAACAATTCTAAAAAGGTACCCAGCATGCGTTGCTATGCCTTTTTTCCTACCTACTGCTTGCCTGCCCATCACCTGCCTACCACCTACCTACATACTTACTATTGTAACGAGTCTTTTAAGCCTGTTACATGATACGTATTGTTTGATTTAATTTGTAGGCACCACGGTGGTGTTGCCATATAAGAATTCATTTTTTGGTTGATTTAGAATCGTGAAGTGGTCACACTGGCTTTTTCTTTTTGAGGCTGTCAAGTTGACTTTGACATTTGTCACTTTTCGACCTATAGCTTTTGGACAGAATGGCGTAATTTCAGCGCCGATATAAATCTTGAAGTATTACTTCAGATGGGCGGCATCTAATCCCAATTATGTGGTAGCCGATTGCCCTTATCAGCATCCTAATTGAATAGCTCATATTTTTTATGGTAAGTGAATTTTTTCGTGACTTCGGTCGGTTCCGCGTTGTCATGGCTATATTGATAGCAGACGCTAATAGTTCCGATATTTCATTGTTTCAGGATCTTTTAACTTGATTAAGTACTTATTTTTCTGGATTCATTCATCTACTGATGACCACAAGTTGATATTTTGGAAGAAACGGTGAGTTTAATTGCCTTTGGTCGCAACCACCTCGGTCGCCAATTGTTTTTACCAACGCTGAATATCAGCTAACGATTATTCATGTTTGTTTTCAGCCACAAGGCGTTTTTTTCTACTACTTAGAATTTTAGACGCTCGCCCCTACCAAAATATACCTTGGACCGCCTTTGGCATCCCAGCGGAAATGCATATCACCAAGATGAGCGTTAGTCTTTTGGTTGATAACATAATCGACGGAATTTGGTATGGTTTGTGATACATAACGTAGATCATCTATTTGACAAAGTGCAATAATGACAGGTCTTTTAAAAGATTGTTTCATTTTAGTTTTAGCTATTAATATTAGAAAGGAATTCTCTTGTATATTTCTACCAGCAGCCTTCGGGTAATAAAATCGCCCTATAATTTTCATGCTCGATTTTTATTGATACCTTCCCGCTTGAAGATTAAAAGTCTCAAGCTCCCGCAGGTAAGTCTATCTTTGGCATAGTTTTGTGTGCACTCCAGGCGCCCGAATTTTTTACATCAACTTATATTTTTATTTGGAGTACCACACATTTATAAATAATATCACATACACACATACATAAATATAATATTTTTTAATATTACACTATCTACTTACCTACTAACCTACCTACTATTAGACGAAGAAAATCGGATCTACATGGAACAACACTAATTGTCTCGCGTCATGGGGACATCCCTACGGGGTTTGACAGTCGGTTTGGCTGGTGGGAATTCCCGCGCTGAAAGAATGTTGAACGATGTTCGCGAAGAGTTTTTGTGATTGTACAATAAATCCTTGAAGTTAATAAATCGTGTTTAATAGTATTCAGAAGTGCGATTTACCTATGCTTACAAAGTAACAATAAAGTTTGGAGTGATTCTTGTAGAAAAAAAAAAAAAACTAAGTAAGTACCTACTTTCGTTCATACTTTTACATTTTTGATAAAAAGTGGAAAAACGTTGATTTCGGATTGCAAAAATGGATGCTCTTAATTGTGCATGTGTGTAACTAACTTTTTAGTGCTCAGTATATCATATTTTTCAAACATTTTGTGTGGTGTTAAACATTTACAAATTGTATTAAGTAGCGCTCGCCTGGCCCTGGTTACTTTATTTGGGTAAGATCAAACCAAGGCAACGGTTTGGTTGACATTCCCCTAAGCCAGGAATTGTGACTTTACCTGCTTGAAATCTCAAAATCCTTCAATTATTTGGTGAGATCCATCCATACTTTTATGTAGTTATTAGACTGATTTTGCCTCCATAATATTATCATGAGACATTATAAAGGTGTAACAAAGCAAGCTTAAACTAATTACAGTGATAATCAAAGGACAAATTAAAATAAAATAATTGCTAACAGACTTTATATATTTTATTAAATTTCTATTGTTTTGGTGTGAAGTGTTTAAACTTTTAAAGGGACAAGTGTAACATAAACTGTTTTGTTGTGTGTGTTTAGTATTGTATTATTGATTGTGTTGTTTAGACCTTACTTTAATTATAACCATGGGTCGTCATAAGAAGAGGCATAGGTCTCCTAGTTCTACCTCTTCAAGTTTAAGCGATGGGGAAAAGATTATTGGGAAGAAATCTCATTACAAGAAGGATTTAAAGAAGAAAAACAGTAGAATAGAAGCCTTAGAGGGTCTGATAAGAGAATTAAGAAAGAAGACTGACTATCATACTGGAAATACATCCCAGCTCTCTGTAGTACGCTACGTGGGTCGCAATGATTTTATACCAGTGTTTGACCCACAGTCATCCCCGGTCTCTGTTGATCATTGGATCCGGAACTTGGAAGGAATTGCCAATATGCATGGTTGGGACGAACGCACACTAATATGTAACTGTACTGCTAAACTTGGTGGCTATGCGAAAAGCTGGTATGAACACCAAGCATCCTATGAAATGAGTTGGACTGAGTGGAAGGTAAAGTTAATTAAAGCATTCCCTTTCACTAAAAATAAACTAACACAAATAAGAGAATTAGTGAACCGAGTCAGGAAGCCTAATGAAGACCCTATTGAATTTTATTATGCTAAACTCGAGATTGGAATGTCATGCCATTTGAGTGATGAGATCATAACTGAAGCTATCATAGGTACACTTGGGAACCAACTATTAGAGATTGGTGCTAAATCTGCTGGATGCCGGGACACCAATTCCTTACTTCAGTACTTGGCTAGTATCAACACTTCTGTTGCTGTCAAAGAGCAAGACAAACCTGAAACTTCAGTAAAAAGTCATCATGGACCAGAGAGGGTGACAAAGTGTTTCTCTTGTGGCAAACCTGGTCACAAAGCAAGTAGGTGTCGCAAAAATGAAAAGGATAACAGAAAATGCTCATTTTGTAAAAGACCGGGTCACACTGAAGCTGAGTGTTTCAAAAAGAAAAATCAGAGCAAACATTGCTCTTTCTGTAATATTGATGGTCACACATTCGAAGAGTGCAGGAGGAAGTCCAAAACCAGTACACAAAACCGTTCAGTACAAAAGGTTCAAACTGTATGCATGCTGTGACTCCTCAGACAGGAAGTACTTCAAAGGTGTGATTGTTAATGGAGGTCCGGCAAATGCTTATATAGATTTCGGCAGCTCGTGTAACACCATGAAACAGAGTTTCTTTGAGACACAGGACTTGGAACTGAAACCCAACAATGACACTATTATAAAAGGATATGGAGATGCACTAACAACACCTTTGGGTATTGTTTCAGCTTCTCTTGTAGTTGATGGTGTGGAGAAGGTGAATGAATTTTATGTTGTGCATGATGACCTACAAGAAGTTGATGTTCTCATAGGACAGCCTTTTACAGAGCAACCAAACGTTGTGATTGTAAAAACCTCGACTGAGCTCAACATATATGAAGATCAAATGGCATTGCAAGTGACTGACTTGTGTGATTCTTTTGGCAAGATAAGGTTGTATCCTCAAGCTGATACAAAAATTACCCCTGAAGTCAACAAACTGTTGGTGAGACCAGATCCCATTGTTGAAGGTGTAATGCTTATCAGGCTGAGTGAACAAAGAAAACCATTATGCGAAAAGGATGTTATAGGTGATAGTGTCGAATTACATGAGGGTCGGGCTTTTATAAAACTTATCAACAAGACGAACCGGACCCTGGAATTAAAAGAAAATGACTGTGTGGCCAGAGCAGAATTGGAAGACCAATGCTGTGATAATATTAAAGTCGGTGATCATTTAAATGAAGACCAGAAGGCATTCTTGGACAAACTCCTTACCAAGTATGAGCACTGCTTTTCTGGCAATGGAATGGCCTTAGGGAATTGCAGTGTAGAAATGAACATAAAGCTAACAGAAGACAGAATTATAAATTACAAGCCTTACCGAGTGTCATTCCATGAAAGAGAAATTATTAGGAATATCATCGTCGAACTTCTCAAGGCAGGGATCATCGAAAACTCAAAATCCCCTTTTGCAAGCCCTGTCTTGCTCGTGAAAAAGAAAGATGGAGGACGTCGCCTGTGCATAGACTATAGAGCACTTAACAAGATCACCGAAAAGGAACGATACCCATTACCAGTTATACAAGACCTATTAGACAGGTTGGTGGGCCAGTCGGTATTCTGTTGTTTAGATCTGGCAAATGGCTATCACCAAATCAAAATTGCGGAGGAGTCAAGACCACTAACTGCATTTGTGACGCCGGATGGTCATTACCAGTACAGAATGATGAGTTTTGGCCTCTGCAATGCCCCAGCTGTCTTCCAGAGAGCCATGAACCACATACTCGAGCCAGTTATCCATGAATGCTGTGAGTTTTATATCGACGATGTCGTTGTCTGGGGCGAGGACACCGAGCAATGTATGGCAAATTTAGAGAAGGTGCTTACATTAATTTCAAAGGCAGGTGTCAAGCTCAAGAAAACGAAATGCTCATTTCTAACGCACAGCATTGAATACCTGGGACATGAGATATCGGGTGGCGAAATAAGACCTTCACCTCAAAAAATCATGGCTGTCTCCGATTTTAAGAAACCTAGAAATGTGCATGAGTTGCGGCAGTTCCTCGGACTCGCCAGTTACTTCCGGAAATTTATAAGGAATTTTTTCGAGTATTGCACGACCGCTCACCCTACTCACCAAAAAAGCCGTGGAGTGGCGTTGGGGCCCTGAACAAGATCAAGCCTTAAACACCTTAAAGGATATTCTTACCTCTGATCCAGTGCTGGCAATTTATCACCCTGACAGGGAAACCCAAGTGCACACTGATGCATCAAAAGCAGGACTTGGTGGTGTTCTCTTTCAACGACAGCTGAATGGTGAAATGAAAGTTGTCGCTTATGCTAGCCGTCAAACAGCAGAAACGGAACAAAGATATCACAGTTTTGAATTGGAAGCTCTAGCTGTGGTGTTTGCTGTCAATCGCTTCAAAGTATACCTTTCCGGCGTTAAATTTCGGGTCGTGACTGATTGTTCAGCCTTGAGGATGGCTTGGCTAAAACGCGACTTGTCACCACGGATCGCCCGTTGGTGGCTCGATTTACAAGAGTACGATTTTGAAGTCGACCATCGACCCGGGACTTCTATGGTACACGTAGACGCCCTAAGCAGAAACCCTGTGACGGTGCACCATATACAGGAAAAAAATCTAATTGATGCGTTACAGGATGACGATAAGGAAATTCAAGCATTGCTGCTGAATTTAAAACTAGAACAAGAAGCTAACAAGAAAAAGAAGGAGGGACTATCGAAAGACTATAGAGTCGTAGACGGACGGCTATGTCGTATAATAGACAATGAGTTTAGACCGGTTTTACCTAAGAGTTCAAGATTCCACATTATGAAGATTTATCATGACGAACATGGGCATCTGGGAATCGAATAGTGTCTTGAAGCAATACGAACTAAATATTGGTTTCCGAAAATGAGAAAATATGTGACAAAATATGTGGCAAGCTGTCTTGGATGCCAATTCACGAAGAAACCAACTGGGAGACAACCGGGTTTACTACACCCTATACCGAAGGTTGCCGTGCCCTTCCACACCTTACATGTGGACCACCTGGGCCCTTTTTGTAAGAGCAATGGGAAAACATATATTTTTGCGGTTATCGACGGATTCACTAAGTTCGTGTGGTTAGAAGCCGTTGCTACAGCCAATGCTAAAGGAGTAATTACTGCATTAAGTAAACTGAGCCACACATTTGGTTACCCCGAACGAATTGTTAGTGACCAAGGTTCAGCATTCACGGGTAAAGAATTTAAACAATTTTGCGACAACAACGCCATTAAACATATTTTAAACGCAGTGGCGTCACCTAGGTCGAATGGACAGGTCGAACGTCTGAACCGAACAATTCTAAATTCTCTGACCGCTCACATGGGTGATGATCATAAAGGATGGGATGCCTATTTACCAAAGGTTCAATTAGGTTTAAATTCAACGGTAAGTCAAGGGACAGGCAAGTCACCTTTAGAGTTGCTGTGCGGCTTAAGACCCCGTTTGCCTAATGATTTGCATGGGGCAGTCTACAATGAAGACATATCAACTTCACGAGACGAGGCTGCCCAAACTATTGAAAAAAATGCAGTTCAGATGAAAAAGCGTTACGATAAAGATCGGCGAGTTGTAGGACCGCTACTTATAGGTCAGCTGGTTATGGTAGAGCGAAAAATATTACGTCCTGGTCTAACAAGCGGAAAACTCGTTCAGCGATACGCGGGACCATACAAAATTACAGCTGTGTTACCCAATGATCGCTATGAGGTCACATCGTACACGAAAGGCAAAAGAGCGTATAAAAATATAGTTGCCCGTGATAGGATTAAGATCTGGCATCACAGAAGTCGAGACTCCTCGTCTGATGAGGATTTGACAGAGCAGTCGTAAGGTGCTCTTTTATCGATTACCATGTAATTAATTTTTATTTCTTATATTTCATGACGTACGATACGTATGCCTCGGGGGCTTAACCAATATCACGCTACTATCACACTTGCCTATGGGGCCTACATAGTGTTCATTTAAGTGCTTGCTTCCGGAGCCTTACAGCATAAATCTTCTCTACTAACTCTACTATCACACTTGCCTATGGGGCCTACATAGTGTTCACTTAAGTGCTTGCTTCCGGAGCCTTACAGCACAAATCTTCTCTAATAATTCTACCATTACACTTGCCTATGGGGCCTTCACAGTGTTCACTTAAGTGCTTGCTTCCAGAGCCTTACAGCACAAATGGTCAATTGCTTTATCATCACGCTTGCCTAAGGGGCCTAAACAGCGTTTATTGAAGTGTTTGCTTATGGAGCCTTATAACACATTCCTCTGCACGTCAACAAACAAACGCTTGCCTAGCGGGGCCAACACAGCGTTTACTAGCGTGCTTGCTTTCAGAGCCAGCAGGCGATTGCCTATTGCCTACGGGGCCTAAATCATAATACCCAAGACTTGCCTACGGGGCCTCAGTCTCTGCCTTTGGGGCTATATTTTATGTTACGCTTGCCTTCGGGGCCTCACAGCGCTAACAACTCTTGCTGAAATGGTGAAGATCGCCGGTTGAACCCTGCAGCCAGTACACGGCTGATCTGGCGTGCCAAACTGAGGACTGTCTCCTTCGGGGACCGAAGGATTGCAGGATGGCCGAGCTATTAGACGAAGAAAATCGGATCTACATGGAACAACACTAATTGTCTCGCGTCATGGGGACATCCCTACGGCGTTTGACAGTCGGTTTGGCTGGTGGGAATTCCCGCGCTGAAAGAATGTTGAACGATGTTCGCGAAGAGTTTTTGTGATTGTACAATAAATCCTTGAAGTTTATAAATCGTGTTTAATACTACCTATCACTTACATACCGTGGGCTTAGTTCAAATACCAACTAACTCGAAATTTTGGCATTGTTACAACAGCCTGCTCACAGCGTGCCACCCTAGCCAGCCAATGACAGCTAACCATAACCATGCCACTCTAGCAAACCATAGCCTTGCCACTCTAGCATACCATAGCCATGCCACTCTAGCATACCATAGCCATGCCACTCTAGCCAGCCAATGACGGGCAACGACTCGCGAGCCAATCACAGTCAAGCGAAGACACCGCCATAACTACCGGATGCCTCCGGTGGGGATATCAGTCTATATAATGCCCTGTAAGCTCAGTTTCGAGGTCTTGTCGCGCTCGATTGTGAAACCTGTAAGTCGAGACTCTGTCCGAATAAAATAATGAATCGGTTCCTGTCTATTCTTTACCACTGTCGTAACAGTCAGAAGTGGGATCGAATAAAAAAAAAAACCTACGATAAAACGACGCTCTGCTACTTAAAAGTCAACGGTCACCTACTGTGGAGGACGAGGTCAAAAATTCAAACGAAGAACGTACGTCGATGCACACCGCCTGCAAGGAAAATATTGTCTCCCATCCCAGTATCACAAGGCACAAATTGAAAAAGCGGGTGACAATCTGGATGGAACACGAAGCGACTACCCTCAGTATCGCATCGTTCATTCCATAATTTGACCTTGAAAAAGAAGACTGCGGCCAGTAACCACCTGTGAGACACTTTGAGTTACAAGAAGTATCCATCTCTCTGCCAGCAACGGTTCTACGGTAAATTAAGACTACCTAAAGGTTGTCAACAGCAACCAAGGACATGGAAGGAAGGAACCGACCTACTTCACGCTGAGAGCTGCCAGGAACCATGCATAAATAACAAGGTCAGTAAACATGCCAATATTTGCCAAATTAGCCAAATGCCATTAGCCAAATATATAAGCCAAATGTGTTTTACCATGGAGTGCCCCATGAGTTGATAATTATGCGAATCGTAGACAAAATAATTTGGTAAGCCCGATAAGTAAATCTAATCATAGTCAGTTAATCTGTATAATATTATCCCGGTACGAAAAAAAATATGTTTTACGAGTAGGTACTAGTTGTGTACTAAAGAGTTGAGAACTTAAAATGTACATATTTAGTTCAAGTGCGCATTAGATTATCCAACAATAACAATTCCAAAGTAAATCATGTAGATCAGATACTTATAAATAGCTACAATAATTTTATTAAACTATTATCAGAGATATAGATAGCATTCCTGGGCGATCTCTTGCTACCGCCAGCCGATATTCAAACAGTTTTAGACTTATTGGATAAAGTTCTTGACAGATTGAAAACGAGGAACTTAAAATTAAATATGAGGAACTGCTAATTTTTACATATTTCTTAATTAGGGTATAAAACATCATGACGCGATGGCATTCAACCAGGTGAATTTAAGTTGATCGTCTTAATTTCTCATCCCGAGTAATGTAAACGAAGTGCGTCAGTTTATTCTATCTAGTTCTATCTAGTTACTAAAGAAAGTCCATTCATAACTTAGCAATAATAGCTCGCCCGTTTATCAAACTTAAAAAAAAAAAGTACGATGTGGGTATGAGGCAAGTCACATAAATCTTGTTATGAAAAAAAAAAAAATGTTATAGGTCGGTATTAGTGATTATGTAGGTACGATCCTAGTTTTCCAACAGAAATTCACACGTATTGCAGGTATTGCACGTATCTTTTATAAAGTAGATTGACGGTAGTTTGCGCCCTGTCTTTTAGTTTAGTCGCGTTACAAGTCAGATAGAGTGTTTATCATGATTTTGGGCTTGAATCCCTTGCAGTGATAAAATTGTTGCTAAGATTTCGTATTATGACGTGTTATGTAAAAATGTCCATGTAATTCGGACTGTACTGCAGTACGCGATACAATGACTAATCATGGTCTTATGCCATGTATTGCCCGATATTACTTTTCACTATGGTGACCGATGAGCCAAAGCCCAAGCAAGCTAAAACGAAAAGCCAAAGTCAAAGTCTATGCCTATCTTAGGTAAGTAGATCGTTCGATAGATGCCGTTTATTGTGTACCATTTAGACGTGAACGATTTGTTCAGTACTGTGCAATGACAAGATGAAAAGCCGAAAAGTAGTATTGTTTTACTGCGAAGTGGATGTACAGATACCTATAGTGAGTAATTGTGTAATCGTTGATGGTAGGCTATAACGTAAACAAACCTTTACGGTACCAGATTAGTTGTGTGAGTTGTGTCAAACTTCGCGCGATGGAAGATATTACAAAATGCATCATGACAATAACAAGGAGTAAAACGAAGTTCTGAATTTTATAAATATCAACTAAATTTCTGATTTCCAAAAATAACCCGATTTATAAGTAAATATTATTATGTGACGTCATGTTTACATTGTGCGTACTGTAAAGGGGATAATGTAGGAAAGAGGGTTAACGACATCCAATTCTAAATCTAACTTAGCTCTGATAATACATGACAGTAGCAAGCTAAATTTTAATTTTAAAATGGTGATAAACATGATGTCCTGAAACGAGGCTGCGCCTGTGGGTGGGTATCTTGGGGGCCAGAGTTGCATTAACTTAACATTAGTACTTAAAAGCTTTAAACACATAAAATTAATATATTGGAAAAATAGAAAAACGTATTCTTGTGTATTGGTGTGTATAAGTAATGAAGTTTTGCCATCGACACGCTAAGAATTATGTGTGTGAGTATGTACATGTATGTATGCGTGCGTCTTAATGGTATGATGTAATTAACTTAATTTGTTTCTTCCGTTTCTTCAAACGATAGTTTGGCAAAACAGTTTATTTATATTTTCTTACATGAAAAATGTTTCATGTTTTTAATGTCGCAGATAATATGGAGTTCTTATAATACTGTTAATATTATAACCGGGTACTTATAAGCCTTACGATTTATCCCAGATCGGGTTGCTCCAGGCAACCAGGGCAATCTAGGTGCGGTAGGGTTATCTCAGAAATGGGACGTAACTTAGATACAAGGTGAAAAATGATAATTCAAATTCAAACTCTTTAATTCAGACAAGTGTCCATAGTGTTAGTAACAACAAAATAACTTAACGACTAGGGTTAGTAAACTTAGTGTTATGGCAAAAGAAAAAAAAAAAAAGGAAAGGAAATATGTTAATAGTGTGATTTACAAAAAAAAAAACTATGATTATGTAACTTTGGCGCCAGGCGATGACTACTGGCGGCAACAAGGTTTAATGCTTTTAACATCACGCATGTAATACCCAATGGGTTAGGCAGAGGTACTTATACTCATGAGTACACACACATTTCGCCAGTAAATTGAAATGAATTAAAAAGTGTTTATTCATGGTTACATCCGTGCTACATGGTATATTACTTCTGTCATACTGTAAAACAGTGATATTTAATTTAAATGTAACAAATTGTTGGTACGTTTCCATCAATAACAACGTCACTTTTACCTACAACTAAACACATTTATTGAACACAAAAGTTGACTATAACGTAATGCTATAACATTTAAGTTGCGTTAAAACACTTTAATAGCGGTGAAGCCGAAAACATAAGCTAGTATGGCATAAATATATACTTATACAACAATAAATAATCATAAATGGAATCTACACATCTCTTGTAATGAGGTTTTTACATAGGTGTTAAAAACAAACTTCCCTAATTTATTTTAAAAGACATTTTCGTGGTACAGCTATTTTCTTAATCGTAAGGTATGTCGTTAAAAACTGTTGGTACTAAGCATTTCCTACATCTTTGTCCATAATAATTAGTACAAGTGGGTACCTACTACAAATCTTCTTATGCATTTATTCCTTTTACTTCAGCTTAAAGTCCCATGCTATAGGGGGCGACCCAGGTTAACTCTTGTTCGTTAGAAGATTGGTTTTCTGGCCCACATTAACTGATATTGAGGAGTTAGGTAATGATTGACATAAACTAAGAAGTGTGAAAGGTCATATTATATGATATAACGGGTTTACAGGTTGAGTATCCGCTGTAACATATCGTAGCAGTGCTTTTGTCTGATAGCACCAGTAGTGTGAAAGAACAATTGAAAACCGAAGATTTCTTAAATCTCCTGAGAGGTCTATTGCCCCATTTTAACTTGGTTTTTCTGAGCTGACTTGTAATCACTGTTTTCTTGTTTCCATTGCGGGAGCAATTGTTCCAGGACGGCCGAATGTTACAACAGCCTGCTCACAGCGTGCCACCCTAGCCAGCCAATGACAGCTAACCATAACCATGCCACTCTAGCAAACCATAGCCTTGCCACTCTAGCATACCATAGCCATGCCACTCTAGCATACCATAGCCATGCCACTCTAGCCAGCCAATGACGGGCAACGACTCGCGAGCCAATCACAGTCAAGCGAAGACACCGCCATAACTACCGGATGCCTCCGGTGGGGATATCAGTCTATATAATGCCCTGTAAGCTCAGTTTCGAGGTCTTGTCGCGCTCGATTGTGAAACCTGTAAGTCGAGACTCTGTCCGAATAAAATAATGAATCGGTTCCTGTCTATTCTTTACCACTGTCGTAACAGCATATTGAGTTTAATATACAAATCAATTCCAATTTTTTTCCTTTTTCTACAGGTAAAACCAACTAACCCCTGCGATGCTTCGTTTCGGAGATACTGAATCTTAAAACCAGCTAAATTAAGCTGTTAATTGTATGAAAACCTAATAATCCGTGTTAATCAGTGAAAATATATATTTTTATCGAAGTCAAACAAAATACCTACACTTAACAGTTTTCAAAATTAAATTTTGCGACTAAAATAAGGAACATTTAAAAAGTGAAACGATATTATTCTGTTTAGTTGGTTTTAGTACTAAGATATTAGAGAAAACACACAGTTTTATAATTTCAATAACAATTACTAGAGGTTAGTTGGTTTTCCTATTGATCGCGTATTATCTAACTGGACACAATATAATGAAGTCATTGCGAGTAAATTGGTGTAATAGGTTTTTACTTCTATAATTTTGCTCATATTCCACGCGCAATATCTGGACCTAATACCGGCTAACCCAGGGTAGTTGATATAAGTTCTCGAGTTACCGACGGGCGGGCAGGTGCAGCGCATGCGTTTGATGCGTTAGTCGTTTCTGCTCTCGCGCCGCGAGAACAGCTCATGTTTTTTTTGGTGTCGGAATAATAATTCGATTATTTTAAGTGTTTGTGTACCCACTGAAATGGATTCGTTACAAGGTAAGCATCTCTTTTGAGTCCCGAAGACTTTCAAACTAAGAGTGTCATATAATTCAATTCCACAAAGTGTTATTATTAGAGGTTTGTGTGTACCTTGCCATGCCATCCCGATATAGAGGGAATCCTATTTGGGAGCCATGAGTGTGACGCGTGTCTGTTTGTTTTGTTAGTAGCCTTTTCTGTTTAGCTCTGCAGCGATAACTAGCAGATAGAATGTCATTATTTAACTTTAATTTACAGGTAATGATCTGGATGATATGGAAGAAAAATTGGAGAAAATGCTTAGTCAAGAAACGTCTACTACTTTAATCAACAAAAACCCCGAAAAAAACTATTTAGAAGATCTTATAACATTAGAAGATTTACTGGACCCTATTTTCTCTTTTACTGCACAACACGGACTTGATTGACAACCTTTGAGCCCTCTTGATATAGATATGGAAAAAGAAGATGATATAAGTGAGGCGTCAATGGTAGCAACAATAACTGTAACGGAAATATTTGACCGTGCTTTTACAAGTACTTCATCACATGTATTCGAAATTGTAGACAATATTTTCATAAGAGCATGGAAAATTATAAAACCACGTAGCCGTTGGTGTGTGCCTGACCACGGATCATGGAAAGAAAATGTGGCTAAAAAGCGACGTGCTGATGGTTTACCTTATGTCACGAAAAAGGTTCGTCGACAGCCAAAAGTTCCAAAGCCAGTAGATTGCACTAAGTGTCACTATAAATGCAGTTTAAATTTTACAGAAGAAGATCGTTCACTAATTTGTAGAAGCTATTAGAAACGAGACTATGCAGGCAAAAAGAACTTCATCCTAAATTTGATCGAAGTGCTACCGATTAAAACTATTGTAGTAAACAGAAAACGCTAAAAAACAAATAGCAAGAAATTTTTTTTTTTATAAAAACGAAGAGAAAAGACAGGTCTGCCTTAATTTTTTCTGTGAAACTTTTTGCATATCTCCAGCGGTGATTACAGATGCCGTGAACAAACGGAATTCCGAATCTGCCGGTTCTTTATGCCCACGTGGATCACAAGCGGGTCCATACCCGCTTGTGATCCACGTGGGCATAACCACCAAGCGGGCAAGCTTGGTCGGTGTGACCAACCGACCAAGTTAGTCTGTTATACTATTGCCGTTAATTGACGGTCTACAACCTCGCCATTTATAAAAGTGCCTTGCCTAATAAAGCTTATTGCTTTGCTTGGTCAGAGGCGCACGGGTAAAAAGGCAGCGCAGAAATCGGATCTATATTATATCTTTATTTTTCTCAGTATGTACCGACACATGTCAACGAAGTGGCTTTTTTTCCGACACATGCGGAGGCCATAATCGCAACCAATATGTGGCATCTGTCTTGCTATGGGCGGTGCAAACCATTGAAAATTTAACAATAATTGAGCACAAATTTTTGGAATCGGGTCATTCTTTTGAATTCAGCAAAAACACTAGGAAGTGTCGAAGGGGGGGCGTTTTGGGGGACTGTCTCTTGTAAATAAGTAAAGTAAAGTAAATTTTGACGTTCGAAAAGTGCTGATTATCCGCCTAGTTTGAATAAATGAGTTTTGATTTTGATTCATACATGGAGGTTGATTCGATGCATAGTAGCATAGAGTCGGCTCAGAAACACTCAAAGATTTATTCTATGTCGGAATGGCTTAACGTTTTCCGACGGGCTAGGTCTTCTATCGACGAAAAAAAAAAAAACTGAAGCCTTATAACGTAAGAGAGATGAAATTCAACGACTTTTTCGATTTAAAAACATTGGCAGGCAGTATCATGAAAAACAAGAATAAAACACAGAAGGAGACAAAGTGAATTGGTTAAAGATAAAACGCATGAAATATAAAAAGGGTCAGATGAAGATCTTTTATAACTATGCCATGTCCGATAACTTCTTCGTTATAGATCAGGAAATAAACATGGAGTCGGTTCTTCCCAATGCTGCTCTTGATGTTTTCGCTCATCGTTATGGAACCAGACAAAAAAAGACCATGGTAAATTCGGCAGCTATAACTACAAACTACAACGAAGGTACTAGACTTCCAGTCAAACTGAACCAGTTGTATCATGCACCACTGTCCATTTCAGAAGCAAAAAAAAACTGATTTACTGAAATTGTGTAAGACAGTAGTAATTCCAGAAGAATATCACGCGTGGTTTGAAAATTTAACGACTGATAGTACTAAAATAGACCGTACCCAAGGTGTTCGTAGTCTGATGTGTCTTCTGATGAAGATTAAAGTTTTTACAATTTCAAATTCCTTCAATTCCTTTCAAGTGTTTTATTTGATAATAAAATGATTACCTACTTTTAAATATTGTTTATTTTTTATAATTATATGAAAAAAAACATTATTATTGATAGCTCTCAAAAGTTTTTCTTAGTGAATCAATCATCAGTCAATCAATTTCTAGAGTGGAAGTTAAGGTAAATAAAAAAAAAAATATAAACTTGAGAAGTAAAACCAACTAGTATTTTACATATTTGCGTTTTTATAGAAAAATAAAAGGATTATTGAAATCTTCGTATGTTTAATTTTTATAAATATTTAAATTAGTGAATATAGATCTAGTAGCCCTCAGCAATAACTTTTAGTTTCCAAAATACAGTGTTTTCTTGATAGAGAGGTAAAAGCAACTAAATAGGGGGTTCCAGGCACAAAGTGTATTTTTCTGTGAAACACTGTGACTTTTCTTTCAAAACATATAAATCAAAGCATACTTTATTAAATTATCAATTAGATACTATTTCTCAATAATCCATTTTCTAAAGTAATACATGAAATTTTAGGAACCAAACTTTCAAAACATCATTGCTCATTATCATTATTTTCGAGTTAGTTGGTATTTGAACTAAGCCCACGATACAACCTTCTACCTACATACTATTACTGTCTCACCGTTTAAACCTTCCCTGGGCTGGCACAAATATTTCATAACCAAAATTAGCCAAATCGTTCACCCATTCTTGAGTTTTAGCGTGACTAACAAACAGCAATTCAAAAACCATTTAAAAACCCTTTTTTATGTTGGGAAATAAACAGTAATAGGCATGACGAAAGATTTTGAAATCCCCTTCCGTAATGTGGGTACATCTTTTTTATTTACGAAAAAACCTTTATTTCAGTAATAAAGTAAAGTTTAACGAAGATATAAGCCATTTTTGAAAAAAAAAATAAATAGAGCGCGAAAACAGCTCGCAGTGTCATGGCGTCGGGTCTGACGTCACGCCTATGTAAACATGGAAATGTCAAAGCGCAGCTAGAGGAAACTAAAACAAACATTACCATAATTCGTGTGTTAAAAATGAATAACAAAGTTTATAAGTGGTGTGCGGTGCCTCAGTGTAAAAACACATCAATAGCAATAGTTTTAGCATTACATTGAATGCCAAAAATGTTGTCCTCTGGACCTGCATAGCTGACCCGGTGATTATGATAGTAGGTTGTTACTATGAGAAAAGATACTAGTACATGCTTTGTAGTTACAGAAATTTACTCCTTTTGTTGGTTATTAACTCAGTAGCAAACTTTTATTACAAGTTGCGAAGGAGCTAACCTCAAAAATAAACTGACAAGTTTATTGTAAAAATAACATATGAAAGTGAAAATAAACTAAACTCCTACAAGCTCAAAACGAGTTTGTTGTATTTTTATAGTGTTAGATACTTACAAAATTTACTTACAGGGAGGTTTTCACATTTCGGAACTCGGACGAGCAAAATTCTTTATTTGACCCAAGGAAATCGCCCAACATCAGTAAATCTATCCTGGGCAAATTTGAACTGTTTGCTTTTACAAAGCCTGATTCCATTGCTAAAGATGTTCACAAAGTATTGTAGTAACAAAGAAAATATCCAAATGCGTAATCGGCAACAAAACAACACAGTGAGCTAGTGACAGCTAGTGATGTTTACATTGGCGTGACGTAGTGCGCTATGATTGGTGTTTCAATCAAAATGGCCGATATCAGTATTTTAATCTTTTATTTTATTAAAAATCTTACTAATCTTAATTTTTTAAATAAAACTAAATCAGTGTTTTAAATCCTTCTCGTATGTAATTTCCCCTAATATCATTAAATCATTGATTCTTTGACTATGTCGTCACGCCTATTGTTTATTATGATTGTCATTATGATAAAATATGACTTCATAATTCTGATGTATGGTCTGTTTGTCATTCAATCAACAAGTCAACTGAACGTCACTTACTCATTAAACTGATTCACTAACTTTTCTTTATTATGAGGTTTTATTAAATCTGATTCTGATGAAACCTTTTATTTTATTTTATTGTATACAAACCTTGTCCTAAAAATAACAAGCAAAAAGAAAGAATCATACAATTTGGTACATACATTTGGGCGATCCATTTTTATAACATGGATTTAAGATTAATGTCATTTATTTTTGAAATAGAGGGTTTTTAATTGGTTTCGGCCGTCTACGAAACCGTAGTTTCGTAACTGGTTTCGATGAAGGAATGATTTGTCCTTGTACGTAACTAGTTTCGATGGAGGATATATTTGTCTTTGTACGAAACCACGGTTACGTACAAGGAATTTTCGCAAAAATATGAAATTTTGCTAGTTACGAACAAGGAATAATAATTCTTTTATCGAAACTAGCGATTTATGTCTTAATTGGTCCAAGATTCCATAGCCGCAAATGTCAATCTGCAAATTTCCTAAAAATATATACAGGGTGTAAACATGGTGTAAACCGATCCTTTATGAAGAGTGAGTTTGGGACGGTTGTCGGTCTACTTCAAAGAAAGCTTTGTGGCTCTGGGTAATCGGTCAGTGCACTAGTGCCATAACATAATGTACTTAAAAAAAAACTATGAAATTATTTATTTATTTATTTTAATACAGACTTACCTAGTTTCAATAATTACAAGTTGAAGGTCAGTTCAGTAGACAGCCAACGCTCTACTGAACTACCTCAATCCCCAAAATAATTCCTCCGTAGAAACTAGTTACGTACAAGGACAAATCATTCCTTCATCGAAACCTTAACAGTAAATTCTTTGTACGTAACCATTGTACATAACCGTGGTTTCGTTCAAAGACAAATATATCCTCCATCAAAACTAGTTACGTACAAGGACAAATCATTCCTTCATCGAAACCAGTTATGAAACTACGGTTTTGTAGACGGCCGAAACCTTTTAATTGCATAGTGCTTCTCATTTAACATTCATACATGAAATTGTTTAGACATGTTGCTTGTCCGTAGGGACCATTGCTATGCTTAATAAAAGAAAGAAAGATAATGCATATTGGTCTAACACAGGACAACACAATTTGATAACAAAAAATAACCCAGAAAAATATAATAAATTTACTAATGACTATGCAGAATGTCAGTTTTGTTATCATAATTATCAGCAATAAATATAACCTACTGTGAATAAAGTCAGTCTAACAAACAATTTCTACAAGCTATTAGAAAAAATTATTTTCTTATTTTTTATTACATAAATTAGGCCAGTGATTGGCCACAACATGCCTGATGTGAAGTCACAATGTGACTTAGGGTCATAGGGTGGACTTGGAGCATGCTAGCTTAGACGAAACAGTTTCACTTAATTTGAGAAGAGATCCAGATTATAATGAAGGGGAAACAGAGACCATGACACTGAATTTCATAGAATAGCAGCTTACATAATTGTCGCCTGATACACCATCTTAATTATTGCTTCATTAAAATAATGAGAAGTAGGTGTCTCTTTAAAATGTTACTATTCCAAAAACGCTTCAACTGACTGCTTGATGAACATTAAACAAGAATATAAATATGATTAAATAAGTTCATGATCATGCTGCACAAAACTTTACATTCTAATGATACACTAAAAACTATGACCTCAAGATTACTCACCAGAACACTTCTTTACAAGCACCACATTTGTATGGCAGGAAGTCTGAAACACAGTACATATTAAAAAGTACACCTTTCCATTATTAGGCGTTGGAAAATAAACAATCATAATATTAATAACTAAATTGCAACACAGGGTTAAAACCATGTTTGCAAATCACAAGATATAAAATTCCTGTTTTATTTGAGTCGATAGACAAAGTGTTAAGGTGGAAGCTCACATCTGGCCCGCGAAATTCTAATTTTCTTACGTTTTTGGCAATTTGCAGGCCAGTGCTTGGTTGTATGTTTATGAAAATTTGATTTGCGACTGTAAGACGTATGAAGTTACCGAATTATAACCATCAAAATTACTAACTACTAAAGAACGACGACTAAATTACTAAAGAATGACTTTTACATGCAAAAATCAATCTTGACATGAAAATGAACTTGGAGGGTTGTATTGATAATTTTGATGGTTATAATTCGGTAACTTCATACGTCTTACAGTCGCAAATCAAATTTTCATAAACATACAACCAAGCACTGGCCTGCAAATTGCCAAAAACGTAAGAAAATTAGAATTTCGCGGGCCAGATGTGAGCTTCCACCTTAAGAGTGACATCCTATCGCATTTTGATAGAACAAAAGAATGTTGCTTATATAAACATAAAGTTTAAAACTTATTACTTGCTAAATAAACTAATTAATAAGAAAAGTAAGGAAATGGTGACGAACATAACTTGATATTAATATTTATGAGCAACTCACCTAGTTTATTG
This sequence comes from Diarsia rubi, assembly GCA_932274075.1. Taxonomy (NCBI): domain Eukaryota; kingdom Metazoa; phylum Arthropoda; class Insecta; order Lepidoptera; family Noctuidae; genus Diarsia; species Diarsia rubi. Next base: position 11,928,853 of record OW026413.1, read on the forward strand.
CATGATGTGTAGGAACAATTTTTTCCAATGTGAGGGAACTCCATCGTTATTATTTTAAAGTAATAAAATTCTGGCCAAGTGGTCTTCCACAACTGTTGAGCAGAGAATGATGACGACAGAAAATTGTTAACACTTTTATAAGCAGTTGTTGCAAAACAATTTCACGATTTATTCGTCATCCACTGACAGCTAAACGATGAAACATAGAGTAAAGTAAACTATCCGATGAAACAACATTTTTTATTTTTTTTATTTGATTTGTTAACTAGTATTTACGAATACCGATTCACAAAAACATTTATGTTCTTTTCGAGAATGTTCGAGTAGATTCCAAACTGAAACAAGTAAAAAAAATATTATATTTTAATGCACAGAAAATAATATATTTACTTAAATTTAATAAACTCAAACAAATTAATAATTATTATGTAAAATAACGTTCACTACGAATTATAAATAATTTGATTTTTTCCAAACATTATTTTCGTTACTAACTTTACAAACGTTTTCGTGATGTCATCCCAAAGTTATGAACACTCCATTTCTCGTAGTATTTTTATGTTCTGTCACTTTCTATGCTTATATTTCATTACCTACCTATATAAATTATTTTATGTAATTAAAAATAGAAGAGGAGAATTAGGCAATTATTTGATAAAAAACTTTTAAGGCAGACTAAGGCAGACCTAGGGCTTAATTTGTGACGTGATTAATGTCAAATTGTCAATGTCATAAACGTCATTTTCGACCTGTGCGACGACTGGGACGATCCGTATTTTTTAGTTGAAAACCGATAGAATATAGGAAATAGTGGTCCTTTTCGAGGATCACAAAATACACTGGGCTTTTTAGAAGAACTCATAACAAAAATGAGTAAACTCGTCCCTTCCGTCGCTAAACTTTTAGCCGGCAATACGGTTACGGTGGGTTCTCTGTTCTTGCTGAAGGAACTCAGCAATTATCTTGATAAATCATGAAAGGTATTATCAAAATAGGCTTGATGGAGGAGTAACAGTATATGCTTATTACAATTTTTATTTTAGAAAGTAGCCGCGCCAGTTACTGCGACGTCTAATGCAAAATACAGTACGAAGAGCCAAGCCACATTTGAAGTCAAGGTAGCTTTATTTTGCCATCTATTCCAATTTTAATTATGTTCTTTATTATACTGTAATACGTAAATGTTTGCCGTGTAATGCCAGCTATTCTTTTCATTTAAGTTTGTTGGACAGTTTTGTAATTATGTAACCTAACCTTCATTGTGTCAAGTGTAAGAATGTTTTGTTGTCAGTAATCTGACGTAGGTAACCTACAGTACGATCAAATTATCTTGACAGCTCTGAACATAGGCTCTGCGAACTTTTGCGCATGTATACTCGCGAAGAAAACTGTTATTGCCAGATAAAGAAATATACGATCAGAAAATACCTAATACAGTGAGAAAATACAAATGAAATAAATATCAAAACACTTTTAGATACCTAGTCTACATTTTTAACTCCATTTTCTTTTTCCCCTTCATATACTGAGTTAAATCGTAAATAATTTTTCTCGCCTGGCGATTTAAAACACTACTATACTTTGGTGGCATATTTGACGAAATAAGTGCCTACTAACTTATCTAACAAAAAAAAAAAACAATTATTCTTCGAAATCGATTCAAAATGAAGTAATAAAAAGATGTTTCTATTCAATTTTATATTGAGGTTTTAAATATTCGTAAACATTCGTTATTCAAGAAGTCTGTAATAGATTTCTAAAATATAAGTAAATCATGTCTTATAACAGAGGAAACATAAAGTTACTAAACATTTTTTTTTTTAATAAAGACGAAAACTCAATTATTAATTATTAAATTCACTTTATTAGTTAATGCATTCACTTAAATATCTTCTAAACACTAATAATAACGTATTCAAAATAAAACTAATCGATTACGATATTTGATCGTATAAAGGATTGATTGTGTTTATGTAAGGTGCATCTCTAGCCTATACTACCGCCCCCCGAACTTCACCTCATGTCACCATTTGGTTCCTAATAAATGTTACTGCGCAGCGTTCTGCATGAAGTTCGGACCTTTGTACCTGCTATAATGATAACAAATTGAGCCTAACTAACATACCGTACGCCATTAGTTATACACAATAATGGGTCAATGTAACAATTGGTTGTTGTATGTGGTCTGTGTGATCTTCACCAATGAAATATTACCAAATAATGTTGCCATAATGGTATGTTGATATATGAAAAAAAGAGTATTTGCTCCAACATGTATATACACAGCTTTATTGTATGCCTCTCAACAATTTTTTTATCTGTTCAATAATAGGGTATTTCACCAAAATAGTACTATTCCATCTGTTAGATTATTTAAAGATACGTGTTTTATGCTTTATCAAATTATAAAAATTTACAAAAATAAAATGTGTCAAAGATTATAAGGCTTTAGACGTCACTTCTGTGGGTAAAAAAGTACTAACCTTGTGATGTCACACGACTTGATGCGACTTTTCGAAGCACTGTATCATCTTCATGTTTTGTTTAAGTAAAAAAAAAAAATATGTGTACATTATTTTTTGAAAATCTATCTGATGGTCTAATTAGATTTTTTTTGTTGAAATACCCTTAACCCCCCAATATTATTCAAGTTCATAAAATATAATATGTTTAGTGTTTCATTTTCGCAATTCTTTTTTTACACTAGCCTTTCAAACTCCACAAATTGGATAAAGGCCCCTCAACAACAACTACGTTAACTGCTGAAGATGCTCTCAAACTGTATGAACAGTTGGCTGTTATACGGCGAATTGAAACCGCATCCGGTAGCTTGTACAGGGAGAAGATCATCCGTGGCTTTTGTCATTTATATTCAGGTAGGTGCTCTGTGACATTTACTTTTATTTTCAATTGGCTTGCAATGGGGACTGCCAAACTGTTGCAGTTTTTAAAAGATGAGTGAACGAAAATTATCTGTTTCTTGTTATTATTATTTGTTTTATTTATAGTATTGTTCTATTTTATTTCTTTCTATTAGTATGGATGCATATTCATAAATTGTATATTATATTTGAAATGGTAATCTCTGGAATATGTTTTCAACTGAAGACTTCTGAAAGTTACTATTCATAAATGAATGTACACGCCAATAGACTAATAAACCCATTTTTATTTATTATTTAAAATAGTAATGTGCTTTATTTTTTTACAACTATGCATTTCTTTTTTTTGTATTTCCTTAAGTCGTGCTGGTTGGGATTTCTTTAGAAGTAAGCATCGCCTTTGTACTATTTTTCTATTCCAAATTTCTTTTCGGTATTTAGTGTTTACATAAATTGTTAAATAATTAAACAGGTCAAGAGGCGATAGCAGTGGGTATGCGTTCAGCTATGCGTGATGTAGACACAGTAATCACTGCGTACCGTTGCCACGGTTGGACGCATCTGATGGGTGCCAGTGTGGCAAATGTGCTCTGCGAGCTCACAGGACGCCAGTCGGGAGTCTCACGAGGCAAGGGAGGATCCATGCATTTGTATGCAAAGAATTTCTATGGTGGCAATGGTATTGTTGGTGCTCAAGTAAGTTTCTTCATTTATTTTGACTCTGAAAAACAAACGTTGTCAAACGACGTTCGTAAACCTTTAAACTAAACTATAAAGTGCAGCTACCCGTTAGTTATATATTTTCATTAGTAATTTTAGTAGGCATCTGGTGATCTGGCGTACATAAACTGGCCCATTCCATTTAGGGCTTGCATCTATATGAGCTACATGGGCAATATTCGTTTTGGAGGCTGGTGCTGAATTCTGCATCTGGTACATCTCCATGATTGAATTTAATTTTTCCACAATTAAAACTAAAGTATTCTTTCATACTATTTTAAAAAAGCGTCTGCCCGCGGCTTTGGCTTTGTCTGGTTTTCGGGTTAAAATACACCGTAACTTTTTAGTCGTCTTACAACGGCACATAATGGCAGCCCACTTCATCTATCCAAGGAGTAAAAACAATTCATGGAAAAAAAATATATTTTTGAGATTAAAAAAAAGTAATATTCATTCAGGAAACAGAGAGACAAACAACAAGGAGATGGCGGGTTGAGCTGGAATCCTTCTCAAAGGATTGGCCAATAATCGCATAAGATCGCGAAAAGTGGAAAGAGGGTAGGGAGGCTTTTGCCCTGCAGTGGGACAATACAGAGTTATAATAATAATATTATAATATTATTCATTATTATGACTCGTGACGCAGTTAGAAACACACTGTTGCGAGCGCGGTCTGAGCTTTGTAACAATGTAACGGGTGGCGGTAGAGGCGTCGCTCCATTGACTTCACATTTCTAACTACGTCATGCATCATAATAATGAAAAATATTTGTATTTTCAAATGATTCAGATCTCATAAATATCAATTTTTTTGATAAACATTTTCTTGTCATTGGATAAATGCTATCGTTGTACGACTAAAAAGTCACACCTACTATGGCACTCACAAATAATGGGGCTTTCTATTGGTAAAATAAGAATATTATAAAACGGTTCTGTAAATCCAGAGGTTACCTCCACCTCACAAACTTTACCTCATTATAATACTAATATAGATAATGTGATGTCACAGGTACCTTTAGGAGCTGGAATTGCCTTCAAGCACAAGTACTCCGGTGATGGCGGAGTGAACTTTGCCCTCTATGGTGACGGTGCTGCCAACCAAGGGCAGCTGTTCGAAGCTTACAACATGGCCAAGCTATGGGACCTACCAGCCGTGTTTGTCTGTGAGAACAACGGATATGGTTAGTTTTGACATTATTTAGTATTGGGCATGTGATGCAGAGGAATGAGAAATAAGTTTTAAGTATGAATGTTCAATGTTCATATAAGAGTAGCAGACCGTAGACTCTACGGTCTAAAAAATATCAACTTGATATGATACCTCTACTCAAATGATGATCCTGATGTTCGATATGACAACGAGTATAAAATGATTTTGTTGGTCTAGTGGTTGCAAACGCTGTCTGCTCGATTCCTTGGTCGGGCTATTTCAGAGTTTGGATTTGTGCCCAGTTGATGGCAATGGGCTATTACAACTTTTTAAGTTCCTTGTAATTTACAAGTAACTGAAAAACATAACTGGCTCAATGTTGGTGTACTATATTGCACGCCACTGCCTAAGTGCCTACCCCTTGGGGATGCGAGGCGTGATGTTATGTTGTTTAGGTAAATTATTGAAGTATATGAAAGAAGTGGTAACTTAAACTAATCTATTATGAATTTATGACGTACAGTGACGACCACTATTTTAGTCCGAAATAAGCCTAGCGCTGTGGGTTAGAGTGAGAGAGGAGGAGCCTGCCTACCACTGTCGTATGCGTGAGAGAAAGGGAAGCCAGACATACTGGCGCGGGCGCCGTAACGTTTTACGTAACGAAACGGTTTACCCTCCCATAAGAAGGTATCTGTTCTATCTTTCGCCAAGGAGCATTCGAACAAAGAGATCTCTAGGAGAGTACAACTCGGATATGCGGCATTTGGTAAATTGGAACATGTTTTTCGTGTCCAAAAAGATCCCTCAGTGCCTAAAAACCCGCCTATTCAACCAGTGTGTCCTACCAACAATGATTTACAGTGCCGAGACATGGACGCTCACAAAGGAGACTATCCATCGAGTGCGAGTGGCACAAAGGGCCATGGAGTGAGCCATGCTCGGCATAACCCTCTTAGATCGAATGCGTAACTCCGAAATCCGCCATCGGACGAAAGTCTGCGATGTCGGGGACCGGGCAATGCGACTCAAGTGGACCTGGGCAGGACATCTGGCTAGACGCGGAGATGGCCGATGTAGCAAGGCTTTGACCGAGTGGTGGGCCAAGGTCAGGGCAAAGAAACCAGGGCCGTCCTAAAGCTCGTTAGGTTGACGATATCGTCAATGTCGCTGGAAACACGTGGATAAGATGCGCACAGAACCGGGAAGTGTGGCAGAAAAAAGGGGAGGCCTATACTCAGCAGTGGGTGATTCCGGGCTGATATGATGATGATGATGATGATGAAGAAGTTATCACTTCAAAAAGTCAATTCATTTACCTGTCAACTGAAGATATTGTTAATTCCGTCCGACCTCTATTTGCACTTGACGCGACATATAAATGATAATAATTATCTGATTACATTCAATACTACTACTACTCTGTACTCGGCGCCGAGAATTGAAATTCCAACAGTATAATAATTACATGTCATTGAATCTGTGATTATTCGTGGTAGCAATCAAATATGATCTAAGGGTTAAATCAAATGGCCTATGTCATAACACGGACGGACGGCAACAACAACAGGCCAGCAACATGGAAGGGGCGACGCTAGTCGGGGCTGCAGGTTGTTCAAAAGAGATACCGCGGCCTCGACACAGAGGGCTAAGAAGGAACATGTGTGGTTTTTATTCAGTAGAAGTCTGCCCAGAGCGGTAGGAGTCTTTAGATAATATCCCAGCCCCCCCAAAAAAAAGGGATAAATCAAATCATTATTTCCCAAGTCTAACCTTCAACTGATTTGATTTATACAAAGGCGGGCTTAATGCCCGCCTTTGTATAATGGCGCGGAAACGGAATGGTGCGGTAGTGGGATTTTCTTCTATCGACATTTTTATTTCTAAGTCCCCGCACTATGCGAGTGATATTCGTAGGTGTGCTTCGTGGAATAGGAAATTAATTATTTTAAAAAATTATTTGAAGCCCACCTATGGGTGTGCTAAGTGGAATACTTTAGGTGTGCTTCGTCTGGGTGAGCTTCGTTTGGGTGTGCTTCATGGAATACCTCGTTTTAAGAGTGCTACATTGAGTTTTACCGTAAAATGTGAATATTGACCTCAAAAAAAAAAAGTCGTTTCCCAGCAAAAATTTTTGCGTTGGGGTACTTAGTTTGATGTAAAGAATGCTTGGTTGACGTATATGTGTGAAGGTTTAATTTACATCCTGTATATCTATGGGCCAAACTTGCCTTAAAATAAATGAATGTTGTTATTCAACGTGTGAGTGTTCTCTCAGGTATGGGAACGAGCATTGACCGCTCGTCAGCCAGCACAGACTACTACTCCCGCGGCGACTACGTTCCCGGCATCTGGGTCGATGGCATGGACGTACTCGCGACCAGGGAAGCCACGCGCTTCTGTATCGAATACTGCACCAGTGGAAAAGGTATGTGCAGCAGAACAACTTTTTGGAAGAAAAGCAACCGACTTCCAAAAAAAAATCCTTACTAATATTATAAATGTAACTCTGTCTGTCTGTCGCGTTTCAAGGGATCAAAGGAATGAAGAAATTACTTTTGGTCGAGATAACCGACATCGGTCGCGATAACCGCCATTCACGCGGACGATTGTTTTATTCACTTTTTGCCCACCGTTTTTTTTTGTGTTTTTAAAGTCAGTTGTTACTTTTATTAAGTGAGAGCAGTGGTGGCTCAGTGGTGGCCGCCCCGACTTACGAACAGTGAGTTGTGGGTTCGAACCCCGTCAGGCGCATTACTTTGTGTAATTTATTTCATCACCATTGCTCTCAAAACGGTGAAGGAAAACATCGTGAGGAAACCGGCATGTCTTAGAACCAAAAAAATCGAAGACATGTGACATCTACCAATCCGCACTGGGCCCGCGTGGTAGATTATAGCCCATTCTTCCTAGAGAGAAGGCCTGAGTCCCTGCAGTGGGAACATTATAGGCTGTTGATGATGATGATGATTTATTAAGTTACTAGCTGACCCACGCAACTTCGTCTGCGTCACAATAATATATAGCTTACAACCTTCCTCGATAGATCAACTATCCAACATAGTAATATTTTTTCAATTAGTTTTCTAATGTGGAAAGAATTTACAAAGTCGTCAGAGTAATTTTTGAGATGAATGACAAACCAAAAAAAATTTAATCTTTCCTCTCTATAATATTAGTTTAGATTACCTCAGAATATATTATTAAAGTGAGAATTACTATAGGTACACATCATCATCATCACCTTTATATTGGCTTTATTATTCCTCTCTAGGCTAGGGATGGGCTATAATCCACCACGCGGGCCCAGAGCTCACGATGTTTTAGCAGTGGCACGTAATGAAATAAATTACACAAAGTAATGCGCCTGCCTGGGTTTAGAACCCACAACTAACTGTTCGTTAGTCGGGGCCGCCACCACTGGGCCACCACTGCTCACAAAACAATATACAATAACACCTTGTAAATATTAAAATAATAATAATAATATAATAATAATATAGCCTTTTATTCAGATCTCTTTACAAATTTAAACTTAAAAACTAACACTGAACTTGTAAACTATATATACTAATATCTGTTGTTTTGTTATCTTGCCTAGATCTGTTTGCCAGTCGGCAAAGGCCTCCTCCAACCTTTTCCATTCTTTTCTTTCTTCTGCTACTCTGTTCCACATGACTCCTGCTACTTGTCTGATGTCATCATCCCACCTTTTATGCGGTCTGCCTCTTTTTCTTTTGCCTTCTCTGGGGTACCATCGTGTCACTCTTTTACTCCATTTGTCGTGTCCTCTTATAACGTGCCAGCCCATCTCGATTTAAGTCTTTTGATTTTCACTGTTACATCTGTAGTTTTTGTTTTGTGTCTAATGACCAGGTTTTTCAATCTGTCCGACTTTTTGATATTTAGCATGCTCCTTTCCATTGCATATTGGCAAGTTGCTAGTTTGTTCAAAATCTCTTGATTTAAAGCCCATGATTGGCACCCGTACGTAAGAACGGGTAGTATGCAGGTGTTGAACAATTTACTTTTATGTTTATTTGAAGCGTTTTATCTTTCATGGCTTCTTTCAAGCTCCAGTATCTCTTCCAGCTATTTGCAATTCTTCTCTCCACTTCTTTTCGCATAGGTTCTTTTTGTGTAATAATTTGTCCCAGATAGATGTACTCGTCAGTGTAGTCAATTATTGTGTTCCCTACTTCTATGGTATGTTGGTTTCCATTTGTCATCACTCTAGTTTTCTCCGGATTCAGTGTCAGCCCAACTCTCTCACTCTCTGCCGCAAGGTCTTTTATCATGGTGTTTAAGTCTTCCGATGTTTTTGCCAGCAGCACTATATCGTCTGCAAATCTCAGATGGGACAGAAACACGCCGTCTACTTTAATTCCTAGATGTTCCCAATTAAGTTTTCTGAATATTGATTCCAGAACTGCGGAAAATAGTTTCGGGGATAGGGGATCTCCTTGTCTAACTCCTTTTTCCACTTTGAAAACCTCGCTTTTCTTTTCGAGTTCTTGCTGTGCTGTGCCTGTAAATGTTTCTTAATAGTCTGATGTATTTCTTTTCAATACCTTGTTCTAGTAGTGCCTCCCATATTCTGTCATGTAGTAGAGAATCAAATGCTTTACTATAGTCAATAAATGCGATGTAGTATGTAAGCTGGTATTCATTATATTTCTCTAAAACTTGACGCACTACGTGTATATGGTCGATTACCGAATAGTCTTTGCGGAATCCTGCTTGCTCGATCGGTTGGTGTTCATCTAAATTTTTTTCCAGCCTTTTTAAAATGATCTTAGCAAAAATCTTATATACGTTGGACATAAGGCTGATAGGGCGATAATTACCAATGTCGTATTTATCCCCTTTCTTGTACAACAGGATGATGTTGGACTCAGTCCATTGTTGGGGAATGGTTTCGGTGATTATTATGTCATTGAAGAAATCTGTGAGGACTGGTATTAGGATTTCCTTGCTATGTCTTAGGATTTCGTTGCTTATGCCGTCGGGTCCGGTTGCTTTTTTTTCTTTTTGGGTCTCAATAGATTTTCTGACTTCGGTTTGGAGGATACTTGGAATATTTGACATTCCCACCAGATCTATTTCGTCTTGTGTAGTGTTACATGTGTAGAGTTTCTTGTAATATGAAGTAGCTGTCTCCTATATATCAGTTCTATGATGTTTCCATTTTCCTTGATCATCCTTCATTTTAACAATCCAGTTTTGTGTTTTCGTCAGCTCTTTGAGCGCTTTTTTGGTTCCTCCCGTTTTAACTATGTAGTTTTTTATCGTTTTCATTCTCCATTGTTTTCTATCCTTTCTCATGTTTTCTTTAATTTCTTTGCTGAGTTTGGCTAGTTCCTTTCTTCTATTTTGGATATTTCTTGCGCTGAGAAGATCACTTCTTTCCTCCAGTAGTTTTACTGTGACTGTTGATAGATAGTTTCCTTTACCATTTTTGATGTTTGCTATAGTTTTTGTCTGAGTTTTGATAATGTCTTCTATGTAATTGTATTTTTCTTGGGTTCTTAGTTTCGTGGTATTGTCCTTGAAGTCTGCAAGTTCATCTCTCAGGGTGATTGTTAGTTTTTCTAGTTGCTGTTTGTTGAGTTTTGTGCTTGCTGGGTCTTGTCTCGGTCTAGGTTTCTTTGCTTGTTTTGTTATCAGTTCAGCTCTAATACATATATAAATTATATTTTTAAATATAATTTATATTAATTATAATACATTATTTTTATTATTAAAACAACCAACAAGGAAGAAGTTACTTTACGCCCTCAGCATACGGTCGCACAATAAACGTACCTACGGGAATGTACTCGACCTTGTAGGTACCCAGTAGGTACACAGCATCGAGATTTCTTGGATCATTCTCAGTAGATCCATTGGCCAGATCCATGATGGATCTACTGGGAATTTGTTTTCTCATTAGATCCATCATCGAAATAAATGGATCTACTGAGAATACTTTTTCTCAGAAGATCCATTGGCCGGATCCATGATAAATGGATGGATTCAGTGAGAATTTGTTTTCTCATTCGATCCATTTAAAGAAAAAGCATTACCTACACTATTTTTATAGTAGTATTCGGTATCGAAATAAAAAATAAAGGTGCATATTCCCTATTGTTGTTCTCATTAATTCTATTTGTGATAAAAATAAACAAAGTTGACGTAATGAGAATTGCAAGTCAGCACCCCTCCGACGTAATTGTATTGGATGGCCGCGGATGGTCGTGCCTTAAGCTCGTCTCGTTTAGCATCGAGCTCTTCTTTACGCCGCCTTTCAAACTCAAACACCTTAGTGCTCACGGTATGCCTCCACAGAGACCGGTCCGCTGCCGTTGCCTCCCATTGTGACGTGTCTAGGTCACATCGTTTCATGTGGCGCTTAAGCACATCTTTGTACCGAAGGAGCTGGCTGCCTTGTTTTCGCTTGCCATCCTGCAGTTCTGAGTAGAAGATGTGCTTCGCCACTTTGTCACCAGACATTCGGGAGACATGGCCAGCCCATCGCAACTGGCGCCGCATTATATAGGCCTCTATGCCACCGACATTAGCTCGCCGTAGTACTTCCGTGTGACGAACACGGTCCGACCAGGTGTTCATAATGTCACGTTAGCATTTCAGATGGAATCTATCCAAGGTGCGAATGTAAAAAAAAAAGATTAAAATGTAAAAATATTCTCAGTAGATCCACTTATATCGATGATGGATCTAAGGAGAAAACAAATTCCCAGTAGATCCACCCATTTATTATGGATCTGGCCAATGGATCTCCTGAGAAAAAGTATTCTCAGTAGATCCATTTATTTCGATGATTGATCTAATGAGAAAACAAATTCCCAGTAGATCCATCATGGATCTGGCCAATGGATCTACTGAGAATGATCCGATTTCTTGACGATTTCAGATGACCGTCGTAACATTATTTAATTAAGAACACAAAGCTTGTTCATAAAAGTAAATATTTGTTTAAAAGAATCATGTTTTTTTTTTATAAACACAATTTAATTAATCAAAAAAAAAATATTTACGCTGCATAAAGATGCATATCAAAGTGATGAGATTCCAAAAAAGAAACCGCCGACGTCTACAGTCGGTGGTGATTTTTTTTCCTATGTTTAAATCGATTTGGACTTAGTCGTATAGTTATAATTTACTTTCCCGCCCTTGGTCACGGAAAAATAAGAAAAATGCACACGTGCGTAATACATTGCACGTCGAACCTAATCGTAGTGCTATAAGAGCCAGTTTTCGAGGAAGAATATTGAAAATATTTGTTCCGTGCGGGGATCGAACCCGCGACACGACACGCAGCGCACCAACGCTGCGTGTGGCGTGGCGCAGTGGCAAATCTTGCCGTCTTTATGGCGAGTTCGTCATGATATATTTTATAGTTTTTCATAACCTCAAAATCAAACTTTCTTGCAGGTCCATTGGTCATGGAGATGGAAACGTACCGTTATTCCGGCCACTCGATGTCTGACCCCGGCACCTCCTACCGTACTCGTGACGAGATCCAAGAAGTCCGTCAGACCAGGGACCCCATCACCTCCTTTAAGGAGAAGATCATCAGCAACGAACTAGCCACGCCCGATCAACTTAAGGTGATTACTTCAATATCGTGTCATTGGGTTGGCGATGGGGTTGCCAAATTTTATTTACGGTTGTGCGGAAAACTAGACAACCAGACCTGCGACTAAAATTACAGAAACGAGAAAGAAATAATTGTATAATTTTTGTCCGTTTAATTTGAAACAAAATTAGCAAAATATATGCGCTTCGCTTTATGACTTCGTACCTTATCATCACATACATTTTAACACAATTAAAAAAAAGCAAAGCAACAAGAGACGAGCGGTTGAAAATGGTTATTTTTATTCGGAACAAAGTAAACAAATATGTTCTGTATTACAGGAAATCGACTCAAAAGTGCGTGTAACAGTCGACGAGGCCACTAAACTGGCGAAGACAGATGCTGAAATCGGCATGGAGGAGCTCACGGGAGACATCTATGCTGACTGCCAGGAACCTGTCATCCGAGGCGTCATCCCTTCCAAGCCCCTCACACATATTTCTGTCGCTTCTCGCCAATAGAGCACTTTTATTACCCAGGAAATTAGGTCTGTTTTCCAATACAATATGCTCCACTATAACCAGTGAGATTACCCGATGTAAGTCCACCTTGCCCTTATTTGTACAGATTTTGATATATTTTATAAATCCGTTTTTATTAGACGGAAGTAATCTTGTAAATTGTACTTTTTCATTTAAATTTGCTTTTGTAAGCTAATATATTTTTAAGTTTTGATGTTTTAGTGGAACATGTTGTTTGGGATTGGGGCAATTTTATAGTTTGACTGAAAATTAACACGAAATCTGGGATCATAACAATTAACGCAACAAATCGCTGTGGCCGTTTTTCTTACCTATGTTTATCATTGGCTTGTGGTGCTATATTTTTAATGTTCTAAACAAATCATTGGACCACAGAATCCTATGTTGAGCATTTTATTTTTCTAGTGTAGTGTTTTATTTCAGTCAATTGTTTATCTGAAGGCCTCACGTAGTAGAAATATTATTTTATAAATAAATACATTTTGTAGATTGGCTTAATGATAATATATTATTGAATGAGGGTAAAATACACTATTGAAACATTTATAATTATCATATTTGTGAACTATTTCCGTTATGCACAATTATGAGACTTTTATATTATGTATTTTTTAGTGTCACGTAGATAAGGGAAAGTGTAATACTGCCGATAATATACCACCATGTATTATTTTTAAATTCAATTTGTTTATTTATTTATAAGGGCAGATGATTATTAAAGATATAAATTACATTTAGACTTTTCATTTTGGTATCAAAATCGATAAAAAAATAATAATGATATACACCTCTGCCCACCCGTTAAGGGAAATACAGGCGTGTTGTTTTATTTATTTATGTTTTATCTTTGAAATACAAACACAAGAGATGTATTTTGCGATTATTCCGGTGTGCGGCACACTATACAGGGTTATTTGTAAAACACCGTTAACCTCTCAGGACTAAGTTGCCAACATCATAATCAACAACTTTTGTTCTATGACTTTTAAAAATTCATCATATTTTAGTTCATCAGATTTACTTACAAAAATTAAAATATTTAAATTGTACGCTCTAAATGTTACCAAGTCTGCGAAGCAAAAGAAAACGATAGTACAATAGCGAGGGGAGAATCGTAGCGTAGCGAGTTACGACAGTGCGCGAGAGGCGTAGGTAGGTACAGCAAAATACAGAGTTGAAATGTGTTAGATAGGACAACGAAATCTTGAACTTTGTTTTTGGTAAATGTATTATGTTTTGTAAAAAGTCATAGAACAAAAGTTGTTGTTTATGATGATAGTTGGTGCGGCGAGTATCGCCCCTCAATTTCAAGTTGGTTGATGCGTAGTACGTAGCACGGGGTGTGTATGCGCCTGGCTATAGGCATGTATTGATATAGCGTATGGGACCGCCATTTTTGGAAGAATCAGTGGCCATGATGAACTAGATGTCATTGTGCTCTCGCGCCGTACGCACACGTCTCACCGCGTGTCTTAAATCTTAAGACATCATCCACCCGCAAACCTTATAATCCTGAGTATCATCCCGTAAGCATTAGGGATTTACCGAGATTTAATAATAACCCCATTTTACCGCGTCTGTGTAATTTGTGATCAAGCAAACGAAGGTGATCAGCACGCAAGACCAGGCAGAGAGACAGGTGGTACCACCTGCGAAGATCTTCGAGACTGAAGAAGGAAGAAGCAGGTACCGCTTTTCTTTACATGCTAGAGTTAGGCCACCATACGCCGTCTGCTGCCGCCACTCCCAACTTGAAATTATACAGACAAATATAGGCATTTGAATCAGCACGCAATCCAGGTGTTAGATTGTAACAAGTCCTCAAACCGCAGAGATACACGGCTATTTACACGCCTGTCCCTCCAATAGTAATACAGTCTTGCAAGGTTAACGGTGTTTTAGAAATAACCCTGTATAATAAACGAACATACATATCTAATATGATAGCCACAGTACCGTACAATGAATCGGTGGACACAGTTTTCAAGCACAGTGTGCAAACATTTTGTGCGGTGTGGCGTAGTGCTTTTTGTGGTAGGAGAAATGAGACAAGGAAAACTTAGTTATACATTTACTTTTGCACTACACTTACAAAATAGGTTCTAGGGTCTAAGGTTCTAGGGTCTAAGGTCACGCACTGTCACTGAAGGTAGGAAAACGGTACTGCCCTGAGCAACCAGAAGACGTCGATCGCCACGCACGGTAGGTAGGCCGGGTCAGGCGGCCTCACGCGTCGGTAGGGACGCGCGGCAGGGCGGTCGACCAGGTGGGCAGCGGGCTCAGGGCAACTAGCCCTAGGCTGCGTTGGTGGTAGGCAGGTAGCGGCAGCGCAGACGGCCAGTAGGTAGCGGCGGCAGGCCGCGGCCACGAAATGTTCGCGTTCGTACAATTTTTGGTGGAATTGCACCATAACATAGCCACGAACAAGGGGATTGCGAAATGAAACCCACAAAATAAAATCCACAGTTTATTTACCTGTACAACTACATCATAAATAAGTACTTTAATTAGCAAAACACCAATAATAATTATAAATCGTAATATGGTATAAAAATATCATTCTGATCACAACAACAAGTTACACCATTACCGTTGAGCACAATTTATTTGATGATTTGTTACAGTACCTACTCTAGAAATGCTAATAAAAGATGCTTTACAATTCTGAAGCAATAATTAGTGTTTGTGTTATTAGTCTTTTATTAGTAAGTACGTATAAATATTGATTTAACAATAAAATTCTTTGGTTATTACAGCCGAACTTGGCCGCTGTTAATATAATTTGTTTTGAAGGCACCGTCATAGGCAAAGCTTGTATATTTCGTATTTACAATAAAATCATAAAAATTAAAGATATAAAATATGAGTAAGTATAATATTATGTTGAAGTGCATAATCTACTATGTCATTATTTTATTCACGACTAAAAATATTCGACAAATAAATTAATAGTAAAAATATTTCAAAAGCTGTATTATGTAAAATAATCATTAAACATGCTGTTACGGCGATTAAAAGCTATTTGGGGAAGACATTCAACATTTTGGGTAATATTAAATAGGATAAAATCTACATTCTTTGAAAATAGGATTGTCTTATCATGGAAACGTAAAGGAGTGGGTAGGAACATGGTAGGAATGTTTTTGAGCAATATGTAGGATTGTAAATAGGTACCAAGTTCTAGCACTAACAGGGCTTGACATACTCATGTAGGTATTATTTTAATTAAATTACGCAAATTATCACCTGACCTGACGACCGTACTAGAGACTTCGTGCCTCAAGCTGTTTATAGAAACGATCAGTTTTTATATCGCCACAGTACTGCGGGGTCTAAGTTAAAGCGCACATGTTTTGATACGACTTTTAGGGTTATCTTCATCAGGAGTAAACCAATTTGTTTGGCCCATAGATATAGGTACTATGCACGCCTAGCTTTGGTAGATTGGGTTTCTACATTCTAGAAATAAATCTTATAAAAATAACACCTAAATGTTCACTCTTCGTTCTCTTCAGCGAATCCGCATTGCAATTCATACAGTTTCGCGTATATGCCTCTTTTCGCAATAAGTTCTTTGTGTGTGCCCATTTCGGCGACGACGCCTCTTGAGATGACTACGATCAAATCTGCAGTTTGTATGGTAGATAGTCGATGTGCTATTATGAGACTTGTACGGCCTTCGCTCGCTCTATCGAGGGCTTCTTGGACTACCTGGAAAATCAAACAAGTATCTTGATCTTGGGCAAACTTTCGGTTTCCGAATTTAAGAAGCTACGGCCGTAGCACCTAAGTGCGACATTGATTTGTTAAGCAGAGCCTGTCTCTGACGTCCCCACAGAAGAAACAACCAGACGCCTGCTCTCAGTGAGAGCGAGTGGGTTGATCCAGTACGCGAGCCCAATGCGAGGTGGTAGAAATCTTCGAATTTTCGGTTATAGGACATGCCTCACGGTGTTTTCCTTGAATTTTTTGAGAGCAGATGTAATGATGACATATGAGATTTGCTTCATTATCATTCACTAACACAAATCTGTCATTTGTACCTTTTCGCTGTGTGTATCGAGAGCCGACGTTGCCTCGTCCAGTAGTAGAACGCGTGGGTTGCGCACGAGTGCACGTGCAATTGCAATGCGCTGCTTTTGACCTCCGGACAGCTGGGATGCGCGGGCGCCGATACGGGTCTCGTATGCCTGATCAAAACACAAAAATTGAAACAAGTCGGTATTTTAATAAAATGTATCGTCCATGTAATTTTAATAGTACCAACAATCATTTAAATTACTGAAAAGCAGCATCCAAAGAGATGCTGAGATCTCTTTGGATGCTGCTTTTCTGCAATGCAGAAAAAGGTCAGGATATTCGTGAAAATCAAAGTTCGTTGTCAAGTAGGTAGAACTACTAGCTATTGCCCGCGGTTTTGCTGTTGTTGTGGTCTCAAATTGACTGTCGGGATCGCACTGCAGGAATAAAAGATCCACTATCCTAAGCTCGGTCATGGACTATAATAATGCAAGACAATTTACTTACTTTAGGTAACGCCGCGATAAAACTATGGACGTTGGCTTGCTTGGCTGCGGTGACAATCTCTTCAATGGTCACTTTCCGTTTGTTGTCACCGTACGCAATGTTTTCGGCTATTGTACGATCAAAGAGCACGGGTTCTTGGGAAACTAGGCCAATGTTCCCTCGCAGAGTAGATAGACGCATGTCATTTACTATGTCGTAGTCGTCCAGTTCCTGAGATACAAAGGAATGTGATAAAAGTTTTGAAATTCAAATAAAAATAACCAAGACTATTTTATATAGAGCGATTGCATTTCTGCACTTCATGGGGGCTTGGTAGGACTTTTTATCTGACTTTCGGGACCAACGACTTAACGAGCCTTCCAAGGCACGGTGAAAACTTGTCTTGTCTGACTGTCACCCATCCACAGACTTGCTCATTATTTTTCAACTATTGGCGCCCAGCATGGGGCATAGGTGTCAAGATTTTACATTTGCTTGTAACTTCTCATGTAATCGGTAATTCACTTTGACAGTTTACTTAGTAGTTTTAAAATTGAGATAGGTAGTTTTAACACCGGGTACCTTTAGAAACTTCCTTGACCCACGTTGGGTGCCAATTGCTTTGAGCTTTTTAATGCTCCAACAGAGTAAAAACCATCTTATCAAATAATTTCGGTGAGGGCTACCGACGACGATTAAAATTAAGCTATAGGTTACTTCAAGTTGTATTGACTTTTATATTTTGTGCAGTTGGGCACCATTAAAAATTCTACTAATACATTGCTGCATGCATTCTTAACTGCTTAAGCGATTCTGATGGGTGAGCGCAGTTTGTACCAAAATGTAAAATCTTCTGTGGATATTGTATTGAAGAGTGATTTAAAGGTCACGTGTAGACTGTAGCACATCAAGTTACCTGAAACTGTTTTCCCAATCATCCTTGAACCTGATGCGGTAGTGATAAAGATAAAAATCCATAAAGAAATTCGACAAATTGTAGCAGCTTGATGTGCTGGCGTCTAAACAGCTATACTTTGCACAAACATATTATTATAGCTTATAATATTCTGAAAGTTTGAAAGGCTAGCCTGCCAGATTTAAGCGGTGACTTACCACACTGCCCTCATCTGGGTCGTAGAGTCGCTGCAACAATTGTAAGAGGGTAGACTTGCCGCAGCCGCTGGGCCCCACCAAAGCAATGCGCTTGCCGAAGGGTATCAGCAAGGACAGGTCACGCAACACCTGCACCTCACGTCGCGTTGGGTAGCGGAACTTTATGTTCTTGTACTGAATTTTGCCTTTTGCAACCTGGGAATTAGAATGATTTATCGATCAAGGTTTGTGTTCTTCTTATTTGAGTCTTCGGAAAGATGAATCCACCGAGATATGCTTATATCTTCTCACCCTGTAACGTTACCACTCTTGGGCACAGGACTTCCTCTGTGAGAAGGAATGGATTGAAATCCACTAGGTGGACATTATGTGATGTTCTTACATATGTCTTCAAATTTTTGGTTCGAGGACCTGCTGAATTTTTCACGACAGTTTTCTTTACCGTGAGAGCAGTGGAATTAAAATACACCAAGTGCCTGGCTCAACTGCACGATCGATCGACCTGGATCACGACAGCCGATTTTTTTATTGCCCGTTTAGTCACGAGCTCGAATCCGAGGTGATTCATGTGTGTTTTGTAAAATTATCAGTTTTTCGGCGAAGGACACCATCATAAAAAAACCAGCATGCGTGAGAAATATTTCTCGAGTATGAAAAAATGAAAAAAAAAAAGAAAGGAAAAGAAGCTCATACGAAATCTTCCGGTACGCAAGGCGAAGCTGTGCTAACAACGGCTGGTTGACGTTGCAGGAGCGTCATGACTCGACCGGCGGCACTCACTGCTGCGCCGAAGTTGGGAGCGAAAGCCAATGCCTGCCCCATCATCCACGCGCCGAAGATCAGCGCTTCCGATACCCTGCACAATAAGCACATTATAATGATACCTAGACTTGGCTTTGTCAGGATGTTCTTGAGAAAAGTCAGGTGCGATGTAGGTGTTCGCATTCGGTGTGCGTATTAACGAGGACGAACTAAAAGGATCGTAGTTTCTGCGTTGGTGTGAGTTTATGCAGTATAAGCATGTAATAATTATCATCTACCAAGCCTTTTCCAAAATATATTGGAGTCAGCTTCCAGTGTAATCGTATGCAGCTGAATATCAGTAAAAGTGAGTGTACCTCTGCATGGAATATGTAAGCCAAATGCTAGAAAATCGTCGTTGCGTATAGCATACATAATACACGACAATTAGGGACTCGAAAACGACTTGTAACATTTTAAAGGACGTGTCAGAAAAATTTTTTTTAATGGTGAAAGGATACAAAGGAAAATATAGAAATCAATTTAATTAATAATTAGACTCACTTGATGACATTCTTGTAGGGTACCTCCCCATTGGCCACCAACACGCCACCGTACCAGAGTGAGAGTGCGTACCCGGCGACGGGAGCGGTCTGTCCAAACGAGAACACGCATCCGCGCCAGCGCAAGCTCTGCTTCGCCATCAGACGACCGTCTATGAACGCGTCGTGATATCGCTTCATCACACCTTCTTCACCACCTAGGCAGCGGTAATAACTGCATTAATTTCAGAAATGGGAGCACAAGAATCAGTCTACAACATTACAAACCTGTCACTTGAAAAGTGATCAAATGCAGTTGGAGTGGCCGAAATCGGCTAGATGGCATTATCATTATCTAAAGTTCTAAACCTCCACTGTCACTTAAGTTCTTAATGATATCTTCATTGATTATCCATTATTCTGAGCTCTGGATCACGTCGTCTCGAGATCATGGTGCTTGTAACAGCGTCAAATTTCGGGAGATCAGACATTGTAAGTTTAGTTATGAACCGTGAAAGATTAAAATACTGATCAATATTTTCTTTAGAAAAGGTTAATATTAAGAATAAACAGAATTGGCTTTGTTATTTTATCTCAGGCATCGGCTTAGTGAAGTACGTGGCTGGTAGCGTTAACTGTACAAGGTTATAAAAGTGAGGAAGTTCCTATAATCGAACAAGGTACCTACTTGGTATGCATTAATCTTTCTATGACACTACTAACTGATGATGGCAAATAATTTTACTATGTAGGTACAAGTAGGTACCTACTAGGTAGTCCATAATTTTTAGAATTAGATTTTATTTGACAGCATATTTACCAAATAAGTAGCTTGTTCGACTGTACTTTAGGTTCCTTCCACAAGTTGAAAGTTAATGATATTTTGGGACCTTTGTAGTGTTGTCTTTATCGAGTGGTGAGTGCCTAACCTGGACTTGACTGTTCATGACCGTTGAGAAATATCTTTTAGGCATGGTGATTTCCTCTCGATGTTTTCCTTCACCGGAGCTTGTACAAGTTAAAACTGCGTAGATATACTATTTATTGCTAAATTCGACCTCAAAAAATACTTACAGAACGCGCAAACAGTTTTGATGTTAGTAATAGCTTCAGTAGCAATCGTAGTGGCCTTGTACGAGGCTTCCCTGACAAGGGTCAGACCGACCGATAGGATCCTGCCTTCAAGCACCACTGCACCAATGACCATGGGCACCGAGATTAAGGAGACCAGGGTCATCTTCCACGTGAAGTACATAGATAGCAGCACGCCTATCATTATGGTGGCTCCAGCTTGCATTAAGGCGCCGATGCGAGTTCCTGTGGCCTGTTTATAAAATATAATAGAATTAATTATTTACGAGACAGGTAACGTAAGCTACCGCGACACAAAGGGCTAAGAAGGAACATGGGTGGTTTTTAGTCTGTAGGAGTCTGACACTCCCTACTTTTGATTTCCCACCCGCTAAAAAAAAAGACAGGTAATCTAAATTTTATTTACAGGTGATTATTTACTGCCTCGGGATTGACACTGTGCCATGGCTTTGAGACCCACTCTAGGTTGGTTGGCCTTGTTGGTCTCGTGATCGTAACCGCAGAACAGATAATTTTTTGTGGTCGTAACTTACGAGCCTCGTAACTGCTACGCATGAGATGTCGGAGTAAATTCCCTGTCCAGCAGTGTTATTGGAATTTTCTATCCGATATTTCTCAGTACTAGCCAAGGAGTCTGAATTTGTGTCCTGTTGATGCACTAGACTCGCCCCCTATTACACGGGACTGCCTAACCGTTCAGGGATTACAGGGTGCATATTAGTTAAGTCCTAAATAAATAAATAATGGCTCACCCCTTGCACTGCAGCGGCATCAGAAGCCAGTCGGGCAGATAAGGCGCCGACTCCGTTGTTGGCGTCATCGAACCAACCAATCTCTTGATTTAACATTGATTCAAATGCTGCCACCCTACAATATAGTTGTTTATTTAATTATTTACTTACAGACAACAAATAAATACAGGTAGAGCTGACAATACGACATTAATTATAAACAATCTGCGTATACAGCATACCTTTTAGTTTGCATATAAAAATTCATTCGAATATATCTTATAGTTTTATTAGTCACAGGTGTCACCGAGCAATCAGGATAAACACTACACATGTTGCCTACTCGATACTTCAAAGACTTTTTATTAATGTCGATTTTGGGATTTTTTATTTTGATCCTTCAAAAATATTCACCCTGCAAACCAGGTGATTGGTAACTTGGTGCATTCCTATAAAAGGTTGGCACTAAACCCAATATGCAACAATTTTGACTCCGTTAAGTTGGGGTCCCAACTGGGTTTTTAAATTTGTATGGAAATTTTCTACCTCCAGTGACCTCCACCGTAAACTGCTGGTTGTGAGAAATCTTCGCCGTTAAGGATGTTTAAACTAGCGGTGGTTAATATATCATATAGCAAAATAAAGCACCGTGCTTAATACACACCACATAAAGCAAATGCTATCGTGGCTCTCACTAGTTGCTATTTGCTTATTGCTTTGAGGCCTCTGCCTCGAATTGTGCGGGCAGCGGGGCGGCGGCGGCGGCGGCGCGGGAGCGGCAGGATCTTATGCGTAAAATCAAATGGACCGATTTTCGGAAACAGCGGCGTGGCAGCGGCGCGGGGGCGGGCAACGAGCGGTGCACTCCAGTCAAGCGGTGACCGCCCGCGTTGCGCGTCTGCATTGTAGTATAGTGTTGTACATTTTTTTTGTGACGTATCAAAATGTTCTCGGACGTGCAAGAGCAAATTAGCCGTTTTTCAGACATTTCGTTCGCGAATAAATATCTCGACAACACAACCACAAACACAACACTACACCGCTATAGTGCCCGCTGGTTTGGAGAACAGGTATGCGTTGCCCGCCCCGCTGCCGCGCCGCCGCCGCCGCCGCCTCGCTGGCCGCAAAATTCGAGGCAGAGGCCTTACATCGCACTCTCTGTCTCTGTCGGTCGCGCGAAAAGCAACAAGCAATGAATAAGCATTAAGCAGGGGCCGGGCGGGGCGGGCGCCGGGCAGTCGTCGCATGCTAGCGATTCCGGTCGGTTGTGTGCGTAATCGTTATAAGCACCGCAGACGATTTTGCGATCTCGGGCGGCTCACGTAAATAAATACGTAATATAGTTACAGTTTTGCTTCGTGCTTTTTTAGTGTAAATAAATTCAGTGTTAGGACACGAAATATTGATATTATAAACATAAAATTGTGTAAATAAGGACGATTTATAGCGGACGAAAATGTATACATGTATGTGTGTATGTATTATTATATTCAATTATAGACAGTCCTAAGCCTGGAAAGTATGAAGGAAAGTTCATTGTATTTTTAACGGTTCTGTTTTATCGTAATTCATAAACGCGATGTAATATTCTTTTATAACACATTTGCTCGTAAAGGGTCTCTTATTTCACCAATTTCAATATCGTAATGTATCTCATTACGTACTTGTGCGGTAATGTAATGTAAATAGTAGTAGTATTACCGTGGTGACATCGGAAATTAGAAACGAAATTTCGTCTCTTCGCTCTGAACAATCTCGGCTTACCAATCAACTAACGGAGCTTGATGGAAAATACGACTGCTTATCAAATGACTTAGCTGCTGTGCAGAGCAATGTCCAATGGTTGTCTGATGAGCAGACTGATTTAAAAAATCGCATCGATAGGCAGGAGGACGACACAAACAGCTTAATTAATGATCTTATGTTAAAAATAGACTACTTGGACCAAAATGCTAGGCAATGCAACTTGGAGTTATGCAATGTGCCTGAAAGACGCCATGAAAACCTGCTGTCGATTATGGAAAAAGTAGGCTCTAAAGTCAATTTTAATATAAACAACAAGGACATTATTTCGATACATCGGGTTCCTCATGCACACCAGAATAGTAACAAACCGAAGAACATTGTCGTGAAATTGGGCTCACGGATATTGCGTGACAATCTTCTCAGCGCCTTTCGTTTATGCAAGGGCCTGACGTCCGACCAACTTGATATCTCAGGAACATCAATTCGCATATACATGCATGAACATAACACGTTAAAAAGGAAACAATTATTTCGTGAATGTAAGAATATCGCTACATTGCATAATTATACATTTGTGTGGGTTAAGCATGGTACTATACTCGTCCGTGAAAAAGAACAATCGAAGTCATTCGCAATTCGGTCACAACAAGATCTTAGCAAAATCAAACCAGGGGCAGCTGCCACTGATTCTATCCCTAGGGATGAATAAAGCACCCTATGAGGTATTGTTTATTGTTACGTACTTTTTAATTGCATTTATATTGAATGTTGATTACGTGGAGATATCTTGTCTACCAAATGTTTTTATAAATGTTGTTTTACGATATATTACTTTAATGCTTTCCGTAACTTATCTTTACTTTTTAAATATTATGCTGTACGTGCAGTATCTACATTTGCTAATCCATGTAAAAGAGAGTCTTAACAATTTATCTTTTTTAATAACTTTGTTAAAACTTGGCTTCAAGTTGTACATTTTTAAGTTGAACATACTAGCTCAAACTAATTTAATATTGCTGTTTCGATTATACACCTACGATTATGGCTGATAAACTAATGATATACTATCAAAATTGTAGGGGGCTTCGCACTAAATTGCATGCTCTATTTATGAATATACTATCCAACTGCTACGATATCATAATACTCACGGAGACTTGGTTAACCCCTGAAATACTCGACTCTGAGTTTATTGATCAAAGGTATTCCGTATACAGATGTGATCGGGATCGCAAGGCTACTCAAAAGAAGGATGGTGGTGGCACCCTGATAGCGATACTCAAGGGACTGGGATCCACCACGGTTCAGTCCACTGTCTCACTAAACCAATACATTGAACATGTTATTTTGCGTATTCCGAGCGCGACGAGAGGAAAGTATGACATCGTCTGTTCAGCATATTTTCCACCAAAAACACCCGAAAGTGTTTACGTTGCATATTTTGAGCTTTTGCAAGCGGTTGCTGGGAGTGGAAGTGTTCAAAATGTCTATTTGCTGGGTGATTACAATCTCCCCGACATTGACTGGTTAGATACTGGGGGTTCGTATTCTACCATACAAGAGCATAATAGCAACTCTCCAAATTGTAGACACTTGAGAGTCTTTATGTCGATTTTGAATGCCTACCAGTATAATCACATAAAAAATTCGACTGGAAGGATTTTGGATTTGGTGATCAGTACCAATGAGTGTTCTGTTATAACACCCACTGACACACTATTAACCTCAGACCCTTATCACCCTCCCTTATGTATATTGGCTTCTTTCAATTTGGGCAACCGAGGGATGACACGAAAATCTACACAGAGGTACAATTACTATAAGGCTAATTACAAGGAAATTAATGGTGATTTGGACAAAGTTGACTGGGTCAATTTATTACACGGGCTGTCTGCAGAAGATGCAGTAAATATATTTTATGAAGTTGTTTTCAGAGTTATTAGAGATCATGTCCCCTTAACATCCGTCAAGTCTTCTAAATATCCGGTCTGGTTTTCACCTTCATTGATACACATGTTTAAAAATAAAACTAAGGCGTGGTGTAAATGGAAGACGTATCATAATCTATCAGATTACGAACAATTCTCATTATACAGGTCGAGATTTCATTCTGAATCTGCAACTTGTTATCGCCAATACATAAAGTCAGTTGAAGATAGTATTAAAGTTAACACCAAATATTTTTGGACTTTTGTATCTAACCGCAAATCGACAGCTTCCATTCCCTCAACTATGCATTACCAGGGACAGTCGTCCAACAGTCCAGACGAAATCTGCGATCTCTTTTTAAACTTTTTCCAGTCTGTTTATGAGCCTTCCACTCTCAGCAACGGGCAGCAGCAGACCTTAGACGATGCTATGAATAGCCGTCTTGTTAGCAATATTGTGATTAATATTGAGAATGTACACAGTGCTTTGGTATCCGTGGATTGTTCTAAAGGTCCAGGGCCTGACGGTGTCCCGCCATTCTTCTTTAAAAATACCGCTGACACTCTAAGTCTCCCACTATATATTATTTACAATGAATGTTTAAGCCAGGGAACTTTCCCAGAAGTGTGGAAACGTGCCAATATTACCCCTGTACATAAATCTGGGCCTAAACAAGACATTGAGAACTACCGTCCTATTTCCATTCTATCGATCTTGTCAAAACTTTTCGAGAGACTGGTCCATGATCAGCTTTATCCGATTATTCATGATCAGATTATTACACAACAGCATGGGTTCGTCAAGAAAAGATCTACAACTACTAATTTGATTGAATATGCTGACTATTTATTCAATAATTTAGACACACGTATACAGGTAGACTCTATTTATACTGATTTCCGTAAAGCCTTTGACAAGGTCGATCATAAATTACTTCTAGGCAAAATAGCATTTAATGGCATTCGTGGGGACTTGTTTCGTTGGTTCTCTTCTTACATTACAAATAGAACGCAAAAAGTGGTAGTTAATGGTTTCCATTCCAAATCCATCACTGTTTCATCAGGGGTACCCCAAGGCTCGATATTGGGCCCTTTATTGTTTATAATATTTATCAATGATATTGACATGTGCTTTCATAATTCTAAATTCCTACTTTACGCAGATGATCTTAAAGTTTTTAGACCCATCAAAACTATACTTGACTGTCAACTGCTTCAACAAGACCTCAATCGCCTATCGGATTATTGCACTAAAAACAAACTCCAACTGAGTATTTCCAAATGTTGTTGTATTAGTTTCACTAAAAATAAAAATGTATTCAAATATCCCTATACAATACACAATGAAACTCTGGCAAGGAAGAGTTTGATCCGCGACTTGGGAATATTACTTGACGATAAACTGCACTTAGATGCACACGTTAATAAAATTGTAAATAATGCCTATCGCATGTACGGTTTTGTGATGAGATCGTCCACGGAATTTAAACGCCCTAGTACATATTTATATCTCTATCGATCACTAGTTAGGTCTCAATTAGAATATGCAGTTCCTGTGTGGAACCCCTTCTACAATAAATATGTTGAGTGTATAGAAAGTATACAACGTAAATTTTTGAAGACTATGCATTATCGCTGCTTAAAAAGTTGTTATCTCTCTTATAATGAATTACTAAAAAAATATAACCTGCTTTCCTTGAGTTCAAGGCGTACTTTTCTTGAAGCAACATTTTTGTATGACTTATGCAATAACTCGTATGATTGTTTGGGAATTAGTAACAAGTTGTGTTATATAGTTCCCAGAACATGCCAGGGACGCGAGGTGCGCGCACGACCTGTATTTGCCACTACTTCCAGTCGTACAAATGCCGGCTTGCGAGCGCCTCTTCGTCGCATTGCTGTCAATTTTAATAAGAGTTTCTGTAGTTTGGATCTATTTGCTTTACCACATAGAAAGTTTCGAGTCAGTTTACTCGACATTTTGAAAAATTAACGTGACACAGTATTTACTACTTTGTTTATTTGTTTGCTTTGTTGTTATATGTGGTTTATTTTTATGTTATGTTTCTCTTTTTATTGTTTACAACGCTAGTGTCATAATTTACCAGATTGTCTCTTTGAGTTTCTGTGGAAAACGTGGTTGATTTCACATTTGTATTATTTCTGTATCCTATTTTTCTATTTAAGTCTTAATGTGTAATTGTTTGTTTTCCCAAATAAATAAAATAAAATAAAATAAAATAAATCGCACGGTTTAGGAAGATGCTCCGTCAAAACGAACGGTACCTACTTTTTTAAATCTTAGCAAAGAGTTTTTATTTCAGAAAAGTGGTCAACATTTTATGAATAAAATTAACTATGGGAGATAAAATATAATAAATAAACATTTAATTCTTTAATTTTATTAATTTCGACAATAAATTACAACCATTAATATCTGTAGCAAAAACAAAAATATTAATTTACTTTATTAATAATACTGGCTGTTTTGTGCCTATGCCTGAAAAAAAATCGCATCGCTTATTTGTTAAGAAATAATAATCAATTTTACTAATTGCTCAAATTTTCATAACTGCTTTAATTAAAGATTTATTCGTTTAAGAAAGTCCGAGTTTTATTTATTTCCTCGCAAATATGTTATAAAACGTCGTATGACATACGTGCGCTTTGATAATTACAGCCTCTGCTTTCTTTTAGCCCTCGCCTACGGCTCGGGCAAGCAATATCGCCTCGGCTGTAATTTTCAACTTACCGCACTTATATCATAATGTACTATTATAGCATTCATTAAGCATTAAGCAAGTGATTGCCTTAAAGCAACTTTGAACACCACTAGTTTAAACCCCCAATTCGAGGAAGGCACCCTATTACCAATCAGCCTGTATAATGGACGCGTTTGTCAGTACATAATATGTAAACAGTTAAATAAATATACCTTAGTCTAGCCGTCAGTCGAACTCCGGTCAGGTTGAATATAAATAATTGGAAGAAGATGCCGATGCCAGTGTAGACACCTACAGCAAGGAACAGGACTGCGATGAAATTGGCCTCGCGACGCACCCACTCATCGTCGGTATTTTCAAAAAACTAAAAAAAAACCACGACCTAACTAGAGCTATATTTCAAGAATGAAGTTTTAGACTTTGTCTAACCCCGTTCGTTCCTAAGCGCGAAATATAGAACCAACTAAAAGCTGGTTTAGAAATTACGTAGGAGAGTTCTGGAGCTAGTCTCTTGAGAGGCGAAGGAGTCCTCTCCCTGTGCTGACACAAGGTGCCTCTAGTGGAATATCGAGTGGGTAAGCTGCGCCCACTAAAGATGTTTCAAGAATCAGTGTTGGGGTTGTTTGGCCCCCAGCTTGAAGTGTCAGGGTCGCGGTCTCCATACATAGTCTTTAGATTTATCTCCACTTCCCGCAGGAGAGGGTGGGAGTGCTATACCTCACATCTACTTGCAAGTGTGCTTATATGTATATCCACACTGCGCTTTGGTGTGTTTCTGATATAGTGAGTTTAGTAGCGCCGTAAGAGTTAAAAATGTGGGATATTTACTTCATAGAGCTCTTTTCCTTACAGGTAAATGTAACCCAGCGTAGTAAAACAATACATACCCCATAAGTCTCTCCGAATAGAATAGCGAATGTCGGGAAGGAAGACCCTACGGCTACTGCAGCAAAGACACCAGCCACCATCCACCACTTCTCCGGCTCACATAACTTCAAGATCTCCCAGGTCGTGGGGTTGTACTCATCTAGTACCTTCTCTTTTTCCAAAGAACCAGTCGATGACGCTGAGTCACTCGACGTGGTACTTACTATAGAATCAATTGACTTCTGTTTCATCACTTTCTTTTTTATACCTGTAATCAAGAAAATTGAAATGACCATCAAAAGATAGAAAAATTGAAAATCAACATTCGAGTTCGTGATTTCATCTTTATCATCTTTATCAAAGAAAGACGTGTGTGACCGGTATTTTTAACGAACGTTTGAAACGACAGGTACTCGTGCAGATGACGACCGGTACGCCAATCTTGTTTAAACCCACACAGCCTCATCATTAGATTTTTAGTTAGGTACCTGGCCTGGCCCATGCAGATTTCATGTACGTACGTCCTGTTATCTATGATATATTTCTGCACCTAATAGCACGTTTAGCTTAGCAAAAAATATTAAGTCGGCATTTATATATAATAAATGATTGAAAAAGTCTTACGTTTTTCTTCAGTTTTCTCAGTGTCGTCACCAGTAACATCGCCTGACTGTACTTGATTCTCTTTATTGAGCTGGTAAAATCGTCCCTTCTTGTCCATCAATTCTGAGTACGTGCCTGATTCGACCACCTCACCTTTGTCCATAAATACTATGCGGTCCGCATTCCGCACTGTTGATAACCTGTATATGAATTCTAATAAGTAAGGTTATTTACAGGCAGGCCTAGGTAACTGGTAATATCAGGCAAGAATTAATTTCACTTAGGCTTCGACGGATTCTTGATGGGTTAAACATCACTAGTATTCTAGTCTTGCATTTCACTTTCTGAGTCCAATCAGCCATCACGACCTTCTGAAAGTTGTAGGTCTATCCGATTGTGATGATCTAAACTAAATAATCATCTAATGTTTGCCCATCTTTTAAGTGTTAGTAAAGGCGTACTGCAGCATTTTAACTGATCGTGCACTAGGTCATAAGAGAGCACAAATGAATAATTTCGATGTGAAGACCTATTACTATTATATGTACCTGTGGCTCACCATAACGGTGGTCCTTCCTGCCGCTGCTGCATCCAGAGCCTTTTGTACCTTAGCCTCGCTAGAAGAATCAAGAGCCGAAGTGGCCTCGTCTAGAAGCAGGATCTTAGGCATCCTTACCAAGGCCCTCGCTATAGCAATGCGTTGCTTTTGCCCTCCGGAAAGTTGGGCGCCTCTCTCGCCGATCAAGGTGTCGTATCCCTGTGTAAAGGACGAGAAAATGTGAAAAAATGTGTATTTATATAGAAGTACATAATGAAACGTAACATACATCAGGCAGTTTTCTGATGAAGTCGTGGCAATAGGCGGCCTTTGCCGCTGCAATGATGTCAGTATCCGTAGCGGCTGGGTTACTCAATCTAGAATGAGAAAAGGCACTAAAATCACAAAAGGAAGCAAACTTGGAAAGGAGATGCTTTTCAAAAACATAACGCTTCGCTGGTCCCTATAAGCTAGTTGGCATTCCGCTAAGCTCAACCTTCTCTATCTGATGTAAAAACGTAAGCAGGGTCATCTTTTCGATTGAGCATACAGGGCGCGTGCCCAGGGTCCTAAGGTTCAAGGCGGCCCAAAGTTTCTGTAATTGTCAAAGCTAGAGGCTGTCAAAAAAACTTAGACAGGCCCGAAGGATATTAATCTTGTCTCTGTACTACTCATCGTCGACTGTAACGTTCTGACCATCGCCATTCTTGAAATTCTGATGAAATTAGAAACAACTGAGCACTTGAAAGCTAAGATTCAACGCATTATTCCCGATATCCGCCTGGACCTTTAACTTTCGTCCCAGCCGCGGTGCACATGACCGAGACAATTTATAGATACATTCATCACAACAAAATATGCGGAAAATAAAGTCATCATGAATATCAAAAATATTTGTCCGTGTTTTATTTCAAATTCAAGTTGTCAAGTGATTTATGATGGCTGTTGTTAACTCCATTATTCATTTAATTTATCTAATTTTCATTCATCATCATCATCATTTCAGCCAAAAGACGTCCACTGCTGGGCATAGGCCTCCCCCAAGTGTCGTCACATAGATCGGTAAAGTACGTCTCGCATCCAGCGGGTCCCCGCAACCTTCACCAGGTCATCGGTCCACCGAGTGGGAGGCCTTCCAACGCAACGTCTTACAGTTCGCGGTCGCCACTCTGAAACCATTTTCATTAGCAGCAGATTGATCAGATATTAATTTATGTGGCATTTGTATTATATCTGCACCAAATAGTAGACAGCCAGCTATTTAT
The DNA here is from genome assembly GCA_932274075.1 of Diarsia rubi. NCBI lineage: Eukaryota > Metazoa > Arthropoda > Insecta > Lepidoptera > Noctuidae > Diarsia > Diarsia rubi. The sequence goes on from OW026413.1 coordinate 11,960,124, forward strand.
ACCGTACTGCTGACAAGTTTAAAGAAAGGTGTGCATTATCGTTCGCGTTTGTATGACTCTGTCCTTCTAGAAATTGATGTGGCATATTATGAGTATGAACCTGCTTATATACAGGGCGTCCCATGGCTATGCCACATGGAGGGAAAGTACCTTGAATACTGTAGATGGAACATTTTACTGAAGGAAGACATTACTTTAATTTAGAAAACAATTTAAACTGCATTCATAGATTTTTAAATAATTAGATGATTGAACCGGGAATCGAACCGGATACACGAGAAAAAAAAATACCTTGTATGTTTATCATACCGATCGAAAGGCTTCATCATAAGGATCATTTTTTGAAATAACAAAGTGTCGGAAAGAGTTTCGGAGTTTCGTTCAACTGTCAGTGGTTGTGTGGGATTGTAAAAAAGCGGGTCCTTTTAGTACCTACATTTTTACGAAGGGCATTTCAATATGGAAAGTTATTTAGAAATACTTGAGATTTTAAGAAATTAGATAAATAATATTCAGGTTGCAGAACGACAAACTTACTTTTCAGCAAGATGGAGCGCCAGCTCATAACAGTCACAGAACAAAGGACAATCTCAATGAACACTTTCGTCCCTGGATCAGAAGAAATGGACAAATAAGATCCCCAGATCTAACCCCGTTAGATTTTATTTATGGGGTTATATAAAAAAATAGTTTACAAGAACCAGTATTATTCTAAATATCCACCACACCAAGATCAAAAAATCGACAGGTAGTGAAATAATCAAAAGACTGTGTGACTTTGTATTCAACAGTATGGAACTCATTTTGAGCATTTGATAAATTGATTAATATTGTATTAAAAATATTCAAATTCATGGTTTCCTTTTATTTCTGACACTGTTATTTAGCAAAAAATAATCCTTATGATATAATAATCCTTTCGATCGGTATGATAAAGCTACAGGGTAATTTTTTTTCTCGTGTAGTGGGTTCGATTCCCGGTCCAACCATATAATTATTTAAAAAAATATGAATGTAGTTTAAATTGTTTTTTAAATTAAAGTAATGTCTTCTTTCAGTAAAATGTTTCATCGACAATATTCAAGGTACTTTCCCTCCATGTGGCATAGCCGTGGGACGCCCTGTATATAATCTAGGTAACGTGCCTACCTAATATTCTCCCTGATGGTTCCAGCAAAAAGAACAGGTTCTTGTCCAACGACCGCGATATGGCTCCTGTAATGTTTGACGTTCAAGTTCCTCAAGTCGTTTTCGGACACCATCACTTTCCCCATGTCAGGGTCATACATCCTCTGTATGAGTTGCAGCACGGTTGACTTGCCGCATCCACTTGAACCCACCAATGCCACCGTCTCGTTGGCATTTATTGTCAAATTTAGCCCGTTTAATACCTAAGATTGCAGAATTTAGGTCAGAGAAGGATGGTATTACATATCATGTTGTAACTATGCATTAATTTAAGATTTATTAATTTAAGATTTATTCATTTTGTGACTGGTGATGATATGGACGAAATCCGTCTTTATCATCTTGCAGTATCAAATCATGCCATTAAAAATGTTATTGTGATAGATCTTGCTAATAGCATGATTTGCTCTGTAAAGTTATACCTGTACGTCATTTCGTGCTGGGTAATGAAAATGCACATCCTTAAATAAAATGTCCCCAGCGAGTTTAGGTTTTTCGCCTTCAGTGGCAAACACGTCTATTACTGGCTTTCGGTCAATGACCGCGTAGACGGACGCGGCGGAAGCTCGGGCAGTAGAAATGGCTTCTAAGTGGGGAGCTGTCAAACCCACGTTTTGAGCTCCTTGTAGCACACTGAAGAATACCTGAAAGCAGGGTACGTTTTTGCGGTATTATATAGAACTAGTTTCTAACCATGACTTAGTTCGCGTGGAATTCAATTATTTACAAGGTAATTGGAAATAGTGTGCATCTGAATGGGAGTTGGCATTACATGCTGCCAAAAAAATATCTTTCAGGCATGCTGGTTTCCTCAATTTTCCTTCACAGAGAGCAAGTGATAATTTTAAAATATGCACAAGAATCCGAAAGAACACAGGTGCGTGTCTAGGCAATCACTTCTTGTTGTAAACGGTATTGTTCATTAAACCTACAAATTAATCTTGTCCTACTTCTTACTAATATTGTAGATAAAAAACAAAAGTAGACTTACAATCATGAGTACAGCTGGTGTATAAGCAGGTACTGCATCGTGCCTGCAATCTATGATGAGACCGACTCCGTACCAGAAGGCGAGCGCATATGTGGCGTATATGATGAACCACATAATACCGCTGCCGATCCCTGCGAATATGCCTTTCCTTATGCCCATCTTTTTCGCTGGTTCTAAGCGGCGTGCATATCTGAAAAAAATATTTGAAGGCGATTTTAGGATTGATGACGATTCTTTGTACAAACTAACGTAATGAACTGTGATTGAAGCAATGTAGTGTCGGCTTTCGCGAGGAGGCTGACGCTATAATATGGTAGATACCTATCTATTTCTTTCTTTTGTCCACCAAAGGCGACCACCGTTCTGATCGCCGAGAGAACTTCTTCAGCAATAACACCTGCTGTACTGTACGCCTTTAATTCTTGAGATGTTAACGAAGATTGCACCTAAAATAAACGCTTCATTATCACAACTGCAACTTTAGTTTCTATTCTCATTTAGCAGAACATCCACGTTGTATTACAATTGGCCGGCAAATTGATATAAAGATTTTATAAGCTTACTACTTTTTTGTCATGGGGGGTAGGCGGAAACTACAGAATGCCACTAGCTACCAAACTACATCGTCCACGTTCAGTTAACTGGTACATTAATCTTGAAATTTTATGTCACCAAATTTTTCTATTCACACACTTTTCATGAATCATCAAGGATGCAGTAAAGATTTTACGAACCCTTGCGACAACAGCTGTAGTAGCGATCACCACGGGAGTACACGACAAGATCACGAGGGTAAGCTCCCAGCCATAAACGAAGGATATGATCACGGAAGTCACAAACGACATCACCAGGTAGATGAAGATGGGCACTTTCTCCGCGATCCCTTCGCGAAACTTCTCGATGTCACTGAACAGAAATAACAGGGTTGAATTAACAATAATATACAATGACATCAGGCGAAAGTAGCTCACACCATGCACGCATGACGCAAGACGCATGTATAGGTGACAGCTTTGTATTTCTGTTGCCGCTTTATCAAGAAATAATAAAAATTAAAGGGGCCTCCGCTACTACGATGGTACGGAAGCCTTCATGCGTGAATCTGACTCCCACGTGGCCCGTTTTTTTAATTTAGCCTCTAGTCTATCTTAATCTATTCAACTCGTAGAGTAAAGAACATGGCAGAGAAACCCAAGATAACACGTTTGACCAAGGGAGTCTTTCAAGAGAATCAGCGAAGAATAAGGAAAAAAACTTGAACACGGCCATTGACACTAGTTGTTATGTCATTATTTACTTACTCGGACACTTTAGTTGCGAAATTCATTGTAGTGTTCATGTCATACCACGACATGTCTTGCCGAAGAACAGCTCGCAGAAATAAAGCCTTCAGCCTGTCCACCTGGAAAATATATTATATTGTAATATTATAGAGATGCGAAATAGCTAGGTGGTCAGTTTTTACGGACACGTTTTTATTTCAAGCATATTTAGAATATGTATTCAAAAAATGCGAAAATGACTAATTAGTGTGGGAAAAGCAGACACAAAATGGGCCCGAGTTGAAACGTCGTGTCGTGTGCATCGGCAGATCAACGCCTTTCAAGAAAGAAGAAGGTCGCAGTGAGAATTTAAGTGCGACGACCTTAAAGCTATAGCCTCTAATGTCGTCACTGGTTCTGGCTGACATTGCCGCTTTATGGTCGTAGTTTTACGGCCATAGTTGGATCTACTAGCCACTTGAGAGCACAAGAAAGAGCAGCACATTGAAGTTCTTGACAAACATCCAAGAAATAAATCGAAAGCAGTCGCTGTGGCCGAAATCGGCTTGATGGTAAAAATACTGATATCTTGCGTCATGCTACTGCCGGGCAAATTTTCCTCATTATTCCTTTTCTCAAGATTTCCAGCAGGGCTATTGCGTATCTTTTAAATGTCAGTGGCTATCATATTGTCCATGGATTAACTGTCAAATTGGTTATGGTATAGTACAAAATGGAACCATTTGACAGTTAATTGATAGACACTATAGGTTAGCCACTGTCATTTAAAAGATACGCAATAGCCCTGCAGGTGTCCTGATTCAGTGCCACTGTTGATAATTGGCCCCTGGTCCTGCCTTCTTAGGCACTAAAAAAAACTTGCAAACATAAACCATAAAAATGTATTTAATATTTAAAGTATATTTTTAGAATTCTAATACGAATTCCTATTCTCTACTTAATTCTTTTCAATTTTTTCTAGGTGTGCTTGGTTTTTGATCCCTTCTTGACTCATTCGACAAACTTACTTGACTTGATGAGATAGTTTTAAAAGTCTGTCATTTACTGCCGCACTCAGAGAGCTTTAATGATTACTTAGGCCATCACTTATTAATGGTATTGACAGTTTTAACATACAAAAATATTTCAAACCTTTACTAAGTGACGACTTAAGTAATCATTAAATATCTCTGAGTACGGCAGTTAGTATTGAATCCTGGTATTTAGATGAGCGCGGCCACTATCAGGGCAATATTTTATAGTTTCATACAGGAATATAGTCTTTGAAATGACTCCGACTGAAGTAGGAAGATGTAACTTCAACCTCGTTAAGTGGGACTACCGCAATGAAACAGCAGCAAGATGTGGGTGCTCTACTATGCTCCATCACATTCTACCCTGCCTTCTTTTTACACATTCTGCCACAGATTACGCGGTGGAAGTTGCGAAGTTCTGGGCTAACAAAATATAAAAACTGTCACGTCAGCTACACGAACCACGAAGAAGAAAAAGACGACCAGAATATAGCTTCATCATTTAGTTTCTTGTAGGCTAGGTTTCAAAGTTGTCATATATTTCTAGGATCGGTTTTTTGAATTCGTACGTATTTCTTCTTTGAACCTTACCTACCTGTCTAAGTGCTATTTGGTTGAAGATATCAACACTGATGGCGCCGACGATGAACTGTCCGATTGAGAACGCTGTGCATCCGATTCCGAAAGCCTGGGAGTCTAGAATGAGTGCCTCTCTATTCTCCGCTCGTGATGCATTTGTGCTGTAACACATTTATCGTATTTTTTTTTTATTATGATGAAGAGCCTTATTAAAGTAAGTTGTAAAGGTCAGATAGGCAGTATTACCATTAAATGCTGGTATTCAAATGTACCTGGTTAGTCTAGAAACCGAAAATAAAAAAGATAGATGGGAAAAAGCCAGCCAGATGATGATGAATGAAATACTGTGGTGATACTGTTGAATCGTCAAAATAAATAGCAGAAAAGAATAATCGGAAAAATTTATCAATCTTGCGCGTAGTTTCAACTTCTTGACAATCCTTATTTGATTTTAGAACTTAATGAAATGGGGTCGTATTTTACAAAAACCTCAGCATTCACGTAACGACCAAACATACAAGTTCAGGTAGTTAGTAGTAATTTTTTTTAAATGGGCCAAACCCGTCACAAAGTAACTATAACTGTTAGCCAAAATCAACATTGGGCACCACCAGAAAAGCGCGAGACAATGAAGCTCAACGAAGTCCCAGAGAAACGATTGAACTGTCTTGAATCCCGCAACGAAATTAATCAGAAAATAATAGCGGATGAGTACGAAAAAAAAATATAATTTCTACTTCAGTAGTAGTCAATGTAGACAGAGATACAATACAAAGATAACTTACAGTATTTTTCCTCCGCCGAATAACGCTAGGGTGTAGGTCTCGGTAGAGGTCCCGATCATGACCGTGCGGTCGATGAGAAGTGATGTGAACTCGCCGTAGAGTATGACACCCAGAGGCACGAAGAGGCCATTGATGCAGGAGAGGAAAACAGCAAACAGGAGTAATAGTATCTCCCATGCTCGAGCGTACCTATACTGTGGAGAAAAAATATCATAGTGATATCAATTTGGTTTGTTTAACAAATAGAGGCTTTACAGACCCCGTGATTGAACATGGGCTATATAACCTATCAGAAGGGTTAGGCAGAGGTGTATAATCACGAGCAAGTGATTTTCTTCTGCTGTGATGATCAACGTTTTACGTAAATAGCATTTTGGAAACCATGATGATATTTATCTACTATTATTATTAATGCAAGTTTGTGAGGATCGATGGATGGATATTTGTTACTCTTTTACCCAAAAACTTCTGAACGGATTTGGATGAAATTTAGCACACAGATAGTTTATACCCTAGTTTACATAAAGAATACTTTTTATCCCGGTAGTATGATTCCGTAAAACAATTAAAAATTCCACGCGGCGAAACCGTGGGCATAAGCTAGTTTAATATAGGTAATGTAGAAATAGTTATTAATTACTTACTAATTTGTGCCAAGCTACTGGTTCTGACTGTAACCTTTCTTCTTTTTCACTGAAAACATAAAATATCAACTAAAATACTCTCCACAATAAAGTACCTACGTACACGGTGAAACATCAAGCTATGGATTTCCAGTATAACATGGCATCGCTTTGTATAGATTTCCCGCACACTAAGAGCCCTATATCTATAGTTAAGTATAAGTAAATAATTCCAATTACTAATGCAACTATTATTATGTAATAGACAAGAAGATTTTTTTTCGATCAAGAAGAATTTGATCGAAATAAAAACCGCCAAACAAAAAGCCACTTTGAACTACCAATAGTACTCTGTGTCCTAAACTTGACTAACTAGACTACTAAAAATCGTATCTTAAATAATGAATTTTGCGACATTAACACTTCGACTTGTCATCTATTTGTTTATATCGACTTGTTCATATCGACTTGTTTATATCGACATGTTTTAAATATCGACTTGTTTTAGATATCGACTTGTTTTAAATATCGACTTGTTTATAGATAGGTACGGGTGTTTGTTGTAAGTATTGATGAGTGTCGTTTTTGTTATTAGTAATAATACGTACAGTTCTGCGATAGCAAGTTTCTCAGAAAGATAAGCAGAGTTTTGTGCTACTGCGCTTATAGTCAAAGAGTTTTGCCGCCAACCCGCTATTGCAAAGGACGTTCCTTGTCCGCTCATGCGCCGCTGGGACGTTCCCTGTCCACTCATGCGCCGCTGCGAGTACTTCTGGAAGCTTTTGATTGAATCATTGTGTTGCATTATCGTGCCAGCCCCTCTGAAAGAGATACGAAAAAAATACTCTAGTAGAAACGTTTCGGATCTCTTAAACTAACACTCCTGATTTCTAAAGACTTAATAAGGAAGACGGTCAAATTAACTATGGTTTACAATAAAGGGAAGGCCGCACTTACTACTAACACACCTAACCTATTAACTGCCTATGCCTATGTGAATAAATAACAGTTTTGTCATTTTTGTCACTACTTCGACGGAAGGTTTCCACTTAGGCGTGGCCTAAACATTAAGCGTAGTAAGTATATCTGAAAGATGCTCGTAAGATTTCTTTCCAAAATGAATAGGTCTGCACTCACAGACTATCAGACTACAAATATGACATAAATACCTAAATAGGAAAGCTTCTACTTCTAATGAAAACATTTCGATCCAAAAACGAACTCAAATGATTTCGGAAACCTTGATGATAGATGACTGGAATATCAGTTCTTTAAAGGACATTAGTAAATTAAACCTAAATAAAAGTATTAAGCATCCTTGCCCTATTTATCGGCAACTGGCGCTTCGCACCCATCTTATTTATTCGTCGGCAAATAAAGAGTGTAAAAGTACCCTTAACGCAAACAAAAGGCACTTGTTCTCCCCACCACTGCGACTATTTTTTTGTTCTAGACCATACCTGGGAACCCTCTAGTTACGGAGATATTGGTGGTCAAAGTTCCAAATTTTGCACAGCTGTTTTTGTAATTAGTAGTTTTTCAGGTTAAGTTTACTTAAATTTTCTCCATGACCCGTTTACTATTCAAAGCATCCACTAGCACAATGTTTTAATAGTGCTACATTGAGTTTTACCGTAAAATGTGATTTTTGACCCCAAAAAAATAGTCGTTCGCACTGAACGCCATTCAACAGTTAGGCACACCAACACAATCGAGTAACGAAAGCTTAAAAGTTAAGGTAGGAAGCTCATCAGTAGGAAGTTTCATCTATTGAATGTCGTCTTATTCAAGGTCTTATTCGGGTGGTATTTGGTGTTGTTTGTGTAAGTCGTAGGTAGGTAGGTACCTACATGAAGAGACTATAAGTCTATATTTCTCATTCTAATTAATATTAATTCTAAGAGAGAAAGTGATATATTTTATCACATTTAGTAAAGTAACTTTACTAACCCTCCTAGGAGTAACAACAAACAGAATTCTGATTATAACAACATAAAAGATCCGCACTAAATGCATTCACATGTAATTGGTAGCTGTCTTTTATAGCTTATTTCAGCCCCCATAATTTATTTCTGAATATCATTGCAATTCTTTATAAAATAAGTCAGCTGATAACCAAAATTTTGTGATAACGTGATGTTGTTGAAAATAGCAGTCAGTTTGACACTTATGTTATTCGAGTTCTAGAGTTTTGAGGTTTTACAGTCCTACTCGGTATGGGATTTGTTTGTGGTCAAAGGGTAGTTGTTTAGCTAAAAAATATGATTCCGTTTCTGTTTGGTCAGTCGTGTCTCATTATCGAAAAAAATATTTTTATTGGATACCTACGTGTTTTTTGTTTTATCAAATTAATAAAAAAATACGAAAATAAAACGTGTCAAAGTGTGGTAAAAAATGTACCAAACTGTGAGGTCTGTCTTCGTTTTTTGTTAACGTGACAAAAGAAAAAATACGTGTCCAATATTTTTTGGAAATCTATCTGACGGAGATTTTATTTGTCTACTAATCTTTGTTATTTTCACGCAAAAGAATCCACTATCAGTTTAAAAGTCGTGTTACGGTGTTACATCGACGGAACACCCACTTGGAAGCTTATAGAGTAATTTAGGCGTCGCCGTCGGGGCTGCGGGTTATTCGAAAGAGATACCGCTACCTCGGCACAAGGGCTAAGAAGGAACATGGGTGGTTTTTAGTCAGTAGAAGTCTGACACTCCCTACGCTCTGCCCGGAGAGGGAGGACTCATTTGATGTTTTCCCACACCCAAAACTTAAAAGGCGTAATACCTACGTCTTATTTTCTGAATTCTCAGTAACATAGTCGTCATATCCGTGTACATTTCCTTCCTAGCTCAACTTTTCACAATATTCAAAGAGTTTTTGTAATCTGTATTTGTTTTTTTTCACTTTTATTTCATATCAAAGCAAAGCAAACACATTAATGTCATTACAGAGACGTATTGATTCGAAAGTTTATTGTTCCGCATTGCGGAGCTCTCGTTAAAAGCTAGCTTCCTACGCATAGTATCAGTAAATTAAGAACGAAAAGCTTTGCTTACTTCACAAGAATAATATCAAATACCGCTATTGGCCACAAAGCAAAATTTCCTAAAATAATAATTAAGAAAGAAACAGGAGGGTGGTAAAACTTATTATTGATACAGCTGCAAATGAATTTACTAAACTCAATTTTAAAATTAACTTTAATTTTTGAAAATGAATTGTGCGAAGGTAAAGCCCGAAAATGTGAGAATCTATCCTAACAAACTGTACTGTGTTTGATATTTCCCAGTAACTGGGCTGAGGAGCTGAGATGAGCTATAGGTAACTATTCTGGTACCTATTCAATCTGCTAGACTGGAAGCCGACCCTAAAACAAGTCGTTGGGAAAATGGTGATGAGGATGACGGTACAGAAATAGAAGAACTTATAACAACTTAAGTGCATCAAACAAAGATTTTGAAGTATCATATAAATAAATCTCGATTCCTTGTAAATATTGATCTTTGGTATCGCGTCGTATTGTCCGTTATCTGTCAAGTTGCATCGAAGTAAACAATATAAACCTAGGAACACGTGATTCCGTGGGATAAGCCTCTGTGTTATTTCACTGGGTTCTTATTAATACACTTATGTTTTTCAGAAAAGGATATCCGTATGTTGACACCTTAATTCCTACACAACATGCAACTCACGCTTTAATCATTTAGGGAGCTCGCTTACTGCGTGGCCGTGAACACGACTTTTTGCCGCAGAAGTCACGACCCAGGAAGAAAATTTCATCGAAAGTTTTTGTGTGATGGACTGAATCACTGCATCACACTATCATACTTAGATAACTTTCTCCTAGGGATCACCATTATTATAACGAAAAAACGTCAGCTGTCTCTTTGCATTAAGGTCGAGTTCGTATTGAACGTTTGCAATGTACTATTTTTTTTCACCAAACACGTGTTTGAAGTAGTCGCGTTGGTAGGCCTCCCACCAGGTGGACCGACGACATCATGAGAGTCGCGGGCAATCGGTGGATGCAAACGGCAGGCTGCCGTCCGTTATGGCGTTCTATGGCGTCCTTTGTCCAACAGTGGACGTCTTATGGCTGATGATGATGCTGATGATGACGTGTTTGAAGTATTGTGCAAGTTCCATTCTTCTAGATAATTTCTAAGGTTTGACTGTGATTTGTCAATCAGTCAATTAGATACAGGTAGATACTTAGTTCATTCATCAAGACGATATATTTGCTAGACAGTTTTCGACCTAAAATCAGACTAGACACGCGATTAGCTAACTCAAATTAGATCAAGGGCTGCCAGACTATAGTTAAATTAGAATATTGTTAGAAGCCAAGTACACCTGGCAGGAACACTACGCTATTATTATAATCAATTTTTTGTTATCGAAATATGAACCTTGTTTCGTTACGATAAGATGCTTCGTCCCACTAGATGTGGTATGAAATCATTTCATTCAGTCACAGTCTAGGGAATTTTTAATATGATATGTAATGTAAGTTTGTTTGACGTGGGTATCTGTTACGTAAAATTTTCCTTGGGATGGTAACGCGAAAAGGGAAGTTTGTGTCATACTTTCTCACACATTGGAAAGTTCCAAGAGCGGATTTAATGCCATGAAATTTTCAACACAACTAGATATCGTACGATAGTGATAGAGAGGTTTGGGAGGAGAAAAGAAAGGCTTTTGCCAGCAGTGGGACACATGACGGGCTTTATTTAAAATCCATTTCCATACTATCGAAACAGCGGAGAAGCGGTCTGTATCTAACAACATCTATAGATCATACACTCATAATAGAGAAAAGAAACGAAAATAGGTAGGTACTACTGCAGTGTTAGAATCCCGTCCCTTTAAAAAAGTAAATCAATTAAATTCCAATCACGGTTATTTTAATAGTAGCCTTTTGTAACCAACCTCGATGGTATAAGCGTACCTATTCGTTCAGAAACGTTCCAATGAAACCTATGTAGGTTTGTGTCACGTTATTTTCTCTGAAACGTCTACGTCACATCTTAAAGGGCAATGCATCCGTTTGTGTCACGTGCAACACTCGGGAATGGCCAACGACACGTGTTTCAAACATCATCTATCAAAATCACGAGTTTCAAAACTTGTTATAGCTCAGCATAGTAGACGGAAATTAATTAGGAATCTAACAACACAATGCTCCCACAAGTGGAACACAATAATAGGTATGTCTCCTCTCTGGGAGAGGGACTGAGCCTTAGTCTACCTTGCGTCATCCTTTAATATTTTCTTCTTTTGCTTACAGAATAACACTAAAAAGTCTAAAACAACTTTATTTTCTAAAGACGGTTAGCGTATTTAGGAAGTCAGTCTTTTTTTTTTAAAGTTATTAATTTTTGTTTTTACTAAAAAGGGTAAACTATACTAATAGGTATACTTGCCACAAAAAATAATCATTGTCATCTGACTGGGAACAAGCCAAGAAGAAAAATAAAAGAAGCTTTCCTTTTTTTTACATAGAAAGTATTTTTAACTCGGTTCATAAATGACGAAGTTATTATGGAAACAAACCGAATTGAGAACCTTCTTCTTTTTTTATGTTGGTTAAAAAGTAAGATTTCAATGATGATGGTGATGTTTTAGGGACGCATAGCGTTTGCCCGAGTCAAGTTACTCGATGTACACAACATTAACACTTGTGTAAACTTACGAACCGTGGTGACTAAGTATATCGAAACTGAAAATCTGGATCTCGATAATAGTTTATTTAATTCTTCAAGATCTCTATAATTAGAAGATGTTTCGTTAACATCAGGTATTTGGCAAGGTACCACAAGTATGAGTTCTTGTCTGGCGCAAGATGAAACGGAAACGGCTAAACTCTGTCTACCAAACATGCTATACTTTGGCATAAATATGATGGAAACATCTATCTTGTAGTGACAGGTTGTCGGCCCATGGCCTGTCTAAACCGGGCCTAGAATAGTATAAATCACTTAGGGCCTAGTAAAGGTATACCTAGTAAAACCGAGCGGAGATACCGTAGTATATACATATAGACTGCCTAGCCTTTTCCCAATTATGTTGGGGTCGGCTTCCAGTCTTACCGGTTGAAGCTGAATACCAATTTACATGGAGCGACTGCCTATCTGACTTCCACATCCCAGTTAATACTGGGTAATACGGTACCTTTTAGTAAGACTGGTTGTCAGACTTTCAGGTGACTACCTGCTGTAACGACTGCCAAAGATCTATATATGGCAACCGGGACTAACAGCTTAACGTGCTTTCCGAGGCACAAGGGAATCTCGGTTTGTAATGGGTGGTCACCCATCCACAAACCTACCTAGACAGGCGCGGCTTAACCTAAAGATCGACCCAGAGTAGTAGTCATTATTAGGCTACGCTCCTCATTCATAGTCGGATATGACATATGAGACATAGGTTTGAAAATATGGATGGGTGTAGGTAGGTATATGAGTAGAGGAAGACCAAAGAAACGATGGATGGATTGTGTTAAGGATGTGTCTGATGAGCTGAGACGAGTTATAGAGAAGTATGGAAAAAGTAGAAATTATAAAAACAGGCACACTTGTTAAGAAGAAAAAGCTTATGAGTTGCAGAAAAAAAATTACGTAACCAGTATAATTTCGATCCTTTCAATCTGATAATTACTTAACAAACATGTGGTTGGTTATGGTTTACGAAAAAAAGTTTCAAATGTTATAATATGTTAACCACATTCGACGGCAAGGTTGGGGCAGTGGCTTAAGCAGTGTCGCGGGTTTGATCCCCGCACGGAACAAATATTTGTATGACCTACAGATAGTTGTTTCGGGTCTGGGTATTTGTGTATTGAGTTTAAAAATCTGTGACCCACGAAACACCCGGAATCGTGGGTATACACTAGAAATTTATCTTGTATCATACGGGATAAATTTCATCATAAGTAATACGTATGTTACACAACACAGTTCAGGAAACAGTCGTTTTTTCAAAGCATAAGAACAAGGGCTAATGTTTTATGTACGATCTCGCTCAGTTTACAGTGAATACATAATGTCTAGATGATGAGATAGGTCATAACACCCTGTTTAGACCGAAAATTGAACCTTTTGAGTAATTTTGAGAACACTGTGTGTCCTAAATATAGATTAACGAAGAGAATATTGACCCTCGACGGTTGAGCACGTAACTGACTTGGCTCATGGCTGATAAGATAAGGTTTTGTGAGTTTCCGATGTAACTCTATTTTATTATAGTAACTATTTTTTCGTTTGCCTGCTGAGTAAAATTATCTCGCGGAACAACTATTCCGACTTTGATGAAAGATCTATTTCATAATATTACGGTCGGTTAAGGACCCCAAAATAGTATGTTCATAACTACATATATAAGATATTGAGAGAAAATCACTTTTAAAGTCGCTATGTGTATCTAGGTAGGTACGTATTGTAAGTGCTCGTAACTGTACACGTCATGTAACTTGCTGGTTTAATAAAACTGCAACAATAAACCGAACAATGAACACAAATTCGTCATTCCATTTACCACTCTATTAATAATCGTAAGTCGTGGATTCGAACCCCGTCAAGCACATTACTTTGTGTAATTTAGTTTCATCACCACTGCTTCTAAAAACAGTGAAGGAAAACATCGTGAGGAGACCGGCATGTTCTAGAACTAGAAATTCGAAGACTTGTGTCATCTACCAATCCGCACTGTGCCCGCGTGGTAGATTATGGCCCATTCGCTCTCGAATAGTGGAGGCCTGTGTCCCAGCAGTGGGAACATCAATATAGGCTGATGATGATGAGTCATTAAATCTTAGATCTAAATCAGATTCACAGATCGCAAATTTATGAACTGTTTTCCCGTAATCAGATTTCCGTGCATAGCATGTTTTTCGTAGGTCGTAGCCGTAGCCCGTAGCCAAAGTCTACGAGTGCTACGAATTCCGTAGACTGGGATAAAACAAAAATTCCTATCTTCACTGAGTCGATGAATGAAATTATTTGTATATTTTTTATATTTTGATAAATTTATTGTAGGTACCTTTATTAGTATAGAAACACAATTAAACTTCTTTCTGTCGACTGCATTTAGTTCCACTACCGTGACCGTTTATTTTTTAAGTGTTGTAAAAACTGTAACAGTACTGAATAAATCGTAAGCTATTGTTTTATCATCGCTCAGAAAAATAATACCAGTAGGCCTGCTTCAGAAGATTTTTAAAGCGTGAAAAAACAGCAATAGTCAGATCGTAATCGTACGTCAAAAATCTTTGAAGTTTCAATTTCATAAATAGGGTGTTTAGCGCCTACCTATGACGTCTACATATCTTTGCTTCTCCTTTATTTAACCTGGCAAAACAAAAGCAACTTAAATCATAGTGTCCTAATAATTCATTACAAAAATACTATTCGATTAATTATTTTATTTCTTCGAAAGTGTATTGGGAAACGTGGTATGAAACACTAAGGCATTCGTCACAAATCTCGGCTCCATAACAACCTTAACTGCGGCTCGGTTGTGAATCCCGCTCCAAATCCAATATCAAAGTTTTTCCACTCATATAAAAATATACTTTTTTCTAAGTATGCAGCTTGGCACTGTTACTATCCGGAATTCCAGCTGTACGGGTCGTAGGGTTGAAGACCTAGCCAAGGGGTTATAAACGCAACGGATAGGCAGCGCTTCCGACAAGCGTCACAGTAGAAGTACAAACAGTATTTCAACTGGGATCAAATTGGTAGGTATCCGGTCTACACTTATAGCGTTTAACCAAATTCTACACATGCTTTAGGTAACATATTAACACCTACTGTTAACACTGCGTTGACTCTCATGACGTTTTATAATACAACTCGGGATCGCACTTCAATAACTCAATTGCTTAAATAAAAAATGGGACTGTCATCATCATTCTCCTGCCCTTATATATGCCAAATTATTTGAGTTTGGTTTCGCATGTCTTCTTCAACATGGAACTGCCATGTTATCCCAAAAGTAAACAGTAAAATAACTGGGAAATAAATAACTCACGATAATATGTATGTAGTGCAAGCTGTGCAATGTTCCACGTTAAGTTGAACAGCCTAACAGTCGCGTTTCAGTTCACAAACAAAAAACCAAGTTGGTTTACTGGTTACCTATCTTTATACTGTGCAGTACAGGCGTCGACTAGGCGAGACACATTAAACCATTTTACGAGATAATTGTACTCTTAAGACGGCTCCCTTTCATATCAATTCTTCATTATGAAAGATTCCGTCATTTTGAAATGATAGGCTTGCTTCTTCAACTGAAAATTATGATCGTCGTGAAACTAGACAAAATAAATTATATCAGTTCAGTCACGATGAGTTTTGAATGCTTCTTGTATAGTGTTCTTCCTGTGTTTCCTGGCATTAGGGAACTGAGCTAAAAACGACGCGGACAACACCTAGATAAGGGACGCACAGGACAGCACCAAATCGAATACTTTAGTGTGAATGCATGTATCTTTGGTACCTCCTTATATGATCATCCTCCTTATATGATCTCCTCATGATCCTGATTTTAGCAGTGACATAATCAGTTTCAAACGTTCCCACTAATGTGATACACAAGTCTACTTTCTTTCCCTGATCGGGTCGCTAGTATGGGTTGGTGGAACTCACATAAGTTTGATTTTTTTACAATGTTTTCTATCATTGTCTTGAGAATACTTGTGATGATATAAGTTAGGTACCTACCTAAAGTTTATGCTTGGGTTCGACCCTAATACGACTAGAACTCGTAAGTTAGAGCGGATGCCACTGGGTCACAGTATATTATAAATTAAATAAGTTAACATGAAAATATGAATTATAATCAACCTAGCTAGCCTAGACTAGCTTTTCCCAACTATCTTGGGGTCGGCTTCCAGTCAAACTGCATGGATACAGGTCAATACTGGTATTTTACATAGAGCGACCACCTATCTGACCTCCTCAACGACCTTAGTACTGGGTAATACTATACCCCTTGGTAAGACTGGTTGTCAGACTTTCAGGTCACTGACTACCTATAATATAACGACTGTCAACACAGTAAAATCACTAAAAATGAGGGCTGGGATCAACAGTCAAACGTTTCAAAGGCACGGAGGAAATTCGGAATGTAATTAGTGGTCACCCATCTACGGAACAACCTAGACAAATGCGGCTTATTGTGAAGATCAACCCGAGCGGATCTCCTTATATATCCACGAGCTCACCAATAAAATATGAACGGTCAATTGAAATTACTTTTCAAACATAAAACGAATTATATCTCAGCCTAAGAGAAGTCACTGATCATAAATAATACTTATAAAACGGTTCAGTCATCTGTCTCGATCACTGAAAAGTTATTACACCCTATAACGCAGCCGACATTGGGTGAACGAAACTGGCACTGTGCCAATTTCCAAGTCTCCCCCTAGACAACATAGCACATAAAACACTGCAAAGCTATGACCTAACGACCATAAAACTAGTTTAGACACCGTATGCTTTGGACTAAGTCAAATAATTGTACGGAGACGTACTGAAAAGTACGATCAGAATGAAGTTACCCAATAGGTAGGTAGACACAAAAAATAAATATTACATAATAACTTACTTATATTCTGTAGAAATTATTGTCCTTTAAACACGTTAAAGTTGTTACGAAGTCCCAAGGAAAACTCGCGAAATTTTCTTCCTTCATAAGGACTCAGTGAGCTTATAGACGTGTTTCGCCAAATAGGCGCGGGAAAATTATGAAAAGGCGATGAAACAGTTATGACGCACAACAAACCTCAACCCTCCGCGACGGTTGGCATGGCACTGGGTAGTTTTTGGCACTAAACCGACTTATCAAGCCAGTGGTTTTGCAGTTATAACACAGCTGCATTGTGATCATATTTGTCAATAGAATTTCTATATTGAGAGTTCGTGATACAGAAAATGGGAAAAGTGCCACTGATGCCTTTGGTGTACTGGCGTCATTGCTGACGTCATTGATGGTTAACGATAAACAACCCTGGCTTCTTGTCATTTTAAGAATTATTTTAGATTCCATAGTTTGTACATGGTCGAAAATCTGTCGCGAATGCAAGCAGATAGACACACGGGCAAATATTCTCGTGGAATTTACGATTGCAACTTTGAAGTAAGACCATAAGGTTATAAATGGGTTCCCAAATACTTAGAAAATCAGGAGAAAAGCACTTTTAATAGTAGCTACGACTCTACGAGAACAAAATTAAGTGCTCGTGAAGGTATCAAAACAGTATCAACTGCTACTGTTATCACGCTTGTCATTGGGGCTAACTAACGAGCCTATTGGATCGAACACGCTTTTATAAAGCTTGGCATGTGCGAGTATAATTTATTATTGTCTTGTGTGAATTCTTATACGCTCATTGGCGAGCGCAAACACAATATCTACGGCGTGTTTTTTTTTTAAGTTTTCTGTTTTAGGTGTTCGTCTTTATACTTCTCCGGTTAATCTAAGCTTGTATCGCCTCCGACGGCACCAATATTCGCTTCTTGAGAATTCTTCCATTTGCCCCTATAACTTTAACTTTACTTAACACCAATATAAGCGTTGCCTGTCTGCCTGTAGATTGCAGGATCGCTACCAGAACATAGTACGCCACAACGAACGGCAACCTGCCGTTTGCATCCATCGGTTGCCCGCGACTCTCACGATGTCGTCGATCCCCTGGTAGACCGCGTAACGCGGTGTCTTCCGGTTCGTGATCGCCACTCGAGAACGTTTCTTCCCCATCAGTTTTTTGGGACTAGCACGCCACACTATTCCCAAACCACTGTAATTCCTTTAAGCCAGAATCAAGAGTGGCGACCACAAGAAAAGCGCCGAGACAATGAAGCCCGACGAAGTCCCAGAGAAACGATTTAAATGTCTTGGATCCCGCAACGAAATTAATCAGAAAAGGATAGCGGAGGAGTAGGAAGGCGTGATCGTAGCAGTAGGTCCTTAGTTCCCTATCGGTTGTCGGTTATTCGACCGATGTGGCCCTACCAATTGCCACTTCAAGCATATTCTAAGAGCTCTAACAGTACCGACAAAAGGTCAACCAGTTAGACCAATAAATTGACTATTTGACTATACTTACTGTTAAAAATACTTGAAAATGTGTGTGTGTATTTCAAAGAATTCATAGAAATAACACGATGTGTGAAAAAAGTAATAAAATCAATAAAAAATGGCTTAGTTATTATAACTGATTTTAAATGACGTGCTAGATACAGACAGCGCGACAGAAATGTGACGTCATATGTCATACCGCCATAGTTACGTAGTACAAATGGCCCCACTGACAACTTCTAAAGCAACTCCATTTTTTACCTATCGATTTTATTTCTTTTTTCACACATTGTTTTAAAGTAGTAAGAGGGGAAAAGGTTATGCGTTTTTTTTTGGGGAGGGGGGGGGGGATAATCAAATAAAGGGGTTGTTTGGGCAGAGCGAAAGGGAGTGCCAGACTTCTACTGACTAAAAACCACCCATGTTCCTTCTTAGTCCTTTATGTCGAGGTCGCGGTATCTGCTGCGAACAACCCGCAGCCCCGACGGGATGTTGTGTTATTTTTGTTAGTTCTCTGAAATAACATAACATTTTCATGAATTTTTAACAGTAGTCAAGTAGCCAATTAAACGCGTTAGCTGTTTTAAAATAATTGGGCTCACCATTCAAATATTGCTGATCAACCAGAATTAAATAGAATGAGCTGCACGTATGTTCGATTCCCGTGTCAGGCAGTGTTATAGAGTTTTTCCATTAGAAATTATTGGCAGCCACGGAGTCTGGGTGTGTGCCCGGCTTATGGCAATAGGGTCGCCCCATATTACATGGGGCTTACCTAAATATAACTGGCGATGTTTAGGTGTACTATTAGGTATACCCAGAAAGACACAGAAAGTTGCTCCACCCAAATGCATAATACTTGGATCCAAATTACCAATATAATCACCACCAATCACATTCACATTTACACACCCTGTGACTGCTGGTTGTGATATTTTGTTTCTTGCTGTTCATTTGTTTTTAACCGACTTCAAAAAGGAGGAAGTTATAATTTTTTTATTTTATTATTAATTTATAATTGTTTGGTAGGAAACATGCCACCTACTTACCTACCCCTGCCCCTACCTACACCTATCTGCCTGTTTAATTAGGATGCCACTATGTGAGGCCTGGTGACCTGGAATACAGATTTTTTTGAAACCTACTTCAGGCACCAGCTCACATAATGTGAATATTATTTTGTTCAAAACTGTTTGGTGCTAAAAACCATTGTGAGAGAAATAAATTAACTTATTATTATTATTATACCTCTACAACAACCCTTCGGGGATTACAGGCGTAATGTTGCTTTCCTTACTCCCGCTGCCATTGGTAAATCTGGTATGGGTAATATAGTATGATGGACAGTTCTTCAGGACTGGCATTAAAAGGTAAGCAAGGATAAACAGGATGCAGAAATCCAAGAATATGATATTGTTTTGCACAACTTGGAAAAGCATAGGCGTTTCCTAGCCATAGGGCTAGCAGTGGACTGCGGTAGGCTGAGTTGAAGCACCTTAACATTAGAAGCATATGTTCCACTGCTGGGACATAGGCTCCTCTCTATGAGAGGGGTGTGTAAGGCTGCCTGTCCACAGAAGCGGAGCGAGGCTGCGGAGCGGAGAAACGGAGAAAAATTAACCAATTAGACTGCATAAAATCTTCACTCCGGTCCCAGTAAGCAATCCTATTGGTTAATATTTAACCGTTTCTCCGCTCCGCAGCCTCGCTCCGCTTCTGTGGACAGGCAGCCTTAGTCGGGGCTGCCACCACTGCTCTACAGAAAATTGGGATTTTAAATAAAACATAAAAATAATTATAACGTATTTATTTCCACTAGAAACTCTGAACTAGACATTATTGCACTAAAACATTATATTAAAAATAAAGTTTTCTAATCACAAAACTTCCATTGACATTTAATTTTTGGTGCGAAATAGAAAAAGTCGCGGCCTTAGTTTATAAATGGTGAGAATGTTACTAAAACAAGTAATTACTTACAATTAACACTAAAAACAGTTTTCGAAAACACTCAGCGAAATAACTATTTGAATGCCTAAATAAACATAACATTATTGGAATTATAACTCTGTGGGATGAGCCAAGCGTTTAAAATCCAGCAGTGCGGTTTTATTTGGGCATACATTTAGGTGTCACCTAATGTTAGTGAAAACCAGCAGTACATTCTGAGGAATTTCATTCAATCAGTTCATTCATCAAACATTTTTTTGAGATGTTATAATTGAGAATATAAAAAGAAAACTTAATAAATATACAAATTACCAACGCGTCTGTTGTAAACGGAATAAAAGCTAGTAGCTGTTACTATTCAGTTGTAAATTCAGGGCAATTAATTGCTATGTAAATTGACGACCACGATCAAGTGTACATTCGTACATTCAAATTACAACTGTAATTTTTCGACAGTTGTATGAAGTGATAAGGTAATAATGCGACAAAACAACGTATGGTGTCAAATTCCTTTACAATTAATTTCCCTGACGGTAGCTATCATAATTGTGCTCTCAATGCGAGCTAAACGCCTACTTGATACTACTTGTTAATGTGCGCACAGATTATGTAACATGTTGTATAACTTGTGTTTTATAACACGTCCACATAATGTTACTTTGTTTGTCAACATTACAACTTAAATAACAATGCTGTATACATTGAATAAAAATGTTACTTTTAAGACATTGACATCTCGAGAACATGTGTACGCACAAGCTATATAACATGTTATGTTAGATCTGAACGCAGTTTTATGCTTTGTCATAGGTGCGGACCCATGCTTCTATTTGTACTAAAATTTTATTCCATTCCGAGGACACACTATTTAAAGGATCGGTAAACAGTACATTCGAATAATATTCACCAAGATGATTTAAAGACTAGCAGTTTTAATATCTCCGCCTATAAGTCACCATTACGATATTTATGCTATCCACTTGCCGTCGTTTATCAAATCTAAGTTTCTTTAGGTATTTTGTTGTCATTGAATAATCAACTTTATTTTGAATACGTTATAGTACCAACCAAGCTGTTTAGTCTGTAAACACGTACGTTTATTTTAATCTGTTATATTGATTGTTCTCACAAAACTCTTTACTCTGTTCGATTTGCAACGACCTATCTAAAGACGCCAGGACATCAATTGAATAGACTTTCAACTTAATAACTACAGCATTAGGTTCAAGGTTGATTAGCAAAATTTTACAGTTTCGGGCAGGTTGATATGCTGCGTCTGTACAAAGTTTAATGACCGGCGGAATATCTGATGCTCAAAACGCAACGACTTACTTATCCACATCCAGTATTCTTTTGGATTATCCTGCTGCCATGGGGAAACAGTTTCCTTAGATACCATTTATTATTTCCACTTAGATATATCATTTGATTATATTATTTTAAATCTACGTTATCCCATTTCATTCACTCTATTTTTACCTACAATCTTTTAAAAATGAGTCCAGTCACATTATGGCAAATAGTTTAATAATATTTTTTTAGATACTCGAGTAAGTTCAATTAAAATAGTCCTACATTATAAATAGCCCATTCCAAGTATTTTTAGTTGATATTACACAATACTATACACATGTGCAAATGTATGAATATATTATTATTTCTGACATTTGCACAAGCGACCTGATGTTTTCGTTTACATTACACAATGAAATCACCGATGCATTATAGGCGAACATACCGTAATAAGTACCATTGAGCATAGTGTTGAATATTCAACCTTAGACTTAACGTTGAAAATTTGAAATTCAAAAGCACGGGATGCAATGGGACTCTTTTACCACATAATACATAATAGTACGTAGTACTATTACTAAGCCTCACCTGTCCGTCCGTCGGTCTGTCTATCAGTGGGCTGTATTTCATGATGCGTCATAGATAAACAATTGAAAATTTTACAGAATGTGTATTTCTGTTGCCGCTATAAAAAAATAATATATGTATATATATTTATGGGGGCCGAGTTTGTGGCAAAATGTCATAATTAATTACTCTTCCAATAAATTTGACCAACGACGGCGCGACTATTAGCTTACAAATATAACAATATAATAATAATAATAATCTACACTTAATTAATGCCACTTCACATACCCACGGAATGATTCCACAAAAACTATAATTCGAGTTCACATTTAACATTAAACTTAATTCAAAATTGTCCAATTAAATGTCTTATGTTTTACCCAGTAATAGTGCTATGTTACAAAATAAGTACCCGATAATTATATTACTCAGTAGTAAATTTCACATCGGTGAGACATCATTCGCGATCAAACTGATCAAACTTGCGTATATAAAAATATCTGCTCAAATATAACACTAAAGCTGAGCTACTTAGAGTAATAAATAAAAAATATATCTAGTATAATGGCTCCACATGTCTTTGAAACACAACTCTGTGATGCGAACGATAATCTGTCCCCGTATTCACAATTGTTTTGATTCGACAAATCGTATGTCTATCCTCTTTTAGCATTACGAAAGCGAGCCAGATAGGCATACGACTTGTCGAATTGAAATCGTATCGAAGCATTTGTGAGTACGGTGGCTGGTGTCCTAACATGAACTCTCTGTACAAAACATGTGTTCTGAAAGAAGGCAACATCTATATGGATGTCAAATATTTCACTGTTTTGATGAATTCATTAATACGACAAAAAAAGGAGATATCGCTCAATGTTGGAAGGAAAACTTTCTCAGGTGGAGATTCATTGAGGAATCTGCCATGGAGTGTAAATGTGGTAGTGTTAATATCGTGTAGTGTGTGTCCTATTGTCCGTATAATACAGGATCTGATGGACGCTACTGAAGGCGCCAAACTAGTGGCTCAGTTTTATGTCGATACAATTCAAGATTGCCATCGACACGCTAGGAAGAAGATTGACTTCGAATTGGTTATTCTCCAATTCGAAGTCACTGGACAAAAATTTGTAAAAGTTCTGAAAATTTTCAAGTAACTTTTTGAATCTATAACTAAATATTCATTGTCACGATGCAAATAATTACAATGAATAAATCAATATTTTAGTACAAATCAGAGCGCTAATTCATTATTTTATTTAGTCATAATAATTACATATTTAAAATAGTGAAATAATCGACAGCTAGTTCGTGGTGTTGCCAATTTCCAGAAGGCTTAACATTAGAGCAGTATTGTTTTATTCATACTCTAGTGTGAGAAAGAGCTGGAACTAGACCTGCTGCATATGTCTATCTCTTTCTCACACGGAAGTGTCATTAAAGCATTTCTGCTATAAGAGGGGGAGTTACGGGCCCTGTAAAGAATGTCATTGTCTCTGTACCACCTAATCATTGCTTATTTGTGTGATAACACGGACTTAGAACTAAACCATCTCGATATCAGCACGCACTAGTGACGTTTTCTATACAGAATTTTGATAACCACTACCAGTTCGTTCATTTATATTACCCATGACAAACAACCAGGGCCCTGAGTCTGCTATCAGTCAGAATGATCTATCACTAATCTCATAATTGTTGATTTTGACAAGTTTGGTGTTGTCAAAATCAACAATTATGAGATCAATGATAGACCATTCTAACACTATTGAATAGCAGACTCGGGGCCCAGTAACCTTATGCACAAGGCAACAAAGTTCACTGTAACGTCTATCAGAGGTAAAATATTTATGAAAGAACTGTACCACGTTCCAAAAAATCAAGTAGGTTTGATATTATTTAACCGTTACTATAAAAAACCTTAGCGTAAAGGAAAAGACACATCTTCCGAATTAAGACGACCGTAAATTACTTCTAATTTAATTTGATATTTGGAGATGTTACGTCTTTAAGCTTGATTCTAACGACATTAAAATCTAATCGAGCAACATATAGTTCGTGTCAAATAACTGTGCCCCTCTGAAGTTGCCTACGAGTGGCTGCGCAGCAGTCAAAATTACGAACAAAACTGCAACTGCGCATGCGCGAGACATGGGGGCGGGCATTATGGCGCGGCGGCGCGATTTTATGTCTCACTCGCTCGTTTACTTTTGATGCATGCTTGCGTCCCGCTTGCTCCGTACGATAGAAATTCGATGCCACAAGTGTTGCGTTATTGTACATGTTGTTATTTGTTTTTGTGATTACTTAGTCGTTTTTGATTTGTTATCTTGTTAACATTGTTACTTAGAGGAGCTCGTAGCTTAATAAGAACTGCCACTCGGGTCGATCTTTAGGTTAAGCTGCGCTTGCCTAGGTCGATCTGTGGATGGGTGACCGCCCATTACGTACCGAGTTTCCTCCGTGCCTCGGAAAGCACGTTAAGCTGTTGGTCCCGGGTGCCATATATAGATCTTTGGCAGTCGTTACGGTAGTCAGTGACCTGAAAGTCTGACATCCAGTCTTACCAAAGGGTATCGTATTACCTAGTATTAACTGGGTTGTGGAGGTCAGATAGGCAGTCGCTCCATGTAAAATACTGGTATTCAGCTGCATCCGGTTAGACTGGAAGCCGACCCCAATATAGTTGGGAAAAGGCTAGGCAGATGATGTTAACATTGTTACTTAGTTTTGTGTATTAGTTTTTTCCTCTTTCTTTCTTCCATAAAAATTACGTTATCTTTTAAAAATATATATTATATTTATTGTGTTTAAACACTTTTCCACGTAACTGCACCTGCGCGATCTATGCTAATAGCTAACTTCAGAGAGGCAAAGTTATTTGACGGGAACTGTATGTTCATCCTTGTCGCACCATGCTTGAGAGATGCAGGTTTGAGTGAGACAGGAAGCTGGTGCAGGTTAGTAGAAGAAGAGCAGTCGCTCCTGGGCTGTGCCAGAGAGCAGACGCCAGCCGCGCTTGATGTTCAGGTACTGGATAATGGCGCGCACGCAGATTAAAATGCCTGTAAACAATACATTGTAAGGATTAGTAAAAATATAACATAATATCACGGTTAGGCGGGGGTATACCTATTAGTACGCCCACATATCATAATATTACACCACCCCGTGAATGGGGTAGACCTTACTGCCTACACAATAATAAGAAGAATAGGAGGCGAACCTATTCTCATCAACCGGGCACAAATTCAGGCTCCGCGGCTGTCAGGGCCTTATACTCTGCAGTCGTGATTGCGTCTAATACACCAACACAAACGACCAAACATCTTCTACACTAATATCGTAAAAGATGTAGAAGATGATCCCCGAAACTACTCATTCCAAGCTCCTTACTATTGCTTAGTGTGTAGAAGCTAGTTTATTATAGAAAAAAAAACATCAAATAATTATTCATCATCATCATCCACAGCCGACTTTACCCGCTGTTGCGTAAGAAGGGCCTCGTTTTGCAGCTTAGTTAGACGTTCGTTCTTTTACGCGGCTTGAGTCAATAATTACCCAGGCACATGCGATGGCAACAATTATGGCTTTTTTTATCACGCGGTGAGAAATGCCTAACGCATACCGCTGCGACGGTTTCGTCATGTGGGGCTTGCGGTCACTAAAACACCAATGTAAGCCTACTGTCGAGTCGCCTTGGCGGATGTGGCTCGAGAACTGCTACGCATGACGTTGGCAGCAGCCCGCCTCCGAGCTTTTAAGCTCCTTTGGCCATCTCCGGACTCACTTGTCGAGACATCAAGCCACCGCGGAAGGTCGTCTTGTCCACCTCGCTCAACCGATTTTAGCACTTTCAACAGGGTGCTTGAGAGTCGAAAATGCAAAAAAAAATCTATCCAGAGACATGTGATTACCCTGAAGGAATTCGCCATTAAACTGGTTGTCAAGTTTTATAATGACAATAGCTAAAGTTACTATCGTGGTTACCGGTAAGAAACCACAGCTATTACCTAACTAAAAACTAATAATGGAGTATTAAGTGCAATAGCAAAATATTGCCACATGTGTGTGTGTCAGTGCTCGATCATTGAACCTGAACACATGTTAAGCAGAGGGCGTTTACAGGCTGGTATTATTATGAGTGCAATAGTGCATACAAAAAGCATTATTACGTCATCTAAATATTAATAACTTAAAGTCACGTTTATTTCTCCGAATGCGAATCCTCGAATGGCTCGTGGTAAGCTTGGTGAAGTTCAAAGGTAAATTTTTCGATAATACAATTGCAACTTTGAGTTATGAGCTGCTTTATACAAAATATTAGTTTCGTTACGTAACATGAAAATGAGATCAATACAATAGGTAAATAAAAGTTGCATCTAACCTTTGCTAAGTGCTGTTTATTGCCTTGACTGACTGTAGGTCAGTACAGAGTAATCTCACATTTCGCCAGTTAATTATGTTTAAGTCCCATGTCTCTAAAGGGGGTGCGCCTATAGCCACCTAACGTGAACAAATCTAAACCCCGGGCTGTTATTATTTAAACCCAATAAAACCAAGGAATCAAACCGAAATCGAAAGTGGTTGCAAATGTACACTGAGCACGGTCAGCGATTGCGCTTGCGACCACTAGACCACCGGGGCAATTATAACGATGTACACACGGCTACACGTCAAGCTATACAAATTCAGTACCTATAACCTAACCTCGCTTTGTAGGAGTTTTCCGTATAATGAGAGATCACCTTAATTTGGTTTTTTTTAAACAAAGGAGTTGCTCGACTATGAGTCGAGTATCAAGGAGACAAAAAAAGCAGACAGTAAAGTTTTTTAGGATAAAAACAAATTTTGTAGAGGCCAAATAAGGAGAAAAATAAAAGTGTGTGGTTCAAAAATGAATGTCAATACCTGGGTTTGTGTACGTCAATGGTACAGTGCTACCTGGATCTATTCGATCTTGAATGATATTGACAGAGAGGGCGGCGTTGGTAAATATATGTGGAACAACATGGCTTGGTTCCGAGATCTTTTTACAACTTTTTTTTTAATATTTAATGATCCTACTCTTGACTTCGTCGACGAAACAACGAGCTAACCCATAAGAAGCCTATTAAGTCGTCACTTAAATTAATTGGGGTCATATGAACTTGGAACAGCGTCGCAGCCAGAGAATTCCGTTTTTTTTTTCTACGTCTAGACTCCCGGTGGAAGATATAAGAAGGGGGATGGTGGAATGAGCTCGTGGAGCTGGATACACTCTCCGAAGTACATAAGTACTATACGGGCGAACCGTGTTATCGTGCAAAAGGTAAAAGACACGGAAAGTTTTTCCTACACTGGAAAGTACTAACATCTAAAATGAATTGAATGCAGGAAAATAAGTAAATAAATAGATTTAACTGTATCATGGGACTCATTAATTGATTATAAATGCGGTTTATGTAATTGTGCAATAAAAAGTATCATTAATTCGAATTTGCACGATAATTTACATAATAGTCTGAAAAACATTTCATGTTTATTATGAACTGATAAGCGATCAATTAGGGTTAAGCTTATAAGCCGAACAATGAACCACTGGTACTTTATTAACTTTAGTTATTACGTTATTAGTGTCAGACAGTTTGAAAAAAAGGACATAACATTACGCCTGTAATCCCCAAGGGGTTAGGAAGAGATGTTCTCATTAATAGACCCACATTTTGCCAGTCTATCGTCATCAACCGGGCACAACCGACTTTCCTCCGTGCCGCGTAAAGCTCTTTAAGTCATTGGTCCCGACTGTCATTAATTGGAGATCTTTGATAATAGCTACATATTTTTTTATTTTTTCACCTAAACTAAAAATGAATACTTACAGTGCTTTCGAAAACTCGTGTGACGTCACATCGCATTTCTGTTTTTACCACGCAGTGACGGCAAAAGCACCCCCACTCATGATCTTTGACGCGTTTTATCTTCGTAAATTTTCATTAATTTGATGAAACAAAAAATACGTATCCAATATTTTTCGATAATCTAACTGACGGACTAAACAGAATCATATTTTTTTAGTAAGAAAAAAGAAAGAAAGAAAACAAATTTTTCATTTCTCATACTCGGAAAGTAGTGTTGGTTTGATCCGAGTAGCGGGTGGCAAATGCTACTTCCCACCTTAGGGCGGGAAAGACTCATAGTAATTGCTTCCCTCCCTAGGGAGGGAAGCAATTACCTAGGGAGGGAAGCAATTTTAAAAATAGAACTAAATTTGGTGCAGCGGTCGGCCGCAAAAAAATGCTGCGGTGTTGTGAGTGTTTAAACAGCCAGTATGAATTAAAAAAAAATAAACTAAGCGGGTCCGCCCGCGGCAGGGACGCGGTGTGTTCCATATTTAAAATTTTAAATAGACTATATAATTTGGCGGGATACTAACTCTTTAAGCGTTATCGAAATCTCAGTAATAGAACAGAGTACGTAGTTATAGCATATTAAAAATGAGTTCAAGTGATTCTGAAATGTTGACCCCAGATTCTGTTAGAGACGAAGCCAATACAGTTATCGAAAATCTTTTGCCAGAAATTTCAAAGGAAAGATACTTAAATACATACAATGACTTTATGAAGTGGCGAGCAGATAAGAAAATAAAATCATTTTCCGAAAGTGTATTTCTTACATACTTCAATGGACTGTCTGGAAAAATAAAGCCTTTTACGCTATGGAGCAGGTATTCAATGCTCAAGAGTACACTAAAAGTAAAACACAATGTCGATTTGAAAAGATTCTTTAATCTAACATCGTTTCTGAAAAGACAGTCTCAGGGGTTCAAGACCAAAAAATCTAAGGTTTTCACCTCTTACGAAGTGGAAACATTTTTAAATGAAGCCCCTGACGAGATATATTTGGCAGTGAAGGTAAGTTATAAACGTTTATCTAGGTTGGAGGTCTTTTACTCTAAAATCAAATGTCGATCCCAACGACTTGACTCTGTTAAGATACCTAGGTACATAAATAGGATAGGTTTGCATAAAAAGAGGCAATCATATTATCAATCAAACACACTGACCCAGATTGCGTAGGTAAATTAAGAGTTAGATAGGCGTAGGTACATTTCTGGAGTAAAAGATCTCTGCTTGTTATTTTATTTACATAGATACCTAAAAGATTAATAGGTATTAATTAAGAAATTATATTTTTCACAGGTGGTATTAATACTTGGTATAAGCGGCGCCTGCAGAAGCAGTGAACTCACTAATTTAACAATTAACGACTTTGAAAATCACGGCCAGTTATTACTCGTAAAATTAACTAAAACAAAAACAAATATTGAGCGTACGTTTGTTGTACGAGAAGAGTTTACACAAATAGTAAAGAAATATCAAAAAATCAGACCTAATGACATAAAAACGGATCGCTTTTTTCTCAACTACCAAAAGGGAAAATGCTATAAACAAGTGATCGGTAAAAATAAAATCTCAGGTATGCCGAAGCAAATAGCAACATATTTGAATTTGCCAAACTGTGAACAGTATACCGGGCATTACTACAGAAGAACGTCAGCGACACTATTAGCCGATTCTGGGGCGAACTTGACAATGTTAAAAAGACATGGAGGATGGAAATCCAGCACAGTCGCGGAAGGCTACATTGAGGATTCTGTCCAAAATAAAACTAAAATTTCAAACAAATTAACTGAGACTATAAATTTACGCCCCACTTCGCCTCAACCAACTACGTCAAGGGAGTCTGCGCCATGGATTCCACCGTCTAATCAAATAATGGAGTCTCCTACTTTTACAGAAATTCAGCACAGCCAAAGACATAACATATCAAACAGCGTAAATATTCCAAACGAAAATGTAACTTTAAATTTCACAAATTGTTCAAATTTCTCAATTAATTTTAAATAGGTACCATGTTATTATTTTCAGTAAAATTTTTAGAAAAACTACTATTTTTTACTTTCCTTATATTCGAAATGAAAAGTAGAGTGCTTAACACGGGTGAAAGACATCAATTCCTTTCGACCCTAGTGTAACAATCTACTATATTTGGCACATGCCACAAGTGCACACACATTGTAAATAATAATAATAAAAAAAACCCAAGAACTAAACACAAAAAAGAGTGTGTATCTCACGGCTGCGCCAAATAGGACCAGTTCAGCAAAGAACAACAAACAAACAACAGCAACATGCAAACAAACAAACATCCCTATTGTTACAGGTATTTAGGGCCTGAAAGTCTGACAACCAGCCTTACGAAGGGGTATAGTATTATCTAGTACTAACTGCGTTGTGGAGGTCAGATAGGCAGTCGCCCCATGTAAAATACTGGTATTATATACACATAGTTGGGACAAGGCTAGGCAGACCACACTTACCGACGCGAAATTGGCTTGAGTCAGTCAGGAAAAACTTTAACTATGTGACAAAGACGTCATTCGTCTCGTTACGGCTCGAATGACGTGATTCGACACCGCGTCGTGCGTCCACTTTTATTGCATGGACAATATGGACATGAAGCTATTTTCCGAGACGCGTTAAAAGCCAATTGCTGCGTCACAAAGTGTGGTCACCCCCTTTACTGACTAAAGCGAAGCCTAAAAGAAGGACAGGATGTTTCACAGTGGAACCAATAATGTCATTCATGGATCTTGTTTTCCTTATAATGTCTGTATACGAGTGCTTACTTCAATCAATCAACACACTATAGCGTAATCCATGGAGATGAGTCTCTCCCAAGCGAGGCCAAAACACCCTTAGCTCCGCCTTACGCATCCAGTCAGTCCTGGCCACTTTCTCAAGGTCATCGTTCCATCTAGATGGGGGGAATGCCCAACACCACTGTACTGTACTCAATAGTGCCTACGTCATTTATGCCAACCAGTTTGGCTCAGTCTCCTTCAACTGTACTAAGTTTGACATTTCCTTTACCGAGCCCGCATTAAATTCCAAGGTACAACTCTCTTATCCGCATACGTATTGCCCATGAATGCATGCATGCGTTTTCCTTTTCCGATAGCTGCTGAGATATGAAACAATACGGAGCAATGAACCTCCTCGCGTTATCTCAATGAGTTGTAGCTTATAGCCATGAATGCAAACAAACAGTCCGAGTCTACGTCACACTGTTGACCAACGACAACAAGAAAAGTTATTCAGTATTCAAAATTAAGAGTATGATAACTTTTTATGAGTTTGTAGGCGGTTTAAGTAATTTTTGCTCGTTCTGTCTGACGCATTCACACGGCTGAACGGTTTTCGATGTTCAACACAAAGGTAGATCACGATCTCTTTTTAGGATATAGTATACTTTTATCCCGCTAATACGTTCCCGTAGGACACAATTTCTGAGTTACAAAGGACCCAAGCCACGGGCAATCACCAGCAGGCTATAATATACGAAGTAAAGCGATACCAGAACAATAACAAGGACCTACTCGGCAGGATTTGTAATGTAGACAAAATCACGCACAAGCATTGACGTAATAGTTTTGCATAACGGCTAGTGACTACCAAAGAGTGACTGCAAATAAAACACGTGATTCTGTCGTGATTGGTCAATAGCGTTTGTAGTGGCACAGGTGGTCAAGGTAACAGCCTAGCAAAACGGTCTCACGAATCATGAAACATTAATTAACATGTGTATTTTCTTCGGGCCATACATATGGCCTATGGTGATATATAAAAAATGTGTCACTATTGTTCTACAACGCTAAGCTCCGTAACCACGCAATCGATTTCAATAAAATTATGTAAATGTGCACGGTTAGTTCCAGGCTGCAAGACAGACAGTTTTTGGACTCAATACATGGCGCTGTTGTTAGTAAATTCAATACATGGCGCTGTTGTTAGTAAATTCAATACATGGCGCTGTTGTTAGTAAATTGCGCCTGTGCGAAGTCAGGGAGGGTGGCTTTAAGTATTATAAATAAAAGTTATTTTTCGTGCCTTTCTAATTGACTGCTTTGATAAAAACTGCGCAAAGGATTAGATGCGGTTTTCACAATTGGAAGATTTATGTGTCTGAAAATGTATATTACTTACACAATATTTTATCAAGACATAAAAACCGTGCAAACCAGGGACAGTAAAGTATTTAACAAAAATGTTTTAACTTCGAGGTTTACAGGTTCACCTTCGTTACATTGCAGGTGATTAACATTAAAATACATTATTGAATAACATTGTGATAAGTACGCGATATACCTACTTGTAAAACCTGCTGTCTTGTCTTCTGCTCTAGCAATGCAATGCATAGGTATGATACATCTTGCGTAGGTACATACGCAAATGTCACGTTGAATATTTGTTAGGTATGGTACAATCGCAGTTCCATTTATTTGATTATTATACTTTGCCCTGCGCTAGGACTCCCAGACTCTTGATCATGGGTGCTTAAACAGCAATCAATCTTCCATGCTCAATCACCTATACATTTTATGTGGAAGAATCGAGTAAATATTTTTATTTTTATGTTATTCAGGGTTCCGTACTCGAAGGGACCAACACGACTCTATTACTAAGCCTTCGCTGTCGTTTTATTTTCGTATTTTTTTTAATTTTTTTAAAATCTGGAAACATCCCTATTGATAGACACTTGAAAATTTAAAGATATTGTGTATTTCTACTGCCTCTATAACAATAATCCCATTCAATTTTGTACGGTGGTATCGCTTCAAGCCCGACTCACACTAGGCAGGATTTTTTCAAAAAAATCAATACTTTTTTAAAGTTGCGTCGTAGATACCTAGCCATTCGTACTCGTACCGAGAACTACTCTTTGTACACCCAGTGCTAATAGGTTCTAGTTTACGACACGTTTTATTCGAGCTAATAAAATCTAGGAAAGTGCTAGTATACAGCTCTTTATCAAGTGTAGTTTAGGTTTATCGATTTTGCAGTATTTCATTTTCTGGATAATTCATAAAATTGAGTCAACGTGATGAACTACCCATAACTTAACATCACGATTTGAGTTTACCCTGAAGGGTTAGGCAGATGTGTTTTTAACAGTATTTGGCCAGTCATTTAAACACGGGCCTTCAACGTGAAGATGGGATACGCGAATGAATTTAAAAGATGTAATAAGTATTATTTTTACCCGACTGCCAAAGAATGGTTTTGTTTTTACAATAGTTGGTGTTTTTAATTCTTTGGTAATCCTTTTAAATACAATGTGTAGATTAGTCTTCGTTAATAATAATTGCTCATATTAAACGATGTCTCTAACATCAAAATAAAAAGGTCATGGGCCTTCATTCATAGCCAAATTATAGATATGTCTCATTCAATTAAGGCTGCCGGTCCTAATATTAACAAACTGTGTCAACGTCTGTTGCCCGCTCAAATCTGCTCAATACTCGTAGTCAGTCCGCCACGAAGCCAATGAGTACTAACCAAGAGGCGTCCTACGCTTCTTTATGAAATAGAACAACTTATTCGAAAAAGTTTAGTTCCCTTACAATCAAGTCACCCACATATGGATCGATTAAGCAGACGACAACCTCTCTAGAACTATAGCTAAAAGATTGACGCCTTCTTAACACTATCCACACTAATCTATACAGGGCGTAAATTCAACCTTCACACAGCCGTCAACCAAGCATTATGTACATCAAACTAACTACCCCTACGCAAAAATGTTTGATGGGGGACGACTTTTTTTTTGAGTCCAATTCACTTTTTTTCGGTAAAACTCAATGTAGCACTCTTAAAACATTGTGCTTGTGGATGCTTCGAAAGGTAAACGGGTCATGGAGGTCAATTAAGTAAAGTTTTAAGCTGAAAAACTAGTATTTATAAAAATTGCTGCGAAACATTTGGAGCTTTGACTCCCAATATCTCCGTAAATACGGGGATCCCAGGTATAGTCAAAAACAAAAAGAAAATCGCAGTGGTGGGGAGATCAAGTGCTCTTCGTTTGCGTTTAGGGTACTTTTACACCCTTTATAGGTACTAACTTATATTTTTTATTTATTTTATTTTATTTATATTATATCTAAAGCTGGACAATTTGTTTGCTTGTTTGGTGAAACGCACTAAGCTCAGGAACTCCAGTAGGGTTTAAAAAAATATTTTTGTGGCTTTAAACTACATTCCACGCGGACTAAGTCGCTGGTTAAAAAGTTAGTAAGTAAATAATACTGTTACGCCGGGCATCTAGAATCTTCAAAAAACCTCGCTTAATAACTGAGAAGTACGCGTGAATAGGCATGACGAAAGATTTTGAAATCCCCTTCCGTAATGTGGATACATCTTTTTTATTTACGAAAATACCTTTATTTCAGTAATAAAGTAAAGTTTAACGAAGATATAAGCCATTTTTGAAAAAAAAAATAAATAGAGCGCGAAAACAGCTCACAGTGTCATGGCGTCGGGTCTGACGTCACGCATAAGTAAACATGGAAACGTCAAAGCGCAGCTAGAGGAAACTAAACAAACATTACCATAATTCGTGTGTTAAAAATGAATAACAAAGTTTATAAGTGGTGTTACAGAAATTTACTCCTTTTGTTGGTTATTAACTCAGTAGCAAACTTTTATTACAAGTTGCGAAGGAGCTAACCTCAAAAATAAACTGACAAGTTTATTGTAAAAATAACATATGAAAGTGAAAATAAACTAAACTCCTACAAGCTCAAAACGAGTTTGTTGTATTTTTATAGTGTTAGATACTTACAAAATTTACTTACAGGGAGGTTTTCACATTTCGGAACTCGGACGAGCAAAATTCTTTATTTGACCCAAGGAAATCGCCCAACATCAGTAAATCTATCCTGGGCAAATTTGAACTGTTTGCTTTTACAAAGCCTGATTCCATTGCTAAAGATGTTCACAAAGTATTGTAGTAACAAAAAAAATATCCAAATGCGTAATCGGCAACAAAACAACAGTGAGCTAGTGACAGCTAGTGATGTTTACATTGGCGTGACGTAGTGCGCTATGATTGGTGTTTCAATCAAAATGGCCGATATCAGTATTTTAATCTTTTATTTTATTAAAAATCTTACTAATCTTAATTTTTTTAATAAAACTTAATCAGTGTTTTAAATCCTTCTCGT
The DNA here is from genome assembly GCA_932274075.1 of Diarsia rubi. NCBI lineage: Eukaryota > Metazoa > Arthropoda > Insecta > Lepidoptera > Noctuidae > Diarsia > Diarsia rubi. The sequence continues at coordinate 11,995,522 of OW026413.1, forward strand.
ATGTAATTTCCCTTAATATCATTAAATCATTGATTCTTTGACTATGTCGTCACGCCTATTCTAGTAGGTACCTAATTCTATTCTGTAGGTAGTTAGTCCGCCGCCCGTCGTCGCGGTACTTGTATTTTAATTTCGATCGTATGCCTACGGCGTAAAGTAACTTCTTCTTTGTTGGTTAATTTATCTTTAAGTTTATTTTTTTTGTTAATGTATTTTTCTGGATGCTTTATGGAATAGTAGCGAATTTTCTCGAATATCTTTTGTTTGTTAGTGGTATAAAAGGACCGAGAGAGGTCGCAGCGGGACAGTCTACTTTTAAGCGAGACAACGGAAGGTTCGAAGAGATTTCAAGTGCGCTAAAGTGTTCAGTAGTGTTTTGCGATTGTCTATAAGTGTTTTACGAGTAATAAAGTTATTTCGTGTGTTCAATTGGTAGTGCTTTTATTTATCCCATACCCAGCTCGTAACAATACATTAAAAAGTCTGTCTGTTTGTTACCACTTCACGCCTAAACGGCTCAACAGATTTGGAAATTCTGTACACGGATTGACTTTGTACTGCTTTTTTTTTTAAAAAAAAGCCCCACACTAGGAACACTAGTTGCCCCACACTAGGAATTTCTCCTGTATCGTGGGTGCGTTTACAAACATTTAAACTCATATAGACAAATACACAAACCCGGAACAACTATCTGTATATATAATATATATAACTATCGGCCATACAAATATTTGTTCCGTGCGGGGATCGAACCCGCGACACGCAGCGCAGCAGTTCAATCGCTCAGCCACTGCGCCAACCGTGCCGTCAAGCTTTAGGCCATAGGACAGTTTTTATCCTAGTAGTACGGTCCGGTGGTATAACTTTCGACCTGGGCCAAGCTGGGTTCAAATCTAGTAACATATAATGGGTGTAGGCGGACCCGTCAACCAAGAAATTTGTACGCAGGATATTTTTACACCCTTTATAAAACTTGAACTGTGTAAAGAAAGATATGACAAGAAAGGAGATGACGAGTAATCGAGAAGTATGGTAGAAGACAAGCCGCGCCGACCACAAAAGAATTGGGATAAGAGCAAGAGAATGATGATGATATAAAACTTGAACTTACCAAAAGCCATGATAAGCCACCAGAGCCAAGAGTTCTCGTGGGACGCGAGCTCAGTGGAATGCTTGACGATGAGTGTCCATTTAGCGAGGGACAGCCCGAAGCCGGCGAGCGCCCCGTAGCGGCTTGCCACCGTATGACAGAAGCACATCAGAAGCAGGAACCCGATCCAGTTGAATAGGAATGCCACTGGAAATGTTAAGGTGATTTTCTTTTCGAGTCGATGGTAAATTTACAGACACTTCAAGATACCAGAAACTGTCAATTTTGTCTCTCTACCTTGAACCTCAAAGTCTAAGTCGCGGGAAACACTTGAGTAAGGGCCGCACTCTATAACCAACAGTGGGTGTTCCTGGTTGATATGATGATGAACCTTAAACCTAACTTACCTTTACCGATAACGTTGAAAATCTATTAAAGAAATTGGAGAAATTGTAAGTAGTAGCTTGATGTGCTGGTCATCTGTACATTTATTATCATTTTGAACTATGATTTTTAAGGTGTGGCAATTTTTTCTGAACGTAGAAAAATAAGACTATGTATTCCTAATTCGCGGCGTATGATACGCCCAAATGCTCTGGAACTGCAAAGTTGTAGTGCAACGTTCTTTATTGAGAGATTAATAAGTTCCTTACATATTAGGAAGTGCATTCACATTTATTGGTCGAACATAAATGCGGCTTTTGATCGGCTCAAGACGGTTTAGCGTCGCAATAATCAGTTTGTAAATACACTGGATTTGTTGTTCTATATAACATCAGCCTGCAATGCTCCCACTGCTGGGACTCGGGCTTCCTCTATACAAGGGGGAATGGGCTATAATCAACCACGCAGGCTTATTCATAATGGCATATTTTCACGATGGATTGAGGCAAACAATAGTTATGAGAACGGAAAGTATCTTACCAAAGAACGACGTTAAGAACATGATATCCGTGCCAAGTAAACTGTTCTCTGGATCCAGTTGTTCAGCCGTTCCTTCTGTAGGCTCCACCGTGACGAAGGCAGCAAACGATGGGTGGTTCGGAGGCGGGCCTTGCATCTGAGTTAATAAATAAACATTTCACTAAGGAGCTCGTGGCTAAATAATAACAATCCCCACGGGTGGATCTTCAGGGTTAAACCGTGCTTGCCGAGTGTGGTCAGTAAATGGGTGAGTATAATTACATAACAAGTGTCCTCCGTTTCTCGGAAAGCACGTTAAGCCGCTGCCCTCGGGTGCTATTAGTAGATTTTTGTAGTAGGCAGACAGTCTGACATTCAGTTTTACCAAGGGGTATCTTAATACCTAGTTACTGGGTTATGGAGGTCTGGTAGGCTGCCGTTTCATGTAAAATAGTGATACTCAGCTACATCTGGTTAAACTGGAAGCAAAACCCAACCAAGTTTGGGAAAAGTCTGGGCAGATGACTGTCAGGCAATTTGAACAATGAGGCGAAGAAGTATAATAGAGGGATCGAACATAAAACATATCTTACATATCCATCCATACTTATATAATAAATGCGAAGGTTTGTCAGTCTGTTACTTGTTTTGGCCTTACCGGGTGAATATGAATTTCGGAGTAATATGGCACACAGTTCCACCATTATTTGGATTAGGACATAAGATACAAGTAAGCTCAGTACTTTCCCGTGTGATTATTTTCGACTAGACGAGCGATTCCGCGTCCAATCTAGTAAACTTAATTCCAAAATCTCATTTTTTATTGTTTGTTTTTTTTTTAGCCCGTATTGTTCCAATCCTGGGCAAAGGCCATTGAATTGCAATTGCACATTTATTTTTATTTGGCTTGTGTTCTGTCTTATCCCAATAAATATTTAAATACAAGGTAATATTTTTCTGTACTGTACATTATCTTAATTTACCACACTACATTGTAGTTGGGTACCTGCATCAATGTTTTTTTTTTAAAAACGTTGCCCCACACTAGGAATTTCTTCTGTATCGTGGGTGCGTTCACAAACATAAATTCACATACACAAATACCCAGACCCGGAACAACTATCTGTAGGTCATACAAATATTTGTTCCGTGCGGGGATCGAACCCGCGACACGCAGCGCAGCAGTCCATTGCTTGAGCCACTGCGCCAACAAACACATTGCAATCTGACCTGCGCAACTGTGTACGCAATATAAGCAACAGACAATTATCCTACGCAGCTAACAAAATTAAACAGTATTTGGCTAAAATTGTTTCAAACCCATGGCTTTAGGTTTAACAGATATCACAAAAAAGGAAAATATTGACGGCAGTTTTTTTTTTAATTCTAACATCAACCACGAAGTGATTTCTGTGACGGCACAGTAATTCAGTAAGGACAAATCTGAAAAAATCTTAATTTAGAGCTCTAACATAAACTACTTAAGTATTAGGTTATTTATAATTAACACTGAAAACCGTATGTACTATTAGTTTTGAGCTTCTTAAAGAGGGTGTAAAAGTACCCTTAGCGCAAACTAATGGCAATTGTTCTCCCCACTACTGCGATATTTTTTTTGTTCTAGACCATACCTACGAACCCCCTAGTTACGGAGATATTGGGGGTCAAAGTTCCAAATTTTGCACAGCTGTTTTTTGTAAATACTAGTTTATCAGGTTATAACTTTACTTAAATTACCTCCATGACCCTTTTACTATTCAAAGCATCCACTAGCACAATGTTTAAGGAGTGCTACATTGAGTTTCAACCCCAAAAAAAAAAGTCGTTTCCCAGCAAATTTTTTTGCGTAGGGGCACTTAGTTCGATGTGCAGAATGCTTGGTTGACGTATGTGTGAAGGGTTAATTTACATCCTGTATTTCGACGCTGTTGCAAGCACCATGTTTTTTTTTCCCATGGGTCAAAAAGCACAGAACGCTACTTGCTACGATCCTTACACACTCCTTTTACAAAACAAACAGTAAACATGAAATATGTCCCGTTTTCAGTGTTAATTATTGCATGCAGATGTATCCACACTGACCTATCGTAATGAGTCACTATGTTTTCAAACAAGAGCAGGGTATTTATAATATGATATGATAGAGAGATAGACAGTGCTCCATATCATGGTAAGTGAGTATTCATTATGATAAAATAAAAATGAATCAGAAACAAAATTATGGTGATTCATGGTGATAAGGTCATCGTGATGGTGTGTAACTATTGTTTTAGTAAACCATATTCAATAAGTAATGAATGAGTGGTTGACAAGTAAGGTTATAAATAAAATCTTTACAGCTCAGATTAGATAAAGATAAGGTAGGCATGTTGAAGGTAAAGCTACACGAGGGATAATCCCCATCCTCTAAGAGATGATATAGTTTGAAACATTTTTTATTTTTTCTATAAGTAATCATCTTTATACTAGCTGTACCCAGCATGCATTGCTCTTTTTCCTACCTACCTACTACCCAAAGTCGTTAAGATTTTTCTTAATATTTTTATATGTTTTTTTCTTCATAATAAAATCTGCTGACAATAACAAACACAACAAAAAATAAAATTAGCGAAATCAGTCCAGCCGTTCACGCGTGATGAAGACCAACAGAAATAGGGATTCTATATAAATAATAATAATAATAATAATAATATTCCACAACTATCACACAACGCCATCTAGTCCCAAGCTAAGCAGAGCTTGTGTTTTGGGTACTAGACAACTGATAAACATACTTATATATTTCTAAATACATGGTAAATGGTACATGAGTAAATGTTTTAAAAATACCAGTACCTAGATTACTAGATATTTTTGGATTAAAGCTTGCAAAATGTCACTAAAGTACAATTTATAAATATGTTATCATAGGTATTGCCTAAACTTGGACTTCACAGTAATGATGACTCATTCTATCAACTAGGGATATCATAAATTGTGTAACAAAATTGTATATCAGAATTGTAAAAAGGCGCAGATGCTAATAGACAGACTATGACTAAAAACCAACAGCAATATTTTGGTATTTGGTAGTTAACGTAATAAATATGTATTAATTTTCCTTACTTTACTGCTTTACCTACTTACAAAATATTAGTTCGAACTATCACACATAAATGGCTGAATAGAATTATATAATATACAATATTAATGAAAATAGACCATCTGGGGTACTCAGAGATATTTTATGATTACTTAAGCCATCACTTAGTAAAGATTTGACATACTTTTGTATGACAAAACTGTCAAAATCTTTACTAAGTGATGGGCTAAGTCATCATTAAATCTCTCTGAGTGCAGCACTAAGACATGCAAGATAATCGCATAACACTCACAATCCATTCATTTTAAAAATATTGATTGTTTTATTAACATTGTTGAACAAGTATAAAGTACAAATCCTTGTATTATGATTCATCATCTGCCTAGCCTTTACCCAACCATGTGGGGTCGCTTTCCATTCTTACCGGATGAAGCTGAATACCAGTATTTTTCAGTTACCCCTTGATAAGACTGGTTGTCTGATTTTCGAGTCACTGATTACCAATAACAACTACCAATGATGACAGTCCACATGACACTTGGTATGTAACGGGCGGTCACCCATCCACAGATCAATCTAGGCAAGTGCAGCTTGTGATTAAAAAGATTAAAAAATGTAATTAGGATGTTGGATTGAGATTGAGACATGGAATGCTCTTCATCTAGGTCCAGGTGGTATACCTGCAGCAAATGAATCTAAAAACAAAAAAAAATCAAGTCATACCTGGTTGAATACCTGAGGCAGGTCCTCTCCCTCCATCTGCTTTTCCCTTTGAACCTCCTCATATGTGGGTAATTTGGAGTTGGCTGCTACATCATAAGGTGGAGGGGCTGAGAAGTCCGCTTGTGGCGGTGGTATGTCATGAAGATTGTCTACAAAGGAAAGAATATTTTTTTTTGGATTCTTTTTTCATATGAGGAGCACATGTGCAAAATTTAAATTTCAGGTCTTAAGGGTTTGGCCTGTGCATTGATACATCAGTCAATCAATCAGTTTTGCCTTTATATATAGACACTTGAAAGGCAAAAATTACCAAAGAGTAGAGTTAACTCCCGAGCAAAGCATTAAAAAGTTATGATGAGAATCTTGAGTGCACACAATGTTGCTTGGTAATTTTTGCCTGTCAACCATCGATATATAGATTGTATACCTATCTATATAAATAAAGAAATAAGTCTTGACTGATTGACTGACTCATAACGCCTAGGTCGAACCCTTGTGCCTAAAAAGCTGAAATTTTGCACAGAGGTTCCCTTTATAATGTAGACAAGGATTAAGAAGGTATTTTTCGAAATTTAATCCTTAGCTAAGGGAGTTAAATAGGGGATGAAAGTTTGTATGGAAAATCGAACATTTTCACACAGGCTAAGCCGCAAGCAAAAGCTAGTCATGAATAATTTTATTGTGATTAAATCACTTTTATTTTCAGTATCATTCTGACACTGTTCCGATTATACTGAATAGTGGTATTACTATTGATTAGGTTTACAATTCGTGACATATATAGTTGGGCCAAAAAAAAAGGGGACAAATGGGAATAAGGGCCGGGGTGGTAAACGCCACTAGTTAGTGCCATTCACTACCTCGTGTAACGAATCTACCGATCCCTAATAAAAAAAATAAAAGAGTTAAGGTAGATTGTACAATAAATATTAATTTTTAAGATAAAAAATACAAAAGAATATATAAAACACCTTCCTACCTATCACACACTCAGGCGGCGGAGGTTTTTGAAAATTAATTAGTGATCCACTTTTAATTGAGAGAAGAGAGATCCGCTTCTTGGATGGTGATCCACTTTTGGTAATGAATGATGGTGATCCACTTTGAGATGGTCTGGACAGTAGAACTTTGTAGATTTATATGTATGCAGAATCCATACGTAGAAACAGGACAACCTCGACGTAGATTCCCGTGTAATTGACTGAATCTCGACAGAAACGAGTAGCGTTGATTCTCAGCGTAGAGTCGATCGTAAAATAAAACGTAAAATCAACCGGACATAATCCCGGCGTGGAATCCAGTGTAAAAGTTTTTGGGTCAGCATCAGCTGCCCATTTTTATACAAAAAATCAAACATTTTTCTTCTCTTCTAAAATTCTTTGACAATTTCGAATTGAAATATGACATGTCACCTGCCAGTCATATAACCAGCCAGGAGTATTCCACCAAGACGTAATAGAACCTCCGAGTGTGCTTTTAGAATTTTAAAATTATAATTTAAAATAAAGTTATTTTTTATTAATTAAAAAATACAATTATTCAGCTTAACAATGATAAAAAATAATGAAGTTATATAAACCAAAAGTGACCTTCTTAGACTAAACTAAAAAGAAACTCTATGACAAAAAGAAAAGTACCTACTAACAGTTTGGCACATTTGACGTACATGTCACAACAATGAAAATTATGAAAACTAATATTTAATTTCAGCAAATTATATGGAAACAAATCGTTTAGAACGTTTCGCTGAGTATAAATAAAGATAAACTATAAAAAGGAAGTTAAATGGTATGTGATATATATAATGATAAGTGGGAATATAGCATATACTATACTCGATGGCAAGCAAGGGGACAAATGGGAAAAAACAAAAGTTCATTCAAAAAAACCTTTTCCAGATAAATGTAGTAATATACTAAACTAAATTTTTTTCCGACCTGCTTATGCATGGGATTGTTAGTAATATAGCTCTATTCCCAGATAGCAATTATAAGCTTAACTGTCTATTTATTTAGAAATACTGCCATTCAACCAATGTCAATATTTATAAAACATATGAGGTATGAGTCAACATAATACAAGTAAATCCTGTTAGATTCATATTTTTAACGCGTATAGTATGTAAATTAAGAGTGCGTGTGTCGTTGCAATTAATTACTCACTTATATCGAGAAATGGTGGAGGCATACTATGATCCACTGACGTCGGCAACATTACTCTCAACTGCCCCGCTGTGCATATGTTCACTTCATTTCGAGGGTTCTGCTGCAACAATATTACGACTTTCACATTATCACCTATTCTACGCAAGTAGTTACATAAATAAACAATTGAAAAAAAACATTGATGTCACCAGCCCTACCATGTTCACTGTTTGATAACGCACGATTGAACTAGCTCACTGTTTTCACAAAAACGCGTGTTAGATACAATTTATCAACTCAAGCACAATTTACTTATGATCTTCGCATCGTTCAAGGTTTTTCCGACAATTTATCAATGCAAGCTAGAGCAGGCGCACCTCTCTTCATTCACTTGAATGACGTTTAAACTTTATTATCGAAGTTCAAATAGCAAGTAAGAAAAAATCTGCAAAAGATTAAAATTTGCCACGATGTATTGATTACTGGGTAACTTTTAAATAAATGTGCTTTTTTGGTCAATATAATATTAATAATTACACATTGAAAACTAAATTAAATACTTTATTGAACACAAAGATTTTTCCAGCGTATTTGTGTTCGAAGCTAGTTTTAGAACGCACACTGCGAAAGTCATATTTTTTTTTTAAATTATATTTATTCATGACCATAGATACAAGTCTTTCAGTCGAAAACATAAATGGGCTGCGAAAGTCAATAACACTTGTGTTGCCACTCTCCAAAGTGTGAAACAAAGAAGTGTAAAGATTTAGGATCAAAGACAGTATCCAACGCAGCATTATTTATAATAGAAAATAATTAAACAAATATCTGAATTTCTGCTTTCTATGAACATCTTAAAATAAAACAAAATCAAGAACAGTAAATTAAAGAAATATTTTGCATAAAATTCATCACATGCATACTTTTGTAAACAGTTTTTTTTTGACAGCACTAAAGTACGGTTTATGCTCGGTAGGTATAATATAATATGTCATCAGTCATTGAGTCATGTCAATACTCAATTTATAAAAATATAGTGTGCAGGATTTTTGTCGATCGCAAGTCGTGGATGAAATTATTTGCATGATAGGCAAATCCTTTGGTTCAACCAAAATAAGATGAAGACGGCATTAATGGTGGCTGAAAAGCCGTCTTTAGCTCAGAATGTTGCTAATTTACTCAGCAATGGCAAATGCGCCACCGCTAAAGGTTCGTGTCCTAACCAATTTTAGATTGTTGTAATTATTTTGTTTTCATAATATGTTGTGAAAATCTAATCGTAAATTCTTTTTACGGCAGCATCGAATAACGCTTGTAATATACACGAATGGAATGGAACATTTAAAAACGAGCCTGTTCATTTCAAAATGACTTCCGTCTGTGGACACGTTATGAGTTTAGATTTCACCGGTATATACAATAACTGGGACAAAGTGGACCCTGTGGAGTTGTTCAGTTGTCCAACGGAGAAGAAGGAAGCTATGCCCAGGCTCAGAATACCTGCGTTGTTGGCACAGGAGTCAAAATCTTGTGACTACCTCATATTGTGGCTGGATTGCGATAAAGAAGGCGAGAATATTTGTTTTGAAGTAAGTTGAGAGCACTTTATTGTTATAAAAGAATAATAGATTAGTTGTAGAAGAGAAAGAAGAAGGATGGAATCAATTGTTGACATTGCTGACATCAAAAGCAGTCTCAGCATGTATTATAAACTTGCACATTACTCGTGACTGACCGCAAAAATGGTGATAGCATGGCTGATATGCATGGTACAGGTTACCAATTATATTTATTTAGAATTTATGAATAGATTAATTATTAACATAACATACTATTTACCTTTCTCTAGGTAATGAGTTGTGTACAGCAATACATGAAAGGGGATATTAGTTCACCCCTAGTGACTTACCGTGCTAAGTTCTCGGCTATCACAGAGAAGGACATCAAGGCAGCTATGTTGAATCTCGGTCGACCCAATGAGAATGAGTCTAGGAGTGTTGACGCCAGACAAGAACTTGATTTAAGAATTGGTTGTGCTTTTACACGGTTTCAGACAAAATATTTTCAAGGTAAAAAAATGTCTTGTTTTCATAATCAATTTTTAATTAAAGTTGGTTCATAGAGACATTAAATTATGTTTTGTTATTATGTCAGATATCATTACAATAGAAACAGATTTTATTTAGTTACTCATCATCAAAGATATTTCACAAACAAGATTACTATGGCCGTCTGACCCAATTTTGAAAGATAAAATATTACCATTTTGAGCAATAATTTTTCTTGGTATACATACATTACAAGCAGCTATAACCTCATATTACTGCTTGATTATTTCTGGTTGATTTATTTTACAACACCTTTTCCAAATTCACAGGTAGATATGGTGATTTGGATGCATCACTTATTTCATATGGTCCTTGTCAGACACCAACCCTAGGCTTCTGTGTTCAACGCCATGATGAAATCCAGACATTCAAGCCCGAGACGTACTGGGTGCTCCGGGTTACTGCTAGCACTTCCGAAGGCAGAGAACTACCTCTTGAGTGGAAGAGAATGCGGAGTTTCGAGAAAGATATTGCTTATATGTTCCTTGCTGGAATCAAAGAGATTAAGGAGGCAGTGTAAGTGTTCTAGGACTATGCTAGTTATGGCTTTTGATAAAAAGTGCAAAATCCAACAACAGACAACTTATTTAAAGTTCCATAGAAAATGTAGTATAGTGGTTGAAATCAAAGCAAAATCTTTAGTTTTAACTCAAGAAAAAAGAATTACGGGATTTTGTCTTTTTTAGCTTAAAATAATTTATTGTTATTTGAAATGCTGAGTTTGTTCAACAGTGTGGTGAACATCCAAGCTAAGGAAAAAATAAAGCCGCGTCCTTGTGCCCTGAACACAGTTGAATTGATGCGAGTGGCTAGTGCAGGTCTCGGCATGGGCCCTCATCACGCAATGCAGGTGTGTATGCAGGGCTAAGGGGCCGTATCCACGAGCGAGAGAATCGCGGCGATATTATCGTCGTGCCTCTTTCTATACACTCTTAGGGGCCGTCTCCAGAAACGGGAGAATGGCGGCGATATTATCGTCGTGCGTCGTATTTCTATACACTCTTAGGGGCCGTCTCCACGAGCGGGAGAATGGCGACGATATTATCGTCGTGCCTCGTATTACTATACACTCTTAGGGGCCGTCTCCACGAGCGAGAGAATCGCGGCGATATCGTCGTGCCTCTTTCTATACGAGGACGACACGGTTGGCGCAGTGGCTCAAGTAATTGACTGCTGCGCTACGTGTCGCGGGTTCGATCCCCGCATGACATAAATATTTGTATGACCTACAGATCGTTGTTCCGGGTCTGGGTATTTGCGTATGAATTTGATGTTTGTAAACGCACCCACAATACAGGAAAAAATCCTAGTGTGGGACAACGTTTAAAAAAAAACATATTCTTGGAGGTATTAGAAGTAACATATATGATACTTTTTATAAAAAAAAAGATAAAAAAAATCCACGCTAGCGAAGTCGCGGGCAACAGCTAGTAACATAATAAAATAAATAAAGATTATAATAAACAACTGTTGTTCACAAATGAGTAATGATTTTTAGTATACCTTAACATTGAAATGTCATTAAAATTTGCTTGCAGATAGCTGAACGTCTGTATACACAGGGTTATATTTCATACCCGCGTACTGAGACCACCAGCTATCCTGAGAATTACGACTTGATGTAAGTAGAATAATCGTTTTAAAACGTTTTTCTCAACCTACGAATTTCGAATGTCGTCAGGCGTATGGACATTCTAGCGTAGCAAAAGTCTAAATCCTACATATTTGCGTGCGAATATCTCTCCGCGGCGTTGGCTCTAATTGGCTATAGTTACATCATCATTATAAATTAACTCCGAATAAAGGGTTTAAAAAGATCCTTTACGAAACCGAAAGGCACTTGTTCTCCCTAGTGACCTGTTTACTATTCAAAGCATCTATCAGCACAATGTTTTAGTGTGTTACGTTGAGTTCTAATAGTGATTTTTCACCCGAAAAAAGGCGGTTCTAACAATAGTTTTCGTAGGGTAACTTAGTTTGATGTACTTACATACATGCTTAATCGACGGTTTCGTGTCTTTCATGACGGGCCCCTTTACTTACACCCTGTATTCGATTCAAATAAACGGCATTTATTCTTCCAAGGGGCACACTCCGGCAGCAACAGAGCTCTAGCAAGTGGGGCGCAGAAGTTCGCGCGATCATCGCCAACGGCATCAACAAACCTAAGAAAGGACATGACGCCGGAGACCATCCACCTATCACACCGATGAGACCCGCTGGTAAACTACTTAGATATGCATTGTAGTAATTGATATTTGAATTAATAGCTCATGAATGAATAGGGATGTTTTCTGACTAAAAGAAATATGATTCTGTTTAGTCCGTCTGTTAGATTATCAAAAAGTATGGGATACGTGTTTTTTGTTTACGAAAATAAAACGTGTCAAAGATCATGAGTGGGGGCTTGTATTGTCACTTCGTGGTAAAAAAATGTACCACGTTGTGACGTCACACGAGTTGTGTGAGTAGTGAAAAAAGAAAAAATATGTGTCCAAAAATTTTTGGATATCTATCTGACGGACTAATTAGTTTTTTTTTGGCAACTACCTTATTACCAGTGTTCGTTTTAAACAAGTTTGGTCAAGGCAAATTTGATGATCTAAATCTTTGGGCTCATAGTTTTCACTTTACTTTTAATCCCAATGTTTGATACAAAATATTTTCCTTTATTGCAACCACAATGGATACGGCAGATGAGATAGGTAAAAATAAAATATTTAATTGTACATTAATACCTACAAATAATGGGTGTGAAAAGAACTGTAAGGAACCCGAGAGTCCAATTTTCCATATTTCCTTAGGAGTACATTTTTTTGCACCATGTGAACTTATTTTGCGCTGACGGAAGTAGTATAATGTACACTAATAATAAAATCGTTTCTCAGTTAGATGAACTTTGATGTACAGAATGCGGAAGACAGCTAAGTAATGGGTCTTTTCACACTCACTATATTTCTCCATTTTCCTATAACTGTCGAAATGTGGGTTTGCTATTGGGTACAGTTGTGCCTAACCGAGTGACTCACGAACAGTAAGTCGTGGGTCGAACCCAGGCAGGCGCATTACTTTGTGTAATTATTTTGACTGCTCAAAACGGTTAAGGAAAACATCGTGAGGAAACCGGCATGTCTTAGAACCAAAATATTAGAAGACATGTGACATTTACCAAACCGCACTGGGTCGTAGATAGCCCATCCCTCTCCTAAAGAGGAGGCCTGAGTCTCAGCAGTGGGAACATTATAGGCTGATGATGATGATGTGCCTAACCCTTCGAGGGCTACAAGCATGATTCTATCTACATCTACACTAATATTATAAAGAGGAAAGATTTGTATTTTTGTGTCTATGTTTGTAATGAATAAACTCAAAAGCTACTGCGCCGATTTCAGAAAAAAAATCAAATTTAGAAAGCTACATTTACCCTGAGTAACATAGGCTACTTTTTATCCCTGTATCCACACGGGAACGGAAACTACGCGAGTAAAACCGCTTGACGTCCGCTAGTGTTATATAAAAATAAAGTCATTACTTAGTTTGATGTACAAAATGCACTCACAGCTAGGTGATGACTCTTTACACACCATGTATTTTATCTCTAGTCGAGTCGGACCTAGAAGGCGACGCGTGGCGCATATACGACTACGTGACGCGTCACTTCATCGCTACGCTGTCACGTGACTGCAAGTACCTCTCCACCATCATCACCTTCCAGATCGGTACCGAGACCTTCAAGTATACGGGGAACACGCTCGTCGATGCCGGGTACACAGAGATCATGCATTGGCAGGTATGGGTTACACTTTAGTTCTGGTAACACGTGCGTCTCAACGGTTTTTATATTTTTAATTTGCTATTTTTGTTCCACTGCAGGGCAAATGCCTCTCTTCACTGTTTCCACTTATCCCAATGATCGTAATTGCTCAAATACCTAAGAAAAGAGTCGAGTTCGTCCCGCCATCTTCTTCTGGGCCTGCCGTGATGCCGTTTGCTGCTGTTTGGGACCAATTGTGTTTGCCTGAATAATCAAATCTTCTGTAATATTAGCTGTTTGTAGAGCTAATATAAACATTGCTATTGCAATTAAAAATAATTAAGCAATAGAAAGTAAGATTGAAATAAGGTTTTTAAGCTAACAAGGGCACTAACACTTGCATAAACACTGAAAACGGGATATATAAAAAAGTAAACATGGTACCATGTTTACTTTTTATTTCGAGCTCCCGATGTTTCGGCGCTGTTACAAGCACCATGATCATGGATAAACAAGGAATGAAAACCATGTTAAAATTCCGTTTTCAGTGTTGAAATAACCCTATTTTAAACAGTTTTAAACAGTTCATAAAAAAAAATAGTACGTCAGATAGATATCCAAGAAATATTGAACACATGTTTTTTCTTTCTTCACGTAAACAAAAAATGAAGACGATACAGTGCTTTCAAAAGTCGTTTGACGTCACAGTTCGGTTCATTTTTTACCAGACTGTGACGTCACAAGCCCCTACTCATGATCTTTGACACGCTATATTTTCGTCAATTTTATTAGTTTGATATTATTAGATTATTATCCTTTATTTTACTTTATACATATAAATTATATTTTTTAATATTCCAATACAAAATATTATAAAAAACATTTAAAAATATAAAAAAATAGTAGCCCACCGGTATCGGAAACAGGGTCCAAGCTACCGGCAGTCAGGGCTCTAGAGAAAGGAACCTCTTCGAGCCGTGTCCAGGAGTACCTACCGCTCTCTGTATCAAGCCCCTGATCCAGCTGCCTAACGAGAGCCTACTTAGATGTTGGTTGAGGCTCTTGGCAATTAAGCCATTGGCTGAAACTATTATATATTATACTATTATTAGATTTATTATTATTTCCACAGGCATTCGGCAAAGACGAGTTCGTGCCGGTATTGAACGTAGATGACGTTCTGCGCGCTCACGACCATAGACTAGTGGAGTGCCAGACGTCGCCGCCAGACTACCTCACTGAATCTGAGGTAAAGATACATCAACACTCGTCGGGGCTGCGGGTTGTTCACAAGTTACCGCGGCCTCGACATATAGGGCGAAGAAGGAACATGTGTGGTTTTTAGTCAGTTGAAGTCTGACACTCCCTTTCGCTCTGCCCAAGAGCGGGAGGGGTTATTTGATGATTTTCCACCCGCCAAAAAAAAAAAGGACACCAACTAATAGTAGATAGAAAATATAGTTAGAAAAGAAGTGCTACTGACAAATGACAGAAACGTCTCAATGTAAAAAAAAATAAAAAAGATTGTCAATCCATAGATACATGCCTTTATTTTATTAACATGTGCCTCGACTGACAACGTACAAATCAACAAATTTTAAAATAACGATGGTCATTTGATCAAAAGTTTAGCTGACCAAAGTCTGGAATATCAATGTTTAAATTATTTATTTATTTATTAAAGCTTTATGCACTAGTCAACAAAATGTACAAAGGCGGACTTAATGCCTTGGGCATTTTCTACCAGCCTACCTTAGGGTGATGCAGAGACAATACACAGTAGGTGCAATACAACAGAAAACAAGTTAGAAAATATATAACCTAAAATATAAGAAAAAATATTAAAAGTTATGTAATTATTATAAGTTTCAAGATCAAAATGTTATAGTAATAATTTTCATAATTTTTTAAGACCTTAAGCGGCTGGGATTTGATTTTATTAACATGTGCCTCGACTGCCTATTGGTCAAGCGGTCGCGGGCGCGATTGCTGTGCATGAGGTCCTACGTTCAATTCCCAGGTCGGTCAAATTGTAATTGGGTTTTTCCATCAGGAATGTCTCACTAGCAGCCTTGGAGTCTGAATTTGTGCCCGATTTATGGCAATAGGGTCGCCCCTATTACATTAGACTTGAATATACCTGGCGAAATGTAGGTGTGCTATTAGATACACCTCTGCCTAACGCTTCGGGCTTATAGGCATGACGTTGTATTTATTTCAAAGTTGCAGTGGTGGTCCCACAACATTGCTTTTGTTTGTTCGTGGCTGTACATGTTATGTTTGTACAAATAGTTTATTTTTCTTCAATAAGTTTGTACTACTTTACTAGTGATAGAAATGTCGTTTTAAGCAACAAAATGCCTGTATTAGGACACTCCACTCTTCCGTAACTTCTTGCTTAATTTACACACACAAGAATTATGTATGAATACTAGCTGATGCCCGCGACTTCGTTCCCGTGGGAATTTTGATATGTGACTAAAAAAATGTTTGGGGTGGACCACCCTTATCACTTAGGGATATGAAAAATAGATTACGACCGATTCTCCGATCTACCGAATATACACATAAAATTTCAATAAAATCGGTCAAGCCGTTTGTGACACGAAAGTTTTATATTTTCTATAGGGTGTAAAAGTACCCTTAACGCAAACGAAGGGCACTTGTACTCCTTACCACTGCGATATTTTTTTTGTTCTAGATCGTACCTGGGAACCCCCTAGTTACGGAGATATTGGGGGTCAAAGTTCCAAATTTTGCACAGGTGTTTTTGTAAATACTAGTTTTTCAGGATGTAACTTTACTTAAATTACCTCCAGACCCTTTTACTAGTTAAAGCTTACTCTAGCACAATGTTTTAAGAGTGCTAAATTGAGTTTTACCGTCAACTGACATTTTTGACCCCAAAAAAATAGTCGTTGCCCAGCAAATTTTTTTGCGTAGTGGTACTTAGTTTGATGTATACTGTATAGAATGCCTGGTTGACGTATGTGTGAAGGGTTGATTTACACCCTGTATACTAGCTGTGCCCTGCATGCGTTGCATTGCAACTTTTTCTACCTTCCCTATCTTCGGGTGGGGTAGAGGATAGCAACTAACACAGTGACACGAGAATTTTATAATATAAATAGATAAATTAAAATTTATTTTTGTTTGTGCTCAGGTAATCACCCTGATGGAGAAACACGGCATCGGTACGGACGCCTCCATCCCCGTGCACATCAATAACATCTGTCAACGGAACTACGTCACAGTGGGCAGCGGTCGTAAACTGGTGCCCACTAACTTGGGCATCGTGCTGGTTCATGGCTACCAAAAGGTAAGCTGCTGTTGAATTTGTTGCATTTTAAACGCTTTGTTCATCGTCGAGAGCTGAAAATCCAACAGCGCACTCTAATTTTATTGATGGTACAGTCAGTGCCCAGCATTACCTGACTCCTCTTCACTCACCACTTCAACTCGTTTTCTTAGTACTAGGGGTCAAGTACACACACACACAGACAGTACAGACTGTACCTAGTAGTGCCCAATAACAGTTAACACTAAAACTAAACAGTTTGGATTGTAATGCATGTGCCGACATTCTATATCCAATATTCGAATTTTCTGAGAAGCATACGATGAATAAAATGACGTTACTCTGGAGGATAATAATAATAACCTTTATTATGAACGTCTTACAGGGTATCTTTGAGGTGAGACCCTGACCTCCAAACTAGTAAAATACTGTATCTTTTTTGTAACTATAATATACTAGCCGTTGCCAGCGGCTTCATCCGAAAATTGTCCCACGGGAAGATAAAATCGTTATAAAAGCTATCCTATGTATTAATCCAGGTTGTCAGCTAACTCCATACCAAATTTTATTGAAATCGCTCCAGCCGTATAGACGTGAAGAAGTAACAAACTTACACACTCACACACTCACAAACTTTCGCCTTTATAATATTAGTGTGATGTGATGTGAAGTGTGATTATAAATCATCTCAATCCTATTCAAAACAAAACGTCTCTTGCAGATCGATCCCGAACTAGTCCTACCAACAATGCGATCGGCTTTAGAAGAGCAGCTGAATCTCATAGCTGTAGGTCGCGCCGACTTCCACGCAGTCCTCACCCACACTACGGAGATCTTCAGGAGAAAGTTTCAGTACTTCGTGAGGTACGTTTTTTCACGGGTGAAAGAAAGAAAAAGTATTTATTGGATTCACACAGGACAAGAAATAAAAAAAAATGGCCATAAAAAATAAAACAAGAGAAACTCGAAATTTATCACACGTGAAGATAAAATCGGGATATCCTATGCGTTCATCTAAGTTATAAACTATGTGTGTACCAAATTTTGATCTAAATCCGTTAAGTAGTTTTTGCGTGAAGAAGTAACAAACATACACACTCACAAACTTTCGCCTTTATAATATTAGTGTTAATTGTTATGTGATACAGAATTAAAATAAGTCCCGTACGAGGCCAAAAGACTACTATCTTAGCATGCTGCTGCAACATTTTTGTTCCCTATAGCACAGCACCATGCTGAGTGGTAACCTACTTATCGCAGCCACGACGTACGTGCAACGTCCTTTTTATTATCCCTGCTTGTTGTATTTTTTAATATACTCGTATTTTATGCGTTGTATGTGTATTGCTTTTTTTCCTGTGTGTCTCTTTGTATGCTCGTTATGTTTCTGCGACAAATTAATATTTTTCCTTTATTTCAGGTCTATCGAGGCTATGGATCAGCTGTTCGAGGTGAACTTCTCGACGTTGAAGAGGAGCGGGAAGGCGTTGTCTCGGTGCGGCAAGTGTAGGCGGTATATGAGGTATATTCAGGTGAGTATCTGAAGGTTTTTTTATATTTTGAAATAACGTAAGGGACAAGATCTTTCTGTTCGATTTGCACCGCTCGCATCAACGCCTAAAGTCAAAAATTGTACGGCACGCTCATGTCCCTTACGATATTTCTTCCTCTATCAATTTATGACCAGTGAGAGACTTACTAAAATTAACAGCGGGTCCCAATTAGAGAAGAGTCGCTAGAGATTGTAATCAATAGAAAATGTTAGAGGTAGCCTTTGCCAACCGCCACACTAAGTACAGGTCCATCTGTGGATCATGAACATCAACATTCCTATGATTAGATACCATTTTATGGGGATCCCTTCTTTTCGCATAATGTTCTTTGTCTTTGTCCTAATATACTTCGGCATAACGATTTTGGCACAATTTGTTTTGGCATAATAATACTTCTGCATAATTTTTTTAGGGATACATTTTATGTTGGCATAATCATCTTAAAGACTAATTTGTTTTGGCATAAATTAGATTCGCATAACGTTAGTAGGCCTAATGACTATTAGCATAACGTTAGTAGGCCTAATGACTATTAGCATAATAATATTTAGGCATACAATTAATATAAATAACAAAAACAATTTTCATTCAAATGATTTATTATACAAACATGGTTGCATATTGGAAAATCAAAACTTTCCTGAGCAAATTTAAAAAAAAACAACGTACAAATCAACAAAGTTTAAAATAACGATGGTCATTTGATCAAAAGTTCAGCTGACCAAAGTCTGGAATATCAATGTTTAAGTTATTTATTTATTTGTTTATTTATGTATTAAAACTTTATGTACTAGTTAGCAAAATGTACAAAGGCAGACTTAAAGCCTTGGGCATTTTCTACCTGTCTACCGTAGGGTGATGCAGAGACAATACACAGTAGGTGCAATAAAACAGAAATCAAGTTAGAAAATATATAACCTAAAATATAAGATTAAATACATACATAAATACATAAAATATTATAAGTTATGAAAGTTAAATAAGAAAAATTACTACAACTTAAGTTTGAGACGAAGCTGCCAACTTCTTGTGAATGTGGTCACGAGCTTCTACTTTGAACGTGAACCGACTGTTTACTGTCCTGATATCCACATTTATTACACTATTGACCAAATCGTTTAAAGGTCAAAATGGATTACTGGATAAATTATGAATTATCAAATGGATTACACCTAAGTTTGTTACACTGACATTTGAAATACCAAATACCAGACGAAAACCCTAACCTTATACGGTCGACGTCAAGGGCACCCCGAGGTTCGGTTAGTTAGGTTCCTTTAAACCCTGCAGACAGAAATAGGAGCCCCGTCGACCTGCTGACGGTAACGTTTTTGGGCATTTGAACATCTGTATTTTGTGTTTCGATATAACGACTATCGGCATTAATGATTTGATATTTTAAAATTACAGCTAGCAACTTTTGATCAGTCGTTCATTTGATGTCACATACATTGGGATTCTAAAATGTTTCTAAATAAAACATTTGGTCATTTAAATTTTGTTATTTCGTTTATTGTTCATTTGAAAAGACAATGACCAAAACTCGTACCAAGAATTCTCAAGTTTCAAGATCAAAATGTTATAGTAATTATTTACATAATTTTTTACGACCTTATGCGGCTGGGATTTGATATTCGAATCGGGAATTTAATTTAATGTATAAAAGTATGAATATTGTTTTACTCCCTATACATAGCGTTCACACAACCAGTTCAACCAGTTCTGTTAGATCTGTCAGTTGATTTTGACAGTTCGGCTGACTTCACATCGTAGAGGTTTCCCTACAATATCTGCTTGCCTGGTTTTGTGGTTAATTTGGATTTTATAAAATAACTCCGAAACTCGGATTTAGTTTACAAAAAGAACTTTTGTAGGAGTAAATATGATAAATGTAGACAATAAAAAACACAGTTTGATGTTGATGCAGTTTGGTACGGGATTCCATATATCCTTGAACATGATCCTTTGCTCGAGAAAGTTTTGATTTTCTAATATGCAATTATGCAGCCAATATTCTAGGTGTTAATAATTGTAGAATAAAAATGCTGTGTTAATTAAGGCAAAAACTAATTTATTAAGTAAATCACTGGGATCTATGTGTGTGGTCTTACAATGGTGCAGAGTCAAGAGAAAGAACAACCAAAAAGTGGCTATGTTGCCAGTATGAAATTACAAATGTAATATTTTACCACAGACAATTAAAATCAACTAAAATAAAATGGATTACTAAATAAATTACAAATATATGTTTGATATTGAATCGAACATAGTTGCGCGGGCGAGAAGTTATACAAAGAAAGAGTCATTATAACTCAGCCAATAAACTTTATGAAAATATACAAGTACAAGTTATAAACTTAATAAACTGAATTTTACTTTAAATTAATTAAGTATACAAACTTAGAAAAATCTATAGTCTGAAGTAGCTCTATACAAACAAAACAATATAAACAAAGTGACTGAAAATGTTTACGCCTTACTCTATTAATCAAAGAACGGTAGAGATGAAATCAATATAGCAACTAAATTACGTATTTATGTACTATTGCTTAATAACTAACTTAAGTCTATAAAGGACCCATGAAGTGGTAAAGGTGGCTACATATCCTAAATACATTATGGAAAAACACATCTACATCAATGTGAAAGTTAGATATGTACAGTTTTAGCAAAAGAAACTTTATACTCAAACAAAAATAATACCATAGGTTTTAAGCATAAGTTAATTAACAATAATTATTTTAAACAATAGGAAGAGGACACAATTTTGAAATAGACCTTACATAAGTTTTGTTCTTACATTTAACTTCAGCAACTCTTACATTTCTATCATTGCCAGGAAACACTTTTACAATGCGAGCCAGTGGCCACTCTAGAGGAGATGAATTTACATTTTTTATCAAAACAAGATCATCTTCTTTCAAATTGGGAACATTATATTTCCACTTGGGACGGTTTTGCAATTGTGTTAGGTAATCTGATACCCAAGTTTTCCAAAAGTCTTGTTTTAATTTTGTAACCAGCTTCCAAAATTTTAAACGATGTGACGGAATTTCCGTCAGATCTACTTCGGGGTAACTAGTCAAAGCAGTCCCAATAAGGAAGTGTCCAGGCGTTAAATATGTTCCTTCCCTAGGATCTAGGGAAAGCAGGGGCCGGGAGTTCAACACACCTTCTATCTGAACTGCAACCGTATTGAATTCCTCATAAGTCAAGCACAAGTTACCAACAACTCTTTTAAGGTGGTGCTTGACGCTCTTAACACCTGCTTCCCATAGCCCTCCAAATTGAGGTGAATAGCTAGGTATAAACATAAACTGAATATAATTATTTTTACAAAATTTATAGACAGACTCCTTATGAGTCTTTGAATTATGCAACTTGTAAAGCTCATTTAATTGATTTTGTGCTCCTTTAAATGTTTTTGCATTATCACAAAAAACTTTTGTGGGCATGCCTCGCCTGGAAATAAAGCGATTAAAACATGCTAAAAAATTTTCAGTAGTTAAGTCTGATACTACTTCTAAATGTATTGCCTTGGTGGCAAAACAAACATAGAGTGCAATATACCCTTTAGTTACGAGCGGTTTTCGAATCCGAGCAATTTTTATACTAAATGGACCGCAATAATCAATGCCAACATACTGAAAAGGCCTGGTAACGGAGACTCTAGCTGTAGGTAGAGAGCCCATAAGTTGCTTTGCAGTTTCTGCCTTCAAACGAATGCATTTTAAACAACGATGTACTACCTTTTTGACCTCCCTAATGCCACTTATTATCCAAAACCTCTGTGAGAGCGAACTGAGGACTAATCTAGAGCCAGCATGCAACAATCTGAGGTGCTCTCTTTCAATTATCAAGGAAGTGATATGACAACTCTTAGGGAGAATAGCAGGGTGCATCTTATCGTGTGGAATGCCTGCATTCTGCAACCTGCCGCCAACACGAAGAATACCGAAGGCATCAATAAAGGGAGACAAACTAGCTATGTTCGACTTTACCTTTTTATCACATAATAATAGATTAATTTCTTTCGCAAAATAATACCTTTGAACACAACGAATTATTATTAATAACGCATAGTGCAGTTCATTAGCACTCAATGCAGAGTCTTTATTGATATGTTTTTTGGAAATATTATTATAAAATCTATAGATGTACGCAATGACCGCTTGAAGTTTATTTAAATTAGAAAACTTATTAAATAATTCAAAATCCACTGGCTCTACACTATGTGCAAGGCAAGTGATTACCTCTTGGTCCAGAATTTCTGGTTCCTCGAAATTTTCGAGGACATGGATTCCATGCTGGTAAGTTGGATCAGCTAACCCTGGTGCACCATGCCACCAGAGAGCTCTACACTGCAAGCCTTGCGGCTCTACACCACGCGAGAGCAGGTCAGCGGGATTATCAGCCGACTTCACGTGAAACCAAGAGGATTTATTAGTTAATGACAAAATTTGTTTAACTCTATTATTGACATAAGTATTAGCCTTTACTTTTTGAGATGCTATCCAGGCCAACACAATCTGTGAATCAGTGTACAAGAAAACCGCGTGAGAGAATCTAGAGGTAAGTACCTTGCTCACTCTATGTACCAGCTGTGCCAGCAATAAAGCGCTGTTCAGCTCTAGCTGCGGTATTGTCAGCTTTCGTGATAGAGGAGCTACACGGGATTTCGAGCATAAAATATTGCTATTTACGGTACCATCTTTTTTAACAACTCTAAGGTAGAGACAGCAACCAAATGCCTTCAATGAGGCGTCAGCAAAGCCTACTAATTCTATTATGGAAGAATCATGGCACTGTATGGATCTAGGAACAGAAATTTTGTCCATTAATTTTAAATCAGCAATGAACTTTGTCCACAGCTGTAAATAGGTGTTTGGTAGAATGGTATCCCACTCAATTTTTGCAGACCATATTTTCTGCATTATTAATTTGGCCACTACAATAATTGGACCTATTAGACCCAAGGGGTCAAAAATTTTACCAATATAACTAAGTACCTTTCTTTTGGTATTTAAATTGTCCTCACAATGTGGGGTTTGAAAGTGAAAATAATCTAAATTAACATTATATTTAAGTCCTAGCGTTTTGACAACATTATCATTATTGAGATCTACATCATCAAAGAATCTACGCTCCACAGGAATACTCTCCAGAACAGAAGGTAAGTTTGAGGTCCACTTATGCAACCTAAAATTACCAAACTTAAGTAGCTCTACCAATTGGTCTCTCAAAAAGGAGAGCTGCTCTACATCATCACACCCAGATAGTACATCATCGACATACGTATTTTTAAACATAGCATTAGCGGCAAGAGGATACCTATCTCCGTACCTATTTGCTAACTCTATCAAACATCGGGTGGCCAAAAAGGTAGAGGCTTTCATACCATAGGTTACGGTTTGTAACTGCAAGCAAGCTATAGGCTTACCTGGATCATCCCTCCACAAAATGTTCTGAAGACTTCTATGGTCTGGATTTATAAAAACACATCGAAACATTTTTTCAATATCACATATTAAAATGTACAAGTATGACCGAAATAAAAGAAGGATATCAAAGAGCTCACCCTGCACTACCGGCCCCTTCAGCATTACATCATTCAATGACATCTTATTTTTACTTTGCATACCACCATCAAAAACCGTCCGCAACTTCGTGGTCTTGCTCTCCTCATTGAATACAGCATGATGGGCAAGAAAGTAAACAGAGCCACAATTAATATCATATGAGTTGATATCTACTTCCTTAGCATGTCCCATCGCGACATACAGGTCAATGAACTCCTTATACTGTACAAATAATGTAGGATTTTGTTTAAGTTTCCTTTCTAAAGATAAAAACCGCTGCCAAGCAACTGAGAACGAATCTCCAAGTTGTAACTCATTTTTAGGGGTGACTAGAGGTAAATCAACATAAAATGTTTTATCCTTCAACTGTACAGACTGTTTAAAACTAGCTTCTGCCCTTTGAAACTCATCTGATACCATGGCTATGGGCTCAGGAAAACTCTCAGATAACCAAAACTTTTCCATCACATTTTCTAACTTGGTTTCATCACAGATGGCCATATTAGATACTATATTGTAGCACAAAGTCTGATTATAAACACTCACCCTGCCGGCGACAACATAACCAAATACAGTATTTTGTAATGTAGGACCATCTAAAATTTTAAAACAACTGTTCAACAATGAATTAAAATAAATATCTGCACCCAACAATATTGATATTTCCAATGGAATGTTGAAGTTATTATCTGATAGCTGAATTTCCTTGGGAATATTTAATTTAGTAATATCAATAAATTGCTGCGGCAGAGGTGTAGTTATTTTCTCAACAATATGACAGCTAATATTGAATTTAATATTTTTATGTTGACATGAATTAATACAAAAACTGACAACTTTATTTAATTTGGTGGCCCTGTTGCCTACGCCAATAATATTGGTATCCTGCAAAGTGGGTGTCAACCCTAATTTATTTACTAAAGAGTTGGTCACAAATGAGGCTTGGCTGCCACTATCGAGCAATGCCCTAACTTGAATGTCTCGACCATATTTGTCAGAGACTTTTACCATAACAGTAGGTAATAAAACATTGCATGGAGAAGCATTATTAACATTGGATAAACATGATACAGGAGCTTCCTCCTTTTTATCTTCACTATGCAATAACGAATTATGTGAGCTTTTACAAACTTTACATTTAAATTTATATTTGCATGGTTTGTCTCCATGTGCTCGTAAACAAGTGGAGCATAATTTATTATCCTTTACAAAGGACAGACGAGTCTCTATAGGGACCATCTTAAATTTGGGACATTTAAAAATAACATGATCATTTTTATCACAAAACTTGCACAAACTTTGTGCCTGTGAAGAGACATTTGCAACATGTATTGCAGATTTAGAATTAGTTTTAAATGGAACTGTATCCTCTAGCGCCATAGCACGCTTCTCGAGGAAGTTAATAAATTCTTTAAGAGTCGGAACCTTACTAACATCCCGCTCCAAATTAAATGCTCTTTTTGTATAAGGGTCTATTTTCTTATAAATTACACAAATTATTATATGATCCCAGTGTTCAACAGGTTCCTCTAAATTTTTTAATGCATGTAATTGCTGATTTAAATTAGAAATTAAGGCCCGTAGACCTGATGCAGTACATTTCTGCATTGACGGCATGTCCAAAACTATATCTAAATGACCAAAAATCAACCGGGTTGGATCATGATATCGTTTCTCTAATAATTGTAAAGCTTCTTTATATGATTTATTGATAAGTGGCAAGTTTATTATAATTGCCAATGCTTCATCTAGAAGGTATTTTCTTAAATAGAATAGCTTTTGGACATCCGTCAACGAATTATTATTGTCAATCACTGCTATAAAGAGGTCATGAAATGGTTTAAACTTAGTGAAATCTTTGCCATCAAATGTAGGGATTTCAACAGTGGGTAATTTAGAACTAGAAACACATGTTGTCTGAAACGATTCAGTTTTGGAAATTACCTTTATAGTCTCATTAATCTTTGCCAATGTTGTGAAATACCTCTCCTCAAATTTTCCCACATCTTCTGTATCTTTGTCATCCTCACTTAGAATATCCAGTTGGACACTCTCGTACTGCTTTAACGCCGACATTAGCTTCTCCTTGCGTGCCGCAAGAAGATCTACCGTAGCAGATGCCAAATTTATGGGGTCGTTCACATAGTTCTCAATCCGAGTTAGAGTAGCCTTGCACTGTGTGCGTATCAACTTAAGCTTCTTTAACTCCGCCATTTGGATAGCTGAAAACCCTAAATAAACGCACTATCACTTCACTTTTTAGCACTTTGTAAACTTTGTTTACTTCGAATCACAACAATAGCGGGAACCGGTGAAACGTCAACTGTCAATCGTTGAAGTGTCAAAGTCAATTGACAGTTGGAACTCGTCGATGACGTCGATGATGTGGAATTTTTCGCAATTTCGTTAAAGTAGGTACTTTTGCATCCGTATACCAATTTGAGCAAATCCGCCGAATTTCTTCGTTTTTTCTTCTTTGGAATGCTGATGACGCTCAAAACGCAAACTGAGCGTTTTCCTTCGCTGAATTAGACTGCTCTCACCCAATTTGGGTGAAATTCCGCCGAGCAACCGACACTGTCGGCGCACGACCACGCCGGCCAAACTTGCCGAATCAGTGCAAATTTTAACAAAAAAACACTCACTGAATGTCAGAAGGACCACAAACAGCATGTAGAATAAAAATGCTGTGTTAATTAAGGCAAAAACTAATTTATTAAGTAAATCACTGGGATCTATGTGTGTGGTCTTACAATGGTGCAGAGTCAAGAGAAAGAACAACCAAAAAGTGGCTATGTTGCCAGTATGAAATTACAAATGTAATATTTTACCACAGACAATTAAAATCAACTAAAATAAAATGGATTACTAAATAAATTACAAATATATGTTTGATATTGAATCGAACAATAATTATTTTATTGTTATACACATAAAAATATGTTTTAATATCATTAAGCGTAAATAAACTTATGCTTTAGGATATTATGGTTATAAAAGTTTTGCTTTAGAACTCTATGCTTAATTTTATGCTTTAGAATATTATGCTTAATCATTATTATGGTTAGAGAAATTATGCGTAAGCTGTTATGCGTAATTTTATTATTCGAAAATATAAAAATGCCAAACAAAATTATGCTAAGTTATATTTGGTCTTTGAGCGCGACTGCAGACCATGATGCCCATGTACGTAGGGGGGGGGGGGGAATGTTATTGGTTTTTTCTGTACCTTAAAAGGGAATATTCAAGTCCGACTTGCACTTGGCAGTTTTTTTTAGTTTTGCCAGGAATTCCACAATAGCAGTCCCAAAGGGTTTTATGACCATAACTAACGAAATGTCAGTTTATCATTAGGAACCTCTTCGCCAAATCCCTCGAAATATTGGCGTTATTATTATTATTTTGTTTATTCATTTTCGTCGCCTACAGGCCAAGTCCGCCCGCCTGCATTGTTCTCACTGCGACGATACATACGGTCTACCTCAGAACGGTACGGTCCGCATATACCGTGAGCTGAAGTGTCCTCTCGACGACTTCGAACTGCTGTCCTGGTCGTCCGGTAACAAGGGCAAGAGCTTCCCGCTGTGTCCTTACTGCTACAACCATCCGCCTTTCAGGTATGTACCTACAGATCTAAACTAAGATTAGATTAAATAAACTCTTACTCCTACGTATCACACACACACCACACGCACAAATACACACCTACACACACGAACACATACACTGTAGTGTTTGTGTGCATGCTCATGTGTCCTCTCGAGCTGCTGTCCTGGTCGTGTGGCAACAAGGGCAAGAGCTTCCCGCTGTGTCCTTACCGCTACAACCATCCACCTTTCAGGTATGTACAGATCTCATTTAGGGTTAGATTAAATAAACTAGACAAACTTCGCAGATAGATAACATACATACTCGTAAAGTCACGCCCTGTTCCCTTTGGGGTTAGGCAGAAATCCCAGAACGCCAACTACTACGATCCCGATCCTTATACACGCTAACATCACACACGCACACACACACACGCACACACGCACACACGCACACACACGCACACACGCACACACACACACACACACATCCACACATAGACACACACGCAAACACACACACACACACACACATACACACACACATGCATAGACACACGCAAACACACACACACACGCACGACTTAACAGATATGATGGGTACTATATAAATAAAAATCAAATGTCACATGCATGACGGAGCAGCACTTGAGTACGAATATCCTTTTTTTATTTTTTTACGAATAACCTTTCTTTTTTCTTGCACTCCCAAAAAATTAAACTAACTAATAAATTC
Source organism: Diarsia rubi (assembly GCA_932274075.1). Classification (NCBI taxonomy): domain Eukaryota; kingdom Metazoa; phylum Arthropoda; class Insecta; order Lepidoptera; family Noctuidae; genus Diarsia; species Diarsia rubi. Next base: position 12,024,079 of record OW026413.1, read on the forward strand.
CTATCGCATCTCTCAAGTTTCACTAACTATATAATTTAATCGACTGTTTTTTAGGGTTCCGTAGTCAAGAAGTAGCCCTTACTTTGCTATTGTTATGCTAATTGCAACGTTATTTTCAGGGACATGAAGAAGGGTTTCGGCTGCAATTCGTGCACGCACCCGACGTGCCCTTACGGCGTGAACTCGACCGGCGTGTCGGGTTGTGTGGAATGTGAGTCGGGGGTACTCGTATTGGACCCCTCGGCACCCAAGTGGAAGTTGGCGTGTAACCGGTATGTATGACGTCACGTAGCGTAGCTTTGAATAGGGTAGTTTAGCCATTCTGTACTACATTAATAAATAAATAAAATATATTATTTCAGTTGCGACGTAATAATAAACGTGTTCGAGGACGCGACTCGTGTGACTGTTTGCGACATCGCGTGCGGTGCGTGCGGCGCTCAGCAGGTCACTGTGGAGTACCGCGCCGAGCGCACACGGCTACCCGCCGCCATCACTGAGATGACGGCCTGTCTGTACTGCGAGCCCATCTTTAGTGCACTGGTGAGTATTACTTAGTATACGTGCGGCACTCAGCAGGTCACTGTGGAGTACCGCGCCGAGCGCACACGGCTACCCGCCGCCATCACTGAGATGACGGCCTGTCTGTACTGCGAGCCCATCTTTAGTGCACTGGTGAGTATTACTTAGTATACGTGCGGCACTCAGCAGGTCACTGTGGAGTACCGCGCCGAGCGCACACGGCTACCCGCCGCCATCACTGAGATGACGGCCTGTCTGTACTGCGAGCCCATCTTTAGTGCACTGGTGAGTATTACTTAGTATACGTGCGGCACTCAGCAGGTCACTGTGGAGTACCGCGCCGAGCGCACACGGCTACCCGCCGCCATCACTGAGATGACGGCCTGTCTGTACTGCGAGCCCATCTTTAGTGCACTGGTGAGTATTACTTAGTATACGTGCGGCACTCAGCAGGTCACTGTGGAGTACCGCGCCGAGCGCACACGGCTACCCGCCGCCATCACTGAGATGACGGCCTGTCTGTACTGCGAGCCCATCTTTAGTGCACTGGTGAGTATTACTTAGTATACGTGCGGCACTCAGCAGGTCACTGTGGAGTACCGCGCCGAGCGCACACGGCTACCCGCCGCCATCACTGAGATGACGGCCTGTCTGTACTGCGAGCCCATCTTTAGTGCACTGGTGAGTATTACTTAGTATACGTGCGGCACTCAGCAGGTCACTGTGGAGTACCGCGCCGAGCGCACACGGCTACCCGCCGCCATCACTGAGATGACGGCCTGTCTGTACTGCGAGCCCATCTTTAGTGCACTGGTGAGTATTACTTAGTATACGTGCGGCACTCAGCAGGTCACTGTGGAGTACCGCGCCGAGCGCACACGGCTACCCGCCGCCATCACTGAGATGACGGCCTGTCTGTACTGCGAGCCCATCTTTAGTGCACTGGTGAGTATTACTTAGTATACGTGCGGCACTCAGCAGGTCACTGTGGAGTACCGCGCCGAGCGCACACGGCTACCCGCCGCCATCACTGAGATGACGGCCTGTCTGTACTGCGAGCCCATCTTTAGTGCACTGGTGAGTATTACTTAGTATACGTGCGGCACTCAGCAGGTCACTGTGGAGTACCGCGCCGAGCGCACACGGCTACCCGCCGCCATCACTGAGATGACGGCCTGTCTGTACTGCGAGCCCATCTTTAGTGCACTGGTGAGTATTACTTAGTATACGTGCGGCACTCAGCAGGTCACTGTGGAGTACCGCGCCGAGCGCACACGGCTACCCGCCGCCATCACTGAGATGACGGCCTGTCTGTACTGCGAGCCCATCTTTAGTGCACTGGTGAGTATTACTTAGTATACGTGCGGCACTCAGCAGGTCACTGTGGAGTACCGCGCCGAGCGCACACGGCTACCCGCCGCCATCACTGAGATGACGGCCTGTCTGTACTGCGAGCCCATCTTTAGTGCACTGGTGAGTATTACTTAGTATACGTGCGGCACTCAGCAGGTCACTGTGGAGTACCGCGCCGAGCGCACACGGCTACCCGCCGCCATCACTGAGATGACGGCCTGTCTGTACTGCGAGCCCATCTTTAGTGCACTGGTGAGTATTACTTAGTATACGTGCGGCACTCAGCAGGTCACTGTGGAGTACCGCGCCGAGCGCACACGGCTACCCGCCGCCATCACTGAGATGACGGCCTGTCTGTACTGCGAGCCCATCTTTAGTGCACTGGTGAGTATTACTTAGTATACGTGCGGCACTCAGCAGGTCACTGTGGAGTACCGCGCCGAGCGCACACGGCTACCCGCCGCCATCACTGAGATGACGGCCTGTCTGTACTGCGAGCCCATCTTTAGTGCACTGGTGAGTATTACTTAGTATACGTGCGGCACTCAGCAGGTCACTGTGGAGTACCGCGCCGAGCGCACACGGCTACCCGCCGCCATCACTGAGATGACGGCCTGTCTGTACTGCGAGCCCATCTTTAGTGCACTGGTGAGTATTACTTAGTATACGTGCGGCACTCAGCAGGTCACTGTGGAGTACCGCGCCGAGCGCACACGGCTACCCGCCGCCATCACTGAGATGACGGCCTGTCTGTACTGCGAGCCCATCTTTAGTGCACTGGTGAGTATTACTTAGTATACGTGCGGCACTCAGCAGGTCACTGTGGAATTTTTGCGATCTTTAAGGAGTAAGCCCCAAAAGGGCTAGCGAAAATAAAATGTTTTACGTTTTTTGCAAATAGCAGACCAGTGTTTGGTTGTATGGTAATTAAAATATGATTCGCGGCCGTAAAACCTGACACTGAAGCTCCATTACCCTGGAGCTTCAACCTAAACGGGTCTACTTACCGCATAATTCGATTTCTTTTACTTAAAAATACGAATTTCGCGGGCTACCTTAAAGGTTTTATCTTAAGCAAGAGAGTATGTTCTTGTTTGCAGGTAGAGAAGCACCGCGCGGTGGGTGCGCGGGCGGGGGGCACGCGGGGGCGCGGGGGGCGCGCGCGGGGCAGCAAACATCGCAACAAGCAGCCCAAAGACAAGATGGCCCAACTCGCCGCATACTTCGTGTAGAAACTACAGAGACCCACTACCAGTACCCCTCCCCATTATTGCTAACTAGGTTTATGGTGCTTCTGAATAGGCAATATTTTACTGCAATGTGTGACTGCAATACAATGGCCATCAATTTAGTCTGTCAGATAGATTTCCAAAAAAAAATGACCACATTTTTTATCTTTTTTTCAAGTAAACAAAAAATTTAAACGATACAGTGCTTCGAAAAGTCATGTGACGTCACAGTTTGGTACATTTCTTACCAGAAAGACGCCACAAGCCCCCAACTCATGATCTTAGACACGTTTTATTTTTGTCGAATTTTATTAATTTGATAAAACATAAAACGCTTATCCAATAGTTTTCGACAATCTAACAGACGGACTAGACAGAATCATATTTTTTTTGGCAGAAAACATCCCTATATTGCCAGCTATACCATGCAATATTACAGTAATGGCCCGGCCATATTATTATAGGCACACATATTTGGTAAAGTCCAAACATTTTCACACGTAGCCGGCAATACTTTCGGGATGGCCGAGCAATACTTGCCAATAGTATAACCGCACATTGCCGGGAAAGTAGCCCGTTTAGAAGCAAGCACCTTTCAGCTATCTATTTTGGGCCAACTCTTTTTTAGGCTGGCGTATTTGTCAATGTTTTAAGCATATTCAATCAACATAAAATGTTCTTTATGTTTATTTCGATAAAGTTGACTTTGTTTTGATGATATGGGGCGAATATTTGCCTAGATCTGCCAAGTGTAGTACCACCATAATATAATAATAACCATAATATAATTGTTTTGCCGGCGAGACCGATCTGTACCAACTTCGCGTCGGTAACTAACCTGTATTATGCTAGCACCTTATCAATCTATGACGCCGTTTCGGGCGACTGAATTCGTTCGGTAAATATCTTTATGTAACATGTCACATGTGCGCCTGCGCATGTCGTAATTATAAGTTTTTGGGGAGGACTTACTACATAATAATGGAGTTTGTATAAGTCTATCAAAATCATAATATCATAATTTCATCGTTGGCAGATATTTCAACAGTGATTGTAATAATAGGTTGAGGAAAAAGTTTCTTCGCATTTTTAAGAAAATTCAAAACATTTTTTAATATAGTTTATTTACATTAATGGCATCCATTTTATCCGTAATAGGGCGACCAGAGCGAAGTGCATTTTGACATCAAAATTTCCGGATTGAAAACGCTTAAACCAAATTTGTGCTACCCTCACAGACACTGCACTAGTTCCATAAACATCGCAATTTTTTTCGGCGGCTTGCGTTGCATTTTTACCTTTTTTGTAGTAAAATTTTAAAATGTATCGAATTTCTTCATTAGATTCACTCATCTTGACGGTACGAAAAACAAATGATAATCACACATTTTCCTAATTTGAATTTGGAATTGTTCTTTAAAATTTAAACTTTCAATGATACAAAAACCAGCCAGATTCAAATAGTAAAGCCGAAGAGATTTTATTACAAGTTCATACATACTATAATGCGAAAAGACTTTTTTCCCAACCTTATACTACCCGCCATTTAAAGCAAAACTTGATCAAATCTCTGATCAAGTGAAGTTTTTCGTGGAAGTATTATTGTAATTTTACGATCTGAGTTGCATTGTTCCTTTTGTTAGGCTATATCATGATGATAGAATAAGATATTTCTAGATAATTCATAAATAACGTACGTCTAAAATATAAGCGATTTTATAACTTTAGTCAAAACTCTCTAATACTTTTGTATTAAACTTGATATATTAATAAAAAAACCCAAGATACACACTCAGTGCCTGACTTTTCGTTGCCAGGGCGCTTCACGGCTTCTCTGCCATTGTTTTTCGGGAATTTAATTAATAACGAGACAACGTGTGATGTTCTTGTTCTTGTTTCAACTATTAAATATGGTTGGTGTAAGTTCGAATTTGAGTTTAACTGCGGTACTCAGAGATATTTAATGATTAATTAAGTAGTCACTTAGTACAGATTTGACATACTTTTGTATGACAAAACTGTCAAAACCGTTACTTAGTGACGGTCTAAGTAATCATTAAAGCTTTCTGAGTGCTGCAGTTAGTCAATCAGAACTTGTGATTTTTTCTGATGTGACGTTTGCAAAAAACCTCATCCAGGTTTTTAATATATCAAAGATTAAGCTTAACTGATGTTTTAAGGACATTATAGTTGAAGAATTCTCCGTTATTTTTATTAATCAAAGTTTTTGGTTTTTAATCTTGAAACCCCATCATTTTCACATATTCGAGCTGCGTTGAAATATGTGAAAATAACTTTACGAGAAGGTATACGACATTACACGTTATAATTATGTATACCTAAGTATATCCTATTATTAGCTCTGGTAGCCAAAGAAATGTTTTGCGTTTTGTTCTTATAGGAGTACTTTCCACATCATGTTTAAAACATAGCCTAAGCGTGTATTATTTGGTTTGTATTTATTTGTAAAATAAGTCAATAAATCAACTTTTATTTAACCAAGTGTCGATTTTTTTTTAATTTCCATAATTATAGTTCGCCCTTATTCTATGATCACGTTATGCGGTTTTTATAGTGAAGTTGCGATAGGTCACATACCCCAAAAAAGTAACTAAATATTTTAGTAATTTAATGTTTCAGCAGAAATTGCAAAACTTTATTACGAAAGAAACGGGAATCTTTCATGTTTTAAATCTACACAATATTTTCATGTGAATGTCACTCAAATGGGGGTTATATAAGGGGCGGATTTGGTAATTTTTTGCCTAGAACGCTCCATTTTCGAGATATTTCAATTTAAGAATGTGATATAAGTACGCTATTGACCTTGGTCGTGTGGGCGTTCCCACGGTAAAGCCCCCCGCGTGCGCCTCTCACCCCTAACAACAATGTCGTACTGCGAGCGTCATCTACTATCGCTTCCACTACCCGTCTAATGCAGAGGTGCAAAACCTTTTTAATGTCCAAGACCGAAAACAAGGGAAAATTTAATTGGCTATTTCATTACTGTTAAAAAATCATGAAAATGTTATGTTATTTTAAAGAACTAATAAAAATAAAACTAAAACCCGACTACGAATAAAAACGCAGACTAATAAAACCGCGGTCTTAGAATTATTAAACAAGAAAAATCGTCTAGTAAGTAGATAATTATAGAGTACAGTCGTCGTAGTCGCATGGCCACCTTGCTAATGGCAACTAGCAGCTGACTTCTGTATCAATAAGAACGCCATGAAGGCGCATCAGGTATCAGTGGCATGCCACTATGGATGTCCTCTATAATAATTATCAAATTATCTAATTACTAGACGATTTTTCTTGATTCTACATTTAAGACCGCGGTTTTATTCGTCTGCGTTTTTATTCGTAGTCGGGTTTAGTTTTTAAACTTATTTTTTTGTTTATAATGTTCATTATGATAGTTGTACATTTAAGGCCAAATTTCAAGAAGTCCTAGAGCAGATGTAATTTCTTGTAATTGATGAAAAAACACAATAAGTATTTTGTAATTACGAAAAAAAAAACATTGAAACTTTCGGCATTTTCAACGCTATGTCTCACCTCAACATAAGTAAGGTTAACCTCTGTTCCATATTTCATCGAAACCCGTCCAGCCATTAAGGCTTGATGGAATGACAAACAAATAAAAAAAAACACTTATAATTGTAGTTAGGGTTGAATAAAACAAATATAATATTGAAGTCTTCATTTTATTGTGAAGGTTGTCACCTAGTATAATGTATAGGTACAGTACGACATAAGCTTACAATGTATTACTGTATTTCTCTTTACATTTAATATAACACTGCTCGTATTCGTAACAGGGCGAACAGTATCAATGATTCGTATTAAAACTGGGACTTAACCGGCTACGTACAATATGTAGTTGGGGCGACGAAATCAACTCGATTTTTAAAAAAAGAACAATTTTGTTTGGCAACACACAGGCTCTATTGGAAATATTTCCGTATATTTGGGATCGTATATTAGTGTAAGAAAGTACAAATCAGCTTAAATGTACGGTTAATACAGCCAATATTATATTTGGCTGAATTTATTTTGATTATGTTATTCTTCGAGTTCATAGGTTTAAAATGAAACTTTTAACATAAACTCACGCCTACTCCCATGAAGATAGGCAGAAGCTTTTATTTTCGGTATAATTCGTTGCTCCATCTACACAGTACATGATTGATATGAAGATATCAGCATGAGCATTATACTATTGGTAATATTTTACGAGTGCAGCGTAGTTTAGCGAGGTAAGGTATGATAAAATCAAAAATCGTATAAGACACGCTGTTCCAAAAAATATGATGGATTTCCATCCCTTCTTTTGGTGTTTTTTTATTTGACCAATATTAAATACGCCATATTTCTTTCTGAATAAAGGCTATATTGGTGGAGTAACGTGAATATTTTTCGCTACACATGACATGCCATCAAACTTTTTTTTTTTTTTATGTTCGATATTATTTAAACAGTGCAATGAACGCTTTCGGAAAGGTTTTTCAGAACAGCGCGGATTACTCTTAGAAAATTTATGTCGTTTTAGAAAACAATACTGCTCTATGTGCTATCCATATATTTTAAGTAAATATTAACAATATGCGTTGTTTATTTTGTAATATAAATACTTTATGCTTCTTGCCAATGATAAAAATCAGACGAATATTTCTCTACCGAATATCAGGCGGTCATAAAATTAATATCACATATAACGGTAAAACGAAATGAAAAGTCAACAGCAAAATATGTCTCCTTAGTAATACGTGTACTCTTACTCGTTTGTTAAATTATTTTCAAGTAATGTGGGTTTGTGCCAATTTCTATTATATATCACAGATTAAGCCAATATGAAATACATTATATATGAATATGTATTTACACAAGATAGAATTCGGAATATAAGAATTGAAAAGGAATAAGTACATACACTTACTATATATTACGCGATAATGCAGATTTATTGTTATTTATTACTCCATAAAGATATAACTGAAGGTTCTCGTAAAGTAACAAATACAGATATATTTGTTTGGTGTCAGTTTTGGTCACATGGAGAATAAAGTACCTACATAATAATTCTATATTTGTCTACGTGCAACTGCGTTAAATAATTGATAGACATCCCATTTTTTGTGACAGCGACACCCTGCATAATTTACCAAATAATTGTATCAAGCAATTTAATTTACAAAAATAGGAAAAAATTATACATGCCTTACATACTTAAACAGCACTGATATGCTTCAAAAACTTCACAACTTCGAATAAAATCAATTTAATGTCCATCGGACAGACTTAATGCTCAAAATTATTTTGTACAAGTAATATAAAGTGTATTTTTTTAAACGATTAGTTTTAATGGAATATGCTTATTGGTTTTGTGAAGAGACAATTGCAGTTTAAAACATCTCTTGATTTTGATTTGGCTGACTGATTCAGAATTTTATTTACAATATTGTTAAGTCTGATATAATTTGTGGAAAGTTTATATATTTGTATAAAGAATTTTAGTTACTCCAGCATGATTGTTTCGATCGATAGGTAGGTGGTTATGAAATATATTAATTCTAATAACATTTTCCAATTGAATAAACTGCAAGTGTCACTTGACACTTACGTGATCGACAGTCACTGACTTATAATGAAGACTTACATAAAGATATTAAATTAATTAATAGGTACAGTAACGGTTGTGCATTTTATATATAGGTATACCTCCTAACCGCTACAGTCCAGTATTTATCTAATGCATACATTTCTAGTGACAATGGGACATCTGTACATTTAATATTTTCCCCAAAAGTCTGTTTGAGATTCATTTAATTATAGAAAATATTAAATACTCATCCATGTGTTCATTGTTTTATATTTACTATAACTATAATATTAATTTTAATCTCACTTTGATTTTTTGATAACATAATTAATTTCTAATAGCTTTATATACTTATAGCGATTATTTACAGTACATTTCCGAATACTTTCCAACGTTAATATTACCGTGTAAGCAATGCTGCCATATCGTTTGATCCATATTTGTTAAATTTGTACAAATTAGAGGGACTTCGGTTGGTTCCGTGACTATCGCTGGTTCCATATAAGAATCATTATAAAAATGTGTTCCTTTTAAAAATATTCGCCAAATTATGATTTTAAGATGATACTTTTTGGGCAATTTGTTTTGAGAAGAAGGAAATGCATTTTTATGATGAGTGACGATCGATTCTTTTAACAGACAATATTGATGGTTTTAATGTTCAAGTTATAATATGTAATTAATGATCTTGTAGCTGCATGGTACATGTATATTTTATTAACTTATCTAAGTAAATACTTATTAACTAATACGTCGATAAAAAGAAATTTAAAATTCGTTATTTTCACTTATAAAAATGTTAATAATTATGGCTTTTAAAGAAGATTAGTATTATCTTGGAACGCAAAATTTGAAAGTAAAGGGACGTTAAAATCTGAAATTGTAAAAAAAGTATTATTTATATTAAAAAAAGTATTTATTAGATATTATATTTAGCATTGTGTAAGATAGCACGACTTTCGATTACGTTTCATATCCCACAAACGGATCAACATAAGATCAGATAAAACTGTTAGTCATAAATACTATAATAATATTCAAATAATAATAATAAACGGAATGTATGAAGAACTAAACTAAACCGTCAGTAATGTGGCTGCAAAATCTTCAGTAGGTTCTGAGTTTTGAACAAAATAATTTATGGATGTAGTTATTTGTACTCTCAAGTATTACACACGTCGGCAAGGGGGCTTTCGTTCTGCCACTACCACGACTAAATCCTCTAACTTTACTAAATGGTCCAAATTTAGTATGAAATGTATAAACGTTAAATAAATAAATAAATAAATAAACGTTGCGATATCGGTGGCAAAGATAATACGATGGACCCATACATGGCATATACAATTTGTATGAGAATGAGAGGCCAGGTCGATATTATTAATTTGAAGAAACAAAGTACATTTGAGAACACGAGATTATTAATACGATAATATTTAAATAAAAAAACAACCATAATCCAAAACCGAAATATTAGTGGGAATAAAAATGTGTGAAAAATGTGTAGGGGTATTAAAAACAATTTGGATGACGTCATTGCTACGGCTCTGTTATTGTCATAGAACGATTATAATTAATTTTAATATTTTCATTGTACCTAATTATTTTGGTCTTGGAGTATGGTCTAATTCTTATAAGTATGTGAGAATAATGTTACAATTTTCTGTAGGTATACATAAACGTCAGAGTAAATAAGCTATGAATAGCTTATATAATATTGAGCCACTGAAGTATATATTATATTATATTTAATTTTTTCACTATTTAAAGCTCTTAGTTTTCATTCATGCGAATTCTATTATCGCATCGAATACTAATGCCCGTTGTGGCAAACGTAGTTTTAACCAAGAGTTATTAACATGGACACTGTTTACTTTGACATGGATGCATTACCAATACGTTGGTACAGATGCGCATACGAGTAATGTAACCACTAGAAACTGATAGGTCAATAACTCCCGTTAAACCACGTTCTGCGCTGGGCAACGAAATTGTTAAGATTATATTAGAAATAACAACTAGTAAACTTTTATAGAGTGACTAGAATATAATTATTATTAAAAAACAAAAGCTTTGCTTTTGGCATTTTCGCATAGGGTTAACACATTTTATAAGACGCATTTCACGTGTAAATGTCCTTAACACTCACTTACGAGTTTGTTATGAAGGTCACTTGGATGTAAACACTGCACTTATTAGTGTCCTATGTTCATTATTTTAATGTTCATAATCTTCACTATTTCATAAGATTATAGACTATGAACCAGAATAATTTATTATCATCAGCCCCTAAATATACCAGCAACGAAACCTTTTATTAGCCATTAGACAAAGAGTGAGTACACTATAAGTCCATTAAATGGTCCACACTTGAACTTTTTCTGCTATGACACACCAGCTGGCCTGATCGTAGTACGAGGACACGACGTGTAGACTCTCCACGTACTTGTCGATCAGCTGATCGAGCTCCCCTCGCTTGAAGACGTGGTAGTACCGGTGGTACATGACTGCTCCTCCTTCCGAAGGTAGACTGTCCGAGCCGTCACTCAGTGAAGGCAACAGCGGGGCGTGCGGGAAAGCACGAGGCGGCGGAATAACCGGAACAGGGGCCGTGTCTTCCGACGATGAGCGTGTCTCCAATAGTTTCCTATCTTTGGAGCATTCGCTATAGGATGGCAGGGATGCTAAACTGGCACAGCCGAGCGATGCTGTGCTCCCGGTCTTGTCGCGCCGGCTCCAGTCACTTCCTGCCGATGTATCACTCGACTCGATTGAAAAACCAGACTTCAATGGAGCCGTGCTGGCACTAGAACGCGAAGTTACGGATTCAGGACTTATTTCCATTTTGTCCAAATCACTTGAATCCGTTGACTGTCCCACTTTAAGAGAGGACCTCTTGTCGGTACTGGTACATAATGAATCTACACTAATTTCGGACTCCAAGGAGTATCCAGTTTCGAGCGATTGGCTCGTATCGTATGACGCACCAGTCGAGTCGATTGTGATTTCGGGATTTCCATTGGCTGATGAAATTGCACTATCGTCATCGGGGTTTTTGGCGTCAATGTCTGGTATTTTTTCAGTTGTTGTAACTGGTTTTGCAGTGAATTGGATATTGGCACAGTTATTAAGGTATATATCCTCTTCACTTGAGACTTTCATGGACTTCTTCAGTTCTCTATATTTGTTAATAATTGGATCGACATCCTTTGATCTCTTCTTGCTTTTCGTCTTTGACATACATTTAGGGAATAGCTTGCTTATATCAGTTTCTTGTACTTCGTTCAAAGACGCAATGTATTTATGTCTTTCTTGGAGTTCTGCACTTAGCTTATTAAGACCTTGCATTTCTGTGCTTATTTTATGAATATATGGATCTTCCAAGTGTTGTAAACTATCCGATAGCTCATCTAAAATTTTCTGCGTGTTTCTATCTTCTTCTTCTCGCTTTAACCTCAATGATATACTCTTTTCACTACTACTGCTACTCGGTAAGTCGAAGTCCTCCTCATTGATCCTTTTAGAGTATTGGTCAATTTCCTGCAATAGTTTTTCACTTAGTTTTTCTGCAAATTCAGTCAAATGTTGACTTCGATCTTGTTGATCAGGCCATTCGTCTTCATTAGCTATCATGTCTGACTTACAAGTCACAAGAGGTTCGTTGGCCTGTATTCTGTTAAAGCTTTCGGATTTAGAAATAGATTTATCTGAATCTGTGCTCGATATTGAAATGGAATCGTACGGTAACCTAGTAGGGCTCCTATGGGTTTTACTGAGATTTTCGTCAAGTGATCGGCCTTCGGGCCGGTTAGGAGATAGCCTGTTTAAACTCCAAGTAGAATTACTTGTGCTTCCCAGCTTTGGCGAGCGGTCTTTGGATCTTTTTCCAGGTGAAAGTCGTTCCAGACTTGAAGAGCTTCCACTAGAGCTGGTATGTGATTGAGATCTTGATTCCAATATCCGTAAATCTCCAGGTGATAGTTTATTTAGGCTCCAGTTACTACTACTGCTGCTGCTTGAAGTTCCTTGTACGATGGCCATGGCTTCAGCACTTTCAATTTTTTCAAGGTGTTTCCTTTTTGATCGAGGACTACTTTGGATGACAGTTTCGCAAGTTTCATCTAAAGAATGCGCAACTTCTGCTGCGGCTTCTATTAGACTTTGAGGCGCTATGGTTGGTAGTAGAGGAGTTTTTTCTGAGATTGGTTCCTCCTTTTCATCAGTTCCTTTTTTTTCAGCTTCCTTCTTTTCTTTCTTCACCTCTGGTGCTGTCGGATTTGGTAGATCTGAAATAATAAAAGAAACATTAAAAACCGTGGTCTTGTTTCACCTTTTACTGACAAATGTACACAAACACCTAGCATCAGAACAATATGTTGGGTCAAATGCGTAGGTACGCATATATATATATTTGTCTTTTGCCACATATATGTTTTCTCGTTGGGAAATTGAACCCTAAACACAGAATTCACCCACTGCATCCATATTCATTCGTGTGATAATTGGGAGTAAGTCTAGAGGTCAAACCGAACTGCTGCTTGAGCCCTTGATTATCAGAATTTGCTAGATAGGTTTGGTAAAACATGGTTATCGATTATGATGATGACAAAAATAAATTAAGGACGTACCTTTTTCTGCGGCTGTTTTCCGTAGTTCATCGGGCACGACGCTAATGACGCTATCTACTGAGTCCGGTGATGAAACACCACTAGAGTCACTATCCATGTCATCTGTGGCAGGATTGAATAGTTCCAGTGACATGAGAGTAGGTCGACTCTTCACTATTGGCTCTGCATTTCTCGTTCCTCGAACCATTGGAAATGGAGGTCTTCTACTGACACTTCCAGAAGGGATACCCTTTTTCAACATTTCTTTAATTTGTCGTATCCTTTCTTTTCGCTTTCGTTCTGCAGATCTAGAATCTAAAGTGTCCGTTGTCGGTTTATTTGATGATTCTTTTGGCTTGAACTGCGGTATTTCGGGTAGCTCTGCCACAGTCTGTAATGTTATTTTTGGGTAGGGCTTAACATCTTGCAATACAACTCGAGGTTGGTATTGGTTAGTTTCTGCTGTTAATTTATGTATTTCTTCAATGTCTTTGTTTATTTCCGCAAGTAATTCTTTAGTGACGTCGCTTGTTGGTGTTTCTTCTTCCTCTTTGATTGGTGGTATAGGATCGATTTCTTCAAATACATCAATGGATATATTACTATTTAAGATGGGTAGAGGTTCAGGTTTAATTATTATTGTTGTTGTATCATCGGATTCCGATTTAGGCGGAGAATTAGGCTGACTTTTAGATTGAGGCTTTAGTGGAATTGTGGCTACAGAAGTAGTTGTCGAGTAGTTCTTCAAGCTGTATTGAGCTACCAAAATCTTGTTCACAGTTGTTGGCGCGTTAACCGAGTTTGGCGATACTGGTGGTCTTATTAGTGGGAAAGCTTGTTTGATCCTTGGAGATGGCAATCCCGGTGAAGTCTTCATTCTAGGTGAAGTGGGAACGGAGGACACTTTAAGTCTGGGTGAAGTGGGTCCAGGTGACAAGGGTGTCGGCGAAAGTGGATCGCTTGAACCATCAGCTTTGGGGACGTATATTACTGATGCAAAACTGTCCTCTGAGTCAACACTTGTATCACTTTGAAGGCTACTGTCCTTTGAAGAATCTGAACCATCCTCCTTTGAATGTCTTCTTTCAGGATAACTTTTTTCGCTTCCGGAATTATTGTCACCCGGCGTAGTAGGAACTTCTGGTGCCGGTCCGTGACTCTTCCAGCCCTGAAGCATTCGCACAAACACGGTTACTTTATCTATATTCGTTGTAGACGTTTTGAACTTACTAGTGAGGCCGTTTTTCAGTGATTGAAACTTCTTGCCAGTCGTTGCGGAAGTGGAAAATATTGAGTCGCGAATAGAATCTAAAACTCCAGGTCTGCGATAAAGGTACTCTTCGTTTAGTGATGCTTGTTTCTGTATATTTTTTCTTAGTCTTTCTTTTTCCCTTAACCGCTCAACAGACATCAATTCCTCATTAAGAGAAGTTTGCTTGAATACGCCAGGTTTTTTACTTGACTGTAACCTAGGGGTGTGTACTTTGAAGTTAGGCATTTCTTCCACCATACTTTTCATATCGGTGGGCTTATCTAGATCCTCTTCTGCGTCATCTTCGTTGATTGACTTCTTTTGTTTGACAAGTCGAGGCTTTTTCCGAGGTTCATTTATTTCTGGTATTGGAAGTGCTGGTGGCGGTGGTTCAATTTCCTCGCCACCTAGGCTGGGTAGACTAGATCGTGATCGAACTAATGCGCGCCTTTCTATGTCAGCAATATCTGTCAGGCTTCGTGACTTTATTGTTGAAGCGTCTGAAGCTTGTGTTAGTAATCTCGGAGGGAGTGCTTCATCCAGGCGTCGTAGTTCTATCGGAAGATCAGCAGCGGGTGGTTCGGGGCGTAAGCAGGGTCGCTGAGGTACCCGCGCACCGATACTCCATGATGGAAGGAATGACCTACGCCCCGCTAGCCGCTGGAGAGCTCTTCTTACAAAGGAGTAGCAGGTTTCGTTGGGTGATGAAAGGGATGACGATCCTGGGGAACCATCTCGATTTTTCCAGTGTTCAGCCGTGCTGTAAAAAAACAAATTTTATCTTAGAAACTGAAAACTATTTAAATAGTAGGTTTTATGTTAAAAGTTATTGTAACACTTACTGGTCATGGTCAACTGAAAGGAATCTTGGAGCCGGGGTTGGTGGGCACAGTGTGACTGGTCGATGCCAGGGAATCAATACATCCTGAAAATTGAGAAAAAGTCTCATTAAGTCAACTCTCAGTGGGCGGTTGCATTGGTTCTGTTTTAAGTGAGAAAAATGAAGATTTTGATAAAGGCTTGAAACTGTCGTAATCATCCTATACGAAAAAAAATTATGCCTTTTGAAGTGTTCTTATTTTTCATTAATAACAAACGTAGGCTGCTTCTTTTACTAAGTTTTGCAATCGTCAGCGATACTACCAAGTAGACATTACTTAGAACATGACCCACTTACTGGACTGTCCTTTTCCACCCAACAGTGCCTTTGAGAGTCTCAAGAACGCCACTGACGCTGTGTCCACTTACTGGGCCCAACATAAAAAGAACCAGCTACGCCAAAATAAGATCAGTCAGTCACCTGTGAATGAAAGTTCCGTCCCTCATGCTCCATGGCCCACACGGTGAGGAGTAGCCTGCCACCTATCCTGGTGACTCGAGCCAGTTCCCGCAGCGCCATCGCCCGCCGCTCCACCGTGGCGAAGTGGTGAACCACGGCAATTGATAGTACTGCGTCGAAAGACTCATCGCGGAATGGCAGGCATAGATTGTCACATGCAACCACCTAGAGCGTTAAGACGGAAAGTTAGAAGATTCATTTGGAATGGCCTACTGTTCATTCATAATTTTAATATAGTCTGGCAGTCATCTCGGCAGTAAAAAGTACAGAGTCTAACACATCAAGCTTTCCGAAACTGTTTTTTTTTTCTAAATCAACTTTGAACCTAATGCTTTAGCGATAAAGTTAAAAATGTATTAAGAAAATTTGAGAGATTTTAGAAGCTTGATGTACTGGCGTCTGTTCCTACTTTACATTCACCACTGTTCTCATATCGATGCAAAACGTCGTGAGTCGTGAGGGCATGCCCTAGAATAAAAAATGTTATGACGTGTGCGGTAGCCGCTCTTGGATCACGTGGTGCTTACGGCCCGTTTCCTCTTACAGAACTATGTCCCAGCTGTGGCCACAAAGTGATTCAATTAGACCAGTTTTTAATAACTGCTTCATGGCAGCATATTTGAGGCCATCCAAGAAAGTTCAGGTAAATACAAAATATGTTTTACTTTTATATCGTACCCTCTGTTCATCACAACATGCAGTCAAATTATTATTTTTTTTTTCTTAAAAAAACGTTGGCCCGCTCTAGGAATTTCTCCTGTATCGTGGGTGCATTCACAAACATTTCAACACACATACACAAATACCCAGACCCGGAACAACTATCTGTAGGCTATACAAATATTTGTTCCGTGCGGGGATCGAACCCGCGACACGCAGTGCAGCAGTCCAATCGCTTAGCCACTGCGCCAACCGTACCGTCGATTTGTGAATATTTACATGATACGGTTCTTAGAAGAAGAAGAAGGAGCAGACTCATTGTTTGACAAAATGAACTGACCTCATTATTGTGATGCCGAGCCTGCGCTGTAAGCCGAGTACACCGGTCTCCTCCCACAGTGTACACGGACGGATTTACGCTCAGGTATTTGCCGTTGCCGCAGCCTGAAGAAAAAAAAACTGCTGTTAATAAAGGGTGTAAAAGTACCCTTAACGCAAATGAAGGGCACTTGTTCTCCCCACCCCTGCGATATTTTATTTGTTATAGACCATACCTGGGAACCCCCTAGGTACGGAGATATTGGGGGTCAAAGTTCCCAATTGTGCACAGTTTTTTTTGTAAATACTAGTTTTTCAGGTTGCAACTTTACTTAAATTACCTCCAAGACCCGTTTACTATTTAAAGCATCCACTAGCACAATGTTTTAAGAGTGCTACATTGAGTTTTACCGTAAAATGAAATTTTTGACCCCAAAAAAAAAAAGTCGTTTCCCAGCAAAAAAAATTGCGTAGGGGTACTTAGTTTGATGTACAGAATGCTTGGTTGACGTGTGTGAAGGGTTGATTTTGTTGATTGAAGACACCCTGTATAATTAATTATCTTGTACCTACTGTGGTGCGCGTGGGAGTCCGAGATTATCCCACGGGAATGTGCTAGTGCACCAAGTAATGCTCGCCCACCCATGTATACCCACCAGTGAGCCCACTGCAGTGAGTGCCTAGACTTACCTGATCCCTCTTCTCGCACTACTTGCTCTGTTCTTCTTTATACGAGGGGTCAGGTAATACTGGACGTTACGAAAAAATATCCCACGGGAAGATAAAATCGGGATTAAAACTATCCCATGCGTTAAAAAACAAACTGTGTACCAAATTTTATTTAAATCCGTTCAATGGTTTTTGCGTGAAGGAGTAACAAACATACACACTCACAAACTTTCGCCTTTATAATATTAGTGTGAAAATATACGATAGAGAGTAGCGGTGACCTAGTGGTGGGGGCTTTCGAACATTAAGTCGTGAGTTCGAACCCAGGCATGCGCATTACTTTGTGGCATTTGTTTCGTCACCACTGCCCTCAAAAACGGTGAAGGAAAACATCGTGAAGAAACCGGCATGTCCAAGAACCAAAAATTCGAAGACTTGTGTCATCTACCGCACTGGGCACGCGTGGTAGATTATAGCGCATCCCCTTACAAATAGAGGAGGCCTGTGTCCCAGCAGTGGGAACATTAAACGTTTTTGCGTGAAGAAGTAACAAGCATACACACTCACAAACTTTCGCCTTTATTATAATATTAGTGGTATTACTTAGCCACGAGCTTCTCGTAGGCCATCTGCCAAAATATTTCCATACCTTCCATAGGTATCAGAATTGATTTAATTTAATAGATTGCCACGTGTTTGTAACGCTGCAATACCTAGTCATGTGCCATTCTATTCCACAGCTATACAACCAACTTTCTGAAGACCTTGTCAGAAAACGTGTCGTAAACGAAAGTGATCTAAGTTGTAAAACCAAAATGTTTTGAAATACACCTATACTGTAGCATTTTGGGTGGCGCAGTGCCTGAGGGATTTGACTGCGTTTCTTTCAATCCTTTCTTTTACTCCTTTCTGATCTGTGCGTCCCTCATCCATCCGCTTCCCGCGCTCCTGACCGTCGACCCAACGCGCTTTTGGACGGCCCTGGTTTTTCTGGCACTA
Organism: Diarsia rubi; assembly: GCA_932274075.1. NCBI lineage: Eukaryota > Metazoa > Arthropoda > Insecta > Lepidoptera > Noctuidae > Diarsia > Diarsia rubi. Next base: position 12,042,632 of record OW026413.1, read on the forward strand.
CCTTGGCCACCATTTGGTCATAATCTTATAGCAACGGCCATCTCCGCGTTTAGCCAGAAGTCCTGCCCTGTCCCCGACGAACACTTATGTACGACGACGGATTTCGGTGTTGCGCACTCGGTCTAGTAGGGTTATGCCGAGGATAGCTCGCTCCATGACCCTTTGTGCAACTCGTATTCGGTGCACAGTCTCCGTAACGACTTAAGTAGATTTAAGTCTTTTAACTAAATTAATATTATAGCACTTGGAAGGATTTGGGGGAGGCCTTTGCCTAGCAGTGGGACAGTACAGGTTATTCAAAACAAAAAAAAATATGTGGGAAGCGAGCATAATCAATTTTAAAATCATTGATATTTACGCTTTTTTTACTCCGCGCTTTCGTGCCAGACTCATACACTGTTAAAGTGTTAACTCCGTCACATTTCCTTAACGATGCGTCACTGAGGTATAAAAATGTTCCCGGAATCAAACCGAATAAATAGTCTGATTAGTTATCTGATTTGATTGTCCATGAGTGGTATCCCTAGCACGATTAGGGTTGACGCAGTACGGACAATATGTTATGCGCATTTGAGTTCTAGAAAGACTTGATTTTTTTTATACAGGGCGAGGCTGTTATGATGATAGAGGTTTAGACGAAATTGTCATACTTGTTTGTGTGGTAGGGACGATACCTAGTAACGGAATTTGTTCGAAAGAGTTACCACGACGGCCCTGGAACGCAAAGGCCGGTAGAAGGAACACGGATGGGCTTTAGTCAAGAGCCTGAAACTCTTTTCGGCTCCGCCCAGAGCGGCATTTGATGTTTTTTTTTGGTTGCTATTGCATTTTTGCGGAAAGGGTCTGCGAATATGCAGTAAGAAAGGATTTCCAGAAATTTTTAGATTTGTCAGTTCGAAGTAGGTATTTGGAATGCTGCTGTTACATCTAACATCATAATTATAATTTGGTTCAGAGTGATAGCATTTTGAGTAATATGCAACACATTTGCCCGCGGCTTAGAGTTTTTGTCAGAAATTATCGCTTAATATCCTATTTCATAAGTTCAGAGCCCTAAAGTCATGCTCTATCTAGAAGCCAAAATTCATCGTTGTACATTATAATTTCACGCGCGCTGATGTCTGTCTCCGCCGGTGGGATTAGTTGTGCTCGGAATTCAGAGGAGCTATTTGAAAGCTCAAAAAGCGGTGAAGGAAAACATCGTGAGTAAACCGGCATGTCTTAGAACCAAACAAATCGAAGACATCTATCAATCCGCACTGGGCCCGCGTGGTTGATTATAGCTCATCCCTCTTCCAGAGTGGAGGCCTGGGTACCTGCAGTTGGAAGTTTTAAATACTGACTGTGCTTTGACGGTCCACACGGGTAGTCAGAAATTTTACCGCCAGTCACACAAGGAGGTTTACACACATAGGTACAGTCATTGGGTTCTAAAGGTCAGATAGGAAGTCACTTCATTTTAAATACTGGCATTCAGTAACATCCCGCCTCGGTACTGTCCAGAAAAAAAAACGCTAAGAACAAGTGCCTTTCGGTTTCGTTAAAGGTATTTTGACACACTGTATAGTTAATTGCCGTAGTCGGAACTGGAACTCTTTGAATAGTCTCTAGACCCAGGTTGGTCGCAGCAAGAAAAGCCTGCTGAGGGGATTCATAAATAACGTTGCACTGGAGTGTAAATGTGGTGTTGTTCCTCTAGCAATAGGGTAGTTAACAAAAAAAAACTAATTAGTCCGTCATATAGAGTAACAAAAAATATTGGACACGTATTTTTTCTTTTTTCACGAAAACAAACAATGAAGACGATACACTGCTTTGAAAACTCATGTGACATCATACTGTAAGACATTAGTATGACATTTTTTAGCGGTCAGTCACCAACCCCCACTCAAATCTTTGACGCGTTTTATCTTCGTCAATTTTTATTGATTTGATAAAACAAAAAATACGTATCCAATATTTTTCGATAATCTAACAGACGGACTAATAAGAATCACATTTTTTGAAGTCAGTAAACATTCCTATTGGGCATTAAATATCTGCGTGTTCTGCTGTTTATTCACTACTAGAACTGATGGGTGCTACAGAAAGCGGCAAGCTCAGTTTTAGGCCGATACGAAGAAGACCCAGAGGAATGGTATTTTGACACCATAGTCGGTTGGTAGTTAATGGTTGGTTGTATAGTTGGTTGGTTGGTATACTGACCGACATCACAGACAAGGGCGCCGGGCTCGAGTTCAGACAGGAAGGCCTGCACGCCAGGCGCGGGTGCCCGCGAGCTCTCGTCGCCATCGTCTCCCGCTTGTTCGTACACGTCATGAACATACGCGCGCTCTAGAGCCGCGCCGCGTGCCGCCGACTCGCCCGCCCCCTCCGCTACCGCGCCCGCGCCTCCATCCGCCATCACCGCACCGCCATTGCACCACGCTGAAATGGACAAGAATTCCTCGTTAATATTTTAAAAATTGACGTAAGACCTGGTGATGGTTGCGGAGATCCTCTGAATGCGAGACGCACGGGACCAGTCAATGTGGCGACACTCGCGGGAGACATACGTCCAGCAGGGCTATTGCGTATCTTTTAAATGACAGTGGCTAACCTATAGTGCCTATCAATTACTGTCAAATGGTTCCATTTTGTACTAAACCATAACCAATTTGATAGTTAATCTATGAACAATATGATAGCCACTGACATTTAAAAGATACGCAATAGCCCTGCAGTAAGTAGTGGACGTCTCTCGGCTGAAATAATGATGATGAATTGCCTGTTACAGAAAAAAAATAAGGAAGCCGTCTATCTTGGTATGCAACGAGGAGAGATGAAACGCATGAGACTCAAAAAGAGATGGATATTAGGTAATGATGATGGATGGAGAGGGAGAGGATGGATATGAAAGATAAAGGAGTAATGATGCCGTGACTTCTGACAGGAGAATGAAAGCAGAAAACGTTTTACGCCGACCCCAAGTAGAATCAAAATTAAAATTAAAACTCATTTATTCCAACTAGGCTGATAATTAACACTTTTTGAATGTCAAAATTTACTTTACTTATTTACAAGAGACAGTCCCCTAAAACGCCCACCCTTCGATACTTCCTAGTGTTTTAGCTGGAAAGAAGAAGTGGCGGAACAAACTCCCGAGCAACACATCTGTCTGTTAGGTTGGTTATAAGAACCAGACTCGATGCAATAGTAAGGAGCAAGTTAATGACTAGACACAAATCAATAATTAAAAAGTATACAATAATAAAAAAAAGACATGAATAGGCAAGAATGGAACAAGGACAAGAAGATGATCGCATGCCACCTTGCTAATTGCAACTAGCAGCCGACTTCTGTATCAATTTCCATGAAGGAGCATCAGGTATCAGTGGCATGCGACTACGGCTGTCCTCTATAATAATTTTACTTATAAAACGTTAAATTGAAATATAAAAATGATCTACTTACTAGACGATTTTTCTTGTTTTCTACTTTTAAGACCGCGGTTTTATTAGTATGTGATTTTATTCGTAGTCGGGTTTTAGTTTTTAAACTTACTTTTTTATTAAATGTCGGTGCCTATCATAGTGTCCTTCAATTAACTGTCAAATGGCTCCATTTTGTACTAAAACATAACCAATTTGACAGTTTATCGATGGACACTATGCTAGCCACTGACAGTTAAAATGATACGCAATAGCCCTGCTGAACCAACAATGACGAGAATAAAACAGAACTTAGGACGATACTACTGCATTTATCGGTGACGTTAACGTTTTTCTATTGATTCTCCTTTCTCAATTTAAACGACACAGTTCGTGGGGGTTCAGTCGCGACTGTCGTCATTCGCTTATGATTTTTTAATGGAATCAATATTAGCGTTTCTGTGTTGCATTGGCCCATAATCGATATGGCCACGAAGAGGCTTTGCATGTACCTTTTAATAGAAATAATGACATAATTGTTTTAGCGGTAGACCGTAGACGTCATTCTGACGCAGTGCCTCTTGCAGCTGCCTTTATCAAAGGTTTTTTTCTAGAATAATGTCGTTTTCATTTTATTGAAAGGGTTTTTGGAATATTAGAATTAGGTTTTTGGAAAAATATAATTTTGTATTGTTTTATGGCCGTTTTGCTACGCCTAAGTGGAGTATCCAGTAAGATACCTACTTAGATAATAACGAACAACACGAACGAGTTCAACTTAAAGTCTTTAAATAGACTCCGGACCTAGTTTGGTAGCAACAAGGAAAACCAGCTGAGCAGCTAGGTGGAGATTCATGAATACACGGCACTTAATATCGTGTCCTGCGTTTATTGCTGTTTGTCTTCTAATCGCGTAGACAGTAAGGTTCGACTCCACACACCCTAGTGTCAGGGTTTTCCTCAAGAGCCGCGGTCGGGATCACCGGCTCATATGCCAAACAAAGACAAAGAGTGCCTGTTGTTTGTACACTACAATAACTGATAGATGTTGCCGAAAGCTCCTAACTCAGTTCTCGGCCAGCACAATTTAGATCATCTGATGTTCATCAGCTATCGACACGCTAAGTATAATTAAGAGTTAAAAGTAGCCTCTACGTATTAAGGTTCAGTACGGCTCTCAAAGAGTAAGTTAGGCTTATGTAGACACTAAATAAAAATTTGAACAAAATAAGCTTTTAAAACAGTTCACGACACCCAGTCTTCAAAACAGTCAATCAAATCGACCGTCACAATCCATGTTCCAATACATTCAATAAACAATTTGAAGTAGTTTTTCCCCGTAGGTACCTCCCCGCTCCTATGATTGACGGGCGGAGTTAATTACGCCGCCATTATAAACAAAAGCTATGTGTAATTGTCATCACGTGTAGCGCGACCCGCTGACCCGAGTCCCCCCCCCCCCCCGCAATATCCCGGGATAGGGGCGCCACTTCCCAGATGTTTCTCGGTTAACGATTTTTCGGGAAAACCAACTAAGTACCTGGGAGTTTGATTTGTTTTGGTCGGTTAATTAAATTAGTTACTTAATCATTAATGATGGCTTTGTGTTTATGGAAATAGCGCACACGTGCTCGATGTTTTATTGACTTAGGAGGCTTCTTTTTAGGGTTCCGTACCTCAAAAGGTAAAAACGGAACCCTTATAGGATCACTTTGTTGTCCGTCTGTCTGTCTGTCTGTCTGTCTGTCTGTCAAGACCTTTTATCTCAGGAACGCGTGGAGGTATCAAGCTGAAATTCATATCAAATACTCAAGTCTATGGTCTCTTGGAGCTGTGAAAAAATCAAACTTCTAAGTCAACGCGATCAAAAGATACTCCCGTTTATGCCGCAAATTTTCGACACTCGCAAGGGAATCAAAACCTACAGGGTACTTCCCGTGAACTCAGAATCTTGAAATTTGGTACGAAGCAACGTCTTATAACACAGATAAAGGAAAAATTGCGAAAAGCATAAATTTTTAGTTACATCATATAATAAAAATATTTTTAATAACAGTTGAAATTTTCACTGAATGTGTCTCTCTGTTGCTGCTATAACAAAAAACACGACTCGACTGATACTACGATGGTACGGAACCCTTCATGTGCGAGTAGGACTCGCACTTGGCCGGTTTTTTAATAATTGATACGTTTTCAGTACTGTTACAGCAAGAAAATAACGTCCTGCTGGCCATTACTTAATTTTGTCTGAAACTGAAGTTCCCCCCATTTTTACTGACTTATGTAGGTATTTGTTTGTGAGGTTTTTAAAATCGGATCCTTAAATTATATTAATTACCGTCCCTCTGCCCAGAAAAGGCCTCTTCTCATACAAAGAAGGCACGAGCATTGATGACTACGTGAATTCACGACCTGAATATAAACAAAAATCAAAAGGCTTATCTAAAAAGCCTTACTTTTGTCATGATAGTCTAGAGTGTAGGTACACTCGGTTTTTTGAAGAGGCAACCGTCGCTCCAGCTAGCAGCCCTGTGAATTTCCTCCGCTATCCCGCCCGGCACCTATCTGCTTTTAACTTAACCCCATAAATCTGAACAGTTCACCGACGTGACTACGCTACTTCCGTGTTCCCTTAAATTGAACCGCGCCACTTTTTGTCCCCAACACTTCGCATTCTAGCAAATTCTCCTCGAGAATTCTCCAACGGAAATCTCGCGTATTTGATATTGCCATTGTATAAATTGTTATCGCCGAATGCAGACATTTCACGTTCTTTTTTCTATTGTTTTTTATTTTTAAACTGTTATTTTAAAGCGTTGTAGATTTTCTCGGTATTTTAATGTAACTTGCTGAATCTGTTTAGGTACCGTTTTTTTGGATCGCAAATGTTTACCAGTATTTGTAGTATTTGAATTGATTTTTAATGCATCCTCTTGCCAAATATTCAAAGATTTTTAAATGTGTAACTGGACGATCGTAGCCTTGCTACAGCGCGCGGCGTAGGGATTCTTACGCTACGGCGTAGCTCAGGTGGGGCTACGAATTATAGCATAGTTTTTAACTAAGAACTGGACCTGGATCTCCTTATTCCTTTTAGAAAACTTGGAGCTAATATAAATAGTGTTCTTAATTAATATGCTTTTTAAGGCCATTCACAAGTTTTCACTGATAAACACCAAAATTAACAAAATACCTAACATTAATTTAGGAATCAAAATAACACGATCGATTAATACAAATTAGCGGACGCAAGCAATAATTTATTCTCCTTAAAAAAAGCTTTTGTCAACACGTTTGTTTCACCCAAAAAATAAACACTGGTATTTAAAATGTCCAAATCATGTTCATTAGTCAGTTTATTAAAATTACTGCTCGCACGGATTAGAAACGACTGAACAACAAATGTTCATAAACCTACGACTCCGTGCAGAAACTGTTTCATAAGTATAAAATAAAATAGAAATGAAGAATTATTAGTTTTATAGTAAATCAATCAACAAACTTTGATGACCACCCAACATTAGCAACCACATCAACAGAAGCCATCTTTAAATCCTCTTCTCTAATCTCAAACTCCCGCTGACCAAAATCGAAATAAAATCCAAGTGTTATATATATTTTTATTGGTTGTAACATCAGATGTGGTCGTTAGTAAACAAAGAATAATATAAAATATGTAACGCATGTGTGCCGCGGATGCTTGCCCAAACATTTTATTAACAAAGTTTAGGAATCAGCCAAACGTTTGTCCGAGCTTCCTGCGCCTTACCCTTATTGTGGGATCCTTTAAAATATATGGAGCAGCTATTTATAGGAGAAAGGAGGAAATGTAACGTTGCGTCCTTCGAATTACCATTTTGCATTTTGCCAAGGTTTACAATAAATTGAGGTACCTAGTCATTTTGTTTGTAGAAAAGACAAATAGAAGGAAATATGTAAAGATCTTATAAATGTGTAATCAAAATACTTTAAGAATCTGTTGGTCCTGATCTCTCTCCGGTACCGTCAGATTGCCGTTCCATCGGACTATGAGAGTAAGCAGAGGAAGTGAGAGTGCACCTGTGTCCGCGGACACACTTGTGCACTATAATATCTTCAAAGCCGATAGCTGATCTCCGCTAAGATAAGCCTTTGCGGCTGTGACCAAAAATGTAGTCTTTATATGTAAAGAATCTATCTACACAAAACTGTTTCACAAAGTTATAAGCCGCTGGCGCCTCCAGCGTTGTCTTGCATTCATTGATAATAATTGGGCAGTAGGAACCACGGCGATTGCATTGTAATGTAGGTAATCGGACAAAAAACACTTATTAGTCCGTCAGATAGATTTCCAAAAAAATATTGAACACGTATTTTTTTTCTGTGCTTCGAAAACTCGTGAACTCCTTGAAAACGTCACATGTCAGTACATTTTTCCTACAAGTGACGTCACAAGCCCCCACTCATGGTCTTTGACGCGTTTTATCTTTGTCAATTTTTATTAATTTGATAAAACAAAAAACACGTTTCCAATATTTTTCGATAATCTAACTGACGGACTAAACAGAATCACATTTTTTGACCCAGTCCGATCTCCTATTAACTGGTGATAAAATATTCCTGAATATGATTTCGATAGGTGTTTAGTGTCGCGGGGTGTACAACTTGTAACCGTTCTTTTTAAAATTATTTTTATATTTTTTAACGACAGTGGTAAAAAATAAACAGGAACTGATTTATTCTTTTATTCGGGCGGAGTTTCCACTTACAAGTTTGAGTTTCACAATCGAGCGCGACAAGACCCCGAAACTGAGCTTACAGGGCATTATACAGTGTGTCCGGACATGGACTAGCGATATTCTAAATACTTAAATATAAGCTATTTTAAAGTACTATTACACTATAGGCTTGGGTCCAATACACTTCCCCGCTATGTGGCAGCCATTTTGTTTTTTTTGTTGAAATATGCTCTATGCGAGTACAAAACAAATCATATATCTCAAAGTTTTAGTCATACTGAGATAAAAATAGGCTTATTCGGAAGGCAATAATATTGTCTACCGTCTGCATTACAAAGCAATGTGTTCACAATTCCATAACTTTTGAAAAAAAATGTGAAAGTCGAAAAAAAAAACAAAAAATTATGCAATTCAACCAATAATGGTTAATTACTACAAAAACAACCCCGAGAACTTTTTTATTTTTTATACTAGATCGACAGTTTTTGAGCTAAGCTACAATGCAACATAAAATTCACAACTGTATGTTTAATACTTTAAGAGTTATTGTTGTTTGAACATAGCGTATGCGCAAGCACAAAAGGCCTTTGTCGGAACCCTAAACAGGAAATCATTAAAAAAACATAACATTCATATTGAATTTTAATCTTCATTTAATATTGGAAAAAACATTTAATAAAATTCAATATGAATGTTATGTTTTTTTAATGATTTCCTGTTTAGGGTTCCGACAAAGGCCTTTTGTGCTTGCGCATACGCTATGTTCATACAACAATAACTCTTAAAGTATTAGACATACAGTTGTGAATTTTATGTTGTATTGTAGCTTAGCTCAAAAACTGTCGATCTAGTATAAAAAATAAAAAAGCTCTCGGGGTTGTTTTTGTAGTAATTAACCATTATTGGTTGAATTGCATAATTTTTTGTTTTTTTTTTCGACTTTCACATTTTTTTTCAAAAGTTATGGAATTGTGAACATATTGCTTTGTAGTGCAGACGGTAGACAATATTATTGCCTTTCGAATAAGCCTATTTTTATCTCAGTATGACTAAAACTTTGAGATATATGATTTTTTTTGTACTCGCATAGAGCATACTTCAACAAAAAAAACAAAATGGCTGCCACATAGCGGGGAAGTATATTGGACCTAAGCCTATAGTGTAATTGTACTTTAAAATAGCTTATATTTAAGTATTTAGAATATCGCTAGTCCATGTCCGGACACACTGTATAGACTTTTCCCCACCGGAGGCATCCGGTAGTTATGGCGGTGTCTTCGTTTGACTGTGATAGGCTCGCTATAGCTAGAGTGGCTTGGCTATGGTTGCCTGTCATTGGCTGGCTAGAGTGGCATGGCTATGGTTGGCTAAGAGTGGCATGCTGTGAACAGGCTGTTGTAACAATTTTCAAAACTATTACATGGTGTATTAAATATTGGAATCGATTCAGTTACTTATTCTGAACAAAAAATAATTCAGGTTTAGCATATACTAAAAATTATGTAGTATACTATGGAGACATACCACTCCTATCTCGTGGCTTTAACCCAATTTTACATTAACAACACCGCGGCTATATAAATCCTATTAAACAAACGCCGGTCCCGCAGGATTAATTTAACATAGTTTTCTAGCATAACACGTTTATAAAGTAATCGAATGGCCGGGAAGGGCGCGTGCCGGTTGCTTGGCAACGCATCTGGGACATAAACCGGGTCGCCGGGAAACCTTCAACCCACCCCGTGCGGCGCCTGACTGCACCGGTACAATGTACAGACTACAGGCGGTGATAATATCGATGTACTCGCGAACCGTGTTAGAGGATTTGAAATTTAAAACGCGCGGTGGAACGAAGGTGGTGAAGTGATTCTTATTGTTCGTTGATAGCCTTATTATGCTCGCCATTGTTAATAAACTATAGGATTTAAATTTGTATGTACGTTTTATTTTGTGTGCTTTAATGAATAGGGAACAGTCTAAGAAGTAAGTAATGATAGGCGAGTGATGTCTATGTCGAACGCATATCTTTAATTTTTCGTGTTTATGTATGTATTGTAGAATTATCACTTGCTACAGTGGAGTAAACATATCAAGGTTCCTTAAGGATTTTTGGAAAATGTAAATTTTTTGCTCGTGAAACCATTCAAATGTTTAGTAGTCATAGGTCATAGGTCGTCCAAATAGTCTTAACAGAGTGATTTCTAAAGTTAAAAGTTTCAGCTTATTCTAGCATTATCCATGTAAATGTAAACTCATTCTTGTTGTTTCTGCTATGAATATGAACATCAGCATCTATGTTATAAACCTTAACATTACCACTACTAAAGCTTCTTTTCGAATACTTCAAACGGTCAACTGCCCAACTATTTTTCCAAGAATTGTTGTAAGAATACTATGGAATTCTAATCATTAGCTCGTCAACAAAACCTTTTTCAATATTTTATAAAACATGTTACCTAAACAAACTGTATAATTATATGTGTATACATTCGTTCAAAGCCGGGTATTAGTGGGGGTCGCAATGCGGGCTGCCTATCAGATAGCTATTTGTGGCCCTCTCGCCATTCCATCAACATCATTCGAAAGGGATTAGTCTTCAAAAGGCATTTATTGATTTCTCTAACAGTTTGCAACGAAACGAGTGACAGCTCGTTTGACCAGTGGGACTTGAAAACTGCATAGTGGTGCAGTATTTCTATTTTTAATGGTTATATGGATTACGTTGGTCAGACCATAAAAAGGCTTTGTGGTATTGTCATTGGCTAGATTTGTGCTTAGAGTGAGGTATGTACTGATTTTTTCATCTGCCTAGCCCTTTCCAAACTGTGTTGGGGTCTGCTTCCAGTCTAACCGGATGCAGCTGAATACCAGTACTTTACATGGAGCGACTGCATATCCGACCTCCAGAAACCAGTTAATTCTGGGTAATACGATGGCACTTGGTAAGACTGGTTGCCAGACTTTCAACGCCTTACTTCCTATAACGACTATCAAAGATGACTACAAATGACTGACGGGATCAACGGCTTAACGTGCTTTCCGAGGCACGGAGCGGTAAGCAAGGCTGATGATTGACCCGAGTGGCAGCTATATTAAGCCACGATCGAGTCACGTGACTAAATCAACTTTTAAATTCGAAAGACGACTTCAGAATCGGAAACACAAGTAGGGTATTCCTAGTAATAATACCTATACGTGGAAGTTAAAAACTTGCATGCCATTAAATACACAAAAGCTACCTACGGTAAGCCGAATGCTTTGTCATTTTATAGTAATGAATGGTTTATATCCGTAGTGGGTAATCGATCGTTTGAACTTAGTAGCTGCTGACATATTTATGATAGAGAATAAAGTTATGGTCAGAAATGATTTGTATAAGATATAAATTATAGTAACACATAACAGCACGCCTGTAAATCACGAAGGGTTAGGCAGAGGTGTACCTGCACAAATTAAGGTTCTGTCACTGCTACTGAGAAAATACTATACCACTTTACCTGACCAGCGAATCGAACTCAGGGGCTCAAGCGCAGTAGTGGCGCTTGCGACCAGAATACCTACCAGGTAGTCAATTATAGAAAACTAGTGACCCGCCCCGGCTTCGCACGGGTGCGAAAAAGATACTAAAACCTTCCTCTTGAATCACTCTATCTAATAAAAAAACCGCATCAAAATCCGTTGCGTAGTTTTAAAGATTTAAGCATACTATTATTATATTATATAGGGACAGAGCAAGCGACTTTGTTTTATACTATGTAGTGATAGTAGGTATATTGACTTGATAGCACTATAAGCTGGTTCTCGGAAGTTGAGATGACTAAAATAGCTAGCGTAGCTTAAATTATTATCTGCAAATAAGTTACAAAGTACCTAGATGCTATAGAACCTCAAATTAGACTCTAACTGCTTCACTCATCATCAGCGTATTAATGTACCCACTGCTGGGACGCAGGCCTCCTCTCTTTGAGAAGAAATGGGATATAATCTACCACACGGGCTCAGTGTGGGCTGGCAGATGTCACAAGTCTTCAATTTATTGGTTCTAGGACATGCCGGTTTCCTCACGATGTTGAGAGCAGTGGTGATGAAATAAATTACACAAAGTAATGGGCCTGCCTGGGTTCGAACCCACGACTTACTGTTTGTAAATCAGGGCCGCCACCACCGTGCCACAACATCTCTGCCGTCACTTAGTAAAGATTAGTAAAACCGTCAGTTTAGTGTATTTTAAAGCTCAGCGTACAATATCCACAGTGGAGAATGGTTCTTAACGTCCTTACATTGTTAGAAGTTAAAACCTCAGGCACGTGTAAACATTGTACCATATAGCATACCTACTTATTACCCGTGATATTGATTCGTGCCATGATTGTCATTCGTTATATTTGATTTGCATCGCAGGCGGGTCGTCGGTGAATATGACTTAGCTTTTATCTTTGTCTCCTGTGTTTTTGCTGCACGCATAGCACCTGATTCGATTTTCCTCACGTTTTGTCGATTTTCATGTTTTTAAGCCGTATAGAAAGATGCAGATTTTAAACTTATAGCAATGATGATTTGGATTTACTTGAAAAGTTCCGTCCAAAACAGATATAATGTTATTACTACATGATGATGCATGTTTTTTTCAAAGCCTTTAACAATTTCTTCAGCCCAGTAAAATTATAATGGAGATGGACGACGCCTTAGAGTTCAACCTTACCTAGCAGCACGGAATCGCAATTTAGCGATACAGAGCGGGAATGTATTTATTGCACGCGGCAGCATCAACGTTGCGGTCGGCAGCACGCTCTTTTTGACGGTTCTGAGCAAAAAGGAAAGGAGCATGGAAAATTGCGATTCCGTGTTGCCAGATGAGTATCCTTTCAACCCTTTTTTTTTTTTTTTTTTTGGTGGGTGTAAAATCATCGAATAACCCCTCCCGCTCTTGGGCAGAGCGAAAGGGAGTGTCAGACTTCTACTGACTAAAAACCACCCATGTTCCTTCTTCGCCCTCTATGTCGAGGCCGCGATAACCGTTGGACTACCCGCGGCCCCGACAGGCGTCGGCCCTTTCGGGCCCCTCCCATGTTGCTGACATCTCTTTGAGGCGCGCGTGGAACACGAACGCGCCGTCGACACGGCCTGTTTTCGTCGTGAGACGGACGGACGGCGAGTTAGCCCATCACTCACCGTCCACAGGCCCGCGTCTACGGTGGCCGGAGGTCATCGCGGGACCCCCGACGCCCGGAGCGCCTCCCGCGGCGGCTGGGACGAGAGGTTCTCTCCCTCTCGCGTTCCGCCACCTCCTTCGCCAGCATCACTGCTTCGCAGAAGGAGGCGACGGCGTCCCATTCCTCCTCGCCCCGGACCATGGCTTGCACCAGGGCCGGGCGCGAGAGGTCGCCGCCGCCGATCGCCGCTACGAGAACACGGCGGGGCTCCGCCCAAGCGGGGCACACCTCCACTGTGTGCTCCACTGTGTCCTCCGGCCGATCCTCACAATGGTGGCATCCGGGCGTTTCCTCCCGCCTGATTCGGTGCAGGTACCTCCCGAAACAACCGTGTCCGGTGAGGACCTGCGTCAGACGGAAGGTGAGGGCGCCGTGGCGCCTCTCAAGCCACTCCTCATAGAGGGGACTTACCGCCACTATCGTGGCGTGCCCTGCACGGGGTTGCGACAGTCGCTGTCTCCATGTCGCCATGAGATCGCACCGGAGGTCTGTCCGCCGCGCAGCAATTTGCCGCGGCAGCGGAGTGACCCCCCGGCGTAGCGCCTCCGCGCGCCATTGATGCAGGCGCGCGAGGACTATCGCCTCCAGATCCCACGGCGGCAATCCGGCAAGGAGGTTCGCCGCTTCGCGGGAGATCGTGCGGTACCCCCGTACCGTCCTTACGGCCATGACCTTTTGGGGCACGTTCAGGTAGTGGGCGGCCCGCTTCCTCAAAGCAGGCGCCCACACCGGCGCCCCGTAAAGGGCCATGGGCCCGCGTAGAGCCTCCGGCAGGAGGCGTTTGGCCCCCCCAGATTGGGCAAGAGCCACCTAAAGGCAGCCCCGGCCCGCTCCAGTCTGGGAGCCAAACGTCGGAAGTCTCCACGAAGTTCCACCGGCTGTCGAGGACGAGTCCTAGGTACTTCAAAGTACACTCGACGCCGATGGGAACCCCTCCCACCATTAACTGGGATCCCGACGGCAGCGCATTCCCACGTCCATGGAAGCCCATGGCCTCCGACTTGTGAAGCGCCACCTCGAGACCCAGCTGCCGGATCCTCTCTACGACTATCGCAACCCCGCGTGTCAAGTTGTCGGCCGCCGCCTCGTACGACCCACCCTGAGCTAGCACCAGCGTATCGTCCGCGTAGCAGACCACGCTGACGCCGCTAGGGAGGTCGGCGCGCAGCACCCAGTCGTAACCGATGTTCCACAAGGGCGGCCCCAGAACCGATCCCTGTGGAACACCGCACGACATCTCTCGCCGGTTCCACTGTCCGTCTTGACCAGGGTAGATGACAGCCCTGTCTGTCAAATAGTCCCCGACCACACGACGAAGGTAGGTCGGCACCCGGTGATACCGGAGTGGCTCCCTAATGCAGCTCCAGGGCATAGTGTTGAAGGCGTTGGCGATGTCGAGAGACACCGCCAAGACCACACCGCCCCGAGAGACCGCAGCCCCCGTATCCTTTTAACTCTTATAAGACATTAAGAGCGATTTGAACCCATTTAACTGAATGCGACCAGCACATGTAAACTGCGCTCAAGAACCAACATGCCAAAGAAATGAAGACACTGACAAAGTACAAAATTCGCAACTCAAAACTCTAGGATTCACTTGAAACGGAAAACCGAATAGTAGTTTCCTGAGTGCAAGATCTGAAAGATACCAGGCGCGCAGAAAACAGTAGGAGATATAAATATTAAAATGTTAAATTAAAAGCTCGTTTGTGTGCATCGTTCGGTGGGCGGGTCGACGGCCGCGCGACCTACTTGCAGCCGAAGCCGCGTGCTGCAGACATCCACCATGAAATATGGATGGAATCTGATACTGTTACAACGTTTCCATTTGAATAATATGGAAATAGTTCTCCCATTTTCTTAACGGCCCGGTTTGGATTACTATTCTGGGAGTTTATTTTTCGATAGTGTACACGCAGCTACTTTTGTTTCTAATGTTTTCTTTATTATATTGGGTAATGAAATTACTGTAGAAAATAATGGAAGCTGATGGGAGAGGCCCGTCGTGGCTGCGAGATGTTGTAAGAGATACCGCGGCCTCGATATAAAGGGCTAAGAAGTAATATGGGTGGTTTTTAGTCAGTAGAAGTCTGACACTCCCTTTCGCTCTGCCCAAGAGCGGGAGGAGTTAATTAAAACTGCTAAAAATTGCATCGAATTGAGAACCTTGATTGTATCATTATCATAGGGCTAAACCTACCAAAGTGAATACCACCAACCCTGTGGAAGAACATTGCTAAAAATAAACGTAAGTAACGTTTGCTTACTAAATTCTGACAAGAAGGACAATATTATTATAGGGCTATCCTTATTTATTAGTCCTCTTAGACAAGTAAAATTGCATATTACTGTGCCACATGTATCTCCACACACGAAGTAGTTCGCAAGAAGGCCGTAGTTACTGCACACATAGACACTTAACATACGTGCAGCGTTGCTGTAAAGTCATTTAAACTTTCCAAGATTGTATTTTTGCTAACTTTCCTTAGGTATTATGCTAAGTTTCCATGAAATTCAGACCATTTGGCGTCATTAGTATTAGTTTGAAGTCTTCAGTGGTGTAAGTCAACGAAGTTTGAAGATATAGATTTTTCGATGCTTTCTTTGCCATATGAAACGAGAATAGAAATAAGAGATCTAGATATAACATAAAGTCACCTGCTATCCCCAATAGGTTAGAGGTATGCCTAATAGTACATGGGTGTACACCCATGTACTATTAGGCATACCTCTAACCTATTGGGCCAGTTATGGTAAGTCCCATGTAGTAGGGGGTGAGCCTACTGCCGGTCACAATGATAATTTTCACTATTCTAAAAAAACAAACTAGCTACCTACTAATACTACATTATTTTGAAGATACTATAGTGAAAATATCAACATGACTCCATGCACAAAGATGCGGGAACAAAAATAGCATTTTTATTTCAAAGAATACCATCTGTGACAGCACGATATACACTTGACACGACGCACACGAAGTTTTTGGTAAGGCCATTCTTTGAATTAATCTTGTGTATAAAATAAAAAAAAACAGTTAAAAAAAAAAAACAGTTGTTCCGGAACATCACATCGCGCCGGCCAGTAGGATCGCGACACATGATCCTACGTCACCGCAGCGCCCCACCTACCGCTAGGCCCTTGACCATATCGCGGACACTCGCTCGCCGTCACTTACCGTGTACATACAACGGCCATTTATTTTTTGTAACCAACCAGTCAAAATTATATTGTATAGTCTTCACATCGAAAGCAGTTTTATTTAAGTCGAGACCACCAGCATCACAACTGGAGCTTGACAATCAAACAACAGTTGTAGTAAGCAAATAAGTAAACAAAAGTGTTTTAGTTCAGGTGAACATTCAAGTTACTTTATTACGATTTAAATTAAAATAAAACAGTTTAATAACAATGTTTTAAAGTTATTAAACTAAAATTTTTCTTTCTCGCCATAATTTTAAACAGACCTGTAAATTGCGCTGAGGTGGTAAACGTCGCTATTACGGCGGGAACTTTATAAGTTTACCATCAATCCATCACCGCGTAAGTGCACAGCAATTTTAATAATGTTCTTTTATAGTGTACGAAATACTAAACGGTGTTTGAGTTAAAATTGAATTGGCGCCCGACATGGGACCTCTTTCAGAACTAAAAACTGAGAAAATTTGAAAAGGCAATACAAAAAAAAAGGATTTACAAAACGTACCGAGCAAAAACTACAGTAAATTCCTATTTCGATATATGTTGAAGCTTTTATACGATTCCAATACTTACGAGCAACACGGTACCGTTGCAAAAACTAAACAATAAAATGATTTTTCTTGGCAACTCCTGCAGCGTTTTGCAGATTCAAAGTTGAACGAACTGAGCTTGTCCCGGCCGACCAATGGGGCGTCTGTACGCGCAATGCGACGACCTCATTGGACGGCGGTGCATTCAAAAGAGCTGCACATGTGACGTTTTTGGAGCAACACCACATTATTTACTGTCTCACGTGTTTTGAATACCGTACTTTTTGTTGCATTTTTAATAGTTTCTAGACTATTTATGAGTGTCTGAAAGACTGTATGGTTATTGTGATAGTGCATGTTTAACTATCGTGAAAACTTCACACAGAAATCCACACTTATAACTTTAAAACTGCATTTTAAAATGAATTATTTAACTGATTATTGTAAGGCCCTAATAATCCAAGCAAATTTCTTAACGGAGCTACGGAGGGGAATGTGTGTGGACCATAAAAACTGTATTTGACAAAATCTAAAAATTAAAACCTCCTTAACTGCTGGCCTCTTAGAGAAGCTCAGTCACGCAACGAGCTATGGAGAGAGCTATGCTCGGAGTTTCTTTGCGCGATAGGATCCGAAATGAGGAAATCCGCCGAAGAACCAGGGTCACCGACATAGCTCTCAAAGTGCAAGATGAAGTGGCAATGGGCAAGCCACATCGCTCGAAGAACCGACAACCGATGGGGAAGAAAGGCTCTCGAGCGGCGACCACGAACCGGAAGACGCAGCGTTGGTAGGTATCCCACCAGGTGAACCGACGACATCGCGAGAGTTGCGGGCAACCAGTGGATGCAAACGGCATGCTGCCGTTCTTTATGGCGTTCTATAGGGGAGGTCTTTGTCCAGCAGTGTACGTCTTATGGCTGATCATGATGAAAAATTAAAACCTGCCAAAGTTTAAGAAACAGAAGGTAAGAAGTTATAAAGCTGTTTTTGTCTGTGTAGCAAGCACATTCATTAAATAGTTGTTTGGCATATAGCATATATAGTTGGTTGTCATTAAATAGTTGTTTGGCAATACATGTAACTCACTCGGCGTCGCCTGTTTGGAAGCCGCCCAGAAATCTGAATAGTTCAAGTTTATGCAAGCCATATCTTACTATATTTAGGTCAATTTTACTTTGTTTTATGTTATTGTTTATGCGGAAATCGGTCTTATCGAGTTTTGACAGATTTCGAATTATATTTAAAAAAATATATGTCGCATATAACTAAAGTAACACAATTAATATGGCGGCAACAAGCTATAGCATCGGTAAGTGGATGGAGAATTATATAACGAAATATACTCCATTTTATGAAGTAAAACACCTAATAGAAGACGCGGCCCCTTAATAAATTGAATTGATGGTGATAAAAGGGGAATCTTTGATTTGAATACAATTGTAGCTTCCCTATACGTTTTGATTTTTCTGGGTTAGGAGTTCATTTGCTCAGTTATAGTCATGATAAAATAAGAAAGTACGAGATCCACTTGCCTCGAATCGTATCTGATCGAAAAATATATTGTTACGCCGGTCATCTAGAATCTTCAAAAAACCTCGCCTAATAACTGAGAAGTACGCGTGTATTCTAGTAGGTACCTAATTCCATTCTGTAGGTAGTTAGTCCGCCGGCCGTCGTCGCGGTACTTGCATTTTAATTTCGACTGTATGCCTACGGCGTAAAGTAACTTCTTCTTTGTTGGTTAATTTATCTTTAAGTTTATTTTTATGTTAATGTA
The DNA here is from genome assembly GCA_932274075.1 of Diarsia rubi. NCBI lineage: Eukaryota > Metazoa > Arthropoda > Insecta > Lepidoptera > Noctuidae > Diarsia > Diarsia rubi. The sequence continues at coordinate 12,061,484 of OW026413.1, forward strand.
TTTTTTTTGGATGCTTTACGGAATAGTAGCGAATTTTCTCGAATATCTTTTGTTTGTTAGTGGTATAAAAGGACCGAGAGAGGACGCAGCGAGTCAGTCTACTTTCAAGCGAGACAACGGAAGGTTCGAAGAGATATCAAGTGCGCTGAAGTGTTCAGTAGTGTTTTGCGATTGCCTATAAGTGTTTTGCGAGTAATAAAGTTATTTCGAGTGTTCAATTGGTAGTGCTTTTATTTATCCCATACCCAGCTCGTAACAATTTGGTGTCAGAAGTGGGATAAATAATGACGATTCTACCCAAGGACGACACGGATAATATCCGTACTAGGAGTCAGCGACAACAAGGTATGGACCAAAGGCGATTTGGAGACTCCCCGACACAGACACCGGGCGGTGTCCAGCCTACGTCAGAGCCAGTCGCTGGCCCATCCGGAACTACCCCAGCATTAGCGGCGCCTGACTTGTCTGCCTTAATGGCGCTGCTGCAAGACCAGGCTCGCCGTCAAGAGGAGCAGGCTCGCCAGTTGCAGGAACAATTGCAACGGGACAAGGACGAACAGGCTCGCCGTCAAGAAAATTAAGTTAATTTAATTTTGATTTTAATTTTAATATTTATTTTAATTTTGATTTTTAATTTTAATTTTTATGTTTGTTTTGATTTTAATTTTAATTTTTTATTTTGATTTTAATTATATTCTATTGTTTAAGTTATTTGATTTCAATATTGATTTTGATTTTAATTTAATTTAATTTTGAATCCAATCAATCAATCACAATTTAATCAATTATAATTTTAATCAGTATTTTAAACAACATTGAATGAATGATTTGATAGTTTTCTTTATTATTGTTTTAAATATTATGTTATGTTAAACCGTTTTTGTGCATGTGGTGTTAACCTGTAATTAATTGTTGCACTTGTAAATGTTACTATAGTCATTAAGTCACAAATGTATATAGTGTAAACAATTGTTGGTCAACCTAAATAAATAAATAATAATAAAAAGAAGAGCAGGCTCGCCGTCAAGAGGAGCAGGCTCGCCAGTTGCAGCAGCAGCGGCAACAAGATAAGGAGGAGCAGGCTCGACTTCAAGAAGAACAGGCCCGGCGCCAAGAGGAACAGATGCTCCTGATTAAGGATCTTCACGCATCAGTTGGCAAGGAGCTGAGCGTGATGAAGGAGCAGGTACAGCAGCACGACAACCGTATCGCAAAGGCCGAAATTCAGATCGCCGATGTAAAGAAGGTCTTAAGTGAAATTAAAGTTGGAGATGGGGTTGTGACGTCAGTGATTGCTGCACCTTCGGTGCGCGGGTTTAAAGTGCCGCCATTCGACGGAACATCTTCGTGGTCGGCCCATAAAATCCAATTTGAGGCCTTCATAGACCAAAGCGCAAGCCATGACAGCGCTCACCTTGGGTCTCCGAGACCAGGCCCTTACCATTCTTGAGGCACTCGGCAAGGATGTGACCTACGAACAGCTGTTGGAGGCGTTAGAGTCTAGATCGAGTCGCGACGCGCACCTGGAGCACGTCTTTCGTGCCAAATTAAAGGATCGTGTTCAACGTAGTGCCGAGAACCTACAGCAGTGGGCCCTGGAAGTTGAAAAGCTGGTTCGGAAAGCATACCAGTCAGCTCCTGCACTCATCGACGGAAATCTAGTATAGGCGTTCGTAGATGGAATTCGCGACTTGGAAGTTCCAGCTGCTGTGAGACTTGGGCACCACGAGACGCTGAAAGACGCCTTGGCCCATGCTTTAGAAGTGGAGGTTAGTGAGGCAGGACCACCGTGCGCACCGCGTCAGGGAGGATGTCGCGTCAACTGTACGCGACCGCCCGCTAGGTGCTTCACTTGTGGAGAAAAGTCAAGCTGCCCTAAGCGCAGCTCACAAAGGGAAGATCAGCCCCAACAGGGAAGGGTGGCTGAAGTGACAGCCCAGCCACAGCAGGGAAACGAGTAAATGCCAGGACTGGGGGGCGGGTGCTGGCTGGTTTTAAAAGAGCCCCGAGGATCTCGATCTCACAAGCACACGACGGAAACAGTCTGACTATCAACGGCGAAGTCAACGGAACTCCATGCAAACTGACGCTGGATACTGGAGCTTCTCACACGGTCGTCAATTCTCACCTGGCGAATCGGTTTCTTGGGGACTACTTCAATAACCACGACCGTATACAATTGTTAACAGCTACCGGTCAGCACATAACCGTCCGAGGCAGGAAGGAGGTGGAGTTAAAATTGGGTGATAGAATTTACCGGCACAATGTCATCGTGGCCGACATAGTGGACGATTGCATCTTGGGCTTGGACTTCATGCGGCAATATCGCTGTGAGATCGACATTGACCAAGGAGTGTTGAAATGTGGTTCCGAGGAAGTCTTCATGGAGGGTGCACCATCAGGGAAAGTGTTTTGCTTGAAGGAAATTGTTCTTCCTCGCAGATCAGAAACAATCGTGCCAGTTAAGTCACCACAGAATTCTGGACACAAAGATCGAAGTGTTCTGATAGAAAGAGTGAACAATGAGTTTCCATGGAAGATGGCACGAACTCTAGTAAAGGCTAACAACATCTCAGCTGTACGCATTCTGAATCCAAGTGACAGTGAGCAAGTGATTAAGAAGGGCACTTTGATCGGCACTTGTGAGGAAGTAGCTTGGATGCGTCAATTGCAAGATCTACCTACGGGAAATCAAATTCGTAGTGCAAAATTCGACGTGTCAACGCTTTTAGAAAACTGTCATTTGACTGAAGGAGAAATGGACAAGGCTAAGAAGATGTTACTTCAGTACGCCGGTATTTTCTCTACGAGTGATGCTGACATAGATAGAACTGGACTGGTTCAGCACAGGATTAATACAGGCAACGAGTTACCTATCCGTCAGCGACCAAGGAGACTGCCAGTGGCACGGGAAAAAGAAGTGGAAACCATGATTGAGGGAATGGTGAAGGACGGTGTTATAGAGCCTTCATCCAGTCCATGGTGTTCTCCTGTGGTCCTGGTAAAGAAAAAGGACGGCAGTATGCGCTTCTGTGTTGACTATACGACTGAACAACGTCACGAAAAAGGACAGCTATCCACTGCCTAGGATCGATGACACACTGGATACGCTGACGGGAATGAAGTGGTTTACCACACTAGACCTGAAAAGTGGTCACCTACGGCCAAACTGTAAAAAGCGACGCACACTGAGAGAAGATCGATCACAGCAGGAAAAGGTGGATTGAACTACTGCAAGAGTTTGACTTCGTAACCGAACATCGCAGTGGGAGAACTCACGGTAACGCAGACGCCTTGTCGAGAAGACCTTGTCCTGAAGACTGCAAGCATTGCGTCAGGCAGGAGACTAAGGAAGTAGTGCCCGTGAGGATGATTAGAACGGATCTCAGCGATGAATGGAAGGAAACCATACAGCAGGCTCAGCAAAATGACTTGGACATTAAACCGATCTTCGAGTGGATCAAAGCTGGTGCTCTGAAGCCCAAGTGGAGTGATGTGGCTGCGATGAGTTTCATCACGAAGAGTTATTGGGCACAATGGAACAGCTTGGTGATCCAGAATGGAGTGTTGTGCCGTAAATGGGAAAACGCTCGAGGGGACAGCTGTCATTTACAAATGGTTGTCCCTAAAGCTAAGGTACCGGATGTTTTACGGCTCTACCATGATGGATGCTCAGAAGGACATATGGGGGTAAAAAGGACTCTACTGAAGATCAGAGAGCGCTTTTACTGGATCCACTGTCGAGATGATGTGGCAGACTGGTGTCGCAGATGTACCAGCTGTGCGGCTGTGAAGGGACTCCACACACGAAGCAGAGATGCATTAAAAGTGTATAACGTTAGAGCCTCCTGGGACCGGAAAACAAACAGTATGGGTTTCGACGAAAGTTCTCTGGTGTGGTTGCATAACCCAGTGCGGAGCAAGGGAAAGTCCCCGAAATTGGAAGCAAAATGGGATGGACCATACCGAGTTGTGACTAGGATCAACGATGTCACCTACCGAATACAGAAGGGTCCGCGAGGTGCGCATAAGGTTGTGCATGTAGACCGATTAGCGCGATATCACGGGACTAATGATGCTCGGGACGAGCATGTCTAAGGAGGGGGCAATGTTACGCCGGTCATCTAGAATCTTCAAGAAACCTCGCTTAATAACTGAGAAGTACGCGTGAATTCTAGTAGGTACCTAATTCCATTCTGTAGGTAGTTAGTCCGCCGGCCGTAGTCGCGGTACTTGCATTTTAATTTCGACTGTATGCCTACGGCGTAAAGTAACTTCTTCTTTGTTGGTTAATTTATCTTTAAGTTTATTTTTTTGTTAATGTATTTTTCTGGATGCTTTATGGAATAGTAGCGAATTTTCTCGAATATCTTTTGTTTGTTAGTGGTATAAAAGGACCGAGAGAGGACGCAGCGAGTCAGTCTACTTTCAAGCGAGACAACGGAAGGTTCGAAGAGATATCAAGTGCGCTGAAGTGTTCAGTAGTGTTTTGCGAGTAATAAAGTTATTTCGTGTGTTCAATTGGTAGTGCTTTTATTTATCCCATACCCAGCTCGTAACAATATGAATAGCTTGTGCTATTGAGGGAAATGGAAGGCATATACAGAGGAGAATGGAAGTAGAAAAAAGTGGTATTGCGCTGACCTCCAATAACAAGTTCTTAAGCTAGACTATATTGTTATTAAATGGATCTTTAAGCCGTTAAATGGAACAGTTAGCCTACTGGGGTAAGCAACAAATTCTCCAAGGACACAACAACATGAATGCAACCGCGTTTGAAGACGTTCAATCCGTTTAGCGTCTGACAAGATTAGCCTCTCTCACACTCCCGCGACTTAACCTTATTCATACAGAGAACTCGGTTATAACTTTATTCGATTACACCCCGTACTAATATTGAACTATTCGTTGTAAACATCTTATTTTTTCTGTAAACTAGTCAGTAAATACTCCCGGGATGTCAATGCTACCAAAGTGTAGAATCTTCATTGTAGAATTGCAATAATATACGATATAAATCAACTAATGCAAATATTGTCGAATCTCTCATAATGATTTAAGTTAGGACACGTAATATTTCGGAATATACACAGGATTTTAATGGTACAATTTAGGTTAGTTGAAAGAGTCCTCTAAAATTGTATGTCAAATAACGATGAAACCTTTACTGACACTCTAGCCTCATGGATAAATTGCCAGTTGATTCAGCAATCACTTGCTGATTCACTGAACAAGCATATAGTCGAATATAATACGTGGTATGTTTTATATCATGCTTGTTAAGCCTGTACTGCATAGTATTAAACAAAAGTTGTTTTTCATTTGTTTTGATAAGTTTGAATCGCTACACATATAGTCTGGCCATAATTCAAAATAATATTTAGAACCGAACCGCACTTAATATGTTTTCTTAATTGTAGAACTATTAGAAATTCCCAAGATTTCTTTACGGCCATATCACGCAATTACCTTTCTTGGGTCTAATTTTAATGTTGCTTAGCATTATAATTTAAGCACATTAAGAGCGAAAGGAAACTAACTACACATTATTAGGGGCCCTAATTTACTCTGCATTTAAAACATAAACAATAAAACTAAGGTAAACTGAAACTAAAATAGTTTATTTATTTTGCACCAATTCCTACAAAGTTTTCAACAAATGAGACCGTAAATAGTGTTCAGTGTGTGTTAACATGAAAATGCGGAGGCTTGCATCATAAAATGCAGGCAAGCAAGCCTGGACGGGCGTTATCTTGGAAGTAACATCAAGATAAAAGGACGTAAAGACTCTTTGTGAAGCACCTCATTTGACATTGAGCTTTTTAAAAATTTCGCATACTTCAAAACAAAATTTTGAAAAGCTTTTATTCTGGTGCATAGCGTCATTGTACTTTGTTTCTGAAATTGTATTTATTTCTGACTCTTTTATAGGCTATTTCACTTTTTTACTGTTATTTGTTTAAAGAAAATTGAATAGTATGTAGTACTTAAACTATAAATAAATTTAGAATAAATCTCTGTAGTTACCATAAACTAAATTGGTTCTAACTGCCGCACTCAAAGAGCTTTAATGATAACTTAGGCCGTCACTTAGTAACGATTTGACATACTTTTGTATGACAAAACTGTCAAAACCTTTACTAAGTGATGGTCTAAGTAATCATTAAGGCTCTCTGAGTGCGGCAGTAAAAAGTACCAAAATTATAGTGACCGATTAAAATTATTCGGTCCCACGTTGGGCGCCAAGAGCGATTGGCGCCCAACTGTCTGATTTATTTTTTTGTTATTTATTTTTAGGTATTTGTAGCTCTAACAAATAAAATGGAGGAAGAAGAAAATAAGCTGGCATTCATCCATAATAATCTTTGTGGCATAAATATTGATGAGTAGAGATAAACAGTTACATAGACTTGTCGCAGACAAGCACTTTCAATCGGTGCCTTTATGATCACCAGCGGTAGATAATTCAGAACTATCCGTGATTTTGTTCAGGAGAAGTGTTGCTCAATGGGCAGTGAGAGAGTGAATAAAAAAGTTTACTTTTTTAATAATTATTAAAGAAAGAAATTACTTCTTTATTGATAAGAATAGGCTAATTATTATATGAGTCAAGAAGGAGTAATGGGGTGAATTTTTGAAGTTTTTTACAGAACTTCTCAGAAGCAGCCGCGGAGTCTCGCCGGTTCATGGCATCTTATTCATCTCCTATTCTCATGGTACTTAATAACTGGCGAAATGTGGGTGTTATCCTAGGTACACCTCTGGCAACCCCTTCCGTGATTACAGATGTTCTGTTAAAAGTAGTCTATCTGTAATAATTGTATGCGCATCTTAATATTCGATAAAGAAAGATAGCTATAAACCGGGTGTATCACAGAGGAATTCAATTTCATCGGTCATTTGGTTGTGGCGGGTATGAGTGCCGATTGTCAAAGTTCCAACTGTGCTCGAAACTGGAACGCATTTGGCAACTAGACCGCGAACTTGGACGCGAATCGAAATTATATATATCTCATTCGTAGATTATATTTAATTGCATTAAAGTTTGGTTAAAACTTTTGTGGAAGTACGAGATTTCCTAAGAGTTTAAGACTTAAAGTTTAAATGAATTGGTATCTTAAACAGTCTGTTATACAAATTAATAGTTTAGATATAAATCGAAAGTATGCTTTTTAGATGTAAATTTTACCATCAATTACATAGCTAGATAAAATCCTCTTTATTGTACCAACACCACACCAACTTGCTCATCACTTTCAAATTCTCATATCGTTATAAGTAAGTGCGATAATTTGTCTTACAGTAATAATTGCCTGTATCTACTACTATCTATTGCATTTTATGCTAAAAAAAAATAAACCACCCCGTCGCTGTGGGTCACGTCGGGGCTGCGGGTTCTTGTAAGAGAAATTGCGGCCTCGACATAAAGGGCTAAGGAGGAACATGGATGGTTATTTTTCGCTCTGCCTAACCCACCAAAAAAGGAAATAAAGCATAAATAGATTTTCTCTGGTCTCTTTGACAACCCTTGTTTTCTATTGCAACATTCCATACTGCCCCACTACTATGCAAAGGCTTAGACGGACTACATGACTTTCCATTTCTCTGTTGGCGGCTGTTGACTGTTGTATACTAATTCTGTTATGAAACCGTATAACATACCCAAATAACAAACAAACATTTGAACCAATATTACCAACTTTCGAATCTTTCAATTAAATCCGTAGCATGTACATACTATGCACATGTTCATACAATATTTACAAGGGAGAGTTCGTACCGCATCTGGCAGGCAGCGTGGTTGGCCAACCGCCCAACGATCGGCGACCGAATTACTATGTCGAGTTACGAGCCCCTACTTAGTCAGTTGTGGTGTACCTGATTATTAACTGCTGTTGGTACCACTGCTTTGTTTACGCACGTTCTGTTTGTGAACGGTGATGTGTCAAGATTAGGTGAAAAGTATTAAAGTTTGCAGGTTTGTGCTGCTAGCATCTATTTTAGCTGTTAGTTGGGTTGGAGAAATGTTTATTTTTGTAAAAGACAGGAGAATTGATCTGAATGAAACTAAATAGGTGAAATATGGGTATTCAGCGGCCTCCGTAACGGTTTATTCTTACTGTTACGTTTCTGTGGCTGCTGGTTAACGGTTGACAAAAGTTAGCATATCGACATTGTAGCCTTATTTTGTTTTTTTTTACCTGATTGAGCCAAAAAATTGAAGGCTGGCTGATTTGGAAAATAGTGATTTTTAGCTGAGTGACGAATATTATTATTGAATTGACAATATGCCTAAAGACGAGGTACAAACATAGTTTATAATGAATGTTTGCTGATTTAAGTACACATTAAGAAAAAACACAACTAATTACTAACTGCATCACCTTACATTTCGAATTTAAAATCTAGGTATTGGCCAATTAATACCTAAGAATATTTTATACTTTGTTTACATACATTTTCGTAGACATGAAACATCAATTTATTCATATCACGGCTTACAAAAACCCCAATCGGTACATAATAGAGTATTGGAATAACATTTGTTTTGGCAGTCGGTCCACAGACAGAATAATTAGCAGCCGATGCTTTCAATGAAGGCTGTCATCATGTTGTGACGTCATACTCACCCCGCTCCCCATACATAAAGGTCAAATATCATAGGTACCTACGTAACAGACGCGTTTGAGCAAAACAACTAGCTTTGATGGAATCAGTTTAACATTAACTAGTTTTGGAATGAAAGAGTCTATAGTAACATTATTTATGTCACACGTTAATAATGTCAGAATAGTTTACTGATATTAATTAAAAACAGCATTTTTCTGGACATTGAAATTAGTCCCACGCTGGGCGCCATTAAAGTTTTTAATTGCCACAAAATGAAGGTAGCACGACAATTCGATCCACAGTCAGTATATAAGTAGAATAGGTAAATTGTTGGGGCAGAGTCAATGTGGCGAGTCGGCGACATCGCGTATCATGCGATGAATAACTGCAGAATCAGCCAAGGTCGGCTAAAATAAGGTTTTATTGCTAAATCTACACGACTATTTTTGGTTTGTATTCGACGGCGAAATGGATTTTGGCTGTATGAAGGGGTTTTGGAGTTTTGCAAGTTGGTTTTCTTTAAAAAAAAAATTACGAGTATCGAAACGTACTGAATTGGGTGCAAAACAGAAAAAAAACACCGGCTAAGTGCAGGTCAGACCACGCACAATGTGGGGTTCCGTAGTTGCCCATCAAAATATGTAAACTTACTAAACTGATCAGTTAATCACAGACAGAAAGACAGACAGACGGACAATGCAAAACTATAAGGGTTCCATATTGACTACGGCACCCTATAAATTAGTGATATTACTGTGATATGTCCAATTCAGTACGTACGTCATCATCTGCTTAGCGTCTTGTTTACTATGTTGGGGTCGGCTTTCAGGCTAACTGGATATAAATGGAGCGACTGCCTATCTGACCTTAAAAACCCGGTTAGTCTTGATAATACTGGTTGTCAGACTTTCAGGCCACTGTCCTACCTGAAATGACTATCATAGATCTACAAATGGCAGCCGGGATCAACGGCTTAACGTTGTTTCCAAGGCACGGATGAAACTCGGTAAGTAATGAGTATCCACGAACCAACATTGGCAGGCGGAGGTTAACCTAAAGATGGACCCGAGCGGTTGTTATTATTTACACGAGCACCTCTTGTCGAGTAAAAGCACTCAATGAATTATGAATTCAACTGTCTACCTAACCATTTTGAATGAACTTCCTTACCAAATATTTGATTTCAAAAATATATTATATGAAACATCCCTTGGCCAAAAAACAAAGAAACTCATCCAACAAGAACATATTTTCATCACAACACATGATCACACAAGTAAGTGACGATAATATATTATCTCGGCTTGCCTAAATATAATTATCTGTTGGTTGTGCAGTCATTAATCAAAGTGAGCCAGTCAAGGGCCCATTCACAAGTGCTCTGTTAGAGCCGTCGGCGTTGGCACTACTCCCAGACCCAATGTCTATCCTCCAACTTTCCTCATTTGCACTACAGATATAGCTCAGAATATATCACAGATACTGGGATTTTGGCATGAACTACATACGGTTTGTATGCTGTTTTGAATCCGAAGTAGTTGCACACTGAAAGATGATGTAAATTCGGTGAAGGATGTGAGGTTGGTAAATCTTTTGAATTGAATTCAATAGGTTATTTTATTTCAAAATGGTTGCCGACAGCGTCATAGTCATTGTTGAGTGTTCATCCACATAAATATAACCAAAGAAAGAACAGTGGTATTCGATGTCACTAGTAAGGCATTATAGCTCTTGTCAACGTTAATTCATATAGGAATTGGAAAACAGCATACAAAAGTTGCTGGAAGAATAAAGCCGGTCTGTGGCCTAATTTCCGCCATTTTAATTTATTTAAAAAATAGCGGCCTCTCTTAAAATTAACATGAATCAATAGCTGCAATAAATACAAACAAGTTTTGCATGAGACATAATGTTCAAAAGTGTCACGTGTCCGAGATATAAGGTATCAAAGATCCATTCACTGATGACATCTTCAACACAACTTCGATTTGCTAAGCCACGTAATAAAACCTCTTGAAAACCTATGTTTTGAAAGAACATAATTCTGGGACATCAAGCTAATCTATACTAATAATTATAAAGAGGTCCAAATTATTTTTAAGGATGTGTGTATCTGTTCTTGCGGTATTTGTTTGAAAAGGTCACCGCGGCCCTGGAACGCAAATGGCTCTAGGAGGAACACGAATGGGTTTTAGTCAGTAAGAGTGTGTCACTCCCTTATTTAATGATTTCGTATCGTTTAAAAAGGGGGAGGGCAATTGGATCATTCGTTCTGAACATTACCCATGTTCAGAACTAATGATCCAATTGACCAATTCTAAAAATCAATATATTGAAAAATCAATGCCACTTTTCGTTGTCTACACTAATATTATAAAGAGGAAAGATTTGTTTGTTTGTTTGTTTGTAACGAATAGGCTCCGAAACTACTGGACCGATTTGAAAAATTCTTTCACCATCGGGAAGCTACACTATCCCCGGGTGACATAGGCTTAGCACTTTTATCTCTGTATTCCCACGGGAACGGGAACCACGCGGGTGAAACCGCGTGACGGCCGCTAGTAATTTCTTAACTCAAGAACGGGCTCACCTATCCAAACCAAATGTTTAGGCTTTGTTCGGACTATTTAGTAGATGGTTTATGTGAAGTTTGCACATAATCGGTCGAGCGGTTCTTCATTTATCACATTTTTTGTAACAAATAAATTCAATAAATGGCGGATCGGACCCGCTGCTGTCCGGGCAGGACGACGTCTGTCAGGTCCGCTAGTAATACATACAAATACATACTTAAGTGTTCTCATGAACTTGTGTTTTCAGTGATTTTGGCTATATTTTACCCTTATTATTGTAGTACATAATATATTGGTTATATCGGTGCAATCAAATTACTAGTACAGATAAAAAGTTGTATAATCTTCTATCTATGTGGGTCGATGGGGATAGATAACAGGTAGGTCAGTTTTAAATCATAGTAATAATGAAATGTGTTTATAATATTCTGTAATAGTCGCGTGTTTGTGATTAATATATGTATGTAAGTTTTATTACCCGACTGCGGCGAATCCCAAAAGGAGGGTTATGTGTTTGACGTGTATGTATGTATGTCCGTTTCTCTGTTCCCTCATAACTCCTAAACGGATGAAGGGATTTCAATGAAATTTACGTCGTTAGATTCGCCTTCATGGCGCGAGTGTCACTGGCTACATTAAAAATTGCTGGGCCATAGGTATCGTGAATTGGAAAAAAAAAAAAATTACCATCTAGTAGGGTATCATAATGAAGGGTTTTAAAAGGAGATTACAAAAATATATGACACTTATACGTGTAAAATAAATTCAAAGTCACAAATTCTATAAACAAACACTAAAGTTAAATCATCAGCGAAGTATTTTACCAACCAACGAAAGGACAAACATAAAAAGTTAGAAATAAAAAAGTAGTTAAAAAACTAAAAAAACCCGACTGAAAAGACTGAAAAGCAAAAAAACAAGCACATTTTATTAAATTAAACAAAACTTGCTTTTCAGTCTTTTCAGTCGGGATTTTTTAGTTTTTTTAACTACTTTTTTTTACTACCTCGTTGGAAAAGTGGTCCTTAGCGCGACTGCTGAGAAAATGGTCTTGGTTTTGATTCCCTGGCCGGGCATAGTGATATTGGGTGTTTCTATCAGGAATAGGGTAGTTAACAAAAAATAAAAAATTATTCCGTTAGATAGATTTCCAAAAAACATTGGACACTATATTTTTTATTTTTTTCTTTAGTGCTTTGAAAACTCGTGTGACGTCATATTCTAAGACATTAATATGATTTTTTTTTACCGGCGAGTGACGTCACAAACCCCAAATCAAATCTTTGACGCGTTTTATCCTCGTCAATTTTTATTGATTTGATGAAAACAAAAATACGTAACCAATATTTTTAAGTTTTTTATTTTTCTAGATTTTAAGTCAGTAAACATCCCTATTTCATAGTAGCAGCAAAAGGGTCGCCCCTTATAACATGGGACTTAAATACCTAACTAGCGAACTATGGTTGCACTATTGGGTACACCACTGCTTAACCCTTCGGTTGTTCCAGGTATAATGTTATGATAAGTAAATTTTTTACGAATACGATGACTTTAAAGAAAAAAAAATTATGGTAGGAGGCTTCTCTTCATCCAAATGAAAATTTGGAAATAGAACATTAATTACACTAATCTTTAAAACAATTATCTTATTTTTTTATAGTACCTATGTTTTTAGCTCGTTTAAATGTACTAGTAATAGATGCTTTATGATATTAAGACGCTTCATGAAATAATCTAGATGCTCACTTCGTACGTATGTAAAATGCTTGCCTTCCCACCAATCAATTTAAAAGTAGATCTTTGACCTACTTAAAGGATATAATAGTAATAAAAAGATACAACCTTTATGAAGATAAAAATAATATGCTTAAAATAGCCTCTTTGTCATCTTCGAACAAAAATAGATTCTGAAGACTATAACACATAGGCATATTAATATCTATTATTAGACGAAGGACACAAGTACTATGGAAATTAGTACAGTCTTGTTTAATAGATTTTCAACTTTATCGCTAAAGTATTAGGTTTAAGGTTGATTGGAAAAAAATGACTTTTTCGGGTAGCTTGATGTGCTAGCGTACATGACGTCATTAATCTTTAAAATATTTGATTTAAATATTTTGTTAAAATATTCAAATATGGGGTAGTAGGAAAGGTAATTCAATTATATTCATCTAACTACGTGAGTGCTTATCCTATGACATTACAATGCAGATGTCAGTTTTGTTTTTTAAATGTAATAATCAATGTAGTTTCTACCAAAACAACACCCACTTTTTTTGAGGGGTAGGAAATCATCAAATAACCCCTCTGAGCAGAGCAGAAGGGAGTATCAGAGTTCTACTGACTAAAAACCACCCATGTTCCTTCTTAGCCCTTGTACCGAAACCGCGGTATCTCTTTCGAACAACCAGCAGTCCCGACAAAACAACACCCCTAAATTATCCTCTAGTTACCGCAGGAAAACAACTGATTCCCATTGGGCAATCTCGCTCAGGTAGAAGGGTAAAAAACATAGCAAGGACCATGTTTTGAAATCATCAAGTTCAGCGTCAAGTAAACTACTTTATCCAGCATCAAATTGGTCTTCACTATAAGAAAGGTTTGACATCAGAATGTACATAGGTAATTTATTTACAATTGGCAAAGATCAGACGAGAAATTCTCGTTATAAAGGGATATAAAGGGTGTAAAAGTACCCTTAACGCAAACGAAGGGCACTTGGTCTCCCCACCACTGCGATAATTTTTTTTTGTTTTAGAAATTTAGACCATACCTGGGAACCCTCTAGTTATGGAGATATTGGGGGTCGAAGTTCCAAATTTTTCACAGCTGTTTTTGTAAATATGTACTAGTTTTTCAGGTTATAACTTTACTTAAATTACCTCCATGATCCGCTTACTATTCAAAGCATCCACTAGCACAATGTATTAAGAGGTCATTGGGTTTTACCGTAAATTGTGATTTTTGACCCCAAAAAAATAGTCGTTTCCCAGCAAAAAAATTTGCGTAGGGTTACTTAGTTTTATGTTCAGAATACTTGGTTGACGTTTGCGTGAAGGGTTCATTTACACCCTGTATATTGATATGACCTACTTTATGATAATTTCTGATTCGAAATATTAGTTTTGAGCCGTAACATGAAAATGAAATCAATACAATAGGCGAAAATTGCTTTCAAATGTTACAAAGTCGATATATGTATATTGGTGCTGCCAACTGTACTGCTAGAATGAAACGGAACTTTCTTAATCTCATCGATTTGTTCCTCCAAAGTAAAAATTATTGCATCTGCCTAGCCTTTTCTCAACTATATTGGGGTCGGCTAAAAATGAAAGCCGGGACCGACAGCTAAACGTGCTCTCCGAGGCATGGAGGAAATTTAGAATGTAACAGGTGGTCACCCATCCACAGCCCAACCAAGGCATGCACGGCTTAACCTGAAGATCGAACCAAACGGCTAGTATTATTTAGCCATTAACTCCAAAGTACGAATTATTGTATTATGACAAAACCTACCTTTATCATATTCTGTCGACAGGTTGCAAGTTGTCCGAGGCTCCAATCATAGTTGGCGGCGCGTGCGCTGAAATTCTCCGGCCATTTTGAATAGAGGCTTCCGATTGGCTGAATCAAATCTTCCACACTTTACGACAAATCACGGCTCTCTGGTTTTTGTTTTACATTGTTTTGTAAAGATTATTTTAAATATGGAATTTAAATGTCACTTGGATAAAAGGTGGCTTGGTGTCTTGTCACTAAAGAAATTGGGTCATGAAATTAGGGAGTTTGTAGGATTTCATTCACATGTCTTGTAAAAGTGGTGAACACCTGAAACAAAAGATAAATAAATGTTAGTCAGTTGTTTTGACCACAAACGTTTGTAAGCACTTCAAACTAAGCTATATAAATTACCAGTTTACGCAGATCTCTCATTGTAAGGGAAATCTATACAAAGTGAGGGCCATATTGTTATAGGTACTTGAAATGTATAGTTTGAGGTGTCGTAGTGTCTACCTACTTATTACGGAATATTACCTCATGTCGAAAAAATGTGAATTTTCCTCTTTGGTCTTGTAATTTTAAGATCGACGGTTTCGAAACTAAAAAATCTAATTCTTGATTTCCAGATTTCATAAGGATTTTTTATTACGAACCTTAGCGTATCTAGTGAAATGTGGTTGGTTCTATAAATTTGCCAACCCTTTTTGAAAACACAGCCGCAATGTTATGCTATATAAGAATTGTGTTGTGAGTGTTCATAGTAATACACGGTACGCACGGCACGGCACGGCACGGCACGGTTGGCGCAGTGGCTCAAGCAATGGACTGGCTTCGTGTCGCGGGTTCGATTCCCGCACGGAACAAATATTTGTATGACCTACAGATAGTTGTTCCGGGTCTGGGTATTTGTGTATGTGAGTTTAAATGTTTGTAAACGCAACCACGATACAAGAGAAATTTCTAGTGTGGGGCAAAGTTTAAAAAAAAAAAAACGAATAACCATAAACGGCATCCAAAGGGCGTAGGTCAGATTAGACACATATCATAGCTATATGTAGTACTGGAACAGTGGGCTGGTGGTGAAAATGTAGGTTCAAATCCTGGCAGCCTGCTTTCGGTTTTTTCCATAAAGAATTTCTCAGTAGCCTTTGGGTTTTAAGGACATGAGCCCGGTTGAATCAGAACCAGAATCAGAATCAGAATGCTTAATTTGTAAACATAGGTCAAATTACAATAATGATGTTACAGATAGGTAGATCCTCTATGTTTCGCCCAAAGGCGTACAAATATATTTGATGGCAATAGGCTCGCCTCTTATCACATGGGACTTAAACATACCTGGTGGAATGTGGTTTTGGTAATGTGTCTGCCGAACCCTTAGGAGATTACAGGCGTGAAAAGAAAATCGAGCTGTACTTTTCTTTTGGAGAATGACTCCTCCCGCTCTGGGCAGAGTGGGTTCCTTCTTAGCCTTTATGTCGAGGCCGCTGTATCTCTTTCGAACGACACGCAGCCCCGACGGGCGTCGGCCCCTTCTATGTTGGTGGCATCTCTTTGAGGCTCGCCTGGAACACGAACGGGCCGTCGACACGGCCTGTCGTCGTCATAACACGGACGGACGGCGAGCTAGCCCATTACTCACCGTCCACAGGCCCGCGTCTACGGTGGCCTGTGCCTACCCCAAGATTGGGATAAGGCAAGAATGTCTATGATATACATTCTTGTGTCATTAAGGTTTAGATGTAAAGTTTAGGAAAAGTGACTGAAATATTTTTTTGGATTTTAACATAACGCTTGTAATAAGCGAAGGGTTAGGCAGAGGTGTTCCTAATGGTACACCCACATTTCGCTAGTTATGTTTCAGTCCAATGTAATAATATGTTATTCCTAATGGGGAAACACAATGACACTTTACCCGACCTGGTGACCGAACACAGTAGCGTCGTGCTTGCGACCACAAGATCATCGAGGCAGACAACATTTTAGATTATAATACAAAATATTTATTTTTTATTAAGCAAAAGTTAAATTCGTACATCCTCTTCAAAATCAAAATAAATCAAAAAACAATATATTGTTATTTCACTTAGGCCTATATGGGCACTTTTAAAACGTCGACAAAAAGGTGAACGTCTTGTACAGTCACGAGCAATAAATGTATACACTTGGCAAAGTTAAAACACGAATATCTCGTGAAATAATGATTGCAACTTTGAGATAAACCTACTTTATGATAACATGGGCTTCAAAATATTTAATTCGTTACGTATTATGAAAATGAAATCGGCAAAGTAGGATAAAATTGAAACTTCTAAACGTTGCTAAGTGTATACATATTGATGCTGCTGACTGTACATTAAATTATATTGACCCGACTGGGAATCGAACCTAGTCTCTCATAACATCTTGACGCAAATTTCCCCGAAGTGAGCAAACTGCCTCCGGCACTGGCTACTACTGTCCCGTTGATTATGTTTGATTTATTTAAACGACCACACTCTATAATTTAAGAAAAATAACAATCAAATAATTCTTTGACAATTCAAATAAATGGTTAAAAGTAAAGCCAAAACAAGCTAACCTATACAAAAACATAATTAAGTAGAAATTTAAAACATGTTTAGTTTTAAAAACAAAAGAAGGAAAATTATAAAAATTACAGTAACCTTTTAACCTAAATGCATTATTCGACATTGCTATATACTGTTACAAGTAATTTCACACAAGGTTGCAATATCGATTGAGGAATGGCCTGTTAGTAACTTCCAAGCCTTAATAATAACCTCCCACGCGACACCTTCAACTATTTCGCAAATAATATAACTAAATTGCACCAAACAACTGATTTGTCGAAACCACGCCGAAAATAGCTCTCATTCAACAATCGATACCTAAATATACCCTTAAAATAGCGTCACTGTTGTTCTCAAGACGAATGTTTCTCACGGAGACGTACAATTAACTCCCTTTTCTTATATACTGAGTTATCGACGTAAATACTGAATAGTTGCTAGGTCAAATCTAAAAATAATTGTTAACAAGGAGCCCGAGCTGTTATTGGGTAGATAGTGGTTGAACGTTATCAAACAGACATTAGCCGCGGTCTCCCCACGTCATCGTCATTCATCCGCTTCGATCGCACGCACACACGCGCGCCCACGCGCCCACCACACCCGCGCACCACTCGCCACCACTCACCACCACTCACATCCACGCTCGCTCATCACCAACCACCCCACTCACCGTACATCACCACCGAACTAAAACGCGACGTCGCCCAACACTCTCACACAGCCGTCCACCATCTTAAATTCATTCACAAAAATCGCTATGCCACAGCGCTATTTGTTTACCGCTTCACGCCTCTCTGAGCACACTGAAACACTAAAATTGAACACAACTACCTTCTCCGGGCGAGGGTGTTCCGTTTCACACTCGTTTTCTTGTTGTGGATGCGTTTTTAGATCGTTTTTTGTTGGCAATACGGTCGTTTGGTTGTGCACGGGGACATAACGTCGGTACGTCGCGGCGGACAATGTGCAACTAAAGAATGGTGGCAGGACTGCGGACGGCCTCGGGACGCGCATGCGCGCTACTACCCGCCAAAATACACCTACGCGCATGTATTGGTTATGTCGGCTGGAGTTCTCTTTTAAAAGTTGCACAGATAACATTACATCTTTAACTGTCACGACAGTTTTATCTTCTATTTTAATAGAACTTGATCAAATTAAACGAACAACCCCAAATTACCGTAGCAAGATTAACTTTGCTACGCGATAAGAAATATAGGCGGCGTAGTCCCGTAGCATCTTCGCGCTACGTATTGCTACGGCGTAGCTTGTTTGTTGAATTTAGTATTTTTACTCTCTTTCCAGTGCTTTAAAACTTCTATTTAACTAGTATATGTACTTAACTACAACTTTGGTTATAGCTAAGCACATCAATACCATGGGATAAACAATAGAAGATATGTTAAATGTTTTTTTGAACTTTTTGTTTTTCATTATTTATATTTTTTGGTGTTGCAATGACAACATTTTATTATTTAATCTGCAAAAGTGCATACAGAATCAAGTATCACCACTAGCCAAAATGGAGCCAGGAAAGTTTTATATTGTGAGTTTGCCAATATTTATACAATAAAAATAAAATAAATAAAGATATTTGGACGACTTAGATTCCAATATATAATATATTCAGGTATTTTACATATAAAATATTTATAATTAGCTCACTTGTATAAACACGCTAGGTTCATGTTTTGTATTCAAAACAAAACAATGTTTTCCTTTCTATTTTTAGATCTGTCATGGTACGCAGTACGGAGGCACTATCTCGACATGAAAATCTTTGCTTGATAAGTGATTTTAATTTAGAAAACAGGTTTTACAAACACTTTTTTAACAATATGGGGCCGATGTTTATTATCTGACTACTCTGAGAAAAAACAGACGAAACTAACTCAAAAGTCAGAGGTCATTGTCACTTTTAAGGTGACTATCTGCCGCACAGAGAGCTTTAATGATTACTTAGGCCATCACTTAGTAAAGGTTTTGACAGTTTTGTCATTCAAAAGTATGTCAAATCATTACTAAGTGACGGCTTAAGTAATCATTAAATATCTCTGACTACCGCAGTATAACCTCTTAGATACATAAGTACATGATACATTTTTTTAATGATATTTTATCATACATTTTTGGAATGTATGGCTAAGTATAAGGAGTGCTTTTGAAGCTAAAACTCTGTAAGTTTGCTTTTGATAACAATAGAAAAATATAATAAGGGGTTTAATAATTATTATGTAGTTATCTTGTAGAAGCAACTATGGAGATGAATACTCGTTTCTTTTCTATCTGACCATTTATATGTAGTTGTAGTGTGGTTGGTTTTGTAATTTAATTTTATTTATTGTGATACAGAAGGTTTGACATTGGACAAGAAAGGTTGTTACGTTTAGCTCAGAATCGAATGAAGGCAACATAAGATGAGCTGCGGGATGTTGTGAGTGATACCGCGGCCTTGACATATAGGGCTAAGAAGGAACATTTGTGGTTTTTAGTCAGTAGAAGTCAGACAGTCACCTTTCGCTCTGCCCAAGAGCGGGAGGGGTTATTTGATGATTTCCCACCTCCAAAAAAGGCAACATAAGATGGTATAGTTTGATTTTAGTTTTGGCGATGCATACAATGAGTGAGAAAACGTCTAAAAAACTGGCCAAATGCAAGTCGGAAACACGCACAATTCGCACGGTTCCGTAGTTGCCCATCAAAATATGTGACCTTACTAAACTGATAAACCACCCTGCCTACCTGCCTCCGACCGAAAAAAATTTTATAGTAAAAAATAAAACAAACTTACATTTGCAGTTTTAAGACCTGTGCTCCCATACATTATGTTTCGGAAAATATTTTATACAAGTACATTTTATAAGTTGGCCGACTATTCATCGTAAACGTAATTTCGTTATACATACATATACAGTGTGATTCTTTATAATGTGCACATATCGAAATGAGGGAATCTATGCTTAATTTTATCGTTGGAAAAAATATTAAAAAAAATCTAAATATTTTTTAATATTTTTTATGGAATTTTCAAAAATGTTGTCCGCTGTTGTGACCCCAATGTAAACAAAACGGTGTAACTTTTAAACTAAATTATCTATCGCGATGAAACAATTTTATGAAAAAAGTTATGAAAAAAAAAAAACAAAAACGTGTTTATTTTCAATTGAGGGTAGTTTTTTTCCACAATTTTCATTTTACGAGGACGCCTAATTGCTTCCAATCATTATGGAGTTTGTTTCATCGCGATAGATAATTTAGTTTAAAAGTTACACCGTTTTGTTTACACTGGGGTCACAGTAGCAGACAAAATTTTTAAAAATTCCATATAAAATATTAAAAAATATTTAGATTTTTTTTAATATTTTTTCCGTCGATAAAATTAAGCATAGATTCCCCCATTTCGATATGTGCACATTATAAAGAATCACACTGTATGCTACTACCATGAATTTTATCACACGCCAAAACACAACCCGTTAAGGTGGTGTACACTGGAGTCTAAAAACAACAACACTTGTACACTGGAGTCTAAAAACAATTTCACAAACGAATCCGTTAAGGTGGAAGCTCACATCTGGCCCGCGAAATTCTAATTTTCTTACGTTTCTGGCAATTTGCAGGCCAGTGCTTGGTTGTATGTTTATGAAAATTTGATTTGCGACTGTAAGACGTATGAAGTTACCGAATTATAACCATCAAAATTATCAATACAACCCTCCAAGTTCATTTTCATGTCAAGATTGATTTTTGCATGTAAAAGTCATTCTTTAGTAATTTAGTCGTCGTTCTTTAGTAGTTAGTAATTTTGATGGTTATAATTCGGTAACTTCATTTTGATGGTTATAATTCGGCAAATTGCCAAAAACGTAAGAAAATTAGAATTTCGCGGGCCAGATGTGAGCTTCCACCTTAATCGAAAAAGTGTTTGAGAAAACTCGCAATGTTTTTTTAAAGACCTATTCAACGATAGGTCTTCGTTCACGTCTTCTCACACAAATGGCTTCGCGAGAAAAAATCATCCCCACTCACACCGAAGTGTACCGTAAATACCCTAAAGAAAACAAAATTTTATTATACCACTTTGTCGGCGTCACTTATTCGTATATTTATGCCAAGCAGCCAGATTTCTAGAAATAAGAGTCTTTGAGCTATAGTGCGGACAGACGGACAGACAGACAGACGGACATGGCGAAACTATAAGGGTTCCTTGTACACTACGGAACCCTAAAAATCAGGAAATATTCTTTGCCAAAAGGTCATATAAACTCTACACATTCCCTGGGGCCAAAAATAAAATAAATCAATTTCAATTCCACGTCAACCTGAATATTATTTTGGTAGGTAATTTAATTGTCTCGTCTTTTATTTTAGCTTCAGTTAACAAACCTTAATGTCGGTTCGGTGTTCCGACCTTTACGGCATTTATATAAAGGTCACCCTTCAGGATGTCCAGCCAGGTATACCGATTATTAGGAGACAATTTTAATGTCATTAAAGATTCACTTTTAACACAGGTAGTCGGGTAAAGAAAAAACGGGTAATTACGACTAAAATGGTATGGCGATATTTAAGGAGATGTACTAAGTGGTAGGTATTGTAGGTATTTAACAGTGTTGTGTGTAGCTTTAGTCATAATCATCAGCCTATAATGTTCCCACTGCAGGGACTCAGGCCTCCTCTCTAGGAGAGGGATGGGCCACCACGCGGGCACAATGCGGGCTGTTAGATGTCACATATCTTCGAATATTTTGGTTTTAAGACATGTTTTCTCACGATGATTATTTTGTCACCACTGCTCTCAAAACGGTGACGCCGTTTTGAGAGCAGTGGTGACGAAATAAATTACACAATGGAATGCGCCTGCCTGGGTTCGAACTCACGACTTACTATTCGTAAGTTGGGGCCCACTGCTGGGACACAGGCCTCCTCTCTTTGAGAGGGAAATACAAAAGTATGTCAAATCTTTACTAAGTGACGCCTTAAGTAATCAATAAATATCTCTGAATACCGCAGTAACTGCGGTAAGGTAGGAACCCAATGGCCTGGGTTAGGACGAAATGCACTTTCAATCGAGGTAGTAAGAAAATTGGTCACAAATTCCAATTACCACGCGGCCGACGCTTTTGGTAACATCTATCATATTTATATATTTAACGATAATTAGTGTTGGTGATTCTCAGAGGTGGTAGAAATAAAATAGCGGACTGTAAATCTAAGTAGGTTCGTATATTGAGATATATAAGAACGCGCGCCTCTGGTCAGTGTCGTATATGTGAATGGTGGCAGCAGTGGCGGCTATCGGCACCTCGTCCCCCGCTCCCCACAAGCCGCTGTCGCTCGCCGGTCATCGCAGTGGCTCCCGGCGCTACTTATTGTCGCCAACAATTAGCTTTCGCCATCGCATAATAAATAACATGGCGCTGGTGTCTGTGATACAATGATATTCATTAGTCATTACCAACGAATCTCTTTTGTCTGTAATTTTCATTTTTATTTAGAAAATCGCTTTTTTTTGTGAACCTAAAATGTGTATTTTTCTGAAAAATAAATTATTATTATTATTATTATATCAAGCCTGTTAGCCCCGAAGGGTAAGGCAGAGGTGTATCTAAAGTACACCCACATTCCGCCATTCAAGTTTAAGTCCCATTCTGTCTTATCTTATACAGCCTTCGGCATCATAACAAAGTAACAAACGTAAACTCACGCTCTTTCCCCAAGAGTTGTGGTTTCTGTCTACCCCCAAGACAGAAACCACAGAACGACACCTGCTACGAACCCTCCATACTTCCTTTCCCACATTCATACATTCATACATCTGGTCAAACAGGCACGTAAAGTAAATGTGTGTTAAATATAGGAACGCCATCAACTCTTTGTGTCACTGGCGATAGATTGCATGGCCTCCACGCGTCTCAGCAAAATGGCATCCTCAATGAAATGACGATGCTCATAGCATACCATCATGTCTGGCCGTATTGATGAAATGTTCATTTCCGCGGGAACGCTGGGAATCGAAACGGGCATGAAAAGGCATTTTAACCGGATGCAAATAGAGGACGGAACGGTTTTTAGCTTTGTTTGTCTGTGGCTTTTTCTAGATTGATATAAAAAGCCCTTAAATTTAGATGTTTTAGTGCAAATAAATGGCCCGCGACTTCGTTCGCGTAATTTTTTTTAAATCTATTGCTTCCCTTTGTTACTTACCGATTTCAAGAGTTTTAATTGTTTTGCAATGACCCTTATTTCTTTTTCTAAAATAATAGTACTGTCAAAATCGGTCCAGCCGTTTCGGAGATTAGCCGAAACAATTAGATGAACCGACACGGCCAGAAATTATAAGAAAATGTGTTTTTAAAGTCCCTATATATTTTATAGTAATACCAATATATTTTCATATTCAATTGAGGGAGTAAATAGCCTTGCAATTGACAGCCGGGACCAACGTCTTAACGTACTTTTCAAGGCACGGAAGAAACTCGGTATTTATGGGTGCTAACCCATCCGTGGGCCAACCTAGGGAAGCACGGACCCGACCGATTGCTGTTATTTAACTTCGATGTCCTCGAACTCGTAAGTTTTCAATGGTTTTGAAATGCGTTGACGTCACTATTTGGCCTTACTACTATTTTCGTATGTATGTAGTTATGTACTACAGCACTCACTAACAGACGACCATTTTCAACCTTATAACTCAGGGCATAAAGGTGAAAAGTGGTTGACCGCCAGTAAAGTTGACAGAGCAAAAGATAACTGAAAATTCGTTTAAAAATCGTATACATATATACCTTCCTATGACTATCATAGTCAGACTGTAAAGGAGTTTAAAGTCTTGTTATTCTTATCGTACACACGGTAACAAATATAACTATCCAGTTTAACCTGACCACGCTTTGTATAAGCTTCCCGTACAATCAGATATCAGCGTAATTTGGTTTTCATAGCTAGGTTGGTGTCCGTACATGGATTTGGAGCCGAAGTAATCGAAATCTGCGAAAAAAAATATCTTACATTTTTGGAATTTGCAAGGTCAGTGTGAAGTTGTATGTTGATTAAAATATGATTCAAACACGTGGCTTTACAGAGTTACAAAACAAAAAAATCAAATGAGTATCGAGGTCCCCTTACACTTTTTTCAAATCTGGAAATGTAAGGGGGAGGTATACCTAATCACCTTAAAATTTCCCGATTTGAAAAAGTACCTGTCGCTTCCACCTTAATATAATCACCCTATCATTTTCCCACTTCTGGGACTCCAGGCCTCCTCTATATGCGAGGGAAACCACTTTAAGTTAACAACTTAAAACCATGCGTTTTCACAACTACGAACATTCTAAAATAACAATAATACGTATTATAAGTGCATGTGAACTGGGCAGTGACGTCGTAGTCGTGTGATGCAGTCGAGTAAGGTTTCCGTAGTTCTATGTACGCGTGTAATACGCCAAAGGTCGGACAGATTGCATTGTTCATTGATAAAATTGTGAAATAACTAATTGTTATTTGTTTATAGGTCTGGATTTGGGCCCGTACTTAATAGGCTCGCCCGTTACTACGACATGAGACTTAAACAAAACTTGCTGGTACTAAGGAACACCTCTGCTTAACTTTTTGGGGATTAAAAAAAATGGAAAAAAGTTTCTTTTAAAGCAAACTGGATAAGGGACTCCATGGGTTTCACCGATTAAGCTGAGACTCGTCCGTTTCTACCCGTTGAGAATAAATCATGGGCTCTATTTCATAGAAATGTTGTATCTGTTCTAAGAACAGTGAGACTTCAGAGTGAGACTTCGTGAGAAATCAAGTGAGACGGCTATTGTTAGCTGTGGACATTCCAAAGTTGGAAATAGCCCTCTCCTGAAATGCGTCACAACGCCTTGTCTTCCGTATTTCACATCTAGTCTAACCCAGACGCGCCGTTTACGTCGTCAGTCCTTTTAGCTGGGGGTGTCCCAAACTGTAATCGCTTGACGCTGATATGCGGTCTGCACTCCGGGATCGTTCTGCACCGTCAATTTTCGGACCTTCGTCGGACATGATTGAGCTACTGCCACTTCAGTTCTTTCTCTGCAAACTAGCCGGTAGCTTAAGTTTTTTTTTCTGGAAACATTTATTTATTCCTTATTGGTGAAGTTCTTTAGGAAGGACACGTACATAGTACTCGCAACTGGCGTACATGTATGCCCTGATGTATAAACGTGAACGAGGCAAAAGGAGTATGTAAGAATCGTAGCCGATGGCGTTTAGATGTGTGTGTATATGTATGTATTCATATTTTCAAAGAAACTCCTAATATCTGTAACAAAAAATCTCTGCAATTGCACAATCCTCGTACAACTCACAAACAAAGATGACAGCTTCAAGTTCAGAGATCAATACCGCCATCCATTCAGCTTCATCCGCAGGATCCACGTTACAATGACGCACGAAGATTAGGGCGTTCTGACCAGACCCAGACACTCGGGCGCCGTTCTGGCTAGACCGAGGTCAGACGAGCCTGTTCCAGCCAAAAAATATATAGATCTAACATTCATTTATCCTCTCTTTCAATAAAACTATTGCGTAATTTGTATTCGTTGCCAAAAGTAGTATGGTTTACGAAATGTTCGGACTTGTTTAAGTTATGTAATGGTCTTGAAATCTGTGGATTTGGTGCATTGTATTACTCTGGGTATGTATAAGGCTCATCATCACCTTCAGTTTAGTCGAGTGACGTCCACGGCTGGCCTCCCCACATACATCGCAAGTTGCAATGAAAGTGAGTATACTGCCCTGAAATAGTCTCTAGAAGAGAGTATGAAAAACTGCACTCAGTAATAAGAAGTACATTTTTACTTACTTCCTCTTTTCTTTTCTTTTTATTTACTTTAAACCTTCGGCCAGCATTATGCAAGGTGCTATGTTCATTTGGTTTAAAGATTTTTTTTTACAACGATTGTAGGATTTCAGATTTTAAGTGGAACAATTAAAGTAGCTGAATCTAACTAAACATCCAACCATTCTTAGAATGTTTATGTAGTCACTCTGTCAATCTATACATACTCACTAAACTCCAGATTAAAAATAAACCTTCATTCCATGACTAAAAGTATTTCATAGCTAAGTAAGTCAGACTAAAAGCCTCCAATATTGATATAACACAAAATTAATCTTTTATTGCAATACAGAAATTTGTCATGATACAATGACGTCATTGCTAAAATGTCTCGCAACTCCCAGACTCAGCATAAGCTACATTATGTCTATAAATAACCATGTCTATAAAGTTAACTCGAACTCATAGAGATATATAATGAGACGTTTATATACGTGCTGCTTCTTATGTGACATTTTCGTCCGGACAAAGTTATTTACCAACAAAACAAAACTCTAAAATATACCAATATCGTAAATATCTGTCGCACTACCTTGCTACAGCAACCGACTACGCACGACCCGCCTACGGTTTTGAGTTTCAGAGCATTCATACATGCGAGAACGAGATGGCAGTCACCGAACCTATGCTGGAACGCATAAGGGGGACAAGAATGGAGATAGTTATCGATCGGCTTGCGTCACAGAGAAAGCGTGGGCGCTCTGACGTCACGGCGCACCCGCCAATCACCACTTAAGGAAAAGGCGCCACGAATTAGCGTAGTGTTGGAATATATTCATGAGGAGTTTTTCTAAAGTCTTATGTCATTTTTGGGAAGCATCAATGAAGTTCCAATCCTTTCGTTTACAATAATTCCCATTTATTTTGCAAAAGTGTCTTTAAATATGACTGGACGCTTACGACCATACATTTTCATTCCATATCGTTGATTTCTTATAAAAATCTTAATGCTGAAATGTCTTGCTGTTCAGTTGCAAAACTATGTAGGTATAACAACAAAACAAATGGGAAGTTTTAAATTAAATAAGTTAAGGTTAACAATTTATTCATGTTTCAACGTAGCTAAAAGAAAAATTTATAATAACATGCCAGAAGTACCTAGGTCATATTTCGCATCTTAACTTTCGTTACCTACACATATGTTTTTTTTTCCATATCTGTAATTAACACTTTGCGGAAAATCGCTACGATTATGGGCTACGAACTTTCGTAGTTGCTACGGCTGGCCTACGAAACTCGGGACGTTCGTAGTCAAGTTATTTCTGTAGCGTTGTTGTGGGGCTACGAGAATAGAAGCATAATACGACATCTAGTGGCATTTTTAGTAAACATATTTGTCACTACATAGTGTATTATTTTTAAACAAGATGGCGCTACCGTATTGCTTACAATGCGACATCTGGCAGCGCATGCTGGAACTAAAAAAGAGGTACATGCATTTAAATAGTACATAAAATGTGCAATAGATGGCAGTTTAACAAAGCTCGAAGAATTATTTTTCAGTAGTCATTAATAATTATTTAGGAACAGAACAACTTCGATCTTTCAGTAATCATTTTCTTTTATATCATAAGTAAAAATAAGTATTTTTCTTTTCGTTCTTTACGTAAGTGGTCGAGGAATCGAACGAATTTCTTCCATAATTTTCATGGATCATCAGATCAACCTGGTGTCTGCTTAACCGGACAAATGTGTGGATTCCTTGAGTGAAGAGGCTCCAGTCAGAGCGTAAAAACTTATAGACTGAGTGACAGAGAGCTAAGGGCACCCTCTGTTTTGTACCAGCTTCGACTTAATGCGTTAATGAATAGGGCAGCTAAGACAGACTGGATCTGAGTGAACTAATTTCTTCGCTGTGTTTGCAACAATAAGAACATCATTATTGAAAATAAAAGAACTTTTGTTGATCTTCATAAATATAAATAGTATTATGATGAGCAATTCAGAGTTCAATGTTCTTGACATTCATAGTTATTATGTGATGATGGTTTAAATGTCAATAATTCTAGTCACACTAGATTTTTATTGGCAGTTCGATTTCAATTGACGGCACGGTTAGCGCAGTGGCTCAAGCAATGGACTGCTGCGCTGCGTGTCGCGGGTTCGATCCCCGCACGGAACAAATATTTGTATGACCTACAGATAGTTGTTTCGGGTCTGGGTATTTGTGTATGTGAGACATTCCTAATGTGGGGCAAAGTTTAAAAAAAAAAAAAAAATCCTATGCTTTTTTGCTACTAGTGCCAACAGCATCAGTCAGAAAACGCTTTGATTGCATCCGCTTATTTCATTGTTATGTAAACAAGTCTTGAATAGGAATCCACATTTGCAATTAACAAATTTTAAGTCTTCAGAATTCTATGGTATAAAACTATCAAACATTTCTCGCATTTCAGTAAAATCGGATGTAGTAACCAGTATTTCACAAGGTGCGACTGGGTAATACGATACCCGTTGGTCAAAAAAATCAAAATCAAAAACATTTATTTCAAGTAGGCCAGTTACAGGCTCTTTTGAATAGTCGAACAAATACTAAATTTTAATAAACTAAGCTACAGTCCCACTCACAAGGCATAATAACTGTAAGTGTACTGTAGTTGCCGATCTCAAAGCGTTGGTCTCATGAGAAGAATGGCGAGAAACTCCATGGACACTCTTTTAAATCATAATATTGTTACACAACTTTGGTTATATCGTTCATGTTAAGATGATATATTATTATGTGTGAACGATGTAGTAAGATGCGCACGATAAGTGTCCACAGTAAAGCCAAAACGAGATTCAAAAATAATAATTCAAACAAGCCGTGGCAGCTAAGAGGTGACCAGTCACAAGTGACAGCACCCGTTCTCGAGCATGACGCATACGACAGCGATGCTGACAGCCGGGGCCAACGAGGCATGCAGGAAGTCGGTTTGTAATGGGTGGTCACCCATTCACAAGACCAACTTAGTCAAGCGCGGCTTAACCCGAGATTGACCCCAGCGGCTGTTTTTATCTAGTCCTAAAAAAACGAATACGTAATTGGGAAGAAAAACTACCACACAATAATAGTACATTACTGCCGCGGTCTATAATGACTACTTTGCTGGTCGCGCTGATGATGGCCGACAGCGCAGCGTAGCGCAGCTCCAGGCCGACACAGCGCGGTCAGCGTGCAGCACTTGATGGACGAGCTGAGATAAAGGCCGAGACCGTAGGCCGAGGCCTTTACAGCGAGGACAGCAAGGGCTGCAATGATGGCCAAGCTGAAAGGCCTAGAGCGTAGCTAGGCTAGCTCGAGGCAATCATAGCGTGACCAGCGAAGCAGTCATTGTGGGCCAAGGTTTGTATAGTGCTTTACTCAAAAATGCAAGTACCTAATCTAAATAAAACCAGCAAGTAATTTAAATAAAAAATATATTAATTAACTAGACTTTTAATTAAAATGACAATTATGAAAAGTACAGTTACTAAAATTCAACACCGACTTTCCCGGTTTGATATTACTGATAGTTTGCGATAATTCTAATGCGGTGTTTGACTGCTGGATTATTTCTTCATTTATTACTTCATTTAAATCTTTTTTTTTTTTTACCTTTAGACGTACAAACAGCTGTGTTTTAAATAAAATCTTTTTGGAATTGATTTTTTAAAACGTTGAAACGTCAAAATAGCGGCCGGCAAAACATTGCCGGCCTGTTAGAGCGGCCAGCAAAACTTTGCCGGCCGCTCCTTGAAACAGACCGGCAAGGTCGACTTTGCTCAAACAAGTTTGTCAAAATAATGACAACATTACATGCATTTTTGAGTAAAGTTTCAAAATAACTTCTGTCCATTAACTTTTGTTTCTAGAGTGACACATGGTTCTTTACTTAATAGTGTATTACAGTTTGTTATTGACCTCATTTCTGTTGAAGGCAGTTCGCTATTGACACGTTTTGGCATCTCTCTTGGGTTTTTCATTGGAAATGAGTAGACACTAACTTTAAAAAACGTTAGTCATGCTATATTGCCCAAGTAGATGGGTTCGGTAAATAAAGCTATTGTTTTCTTTACTTTGTTTGGATGTACTTATCTATCGTGTTAAGTACTGATACGAGTATGCTATCGTAGGGACAACCCATGTAAAATTTTAGCATGCATATATCATCTCGCTTTGTAATCCCCGAAGGGGTAGGCAGAGGTGTACCTCACGATTCTCAACACCTATAAGTCCCGTGTAATAGGGGATGGAAAAAACCAATTACACTGCCCGACCCGGGTATCAAACCCTGACCTCATGCTCAGCAGACGCACTTATAACTACGAGACCAGCGAACCAGTCTCTTTTATTATCTACGTGATACCATCCTTTTAATTACCTCTTGCAGAGCAAAGGCCTCGTCTTAGAAAGAACCTAGTTATTTGGAACACATTTAGAAGCTAATATTACCCATGTAAGTAAAAAAAAACCATTAAAATACTTTTCTGACCGCACACAAGTCGCCTAACTAATAATTTGCAAAATAATTTCCTTAACCTCTTAACGGTAATTAATTTAACAATGTACCATTATTATTTTCCATAACCTTTAGGCCTCATTTACGGAGACGCGGTGCGTTTTTAATTCAAGTCATGGCGATGTATGAAAACGATAACAATTTCAAACGGCGATTTTACGCAAAGCGATTTATCTTAAGTTTAAAATGCAGCTTTCGCCGCCTCTCAGTAAATGAATAAAAAAAAGTAGTTAAAAAACTAAAAAACCCGACTGAAAAAAACAAAAAACAAGCACATTTTAAATTAAACAAAACTTATAAGCAGGCGGGGTTCATTTGAATACTAAAATAAGTAATGAAAATAGAATGAACCCTGCCTGCTTCCGCCTTCGTCGAGTTTTTTAACTCCTTTTTTATTTCCAACTTTTTAGTGTTCGTTTTTTTTTTACTCCTCCTACTCGATGGTAATGGTTTTTTTTTATCTCCGCGGTATTGGCCCCAAAATCCGAAATTTTTCTTTGTTTGTTAACTTTTATGTAGACAGTGACACTCGCGCCATCAAGACGAATCTAACGACGTATATTTTATTCAAATCCTTTTATCCGTTTAGGAGTTATGAGAGAACAAAGAAACCAGACATACCTACACATATTTACACGTCAAATACATAACCCTCCTTTTGGGCTTCGCCGCAGTCGAGAAAAAGCACGCGACGAGCCTTCGCACGCGCCGCGCGACGCCCCGCGTCTCCGTAAACGAGCCCTTAGATACCTGAAAATTTAGAAGCAGTGGGTGGCCCAGTAAAAACGACACTGATGTGACCATGTTTATTGGCTGTGACTTATTGTTTGACTTCTAGCGTTCTACCTTCACCATCATTCTCTTGTCCGTATCCCAATCGATTTGGGGTCGGTGCAGCATCTTCTTCTTCCATACCATATCTTTCTTACCATATCATTATTAACACAGTCCATTCATCGTTTGTTAGGTCTTCTTCTACTCATACCAGTCAACATTCATACTCAAAACCTTTCTCACGACATTTTCCCCATTCCTCCGCATCACATGCCCATACCATGACAACCGATTTTCTTGCGTTCGACCTTGTATACAATATTTCAGCTTCTATTCATCTATTTCAGTATTCTATCGTGCAGACTGGTCTGTCCAAGAATGAAATAATCTAAGACTCATCACATCAACCGGCACTGGTCTTGCCTACATAAAAAAACTCAATAATAATAATTTATTTACGTTAAAAATTGCAGTACATGAGGAATTTACAGAGTATGCATAATGATAATAATCAAACATGTTTAACTACGACAGCTGGGTGAATAACTGCTCTCCTAGCTAGATTGCTGAGTAATCTGTATTTAGAAGAGACAGTTACGACTCCCTATTTGAGTAGTTATCCCTAGGTAGCCTATATCTTGTCCCGAAGAGCCGATTCAAATCATCATCATCAGTTTATAATGTTCGCACTACAGGGATTCTACTCTGTGTACATAATTCAATAATAATGTGCACCTAAATGAATTTCTTACAAAATGATTCACAGAATAGAAAATCATCACAGCGTGCTGTTAATTCAATTAACGTTTTAGTGGGTTTATTTACTAGTGATGCCGATAGCTAAGTACTTCTAGTCATGCTATGTGGGAGTATCATTCAATCATCGACGTAAGCTGTGTTAGTAAATGTCTGGAGAAGTGACTAATTAGGCCGCACTTTAGTCTATTCAATGAAAGTCTAATGGCACCAAGTCCTGTACATCAGGGAAGGTAGAGTAGGTTCAGTCAGGAGCACTAATATGCTAGTGTGATTTCCCCTTGAAATAACGAATTGAATACAGTAGTTCGTCAGCGTCAGGTTGACTGGATCAAACGAGATATGTACATTCCCATTTACATATCTCGTTTGGTCCAGTAAACCCTGTGCACCTTTTAAAACCTATTTGCAACTATTTTCTACCTATAATGAAACATTTGCTACCTCTTACGTTAAGAAATATATTAAAGAAATAAAATGGCCAGCCATTCTGACGTCGGGTTGGCCGACCAGTTTCAAATTCTCATAGTTCTAGCATTGTATTAACCGCATTGTCTCCTTTGTCTGTAGTAGTTGTCCGTTGCTTTGTGTATAGTAGGTGTTTGTGACTGTACTTGCACTTCATCCGAGTTATCAGCGTGTCTCAGAAAGCGCGTTAAGTCGTTCGTCCTGGCTGTCATATACAGTTCCTAGGTATTTAGTGGCCCGTTACTGTATTACCCAGTACTAACTAGGTTGGGAAAATGCTAGGCAGATGATGATGATGATGATGAACGGGCATAGTCAGCTTTAACGACGAAACTTGCAGTCACTGCTGACCAGTCTCTAATAAGAAACAATAGTGACAAAATAAATAAATAATATTACATTTATTTAGATATTCATTGTTCATGGTGAGATCATTTCCTACATAAAGTAAAATAGCAATGTGTTATTATCTGCCTATTCTTCACTTCAGATAAGTAGATAATTATTACTTATTCATACTTCATTATTAATAATGTTTTTTTAATCACTGAAGTGGCCTTAACAATACTAGATAATTAATGAGTAATCTTCTTAATTACTGAAATAGAAACAAAAACGGTAATTTTTGTCTTCCTATAACTTATCTTTGAATAATTGGTGTCTACTTGCTGATCTATCGTTGCTTTGGTCTTCTAGAGTAATTAAAGGAAAACCAATGAAAATGACGGATGAACTGTTCGAAGGATGATAAAAGCCAGGAAAGGAGGTTAAGGAGGTGACTGCTATGATGAAAAGTAAAAGTGAAGTAAGTATGGAAGAAGAGGATATATTGTACCGATCCCAAAAAAAATAGGATAAGGGAAAGGGCAGGTGGGGCAAAGGGAGAATTATATCACTGATTGCGATTCAATTGATGTAGGTACCTACATACATAATCAAGCATATATTCAACTTTATCGCTAAAGCATTAGGGTCAAGATTGCATAGGAAAATTTGTCAGTTGCGGGTAGCTAGATGTATTGGGGTCTGCACAAATCAATGTCTGTTTATGGACATCTGTGCCAAATGATATGACAAATAGCAGTCTTATTATGTAATAACACTTCCCTTCCAGCGATGGAACAGTGCGCAGCTAATTATTTCGCTCGCGATTAAAATTACGATTCTCGTGTTCCGCGCTCGATTCCTGGCTCGTGAATTGTCCCTGAGTTTGTGATTTTGTGTGGAGTGCTGGTATTGTATAGTTTTTTAACGATTTTGCGTCGGTTTTAATGGTAATAAGTTAATTTCGTTGGCTATCGGTGAGTACAGTTACTTTTTTTATTTTTTTGGGTGTGTGGGTAGGTACCTCGAATAAGTTTCATCATAGTTTAATTTTGTTTTTTTTGTTTTACTATTTAATACGTTTGTGTTTTAAGTCCCATAATCTACAACATGTTGTCAATTAATGAAGACCCTCCAGATAGGGGAAAAGACCCACCGCGCCGTAATAATAGTACAACCAGGTCACCAACTACCTCCGCTAGTTCGAAACGGTTGTTTAGCGAAATGTCTCCTTCTTATATTTCGCCCGAGGATAGATCGAAACGGCTTCAAACATCTGATTCGATTGAAAAATCGTCGCCGATATTAAATGTCAGTCCGACCGCGAGCAATAACGACTTTAATTATTGTGATTTAGTCTCACAGGCGTCTGCATACTTAAGCAACATTAACGAACTTGTCAGTGATCTAGGTTCCCGCATTAATGTAGCAAATAAATCCGCTATCATGGACATGACTCAGCGCGTAACGACCATAATTTCGCTGTTGGCCATAAAGTCATCCTCCAACGAAACAAAACTAGCCAAAACGGAACGCGAATTGGATAAATTTAAATTAAATCCAAATCCAAATATCAATACAAGTGAGTGTAAAAAACGTTCGTATTCGGATTCATTAAAACTTCGCCTACCAAAGGTTGTGCCTGCTGTAGAATCACGTGCTCCGTTACCGTGTGTTGTCGCGTATCCTATCCCGGAGCGGGAGGCGGAGTACTCATCGTCATCCGCTACTAAAAATGCGCTTATGAAGGTTATTAAACCTAGTGACGACGGGTTTCAAATTGTAGGCCTTAAAAAAACCGCGAAATCTGGTGTTGTACTACGTGTCGCTAATGATAACCAAATTAAAAAATTACAATCGGTCGATGCCATTAAGTCCGCGGGCTTGCGACTTGAAAAACCGAAAGGCCGACGGCCACGTATATTAGTTAAAGACGTGCCACCCTCAATGGAAGACAATGCTTTTTTGCACGCGTTATACTGTCAAAACATCAAAGACGAGCTGCCAGTAAATGAGGATGATTTTATTAAAACAACCAAAATTTATCGTAAGCGTTCTTTGGACAACGGTCGCAAGTGGATAGGCGTTGAAATCGAGCCCACCGTACGTAAACATTTAGTGTCCACTAAGGAAAAGTTATTTATTGATTGGGCGACTTGTCGGTTTATTGATGATATCGATATAGTTCGTTGTTTAAATTGTCAACAGTTCGGTCACGTTAAGAAGTACTGCGATAACAAGTCACCTACCTGTGCTAATTGTTCCGAAGCACATGGAACAAATGACTGCCCGCATAAAGACAATAGTACATTACTGCCGCGGTCTATAATGACTACTTTGCTGGTCGCGCTGATGATGGCCGACAGCGCAGCGTAGCGCAGCTCCAGGCCGACACAGCGCGGTCAGCGTGCAGCACTTGATGGACGAGCTGAGATAAAGGCCGAGACCGTAGGCCGAGGCCTTTACAGCGAGGACAGCAAGGGCTGCAATGATGGCCAAGCTGTAAGGCCTAGAGCGTAGCTAGGCTAGCTCGAGGCAATCATAGCGTGACCAGCGAAGCAGTCATTGTGGGCCAAGGTTTGTATAGTGCTTTACTCAAAAATGCAAGTACCTAATCTAAATAAAACCAGCAAGTAATTTAAATAAAAAATATATTAATTAACTAGACTTTTAATTAAAATGTCAATTATGAAAAGTACAGTTACTAAAATTCAACACCGACTTTCCCGGTTTGATATTACTGATAGTTTGCGATAATTCTAATGCGGTGTTTGACTGCTGGATTATTTCTTCATTTATTACTTCATTTAAATCTTTTTTTTTTTTACCTTTAGACGTACAAACAGCTGTGTTTTAAATAAAATCTTTTTGGAATTGATTTTTTAAAACGTTGAAACGTCAAAATAGCTTAATATAAATTTAATTTACTCAAAAATGCATGTAAAATAATGACAACATTACATGCATTTTTGAGTAAATTTAATTTACTCAAAAATGCATGTAATGTTGTCATTATTTTGACAAACTTGTTTGAGCAAAGTCGACCTTGCCGGTCTGTTTCAAGGAGCGGCCGGCAAAGTTTTGCTGGCCGCTCTAACAGGCCGGCAGTGTTTTGCCGGCCGCTATTTTGACGTTTCAACGTTTTAAAAAATCAATTCCAAAAAGATTTTATTTAAAACACAGCTGTTTGTACGTCTAAAGGTAAAAAAAAAAAAAGATTTAAATGAAGTAATAAATGAAGAAATAATCCAGCAGTCAAACACCGCATTAGAATTATCGCAAACTATCAGTAATATCAAACCGGGAAAGTCGGTGTTGAATTTTAGTAACTGTACTTTTCATAATTGTCATTTTAATTAAAAGTCTAGTTAATTAATATATTTTTTATTTAAATTACTTGCTGGTTTTATTTAGATTAGGTACTTGCATTTTTGAGTAAAGCACTATACAAACCTTGGCCCACAATGACTGCTTCGCTGGTCACGCTATGATTGCCTCGAGCTAGCCTAGCTACGCTCTAGGCCTTTCAGCTTGGCCATCATTGCAGCCCTTGCTGTCCTCGCTGTAAAGGCCTCGGCCTACGGTCTCGGCCTTTATCTCAGGTCGTCCATCAAGTGCTGCACGCTGACCGCGCTGTGTCGGCCTGGAGCTGCGCTACGCTGCGCTGTCGGCCATCATCAGCGCGACCAGCAAAGTAGTCATTATAGACCGCGGCAGTAATGTACTATTTATACCAACTTGCGTGGCGTGTAAGCGTTTTAAAAAACCATTTGACCATCGTTGCGGGTCACCCGAGTGTCAAACCTACAAACTGAAGCTCGAACAGTTAATCCTCAACACAAATTACTAAAATAATGGATAGTTTAAACATAGGACAATTAAATCTCCACAACGACAGGGTAGCGACTTCTGAATTAGATAAATTAATAATCGATTACAGCTTAGATGTAGTACTCGTTCAAGAACAATATCAAAGCGCACACTTACGTCACAAAGTAGTTCAGCTGGATTCAAAGTCACGAGCCGGAATTTACGTGGCTCGTTCTCCTAACTTTACAGTAACGTCTTTGCGTAACCTCATGACGCCGCACTGTGCCGTTGCGGAAGTCTCATCGGCTTCCTATAAAGTTTACATTGTGAGCTGTTACTTTCAATATTCAGACCCAGTTGGTCCTCACATACACAACCTCCGTCATGTCTTGCGGTCACTCGCGGGCTGCAAAGTTATCGTTGGCGCGGATGTTAACGCGTCATCGTCTCTGTGGTATGGCAAGGTTCGGTCTACGGATTCCGACCGACGTTCCGCTGTCGAAGATTTCATTGCTGAAATGAACTTATCGATTCACAATACCCCTGATGCACCACCTACTTTTTGCAGCCAAATGGGCGAATCTTGTATTGACGTCACACTTTCTAGTGCAGACGTTCGTTTGGATAGGTGGCGTGTCCTACCAGACGCGTCATGTAGCGATCATCGGCTTATCGTGTACGAATTTGTTCCGATGTTTACTCAAGGTCCGTCACATGTCATTGGTAACTTTAGGTATAAATGTAAGGGCGCGAATTGGGAGTTCTTTAGTTTGCTTTTTGCATCTCACACCAAAGACTTCACTCGAGACGGGCTGTCAGCTGAAGAAAGTGCTGAAATTATGTCAGACACCTTTACTTACTGTGCTGACATTGCCATTGGTCGCGGATCTATGACCAACATACGGAGATGTGAT
Organism: Diarsia rubi; assembly: GCA_932274075.1. Taxonomy (NCBI): domain Eukaryota; kingdom Metazoa; phylum Arthropoda; class Insecta; order Lepidoptera; family Noctuidae; genus Diarsia; species Diarsia rubi. The sequence continues at coordinate 12,099,146 of OW026413.1, forward strand.
TGGTGGTGTGACTACTTAATTGAACAACGTAAAAGTTATCGCCGAGCGCGTAGACATTTGAATAAGCTTAAAAAACAGACGGTCACCGGAGACCCACTTACCTCTGCTTTAAATGCGTTTAGAGTTGCCAAGTCCCGCTACAGAGCATCGGTAGAAAAATCTAAAGGTAATTTACTGCGGAAAATAGTAGAAAAATTGGATAAAGAAGGTCCGTGGTCTCCTTTGTATCACGAGTTCAAAGCAAATCGATCAGTGGATCTTGCGTTCGTAGAAAACATTAAAGTAAACAACAAACACACTACCGGTATTGAGGAGACAACCGAAGTTCTATTAAATACTTTGATACCTGATGATTCACCTGATAATGACAATGACTACCACCAGCAGATCAGGGCGTGGGCGGCTGTGCCACCTGAATCACCAGCGTCAGACCTTCCATCCATTGACGAATTTATTAACGTTGTCAGGAAGCTTCCACTTAACAAATCGTCAGGTGAAGATAAAATATCGAATCGGATGATAATAGAAGCATGTAAAACAGCGGCCGACGCAATTTTAAGGGTTTACAACAGTTGTATTGCAGAAGGCGTTTTTCCTCGTGTATGGCGTCGCGGCTTCATACGAATAATTCCGAAAAGCGGCGACAAGCCACCGGACGACCCTAAGTCTTATCGCCCTATAACACTACTACCATCCTTGGGGAAACTCCTGGAGCGCCTTATCGTTCCACGTTTACTACCAGACGGTCCAAAATTTCACAACAACCAATTCGGTTTTACCGTTGGAAAATCTACCGTAGACGCGGCTCTGTCTGTCAGGAAAATTGTCAATACATCTCAACACAAGTACGTAGTTGGGATCTTTCTTGATATTTCTGGGGCTTTTGATAACGCATGGTGGCCGATGCTACTCCTAAAACTGAAAACTCGTGGTTGCCCTAAAAACATATACAATCTTGTTTATTCGTACTTCTTGAATGGTTCCGCGAAACTCAAGCTCGGACATCATTCTATGTCAAAGTCCCTCACCATGGGATGCCCTCAGGGTTCGGTTATGGGTCCGTATGTATGGAACGTAGGCTTCGATGACTTCCTCGCGATTCCGCTTCCATGTGGCTGTTCATTAACCGGTTACGCGGATGACGGCCTGCTGCTCGTTCAGTCAAGTACTCGGGCTGGACTCGAAAATTTGGCTGACACTTGCCTAAAATTAATATCCCAGTGGGGCGCTCGTAACCGTTTGACCTTTGCACCACACAAAACGTTTCAACTTCTTTTAAAAGGTAATCTTAAATCATGTCCTAGTATTAAATTTAATAACGTTCCCGTGAAAAGGAAGCAGTCCGTGTGTTACCTTGGGTTTGTCTTAGAGAGGAATTTTTCATTCATTGAACACATAAAAACCGTCGGTGAAAAAGCTAAAAAGAACTTTTATGCCTTAACGAGAATATCTAAATCTACGTGGGGTTTATCATTTTTAACTCTAAAGACGATCTATGGGGCTACTTACTTGGGGTGTATGTGCTATGGGGCACCAGTTTGGGCCGATAGGGCCACCATAGGAGCGGCACGACGTTAAATTACTTCAAAGCCAGCGGTTGGCTTTGATTTTCTTGTGTAAAGCGTATAGGACGGTTAGTACTGAAGCCTTACCGGTACTGGCAGGGGTACTTCCAGTCGATCTTGAAGTGCAGCGCCGTGCTTCAATGTACTACTGCGCACGAGAGACCGCGGACGCAGACTTTTTATTGCATCGTGACCGTGCTAAAGTAGCTAGATTACTTAAACCACAGACTGACGTCTGGGAGGAACTTTTGTCTGAATGGCAATTGTAGCATAAATTAGTCGATTCACTAAAAACCGACTAATTCTAAAAAGTTGTCACCTCACTAAATTATAGGTACAACCCTAAATGTTCTGTAATGTCACAATGGAGGGAGAACGTCGCTCAGGACCTCCTTTAAAAACGGCTGCACGCATAGGTTCTGCCCTTTTTACATCAAGCGAGCAGCCCACTAGATAAGTCCCTCCCCAGTTATTGGGTAAGTGAACTCCGCCATTGTGTTCTTTTGCTGCTAAATTTATGTCCCGGCAAGCCATATCTATTTGTAATCTTTGTGTCTATTTAACATGGCTGCCGGCAATGTACTCTGTATTTAATATTAATTAGCACCTAGCTATTCACTATGCACATGTGCTCTAATTAGTTATATGGTTCTCCGCATGGCATGCATCCTATTCTATTCTCTATAAACTAAATCATGCTCATCCATGCTGTATCATAAACCGGCGACGCGAGTCAACAGTCAATGAGAACCACGTGGCGATGTGACGCCACGCCTTGCCTTTAGTCTATCAACTATTCACCTATCAACTAATCACTGTAAACCACTGCGATGTGTGAGTACCCATCTTCCATCTTCCTCACTGCCTTGAGCTTGCCGCATCTAACGCATGGCTGGGACACACACATCGTAGGGGCTTGCAGGAACCATCTTGGAGCTCAAGCGTCCCCTTGGCGCTGTTTCAGGGTTCCTAGCGCTGGCTAACCAACTAGGGCTGCTTCGCTCACGCTGCACTGTTCTGCTGCTCTGCTGTGCTCCCGCGCATCTACCAACGCGGTGAGAAGCACGCATCTGCACGGCCGCCCTACCGCGTGCCGCCTCTAAACTGTGACGCCTACGCGTCCGGCACAAGACGACGGCGTGGCCGTGTAGACAGCGGCCTGCCGCCGCTACCTACTGGCCGTCTGCGCTGCCGCTACCTGCCTACCACCAACGCTGCCTAGGGCTAGTTGCCCTGAGCCCGCTGCCCACCTGGTCGACCGCCCTGCCGCGCGTCCCTACCGACGCGTGAGGCCGCCTGACCCGGCCTACCTACCGTGCGTGGCGATCGACGTCTTCTGGTTGCTCAGGGCAGTACCGTTTTCCTACCTTCAGTGACAGTGCGTGACCTTAGACCCAAGAACCTTAAGAACCCCTATTTTGCTTGAGTAGTACCTAACTACATTCATAAAAGCACCACGCCACAGTGGCGCCCACTCGGTAGTCTCTAAGGTTCTCGCACTGGTCTCTTTCTCCTACGCTCAGCATCGTTGTGGTATTTTTAAATAATTTTGTTGTGAAAAATATCCAAAAATATTATTCATCTACCTTCAACTTTTACTAAATTGGAAAATCTAATACTTCAATTTGTTAATCTTCTACCTTAAACTATTATTAAATTGTAAATTACAATTCTAAACTAACAATAATCCATCGCGTTGCTGAATGTACCTGCTATATTAATTGGTGTGTGTTGTGTATTGTATTGTCATCCTCTCACTGTGGCCAAGACACCTTTAGCCATCAGTAGATCGGTCTTATGAGTCTGTTTGACCGGCAGTGAGAAAACCCTATCCTTTGTTATACCACCTCACTGTGGCCAAGACACCTTTAGCCATCAGTTGATCGATCCTGTGAGTCTGCAGGTCGGCAGTGAGATCCTACCCACTATCCGTCTGTTGCCCTTAGGTCCTACGGCACAGATATCCTGGTACTACATAGTCTAAATTAAACTTATTGTCAACAAAAGAACACAATGTCTTCTCATAAGATTAACTTCATCCATCTAAGAAAGGCTGAGTTGGAGTATGAGGTGACAATCAGAGGTGGCGATAAGGGGACAGTCATAGAACTTAGGAAGCAAATAAGCAAGCTAGCTAGTCATTATGAAAGTGAAGACATTTTGCTCTCCGGGATAGATGAGAAGGATGATCTGAATGGTGTGAGTCAGACATTAACCGATTTCAGTAACTATCTAACAACGGTGAACTCTGATCGCTCTCTTAGCGTAGCACAGTCTAACAGGAATCACATTTACTACCGTCTTGCTAGGATTACACCAACCACACAAGACATTACTAAGCTAAAAAACCAACTTGAGTCACTCTTCACTACCTTAGACACACAGTACAAGGCCCTTCAGACAAAATTCAATACCTCTTCGATAGATAACTCTGCCAGTAAACAGCAGGCAGAGACAAGTACACCCAATCCAACTAACATCACGGTCACTTGTCAAAGCCACCAAGGCAATAAACCTAAGTTTGACGGGAACTCGTGTGTCAGATCATTCATACAAAAAATAGAAGAATATAGACTCGCTAAGAGAATTACTAAAGAGGACATGCTCAGTTTCTCTTATGATATATTCACGGGTAACGCTCTACACTGGTACAGACACATAAAATCAAACATTTTGTCTTGGGACCAGTTGATTGACCTACTAAAGTCTGCCTTTGACGGTGAGGACTATGACTACAGGCTACTTTCTGAAATCAGACAGCGTACACAGGGGGACACAGAAAACATAACTATCTACATTTCTATCATGAGTGGCCTCTTTAACCGTCTAACTAAGAAACTAACAGACGAGGAAAAGTTTGACATTATCTCTCACAATGTTAAACCAGTCTATGCTGATGTGCTAGCCATAAGTAGTGTGCAGACACTGGATCAGTTACAAACAGTTTGCAAAAATTATGAGACATATAAAGCTAGGACTACACACTATCATGAACCAAGCAGAAGTAATCTCAGCACACTTGCACCAGAGTTTGCATACCATAGGCCGAACAAGACAACTAATAGCTATTCAAACAAACACTACAATAAAACACCACACTCAGGTCAGTCAAACTCAGTTTCAGCTATTAAAACTGAAAAACAGTCGTCTTCTAAAAAAGAGACTCCTTCTAAACAAGAGCCTTCCACTAAAGGAGGCCCATTCTGTCCTAGGTGTAGGGTAAATAGTCATTCTTGGAGAAAGTGTAAGGCAGAACGATACCCTATCTGCTTCAAGTGTGGACTCAAGGGTGTCATTTATCCTAAATGTACCAAGTGTCAGCCAAAAAAACTAAAGGCTGTGGGTTGTTGTAACAAAATAAATAAACTAAATAACAATGATGGGTGGGCAGAATGGTTATCAAAAGTTAAACAATTCTCCACTCATTATGCTGTTACAACAATCCACAACAAACCATTAAATGATACTAGGCCTTATGCCACTATCTCAATCAAAGACTTGACCACTTGTGGACTGCTGGACTCTGGATCCGCAGTAACTATTATTGGTAACAATTTTCATAGAGGTCTGATTAATGAACTAGGCCTAACCCTAGATTCATGTGATAACTCTCTAAAATTTGTAGCCGCTGGGGGACAAATGTTATCACCAATAGGTACCCTAAATCTACCTATTTCTTTTGAAAATAAAAACCATATACTAAAAGCCTATGTAATACCAACAGTTGACATACCCATCCTACTAGGTATTGACTTCTGGAATACCTTTGACCTATTTCCTAAGAACACTAAGGCAATCTTCCTTATGAACCATAACAAGCAGATCATGGAATCTAATCCACCTAACTCTGATTTACACCGTCATTCTTTTGCACAACTATCTAAGGCACAACAAACAACAGCAGACAATATAATCAAACAGTTCAAAACCGTATCTTCAGACACTAAGGGTATAGGTCGCACTAATCTCATCACACACTGCATTGACACAGGTGACTCGCCTCCTATTAGGCAACGATACTACCGGATGTCTCCTGAAAAACAGCGCATTCTTTGTGAAGAGTTAGATGAAATGTTAAAGCTAGATGTTGTTGAGCCATGTGAAAGTCCCTGGTCTTCACCAGTACTGCTAACACCTAAGAAGGATGGTAAATTAAGGTTCTGCCTAGACAGTCGAAAATTAAATTCAATAACTAAAAAAGATGCTTATAACTTACCTTACATCTCTGAAATTCTAGATAACTTAAAGGATGCTAAATATTTAACAAGTCTTGACCTCTATAAAAGTTTCTGGCAATTACCTCTAAATGAAGCTGACAAAAATAAAACTGCTTTCTACATTCCTAGTCGTGGTACTTTTAGATTCAAAACTACACCATTTGGGTTGACCAACGCTCCAGCTACCCAGCAGAGGTTGGTCGATAAATTATTTTACGGCCCAGAATTCGAAAACAGGGTTTTTGCGTTCTTGGATGATGTAGTACTAGTGTCCTCTGATTTTGATCATCACATATCCCTACTTTTAAAGATCCTAAATAAACTAACAGAGGCAAATCTAACTATAAACTTGAATAAATGTCAATTCTTTAGAGATGAACTGAAATACTTGGGTTATATAGTCAATTCTAAAGGTTTACACCCAGACCCTACTTATCCACTCTACAGCATCGCGTCAAGTGGCAGCGTGCACAACACCATGTTCGTGTTGGCGACCTGGTACTCGTCCTAGACGATCAGCTGCCACCTTTGAAGTGGCTCATGGGCCGCATCATCAAGCTATACCCGGGAGCTGACGGCGTATGCAGAGTGGTTGACTTGAAGACTGAGAACGGCGTCATTCATAGGCCCGTCTCAAAGTTATCACTACTAGATTCCCAAGAGCTCCTTGGGGAACATATCCCCAAGGGGGGGGAGGATGTTCGCAACGGAGCTGGAACTCTCCAATGCTAGCGGTCGTCGATGCATCGCGTACGGAACGCGACGGGCAGCCTGCGCCGGCGGCGGCCATCTTAAAACTCTCTCGCCCCTTCCGCTTACGACTAGACACCAACGCGCATGTTGCGCAGTATTTTTTATTATCTTAAATTCTTAATTCTGTATTTCTGTAACATCATGTCAAGTGTAAACGATAAAACCTATTCCTCGCTTTATTGAAGAGTTGATCACCCCAACATTGTAGCGTAGTGCTTTTTGTGGTAGGTAAATGAGACAAGGAAGACTTAGTTATACATTTACTTTTGCACTACACTTACAAAATAGGTTCTAGGGTCTAAGGTTCTAGGGTCTAAGGTCACGCACCGTCACTGAAGGTAGGAAAACGGTACTGCCCTGAGCAACCAGAAGACGTCGATCGCCACGCACGGTAGGTAGGCCGGGTCTGGCGGCCTCACGCGTCGGTAGGGACGCGCGGCAGGGCGATCGCCACGCACGGTAGGTAGGCCGGGTCAGGCGGCCTCACGCGTCGGTAGGGACGCGCGGCAGGGCGATCACCACGCACGGTAGGTAGGCCGGGTCAGGCGGCCTCACGCGTCGGTAGGGACGCGCGGCAGGGCGGTCGACCAGGTGGGTAGCGGCCCTTTTCCCCATACCAATGGCCCTACACCATTGGTACTCTAACAGCTGTTGACCAAAGTCACAGTTGGACCTCATCTCGGCCTACCCCGTTGATAGAGGACTATTAATTGTGCTAATGGCCGACGCCTTAGTACCTAACTTTATCATGGCTAACCATTGATAAACTACAACTGTTAGTCAGTTGGATCTTCTACCGCCTACACGGTAGCAAGACTAGCACTTCTGGCTCTAAACCAGGTGTTTTCTAACTATGAGCGGATTGCAACTCAATAAACAAGCCCTAACAGCTACCTAAATACATATCTAATCTATCAAAAATCTAATACTCGCTGTAATCTAAACACTAGTTACAACTTCTATAAAGTCTTGTATACAAACTAACTTTAGTAAATAAATGCCATTTGATTGTTGATAAACACATTCTGTAAACCTCTCATAAATGTCACGTAATCCTTACACACAATTGATAACTAAACTTTAGACCATAACGTTAACGACTTCTACAACTTAACGCTTAATTCATAACTAAGCATGTTAAACAAATAAATTTAACCTATAATGCTGATAAATGTCATATCTAACCTAACTTATCAAGTGTCATCGACTTATAAAATTTTATTCAACTTTGACGTTTGACACTTACCTTGGATAATAGCCTTTTTGCTTGTCAATATTTTATCGTTCAGAAATTATAAATTCTTCACTATGGACTCTGACTAAAAATTATACAACAATAGAATGTGTCATAGACATAGAACATAGACAAAACATAAATCAATTAAAGATTTTAAAACTTTAACAATTCTTTTTAAATGCATGTTTTTTAATATAAACTATTACTATTTAAATTGCATGTTTTCTCTTTCTTGATATTAAATCATGAATATGAAGACCTTACATCTTCATGTTCGGTTTACCCACTTATACAAGGTACATCACTCACTTGACAGTGTTGTACTCTAACTTCTACACTTCATAGTAGTATTCAGCAATCAATGGTGATCTCTAATTTTGTTTCTAAATATAACAGAACCTACACTATACACATTACCCTGCAATTTAACACCTCAGTGACCTGACCCCCAAGGAGATACACTTGCTCTATCTTGTGTTTTTCCGACTGACTGTCTTGAGTTAAGCTACTCTAAATTAGTTTACCTCTTGTGTGTTTTGTAAGTCACTGACTTAGGACTACATTCAAGTCAGTGACGGACTTTGATTGATGGATGTTTGACGATGAATATTTGATGGGATGGAAGCACACGAATGAGATGTATGTACGTACAGGTAGTCAGTCTAAGTGGTTTAGGCCTTCTAGCGGATTTCCCCTAGGGAAAATCCTTTCTTTGCGGGCGGGGTACTGTAGCATAAATTAGTCGATTCACTAAAAACCGACTAATTCTAAAAAGTTGTCACCTCACTAAATTATAGGTACAACCCTAAATGTTCTGTAATGTCACAATGGAGGGAGAACGTCGCTCAGGACCTCCTTTAAAAACGGCTGCACGCATAGGTTCTGCCCTTTTTACATCAAGCGAGCAGCCCACTAGATAAGTCCCTCCCCAGTTATTGGGTAAGTGAACTCCGCCATTGTGTTCTTTTGCTGCTAAATTTATGTCCCGGCAAGCCATATCTATTTGTAATCTTTGTGTCTATTTAACATGGCTGCCGGCAATGTACTCTGTATTTAATATTAATTAGCACCTAGCTATTCACTATGCACATGTGCTCTAATTAGTTATATGGTTCTCCGCATGGCATGCATCCTATTCTATTCTCTATAAACTAAATCATGCTCATCCATGCTGTATCATAAACCGGCGACGCGAGTCAACAGTCAATGAGAACCACGTGGCGATGTGACGCCACGCCTTGCCTTTAGTCTATCAACTATTCACCTATCAACTAATCACTGTAAACCACTGCGATGTGTGAGTACCCATCTTCCATCTTCCTCACTGCCTTGAGCTTGCCGCATCTAACGCATGGCTGGGACACACACATCGTAGGGGCTTGCAGGAACCATCTTGGAGCTCAAGCGTCCCCTTGGCGCTGTTTCAGGGTTCCTAGCGCTGGCTAACCAACTAGGGCTGCTTCGCTCACGCTGCACTGTTCTGCTGCTCTGCTGTGCTCCCGCGCATCTACCAACGCGGTGAGAAGCACGCATCTGCACGGCCGCCCTACCGCGTGCCGCCTCTAAACTGTGACGCCTACGCGTCCGGCACAAGACGACGGCGTGGCCGTGTAGACAGCGGCCTGCCGCCGCTACCTACTGGCCGTCTGCGCTGCCGCTACCTGCCTACCACCAACGCTGCCTAGGGCTAGTTGCCCTGAGCCCGCTGCCCACCTGGTCGACCGCCCTGCCGCGCGTCCCTACCGACGCGTGAGGCCGCCTGACCCGGCCTACCTACCGTGCGTGGCGATCGACGTCTTCTGGTTGCTCAGGGCAGTACCGTTTTCCTACCTTCAGTGACAGTGCGTGACCTTAGACCCTAGAACCTTAGACCCTAGAACCTATTTTGTAAGTGTAGTGCAAAAGTAAATGTATAACTAAGTCTTTCTTGTCTCATTTCTCCTACCACAAAAAGCACTACGCCACACAATGTAGGTGGGATAATTCCATCAAAGGCCGACACCTCCACCAGTTCTTTCCATCCGTTCGTGAGCGGCTGGCCAGGACATGGCTGGAGGTGGATCACTGTGTTGCCCAATTTCTCACAGGTCATGGTAACTTTAAGAGTAAATTATTTTCCTTCAAGCTTGTTGCCTCGCCTTTCTGTCAATGTTCTACATCTGACTGCGAATATGAACAATCTGCACATCACATCTTATGGGAGTGTAGTCTTTGGGAGAATGAACGTAATATTATGTTAAATAGTGTACAGGTTACTTCCGGAGTTATTTATTACACGGACCTTGTAGAAACTAGAACAAATTTCCGTGCGTTCAAGCATTTTTGTCATACCTATTATTGAAATCAAATATAACAGCTCACAACTTAGGACCCAGTAATATTAATGACAATAATATCCGTGGTGCTAGGCAACTGGGCTTATCCCAGTTGTATACGTCCCAGTGTGCCTATTGGCCTTGTTCAGTTCTGTCTCCTGCTGATATGGAGGGAAGTGAAAATTATGTTTTTCCTACTCCTCCGCTATTCTTTTCTGATTAATTTCGTTGCGGGATCCAAGACAGTTAAATCATTTCTCTGGGACTTCGTCGGGCTTCATTGTCTCGGCGCTTTTCTTGTGGTCGCCACTGTTGATTCTGGCTTACAGGAGTTACAGTGGTTTGGGAATAGTGCGGCGGGCTTGTCCCAAAAAAAAAAAAAAATTATTATGTAATAAAGCTTGGCTATGTGCACCGCCTTAAACTTGGCAGTTAACCTTCACTTCACATATTATTATATCCTTAAGAAAATTGGCAGAGCGGACACGTAAACAAAAAACATTGTGAAGGCGTTTTGTTTATAGTGAAAAGTTGTTTATTATCCTTGTTAATAAGTAGATTTTAAAGTCAATTTACATAAAGTATTCACATCATACCCTATTTATCAGTATTGGACGGATCTAAATGAGAGCTTTTTACGAGTAATATCAAGTTAAAAAGCGAAAATGACAGTTCTTGATCATTAACTCCTCGCGCGCCTTACGAACACCATCTGTACATAAAACAATGTTTTTTTTATTGTGTTCAAGTAGATAAGAGACTATTTCACGATGTCCTAAAATCCACTACTTTGCGAATACATTAAAAAATGGAACAGAATTTGAATTAAATTAACGGAAACTTAATCGTAGGAGGTAAAACAGGTCCTAAGAATCATCATTGATTCTATAAGTATTGTTGTCTCCCTTTGAAAAATGTTTTATTCGTTAACAGAATTCAGTTTACAATAATTGAGGTTGACTTCTCCTTTTAAGTGTAAAAACACCTGTAGCAGGAGAAGCCGACTCCCTTAACTAGATTACATTAAAATTAAAATAACACGATTTTTAAGTGTATGTATACACCCGCGAGCGTTCGCCAGTGTGTGTGTGTGTGTGTGTGTGTGTGTGTGTATGTGTGTCCGTGTGTGGGTGTGTGTATGTATTTGTAAGAATATATAAACAGATTCATACTACTTATACAAATATAAATACTCTAAAATATACACCTTACATAAAGACTACCTAATAATATGAACAATTAAGTTTTCCACATCTCCATAGTCAAGAGATTTGAGCCACTCTGTCACCATTTGTTTACATGCTTGGGTAGTTTTTGTGTATACGTTAAGAATTTTATTAACGGAGTTATATAAATGCGAAGATTGATTTGAAAATTGGTGTCTAGCGAAGTATGTTTTAAACTTGCGTGTTTTAGCTACTATGTCATTTCGTCTTTTTGCTAAGATTCTGGGATCTACCGGAAGCGACTTATGTTTTTTTAAAATGACATGCAGAATATACAATTGACGCATACTAAGCCGGTCAGCAATAGAGTAAAGAGAGACGGTTGGAAATCTAAGTTTTTTAAATAACATAACTTTAAGAAGTATCCTTTGAGCACGTTCTACCTCCAAGAATTTAACCTTTGATGCACCCCCCCATACCGGAATACAGTAAATCATGATTGACTGTGCCAAAGCAACATAGACTTTTTTCAGAAGTTCAACATTGGCAGAATGTCTAAGGTTTTTAAAGATCCAGATCAATTTCCTGATTCTGCTAGCAACTAGTTCAATCTGGGAGTGCCAGGAAAGTCTTTCGTCAATCATGATCCCCAAGTATTTTGCAGTATTTACCTTAGTTACAGTGGGGCAACTGCAGTTGTCAAAATTATGGCAGCTGTGTATTTTAAGACTATATCCGGGGCGAGGTTGATTCCTACTATCAATTGCAAAACACATGTAATTGGTCTTAGTAGTATTTAAAGTAAGCAAGTTTTGTCTCAGCCATAGGGCGGTGGTAGCCAGTGCAGATTCGGCATCCCTTTTTATAGAGTCCCACGAACTTCCCGTAAACACCATGGCAGTGTCATCCGCATATGAGAAAACCTTGGTGTTGATAGATTTCAAGTTGCAGAGGTCATTAATATAAATGAGAAATAACGTAGGCCCCAGGACGGAGCCCTGGGGCACCCCAAAGGTCAGTTCAGCGTCAGCACTCATGAATTCCCCCACCCCGACCCTCTGCCTTCTTCCTCTCAGATAATCCTGAAGCAGATTCAAAGGGGTGCCTCTTATCCCTATGCTTTCTAGTTTTTGCACAAGAATGTGAGCAGAGACGGTGTCAAACGCCATCTTCAGATCCAAAAATACGGTTAGGCATCTACCTCCATTGTCCAATTGATCAGTGATTAGAGAAGTCAAGGCCAGTACAGCATCCTGAGAAGACTTACCAGCTTGAAAACCGTATTGAGAGTTAGATAATATGTTATATTTATTAAGGTATCCTGTTAATCTATTATTAATAAGTTTTTCCAGTATTTTGGACAATGAAGGCAGAACGGAGATCGGTCTATAATTATTGACATCTTCTCTGCTCCCACTCTTGTGTACAGGGGTAATGACAGCTTGTTTTAAGCAGGAAGGAAACACACTCTTTTTGAAACAGGTGTTAGCCAAGTGGGAGATTATCGGAGACACTATGCACCTAGCCAGCTTGAGAAAACTAACTGGAATACGATCCAGTCCAGGAGCACTATCCGTTTTTAGAGACATAATAACCTCAAGAACCTCACTCGGATCAGTGTCCAGAAGGACAAAGGATGAATGCTGTGATCGGCGCGGGAAATGGGAATCAGACAAATTTTGAGTGGGGCATAATGGTGTAATCTCACCAGCAAGGCCCGCACCTTCACCTATGCCTGAGAAAAAACTATTAATATAATCAACAGATTCCGATGCAGTAGATTTGATGTTAAGAAGTTTGTCGTTATTGTTTTTAGTCTGTTTCATGTGAGTAATATTTTTAATGTTTTTCCAGAGGCACTTTGAGTTGTTCATAGATTTTTCAAGCAGTTGGTTTTCATAGTTACGTTTGAGTTTCTTTATTAATTTATTACAATGGTTGCGGTAACGTTTATAAGTAATACTAAGGATTTCATCATGGGGATTGCTGCGTAGTCTTTTCTGCATATTATTCCTATTCCCAATGCACAATCCCTTTGTTGCGAAAATCTTCTTTTTACCACATAAAAACTGCCACACAAAAAATACACCAGAGTTACATCAACCATACAAATAATAAAAGCGAATATTTTTTTTCTGTAATAACAGATAATAGATGTCCATATTGCAAAAGTTATATTTCTATAACCTTGCTAATATCAAATGCGTGAGGTTTTTTCAATATCACAATATCCGAACAAAGGATTGCTAAACTATTTCATTCAATATCTATGAGAAATGTTATTAGCCCCTGGGCTATTGTCTTGTCCAATCATGTAATGACTTGTAACATTAGGTTACAATCATTGTGGACCGCCCCATGATTTGTTACTTGTTGTAAAGGTAGGTACGAACTATTTAGTTTTTTATCTGTGTCATTGGCACTGGGGGCACGTAGAGTGACCACACTTTTTGTCTTATCGATGCGAAATTGGAATCTTGAGCCGATTAGTGGGGTTACCATAACGTCAAAAAGCTGGATTTTTTAAATCTTATTCCAGTATGGAAAAGAGATGCACACCCTGTATAGCTCTGTCACTTTCACACACTGGAGTAAGAATAAAACAATCCTACATTAAGACGTCGTGGTAGGGTCGGAACGAATTTACGTAAATTGACTAGTTTCTGCTGACCAGCTCAAGTCAATTTTGCGTCGATAAAATTGCCCTTACTCCTTACTTACTCGGTTTTTTAGTTCCTATCATGACATTTTTGTCTGCTCGTCTAAATTCTCTTATTTGTTTTTAAATCTATTAACTTAAATATCTGCCAAACCGCACTGGGCGCGCGTGGTGGATTATATCCCATCCCTCTCCAGAGAGCAGACCCGAGTCCCTGCAATGGGAACATTATAGGTTGATGATGATGATGAACTTAAATAGCCGAAAAAATTTGGGGGTGGGAAATTATCAAGTAACCCCTCCCGCTCTTGGGCAGAGCGAAAGGGAGTGTCAGACTTCTACTGACTAAAAACCACCCATGTTCCTTCTTGGCCCTTTATTTCAAGGCCGCGGTATTGTATATTAAAAAATGGTAACCTAACGGCGCATTTGGTGCATTGAGTGAGACGCTCCACTAGTCATAACATGGATTTTCAAACGACTAGTTGTAAGAGTTTCAGGCCACCTGTAACGACAACAAATGACAACCGGGACCAACAGCTCAACGCATCCACGGACCAACCTGCGCATGCGCGGCTTAATCTAAAGGTCGACCTGCTGTAATGTTAGTATTTAGCTACGAGCGAGGTACACGGCGGAATAACTGCATATAATGATTAGCCCAACAAATTACAAAATCCGCAGTTCAATCAAGATTATACCGGACTCTCAGTAGGAAGTGAACGGAATTTTAACCGACAGCGATAGAAAATAATTGGTCTGTCTGTCGGTCTGTCCCAGTTTATCGTGCCCTACGGAAAGGTGAAGGCTCCGCAAAGGTTATTATGAGATTAAACAAATAGGTAACCTTTGTACCGCATAATTGTATTACAAAAAGGTGTGTCCCTTTAGAGTTCTACGGCTGAGGAGTGGAAATTATGTAGTCTTACCATGTCGCATGAAGAGAGAATTTTGTTGATAATTAAAACAGTGACAACTTGGGCTAGTTTCTGACTGATTCCTCAGAGAAGGTTTAACACCGGGAGACTTGGAAAGAAATAGGACCATTTCCCAGCAATGGGAAAGAATAGGGTACTAAAGACATAATTTTAAGAATATCTATATTATTAATTTTAAGTTGCGGATGGTTTTTGTCCGTACTACTGAACTCGGTATTGAAATCTTAGTACGCAATTGGCCATCGCAACGTCACCAAGTAGTTAAACTTTGCAGAATGTAAAATGAATAAGGTGGCTGAATTAATTACCACATAAAGAGATATATTTAATATTCTGTCATTTAAATAGAAAATAATAAAAAAAATCATTAAAACGATCTTAATATTGTCAATCGACTTCAGTGCCAAAATAATACTTGTGTGAACAGCAATTAAAAGTTTAGTTTTATTACCCATTTTAAAATATGTTAAGGTTAAAGTCGTCAGCCTCATAAAACCAAATAGACCATCGAAATTGGTGCCTATAGCTATAAATGATATCCAACAATAGGATAAGTAGGTACCTATTGAACACCCACATAATTATGCTATTTCCGGTTATTTATAGATGGTATGGATTTAAACTCAAAATCTAGTTCTAGATCAAGAATTATGGTTTTGACTTATGAATTTAAGAATATGTACCTGGCTACAATTTAAATATTGAAACTAGTTGTTGCCCAGGACTTTCGTTCGCGTGAAATTATTACAAAAATGTTACCTACTTCCCGAGTGGGAAACATCACAAGGCGAGCCTACTGTTAGGTACCCCTTGCTTTATTTGCCTTTTAGATTACAGATTACAGACCTGGGTGTCTAAAATGGCCGCTTTTGCAGAATCGTAATATTAATCATGTCAAAAATTTAAAATTCTTAAAATGGACTTTATAGTTATAGATATACAGTCTATTTCAAGAATTTAAAATTTTTACGTGATTCATACTAAGATTCTGCGTGGATTCTGATAAAGCGGCCATTTTAGACCCGCTGATGTTATGAAATTCACAGCCAACAAATTTTCGAGCAAAATTTTCAAAGTGCACCTATTCTATCGAATGTGTTTTGGGTATTGTCTGAATGGGCAAACAATATTTATTTATGTTTCATTAGAAAAAGGCATGTACTGAGATTTTTAACAGCAAAGACGTAGCACAAACACACACTCGGATTCGACCAAATACTATTTAGTACTGCGATGTGCAAAGAGTAAGTAGGTCTAGGTATATACTTACTAGTTCTATTAATCTACTATAGTAGTAATTGGCAGTCCGAGATATTATACATAGAGCATGGTATCTGTTATACAGGTTGTAAATTAACCCTTCACGCAGCCGTCAACCAAGCATTCTGTACATCAAACTAAGTACCTACCCCTACGCAATATTTTTGATGGGAAACGACTTTTTTTGGGGTCAAAAATCACATTTCACGTTATAACTCAATGTAGCACTCGTAAAAAAATGTGCTAGTGGATGCTTTGAATAGTAAACGGGTCATGGAGCTAATTTAAGTAAAGTTATAACCTGAAATACTAGTATTTACAAAAAAACAGCTTTGAAAATTTTGGAACTCTGATCCCCAATATCTCCGTAACCAGGGGGTTCCCAGGTATGGTAAAAACAAAAAAAGAATCGCAGTGGTGGGGAGAACAAGTGCCTTTCATTTGCGTTTAGGGTTCTTTTACACCCTTTATACACACACGTTTATATCGAACAGTAGTAAAGTTTAGCTATCAATATTAGTTATTGTTTTCTATATCGTGCGGTTAGTGTCTAACTGTGGGGTTACCATGGTAAGCCACTTGGTATCAGAATTTTTGTGCGGTCCATGGGTCTGACTTAATTTTATGAGCTGAAAACTGAAACAAGTTCATAAATACAATCAATGTTACGTAACGTACTTTTCAGCTTTCTACTCATTAACGATCTGACTCACTTCAAGTGTATAACGGGCCTAAGTATAGGTACATTCGCAAATAAATGAAAGTATTGTTTGGTAGTGTAATAAGTACCTTTCTACACACCCCATAAATACCAGTACCATTTACGTAATTTATGTATACACGTTTTATAAATTTAGATTGTCCTACGACTTGTCTTCGCCGTACTCAGAGATATTTAATGATTACTTAAGCCGTCACTTAGTAAAGGTTTGACATATTTTTGCATGACAAAACTGTCAAAACCATTACTAAGTGTTTGCTTAAGTAATCATTAAAGATGAGAGTGCGGCAGTTAGTCTTGCTGACATAAATGGGTACTTTTCATTTAAAATATTCTCCCAGTGTCGTGTGTGGTTTTCTATAGAGATTTCTCAGTAGCAGTCATGGAATCGGGACTAGTGCCCGGTTGATGGCAATAGGCTCGCCCCCTATTACATGGGACATAAATATAACTAGCAAAGTACACCTCTGCCTAACAGACTACAGGCAGAGGTATGAGGTTATGTTATGTAGTCTCCCAATAAAACACTCTTCTTTTGAGTTTTAAATTGAATGTTGTTTGTTTATACCAAGGTTCGGATACCGGTTAAAATTTTAACCGGTTACGTGTTTGACCCCAAACGAAATCGATTTAGGTTAGAGGATGTAATTTACCGGTTTATGTGTAAAACCGGTTTTTCATAAATTTTTGTTTTGGTAGTGAAAATTAACTGGTTAAAACCAAGTTCTGATAGGGTCGCCGGCCCCCGCCAAGTCAAAACATGAATCTACCCACACCATTTATGTTCTACAATAAAAATTATCACTGTAACTTGTTATAAAGTGTTAAAAAAGTAGACGAAAAAATTACGAATTACTGTATTAATCGATTAATTACGGTTTTAAAATCGTTTGTGGTTGTGTAACCGGTAACCTTTATCATTAGGGTTACAAAAAACAGTTCACTTGATTAACCGGTAAATAAAGGAACGATATATTTACCGGTATTTAACCGAAATTAACCGCTCTTTTTAAACCGGCTCCGAGCCCTGTTTTATAACCACATTCCAATCAGGCATTTAACATTTGGAAAGAATTCAGGTTTTAGTAGTAACACACCCATTTAGCATTAATACCGCAGACCGCCTCTTTTTAGGGTTTATCCAATGTTTTACAATATTTACAGCGGTTCTAGGTAGGAATAGTTTCATAGTCGGTTCGATTCTCAAAAAACCCTCCGCTTGCCCCAGGCAGAGAGTAACCATGAGAAATTTTCCTCTGAAAAATAAAAAGGAGTTATTAGTTACTGATTAGTTTGATGACGTTTGGTACAACTAATTTTATTTTGAACAGCGAAGGGTGCATGACGTCATAGGTGTAAAGGAACATTTACGACTGGTATACCGGGTAAAACGGGGTGAATAGAGACAAAAGTTTGAGAGAAATTTTAATATTGAATTAATTTGACGACACGGTTGGCGCAGTGGTTCAGGCAATGGACTGCTGCGCTGCGTGACGCGGGTTCGATCCCCGCACGGGACAAATATTTGTATGGCCTACAGATAGTTGTTCTGGGTATTTGAGATTGTGACCTTAAATGACTGAGAACGCACCCACGATACAGGAGTAGTTCCTAGTGTGGGGCAACGTTTTTATTTTAAAAAGAAAATAAAAAAAATGATAGGGTTCCGACAAGTAGTCTACTTTATTAATTTGTTTGCTTAATTTTACAGTATAATTTATGTAAGTACGTTTCTGGTAACATACCATATTAATACAACGTTAAAATCCCTTTCAAAGTGTTGTTTCGATTCACCCCGTTTTACATAAGTAGCCCAGTCAGTGACTGTTTTCAAAACAGACAATGCTTTTTCCCCTTTTTCATTTGTTGGGTCTTGTTTTAGTGAGTGACCAACCATAAGTGCCTATGTACTTATGTACCTTACAGTAATTCTCTTTACTGCAGAGATTGGCAAGTTATTAGGTCCTTATCATGTCCACAATAGCCCCGAAGTCGTAGGTCGTGAAATGTCAATGTGGCTTTATTTAAACCGTAACCACTACTTACGTGGTTTTGTCGTTTAGTACCTAATGCCCTTTTATTTGTAGTTTGTTTGTAATAATTATAATTTGGTTTGTTGCCAAAAGTTTTGAAATTAGGTTTGTGGTTGTGCGTTGCGACATTTAGATAACTCTTTAAAACCAGAGAGAGGAAGAGACAAAGATTTCATATATTTACATTACCGATTAGCTGACATACCTCTATAGGTGCACGTCACAAACCCTTGCAAAAATAGGAAGAGGAAGCTTAAAGTTCTTCTAAAATTTCCGGAAAGTTTTGTTACCGCTCACAAAACAGCTTGTTTTGTCTGTGGTACCGCTACTAATTTTTCATGGTACGGTACTTTAAGGCACCCATCTAATAGTCGAACATACTTGGATACACATCTACATTACGTCATCTTATCAGAATTAGAAATTTCGTAGTGTGGATCAACCGCCTCCGTGGCGCAATTGGCTAGCGCGTTCGGCTGTTAACCGAAAGGTTGGTGGTTCGAGCCCACCCGGGGGCGTTCTTTTTGATTTTTTTTTTACAGTTTTTGTAACATTTTATTATGAATTTGCAGTTTCGACATAACATATTTTCACAGTTTATTTTAAATTGTAATAGTGTTTCTCGTTTCCTACAAGAGTTTATTTATACAACCATAACATCGCGCCTTGTAACTCGGTTCGGCAGAGGTGTAATTTTTTTCATTTCAGTGTCTTCCGATATTTTGGTTAAGTTTTTTTTTATAATTTAATGCTAAAGCTTATTGAAAAATTAGTAAACAAATATTCAAGCAATGTCCAGTGCAAGTACTGAAAAAATAATACTAAAAACTGTACTTTAACGAATATAATTCTATAATAAAATTTATTTTTATTGCGATTATGTTGAAAAAATGAATTCGCAATATCTTATAATATCTTAATAATATTATGTATTCACAAAAACGGATCGATAATTTCAACTTTAGCTGTAAGCCTTCGATAGCTCAGTTGGTAGAGCGGTGGACTGTAGTGGTAACGAGTAGCGGATATCCATAGGTCGCTGGTTCAAATCCGGCTCGAAGGAATTCTTTTTGTCATTGTTTGATTTTTCTTTTATTTAATTTTCCGTATATAAGGCGAAATGTTTTACTTTGGTGTACTTTTAGGTAATGAAAAATCTTTTAATATATTTATTTTCACTTTTATTCAAATACCCATTCCCAATGACTATAATGTTTAAGGAACTTGTTAAATTAAACGAACTAAAATACAAAACTGTTAAATTACATAAAATATTATTTAATGTACTGCTCAAAAATAAAAATCAAAACAATCAATATTTAAAATTTCGGAGCAAGGTCGAAGCTTTTAAGGTTAGGCTACACCGATAATTTCCTGCAGTTAAAGATAGATAAATTATATTTTTGAACAAGTTACCCTCGGCCCAAACCGATATCCGCTGATATTTTGAGAGATATTGTACTATTGACCTTTATTCTCTTGATTGCCAAATACTTATTATTTTTACAAGGACGTCACGTGATTGTTGTAATAATTGTTTCAGCTGTATTATGGATAGACTTTAAAACTGATTTTTTGCTTGATATTTTGTTTTACATTTTTGCTTACTTATCTGTATGTATATTGTTATGTTATTGTTATACGCTTGTATAACTTTTATGTTCGCTTCTATCATGAATAATCATGATTCATGATAAGAAGACACGTGGCGCCATCTATTGTAAAATTAAAACGTTATTGTCGGTTTCCTAGTAACAGCACTTTTTTTGTCGGGATGAAAGGTACCGTATGTCAGTGGTTTAGACGGGAACAGGTTATAGACAAACGAACATACTTACTTTCGTATTTAGAATATTAGAGGATTGGGATAGTACCGGGCAATCACATGTGATTGTTTGGTTCAGCAGTAGACCATTCGTATGCACGTTTGTTGTTTGTTAGGGCACATATGGCACTACGAGTGTAGTAATTTTTCTCATAATAAACACATCTACTATAAGTGACCTATATTGGACAACCTTTTATGACCATTCATTTTATGACGACGAATAAAAATTAATACTGCATGAACTGCTTTGTCTCAATATAATTTAAGACCCGCACAGACAGTCAGACATTTTTCTAGTGACTTATTAAATTGACTACCAGCACCTAACAAAACCTAGGTTCGAATGATTAATGATAGGGTTAGCCAGGACATTCATATCAAGATTTCGAAACAGTCTGACTTCGAAGTTTTAGAACCTAACACCGAATAGTTACTGTTAACTAGACCACCTTGAAATCAATCCTTTTCCTTTCTAAATATACTTTGCATACGACGCGTGAGAAAAATATGCGGCGTAACTAATCTAAAGTACGTTTTTGTTTGATTATTATAATACTATTTCGTAAGCAAGTATGGCAGACATGCATTTCTATTTAAAAAAAATGTGTTTTAAATAGATGATTTGAAGCAGGCATTTATCTTATATAAAAATCATGTTCTATTATATAGATAATTATTTCTTATAAAAATTTAAACATCCCCACTCCCAGTTAAGGTCCACGTTCAATAAGGCGCATGTATGTTGTAACTTTGTAAGTAAGTAAACAAAACCAGTGTAAGTTGGGCTTCTTCAATTGGAACTTCTACTACGAATTCTAGGCCAGCTTAAAATTTAAGTAAAAAATACCATTGAATTGCTGCAGACCATTCATTTTCCCGTTTGTTAACGAAGTAGGATAAGTAATTAGAAATAGACTTTAAACAATCTAATGTTTTATTGATCTTTAACTGACAATTACGAGTGCACGGATGTCCTTTATTGTAGTTTTTATGTGAATTGATATAATTACTGTTACTGTGCCACGTCATACTTATGATAAGTGATAGCCGAGGTTGTGACTTAGTATCGTGAGTCATGAGTCCAAGAAATTGGTAATTATTGTGAGAACAGTAATTATTATTGCTTATTGTTCGAGTAGCTCTAGTAATCATAGGGGATATTAAATAAAGTAAGCCTTTAATTAAGTCATAAATGACTGAACGTGATCAGTTTCGAAAATAATTTTATTTTTCTTGTATCCATAGGTATCGTGATTATTTTTTTAAGGGGAAACGGATTACGGTGTTCGGGATACATCTCGCCGTGATCCGTGGTTAACTTATTTTTTTATTTTATTTTTATTTATTTAAATAAATTATTTCATAGGTTTTCCTGAAATTTAAACTCGCCAAACTTTAACGTTTGATGGCGAGAGGCGCTCTAGTACAAAACAATGAACCATCTTACTAACTATAATAGGTACAAATAATTATTTACTTATATGTAACTAACTGACATCACAATACACAATCCAACAACATATACTTATAATTCTAGAATGTTAGTAACAATTTTACTTATTAACTATGTTAGTTGTAAATATTTACAGGTATAAGTACCACACACGTCGATTAATATCGGCGTGCGTGTATGACCAGATGGATAATCTGATACCGCGATCGACACTGGAGACAAACAGGAGAAAAGAAAAGAAATAAGTGCAAGTCAGACTTGCACATGAAGGGTTCCGTACCATCGTAGTAGGACCTTTTGATTTGATAGTGTTTATATAATAATAATTTATAATAATAATTTATTTACGTTCATAATAAAAAATTGCAGTACATGAGGAATTTACATTATGATAATAATCAAACATGTTTAACTACAGCAGCTGGGTGAATCACTGCTCTCCTAGCTAGATTGCTGAGTAATCTGTATTTAGAAGAGACAGTTACGACTCCATATTTGAGTATCACAATAATCATGTACTAAACTTTTAGCGCTTATAATATAAAGCAAAACACAAAACCAAAAATCTAAATCTTAAAACTAAAATTATATAAAACAAATTAGAAAGAGTAGTGCTGGTGTGGCCAGTCGAGTGAGTGTGTATATGCTTGTGTATGTGAGTGTGTGTGTGTGTGTTAGTGAATGTGTGTGTACGTTTGAATAAAAGGGGTGGAGAAGGTGGTAACCTACTCCAGGTTACATTCATGTAAGTGTCACTAAGTACTTCTCAGTCTCGTCGTAGGATATATTCAGGAGGAATTCACGGAGGGCAACTTTGCATTTGCTGTATGGTAAATTATAGATGTATAAAGACGCGTTAATTTTATTGTACAAGCAAGGGCCAAGATAATAGAAAAATCTCTTTGTGTATTTAAACCGAGTTTGTGGAACAGTACAAATCATATCTTTCCGTCGCTTGGAAATATTAATAAGAGGGGTTTTTAAATGTTGGAGAAGAATAGTTTGCAGAATGAAATGTTGCCTTACGTTGAGGACCCCACAATTTTTGTAAAGTTCTACGGTTGGAAACAGAATAGGTCGAAACGTTGCAACCTTCAGTATAGCCCTGTGGGACACTTCCAAAGGTTTAAGAGCGGTTTTTGTGGCGCCACCCCAGCAGCTAATACAATAAGTGATTATTGATTGACATAAGGCATAATATACATTGCGAATAACAGACTGCTTTGCGACGTGACGAAGAGTTTTAAAAATATATATAAGTTTTCTGACCCTGCCTGTTACCAATTCAATATGGATTTTATAATTCAGGTATCGATCCAACGTTATGCCCAGATACTTAATACTATCGACAGTGGTAATGGATGAACATTGACATGAGTGTAAAAGTGCATTGTTACATGAGTGAGCCTTTATAGTGATTGGAATATCAGGTTGTGTGGTCGGTGAGATAGAGAACGTCATCAATTTCGACTTGGATGCGTTTAGCGTCAGAGCATGGGATCGAAGCCAGTTAAAGGCAGAATCACAACCATATTGTGCAATAGTCTGAAGTTCTGACCATGAGTTAGCGAAAAAGGTAAGAGCTGTATCATCAGCAAAAGACACAATTTTTGCATTTGTGATATTGAGATTGCAAAGGTCATTTAAAAAGATGAGAAACAGTGTAGGACCGAGTATACTACCCTGCGGCACGCCGTAACAAATCGGGAGCTCGCCACTAAAGTAGTCACCAATTTTCACCACTTGCAATCTGTTTGTCAGATAGTTCTTAAAAAGTCTAAGTTGTTGACCTCTGACGCCTGCTCTCTCAAGTTTAAGTAGAAGGGTAGGGATTGGAACGGTGTCGAAGGCCTTAGCGAGATCGAGAAATACAGTAAGCACCTTATTGCGACTGTTGATTTTTTCTACTATGAAGTTCGTTAGTTCGTGAACTGCATCACAGGTTGACTTTTTTTTCCGGAAACCAAATTGCTGAGAAGAAAACAAATTATTCCTTTCGAAAAAATCTACTAATCGCTTATTGATAAGGCGCTCAAGAACCTTTGAGAGAGCAGGTAGTACCGCTATAGGACGATAGTTATTGAAAGAGTTTTCGTCGCCACACTTAAAGAGAGGGTGTATAATAGCTATTTTTAAAGATGACGGAAATATAGCAGTCTCAAAACAAAGGTTAAATATGTGATTTAAAACTGGCGCCAGAATACTACAGTACCTTTTAAGGACTACAGGAGAGATACCATCCCATCCAGTGGCTGCAGATATAATTGACAAAGTTATTATAAAATAAAGTGGCTGTGGTAGAAGCACAGATAGCCCAACATGACGAATCTAAGTATTTAAAGAGTTCCGCTTTTGCCATTCGGCTACGGAAACCTAAAAACCTGAGTTGAACATAGAACAAGGACAGGATAAGATTTATGCCTGTCGGGGCCGCGGGTAGTCCAACGGTTATCGCGGCCTCGACATAGAGGGCGAAGAAGGAACATGGGTGGTTTTTAGTCAGTAGAAGTCTGACACTCCCTTTCGCTCTGCCCAAGAGCGGGAGGGGTTATTCGATGATTTTACACCCACCAAAAAAAAAAAAAAAAAAGGATAAGATTTATTAAGCCGATAAATAACACTGCAGATTACTGCAGTAATCGTGTTTTCATGTAGGTACCTATGTATATATATCTTATGTATATTAACTAAAAACGATTTAAAATAACAATATTGGTATTGTGAATGGACTTTTAAAAGGCTTTAACCTTTAAATCATTACTATAATAAAAACTAAAAGCTGTTAATTTAATATTTTATTTTGTAATAATTGATTCTGAAGGGGAATGGTGGATCATTTTAAGATTTAAATATTCAAGAATGTTGTATACTATTTATTTATAGTTCACCTATTTAATATTTATTTTAACACAAAATGTTTATATTTTATGTTTATTTCATCAGTGATTGCCATTTAAAAGTTTAATTGAGGTGCTACCTTTTTAAATATAGAAATAGGTAATAAAATATTTATTTTCAATCATAAATGTTATTTGGGGTCAACAGTCCAGTTTCCAGTGATGATCACCATCAATTTGATTTTTAGCTGTTCAAACTGGCCAAGTGTGAGTTGGACTCGCGCACAAAAGGTTTCGTAGCACCAAACATAATAATAAATAGAAAAAAGATTAATTTACACTCAACGGCAAAACTAGTATGCCAATGAAAAACCAAACTGCTCGCTGCAGTTTCACCAAAAAGTCAAATCTTATTCAAACCAATATCGTTGAGAGTTATTTTTGCGTTCTACAAGCCGACATTTTTCTGAATTTGCTTAAACAGTCTTAAGAAAAAAAAACAACTTTGAAATCATCAAACAAATACTTCACTTTTGTGTTGCGGTTTATAGAAATCATTTACCTACAAAACGAACTGTATTTCAACTGTGTGTTGCTAACAGTATCTGAGTAAAATGACCGCTTTAAACGGAATGCCAGACAGACAGACAGGACGACGCTATTAGGGTTCCGTTTTTGCAAATTGGCAACGAAACCGTGGAAATGGAGTAGATTTTGTATGAACCTTCGTATCGCCAAACTTCAAAGATTACCTCTGTTCTTCCGAGTTACTAGATGTTCAGGAAAATATGTAAATAAACACACTTGAGTTTCCTTATCCTTTGATTGTAATAGTTATTGAATACAGCTTAGTACACAGTACTTCTGTTTAAGTACAAAAGCTCTTTATAATTAGATTGAAAGAGTGGGTGTTCTATTTTCATTGCATCACACAACATGTATGACGATCTCTGAAACTTGACCTTCTCCGTCTGTCTGTTTACGTCATACAACATTGAACATATATAATGTATCGCGTTATTTCGATATTTTTATTCTGAACTAGATTTTGCATTATGTTGTCATCTGCTTTAGTCACTGAAATTCTTCGATCAATATTATTGATCGAAGCTGAAATTGGCATTAGTTCGTGAAGTGAGTATCACATTGGTATTTTTAAATACAGAAGGAGGCGTTTGCTCAGCAGCGAGACAAAACGGGCTAACTAGGATATAAGAAAATAAATACCTCCATGACCTCTGTGCTCGATGAACAGTATAAAATCAGCCTACGTCCTTCCGTAAACCGTGTTTTTTACCCCAAATGTCTTTCCCCAGCAATATTTTCTGACAGTTTCGTGAAAGGTCCGTTTACAAGTTGTATAGGTAATGAAGGTAAGCAAAGCAATAATAATAATAATATTCCACAACTATCACACAACGCCATCTAGTCCCAAGCTAAGCAGAGCTTGTGTTATGGGTACTAGACAACTGATAAACATACTTAAATAATGATTGTAAGTTCACCCCCTTATGAATGTTTTTTAAAATCAAAAACAGGCTATAAAATTGTAAGGGCATTCAAGGAAATCCCATTAAATAGACATTACACACAAAGTCATGCCGACTTAAAAAAAAAGAGAAAGTGGCCCTTAATAATAGAAAAGAAAAGTGTGCAATTTTCCTGAATAACAAGCGCCCATAACTCATCTATAAGTAGATATAAAATAAACTTGATTGGGATCGGATGTAGCCCATTAGTTAGAGTAACAAGTTTCATATATATTTTGCGTAACTTGTGAAGAAATGCGGCTAAAATTACTTCTCGTTGGCAACTTAGTACAGACGGCATATTGCTACGAGAGATATGACATAATCTCTAATTCATAAATAATTATGTTCGGTAGATATAATTTGTATCATTATTTTAAATTGTTATAGAGAAAATTAGTTAGAAATTATATCGAAATTTACGATATTGTGGCCTATTAATTTCTGTTATTATTCGAAGTTCTTAATAGTAAAGCCATAGTTATCGACGCGGAATCAGCTTAAGTCAATCTAAAAGAGCTTTATTTCCATGCCATATGTTCAGGTGAAGATTCATCGATCTTTGCTCTGGAGTGTGAATGTGGTGTTGCCTCACAAAATATGGGACACCTGACATCGTGAACTGCCTGTCCTGTTGCTTGAACATCGCTAGAGCTGATGGAGGCTACTGAAAGTGCTAAACTGGTCGTCAAATTTTGGGCCAACTCAATTTTAATTGTTATTGACGCGCTAGGCCTGGTAGCTAACTAAATCGGTGCTTTTATTTACCTAGACATCATTAACTTTAGACATAATTATTTATTACACATTATCACAATTGGTCCAAATCGAGAAAATACCTCTTATAATCTCAAAGCTGTCATGCGCTATGTTGACAATGCACTGTTACGGTTGTTACGAAATCATTCACTAAAGCCGTTTATTCTGTTCACCTCAGAATCGTGGGCTAATACTCACGACAATCTATTACATAGGATTACAGCTTACTACAAAGAATTTCGTTTTATAGCGAAATTGCTCAGATAAGAGGGCGTAAGATTAATTTTGATGACGATCTAAACCGAGGGCTGGTTCGAGAAAGCACGAGAAAACAGGACATGGATTGGGGGAGGTTTTTGCCCAGCAGTGGGATAGTACAGTTAGTAGTTAGGATATAAGAGGAAATTAAAAAAAAATGGAAAATGTGAAAATTCGCTTAGTTTGTATTGGACTCTTTTACCGTAATAATACAAACCACATAACCAAGTACTTAAACCATTATTTTATCATACCAAAATTCCATTCGACAAATACACACCTAAATATAAATTAATTTAAATTTAATATCACGTTTATGTATTACTAGCTGACCCACGCAACTTCGTCTACGTCACAATAATATATAGCTTACAACCATGCTCGATAGATCGACTATCCAACATAGTAATATTTTTTCAATTAGCTTTCTAATGTTGAAAGAATTTTAAAAAGTCGTCAGAGTAATTTTTGAGTTAAATCGTAACAAACAAAAAATCTAATCTTTCCTCTCTATAATATTAGATAGAAGCTCAGATTACATTATTAAAGTAAGAATTACTATGTGTTCCTACCTATCTCTTACTGTTAAATATACAATCATCATCATCATCATCATCAGACTTCATCAGCCTATATTGCTCCTACTGCATGGGACTCAGGCCTCCTCTCTAGGAGTGGGATGGGCTATAATCCACCACGCGGTCCCAGAGCGGATTGGTAGATATCACATTTCTTCGAAGTCCTTACGATGTTTTCCTTCACCGTTTTGAGAGTAGTGGTGATGAAATAAATTACACAAAGTAATGCGCCTGCCTGGATTCGAACCCACGACCAACTGTTTGTCGGCGTGAGCAAATTATTACGACGTAAAACGAAACGGAACGCTCTGTGACATCATCGTACCACTCAGTGAATCAGGCGAGTTGTGGAAGGGGTCGGCATTCATAAGACGGAGCGCCGAGCACTACGGTCATTCCGACTCTAGCGAGCGCCCCGTCCACAACTCTAATTGTGACACGGATCACGCCTGAATCAAATTAACTTTACTATAGTTTATTATTGTTGTTTTTTTTTATTATTACTTTATATTCAGTTTTTAATTCTTATTAAAATAGTTTGTATCTAAAATCAGTTTTATTTTTAAACAATGGCGAATGACCCTCAACGCAATATGGACCCCGTTAGAAGCCGGTCTCCTTCACCAATCATTCAGCTATGCTCCACTCGAGCCGAAATCAGAAGCAGGATCGACCAAGGCATATCTTCGGTCCCATCCGCCCTCAATGATGGAGGAACAGATGGCTCTACCTCAAACCAGATGCTGTCCACGCTAGCCAATATTTTGGAAAACCTGTCACGACAGCAGCAAGCAAGTATGCAAACTAATCATGAGTTTTTGGCAGGGTTGATAAATCAGACTGTAGCTCCGACGCGAAGACCAAGATTATGCGACATCTATATTGCACCCTACAATCCAGATGGTGATGTCCCAATTCGAGACTGGTGTGAGCACGTTGATCGAGCCAAAACACACTGGGAGTTGGCTGATTACGAAGTTTGTACTAAGATAGCCAGTCTATTGCAAGGCCGAGCCAAGACTATTGGTGATGCGTGGCTTGTAAAATCACCTGTATGGAGTGAGATGCGAGAAGCATTAATACAAACGTTTGAACCTGAAGCACGTTACTCCAATGATATTCTTAAGTTGCGAAACTTCAAATTTGATATGTCGAATCCAGCAGAATCAATAACCAAAGCCTGGCATATTTGGAAACGTGTAGTAAGCGGCAATAAAGATACTCACGCTGTGGAAGCCGTTATTGGTTGCATGGATAATGAGAATCTGCGCTTACGATTGTTGTCTAGTAAGTGCACAACTGTCCCGGAATTGATTTCTGTTGCAGCCACAATCAGGCCACATGAACCACGTCAGGACGAACCGCCTGCCAAACGGCCCAGGCTTAGGAACAATCGAGAAGAATCGATAGTGTGCTTCAAGTGTGGCAAGACTGGGCATGTTCGAGTAAATTGCAACAAAGGAAATGACAAAGTAAACGATCCTAAGCCATTACTGAGTGAAACCACAAGTAAAGAATTTGCTATTCAAACTGAACGCTCGAAGCTTAAATGCAATTATTGCAACAAAACTGGCCACGTTGAAGATAAATGTTTTAAGAAGATGAACGACGCAGCTGAAAGAGTCAATTTGGCACAAGAACATGACGAAATACTTACCCCAATGGCCGTTTGCATTGGTAATCGTGAATATACAGCATTATATGACAGCGGGGCAGCTCGTTCCTTGATAAGACGATCAATAAGCAGTACCCTACCAGGATTAACAGCGTTTTCATTGAAATTACGTTTCACATTGTGGAAGATCACGAAACACCATGTGATCTTATGATTGGAGCTGAAATCGTAAAAGGCACTGGCTTGAATGTCCTGGTTACGGAACAAAGCGCTAGAGTAATGAGAGACTCGTCCATCTCAACCGTTGAAGCTACTGAGGACACTTTAATCAATCTGGACACCGATTTGACTAATGAAGAGGAAATACGTGAATTGAAACATTTATTACTAAAATACAATGCTTCTTTTGTTGCTGGGATTCCTAAAACTAAAGTTACAACCGGAAATTTAGATATCCAACTTAAAGATCCATCTAAAATAGTATCAAGAAGGCCCTACAGAATGGCACCAATAGAGAGACAAAAGGTAAAGGCCATTATCGACGAATTAATTGCTAACGGGATCGTACGAGAAAGTACTTCAGATTATGCGAGCCCCGTTATTCTGGTAAAGAAGAAAAACGGAGAAGATAGAATGTGTACTGACTACCGGGAACTAAACAAAAACACAATTCCTATCAAGTTTCCACTACCCATTATTTCAGACCAAATTGATAGGCTATCAGGAGCTACTTATTTTATTAGCCTCGATATGGCCCAGGGCTTCTATCAAATCCCTATTAATGAGGCCTCAATATCAAAGACGGCTTTTATAACTCCCGATGGCCTGTATGAATATGTCAGAATGCCGTTTGGATTAATGAATGCCCCGGCAGTATTTCAACGCGCTATAATGACAGCATTACGACCCTTGCTTCAAGACATTCTTATTTACATGGATGACGTACTTATTAAATGTGAAAAATTCTCAGAAGGATTACAAATACTGGACAAGGTTCTAGACGCATTAACCAAAGCTGGATTCACATTGAACGCTAAGAAGTGCTCGTTCTTCAAAAAATCAATTGAATATCTTGGAAACTTGATCTCAAATGGCACTGTTCGTCCAAGTCCAAGAAAGGTAGAAGCTCTCGAGAAAGCGCCAGTACCTACGAATGTAAAACAAGTACGACAGTTCTGTGGACTAGCTGGCTACTTCAGGCGTTTCATACCATCCTTTTCGGAACGTATGATTCATTTGTATAACCTGACTAAAAAGGACGCTATTTTTACATGGACACCAGAATGTGAAAGTATCAGACTTGATATTATTCGTAGGCTTACAATGCCACCAGTTCTTACCATATTTCGAGAAGGGTTGGCGATTGAGCTCCATACTGATGCAAGTAGCTCGGGATTTGGTGCTGTCCTCATTCAAATAAAAGATGACCGACAACATGTTGTGGCGTATATGAGCATGAGAACTACAGAACCAGAAAGTCACTATCACAGCTACGAGCTTGAGACACTGGCTATAGTCCGAGCCATTAAACATTTTAGGCAATATCTTTATGGCAGAACATTTACCATTGTCACCGACTGCAATGCCATAAAATCGTCATCTCACAAACATGAACTTCTACCCAGAATTCACAGATGGTGGTCATTCTTGCAACACTACAGCTTTAAAATCGAATATCGCCAAGGAAACCGTATGAAGCATGCAGATTACTTTAGTCGAAACCCTGTGGCATGTATTAATCTAACCCAAAATATAGATACCTGGCTCAAGATTGAACAGAGACGTGACAAGGAGTTGGCTGATCTGATAAAAAGGTTGGAGCACGGTGAGGAATTAAATGATTATCGCCTTCATGACCTTGTTCTAGAACGACAGTACAATGAGGATGAGCCCGGGTGCAAGAAGTGGAAAAGGGTAATTCCAAAATCCTACCAATGGAGCATTATTAATGCCTACCACACTGCACTAAAACACTTCGGGTGGGAGAAGACACTCTCCAAAATTCGTGAAACTTACTGGTTTCCTGAAATGAGCACAACAGTGAGGCGATTCATCGACAACTGCGTCATTTGCAAAACAAGTAAGGGAACCTCAGGTGCTAAACAGGTACAAATGTATCCCATAGAGAAAAAACCAATTCCTTTTGATACCATCCATATTGATATGACTGGCCACCTTACGAAACGAAACAATAAGCACGAATATGTCGTCGTTATTGTTGACGCTTATACGAAGTTTGTGACTTTAACTTATGCTACAAATAAAACTGCAAGTTCTATGCTTAACGCTCTCAGATATGTCGTATCTCTCTTCGGAGCCCCTAAGCAAATCATAAGCGATCAAGATACTGCATTTAAAGCAGAATTTGAAGAATTCTGTAAACAGTATAGTATTCACCAACATTTTATTGCTCCTGGGGTAAGTCGTACTAACGGACAAGTCGAACGCATAATGACTGTTGTAAAAAATGGATTAACTATCATCCGTAATTATGAAACCAAAGACTGGAAAAAAGGTTTGGATGCACTACAATTGGCAATAAATTGTACCAAGAACAAGACCACAAACGTAAGTCCAATTAAAGCTCTTACTGGAAGGCAATGTGCTGTACCTGCCGAATTGCTATCTTTAATTAATGAAGTAGAAGGCACAGTAGATCGCAATCAGCTTGACGATTATGTACAAAAGAAAATTGAGACAAGAGGAAAGAATGACAAAGAAAGATTTGATAAAGGAAAAGCTAAAGTTAAAAGGTTCCAAAAAGGAGAGATAGTTCTTTTTAAAACTAACCCAAGAAGTCAAATTGGACTCGATTTAAAGTTCCCTAATGCATATGAAGTTTGGAAAGTTTTACCTAACGATCGCTACCAACTTAAGAAGATAACAGGCAGAGGAAGACCCAAGAAAGTGGCTCATGACCAGCTACGCTTAGCACCAAAACCTGGAGAATGCATCAACCAAGATACCGTGTCGGCGGAAGATATCTCTTTAACGTCGGAAGGTGAACAGTCCTTGCCACAGGAATGTTCTACAAATACCGATCCAGAACAAAACCAAGAAATGGGCCAGTGTTCTGATGCAAGGATGAATGCACTACAATAAAGGTACGTTACACTACTTAAATTTTATACCCGTGTAGGTAACGATTTATTTGAGTTTGTTGAGGACAGGGGCCTCCAAATTTTTGATGTTATTATTACGAGTTTGTTGAGGACAGGGGCCTCCTTACTCTTAATAATGTGTTATGAGACTAACAAAATTTGTTGAGGACAGGGGCCTCCAAATTATTGATGTCATTGTTACGAGTTTGTTGAGGACAGGGGCCTCCTTACTCTTAATAATGTGTTATGAGACTAACAAAATTTGTTGAGGACAGGGGCCTCCAAATTATTGATGTCATTGTTACGAGTTTGTTGAGGACAGGGGCCTCCTTACTCTTAATAATGTGTTATGATACTGACAAAACTTGTTGAGAACAGGGGTCTCCAAATTTTTGATGTTATTGTTATGAGTTTGTTGAGGACAGGGGCCTCCTTACTCTTAATAATGTGTTTTGCTTTGAAGTGATTACCTGTCTATTGTAATCATTGTGTGATGTTTTGATACTGTGGTATCTTATCTCTTATTGCAGGGTTATAAGGTCAGTGACGACCTTTTAGCAGAATGGCCGTGTCGGCGTGAGCAAATTATTACGACGTAAAACGAAACGGAACGCTCTGTGACATCATCGTACCACTCAGTGAATCAGGCGAGTTGTGGAAGGGGTCGGCATTCATAAGACGGAGCGCCGAGCACTACGGTCATTCCGACTCTAGCGAGCGCCCCGTCCACAACTCTAATTGTGACACGGATCACGCCTGAATCAAATTAACTTTACTATAGTTTATTATTGTTGTTTTTTTTTATTATTACTTTATATTCAGTTTTTAATTCTTATTAAAATAGTTTGTATCTAAAATCAGTTTTATTTTTAAACAATGGCGAATGACCCTCAACGCAATATGGACCCCGTTAGAAGCCGGTCTCCTTCACCAATCATTCAGCTATGCTCCACTCGAGCCGAAATGTTCGTAAGTCGGGGCCGCCACCACTGCTCACAAAACAATATACAATAAATAACACGTTGTAAATATTATGGTGCAATAAATATTTTGAATTTGAATTACCCGAAGGCTGGCGAGGGCCGGCGAACCGCGTAATTATTTTGTCGCCCGAACATTTTTACATTGCGATATCTTCTAAGATATTGGTTTAAACTATATATAGTAAAAGAAACAAATATTTTATATTAAATTTCCATTCTAACAAACACATTTATTTAGATATAGATTAATACCATATGGGTTAAATAAGCTTCGCAAAAAATAACTCTATTGAACCTAACATTTAAATGGTTAAAAATGGTTACAGTGAGTTAATCTTAATAGATAGATATATGCTGTCGCGGACTTTTATGCAGCTTAAAAATTCTGATCCATATTATAATATATTCCAATCTTTGGCACCACTTTTGTTGTATTTTACTAAGGTATTTATAAAATAAATACCTTAGTGGGGGGGACCTGGTGTCCTGAAATACAGGCTTCGGCTTAGTTTAGGCACTAGTCTCCCACAAATAAAATACTTATTTCTGTATAAATATGTTAGTTTTTAAGTACTGATTGTCTTTATTTTTATTTGTGGAAGAAAAATAAAACAAAATTATTAAAAAAAATATTACCTTTTTAGCGAGAGTTACATTTTTCTTTTAAATATGATGTATTTTTACAGAATCCTCAGATCGCTTTTTCAGACAAATACAACGGCAGGCGAGAGAAGTCTTACCCAGATTTTTTTATTTGTTTTTCTTCAAGTGTGTTAAGAAACTTCTTTCAACGCGTGGTCATTTCGGGTACCTCATTGGTCTTGGTCGCAAAGGCATCAATTGAGCTTGAGGTCCTGAATTCGAGTTTAGACTTTAACATAACTGACCTAATTAATAATAGGGTAGTTCACAAGAAAAATCTAATTAGTCCGTCAGATAGATTTCCAAAACATATTGGACACGTAATTTTTCTTTTTTTTTCACGTACACAAACAATGAAGACGATACAGTGCTTTGAAAACTCGTGTGACGTCATTTTCTAAGACATTAGTATGACATTCTTTACCGGTGAGTGATGTCAAACGCGTCAAAGATTTGGAGGAGGGGGGGCACCCTCAAATCTTTGACGCGTTTTAATATCTTCGTAATTTTTTATTGATTTGATAAAACAAAAAATACGTATCCAATATTTTTCGATAATCTAACAGACGGACCAATTAGAATCATATTTTTTTAAGTCAGTAAACATCCCTATTGGGAGTATTATTAAGCTCTGCTCAAACATTTAAGGATTACAGGCGTGATTTCAAGTTATATTGCGCAAAACTTCTATAGGTATGTAATATCAAGATTTCCCAATATTACTACTCATAGCATCAAGACTTCCAACGGTATTGCCCCTTAAAGGTATACTTAACGGTAAGCTGCCAACTGTAAGGTCACGATAATGGATGGGGTTCCAGCAGCTGTCTTCAAATGTCAGGATAACACGTTTTCCACAGTTCACTTGTTGCGTCTTGATCAACTTTCGCGGGAGCCCTTGGTACCTTGTCTCAATGGTTAGAGCAAACGATTGTTTGAATGCAACCAAAGTACATATAACGTCACGCCTTTATTACTGGAAGGTTTAGCCAGAGGTGAGGGTCGTGGGGCTTTCGAGACCGGGACCGCGGTTCAGGATTCCCCCCGTTTTTTTTTTGGCGGGTGGAAAATCATCGAATTACCCTTCCCGCTCTTGGGCAGAGCGAAAGGGAGTGCCAGACTTCTACTGACTAAAAACCACCCATGTTCCTTCTTAGCCCTCTATGTCGAGGCCGCGATAACTAGTGTACAACCCGCGGCCCCGATAACTAGTGTCCCCCTATAATAATAATAATTATGTTTCAGTAGTACATATTTTGAGACCACAAAATAAAAAGAGTTTTTTTTTTATTTATTTAATTTAAATCAGGTTTATCCCATAATTTGTTAGTTTTCTTTAACCTGTTAGTAAAATTCACAATAAATAATAACGACAAACACACAACACTTATTCCTAACTCCTAATTCCGCCACCTACTGTGTTTGTAAGTTATGCCTTTTAAAAGTAGGTATGGTCAACTAAGATAAATAAAATTATTATTACAAGACTATAAAATATTTCTTTTATTTCAAAAATAGCAGCCTAAATTAGAATGAAACATAAACAAATAAAATTAATCAGTATTTAAAAACAAAACTACAAAAGTTTCATTGAAAACTTATTTCTTCTTATTACTTTACTTATTACCCGCTAAATGTTACAATTGCGCTTAATTATTACAATATAGCCAATCGTATAAAAAAAAACCTTTCCTCTGTAGGTACACTGTAATCAGTTTCCAAAATATATATTTTATTTCTTGTAGCCACCGATACTGCCATCCGTGGGTAAAAACATTAGGTAACATTTTTATTGGAAACGAATCACAGTATCCCTGGAAACAATTCGCCGAGGTTCGTGGAGACAATCCTCTAGTCATAGCTACACCATAAAGATAAATAAACATAATTTTCTAACCATGAGTTCACCATGTGGATTACACGGCTGATATTTTTTTATTTTATAGATACACCACACCGGTCATTTCATAAGTGCAGCTACAAAAAAAAACTACCAAAATACTACTCCAAATTAATTATTACCTATATTTACAGGTGGAATCCGGGACCGCGGTCCCGGTCCCGAAAGCCTCACGACCCTGCCTCAGTGTACGCACGATGACCAATTAAGAGAATCCAAATTAAGCTGATTTCGCGAGGTCAGGTTATACGTTTGTGTCGCCGTGTGTACACCCACATTTCGGCAGATACGTGCAGGTGTCAAGTAAAAGGATTTTTTATATGTGAAGTGGACACTGCTTTAAGACTTTACGATAGGCAGGTAGAAGTGCAAGACATACGCAATCAATCATGTGTTCTCCTCGTTTTGAATACCAACTTAACTTATTTCAGTATCCAAATACATACCTAATACTAATTTTTATCTAATTTAAACACATTTTTTATATAATATAACGAACCTTAGAAGATAGTTTTAAATAAATCGTATGTCGTGCTCCGTGGACCTATACGGCAGTTTTTACGTATAGACAGTAAAATATCACGATCTAATGAATAGCCTAGTGTATGCAAATAACCGTGTGAAACCATTTCTTCAGTTACAATTAACAATATTTACATAAAGTGATGTGCATCTCAACTCTTTGGAAGACATTACAAGGATCGTTGAACACACAAAAATAATTAAATCCACAAAATGTTGTTTCCTAAAAACCGCTTACATTAATCGTTTATTCACTGTGGACGTATTCACGAATCGGTTGCATTTATTCTTAGTTTCGCGATTACGCTAAGTGTACTGAAACTGTAATGCTTACATTGAGTGTTTAGTATTGCATGGTAGGTAAACTTTCTAAAATGAGAAGCAATGTATGCTGCATGTAAGTTTCAGTCGCTAGGAGATTGCGATACGATTGTCAACCTGCGTTGACCGATGCGCGGGGGAACGAACGCGCCCGACTCCGTTCGCAACAGTTCGCAGTCATCGTCTCGGACGGCGCGAAACCACTCGTCCGTTCCCGCACAGTTTTCAAATTTCGAACTACGATTCGAAAAAGAACGCGTGCGGACTCTTTTCTCCGAGAAAGTGACTCGTGAAATAAGATTAAAATAAAAACCGGTGTTGCATCAACAAAAATTTGAAAGTTGAAAGGATATTTTTTTGGTAAAAGTTTTTGTGTTAAGAATTACGTCGTCTCCCTTACGGTGAGTGTTTTGTTTATTTATAAAAAAAAAACAGAGAATGTATTTTAATTAAAAATAATAAGTGGCTAATTATCACGTGATAGCGTGCGTCTGTAATGATACAAGAAGAGATTCGTTTTCTTTTGCTTGTAAAGTTACAATGACATTTAAAATTACAAATCTTGAGTGAATAACTGCGCTGACGTGAGACTTACGTCCACGTATAATGAACCATAATCACGTAAAGTATGAAAATTCTCCACATAATCTTGTACCAACTTACTGCAACAAAACATTCTAATTTAGAACGGACGAAGAAATAGCGCGAAATTAAATGAGTGAGGCGAGTTTGTGAAAAGAGCGGACTAGTAGAATGAAAATGGCTTGTTCGCAAACGTATACCTGGAGCTCAGATTTTTTTAAAATAATAAATAGTCTTGACTTTATAATATCTGAATTGAAAAGAACTGATGATCATTTCATCGGAGGAGAGCTTTTTTATGTCAATTCAAAATTTATTTCTCCAGGCTTAGTTTACGTGAATTTTATGTGAATTTACAAGACCCTTGTTACAATAAAAAGAATCAAAACGACATGAAATAATTCTCATATTGCCTTTTACCTTTTCAACGACTCGTGCGCAGAAAATACGTTAGCGAAAGACATCAACGAACGCTACACATTTTTATCTAGCTTACGTTAAAGTTTAAGTAGAAGAAATATTTCGTAAAGAAAAGCTATTTTATACCTAGTGGCAGGTACATTGTCCGTATATTTCAATGACACCTATTTATTTATTATGTTTTTGAGACTAGTGAGTATCAACGAACTCGATCCATATTTTATGTTACGTAAATCGTTTAGATTAGTATTTTTGTTTGCAACAGTTTCTAAGCTTCGACAGTCTTGTGGTTTATTTGAATAAAATGTTAATTTATTATACACATAAATCTTCCGGAATCAATTTTATAAACAGTGTTAAAATCTGTATCAACATTCAATGCTTTTCATTAATTTATTTTAACTAATAATGCAGCTATTTACGAACGAAATCAATTTGTTAAATGTGTTTTTGTCCTAATAAAGACATTTAAAAGATTGCGTTGTTGCTAAGATTTAATTGGTCACTCAAACATACCCGAAAAGTTTAATCGAAGAAAAATGTAATAATAAAAGCAACAAAGAAGGTTCTTTAAGAGAATATTTTGTCGCCAAAGTAATGAAGCATTTTAATTTCAAAGGGGTTTCCTGAATGTACTTTTTTTTCAATGGAAATGCGACTAACCAGCTTCATGTGAGTTTTGTAAGGCCGGGAATCAAATGAATGGCTGGATTCTTACAAAAGTGTTCAGAGATTAACAGTGCCTTAAAGAGCATAGGTTATAAATGCGATTAGTGAAGGCGGGATTGGCCAATAAGCAAAGGCCTATGCGGAACAAGTTACAAAGTTTACTCACAGATAACTATTTTATAATAAGTTATATTATATTACCTACGTGAAACGTAAAAAAACATGCTTTTAAATAATGCGGTTTCTACATCTTATTTGAGATCTAGATCATTTAAAAATAAATCTGCATTTCGCTAAAATATGCAAAATATTTATGTGTGTCTAAATGAATTTATTTCACGGATTAATAAGAATGTTCACATTTGTGTTACAAGGAAATGAACTTTGCAAATCTTAAATACATATATAAATCTTTAATATAAGTAAAAACACTGTAATCGTTTTTAAATCCGGTTCAACCAAAAATTAATAGGCGAAAATAATTACACAAACCTGTAACAATCCGAATAAAGTCGTAAATGCAATTTTTTGCGCAACACAAGTTAAGTATCAAAAATTGCATCATGGTTCCACAATTAACTAGTTCACAGGAAAAACTGTTAATGTATGAAAAAAACAATTATTACGTACTTGATATGATGAATTAGCGTTTTCTTTGAAGTTGCACACAATTATTTTTCTATAAGTTGTTAATGGTATCCGTGTATAAATGCAGATACGACAATCTGACAAAATAATTTGCGTCCTTCAGAGATGAAACATGACAGTAAAAACATTTATTTACGATTATGACAAGTTTAGTGTTCAATAAAACATGCAAAAAAATTTGCTAAATGTGTCCACAGACGTTATAAATCATTATTATATGTAAGCTTTTTTTTTTGGGGGGTGGGAAATCATCAAATAACTCCTCCCGCTCTTGGCCAGAGCGACAGGGAGTGTCAGACTTCTACTGACTAAAAACCACCCATGTTCCTTCTTAGCCCTATATGTCGAGGCCGCGGTGACTAGTGTACAACCCGCAGCATTATATTTAACCTTCAAATTAATTTCAGTTAGCATTCTATAGTAAAAGCGATCCCAAAAGTGGAGTTTAAATAATCTAAATATCTGTTTTTACTGCTTCTCTTCTTTTTCTAATCCCATGCAGATTGTAATAAAATATCCTGTAACTTGGTAAAAAAAATAGTTCCAATCTTGTTTATCTCTACAGAGAGTGTTGTGTTGATAATTATTTGAATTAGTCTTTTGCTGTATTCTACTATCCGTGACCATAATGTCATTTGTTTTTTTATTTTTCGATTTTTAAAACCGTAATAACCGTTATTCGAGTAATGAGTCATCACGTTTCAAAAATAAAATTATGTATAAAATGCAGTAGTCCCGTTTTTCTTTTTGGCCAGCAGCTGTGTGTTAGGTTCAGAGATCGCCATAAATAAATGCCATACGGTTTCTTTTTATTTTGATAGCAGCTATAGATGACTTTTATCTTTTAAATCAGGTTTTATTTGAATGATATTTAGTGCATGATGACCTTTGGCGTAAAAGGTTTTTCGTAATGGCCATAGGTCATGAAATTTTCGGTAGGTTATCGACCGGTATCCTCATATTTCAGACTTCACAACTTTTTATGACTGCTAATTAATATTTGAATTGTGAAAGATATATTTGTCGAGCTATCGGCTCTACCTACAAATGGTGTTGGTTTGTTATTTTAGTAACAGGAAACATTAGGTATTATTCCAAGTTAATAATATGTTATAGCTATGTAAAGATATGGATATCCATTTTAACAATGACTGCGAATAAAATAAATCCCGTTATATTCGGAAATATTCTCATTTACTTTGCTTGTTTGAATTTGTAAAGAATGTCATGTTACTGGGTGGCCTAACTGAAATGACACAAATTATGATTAATGTACCGATACCGATTAAGCTTGATAAATAGCTCAATACATCATTATAAATCTCAATAATCTATTTACGTACTACAGGTATTACTTTGAATGAAAAAATATGGTAACATCTAAAATGCTACGGAATTTTAGCTACTCCGCGTGATTACTTGACACATTTTAATCATTTCTATCCGTATAAGGAAATTAATTTTCATAAACAAACCATCGACATTGTTGATTAAAGTTTTTTAATGCTAAGTAGTCATTGAAGTGCTAATGTGGTCCAAAGAATTCTTCACGCAAGTGTACCATGCAACTTTACTTGTGTACACCGACCACGTCAAATTCGTATTGTTTGTAAACCAACGGTGGGGAAGCACGCGAAGTTTCGAGGGTGGTCCATTACTATGCGTAGATGCACAGCGAACAATATTTTCGAGTGCGGTGATAAATATTTTATGTGTAGAACTTTCTAAAGGAGTGTTACGGAAGCGGACGCACGGAATGAACGTGTATCGTAATGTATGAATCGAAGTGTGTAGCGAATGTTGATGATAACCGGTATTGGTGAATTTATGTGATGAGAAACAAATAAAAGATACTGTTTCGACGCTTTCAATAGCGCACTTACAAACAGCTGTTTTAAGACTGTAAATGTCATCAGAGTTACACACCATAAAAAAACATTAAAAACATTATGATACCATTAACGCGTCACTATTTCTGTACACCTGTGACTAACCCTTCGGGAATTACAGGCGTGATGATATATTTATGTTTTTAACTCTGATTGACTCGAGTCGAAACTTAAAAATTTAAAGAACAGCCTGGTCACACAGACATACGAATACCAACTTTTATTTATAATATGTGTAGATAAGGATTATCTATCACATAATAATATATTTGTTTAAATTTACTACTGTGATTCAGAATTTATAAGTGCCCTTTTATGAATTAACGAGTTTTCCACGCACAAGGTCGTGAGAACTTGTTACTTATCTCCAAATTGTAAGCTAAGTAGGTTATGGTAATATGTGTGTTGTAGGTTACCGGGTTCCACACCCGAAACATTGGTCTATGACCCAACACGTTTGAGATGAGTAGTTTGGTAGACCGTGTGGCTTGTAATTCGTTTCGAGCCAATTTTTTGACCATTTTTATGTTTATTTAGGTAGAATTATTGTAAAAACTTTCTTGTAATGAGGAGGTCATGCTTAGTAATCAATAAGTCCAAATGATGGGATTCAGGCCATTGCAATAAGCTGTAGTACATCATCATCACTCATTAATATTCTCACTGCTGGGACACAGGCCTCCTCTCTATTTGAGAGGGAATGGGCTATAATCTACCGCCGCCGCGCCGGGCCAGTGCGGATTGGTAAATGTCACGTCTTCGAATTTTTTGGTTCTAAGACATGGCGGTTTCCTCGAGATGTTTTCCTTCAACGTTTTGAGAGCAGCGGTGATGAAATAAATTACACAAAGTTGCCTGCCTGGGTTC
The DNA here is from genome assembly GCA_932274075.1 of Diarsia rubi. Classification (NCBI taxonomy): domain Eukaryota; kingdom Metazoa; phylum Arthropoda; class Insecta; order Lepidoptera; family Noctuidae; genus Diarsia; species Diarsia rubi. The sequence continues at coordinate 12,141,411 of OW026413.1, forward strand.
GAACCCACGACCTACTGTTCGTAAGTCGGGGCCACCGCTGCTCCAATAAGCTGTAGTACTTACACCAATTGTTAATCAGTCATTATTTATTTTAAATAATAATAATAATAATATTCCACAACTATCACACAACGCCATCTAGTCCCAAGCTAAGCAGAGCTTGTGTTTTGGGTACTAGACAACTGATAAACATACTTATATATTTCTAAATACATACATATTATAGATAAATTACACCCAGACACAGAACAAATGATCGTGCTCATCACACAAACATTTGTCCTGGGTGGGAATCGAACCCACGACCTCCGGCATAGCAGTTAGGGTCACTAACCACTAGACCAACAGGCCAGTCAATACCCTGAAATTTTGTCAGCACCCTGTCTTTAATGCCATTTGTTCCTCAAGTTCTTCTAATAAATAAACATGGAACTCTCTGCATCTGTGTTACCTTCTACATTTAACCAGTCTGCGTTCATATCAAGAGTGAACAGGCATCTTCAGAGCACGCTCGTTCCATCATAGGCCTAATCCAACGCTTTTCATCAGGCGTGGCCGACATCAAGAGCAGGCCTATTTTGGAGTAAAAAAAACAAGTTAAACTTCCTCTAAACTTTTTTTTCTCTCCATCTAAAGTTTCGTGATCACTTTATATCTGCTTCACGGTATCTTTTGGCAATAATTAGGTTCGACCACTGAATACAATATTAGGCAGCCTTGACTTCTGCTTCAACATTCAAATATAATAAGGATGTAGATAAAATTAAACCTTGAATTAACTCAAGATGCAGGATTTTCGTTTATAATAACGCCTAATCATGAACTTAGATAAATGTTATCGGCAATCTGTATGATCCGGTATTCTATAGAGTACCTAGACATTCTAATTAATTAAGTAAAGCGGTTTTTTGTCCTTCAATTTATAATTTACCTGGTCTCCTCATAGGGTTCTATACTATAGCAGGCATAAGGCCAAGCAGATATCAGGCAGGCTAGGAATATAATCTTATGATCGACATGACAAGAAAGGAAGTGTCTGATGTGCCGAGTAATGAAAAGGTATAGAAAAATGATCCCTGAAAATAAATTAAGATGAATGCAAGAGAATGATGAGAAATATAATCTTATATGATAGATTGATTTATAATATATTTTATACAATTACCGATAGGAGCTCGACGTTGTATAGAACGACTAGGTATTCTATACAATGACTGAATGATATGTTTTGCTGGTTGTTATCAGCAAAGCATATCATTCAGTCGTAGTAAAGATCTCAAAATATGGTTCTTTTATTTCTTTTTAAAATGGCACTTATCACGCATCGATAATATTCAGTAGTTTTATTTTGTTTTAAACAATGTAATCGTATATTGTTAACGCTATTTTGTAACAAATGTACTAAAAGTTATTTTAGCGTTGCGTACATTCAAAGTTTTCTTATTTCATTATTTAGATTCGACTGATAAACTCTATTTTTCACAGTTGACTGCAAGAATACTTGCTAGTATTACTAACCAGAGATATTTGCCTTCCGGGAGTGATCAACATCGTGTATGAATCTCTCAAACCGCGCTTTAATCTCTTTGAGAGGAAGTATGTATTTATGCCATGGGCTTCAGAACTTAAAGCAATCATCATCATCATAATTTCAGCCAAAAGACGTCCACTGCTGGACATAGGCCTCCCAAAGCAATATTCGTTGACTATTTTAATCATCTCCATATAGCCTGTTCCCTTACTATGTTAGGTTCGGCTTCCAGTCTATCTAGATGCAGTTGAACACCAGTATTTTACACGTAGCTACTGCCTATCTGACTTAAAAACTCAGTCTTATGCAATACGATACCACTTAGTAAGATTGCCAGCCATTTTTTAAAATGAACATTGACATTAATACCGAAAACGGTTTACCATGTTAACTGTTTATTTTGAGTTCTCGATATAATATGTTTCTGGCCATGTCAGTTTAAAAACTCATATCACTGATATGATATTGGATAATATACTAGTAACAGGTATGTCCTTGTAACTTTAAAGATATATTCATTCGTATACAAATAATTGCTTTTTTTGTGATAGATACGTAATCTTAGTTGAACTTTGATGAAGTTGCGAGTATTTTTTTCGTCACGAATGCACCTAGCAATAAGGAAGTATTTGTGACATAATTGAGTAAAGTTATTGTAGTTTTTTTTTTATTATTTTAAATTGTAATGTCGTAAAAAGGTAAACGTAAACCTTTGTACTATTAGATTCAAGTGCAATTGTGAGTTTGGTGCCATTTTCACGAAAATCCAAAGAATAACTGGTATTCATTTTATTAAACCATTGATAGTTTATTTTGATTAGATAGTAACAGCCGCACGGTTCAATCTTCAAGGGTAAGCCGCGCTTGCCTGGGCTGGTTCGTAGATGGGTGACTACACATCACATACCGAGTTTATTCTGCGCTTCGCAAAGCACGTAAAGCCGTTGATCCCGGCTGTCAATTTTAGATCTTTGACAGTCTTAGCAGGTAGACAGTGACCTGAAAGTCTAAATCTTACAGAGGGCTATCGTATGACCCAGTACTGAGTTTCGGAGGTCAGATTGGCAGTCGCTCCATGTAAAATACTAGTATTCAGCTACATCCAAGACTCGAATTTGGACTCGAAGCCGACCCTAACATAGTTGGCAAAAGGTTAGGTAGACTATTGTTAATAACATTGAGGAATTTTTTAAACTAGCTGTTGCCAGCGGCTTCACCCGCTACAACTAGAAAATAATCCCACAGGAAGATAAAATCGGGATAAAAACTATCTTATGTGTTAATCCAGGTTATAAACTATCTGTGTACCAGATTTTATCCAAATCCACACTCACACACTCACAAACTTTCGGCTTTATAAAATTAGTGTGATAGTGTGATTAGTCTAGACCAGGATGCCGTTTAAGTATTTAGATGGTAAACTTGTCACCTGTCAGGGGCATTAACGTATGACTGCCAAGCTTAACGAAACCAATGATTAAGTACAGAGGAAGTGCAATCTACATTAATTATTAATTTTAACATATGGCGAGCACATGTTCCTGGTCGTCGACACATTGTTAAATTACTGATTTATAGTTTCCTTGTTGACATGAAAAATAGCCTAATTAGTGGAGGAGTGAAATACGAGTAGACTGGCATCCTAATAGGTGTCCTAAAGGATAAAAGTAGTGTCTATAGCATAAAAAAATACAGACTGTCTAAAATTAAACCAACAAGAGTTGGTGGCTAGATAAAAACAGCCACTTGTGTCAATCTTCAGGTTAAGCCACGCGTACCTTGGTTGGTATGTGGATGGGCGACCACCCATTACATACCGCACAGAACCGCTTGATCTGGTGACCATTGAGGACGCCTAAGTCTAGCAGTGCACGTCTTTCAGTTGCTGTCATCAGCTACCTTCTAAACTATGTGAGGGTCAGCTTCTAATCTTACCGGATGCATCTGATTGACAGTATTTTACATGAGCGACCGCAATATGACACCTTTTGGCATGGTTGTCAGATTTTCGTCCTGCCTGACTTCTGCCTGTACCGACTCAAACTCACTTACTGTCAAATGTCTACTAAAGACCATGTTAATGGGTAATCACCCATCCACAGAACCGAGTTTCCTTTGTTAAGCCGTCGGTTCCGGCTGTCATTTTGTAGATCTTTGACGAGTTATCACTTGATTAGTTTCAGCAATATATCCTGTTATGTCAATCATAGGCTTCCAACACAGCGATATGATATGCTGATTGGGTTGTTCTGAAAGGCTCTCACTCAGGCCAGTGATCGCGTCAACCACTCCTCAATAACCGTTTTGTTATCCGGGCTACCGCTAGTTAATTTTCTTCAGATATCGAGTGAAAATATACATACTGATTAGGTTAAGGGGAACGCTGCAACTGTTATAGTTTCAATATTGCCAGATAAATTGAGGATATTTAGACAAATCGTTTACGATATCTAACACCTAAACCTTTCACCATTACACATCCTGTTTTTATTCATTGACTGTAAGTACTTTCTGAATTCGATAAAGCATAGATCACACAGCAACTGTCTACTTAATAAACCACAAGTCATTTACAAATCCGGCTGCCTTTCACATCCTATAGGCTGCCTGTTGGTTAGGAAAACATAAGACGACAATATTTCTATAACTAAATTCTCATAATGTGACCACAGTGGAATTCTATCGGTTAATTGTGCCTCTTCATTACACCCAGCATCTTCCACTTCTACGACATCTTTAGCATTGATTAAAGCAGAATACAACTATGGAATTGACAAGGATGGCTGATGTAGGAGGCAACGTACATTTACGAAGGAAGTACCTTAATCAATGGGCGATGTCTCCCTGCAGTCATGACAACAAGTTCAGAAATGAACTTGAGTTGGCACTATAAATATGGGTGATAACTTGATAAGGCTATAATTATGGTTTCTGTCCCAATAGTCGGGTAGCCAAAGCTAAAATCTTAAATGTGTCAATCAAATTGGTGAAGCCCCCAGCAACAAGTTAAGGTTAAAACCAACATTATAGAATTAACCATAATTTATCTTATATTGCAACCGCAATCTTGTGGTTTTCGTCTCACTGTTCAGTTTCCGCATTCCTCTGCTTAATTGTTTTGCATTGTTCTTTTCGTCTGGTGTGCAATATTTTTTTAAATCTATTGTAATTTCGGGTATCATCTTCCTACTTAGTAATTTTTAACGGTTTTTAGTCTTAATTCGTGGTTCTTATTGATAATGTCACCGTTTACGTTGATGAGAAGGACAGCCTCGGTTGTAATTCTAGTAAATGTGTTTGTAATGACGAAACCCGTCACCTTTTTCTATTCTATTTTCGAAGTTTGAAGTGTAAAGTGTGTGTAGTGTGTTAAGTGTGTTTGTGTGTGTGTATCTGACAAATAAATGTATTATTATTATTTATTATTTTAGAAAAACAATGTGTTGTGGCAAGTTGTGACAAAGACTGAACCTACAAAGGGTAATAAAACTACCTTTAACATAACAGAGAAAGCAGGGACGTTCTAAAGCTCCATGTCCCATGTAATAAAGAAGGAGGCGTTTGCCATCAATCGAGCACAAATCCAAACTCCCAGCTGCTACTGAGATATACGATTTATATTTTCTTTATTTATGAAAAACTAAATAACAAATACCAGATCTCGGAATCGAACCCAGGACCTCATGCTTGGGCTGCGGGTTGTTCACAAAGATATAGCGGCCTCGACATACAGGGCTAAGAAGGAACAGGTCAGTAGAAGTCTGACGAAGCCCAAGAGCGGGAGGGGTTATTTGATGATTTTCCACCCGTCAAAAAAAAAAGGCAGGTGCATTACTTTGTGTAATTTATTTCATCACCACTGCTCTCAAAACGGTAAAGGAAAACATCGTGTGGAAACCGGCATATCTTAGAAACCAAAAATTCGAAAATTTATGACTTCTACCAATCCGCACTGGGCCCGCGTTTTGGATTATAGCCCATCCCTCTCCTAGAGAAGAGGCCTGAGTCCCTGCAGTGGGAACATTATAGGCTGATGATCTACAAAACTTTTAAAATGCAATGTCTGGTGTGTGGTAGCCCTGAGTGCAATATCGCCAGTGTCCGCTGCACGCATCATTGCAGTGTATAATGAAAGTCGTTGCGTCGGATTCCGAGCTTGTTACTCTTTTGGACGCAATATCAAGCAGTCAGTACTTTAAACTCTGGTAGAGGTCTTTCTTTTAAGGTTTATATTTATGAATGAATATGAGCTCGATTATTTTTTTTAACAAATCAAATATTCAGCCATGCCAATCTTAAAATATAGAGATGCCTCTGACTGAACAGCCATATTTAATGTATAATAAACTAGCCATCTAATAATTACGCAGACTTTTTAATAATAGCTAGTATATTATTTATTAAAACGCTATCTTCAAAAAGCCAGCAGTATGGTATTAGTTATCTTTATCATCAAATGACGGGAACATGGCAGGAACTCACATATTATATGCAGGTAAAGGCACAAAATTGATGTTAATTTGGCAATTAAGGTTAATTAAATCGAATACACGATCTTAAGTCCTCGCCAAGGTCCCAGCGTCCCTACATTGACCTCACCCTTGGACCTTGAGTTCGCCTTTTATAATATTTTCATGACCACTTTCACGGGCACGGTCATTACACCGAAATTTCCGGAAACAAGTACTCAATCAATATCAGGTTTACTTTATTTACAATGACTGGTTTGAAGACCATGATTGGCCACATTCGAAAATTATGGCTTGGGTGTCAGTACGAATGAAAGGTTTATTTTCAACTCTTTATTTGTTGTGACCCTTGTTGATTTACAATAAAAAAATATTTATCATGTTACTAAGAAAACTTAATTTCTGACATTCAGTGATATTTACAAGAAAGTGTATGACTAATTTTGGCTTCAAGAGCGCGTTTTGGAATATACCTCGAAGACTTATAAGAACCTGCACAAAGTAAATTACCCATTACGGTGATTGAAGAATACCAAACTGGGCATAAGCTACTTTCTACCAGTTTGGATTGAAGAATACCAAACTGGGTACAACCTTACCTTATATATAAGTATGAGCACTTTAAGAGTGCAGTTCAAAGTGTCGTTGCTTACGCCCGTCGGGGCTGCGGGATGTTGTAAGAGATACCGCGGTCTTGACATATATGGCTAAGAAGGAACATGGGTGGTTTTTAGTCAGTAGAAGTCCGACACTTCCTTTCGTTCTGCCCAAGAGCGGGAGGGTTTATTTGTTGATTTCCCACCTCCAAAAATAAAAAAGGTGTCGTTGCTTTACGTGAAAACTTTCATCGATTGGTCAAACTTTGTAGACTTATTTTAGTTATCTATTTTCCTGCCTGCATAGATAAGTTAATTGAAGTGTAGGTTTGAAAGCAATTGTCACTTATCTTACCCCCCAAGTTCCCATTTAGCAAACGTTCCAATAAGTTTCTAGTTTAACAAAGTCGGTAACAGTATCACATCTTCATATTACCTAACAAAGTCATTCAATTACAGATCCACATATCTTATGTAATCCTAGTACCGACCTATTTATTACATAACTGCTTGTGATTCTGCTAGTACACTTATAACAGCTGTGACAGATCATAAACAGGGTCGACCTTGGAATAAAAACGAGCGGTAATATCAGAATGAACACTGACAGGCTTCTGACAGGTGGGTATCGTTGCAATATCTTGTGAGGTGTTGGGTTACAACCGCCTTGGTTGAGTGGGTTGCTGCAAGTGCGACACAACGTGGAGTTCTTTGAGGATGTGGTTTATAAAACAAAAAATTATAAGTGTGAGTTTTCCGGAAATTAAAAACTGATGAATCTATTTAAATAAAAACTTGAAATAAGACTTTTCGAAACTGGGTCATGTAAAAGTTGTTGATTATAAATAATTTTTTGAATAGCCGACCATGGCCAAGGTTGGTCATTTTATTGTCCAAATACTGACAACAAACAAAAAATTATAAGTATGAGTTTTCTCGAAATTAAAAACTGATGAATCAATTTTAAATAAAAACTTAAAATAAGAGTTTTCGAAACTGGGTCATGTAAAAGTTGTTGATTATAAATAATTTTTTGAATAGCCGACCATGGCCAAGGTTGGTCATTTTATTGTCCAAATACTGACAACAAACAAAAAATTATAAGTATGAGTTTTCTCGAAATTAAAAACTGATGAATCAATTTTAAATAAAAACTTAAAATAAGAGTTTTCGAAACTGGGTCATGTAAAAGTTGTTGATTATAAATTATTTTTTGAATAGCCGACCATGGCCAAGGTTGGTCATTTTATTGTCCAAATACTGACAACAAACAAAAAATTATAATTATGAGTTTTCTCGAAATTAAAAACTGATGAATCAATTTTAAATAAAAACTTAAAATAAGAGTTTTCGAAACTGGGTCATGTAAAAGTTGTTGATTATAAATAATTTTTTGAATAGCCGACCATGGCCAAGGTTGGTCATTTTATTGTCCAAATACTGACAATGTGAAAAATGCTAATGCATGCACTATACAAATATCTACATAGTCATTGCAAAGCAACCTACAACGCTACAACAAGTTACTCGATACTCTGCATACAAAACGATTGCACCTACTTATAAGATCAGGGATCAGTTCCTGAGCAGGGTCAATTGAAACCGTCAAGAGCAACTAATTGCCCACTATTGCCCAGTGTCCTAGACATTGCATTAGGTCGAATCAATGATGTAGAGCTAAACCGTTTGGTTGTCCCTGGTTCATCTTACTGCGTAGCGGTTTTTTTGGATAGGTTGTAATTGGTCCAATGTGTCTGTCACGGAAACGGGATTAAGTGCGATTATCTGCAATGTTTTAGTTTTTCTTACGTGTTATCTGACATACCGGAGTTTTTGCGGGCATTATATAGTGGATAAAAAGTGGGACAAGCCCGCCTCACTATTCCCAAACCACTGTAACTTCTGTAAGCCAGAATCAACAGTGGCGACCACAAGAAAAGCGCCGAGACAATGAAGCTCGACGAAGTCCCAGAGAAATGATTTGACTGTCTTGGATCCCGCAACGAAATTAATCAGAAAAGAATAGCGGAGGAGTAGGAAAATATATATAGTGGATATTTGTATTTTCATCGAGGATCAGTCGCGCCAAAACCACATGAAAAATCCTTTCGTTTTGTTTTTATTTATCTACTAGCGACCCGCCCCAGCTTTGCGCGGGTGCATTATACATACAAACCTTCCTCTTCAATCACTATATCTATTAAAAAAAAACCGCATCAAAATCCGTTGCGTAGTTTTAAAGATTTAAGCATACATAGGGATATAGGCACAGAGAAAGCGACTTTGCTTTATACTATGTAGTGATATTCATAACATATTTATTATGTTATGAATATATGTAGATAAAGCGCCTGTTATTTTCGAAGAGTTATGCAGAGGTACATCAGCAACACCAATGTGTATCCACTTAGCAACGTTTAGAAGTAATTTTCACCTACTGTATTGATTTCATTCTCATTTTACGAAACGAAACAATTTTTTTTTAACTCTTATGATCATAAAGTAGGTCATACCTCATAGTTGCAATCTTTATTATATATACACACATCAAAAGTGTCTAGGGATCAACATATATTTTTGCAATAACTTTTCTCCTGATTGATATTAATTAAAATTTTCTTTAAGGATTCATCAAATAAAGTGTTTTCGTTTGTCACAGTAACGATAAACCAAGTCACCTTTGCATTAATAAAGAAATTTGCCATTTTCCTAATAAAGGGATTTTTGACATTTGAACCACTAACATTAAAGTTCGAAAAAAAGACTGAAATAACAGTTTTCATTAAAATTTTATTGGGTAACTTAAACAATTAATAATCCGTGTTTCTACCGCGAACACTAACAACACAAGAACATCGGTTTGGCATACTCAAAATGAGTTCATCCAAATCACGCTGTGGAATGGCCGCCCATGTTCGTTGCAACAACAAAAAATGGTCTTCTTGCGACTGGATACCCTCCATATTCGGCAGAGCTCTTCTCTGTAGCATATCCCATGCATGCTCAATCGGGTTCAAGTCTGGCGACTGAGCAGGCCAGGGCAGGACATTGATGTTAGCTGCGGCGAGAGTCTGTCTTACAACTCTTGCGGTGTGCGGTCGTGCATTATCATGCATTAACTGAAATAAGGGACCGATTTGCACTTGTAGAGGAACGATGACGTCTGATACAATCGTCTCAGCATAAATTTGAGCGTTGAGGTTGCCTCTGATCCAAATCAACTCAGTTCTTCCGCCGATCCAAATACCCGCTCATACCATGATGGTTCCACCACTATAAGGATGGACTTCCTGGCAGGATTTTAATCGCTGTTGGCGTCCAGGGGTTCTCCAGTGTCGTATACGTCTTGTATCCGGTCTCATACCAAAACGAGACTCATCAGAAAAGCACACGAAACGCCATTGTTCTTCTGCCCAATTTCTGTGTTCAAGAGCCCATTGATATCGAATCCTACGATTGTGCATTGTTATAGGTGGTACCCGCAGCGGTCTTCGGGAATGAAGGTTCACTTCATGCAAGCGGTTTCTGACTGTTTGGTCGCTAATTAAGTTCCCTGAAGAGTGATGAAGCCTCACGGCTAACATCATGGCGGTTATTGTTGGAGCTCTTCGAGTTAAGATTTGAATGTATCGGTCTTGTCTCCGTGTGGTGCAGCGATACCGTCCTCCATGGCGCTCAGCCACGGTACCAGTGCTTCGGTAACGTGTCCAAAGTCGACTGATAACACTCTGACTTGTATTCAGAGCTAAAGCCACAGTACGTTGCCGGGAACCAGCTTCTATCATTCCCACGGCTCTGAGCATTTCTTCCCTGCTTAAATGACGTCGCCGCTCCATAATAACGTTGGTTTTAATTAGTAGTAGGGAAACAGTAGCACTAATAATGTCTTCAATGCGTTGTATGTTTTTATAGGGAAAATATTGACAGCTGATTTTCATCTTTTACACGAATTTGATTCACAGTTCCTGATTCAAATTATGAAATGCACCAAAAAGGATCCATATAAATTTATAAAATCATAAATTTATTACAAAGCCACATCTCAATCTCAAGAAATCCGCATAAAAATGCTTGATCCCTAGACACTTTTGATGTGTGTATTTATGTGACTTAAACTTACACTTATAATTATTTAAATTTGTCAAGTGTTTAGAAGTTATTGCTATTGTGGTACACCTATTGCAATCAACCAGATATGTATCCAAGCTGCCACTGAAATATAAAAACACGTCTCCTCTGTACGAAAGTGAAGTAGGAGAATTTTTGCACTACGATGCGCTGAGGCGTGGACCACTGTAATCTGAGCTAGCCTTAACATGGTATACCTTTAGAGTAACATATGATATTATAAACAATTACCGTGCAACATTTCATTAGAATATAGCCACAATACTGTGAAGAATTTATGGCTCCTAATGAGATAAAGACCACTGATCGCACTGATGCAGCTTAATTATTTTATATAGCATTACGTAATGCACAATAATTAAAAATAATAATTACGTTAAATAAAATGCAGAATATACGTACTACATAAGCGGGAAAGATGTGTTTACTGTGGATACACATACTAATAATATAAATTCAAAAGTAACACTGTCTGTGTCAGTGTGACTCAGTCCAATCTGAGTCAGGACTGAATTAGGTATAGTAAAATTCCGATTATCCGGACCGATTAAAACGGTTTCCGGATAATCGATTTCTAAGTAAAATCAAACAATATTAATAACTTTTTATTATAGATAGTGTTTCACATAGGTACATAATTTAGACAAAAGCATATAAAAATACGGTGATTAGAGCCGTGGATAACGAGTCTGGATAATAGGATATCCGGTTAATCGATATATCGATTAATTGGGATTCTACTGCACTTTGACACAATAGTACTTTCCCGTGTTACATACGAGTAAAGCCATGGATAAAAGCTAATGGTTTTCATTCGTAGACAGTTCATTTAAAAAAAAACATTGGTTTATTACAGGCATGTACTTAGCTTACAGCTGTAGCCATATTTTCTACAAATATGACCTCGTATAGTTTAAAAAAAAGGTATGGTACGGATAGTGACCTTTTGGACACCAGTAGTGGTCTGAACTGACATACAAATGATTGATCGTCGAGAATATACAGTGAAACTTACGACGAAATGGCAATTTGGTTGAGATATGATTGCCGATTTCCCATTTCATAAGTAGGTTGTAGGTATTGTTACGAAAATAGACAGACGTCCACTGCTGGCCACAGCAGGCCTCCTTCAAGTGTCACCAGATTTACTAGGCATTTCGATGTTTTTTTTTATTTGTGTAAATCGAGCGTACCTTCTAATTAGCTAGGTAGTCTACTTTTTATGCTACATAATTAGCTTCGCCTACATATTCGCACTGGATGTTTTTGTTGAGCCCCTCCGTAACACTGTTATCTAACTTGATCATAAGTAGACTGTGACTTTCTTAGTACACGTGTCTCAAATAATTACGACTTAATTACAAATTTATTTCAAATCTTCACGGTTTTTAAACTTTTCTAAATTGTTGAGTGAATTATGGAAGGAAAATAATTATTGTTACTGTAATATACTGACAGTCTCTCTTTGGTCTAGTGGTCCAGCGCCACTGCAGACCGTGAGTTACTGGGTTCCCAGGTCGAGCATTTCCCTACTTTTGTCATTGGGTTTTTCTATCAGATTTTTATTTATCAGTAGTAACCACGGAGTCCCCTTTTAGATAGCGCTTTTAAACATAACTGGCCAAATATATAACCGTGTACCTGGATTTTATGCCTTACATCAAGTATTAAACAGAAGTTTGAGTTGTCTTTTCCTGGAAAATAACAGGAAACTTCAACAGGAAAGGCAACAAAAAATACAACCGTTCTTTTATCGTTTTGGTTCAATAAACACAATAATATTGATAGAGTTTGAGATCTCATAGCTTTGTCCATCAATTACATTACAGTAATTTAGTTAAAACGAAAAGCATATATGACCACTTTTGCAACATTTCCTGTATATTAGTATATAAAATTGCGTTATATTCCGCTTTATAAACCGAAAGGGGAACCTTGACAAGTCTATAGAGCGGTCGACTTTACGTACAAGTGGCAACGTTCATAGGCACAAACCGTTATATTAGTGCACGCAATAATAAGTACTAAATCTTGTAGTATAAAGGAGGTATTGGCGTAAAATATTGTGGACATAGTTTCAGATATGTTGCGATTTATAGTTCCAAAGTGACCAGTACGCGCGATTGCAGTAATGATGCATTCAAGTACTTTAATTTAAAAAATGACTCTTTATTAAACTTTAAATGCTTGGATAAAAAAACTAAATTGAGGATGTAGCCTGTTTTTATACGAAAAAGTTAACTATTGCATTTAATCGTTCTTCTTAAAGAATAGATACAAAACTATTTGAAAAAACATTCCAAGATAAAACAAAAGAGCAACGACTTTTAAATCCCGCTTTGGTCATTGCCAATCATGGTTTGTTTTTCTTGTTGCTATAAGACAGGCATACCTCCACAGATGGGTATAAATCTTATCAGCGAAGCATTACGCAGAATATGTTGATAAGTATCTTAAACCTGACAGTTTTACAGACACCGATAGAATCGTTAATCACAGCCACACGTATGGTGAATGAGCAGCTAACGTCTTTGCATGTTGCGTTTTTCTCGATTTAATTTGAATTGATTATGGGAATGTGTAAGAAAGTAAGGAAGTCAAAGAACTTTGTTGTAATCTTCATTGTTTTAGTGACTTGTGAAAACTGCTGACATTTATATTAAACTTATTTTGAATGTCAACTGCACACTGAACCAAGGTGTTGCGTATTTTAAAAGTACAGCGTCATAAATAGGAAAAGGTTTTTAGAGGACTAGTTTAACATCAATAGATCAGCGCTCAGGGTTCCTGAAGACCCCGTCGGGGTTGCGGGTTGTTCGAAGGAGATACCGCGGCCTTGGTACAAGGGCTAAGAAGGAAAATGAGTGGTTTTTAGTCAGTAGAAGTTTGACACTCCCTTTCGGTCTGCCTAAGAACGGGAGCGGTTATTTGATGATTTCCCACCCCAAACAAAAAAAAAAGGTTTTCTAAAGACCTTTTAATCACAATACATCTTTACTAGAAAATAGACATAATTGAACAACACTTAACTGTAGCACTCCACTAGATCGAAATTCGAACTTCAAACAGGATACATGCTAAAATATGGATACGTTTGTGTTGTTATATTATACAAATGTGTATTTCTAATTGCACTGTTGTATACTATCTGACGATAACTATATTTACTACTTACTAGGCACATCCTGCATTTAGGGAGACAGATACAACACACTGACCAAGCAGCTGTCTAGCTGATTTGTTCGTTACTTACCTTGAAAGCGAAGGATATCCTGCGTTTTAATTATCTAAGTGCTTCTTAATTAGTATTTATTGAGTCATGAGTCTCGATATTTAAAATACATTGTGTTAATTATGTTGTAAACCCAAACTAAGGGAACCTGTTCTTAGGAAAGCTGAATTAGTTGTGAGTTGCATACTTATAGTTTTCTTATTGTTTTGATGTCATGAGTGTTATGATGATTTTAATAGTAGATATATCTCATTTTGTAGTCATGTGTCCCACTTATTTTCATGAATATCACATAAAGATCAATGCCATTTTTCTCATCATATTACATCATATTCCAAACATTTTCCAAACGTTCTCCCGTAAACTCAATGACTTACTTTACTTACATTAGGTAGGGACTTTAAGTAGGTTTAATACCTACTAAAACAGATCCGTTTCTCAACATGTTACTAAAACAATGAGCAAGGTCACAGCTTATTTAATAAAATTATTAAATTACTTACAATGTCTACAAAATTAATGACGCGTAACATACCTAGTATAAATTATTGCGAGATTCGCACCCACTTAACTCACCATATGTAACTGTGACGAAACTGACGTAAATCGTGCAAAATTCGTTACACGTTGACATTACTCGCACATTTCGTACGTTTTAACGAAGCTTTGACGAGATTTTCGTAAGTCTTTTGTTAGATCATTGAATGTAGTAATGTATATTAGGAAACGTTATGATTCTTATCTTTTTAAATATGGTGGCCAGTTATGTCTGTTTACTTTGTTAACTTGTTTCCGTATATGAGATTAATTTATTATTTTTGACTTGTACTTTATACAGTTGTTGTTGTTAACGCCACATTTATAACGTAAATGTAAAATAATTAATCAATTTATCGTGATCAACTTTTTGTTTTACCCACACACATACATCCCATTTGGTCATTGATCTCAAGGATTGTGTAAACGGTAATAAATTGTTTTAATTTATTTATTTCCCGGTTTTCTGATTGGGTCTTTCATTATGTTTAGACTCCCAATATATTACCGAACTATAGTAACATGTGTAGGTATGTTTTAACAACTTGAGCAGAATGTAGTCCAGTTCAATTCTAATAAATTATGTCTGTACGACAATCGCTATATCAATCATAATATTTATTTATTGCCGAAACCAAATACGTATTAGGCGAATATTGTTTTAGATATTTATTTTATGTAATTGCTACATAATGATTAAGATTTACAATAAAATTATGCATATCTAGAAGTTTACAAATACGTTATATTTTAAAATTAAAGATTTTATGCATCGTTGCATTTTTCTATTAATTTATATACTTCAAATAATATATGAAATAATATTTTTTCTTTTATTACAATATTTTTATTCACAAATTACCAATTATAAAATTTATATTAGTTAATGATTAGTGAGAGACTACGTAATAAACTAAGAAACAACTCCTCTATACCTTTGAGTTGAAACCTATGATTAAAAATAACTTTCAACTTATCTTTGATTCATTTAGCTTGGTAATTATTCTTTGACTGACTGATACTTCCTGTTCTTCTGACAGTCAAATCACACCTCGCACCTTTCGTAATTGTAACGAAAATCGCAATTATTAATTATTTCGCAATCATCAGATCAGAAAATAATTAATTGATAGTGTACGACTATATGTTCACACACATGCGTCGTTAGCGATTTCAGTTCAAGTGTCAGTCATCATTTGGTCTGAATTATGTTTGTGGCTATTTTTGAATCGTAAACATATCCTTATGTTTGTATGTTAACTTGAATGGGCTAAATTAGCAAATGAGTCTTGGCTTTTCTTTAATAGACAGGAAAACATTTATTTACGTGTGCATGATTCTGATTAAATAACAGCAGCGGCTCTTCTGGTTAAGCTGTGCTTGCCTGGGTTGGTCAGTGGATGTGACCATCCGTTACATACTGAGTTCCCACCGTGCCTCCGAAAGCACGATATGCCGGTGGCTCCCGGGCTCCCGGCTGTCATTAATAAATCTTTGGTAGCTGTTACAGGTAAACAGAGTCCCAAAAGTCTGACAAACAATCTTACCAAGGAGTATCGTATTTTTTTTTAAACGTTGCCCCCCACTAGGAATTTCTCCTGTATCGTGGGTGCGTTCACAAACATTTTAAATCAAATACACAAATAGCCAGACCTGAAACAACTATCTGTAGGCCATACAAATATTTGTTCCGAGCGGGGATCGAACCCGCGACACGAAGCGCAGCAGTCCATAGATTGAGCCATTACGCCAATACTAAATTAGCAAATGAGTCTTTGGGTTGTGGAGGTCAGATAGGCAGTCGCTCCATTTAAAATACTGGTAATCGGCTGTATCCGTTTAGGTTAGACTGGAAGCCGACCCTAACATGATTGGGAGTAGATGATGATGATGATGATTGAGGACGTGATGACATGATTTTTCAGACTACATCTAAAGTAGGTATAATTATATGGTCTATCTTACGAGTAGTTATTTCTCCACATTAATGCAGTCACATTTCAGTCAACTCGCACGCATACATTAATATCGTGTCATAGTCTTATATCTCTCTCAAATTCATACAATACGAGAATCAACTTCGTGATAAAGATGGCATGAATGATAAATATGTGTATCATTGCTAGATTTTCATTTCTAACGATAAATTATGAGGATTGACGGTACAAGCATATTTCCCACAGACAGAACAAGTGAACATCTCTTTGTTTGAAGCACGTGAAATAGATGGCGGGGTTATTCTGATTATCTATCAAGGTAGTGTGAGACAATTGTTTATTAATTATAAGGGAAACCTTTTTTTTTTTAATAGCCTGTACTGTCCCACTGCTGGGCAAAGGCCTCCCGCAAATCCTTCCAAGTGCTCTTGTCTTGAGCCACCTCAAACCAACCCTCGTGGTGCGCGTCCCGCAGGGCTATTGCGTATCTTTTAAATGTCAGTGGCTATCATATTGTCCATGGATTAACTGTCAAATTGGTTATGGTTTAGTACAAAATGGAACCATTTGACAGTTAATTGATGGACACTATGATAGCCACTGTCATTTAAAAAGATACGCAATAGCCCTGCAGATCGTCTCACCACCTCTTTCTGGGCCGGCCTCGGCGGCGCCGTCCATCTTCCGGCAGCCATCGTGTTGAGACTTTTGCCCAGCGGTCATCGTGCATGCGGCACACGTGACCCGCCCAATTCCATTTTAGCCTAGCAGCCTTCTTCAACGTCCACTATGAGGAAAACCTAGAACAGTTATTTTGTAACACGAGAAGCAGCTGTTGTGTAGCTTGGAGGTAGATGAAAGAAGCCCACCGAGGACCGTAAGTTGTGGCGACGTTTGGGGGAGGCTTATGAGGATGGCCGATGGGGCCGAAAAGTTCTGGAGTGGCGACCGCGAACCGGAAGACGAGCGTTGCGTTTGCGTTGAAAGGCCTCCCACTAGGTGGACCGATGACCTGGTGAAGAGTGCGGGGACCCGTTGGATGCGATACACACGGAATCGGTCAATGAGGCACCTTTGACTGAAATCATGAAGATGATGATATGAGTAGTCGTGGCCGTCTTTAAGTTTCCCTGCTAATTTGATCAGTAATATTGAAAAAGTAATCTTAAGAATTCGTAATAGTATTCAAATAAAGAGGCTAGACAGATGACGATGTTTAAAATAAGAACTTATATAGAAATCAGGTTGTAGATACTCGGGTACGGGAAAATTAGGCGTACCTAACGTAAAAGGGGTTATTGACCGAGACATTTTATTTACCGTCCTATTCAACTTTACTTAACACTGTAGTTTCCATGCAGACTGTATGTCTGTCTGAGTCTGTCTGTCTGTCTGAATATTGTTCGCCACTAAAGACATAATTGGAACTACCAATGACCAAATAGGTACTAGGCCTAATCACTTAGAGTGTCTTTACTGTACCACAATATTACATAACCCCGACATAACGGTACCAATTATCCAGCTGACAGTCTATAATAAACTTTCTTCGAAGCACTTATCACTATAACACTGACCTACGGTGCACAGTTTAGATACACGTTACAGAATAAGCAAGTAAAGTAGAACGGTTACGTCAGTTCACTCGCTACGTTTTGTTTTCTCCGCACTTTCGATTTTATTCGCGACGCGAGCGCACGGCATCTTGTCACAGAGTAAGAAAATGTAGAAGATCAATAACTTTGAACGCGAGCACCAGCTTGCACAGAAAATACTAAAGTGAAAAAAGATGTCCTGTGTCCTAGTCCTATAAACAAGTCAAAGGGAAAACTTAAGTGCCAACAACAGTGCCTCCTTGTCCATGTCGTTCGAACGCCAAAAGTTTATTGTATAACAGGTTGGTTTATCATCAATTGCTGCATCTGTATATGAGCATCGATAACCGTAGTGTGACTCCGTGTGACCGTCGGACTGCAAAGTCATAGGATTCGAGTTCGAAGCTAAGACACGCCCACCCATCTTTGAATTTTCGTATTATACCAGCATGCCTGAGAGATATTTCTCGACAGCGTGTAGAGCCAAGTTAGAGGCCTTTTGCCGGCATAAAAACTCAGATCCCAGATTAAGCACTAGCGAAAGAATGTACTTTGTGACAATACTGCAGTGTTGTTATACTGTTATCAATAGTCTGTGGTTAAATCCGCGCGTGCGTGAACTTTTTGTCGTATGAAGTAGGCCTTTTGTTAATCTGTTTAGCGATGAATGTCTGGTGGAAATAAACGCTCTCTCACAGATAACACGGCATTAATCATGTCATTGAACTGATGGTCACAATGCTGTGGAAGGCATTTTAATTAGAAAGTTGCGATTAAAATCGAGTCGCGGTCAATAAAACGAGAACTTGTCTCGTCTGATTGATATTTTGTTGTGGAAATTCTAAATTTGTAGGATTTAATTCGAGAAAAACTGCAACCGGTGCGGAAAATTACCGTTTTATTATCCGGGCGTTATGGTCGTGAATTAAACTTTTACTTTTTTTAGATAATATAATTTCTTCGAAATCTTATAGACTTTAACTCATTAGCATTTTGATGAGTGGGTGCCTTGTTGAGATTGGTATCTTTTAGATTTCAAGTAAGTATTTTCTTCAGTAGTCTGATTTCATTGACCTTTAATAAATTTTATAAAATGTTAATGAACTAAGATGTTATTTATGTCCATCATACTTAACCTTAAAGTTTAAACAATTGCATTAAGTGTAAGTACGACATCATATTGCGAAAATAACTTGAATGTAAATCACCTATGTATGAAATTGCTGTTTAGCGACGAAGGCTGTTAAGTTAATATGTATTACACTAAGTATATAGGGCCAATGATTATTGTTTTGATATTAACTAAATTTGTGCAATGTTTGAAAAATGAGTATGAACTTTTTTGTGTCAAGTGCAAAAATTATATCGTACAATTACTACCACGTGTTTTATCATAAGTAGGACTGAACAAATATATTTAGTTTGTGGTTTAGGGTATTAAAAAAAAAAAAAAAAAACAGAGTTTGATTCCAGTTTTCTTTTCGTAAACACACATCAATGAAAGCATGTGACATCTAGCAATCCGCACTGGGCCCGCGTGGTAGATCATAGACCATCCCTCTCCTAGAGAGGAGGTCTGTAGTGGGTACATCATAGGCTGATGATAATGATGCTTTTAATATTGGCATATTAAAAGCATTAGTTTGAACCTCACTACAAGTTCAAACGTATAATATCATTCCAATTTCAACGAGAGCCAGAAGCAGCTTTTTTTAAAGGAAGCGTTCAGCGCTAAACGCACATATTTAGTGATTTCTGGTGCCAGCGATTCTTTACCTTAGTAATTTCTCGCCAGAGGAACTGCATAATTATTCCTTATACAGGGTGTAAAGTAACCCTTTACACATACGTCAACCAAGCATTCTGTACATCAAACTACATTTGATGTACAGAATGCTTGGTTGACGTATGTGTGAAGGGTTACTTTTAAGTACCCCTACACAAAATTTTTTGCTGGGAAACGACTTTTTTTTGGGGTCAAAAATCACATTTTAAGGTAAAACTCAATGTAGCACTCTTAAAACTTTGTGCTAGTGGATGCTTTGAATAGTAAACGGGTTATGGAGGTAATTTAAGTAAAGTTTTAACCTGAAAAACTAGTATTTACAAAACTGCTGTGCAAAATTTGGCACTTTGACCCCCAATATCTCCGTAACTAGGGGCTTCCCAGGTATGGTCTAGAACCAAAAAATGATCGCAGTGGTGGGGAGAACAAGTGCCTTTCGTTTGTGTTAAGGGTACTTTTACACCCTTTTATATAATTACATGACAATTTTATTCAATCTAGAAAAAAAAACACGCAACAAATAATAATCTCGTTCATCAAGATAAGAATCATACGCAAGCTTCTATAAGACTAAGTACAAATATCAAACAGCCTTAGCTGTCAATAATAATTACTAGATAACTGCTTATCTCCTGCAACTTAATTACTAAGTATGGACTTAGTACATCTCCTAATGCTTGGTTGATACGAGACTGTTATAAGTTATTAATTACGATTTATTTCTCTCACAATAGGGGATCGGACTGGGTCAAAAATATATAATTCTAATTAGTCCGTCAGTAAGATTATCGAAAAATATTGGATACGTGTTTCTTGTTTTATCAAATTAATAAAAATTTACGAAGATAAGACGCGTCAAAGATCATGAGTGGGGGGTTGTGACGTCATTTGTTGGTGAAAAATTTACGGTCAGCAGCAGAAGTAACTTAACATTTCTGAATTTTAATTATTTGATGTTCAGGACTCCAGTTATTATTTTTAATGCTTCAGAAGTTTATTCTTTAAAATATTCTTTACTCTTTAATAACTTGTTAGTAACGAGTCATATCTAATAAGTTTTTATTAAAAACCTGCTTTGCAAATTTAGGTAGTGTTAATCTACTTCTGATGCTGACCGTACTACCATGTGACGTTTTCGAGGAATTCACGCGTTTTCGAAGCATTGTATCGTCTTCATTTTTTGTTTATGCGAAAAAAGAAAAAATACGTGTCAAATATTTTTTGAAAATCTATCTGACGGACTAATTTTTTGTTTGTCCAATCCCCTATTGATGAAGGTTTTGAGTATGAGTGTGGACATCTATAAGAGTAGAGGAAGACCAAAGAAACGATTGATGGCCTGTGTTAAGTATGATATGGGAAGAAAGGAGGTGTGTCATGAGATGAAGAGAAACAGAGAAGTTTGGAAGAAAAAGACATGCTGCAGCGACACCAAATGAATTAGGATATGGGTAAGAGAATGGTGATGACAAAGTACCAATAATTAAAATAGATGATATGTTACAAATATTAGAGGTACACAAGGGTTTGTGCGATTCAGAAACAGAAACTAAAATTAAAATAACGATAAAAAAAAATTTTTTGACTTTGCCCTACACTAGGATTTTCTCCTGTGTCGTAGGTGCGTTCACAAACATATAAACTCACATACACAAATACCCAGACCCGGAACAGCTATCTGTAGGTCACACAAATATTTCATCCGTGCAGGGATCGAACCCGCGACACGCAGCGCAGCAGTCCATTGCTTTACCACTGCGCCAACCGTACCGTCGACTTTAAAATTCAGTTGTAATATTTAACTACTAATTGTCCATGGATTAACTGTCAAATTGGTTATGGTTTAGTACAAAATGGAACCATTTGACAGTTAATTGATGGACACTATATGATAGCCACTGTCATTTAAAAGATACGCAATAGCCCTGCTGGACGTCAAAAAATTCGTCCACATTGCTGACAACAGGAAAAGTGCCGAGAAGGCTGGCAGCATTCTCAGCACGTTGGATGGCAATGCTAATTCTTTGGCCAAAGAATAGGCCAGCCCGTCAGTATTTTTTTAACGCCCTGTAATTCTTCTCTTTTTGATATTCGTATATAATTTTAGTTCTGTAAATTGTAGTTTGTAAATATTGTAAATAAAAAACAACCTAACCTGACAATATTACAAACACACAAGTTAAATAAAATCTTGTAGAAAAACCTAGAGGTTTACAAAAAAAAGTCTCATGTCACCCAGCCTTTACAGATCGCGTGTTGACATCTCATAACAACTGATGACTATCTGATACTTACTTACTGCAGTTATCTTAGTTTCATGTTCTTTAGATTTAGGATAATTTACTGATTATGTGTTTAATGATTTATCTTTCGCATTCCAGCTTCGAAATCGCCAGTCAATCTTGAAATGTTGCCAGTATCATGGTCTTTGTAATTAGTGTTATTTAGTGATTTAGAAACGTGATGACGGCTAATTGAGATGTGTTGAAGCTGAAGACATACTGCGCCGTTACCTTACAATTGCAAGAGGATAGTTACTTACGTCGATATAATCGCCATCGAAGGAAAAACCTGAATGAGATTGGCACAGGAACGTGGCAATTGGCTTCAGAAAAGAGCTTCAAGCAGTGGGTGAATTGGATAGTGATGATGAGTGATTTAAGTGTCATAATCTGCCTTTTTCATAGCCTAAGCGGATACGCGCACGGGTCCGGTCAATGTGGCGACACCTGGAGAGGCCTATGTCCAACAGTGGACGTCTTTTGGCTGAAATGATGTTGATGATGATGAAGCGGATACAGCTAAATATCAGTATGTATATGGAGTTGCCTCTCTGATCTCCCCAACCCACTTACACATGATCATCATCATCATCCACAGACTGCATTTAATTTTACCCACTGCTGGGCATAGACCTCTATTTTCTTGTCCCAGACTCTACGGTCCTGTGCCAGTCTCATCCAGATTTTTACCCCGTTCGCAACTATGTCCTTTGCTCATCTTGCCGCCGGACGACCCATAAATCTTTTGCCAGTTCTTAAACGTGTTTCCGTGACAGCCTTAGTCCACCTGTCATCACTATGTCAGGCTGCATTCGGAAGGTGGAAGTCAAGGTGAATGCAGCAGGCAGCAGTGCGGAGCAATGGGCTAGCTCGCCGTCCGTCCGTCTTATGACGACGACAGGCTGTATCGACGGCGCGTTCGTGGTCCACGCGCGCCTCAAAGAGATGTCAGCAACATGGAAGGGGCCCGTAAGGCCGACGCCCGTCGGGGCTGCGGGATGTTGTGAGAGATACCGCGACTCGACATAAAGGGCTAAGAAGGAACATGGGTGGTTTTTAGTCAGTAGAAGTCTGACACTCCGTTTCGCTCCGCCCAAGAGCAGGAGGGGTTATGTGATGATTTCCCAAGCTTCCCAGCTTGTGAGAGGTCTAAGATCAGCAGTAGCCAGTGTTACGCTGGCCCCCTTTACATGGGACTTACCTGAACTTAACTGGTAAAAAGTTGATGTGCTTTTAGATTACTGGTGTGATGCTATGTATTGTTTGAATCACGTCCTCAACATTATTTTTGTCTGTATTTTGAAGTTGATCAAATTAACCTTTTAACATTGTGAAATGCTCGCCTTTCTGACCCCACTTGTAAGAATACTCTAGATTTCAAAATCTAAACAGTGATTCTAGTACTGATATGAACATTACGATGCAGTGCGCAAACCGGTTCACGTTGACCCATATAACAATGTCTAGAAACCAGCTCAAATAGTACCACTTTTGTTAGCTATAGAACTATGATATTGTACAATCGTGGAGACAAATTAGTTCAGATTGAAGAAAAGCATTTACTTAATTGATAACCCAATGAAGAAGCTTGGGCTTTTTTTTAAATTTGATCAAAAATATGAAAGTTACTGAAGTGAAATCTTATTACTTATTCGCTCTTTATATACACGTAATAATTATGTGTATTACCCCATTAAAGTACACATCTTCCTAACCCTTCGGGATTACAGGCGTGAACACGTGAATTAAAGTTATGGTTATAACCTTTTTCTGAGGAATATAGGTGATCTTTTCTTATACTGAATTTTATCGACAAAATTTAAATGAGACACCCAAAAAGAAACCTCAATTTTATTTTAAAAGATTATTTCAATTTAAAATGTAGATGTATGTGCAACTCAGTCCATCTGTAATAATAATTGAGAGTGGATTTTAAACGAGTCGCGGAAATCAAGATCCGTTTTAACGTATCCGCCTCCGCGTGGCGACCAGCGCATACGCAAAAAGTGTATATTTATCATTGCATAGAAAGCTGTATAGCAGGAAATATAAAGTACTTTCAAAAGATAAAACCTAAGACATCTGTTTTTTATAGGTTTTGCAAAAGCTATGCAAATAAAATGTAATAAGTAATTGGTTTTGATTTTGCATAGTAAATTATAGTATTTTTGTTACTTGCGTCAGAAGTAGAAATATTTTGGCCAAAAATAAATCTGTAGCTATTAATAGGCTGACATAACATGTGCCTAGATCTAGAAATCTAGATCATATGCGTATAACAAATTTATTATAATGACATTATATAAAGATTCAAGTAGTTATGTATTACTTAGATGTAATAACTAAATAAAGTAACTTTGACGGCACGGTTGGTGCAGTAGCTGAGAGATTGGACTGCTGCGCTGCGTGTCGCGAGTTCGATCCCCGCACGGAACAAACATTTGTATGGCCTACAGATAGTTGTTTCGGTTCTGTGTGTATTTGTGTAATGTGAGTTTAAATGTTTGTAAAACGCACCCATGATACAGGAGAAATTCCTAGAGTGGGGCAACGATAAAAAAAAAGAACGGTGCTCTCAATTTAAAGAATTCTTACATTATTTTTCTTTTTGTTTACTTAGACAAAATAAATATAAAATTTTGAAGTACTTTGTATTATTAAATTGGTATCTGTAGTAATTAAAAAAACTAAATTGCGTAGCGAGCGTGACAGGAATAATGTTAAGCCTAAGTTCGTTCTAAGTAACGTAAATATTGCACAGAACATATTACAATGTTCTTACCACGACAATCATTGAACATTGTCTACTGATACTGCTAATAGTTTTCTCATCGGCAGTACTTATTAAGTTACTAATAAGTTACACGTAACAGCTCCGGCCGTGTTACACTTCGGTCCGGTTTCTTATATAAAAGTTACGTAAAGCTTGGACACACGGCCGGAGTCGCGTGCGCACGTTTTTCATTCATCCATATTATCACGTGACCATGTCATATAAGTACTATTCATAAATCGTATTTACTAGGTATCGATCGATCATCATCTACCTAGCCTTTTCCTAAATGTTGGGGTCGGCTCCTAGTCTGACCGTATCCAACTTAATACCAGTATCTGCCTCTCTGACCTCCTCCTACCCAATCCTAACTGGGTTGTAGAGATCAGATAAGCAGTCGCTCCATGTAAAGTACTGGTCTAGCTGCATCCGGTGAGTATGGAAGCCGACCCCAATATACAGGGTGTAAATTAACCCCTACGCAAAAATTTTTGGTGGGAAACGACTTTTTTTTTGTGTCAAAAATCTCATTTTACGGTAAAACTCAATGTAATGTAAATGCACTCTTAAAACATTGTGCTAGTAGATGCTTTGAATAGTAAAAGGGTCATGGTGGTAATTTAAGTAAAGCTGTAACCTGAAAATCTAGTAGGTATATACAAAAACAGCTGTGCAAAATTTAGAACTTTGACCCCCAATATCTCCGTAACTAGGGGGTTCCCAGGTATGGTCTAGAAGAAAAAAAGTGGGGAGAAAAAGTGCTCTTCGTTTGCGTTAGGGGTACTTTTACACCCTTTACCTATAGTCAATCAAAAGGCTAAGCAGAAGCATCTTAATTATGAACATAAACTCTATTATTATGTTGATCGCATATCTAAACGTTCTTAGTATTATCTGCCCGCTGATCTGTGATGGCTTTATCACTTCTGTTAAACCACATAATGGTCACGACGGTAATCCTTGTATGGTCAGACCGGTAATACAGAGCCTCATTACGGCTAAACCATAATCACTTCTTACGACACCCACGGGAAGTGATGGTGTTTATCAATATTACGAAGAAAATATGCGTAGGTTGTCTACCTCGTTTATCTTGTGGTCCCAAGCGCTAGTGCTGTGCATAAAGTCCGGGGTTCCCAGGTCGTAAAGTGTACTTTAGTTTTTTAAGCGGGGAAACTGAGAAATCAGTAGCAACCACGGAGTGTGAATTTACGCTCGGCTGAGGGTAATAGGCTTCCCCCCTATTACTTGGGACTTAAACATTAACCAACAAAATGTTGTTGTCCTAGATTGTCCTCTCAAAACGGTGAAGGAAAACATCGTAAGCAAATGACTTAGAACCAAAACTTCGAAGACATTTGACATCTACCAACCCGCACAGGGCCCGCGTGGTGGGTTATAGCCCATCCCTCTCCTAGAGAGGAGGCCTGAGTCCCTGAGACTAATGATGATACCTTTTTCCTTTGTAAAAGTAATGGGGACTATATTTCTTGTCACCAAGTTGTATCACCTAATATGTATATAGAAACGTCACCACTAAATATTTTCGTTCTCAGATAAACAAAAAGTAATTCCAGAAATGAATTATCAAATTAATGTTAATATAATTATGTGTAAAATAAGAGCAACAAAAAGGTAGTTCATTAGATTAATATAAACTTCGTTCTTATAATAATAGTTTTATTACATAAACAATAGTTTTGTGCCCAGAATGGTAGATCTGTCACCAAATAATGCTGAAAGAAACCCTAACCCTAGAGGGTCGACGTCAAGGTCACCCCGAGGTTCGGTTAGTTAGGTTCCTTTAATCCCTGCAGACAGAAATAGGAGCCCCGTGCAGCGGGGCTCCTTCGACCTGCTGACGGAAAGTTAAGTTTTTTTGAAACTTAATGAAATTTTCTGGTGACATAATATATTATTATGATATATTAGTGATATCTTTAAATTAGTTTGCTTATATACTTATTAGGACAAAACTATTATAATACATACAAAAACATTTATTTGCTACTAGAGCCTATATCTCCATGATTTTAGGTGATTTATTGTGGAATTGATTTTATACTGTTTGGAGACTACGTTTTGATGACAAACCTACTATTTTGGGGACAAACCCTATTACTTAAGAAACACAATACTTATAAAATTGGCGATAGCTTAAATGATACCCAAAAGTAATCCACAAAGGAATGTCGAGCATATACCGCAGAAGGTTAGGCAAATCGTAATCTAGTGTGACCTAGAATGTCCAGTAATTGTCGGCAATACCAGTATAGAACATAAATTGCTATTGTGCCCCAATCAACGGTAATTCCCCAGCTATTAGAGCTTTATTAGTTTTCTGTGCATTTCTCATTATTCACGACTATTATGCATTGTGGCATATGGAAATGACCAATTGGTCACATACTGGTCATTCATAAGATAATTGTGGGCGATATAAATTAAATTTTGCGTGTGTTGCAGCGATTGAACTGAATGGCAAATCAATTTAAGGGCTAGCAAAACCTTGGGCCGCGGGTTGTACACTAGGTATCGCGGCCTCGACATAGAGGGCGAAGAAGGATAATGGGTGGTTTTTAGTCAGTAAAAGTCTGACACTCTCTTTCGCTCTGCCCAAGAGCGGAAGGGGTTATTCGATGATTTTCCACCCGCCAAAAAACCGGGGAAAAAAAAAAAAAAGAACTAGCAAAACCTCACTTTATTTCAAAATTAAGTGAGGTTTTGCTATTACTTGTATTTATTTACATACATATTAGGTTTGGAGGAAACCACACAGTTTCTTTTAAATAACGAATATTCATTCATAAAGAATAGAACGACGAGCAAGCGAGGAATAGGTAAGTGAAAGCATCTCAATAGGTGATAATAATTATAATACACTCCGGCTATTAGCCAAAATGGAAGAGGTATGTCGCATCTTGCCTTATAACATGCGTATTCATTTAAAATTAGGTAATATACGTGTTCAAAACTAGTGCACAGTGAGCAGTTTCTCCCCACAAGGCTACTTTTGCAGACAACCGTTGAATGGAATAAAATGAGGCGGCTTATATTTACCTATAGTTAAACATCTACCTACCCTCCTTGGGTAATACAGGCGTGATTATTTCCCCTCACTAGGTCTATTAATAGACTTCTGCCGGACACAGTGTACCGAACAAATCTGTCGTGATATAAGATGTAATTGAATTGTTAATGTCAGTAATACTAAATGCATATTCTATCTTTCTGTCTGACCTTTTAACCTCGACGGATGTCATACTCGTTTTCAACATCCAACGGAACTGACTAAGAGTTAGTACTAATAATTGTGTAAATAGTCTGCAGGTATTTCCTTTTTTGGATAAAAGATAGAGTGTATTCAAACGAAATCAGTAAGGATAAAAGTGATTTATCCACAACGAAATTATAGGGTGTCGAAAATAAAGGATGGTAAGGTCGTGCCGCTTTTTGGTTCGGCTTGGCGGGGGCACTACTGTGACTCCGATTTAACTTAGTAGAATAAAGTAGGAATCGGAAGTGAAATATGTTTTTGAAAGAAAAATTATATGAATAACTTGCTTGTATATGCTCTATTCCTAACCAAACCGCTTTATGAGGTTACTTACAACGTTACTCGCCATCTCTCTAAATGTGCTCTGTATAATTATTTTGTGTGAACAAGATGCAGCATTACATTACTTGGGAACCGAAGAGTCACTATGGACACTCCAGAAAACCACGCCACGCCTCTAGCTGGGAGCACAGCATACACAATGAGAATCAATGAATGTCTTGTAACACAATGCTTCAGTAGTTACTCACTATAACTTGACTAGAATAAACATTTATCATTTGTCAATCGTCAACACGTCTTCACACTCAACCACAAGTTTCAAAGTAGTGTATTTAATACATAAATTAACATGCTAAGCCGTCGGAAGCTTCGTTTGGAATGAAAAGCAACTATTAAATGTTTTGCAACAAACGGCTTGCCTCCTCCCCCGCAATTATTCTGCAACTGTTGCAAGTTCGTTGCACAGTGCAAAATAGAGCAATTATCTGTCCGATCGAACATACTGTTGCGAAATTTATATCAGATTTGCATATTTTTGATTATTCAACGGAATGTGCACTTGTAATTATGGGAGATTGAGGGTGAGCATGGAATTTTAGATTATAGCTGTTGATACAATAGTCATCGTTTATTAATTGTTTTGCGATACATGTATGGATTTTATTATAAAAATCATTAAGGACCTATAGTCAAAATAGTGGCAGTGGACAGTTCAGCAAGCAAATTATCTTTTCCAAAATTGGTGTAATTTGCTGTTCGCATTAATTTTCTTGCCTCGCCACTACAAATTAGCGTGTTTTGCATGCCTCGTAACATGACAATACCACAAAGACATTGCCATTAAAATACCTTACTGCCATTGACAAAACTAGACAATATACTTCCTTACATTTATTAAATGACCAGGTATCAGTCTTGAATCAGAATAACATACACCAGAAGTAAAATACCTATTTAGTTTGTACACATAAGGGTTCTTTGAACAATAACTTTAATGTCTGCTAATAAAGTTCAGTTTTCGCTACAACTTTAAATTTTTATAGCTCTTATAATGGCACTGATCATTCAAAAATCAACCTTAAATGTTTGTTTTGATTGATGACAAAAGTACCACACAAAGCATACATTGAAATCAAAAGTAAAGCACCTTTCTAACAAGCCAGTGTCTCATATTATTATAATAGCTGTAATGACGATAATTGCGCAAGAGCATGATAAAACAGCGTATTTCAAACAATAGCGATAGATAAATATATTTAGCGTAGAATACAATGAAATTGTTTGTGACGGCAGTCGGTGAACGTGAGCCTTTTAAATTAAGTTATTACTATTAGAGATTGGTTCTGGAAAATGTCGTGAGGAAAGTTTTGAGTATGAAAAATACCCACCCAGGGTATAAGAGTAGATGAAGACCGAAGAAACGATGGATCAAATAGATGGACTGTGTAAAGGACGTTGTGGTAAACAATTAAAATCACACTAATATTATAAAGGCGAAAGTTTGTGAGTGTGTATATTTGTTACTTCATCACGTCTACTTCGTCACGGCTGGAGCGATTTTAATAAAATCTGGTTTGGAATTAGCTAACACCCTGGATTACCATATGGATAGTTCTTATCCCGATTGTATCTTCCCATGGAATAATTTTCGAGTTGTAGCAGGTGAATCCGCTGGCAACAGCCAGTAATAAATAATATTAAAAAGTTTATTTAGGAACAATAACACGAGATATAATAAAACAAGTAAAACGATGGAAGCTGCAAAAGTATAAACTGCAGCGCAGCTTTCAACGGAGGTATTCCTCGAAGCGCTCCCGTTTTGAAACGCTCCCATCTAAGCGCTCCCGTTTTGTTCCTCCAGCGCTCCCAAAATGAGCGTTTCGAGGAACGATAAAAATTATAAAATTTATTTCCTCGAAGCGCTCCCATGATTAACTTTCGAATAGAGATGGGACTATACTAACTGAAATTATCGATAATAACTAGGTAATAAGTAGAACACATTGTTATAATATACAACTAGCGGCCCGTCCCGGCTTCGCACGGGTTTGGTAATTTTTTTTTTTTTTTTTTTATTGTAAATCCTTTAGTCCACCAAATAGATGAATATAATCTGCCGACATATGTACCTATTCATATTTTTTTATTGTTTAGAAAGCTTATGATTTCTCTCCATTATGTTTCCCATTACTACCTCGCACAGTCATCTGTGTACACGGCAAGGTCAACGCGCTTCTCTAATTGAGCTTTTATATATTTTATTACGAGTCTCTGAGTACAGTTTTGTGTAAAATCTATAGTGTACAACAAGTGCAAAAACATTAACTATAAACCAAGTGTTAAACTTACTACATTGTGGTGATTTAAACAACTTTAAAACAATCAATAAATAAAATTTCGTTTTGTGAGAACATCGAACGTGTGTGTGTTGAAACGCGTAAGCGACAGACTGTGCCTGGCGCTTAGGACCTTTTGGTCGCGACGTTTACGGCAGAGACGATACGTTAAAAGTGACGGTGTGGGTACGTACGAATCTCATTCACCCAACTAGATAATATTTGAACCAACAATATTACCATGACGAAATGCGATAATTGTAACAAAACAATCACAACTAAAAGCCCAGGATTAGAATGTTGCAAATGTGGGAAAGTTGTGCATGCAAATACAACATGCACTGGGCTCACACAAAAGCAAAAACAAGCGATCCGTAACTCGGAAACTTTAGAATGGACTTGTAGCGAATGTCACCGACATACTCCTGTTAGAAAATCGTTTATCGTCCCAGAGGATGACGAGGATGAGGCTGATGAACCAACTTCAAGAACGACATCATCTAACTTTCCGATAGATATGAAACAATTATTATCCAGCATTTCCAAAGAGGTTCAAAAAATAGTTCAAAAAGAACTGGAACCCTTACAGACTTCTATTGAATTTTGCACTGGTAAAATTGATGAGTTTGTGGAGTCGATCAAAATGATGAAACAAAAGCTAAAAGAAATGGAAAACAAAAATAACTATCTCTGCAATAAAGTTACCCACTACGAAACCAGAATCTCCTCTTTAGAACAGCGTCTAAACGAGTCAGACCAAGACAAATTGAACAACATCATCGAAATAACCGGAATCCCTTGTTTAAAAAACGAAGATCTGTTGCAAATCTCATGTAATGTTGCTGAAAAAATGAGTATTGACAAGTCTGTGATAAAAAGTGTTAAACGTGCGAATACGAACCAGAACCTAGGCGTTCTACAGTTAGAACTAGGGAATACCAAGGACGTGGAATATTGGATACGTTCTGCTAAGCACGTTAATTTGACATCAGCTGATGTATTGCCCAACGTATCAAGTAATGAAGCGCCTTCAAAAATATTCGTGCGATTCGCGTTATCACAAGTCAACAGAAAACTTATGTGGATGGCTAAACAACAACTGCGACAGGATTTTAAATATATATGGTTCCAAAACGGAAAAGTACTTGTGAAGAAAGGAGAGGTCGACAGTGCTGGAAAAGACAAGATATTTAGCATTAGATGTGAAGAAGACATGCAAAATCTTCTTAAAACTAAATTGAGTAGCTCGAAATAAGACAGGCGCTAATCTTTTATAACAAACCTTTATCATTTATTTTAATTAGTATCATGGCTGTGTTTAGTAATATTAAGGAAATCTTTGATTGCATTGATTTACCGACCTACGTTAGTAAAGTACCAAAAAATACAAATAACCTAAATGTTGTACATGTTAACATTCGATCAATAATAAAAAATTTCGCTAATCTTATTAACTGTCTAATCTCTGTTAAATCACGAATTGACATTGTCGCTCTCACGGAAGTGGGGATATCGGAACAAATTGTATCGATGTATCAAATGGATGGATTTACTATGTATAGTATCTTGCGTAAAAGTAGAAAAGGTGGTGGGATTATTGTCTATGTTAACAATAAGCATAAGTTTCAACCGATGAAGACTCATACAAAACATTGTGAATGTATACTAGGTAAATTATCAACACAGCAAAGTCATAACATGTATATCTGTGCTTTGTATAGACCACCAAAAGAAAGCAAACACCTGTTTATTGATGAACTAGCCAATGTGATTAATGTCAATTATGTAAAGAGAAGCGATCTTGTTTTATTAGGAGATATAAATATGGACCTTAAAACTACCAATAATGTAAACAGTTATTATCTTAGTAAACTTGCTGAGTACGGGCTCGAATGTGCGATCTCAGACTACACGCGAGTCGAAACCAAAGGCAATATAGTAACTAAAACTTGTATCGACCACATATTCGTAAGATCTCGCCTTGATAACCTTTATTCGGCTGCTTTGGGGACTGTCTTGGCAGACCATCGCATGACGATTGTCACGCTTGCGTCTTTACCTAAAGATACAAATCCGAAGTTCATTGAGTCTATTGATAATAAAAAAATAAAAACACTTTTAGCTTGTATCGACTGGGAAATGATAAATGAGTTAAACTGCGCGAATGATATATATAAGTACATAAAAGAAAACTTTATAAAGTACTACAATGAATGTAAATACACTAAAAAAATAAATAACTCGAGCAAAAGAAACAGTGAGCAATGGGTTAACAATAAGATAAGGATAAGCTGTACCAAAAGAGACAAACTATTTATAAAATGGAAAAATGACCCGAACAATAAAACACTTAAATTAGAATACAATAAAACTAGAAATAAAGTTAATAAAATAATACTAAACACTAGAAATAATTATTACAGAGAAGAAATAACTGGAAACAAAAATAATCCGAAAAAACTGTGGGAAATCTTGAACAAACTTACCGGCAAAATAGTGAAGTCTGTGAATGAGGTGATAAAGAACGCTTTTTTAAATGAATCAAATAATGAGTTGAGTATCGCTAATGAGTTTGCAATGGAGTTTGAGACCAGTGTGTCTAGTATGGTGCCCGGGTGTGATAGACCCTTGTTGGATGAACGCGAATTTATGAAATCCCAAGATAGATCAATGTTTCTAAAAAAAGCTACACCTCGTAAAATTATAAAAATTATTAAAAATCTAAATACAAATAAATCAGCTGGATATGACTCAATCAGAATAATGGACATCAAATTGATAGGAGATAAAATAGTGAGCGCAATAGTAAAGTTAATCAATGCGAGTATCCAACAAGGTAAATATCCGTCCGAATTAAAAACAGGTATAGTTAGACCCATTCATAAAAAAAGGTAAATTTAATGATTTTGCAAATTACAGACCCATAACAATATTGCCTGCTATAAATAAAATAGTAGAAAAATTTATATGCGACCAAATACACACTTTTTATAGAGAAAATGATATAATTTCCAAAGCACAATATGGCTTCCAAAGTAAGAAATCCACAGATCAACTACTTTCCAATTTTACTGATGAAGTTAACAACTACTTGGATGAGAAGCAGCATGTTATACTCATATTCATAGATTTCAGCAAGGCTTTTGACACTCTCGGGCACAGTACACTATTGAAAACACTCGAAAACTCAGGCATAAGAGGCAAATTATTCGATTGGTGCAAAGAATACCGTCGTAGTCGAAGTTATCGCGTCAAAGTTGGTCCTAGCCTTAGCAGACCTGTAAATGTAGCGAAAGGAACAGCCCAAGGTTCAGTCTCTGGTCCGCTCCACTATCTGGCATACGTGAATGACCTAGAAAATATTATAACACACTGTTCCCTTTATCAATACGCTGATGACACCTGTATACTCTCTGCTAACAAAAAACTAAACTTGGCCGCAGAATGTTTGCAAAAAGATTTTACTTCTATGACTAAGTGGGCCCATGATATGGGACTTGTTCTTAATCCACAAAAAACTAAAAAAAAATTCAAGTCACATAAGCACCTTCCATCCCTTTCAAATCATAGCTCATAGTCATGATTGCCTACATAAAAACGAAACAGACTGCAACTGCGCGCACATAGAGCAAGTCCCATATCATACCTATCTGAGACTAATAATTGATAACCGATTCAATTGGAGTTATCAAGTGGAAGCGGTTTGCGGAAAGTTACGTGCGATTCTCTCCAAATTTTCCATAATAAAACGCAATATACCGTACAGAACCCTGCTCCAAATGTACACAGCTCTTGCCGAGTTGATAATCTCCTATGGGCTCACCAGTTATGGACGCACATTTAAAACTTACCTAGATAAAATTCATAATTTGCAAACACGTTTACTGAAACTTGTAGTACCTAACTACGTAAAAAATAAATATAAAGATAATTATACGGGGTTATTTAGACACTGCAAAGTACTACCTGTTCTAGCGCGTGCTGAATATCTGTTCCTCTTGGACCATTTTGACAACAGCGATATTCAGATTCCAGTCAGGTATGACGTGAATACACGACAAGCTAAATCGAAGTCATTCCAAGTGCCACGTAAAAATAACTTTTATGGCAGGCGTACCGCGTCCTTTACAATACCGAACTTACTAAACCAAATACCTGTAGATATCAGAGACTCAATGAATAATAGGAACGTTAAGCGTAAGCTGAAAGAATACTACATTAATTCTATTTTGACTTTTTAACCTAACTGTAAACAGCGCGTTGATCAAATCTCAGGTCATGGCATGCTAAGACAGACCCCAGAGGTCTATTTGTGTGCTTTGTTTAAATATAAGAAACTTGTATTTTTTAAATAAAATAAATAAATAAATAAAAGTAAGTAAGACCTACCCCCGTCCCCGCACACCTCAATGTTTTGTCGGAAGTTTTTCGTAGAAATAAGGCAATGAGGTGTCTATCGTTTACGTCAATGGTAGAAATGACTTTCCTTGTCCTAGGCGGGGCGAGAGAGTGTCAGACTCTTACTGACTAAAACCACCTACTGACTAAAATCACCTGCTCTGAGCCGGGACCCAATAACGTATTGCGCTCAACGGTGATGCTTACCTTAAGAAGACTAGCTTTACCTTCCGGTACAACTTTAGTTATTACTTAGAAATAATTAAACAACTTATTTCTTTGATCTTATCGATTGTATTGTGGTTTAACATGAATAGGTACATATGTCGGCAGATTATATTCATCTATTTGGTGGACTAAAGGATTTACAATAAAACAAAAAAAAAATACCAAACCCGTGCGAAGCCGGGACGGGCCGCTAGTTGTATATTATAACAATGTGTTCTACTTATTACCTAGTTATTATCAATAATTTCAGTTAGTATAGTCCCATCTCTATCCGAAAGTTAACCATGGGAGCGCTTCGAGGAAATAAATTTTTATATTTTTAATCGTTCCTCGAAACGCTCATTTTGGGAGCGCTTGGAGGAACAAAACGGGAGCGCTTAGATGGGAGCGTTTCAAAACGGGAGCGCTTCGAGGAATACCTCTTCCAACGCACTTTCGTAAATACAGAAAAAAACAAGTGCTTAATAGGTATCATTTAATTCAGTATTTAAAAAAAAAGATAAAAAAATTAAAAGTAGTACCTTTGTACTTTAATGTTATATTTTATAATTTTTCTGTGTTGTCTACTGTGTGTACATAAATAGTTAAATAAAAAAAAATAAAAAAATAATTAAAATAAAACCTAACAATTTAAAGTAAACAGCATATGATTTGGGATGTGTTTTGGCGTCGTGATCAACGAAAAACAAAATCACACCTCCATTCTGAGGTGTGATTTTGTTAGGGTGTGTGAGGGAGAGATGAGCACTCGTATTTCACACTGCCACGGGTTTCTCTGTTTCCTCATAGTTTTGTAACTTTAACCAAGAGTCAAGTTTTGTTTTACATTTGATCTTGGTTAATAGGAAGATGTGTAAGCTTTTGTTTAACTTGTTGTACATTTTAGAGATAATTTGTTTGAAATGTCGACTTACTACACACAGTGTTTCAAACCCAAACATAAGTAATAGTTATATTAGGTTGTGTAGATATAATCTTTACATGTAAAATTCTAAGTAGTTATGTTTCGTTAGCATTTACTAAAACAAAAGTCATATTAATTAAGATGATAGCTACAAAGAAATACAAACAAAACTTAATTAATTTTTTATCTTTTAATTTTGTTAACCTAATATAGTTAATATGTTATTTTGTCACTAACATTTGGTTATAATGGTTAGATTACTAAAAAATATATTAATGTTGCGCTTGTGGTGTTTACCTATAAGTGAGTGTTACACTGTTACCTTTGTTTAAAAATGTATTAAGTTTATTATTAGTGTAAACAGTCGTTGGTGAACCAAATAAATAAAATAAAAATAAAAATAAATTAACAATTTCATGGCGCTAATTTCACTGTAGCGAATTTAGGAACGAATTTAATCTTAGCACTTGATCTTGGCTCTATTTAAAGAAAAAGACTGAAGATAAAGAAAAAGAAAAAGACTTAAAACGATACTTGATTAGCGATATTAAAAAGTAGTTAAAAAACTAAAAACCCAACTGATAAAACTGAAAAGCAACAAACATGCACATTTTATCGGTTTTTTATTATTGAACTACTTTTTTTTATTTCCAACCTTTTAGTTCTTTTGTGTTTGTTCTTTCCTTGGTCGCGTAAAATTCTTCGCAGATGATTTAACTTTTGTGTTTGTTTAAAGGATTAGTCACTTTAAATTTCTTTTAAACGTTGTGTTATATATTTTTGTAATCTCCTTTTAAAACCCTTCATTTTGATACCCTACTCGATGGTACTGGTTTTTTTTAATTCCGGGAAATGGCCCCCAAAATCTGCATTTTTTATTGTTTTTTTTTTAATTTTAATGTAGCCAGTGACACTCGCGCCATCAAGACGAATCTAACGACGTATATTTTATTCAAATCCCTCCATCCGTTCAGAAATTATGAGGGAACAAAGAAACGGACATACATACATACATACTCGTTGAACACATAACCCTCCTTTTGGGCTTCGCCGCAGTCGGTTAAAAAATATAATAATACCGTTTACTCACACATGAAAAGAGAGGCTTATACCCAGCAGTGAGGGAAGTCGGACTGTGGATGATATGAAGGCGGGTTGAGGATGGTACACCGTAGTCTAGAGTCTCCTACGTGAATAGGGGTCTAGACTAGTAGTACATGTACCTCTATCATAGGTATATTAGGTATACCTCTGCTAAATCTTCTGTGGATTCAATGCGTGGTTTGAGGCTAAGTAATATACTCACCGAAAATAAATTATGACTTTATACAACAATGGTGACATGCTGTGGGAGCCGTAAAATTCTTGCTGAATCCAGTTCTATAACACAACTAATCACAACCACATGACAGAAGAATACCTCCCACAATCATAGTCTGCTTAATTCGGAGCACAAAACTACCCACATCCAACTTTCCGTTGGATGTTAACAAATGTGTAATATATTAGTTTTTATTTCATCATGTAATATTTCAGACACACATTTATAACTCCTATCGGGTCGATATTTCGGATAATGATGTGGATGGGTGGCCACCCATTCTACACACAGTTTCCTGGTTGCTCAGTACTGGTACAATACTGGTATACAGCTGCATTCAGATAAAAATAAAAGTCAAACTATTGTGCATTAAAATTAAATTAAAACTATTCTACGTTTCTTTTTTTTAAAAAAAAACGTTGCCCTGCACTAGGAATTGCTCCTGTATCGTGGGTGCGTTTACAAACATCAAATTCACATACACAAATACCCAGACCCGGAACAACTATCTGTAGGCCGTACAAATTTCTGTTCCGTGCGGGGATCGCCCGCGACACACAGCGCAGCAGTCCAATCGCTCAGCCACTGCTCCAACCGTGTTGTCTTGTATCAATGGTATTGTAAGAAAAGACGCACGGGAACCGTCAATGTGGCGAGCGACACCTGGGGGAGGCCTATGTCCAGCAGTGGACGTCTTTTGGCTGAAATGATGATGATGAATGCCGATCATCAAATAAAGAGGACACAATAAACAAATCATTCTTAATGAAGAGATTGTCCATTGTACAATGTAAGTATAGCGAGATGAGCCAGTTTTTATACATACCTACATGTCATGTTATACCGGCAATTTTCATAAGCGTGCGTATTAGCCATTGAAATTATATTTTTTAACTACGTTCAGAATTTCAGATACACTGTTAAGTTGATAATAGGGTAGGTAACAAAAAAATCTAATTAGTCCGTCAGATAGATTTCCAAAAAATATGACTAATTAGAATTATATTTTTTTTATCAGTAAACATCCCTAATGATGCCTGATTTTAGTTTTAGTGATTTGAAATCGATACAAGAGTAAAGACGAACCTTGCTTTCCTTCAGGTTAACATTTTAAGTCAAAAGACTTTTATCACGGCTGTGCTATTTGATTCGCAGATAATTGCCGAAGTCTGAAATGATTAATTATTTATTAAAAGCTGAATTTGACTACACCTAGGCACTTCTGTAGGTAGACTATTCTGTGTAAAGGACGTTGTGGTAAAATAATTAAAATCACACTAATATTATAAAGGCGAAAGTTTGTGAGTGTGTATATTTGTTACTTCATCACGTCTACTTCGTCACGGCTGGAGCGATTTTAATAAAATCTGGTTTGGAATTAGCTAACACCCTGGATTACCATATGGATAGTTCTTATCCCGATTGTATCTTCCCATGGAATAATTTTCGAGTTGTAGCAGGTGAATCCGCTGGCAACAGCCAGTAATAAATAATATTAAAAAGTTTATTTAGGAACAATAACACGAGATATAATAAAACAAGTAAAACGATGGAAGCTGCAAAAGTATAAACTGCAGCGCAGCTTCCAATGCACTTTCGTAAATACAGAAAAAAACAAGTGCTTAATAGGTATCATTTAATTCAGTATTTAAAAAATAAGATAAAAAAATTAAAAGTAGTACCTTTGTACTTTAATGTTATATTTTATAATTTTTCTGTGTTGTCTACTGTGTGTACATAAATAGTTAAATAAAAAAAATAATTAAAATAAAACCTAACAATTTAAAGTAAACAGCATATGATTTGGGATGTGTTTTGGCGTCGTGATCAACGAAAAACAAAATCACACCTCCATTCTGAGGTGTGATTTTGTTAGGGTGTGTGAGGGACAGATGAGCACTCGTATTTCACACTGCCACGGGTTTCTCTGTTTCCTCATAATGTTTAAAGTATATGTTAAGGAAATTACAAATATAATAAAAAATGACATAAGAATAATAATTGAAAACAAAAATTAGTGATTGTCACGCAATTTCTAGATATGTTTAAAATAAAAATAGTATGATATGGTAATTATTAATATAACAATAAATGATAGTAATAAATAATGTAATATAATAATAAAATAATATAACAAAAATAATAATGCAATTAAAATACTTAGAAATACGAGTAATAATAAATTAAATTAAATAAAATAATATAGCAATAATAGTTATTCATGATCTCCTAAAACAGGGCTTCCTCTCTCCTACCCTTTTGCTGTGCCCTACAGGGTCCATAATGATCTCAATTATATACTATACCACCTAAGTACACATTATGGTAAAGCAATAAAGATATTGAGTATTGAGTATTGAGTATAGTTTTGTAACTTTAACCAAGAGTCAAGTTTTGTTTTACATTTGATCTTGGTTAATAGGAAGATGTGTAAGCTTTTGTTTAACTTGTTGTACATTTTAGAGATAATTTGTTTGAAATGTCGACTTACTACACACAGTGTTTCAAACCCAAACATAAGTAATAGTAATATTAGGTTGTGTAGATATAATCTTTACATGTAAAATTCTAAGTAGTTATGTTTCGTTAGCATTTACTAAAACAAAAGTCATATTAATTAAGATGATCGCTACAAAGAAATACAAACAAAACTTAATTAATTAACAATTTCATGGCGCTAATTTCACTGTAGCGAATTTAGGAACGAAT
Source organism: Diarsia rubi (assembly GCA_932274075.1). Taxonomy (NCBI): domain Eukaryota; kingdom Metazoa; phylum Arthropoda; class Insecta; order Lepidoptera; family Noctuidae; genus Diarsia; species Diarsia rubi. Next base: position 12,181,732 of record OW026413.1, read on the forward strand.
TTAATCTTAGCACTTGATCTTGGCTCTATTTAAAGCAAAAGACTGAAGATAAAGAAAAAGAAAAAGACTTAAAACGATACTTGATTAGCGATATTAAAAAGTAGTTAAAAAACTAAAAACCCAACTGATAAAACTGAAAAGCAACAAACATGCACATTTTATCGGTTTTTTATTATTGAACTACTTTTTTTTATTTCCAACCTTTTAGTTCTTTTGTGTTTGTTCTTTCCTTGGTCGCGTAAAATTCTTCGCAGATGATTTAACTTTTGTGTTTGTTTAAAGGATTAGTCACTTTAAATTTCTTTTAAACGTTGTGTTATATATTTTTGTAATCTCCTTTTAAAACCCTTCATTTTGATACCCTACTCGATGGTACTGGTTTTTTTTAATTCCGGGAAATGGCCCCTAAAATCTGCATTTTTTTTTGTTTTTTTTTTTAATTTTAATGTAGCCAGTGACACTCGCGCCATCAAGACGAATCTAACGACGTATATTTTATTCAAATCCCTCCATCCGTTCAGAAATTATGAGGGAACAAAGAAACGGACATACATACATACATACTCGTTGAACACATAACCCTCCTTTTGGGCTTCGCCGCAGTCGGTTAAAAAATATAATAATACCGTTTACTCACACATGAAAAGAGAGGCTTATACCCAGCAGTGAGGGAAGTCGGACTGTGGATGATATGAAGGCGGGTTGAGGATGGTACACCGTAGTCTAGAGTCTCCTACGTGAATAGGGGTCTAGACTAGTAGTACATGTACCTCTATCATAGGTATATTAGGTATACCTCTGCTAAATCTTCTGTGGATTCAATGCGTGGTTTGAGGCTAAGTAATATACTCACCGAAAATAAATTATGACTTTATACAACAATGGTGACATGCTGTGGGAGCCGTAAAATTCTTGCTGAATCCAGTTCTATAACACAACTAATCACAACCACATGACAGAAGAATACCTCCCACAATCATAGTCTGCTTAATTCGGAGCACAAAACTACCCACATCCAACTTTCCGTTGGATGTTAACAAATGTGTAATATATTAGTTTTTATTTCATCATGTAATATTTCAGACACACATTCATAACTCCTATCGGGTCGATATTTCGGTTAAGCTGCGCTTGCCTAGGTTGGTCCGTGGATGGGTGGCCACCCATTCTACACACAGTTTCCTGGTTGCTCAGTTAGAGCTTCATGGTCCCGGCTGTCATTTGAACATATTTACTGGGTGACCCGAAAGTCTGCCAACCAGTTTTATCAAAGGGTTTTGTATTACGCAACTAGTTCTAAATGGACTGTAGTTGTAAAGTTCAGATAAATAGCCGCGCCATGTAAAATACTGGTATACAGCTGCGTTCAGAGTAAAATAAAAGTCAAACTATTGTGCATTAAAATTAAATTAAAACTATTCTACGTTTTTTTTTTTTTTTTAAACGTTGCCCTGCACTAGGAATTGCTCCTGTATCGTGGGTGCGTTTACAAACATCAAATTCACATACACAAATACCCAGACCCGGAACAACTATCTGTAGGCCGTACAAATTTCTGTTCCGCAGCAGTCCAATCGCTCAGCCACTGCTCCAACCGTGCTGTCTTGTATCAATGGTATTGTAAGAAAAGACGCACGGGAACGGTCAATGTGGCGAGCGACACCTGTCCGGCGAGCACGGCCTACAGTGACATGGCATGAGTCACACATTTTATCACAGTTTGGGCGATAAAACCGTTTTGTCTTAAATGCTAGCACGGCGGCGTAAGATAATTTCTTGATATGTGATATAACTTCTTGACGTTTAGTTGGGACTCCTATGTCTTATTTGCTAATATGGGCGCACCCATTTTGTAACAAATGTCACATTTTGACAGATGAATATGCTCGTTTATATCACGTTCGTTCGGAGGTGGTGATAAAAGTAAATTAAAAATATAAGTATATTTTTCTGCTTACTACTGCATCAAATGGCAGTAAATTATTATAATTATGTTCTTGCCCGAAGGCAAGAGGTCCAAAGTAGGAAAATATTCCGAAGAAACATTCGGGACTCCTCTAATCCGTTCGAGTTGCCAGACAGGGAGTTCCAACGGATTTTCCGCCTGACAAATATATTTCAAAACAAATCACATCAAACTTTTAAAAGAAAAACAGAACTTGTAGTTAGTAGGAAGTTATCAAATAATAAATAAAAAAAGAAAATGAAAGACGTGCCGCGTACGTGTTATGTCAAAAATGAATTAGTACCCAAGAAAATTAAAAAGTTGTTTAACTGTATGAACTGTGCTCTTTTATACGTATTATTTTATTTGGTCGCCTATTCAGATGGTCATAGACATTTTTATTTTTTTAATATACTAGGTCACACTATGAAGTCAGCAACAAGAAAGACAAGTCGCGTCTTAAATTATATCACATGTGGTACCCGTGCTAGCATTTAAGACAAATTCTAAGACATGACATAATTTATAACGTCTTGTCACCAACGTCTTGGGTACGCCCGTGCTCGCCCCGCTGGGGGAGGCCTATGTCCAGCAGTGGACGTCTTTTGGCTGAAATGATGATGATGAATGCCGATCAGCAAATAAAGAGGACACAATAAACAAATCATTCTTAATGAAGAGATTGTCCATTGTACAATGTAAGTATAGCGAGATGAGCCAGTTTTTCTTTTTATACATATATGTCATGTTATACCGGCAATTTTCATAAGCGTGCGTATTGGCCATTGAAATTATATTTTTTAACTACGTTCAGAATTTCAGATACACTGTTAAGTTGATAATAGGGTAGTTAAAAAAAAAAATCGAATTAATCCGTCAGATAGATTTCCAAAAAATATGAACAATTAGAATTTTTTTTTTTGTCAGTAAACATCCATTGTGTACTGTTGCGTTGAAATCAGGCATCATCAAAGATGCCTGATTTTAGTTTTAGTGTTTTGAAATCGATACAAGAGTAAAGACGAACCTTGCTTTCCTTCAGGTTAACATTTTAAGTCAAAAGACTTTTATCACGTGTTACAACAGCCTGCTCACAGCGTGCCACCCTAGCCAGCCAATGACAGCTAACCATAACCATGCCACTCTAGCAAACCAAAGCCATGCCACTCTAGCATACCATAGCCATGCCACTCTAGCCAGCCAATGACGGGCAACGACTCGCGAGCCAATCACAGTCAAGCGAAGACACCGCCATAACCACCGGATGCCTCCGGTGGGGATATCAGTCTATATAATGCCCTGTAAGCTCAGTTTCGAGGTCTTGTCGCGCTCGATTGTGAAACCTGTAAGTCGAGACTCTGTCCAAATAAAATAATGAATCAGTTCCTGTCTATTTTTTACCACAGTCGTTACAGTCAGAAGTGGTATCGAATAAAAAAAAAACCTACGATAAAACGACGCTCTGCTACTTAAAAGTCAACGGTCACCTACTGTGGAGGACGAGGTCTGAAAATTCAAACGAAGAACGTTGATGCACACCGCCTGCAAGGAAAATATTGTCTCCCATCCCAGTATCACAGGGCACAAATTGAAAAAGCAGGCCACAATCTGGATGGAACACGAAGCGCCTACCCTCAGTATCGCATTGGTCATTCCATAATTTGACCTTGAAAACGAAGACTGCGGCCAGTAACCACCTGTGAGACACTTTGAGTTTCAAGAAGTATCCATCTCTCTGCCAGCAACGGTTCTACGGTAAATTAAGACTACCTAAAGGTTGTCAACAGCAACCAAGGACATTGAAGGAAGGAACCGTTCTACTTCACGCTGAGAGCTGCCAGGAACCATGCATAAATAACAAGGTCAGTAAACATGCCAATATTTGCCAAATTAGCCAAATGCCATTTTAGCCAAATAAATAAGCCAAATGTGTTTTACCATGGAGTGCCCCATGATTTGATAATTATGCGAATCGTAGACAAAATAATTTGGTAAGCCCGATAAGTAAATCTAATCATAGTCGGTTTATCAGTATATTATCTCGGTACAAAAAATGTTTTACGAGTAGGTACTAGTTGTGTACTAAGGAGTTAAGAACTTAAGATGTACATATTTAGTTCAAGTGCGCACTAGATTATCCAACAATAACAATTTCAAAGTAAATCATGTAGATCAGATACTTATAAATAGCTACAATAATTTTATTAAACTAATAACAGAGATATAGATAGCATTCCTTGGCGATCTCTTGCTACCGCCAGCCGATATTTAAACAGTTTTAGATTTATTGGATAAAGTTCTTGACAAATTGAAAACGAGGAACTTAAAATTAAATATGAGGAACTGTTAATCTTTACATATTTCTTAATTAGGGTATAAAACATCATGTGATGGCATTCAACCAGGTTAATTTAAGTTGATCGTCTTATTTCTCATCCCGAGTAATGTAAACGAAGTGCGTCAGTTTATTCTATCTAGTTAAAAGAAAGTCCATTCATAACTTAGCAATAATAGCTCGCCCGTTTAACAAACTAACAAAAAAAAAATACGATGTGGGTATGAGGCAAGTAACATAAATCTTGTTAGGGAAATAAAAAAAAAATGTTATAGGTCGGTATTAGTGATTATTTAGGTACGATCCTAGTTTTCCAACAGAAATTCACACGTATTGCAGGTATCTTTTATAAAGTAGATTGACGGTAGTTTGCGCCCTGTCTTTTACTTTAGTCGCGTTACAAGTCAGAAAGAGTGTTTACCATGATTTTGGGCTTGAATCCCTTGCAGTGATGAAATTGTTGCCAAGATTTCGTATTATGTGTTATGTAAAAATGTCCATGTAATTAGGAATGTACTGCAGTACGCGATACAATGACTAAACATGATCTTATGCCATGTATTGCCCGTTAGTACTATTCACTATGGTGACCGATGAGCCAAAGCCCAAGCCAGCTAAAACTAAAGCCAAAGTCAAAGTCTATGCCTATCTTTGGTTCTGCCTTAGGTAAGTAGATCGTTCGATAGATGCCGTTTATTGTGTACTATTTAGAAGTGAACGATTAGTTCAGTGCTGTGCAATGACAAGATGAAAAGCCGAAAAGTAGTATTGTTTTACTGCGAAGTGGATGTACAGATACCTATAGTGAGTAACTGTGTAATCGTTGATGGTAGGCTATAACGTAAACAAACCTTTACGTTACCAGATTAGTTGTGTGAGTTGTGACAAACTTCGCGCGATGGAAAATATTACAAAATGCATCATGACAATAACAAGGAATATAACGAAGTTCTGAATTTTATAAATATCAACAAAATTTCTGATTTCCAAAAATAACCCGATTTATAAGTAAATATTATTATGTGACGTCATGTTTACATTGTGCGTACTGTAAAGGGAATAATGTAGGAAAGAGGGTTATGACATCCAATTCTAAATCTAACTTAGCTCTGATAATACAATCATGATGTCCTGAAACGAGGCTGCGCCTGTGGGTATCTTGGGGGCCAGAGTTGCATTAACTTAACATTAGTACTTAATAGCTTTAAACACATAAAATTATATTGGAAAAATAGAAAAACGTATTCGTGTGTAGTGTGTTAGTGTGTATAAGTAATGAAGTTTTGCCATCGACACGCTAAGAATTATATATGTGTGAGTGCATGTGTGTGTGCGTGCGTTTAATGGTATGATGTAATTAACTTAAATTGGTTCTTCCGTTTCTTCATCCGATAGTTTGGCAAAACAGTTTATTTATCTTTTCTTACATGAAAAGTGTTTCATGTTTCTAATATCGCAGATATTAAGGAGTTCTTATAATACTGTTAATATTACAACCGGGTACCTATAAGTCTTACGATTTATCCCAGATCGGGTTTCTAAACCAGTGCAATCTAGGCGCGGTAGGGTTATCTCAGATTAGAATAGCTGGAAAGAAATGGGACGTAACTTAGATACAAGGTGAAAAATGATAATTCAAATTCAAACTCTTTAATTCAGACAAGTGTCCATAGTGTTAGTAACAACAAAATAACTTAACGACTAGGGTTAGTAAACTTAGTGACAAGGCAAAAAAAAATAAAAGGAAAGGAAATATGTTAATAGTGTGATTTACAAAAAAAACTATGATTATGTACTTTGGCGCCAGGCGATGACTACCCGGCGGCTTAAATGCTTAAATGCTTTTAACATCACGCATGTAATACCCAATGGGTTAGGCAGAGGTATACTCATGAGTACACACACATTTCGCTAGTAAATTGAAATGAATTAAAAAGTGCTTATTCATGGTTACATCCGTGTTACAAGGTATATTACTTCTGCCATACTGTAAAACAGTTATATTTAATTTAAATGTAACAACTTGTTAGTACGTTTCCATCAATAACAACGACACTTTTACCTACAACTAAACACATTTATTGAACACAAAAGTTGACTATAACGTAATGCTATAACATTTAAGTTGCGTTAAAACACTTCAATTAATAGCGGTGAAGCCGCAAACATAAGGTAGTATGGCATAAATATATACTTATACAACAATAAATAATCATAAATGGAATCTACACATCTCTTGTAATGAGGTTTTTACATAGGTGTTAAAGACAAACTTCCCTAATTTATTTTTAAAAGACATTTTCGTGGTACAGCTATTTTCTAAATCGTAAGGTATGTCGTTAAAAATTGTTGGTACTAAGCATTTCCTACATCTTTGTCCATAATAATTAGTACAAGTGGGTACCTATTACAAATTTTCTTATGCATTTATTCCTTTTCCTTCAGCTTAAAGTTCCATGCTATAGGGGGCGAGCCAGGTTAACTCTTGTTTGTTAGAGGATTTGTTTTCTGGCCATATTATGTGATATTGAGGAGTTAGGTAATGATTGACGTAAACTAAGAAGTATGAAAGGTCATATTATATGATACAACGGGTTTACAGGTTTAGTATCCGCTGTCACATATCGTAGCAGTGCTTTTGTCTGATAGCACCAGTAGTGTGAACGAATAATTGAAAACCGAAGATTTCATAAATCTCCTGAGAGGTCTATTGCCCCATTTTAACTTGGTTTTTCTGAGCTGACTTGTAATCACTGTTTTCTTGTTTCCATTGCGGGAGCAATTGTTCCAGGACGGCCGAATGTTACAACAGCCTGCTCACAGCGTGCCACCCTAGCCAGCCAATGACAGCTAACCATAACCATGCCACTCTAGCAAACCAAAGCCATGCCACTCTAGCATACCATAGCCATGCCACTCTAGCCAGCCAATGACGGGCAACGACTCGCGAGCCAATCACAGTCAAGCGAAGACACCGCCATAACCACCGGATGCCTCCGGTGGGGATATCAGTCTATATAATGCCCTGTAAGCTCAGTTTCGAGGTCTTGTCGCGCTCGATTGTGAAACCTGTAAGTCGAGACTCTGTCCAAATAAAATAATGAATCAGTTCCTGTCTATTTTTTACCACAGTCGTTACACACGGCTGTGCTATTAGATTCGCAGATAATTGCCGAAGTCTGAAATGACTAAATTATTTAAGAATTATAAGCTGAATTTGACTACACCTAGGCACTTCTGTAGGTAGACTTTTCTATCGCATTGTAAAACTCTACTTTTCACATTAGTGAGTGAAACACTGCAAAGTGGTCATAAAGGTTACCATTATATAAGATGGCGTGTCTCAACGCGATATAATTATCATAGTTAATTGGTTCTGGTTGTTCTTTCGAATTAATTACTCTTTTTGCAGTTATTTTGCTCTCTTATCTTGATCTACAAGTTCACAATGATGAATAGTTCTAAATTGTATTTAAAAAATGATGACCACGTTTTTCCGATGAGAGATACGTGTTCCTTTTTTATTTTATTTTGGGGTGTGTAAAATCATCAAGTAGCCCTCCCGCTCTTGGGCAGAGCGAAAGGGAGTGTCAGACTTCTACTGACTAAAAACCACCCATGTTCCTTCTTAGCCCTATACAATGTCAAGGCCGCGGTATCTCTTACAAAATCCCTCAGCCCAAGATACGTGTTCCATCAACTATGTATATTTCATGAAATGAGATTTTTTTATTCATTGGCATAAAAGACATTGTATTATATTTTCAACTTATCTTCATAATCACATTAGTTACTCATTATAACTTCAGCTATCTGCCAGTAAAGTCTCGTCAAAATTTATTCAGCCGTTTCTGTAATTAGCCGGAACAAACAACAGACAGTCTTTTGTTATGACTGACTTTCATATTATTTTGCATTCAGTAAAAAGCTAATAATTTCAAATCACAAACACACCTCAATAGGGTAGTTAACAAAAAAAATTCTAATTACTCCGTCATTTAAATTACCAAAAAATATTGGACACGTAGTTTTTCTTTTTTCACGTAGGTAAACAAACAATGAAGACGATACAGTGCTTTGAAAACTCATGTGACGTCATACTCTAAGAGATTAGTAAGTATCATTCAAATCTTTGATGCGTTTTATTTTCGTAATTTTTTACTGATGTGATAGAACAAAAAAAACGTACCTATTCAATATTTTTCGATAATCTAACAGACGGACTAATTAGAATCTCATTTTTTTAACTCAGTAAATATCCCTATTGTATTTATTAAAATCTGCCTACCGGTTTCGTCAGATTGTGGATACCGGACACTAACGGATATTTCTGAGATTAAAATATCTTTCAGTGTCCGGTATTTATTGGAGTCACATCCGCAATTTTTTTCTTACCGGTTTGAGGGAACTTTAACGGTACGCCATGGTTCAAAAACCTAATCATCATCATTTTCGGTGTTACCAAATTATAATTTTATAGATATTGTGGTTCATAAACAGCGAATAAATTAGATTAATTAAAATATATTTAAACAGGTTTCTGGTTCAGTGACCTAATGGTCAGGCAATCATTTCGAAATATTTGAACGTCATTTTTCTCAGTATTCGTTGTGAGTCTGATGTGATAACACTTGCGTATCTGCAAACGGTATGTAGTATTTAATAATATCATCTGTTATTTATTCTATAGGTATTTTTAAAGTAAATGAAAATTTTCTGGCTCTTCTGAATTTTCCTACTGCTCCTAAGAAAAGCAATGCCCTAGAAGAGATTGTTTTCTGCATTTTTCTAGTTTATAAGTAAGTCATCAAGCCAATCTTTATATAATTTGCCTGAGTTAAAATAAAGTGCATGTACGAAAGCTACGTTTTACCAGAATACGAATATTTGGCTGACACATTACTAGTCTTCCCATTTGACTTTACCCACTGGGCTTTCATTTTGAGTATAATATGCTGAGGTCATAGAACTAAAGTCGGCATGAAAACCATTTGGCTCGTTGGATATTATTGAAATGATTCTACCTTGACCTGTCTGTAGAACTCATTTTCCATCTCGATATCACTATTTATGAAATAATCATAACCTGTAGATCGTAATTCCATAATGACATCTGTGTCGACCCCTAGATGCTAGATATAACTGTGTAATGTGCTAGATACACGCATCGTAACTAGTAGGTTGTCGTAAGATGACATGATAAGCACTAGGTGTTACACCTATAATCTTACGACCTTTATGTGGGCCGTATGTGGTATTATAGGTGTCGATGTATGTTTCGATATCAGTGATACCTTTATTTTTCCCGCTTTTGCCCGCGTCTGCGCTCGCGTTTATTTAGAACTTGCAAAGTTTCTATAATGATATAATTTATTAATGATTCGAAAAACACGTGGCACCATCTTAAAAACGTAATATTTGTTTTCCCCCAGGAACATTATAAGTAATTATTGTTTCTTTTATTTATGACTAGTAAAAAATAAAAAAAACCGTTTTTCAGAAACCTAACTTCATTTCTAGATTCAAAAAAACCTATCATAAAAGTAGAACAGGTTCATATGATGTCATCTATGACCATTGCCCCTAAATTAATAAATTATTCAAAGCCGGAATAACTGTGCATCATTCGTAACATTCAAGAGAAAGGTATTCGATATTTGCCACCATTTTCAAACACCGCTTTAATGATATAATGAGAACAGCAAATAAAAATATATTTTATAGTCAATATAATATGTTATTCACTATAAAACACGCAATTACTGCACTTCGTAAATTAATATCAATAAACTAATTAACGCCTTAAGTCGTAATATAATTGTTAATTATATCAAACGATGCTCATTTTATTAGACATCAGGGAATAAACGTAAATAAATAAAGTAATTTGAGATCCGATGCATATTGTATAACAAGATAAGGGTTCCTATGCAGCGTGCATCTGGTTGTAGCTCAACTTTAAGCCGAGTTTCCACTATTTTTGCGTACCAAATGTGGTTCTTTCTATCGCTACAGAAAGCAGGTGCACACAGAATAGTTGGCTTCACAGAAAACCTACATCTAAGCTATTTTTGTTAACTTTATATGACAAAGTTCGATGATGATGAAGTTTCTTTCGAGCGTCCTATGCAACCCACGGCCACGCTACGCTTGACTGCGTGGCTGACAAACAAATAGCTCAGCCCTTGCACATCAAACGTATCAGTGGGTAGTAGACTTAAAGATATGCTAGAATAAACATTGTGGTATAACTCGATTTGTTTTTGTTGCAGATAACTCACGCTGCAAGGACAGAAGCGAACCTCCACCGAACCGACCTGCTTTCCGTGATAACCTATACGGATGAAATGTCATTCACCAACTGACATTTAAGCAGACCACTCGTATTTGCGGCAATTTTTCGTTCGTACAAAATTTAAATTTCGGACAGGGAAAAACTATGCGGATAAGTTCCGAAAGTAGATAATTTTATTAGTTAAAGGTTTGTTTGGGTCGTGTGATGGCGTCGTGGAAGTCTGTTGGGTTGTGGACAGTGTGTGTGGTGTTATGCCTGCTAGGCAAGATCTCGGGGTTGGACAATGGACTCGCGCTGACGCCGCCGATGGGCTGGCTCGCGTGGGAGCGGTTTAGATGCAACACCGACTGCAAGAATGATCCTGATAATTGTATTAGGTGAGTGTTATTGTTATCATTTACTTTCTGACGAAAAAACTTTAATCTTCTTTTGGGAATATTTCTGTTTATTTATATTCTAAAAATAATTTTAGATCATCCTTTTATACCAACCCGCATTGGACCCACGTGGTGGATTATAGCTATCCCGCTCCTATAGAGAAGGCCTGAGTTCCTGTAGAGAGAATAATATAGGCTGATGATGATGATGATCCTTTTAGAGCTGCAAGTCTAAACAAAGTGGATATGTTGTAACTTCCTTTATATCCTTTCCAAAATTAGACTAAGCCAAGCTCACCTTCGTACTCAAATTAAAAGCACCCAGAATACTAATGCATAGTTTGCTAGAATTATTTAATTTCTCACTACGATACAAGTTTCCTTGCTGTACTATCATATCAGTAGGAAACTGAACTAGAAACACCCTTGAACCTTTCCGGAAATAATTTCCTACTTTATGAACAAACAGACAGACAAATAACAAATAACAATATTCTGTATACAATTATATTTTATTATAAATACAAATATGTATTAATTTGATATAACTACTTATCTTGTTGGTCTAGTGGTCACAAACGCGACTCTGAGCATGGGGTCCTGGCTTCTCTTCCCGGGACGGGCAAAGTGGTATTGGGTTGTTCGTTCAGGAATAGCAGTCACGAAGTCTGGATTGGTTACTGGCTGAAGGCAATAAACTCGCCTCCTATTACAAGGGACTTAAATATTACTAAAATACATATATATATACAAATAATACATATATATTCTTAATATAAAGGTGTAAAAGTACCCTTAACGCAAACAAAGGTCCCCAAAAAAGAAGTCACACCCTGTATTTATATTATAAACACATAAATATGTGCAATATGTGTGTTGTGTAGTATGTGTACATATACATATTATTATATAGTAATATTTATTAGTTAAAATTAAAAATGTGGGTGTACAATTGGGTACACCTCTGCCTAATCCTTTGGTGATTACAGGCGTGAAGTTATGTTATGTCTGAAGATTTAGTAGTAAACTATTTTCCTTTAGAGAATGTCTACACGGATACAACATAACATTGTACTTAACTAATGTTTTCCTCCAGCGGATTATGAATCCACTGTCCTTTGGTTTGCAGAACTGAGTTGTGCTATTTTATGCCCTCTGCATAAAGAATACTAAATGTCACTACCACTTGGAGATAAGGTTGTGAGTGGGGGAATCTACATGATAATTATTATCGTAAAATGTATTTATTTTTGTGATCACTGTAATTTCACTGCCTTGTTAGATTGCAAGCATTATCATGCTTAGCAGGAACCCAACTGCTCAGGTCACAGGACGGCCCTGGTCATAGGACTCCCTTGGCTGTGGTTTTGAGTTTTTCAATGAGAAATTACTCAGTCTCATTCAGGCTTGCACCAATATCACATCAAATTTAAACATAGGTACTTGATTGTCGAAATGTGAGCGCACTGTAGAAACACCTCTACCGAACAATAGGGATGTTTACTGACTTCAAAAAATGTGATTCAAGTTAGTCCGTCTGTTAGATTATCGAAAAATATTGGATACGTATTTTTTGTTTTATCAAATCAATACAAATTGACGAAGAAAAAACGCGTCAAAGATTTGAGTGTTGTGACGCCACTACAACTAATCTCTTAAAAAATGACGTCACACGAGTTTTCAAAGCACTGTATCGTCTTCATTGTGTGTTTACGTGAAAACAGAAAAAATATGTGACCAATATTTTTTGGAAATCTATCTGACGGACTAATAAGATTTTTTTTGTTAACTACGCTATTGTCGAAATGTGAGCGCACCGTAGAAACACCTCCAAAATTCAGAAACTACACGCGTAATGTAATGTTTACACATAACATAACATAACATAACGTCTGCAATCCCCGAAGGGTTAGACAGAGGTGTACACATTAGTACACTCACATATTCACCAGTTATGTTTAAGTCCCATAAAATAGGGGGAAAGCCTATAACCCCGCGTGCAAGCCCTTTATTTTGGGGGGTTGGGAAATAATCAAATAACCCCTTCCGCTCTTGGGCAGAGCGAAAGGGAGTGTCAGACTTCTACTGACTAAAAACCACCCATGTTCCTTCTTAGCCCTTTATGTCGAGGCCGCGGTATCTCTTACAACATCGAGCAGCCCCTACAACATCCCGAAGCCCCTACAACATCCCGCAGCCCCTACAACATCCCACAGCCCCAACGTGCATGCCTATGTTATGTTTACCTTTTATGTGCATGCCTTCAATACATTGTGAATTCCATACTACAAGAGAGTTACGTGTCTTTCGTCGTCAAGGTACAGAATAACCATTGAGCTTGGCACTGACACCGTTTGAAAGCTTCTTACCGCAAGAACGTGCTGATCGAGATCTGATTTACTTACAATGCGGATCTGCACAGTAGATTGGAGAATTGTCTCTTTTCCTTGCAGTTTCTTAGTGTAGTGTAGCGCCTTTTACTGTATCCATCATGTTCTTCCCTTTGTCCTATGTTATTTCGGGTCGGCGCAACATGTTTCTGTCTACCATTGTCCCCGGTCTTATATTTCTTTTCACTTCATAATTATTATTCCGCGTTTTATAGCATTTTTGGTTTAAAAAAGGATCATCTGCTCTTTCTGTGATTGTCGTCGTTCCAAAAAAAACTTTATATAACTACAGCCAATTTTGCCGTAATAGTTTTATACCACCACCAGTTGAATCCACCAGTTGAATCTGAAAGATAAAATGACTAGTCGTCCACATCACAGTGTGGTGATTACCATATAGTCATGCTGCATTTGGTAGATGAACAGGTGTTAATAGATATTTTATGTCGAAGCAAGAAAGGCACCCCGAACTGGGCCCACGTAGTGTTCACCTATTCTCTCACATAGAGGAGGCCAATTGTTGGAGTTTAATGTTTAGGTAAAAGATATAGTTCTGACACTAGTAAAACAGTTTCGTATAAACTTCTATTAAACTCTTTATCCTTTTCCTTTGTCATGTCGATAATCCCCACTTCTGCGAGTCTGCCACCACGACAGTGTTATACTTACCCGTTATAATAGCCATAATTAATCCACAGTGACCGTCTATTCCGGACAATGACGGATATCCTGGTGACCGAAGGGTACGCCGCAGTCGGCTACGAGTACATCAACGTGGACGACTGCTGGCCTGAAAGGGAGCGTGATGCCCGCGGCCGGCTCGTGCCTGACCGGGAACGGTTTCCGTACGGCATGAAGAGCTTGGCTGATTATGTGAGTATTGCTTGATTTTTGAACTAGGAATTTTGGTGCTGGGGTTAATTTGTAGTTATGACTTTTAAGAGTTACCTGCGTACTAAAACTGTGTCGATTAGGTACAGTTACACAAGATAATAAGAGTAATACGTATTCAGCCAGCTAACTTGCATTTTCTTTTAAAATTATACAGATACATTTACAGACTGTTGTCAAACGATACAGCGTTTGATATCAAATCGCGTAATGCGAAACGCTCTATAAAACCTAACTGCAACCACTATTTCAGTGTACTAGAATTAAAACATTTTGGCCTGTATATTATTAGCTTGCTTACGATATCACCGGTGATATAGGAATAACAAACTGACAGAAGTAGCTTTATACTGTTAATTTACAAAGTTACTTTTCGCCATGCTCTATGTCAAATTATTGTCTGGATATCAATCCTGAACATAATTGGGAAATGGCCTAATTTAAATAAATGGTTTGGCTTTGAAATTCATCGTACTCAGTAGTAACCAGATTGTAAAGGTCGGTTAAACAGTCGTTTCATATAAATTACAGGTATTCAGTCGCATCCGGTTAGACTCAAACTGACCTCAATATAATAAAAAGAAAAAAATACGTGTCCAATATTTTTTGGAAATCTATCAGACGGACTAATTAGATTTTTTTGTCAACTTCCTTATTGCCACAAAGATACGACCATTCTTCTTTAATATTGATGTAAAATAGTAGGGACTATTTTACATCAATATTAAAGGAGAATGGTCTATTATAGTTAAACTTTATACCTGGAAGAGGTTAGCCAGATGACGTTGACATGTCACTGATACATATAGGAGGGTGTTTTGTTATAAAATAATAACCTGTTTGCTCTCGACACTTAAGTTTAGGAGTCTAGCGGTTTAATGACCTGCAGGGCTATTGCGTATCTTTTAAATGTCAGTGGCTATCATATTGTCCATGGATTAACTGTCAAATTCGTTATGGTTTGGTACAAAATGGAACCATTTGACAGTTAATTGATAGACACTATATGATAGCCATTGTCATTTAAAAGATATGCAATAGCCCTGCTGTTCTGTTTACTACATTATTAACATTTTAGGTGTAAGAAGTAAGGATAAAATACAAAACTACCTACCTACCGCATTCCCGGTAATGGTTACTATCTTGAAAGTGGTTTATTAATTTAGCGTATAATATCTTCTACTTCCGATAACTGGGTTTTGCCCGTGTGATAACAGTTGAATGCGAAAGTGGGAAAGATAAATATGAATTCAAAGCACCTTTAAGTAGTTGTTTACCAATCACTTTCCATTTCATTTACTTATTTACCTTTATAATTTAATCATTGTGATTGATGGCCAGCTATTAAAAAATTAAAGTAAGTTGATTTCTACTGGTTTAGTGGTCGCAAGCTCGGCTGCTAATCGTGAGGCGGGGTCGTGCAAAATGTTATTGGGTTTTTCGATCAGGAATTTCTCAGTAACTGTCACGGAGTATGGATTTGCGCGGTTGATGGAATAGGCGAGCCCCCTGTTACATCAGACTTAAAACATTAGTGGTGAAATGTTGGTGTACATTTCTGCGTAACTCTGCGGGAATTACACAGGCATAACGTTGTTTTGTGTATGTTATTATGTCATTATAGTTTAAAAAAAAAACTGCAAAAATTTACTTGACAGGAGGTAGGGTTTTAAAACTTGACCTGCATGCAACAAATGTGACTGTTTTTGTAAAGTACGCATATTTTCTATCGAATGCATTATCTTAGGGTTACCTCGACAATATACTCGTATTGAGAAACCTATGTAATGACAAAGCGTGAAAATGATTGATTATGCGTAGATTATAAAGGAAGAGGGCCTCTATGGTATACACAATAATACAACCAGTGTTATGTATTTTAGCACTCATGAAGTTGCATCAATAACCTCCTTTAGCATGACTGTGATGATTAAATTAAATTATTGCAGCAATAGGTGCGGAAACTCGCGAAAATTACCATTTTATGTATTAACGAGTTATTAATTATGATAATTAAGCAGTGGTTGCATGACCACAGTGGATTTATAACGGATTAATCACCGGCTTTTATAGATTGTTACTGAGTGTATCTTAGGACTTATGTATGTACTCGTATAACATAATATACGAGTACTTGGATGGAAAATAGAATAGAATCCATTAATGTTCAGGTACTAATAAAATTTGGGTTAGTATAAGTAACTAAAAACTAGTACTTCATTTGCACGATGCTTTGTTCGTTCTTGTGGAATTTGTCCACAGAAGCGACAGAATACCACATCCTGCGGCCAGAAATTTTCTTCCAATAACAATTGGAGAAATCACGCAGGTATTTGCGCACCACAAACGCTTTGAAATTGACTCCAACAGCTGCACTTTTGGCGTGTACTTCAATCTCTGGTTCACGTACTCCTCGATGTCCTCTGCCTCAGTGGGGAAATATACTTACGGTCAGCTGTACCTATAATGAACTCATGGTGTCATATCCTCTTTCCTACGTCAGAGTAAATTTAAAAGGCTTTTAGTCTCATGAAGCTTATTTTGAGAACATAAAATATTATAGCCCTTTATGTCGAGGCCGCAGTATCTCATACAACATCCCGCAGCCCCAACGGGATATACAGGGTGTAAAGTAACCCTTCACACATACGTCAAACAAGCATTCTGAAACTAAACTACCCCTACGCAAAAATTTTTGCTGGGAAACAACTTTTTTTTTGGGGTCCAAAATCAAAAAAACTCAATGTTGCACTCTTGAAACATTGTACTAGTGGGTGCTTTGAATAGTAAAGGGGCTATAGAAGTAATTTAAGTAAAGTTATAACCTGAAAAACTGATATTAAAAAAAACAGCTGTGCAAAATTTGGAACTTCGACCCCCAATATCTCCGTAACTAGGGGTTTCCCAGGTATGGTCTAGAACCAAAAAAATGTTCGCAGTGGTGGGGAGAACAAGTGCCCTTCGTTTGCGGTAAGGGTACTTTTACACCCTTTATTCGATACTTCTCAGTAAATAATTTAATAGTTTTGTTGAATGAAATGAAATGAATGAGTATGTTAAATGACTAGACGACTAACATCATATTATTGTTTTTGACTGTCAGTTGTCAGGTGGCAGGAATTGACTTTGGTAGGAGATGACAGGATAAAATAGAATAGACCAAAAAACCTTACAGTTCTCAACCAGATGATAGTAGACAAACACAAGTAGAAGAAAAGAAAGGTCGAAACAAAATTGTGAGAAAATATTGGCCAAAATTAATAAATATTCATAACGTCTTTGTTAGTCAATTTACATGCTGGATGTACAAACTTGATTTTACTGATAATATCTCAGTTTATAAATGTTGTGGTCTAGTAGGCGTCAAAAGGTTCTCATGGGAACTACATTTAATAGTTGTCTAGTCCTTGATCCACGCCCACTTCTTCATATCCTCATTCGTGATTGTACATATTGAAATAAATTAATGTATTGCCATTATTTCATTATGCACCAACAATATGTTTTGCAATATGAGTCTGTGTATCAATCAGACTTACATTATCATATGTCCTTAAATGTTCTAGTTTTCTAGTTTCAACAACATTCATATTTCTTAAGGTTAGTTTTATAGACTGAAAAAAATGTAGTTATGCTTGAATTAGTCATGATATGACCTTTATGCTTTTAATCTAGCCGTAGTCACTTTTAGATTTAATCTGATATGTAGTTTCCCTTCTCCTTGACACATAGACTTAACAACTTTTTTTTAAAGTATTATGACAAACTTAATATCATACAAGTAACTAGGTACTTAAGATCCATGACAACTTATACAACAACTGTCAAAGCGCTACTTAAGAACCTGTTTTTCATCTGACAAAGTGTTTTTAAAGTATCTTGTTCGAACGATGTCTTATTTACTTTGTGACAACTGTCTAAGTTTTGAGAAATTACAACATACTCTTAACTAACAAATACTTCCGTCAAAGCGTTTTCGTTGCTTGATTCAACAATAATTTTATTTTGTGATGAAACTTAAGGAATCTTTGGAAACTATCAATTTATATGCTGTGAGTTGCAGCATAACAATCAAATAAACTTTCACATGTTTTGTAATGTTATTAAGGACAGTCTTGCACTGCGTTAGGATTAGAGCTTAATCATCATCATTAGTGGTGTTACTACCAAACATGGACCTCCCACTATACTGTAACAATACGCAATCGGTAGCGTAGATTAGACCTCAAGCCCACTAAAACGACCCACAGTCGTGTCACAATTTACGCAACACCCTTATTGTCTGACCGTTCACTGCTTTTTACCGCTTGTCGTAAAACACTTAGTTTACAGATTTTACCGTGTTAGTCCCTGATCACTTCCCGTGAATGTCGTAAGATATGAATAAGCGATAATGGGTACAACGCCGAGAAGCAAAAGTTTTATCTTTGTTATAGACAAAACATCGGTTTCCGAAAAAAAATTGGGAAGTATATCGGTCACAAAATCGTCCCTTGTGATATCCTTCAGACTTATTGATTTATATGACACCTTATTTCGAACAGTCCAGTTATGTGTTGGAACAGGGACCATGGGTCCTAGAATCGTTCCTTGTGGTATCCCAGGAAGCAGATGCACCAAAATGTAGGTTAAATTGCAAGCATTACACAATTTATTTCCAATAAAACTTTAGACACGTAAAACAGTAATTATGATGAAGTAACATCTATTATTCGTGACAAGTCTAATGTCACAATCGTCACCTATCATAACACGCTACCAGGAAATCATGATTCTGAGGGATTAACTCGTCTTCAACCATTGCCACAGTAAAGTGTTTTGGTAAATTGATTCTTACCGCAGCTTGCCCGCGGTTGGCGCGCGTGCCTAGAAAGTGGTGGCGGATCAATTACATGACATAATAGACATTCGTGAGATTTTATTGTACTTGTGTGTATAGCCGTTTTTTACGACTGTATTACGTATTGAATAGAGATAATGGTTAAGTTGAATTTTGAATGAAAGTGTTTTTTTTTTGTGAATATTTTTTACAGTTCTGAGTGTAGCAAGGTAAGTGTTGACTAGACTTTCAATAGAAGAAACTTTATATAAGACTTGTTACTAAATCTCCATACATTCTCGTCACTTTTGATATAAATATGAAAACCTGACGATCAAACACACAAAGTCATAAAATTCGCATAACTATAGAAAAATATACCTCATCTCTTTATTTTAAATTGTCTATTACTAAATTCTTAACTTTTGCTAATAGGCATTGTCTTGTCTAGTGTTGCCGTTATACATATTTGTGTTTTGATTGAACACCACAAATATGTATAACAGCAACACTTAGACAAGACAATGCCAATTAATAGAACTAATGCTTAGAAAGTATGTTTATTTTCATAAAAGCCCATGATTGATGACCAGCAGCATCACCGTTAATCCAGTGGAATCAGCACTGTGTGTGTCTTTGTCCAGTTAATCAAATATGTGTCTGAGGATGAGTGCCAAGATTTAGACGTATTTACTTTAGACATTTGCACTTACTACTGCTAATAAGTTAGTGCTATGCGACACACGAGATCTTGTTTGAACTATGAAAATAAAACTGCAAATTAACGGAGTTTTTAACGGCGGTTAATAGTTTACATACTCTGTTAACATACTGTATTGTGTAGGAATAATCTCTGTGACTGCTGTACTAATTAGTTTTTATGTATCTTTTTTTAATTTGTAAAATTAGTTGTAAGACGATTTTGGTCCGTCTGTTTCTTAATGAGGAGTTCTCTCGTGTATTTTGAAGTCGATGACGTGGTTACTCTTTAGCTCCTTATAGGAAATAAGGGCAGCTTTACGTACTATCTATAGCGAATGTAATGGTTCCAACAGATTCGACCAAACGCCTCTCTTAACTAAACCAGTAATATTGTCTTCCTTTTCTCCATCTTTCCAGTCTTCGACAGCCGTGACAACTACCAAGTCATTGTACTTTACCTGCTGGATGTGATCTAAGGCAATGTTGCCGCGTAATTCAGTAGATGTCGCGGCTTATTGACGCTAATTGTCGGCATGAGTGTATAAATCACTCTCATCTAGTATTATGTCTGTTGGGATCACGCGTTCATGAGTTATGAGACGATTGATTCGTATATACTGAATTATGTGGATTTTTTTTTTGTCGGTTTAAGCGAAGTTGATTACTTCAATGAATGGTTGTGCTATCTCGTTAATTTTAACATTTTTTCACATCAGTAGCAGGGTAAGTGCTCCAAGCATTAGGTACAGATTTAAAAACTGTCTCAAGGTACTAATCATATTACATTATTCTGAATTCATAATGTTACCGGATAGACATTATTATGTTGTCTTCTGCTAATCTGCTTGTTTGTATTTGTTTTTGTATAGTACACACATCAAAAGTGTCTAGGGATCAAGCATTTTTATGCGGATTTCTTGAGATTGAGATGTGGCTTTGTAATAAATTTATGATTTTATAAATTTATATGGATCCTTTTTGGTGCATTTCATAATTTGAATCAGGAACTGTGAATCAAATTCGAGTAAAAGATGAAAATCAGCTGTCAATATTTTCCCTATAAAAACATACAACGCATTGAAGACATTATTAGTGCTACTGTTTCCCTACTACTGATTAAAACCAACGTTATTATGGAGCGGCGACGTCATTTAAGCAGGGAAGAAATGCTCAGAGCCGTGGGAATGATAGAAGCTGGTTCCCGGCAACGTACTGTGGCTTTAGCTCTGAATACAAGTCAGAGTGTTATCAGTCGACTTTGGACACGTTACCGAAGCACTGGTACCGTGGCTGAGCGCCATGGAGGACGGTATCGCTGCACCACACGGAGACAAGACCGATACATTCAAATCTTAACTCGAAGAGCTCCAACAATAACCGCCATGATGTTAGCCGTGAGGCTTCATCACTCTTCAGGGAACTTAATTAGGGACCAAACAGTCAGAAACCGCTTGCATGAAGTGAACCTTCATTCCCGAAGACCGCTACGGGTACCACCTATAGCAATGCACAATCGTAGGATTCGATATCAATGGGCTCTTGAACACAGAAATTGGGCAGAAGAACAATGGCGTTTCGTGTGCTTTTCTGATGAGTCTCGTTTTGGTATGAGACCGGATACAAGACGTATACGACACTGGAGAACCCCTGGACGCCAACAGCGATTAAAATCCTGCCAGGAAGTCCATCCTTATAGTGGTGGAACCATCATGGTATGGGCGGGTATTTGGATCGGCGGAAGAACTGAGTTGATTTGGATCAGAGGCAACCTCAACGCTCAAATTTATGCTGAGACGATTGTATCAGACGTCATCGTTCCTCTACAAGCGCAAATCGGTCCCTTATTTCAGTTAATGCATGATAATGCACGACCGCACACCGCAAGAGTTGTAAGACAGACTCTCGCCGCAGCTAACATCAATGTCCTGCCCTGGCCTGCTCAGTCGCCAGACTTGAACCCGAATGAGCATGCATGGGATATGCTACAGAGAAGAGCTCTGCCGAATATGGAGGGTATCCAGTCGCAAGAAGACCTTTTTTTGTTGTTGCAACGAACATGGGCGGCCATTCCACAGCGTGATTTGGATGAACTCATTTTGAGTATGCCAAACCGATGTTCTTGTGTTGTTAGTGTTCGCGGTAGAAACACGGATTATTAATTGTTTAAGTTACCCAATAAAATTTTAAAGAAAACTGTTATTTCAGTCTTTTTTTCGAACTTTAATGTTAGGGGTTCAAATGTCAAAAATCCCTTTATTAGGAAAATGGCAAATTTCTTTATTAATGCAAAGGTGACTTGGTTTATCGTTACTGTGACAAACGAAAACACTTTATTTGATGAATCCTTAAAGAAAATTTTAATTAATATCAATCAGGAGAAAAGTTATTGCAAAAATATATGTTGATCCCTAGACACTTTTGATGTGTGTATTTAAGATTACTGTCAATAACGTTGCTCTACATGAAACATATGTTTTTAATCTGACATTTGTCGAAACATTAACTAGTGAAAGTCTGTCTATTAAAGTTTATGTAACGAAAATATTATGAAGCTTAGTATTTTTCAAATCACTTTCAATAATTCACTGTATTTTACTCTCAATTACTAAATTTTTCTTACATTTACTTTATTTTACTCTCAAAACTTTCGTCAATTCGTCTATTGTCGTTTGAATTGAATCGTAATCCGGTACATTATTGAATTAAGAGAAAGTTACGCAGGTAGTAGAAAGAACACAAATAGAATTGACATTGCCAATCTCTATACGGCAACCGTAGCCTGTTTTGTTAACCTTCGTTTCGCAAAAAATCCTTTAATTATTTACACCGTTACTATTGTATGTGGTTGATGCGTTAACAAAAAAAAACTTGGGTAAGTTAAACATTCGCTGGCCATTTCAAGCAGTATATAAGTCGGGAACTTACAGCGAGATAGTAAGGGTAACTACATTAACCGTTATTAATGGATCCTGACCAAGACTTAACAAAATACTTCCATTGGATCCACCAGTGTTATAGAACTAAATAAGTAAAGAATTGCAAAAACCTTTCCTCACAGTTTGTAGAAAATGCTTAAACAAAAAATGGTTGATTAAGCACATAAAAATCACAATCCTGGTCGTAGAGTGATGTTATTATGTAGATAGCCTTCCTCGATAAATGGGCTATTCAAGAATCACACTATGACATTAATTCACACTAATATTATAAAGGCGAAAGTTTGTGAGTGTGTGAGTTACTTCTTCACGTCTAAACGGCTGGAGAGCTTTTAATAAAATTTGGTATGGAGTTAGCTGTGACCCTGGATTAACACATAGGATAGTTTTTATCCCGATTTTATCTTCCCGGGGGATAATTTTCGAGGTGAAGCCGCTTGCAACAGCTAGTAAAATATAAGTCTAAGTACGTTTCCTTATTAGCACGTTGAACCAAACATGTCAAAACCGAAACTCTTCAGCTTTATAATATTATGCTTAGTACAGAAGAGAGCTATCAGAAGTAATGTTGGTTCTTCTAGTTTTATCAGCTCTCAAATCTATATCTATAAATAGATCTAACGGTATATTTACGATATCATCTAAAATTTGCACTTCAAATATTCTCTTCCACATTTGGTATTATTGCATCGTTTATTCATTGCTCCTCTCTTAATGTTTTATTGGCTCTAATGTGCAATAAATAGACAAGTTATTAGCAATTGTATTAATTTTGTTTCTGTTGATAAATGAGTTTGGTTTGTAGTCTGTTAATTGCGTTGTGATCTCTCTTAAGCGACGCTTTTCATCGCGATCTGATGATGAATACTACATGAAGACGTCTTTGTTGATCCATTTTGTTCGTTGCAATATTTTTGTTTAACAGGCTTTGAAAGCAACTTCACTGTTACTTAAATAATCTATTGCCCTGACTCTAATACTCCAATCAAAACATGATGTAATTTTTTTAACTTCCTTCACTCAGAACAGTCAGTGATCGGAGTAGGTAGATTGAATTGGGGTGATTTATTCAAAACGTAATTATTAATATGGACATTCCTCCCGAATTGAATGATTATTAAAAAAACCGGAACTTAGGTAGGAATTGTATCAAAATCATATTCTTAATTTTTTTAACGGGCACAGTTACGATTTATTTTTTTCTACAGATCAATAATAAAATTAGTTTTGATACCTTCCATTAAATTTTGAATTGAGTAGTAATAATATCGCTACCAACAATAACAATATTTTATTGAATCCGGAATTATTTTTCGGAAAAATGGATTACCCATGTTATACTTTCTGTGTGTATGATACAAGTACCAAAAATCAACCTATCTACTCCGATCTATGCTAATTGTGCATTGAATATTTGACTCTCAGCACTATTAAAACGCACATTCAGGTTTCCACTTATGTTCTTCCTCTTCAACATTTCAATTTTAAACATTTTACATGTGATATTGATTTTAGGCAATACAATAATTCATTTGTCTCCGCTATGTCATGTTTTATATACTTATTTACAAACATAAATCTAACTGTGAGTAAATTCTTACCCATGAATCACCCCAAACAAAGTATCTAAAAACAAAGCCCTCCTTATTTCTAATGCAAACATCTCTCACCTTAAACTTCACCCAAAGACTAAGGTTAATAAACTTGGTCTATTTACTGACGGCAAGCATGCAAATGTTGTTTTATTTAAATAAGCTTTTAGCACATTTTTACCTACTGTCCATTTACCTCAAGTAAAAAAACACAAAAGAATGTATACGAAATTCCAAGTATTTGTTTTTGTTAGAATAACACACCACGCCCGCAATCTTCAACGGGCAAGGCAGACTTGGACCTAAAACTCTACCGACATTTTACCACTAATATTTAAGTCTTACATAAAAGGGGGCGGGCCTTCTGCACTCAATCAGGGACTAACCCAGACTCCGTGCCTGCTACTCAGAAGTTTCCGATGGAAGAACCCATTAAATATTTACGTAATCGGAATCTCACCCACGACCTCATGATCACCAGTAGCGCTGACGACCACTAGACCAGTATGGCTGTAGGTAATTAAAATAAATATTAACAAGTCAACCTTTTCTTAAGCAGATTGTGTGTCGTCGTAAAGACAATTATCTTCATGAAGCATAAATTGTAACATTTACTCTAATTGCTTGAAACGTTTGACTAATTACTCGCAATAATTGTCTTAAAATTAAAAGACGTTTAAAATTTTAAGAGCTCAGCGTTTCCCGAAGCTATAGTCGCAATTATCGGTTTATCGCTTTCAACTAGTTTCCTTGTTTCGGTAAATTTTCTAACACTTCCTCGTGACAGGTTGACGAACGATACACAACCTCCACTCCCTTTAACCCATTTAAAGATTGTCTTTAAAAAGTTGCTTTTGGTATTAAAATGTTGATATTCTGTCACCCTTAAATTTTTGATTACATTGTATAAAAACTTAAAGAGAATTTTATCTAACTACCCTCGCATATCTTTCTAGCTACAATCAACATTTTATATAATGCTAACATTTATCAACATACATATTTAAGACTTTCGTTGCATAAAATATAATTATCACTAAACATCACATGCGTAAAATCGATGTAACAAAGTTGAGCTTTCTCTTAGCATTTATTTATTTGCTTGCATTTTCCGAGCATTATACATATTATCTTCCTTGATGGTTTCCTGTCATCCATAATGTCACGCTATTAACCTTCTTATGTGCAGACAATACAACATAAAATGTGCGCACCGTTAAATTTGAATCAGTCATATCACGGATTCTGCCCACAAAATGCCATGCGGATTGTATCCAAGATCTAGGCCTCTTAACCTGCTTTCCTTCAACCAAATCGTCCGTGATGCTACCAAATCGTTTTCTAGACGAGGCTTACAAAGTAACGGATGGAAGGCTTCAAATTGCCTTGTGGCTTCAACTTTCTTTGTGATTCTAACAAACTAGGTTAGGTTCGGTCTGGAAATTTAATAACCTAATTAGGTCTACTGGCTACCTGAAATTGCTGGAAAAATGTAGCTTAGTGGCGGCAATTGTCTTTACAATGCTTTGCGGATTTTCTTTGAGTAATTTTAAAGTACTCTACTTCAAACGATTGTAAGCATCAATTAACCACAAAGGTCAGTACAGTAAGAAACTTGCCTATACTCCTTGATGGGATGAAAGTACCGTACTTAATTAGTTTTCAAATATAATACTTTTATGACAGTAAACACATGAATTAATGACGCATTTGGTCGTTTTATTTCGTTAAGTTACGTTTTCTCCATCTACTTGATATTCTTGTTAACAATAATTTATTTTCTACTGTAAATTATACATTCATTTCATTGCCGACTTTCTTGTTTATGTTATTAGTTGGTACGATTATTGCATAAATAAAGTGTTATTTCACAGTTTTTTGAATTTGTGAAAAATTTGTATACATATATGACAATATTTCAGTTGCTATAAAATCTACTTAATCTTAATAACTGCTAATAGTTTACAAAACATTTTTCAACTTCAGCAATCACAATCGAATGAAATAGCAACTATTTCAAAGCCACGTCTTCACCTATTTTCTTCCATATTAGTTTCATGATCCCTGACTGTTTTCTTGGGAATCTTAGTTTGGTTTTCAACAAAGAAACTAAATAGCTTTTAAATATAAACAATATGTTCATTGAATTCACCCTGACTTTAAACAAATGTTCAAAAGTTGGGTTACATGACGCAATGTTCACAACAATTTACATACAACTGATGATCAGTAAAACCACAAGTAATTCTCATAGCCTTGCTCCAGTTCACCCGATTGGAGCGTTGATCACATTGATCTTGGTCAGTGAGCAAAAATAAGCTGCCTTGAGCTGTCAAAATAGCATCAGATTGCCCATGAGCTGTCCAAAATAGGCGCCGTATAAAGTATTCAGCCAATGTGAAACTATGCCGTAGGTGTATATTTCTTGGCTAATAAGTTGTCTATGCAAATTTTATGTGTGGTTGAATGCGTTGCTTAGCTATTGACTTAGGCAAATCCAAAAAAAAATGTGGTACAGAATTCAAGTAAGTTCTTGTCTAGCATGCAATGATATTATTCTGTCTACGCCTTAAAATTTAAGTTCATAAATCTCAGAATTGTCTACGACAACGCGTTACGGATTAGGTTCAATGTCGACTCATCGCTTAGCGTGAGAAAAACCACCAAACCATTGCCCTGAAGGTCGCGGTAAAAGTGTAAAAAACGGCCAACGCCCAACTCACCAATATCTGGGCCAAGTGCACGGCAATTATGAAGCAATTGCACGGTGTGCGTAAACACGGAAACAGACTCACTTTTCAATAGTTTTTACCATTGCGGAATCTTCACGCTTTCATTGGATAGGAAATTGTTCGTTTTGGATGAAAGACGATATCTGTGAGATTGAATAAGTTGTTTTTTTGTTCTTTTAGCGGCGCTGCTTGATGTCTTTCTTTTGGACTGAGGCAATGGAACTAAAGCCAAAGTTTTTTTAAACTGTAATACTTACTTCTTGTTTTCTTGCTATAATGCCTTAAGTTTTAAACTAACGATACGAATTCTTATAGGTAAAATATATTCACTAAATTATGCAAACAACAAAAAGCGTGCATGCATCTATAATTTTGTCATAAATATATCACACAACACTTAACACTTGAAATCCTCACCACTTCATAATCAATTAATGTCCGAATGAATTATGTTCTACATTGACGAACAATACAAAGCTTTACCTCGTTGGGAACACATTACCCTTTGGCGAAACGAATTAGTTCACCACACTGTCATTTTGTATGAAATCGTGTCATGGAGACATAGATCACTCGTTTGTTAGGGCCGTCATTCGGCGTCACGGAGGTATCGTTGACAGGCTAAGTCTTTTACCAACTTTATTACTATCAGCGTCCAATCTAGCTGAGAAGTAGGGATTTCTTATAATATCTAGTACCTAATCCAATCTATTGTACGCACCTTCCTCAAGATAAATCGTGAGTGCAAAAATGGTCGTAATTATCTACTTTGTTTCGTTCAAACTAGCGTAGCGTTGAAAATTCCGAAAGTTTCAATTTGTTTTTTTCCGGAAAAATACAAATTCTCGTTTTTCCGTATTTTTACCCGACTACGGCGAGGCCAAAAGGAATGGTAATGATTTTGGCAGTCTATGTATGTATGTATGTATGTAAGTATGTATGTATGTTTGTATGTTCCACCGTAGCGCCTAGATTACTGAACGTATTTTAATAACCGAGGTGTCAATAGATTCGTTAAAATAGCGCGGGTGACATAGGCTATATAAATTTTAACAATTCTTTTTATGACGGAATTTAAATGTCAAATTCTAAGCTCTAAAAAAAAAAAATGAGATAATCATAACATGTTTGGTATCAAATGAGAGATCTTGGCGAGCACATTACAAATATGTATATTATATTATTATGTTATAGTTTTAGTCAACACACACCTTTAGAATGCGGTCAAAAAGTTCTCGAGGTCTAGTCTGCTATTTACTCGTACTATTTAAATAGCAAACCAACATTCAGTAGAATTTTACATCATGAAAGTAATATATTATAACGGATTTATTAAATAACACTAAAATAAGATTCAAATAAAAATATAAGTTTAAAAACTAAAACCCGACTACAAACCGCGGTCTTTTATGTAGAAAACAAGAAAATAATTCTTGTCTAATATTCATATACTGAATTTGTATATTTCAATTTAAATGTAAGTAAAATGATTATAGAGGTCAGTCGTAGTCGCATGCCACCTTGCTAACGGCAACAGCAGCTGACATCTGTATTAATGAAAACGTCATGAAGGAGCATTAGGTATCAGTGGCATGCGACTACGGCGGTCCTCTATAATAATTTTACTTACATTTAAATTGAAAGATACAAATTCAGTATATGAATATCAGACAAGAATTATTTTCTTGTTTTCTACTTTTAAGACCGCGGTTTGTTCGAAAGTTGCAGTGAAATATTCACTTTTATGAATGTTTCGGAAGGAATCTGGAATCTTTTGCATATTTCGCTTCGTTTGCTTTGAAAAAAAAAGTTTTATTGAAATTCGGCACTTCGGCAAACGGTAGGTTCGATAGGTTCTGAGAAGCAAGGTCCAATGATGCACAGTTTCCCCGAGTTATGTACGTTCAAAATTTTTGTTAAATAAAAATGAAATTGAAAAATCTAGAAATCGGAGCGTCGCGTAAAGTATTTTTCTTTTACAAATTATGCTGCCTATATCCCCATTACCCAAACTAATTGCAGAGTAGTTAATGTCAAACCACTACACATAACATTGTAGTGTCGCTCACGCGTCAACGTGTCGCGGGTGGGGTGCGCGTGACCTTGACACTGCGGCAGAAGCATCCGACACGCACTCTTGACTGACAGCAGTGACAGCTCGAATCTCGTACGAGTTTTTTTTTTCTTTTTTAAACGTTGCCCCCACTAGGAATGTCTCCTGTATCGTGGGTGCGTTCACAAACATTTAAACTCACATTCACAAATACCCAGACCCGAAACAACTATCTGTAGGCCATACAAATATTTTTCCGTGCGGGGATCGAACCCGCGGCACGAAGCGCAGCAGTCCAATCGCTCAGCCACTGCGCCAACCGTGCCGTCAGTATATCACTTTTACGTTACCGAGTTGTATGACGGTTTGCAATATTTCAGTCAGTTCGTTTTAGTCAGGATATGTGGCCAAGTGATAGTGGAGAGCAGCGGTGGCCCAGTGGTGGCGGCCCCGACTTACGAACAGTAAGTCGTGGGTTCGAACCCAGGCAGGCGCATTACTTTGTGTAATTTATTTCAGCACCTCTGTTTTAGATTGTCCTCTTAAAACGTGAAGGAAAGCATCGTGAGGAAACCGGCATGTCTTAGAACCAAAAAATTCGAAGACATGTGACGTCTACCAACCCGCACTGGGCACGCGTGGTGGCTTATAGCCCATCCCCCTTCTAGAGAGGATTGCCTGAGTCCTGTAGTGGGAACATTATAGGCTGATGATGATGGTGATAGCAATAGGGTCCTTCTCCCCTTTTGCATTAAAATGGGACACATAAATATAACTGACAAAATGTGGGTGGCTCATAATTTCTTAAATAACTGCAATCCACTGAATTATTATCGAGTTCTTCGCTAATTTTAAGGTTATATTTCTTATTTTCGCTAATATAGGTTCGGTAATAGACCTCGGCCTAACCATTTGAGGATCACAGGCGTGATGTTATCTTCTAATGTTGTGTGTCGAAAGTTAAGTAAACTGCGCACTCGACTAAGCTTTGAGCAATGAACTCTTTACCTAACCCTTCATCATAATTAATGATCTCATAAAAGCATTATGAACGACGTACCTTTAAAAAGTTTACACAACAATATCAACCGCCTACACACACCTTTTTTATTGCTATCAAGTTACCCACGGGCGTAATAGTTAACCTTTTCAAACTGAGTCAATTACTATTTAATAGTATGCAATGAGAGGTCACGGCAATTTTCTTGTCAAAACAATTAAACAATCTCGCATAAGATGCGGTGTCTGCCTACGTATGTCGTTGCACGATATTACCGAATACGATTATTTTTAGGGATCCGTACCTATAGGGTAAAACGGCGGGACAACAAATA
This sequence comes from Diarsia rubi, assembly GCA_932274075.1. Classification (NCBI taxonomy): domain Eukaryota; kingdom Metazoa; phylum Arthropoda; class Insecta; order Lepidoptera; family Noctuidae; genus Diarsia; species Diarsia rubi. The sequence goes on from OW026413.1 coordinate 12,212,133, forward strand.
CTAAAAACAGAATAAAATATTTTTTGCTGGCTTGTTACGGAACCCTTCATGTGTGAGTCCGACTCGCACTTGGCCAATTTTCATTGGTTAAAAATATTATTGTTGTTTGTGAACCTCAAAAGGTTGTAATTTTTAACAGGTTCAGCGCCCTTAGGCGCTTTCACGACATGAAGACCCACCTGCACACGCATAGACAATGTGTCTCTAAACGGTACTACTTACTTGCCCCCTATCCGGGAAAGTTCACGAGGTATTTTTTAAACTTGCAGTATCAACTGCTTGGGAATTTCAACATTTGCATAAGCCAGATCTTTATGGTCAGAACATGCTGTTTTTGAACACATGTATCGCTTCAGTCTTCTTACAACATCTGCATGAAGAGATGGAGCTATCATTAACAGTCAGAATAAACACAGGTACCTATATTGCCCCACATTCAAACGTCACACAACTTTATTACCGCACACCAAAAGCGGCATCCCTTTTACGGCAACGTATCTTCGTCATTTCGGGTTTCGTCAACGAACAGGTAATACGAACATGGACAGAAGAAACCAGAGTACTCGCTAGCAAAAAATATAAGGTCAATCAGAACAATAAAACTGAGGTATCTTAAACATTTATACTGCAACTTTTTACTCTTGCATTCGCAATCTCGTTGTTACAATAGTGTTGTAAGAAAAGCCCTTACATTTATGTGAACGGCCTAACAATACAGTCAGACAATAACTGACAACTTAGGTACACATACCTTTATTATCTGGCGACTTATCTTAAGACCTTCGCCGTAGGATCAGATGTTCCCACGCCTTCGCCGCGTGTCAGGTATGAAACAAAAGAGTTTGCAATAAGACAATGCTTCGACCTTTTTAAATTGGATTAAGTTTTCGAGACAGATTCCTTTAGAATGGGAGTACGATATTTTGTTTGTTTAATGACCGGATGTTGGTAATGGTTGCCAGTGGCCGCCGACAAAGTTTAATAATAAAAAACAAACATGTTATAATTTTAATAGTCCATAATGTTTGAGTACATTATTTTGAGGCAAAAAACCGCCCTACGTAGCTGTTTATAATACAGATTTACAGCCAACATTATGACTCATTTTAGTCAATTAGTGGTCATTGTCGTTGTATCTAAGATATGCTGAAATTAGTGCACACAAAAAGATCTATGTTTTTTTACTGCCTCATAGTTTTGTAGCTTACGCAATTCTGTCTAGTTTTTGGTAATTATATATACTGAGTAGTCAGGGTGTCATTGTAGATAAGTTCAGTTATATACTGATACCAAACTAGCACATCTAGAAATCCCTAGATTTGGAAGAAATATATTAGCAAAGTCACTAGTAACACTCTATATTTGTTGCATGCAAATGATATCGAACTTTTGCCTCCGAGATCGATATGTTGCAAATAAACAGGTTGTTTGCTCAGAGGAAGCAATAAATAATGTTAGCGATTATCGGTCGAGGCCTAACCGCCTAACGAGCCTAGCGGCCTACCGACCTGTCCCAATCGCCCCACTCGAAGTGATACTGTCACTATGAAAACTCGATTAGACTGTTCAATCGAGTCGTGATTATTTTCTTCGTCGTATCGATGATTCCAAACTTTATTAGCATAAAAATGTTGTCACTTTCCACATGTCATAAGTCTTTACATAATCGTAAAGAGAGCATTTTCATGCGAACGAACGGGATTATTCCAGTAAAAATCAATGCTTAACAAGGCTAAAATCGCAAAGCATGATGTAGTTCTGCATTTTTGATAGTTATGTTATATAGGTCAATTAGGGTGATTCGAATCCAAATTTACCAACCCTCACAGGGCCCGCGAGGTGGATTTTATAGCCCATCCCTCTCCTAGAGAGGACGCCTGAGTCTCTGCAGTGGGAACATTATAGGCTGATGATGAATCTGAATTTTTAACTTTAAAAAACCGGTGGTGGTGTAAAAATGATGGTCATTTGAAATATTTCTTATCTTCACAAAAAGCGTGAAACTCACGTCGTGCAATCTCTGAGTAGCTGGGACACACTTTTCGCCAGCTTCCGCAATACTCTATTGCATCTGTTAAGATGAAGACAGCAGCCAGGTCTACTAGATCCTACCTCGGACCTACGACAAGACTATGCAAGCTCTACTGTAGCCCTAACCAACAAAGCAGCCAAATACTTAAACAACATCTCACAAATTACAGCTACGAATCAATAGTAGAGGCATTCAACGAAGTCTAGGCGAGGAAGATAAAGGAAGCTATTATAGGTTCTGTACAGTGGCACATCGTCTGTTTCGAAACGGAGTCACTACAAGCTTTTCCCACGGGTTTGCGCAACAGCCTGGGGCACGACGCGACATACTCGCCTAACTACCATACATGTCATCTTTGTAACTAGTACGTGTGTTAAGCTGAGGTCCCATAACAGTTCCTTGTGGAGTATCATTATGGAAAAAAAAATGTTATTTATGATGCGGTAGTGTGCAGATACTTCGTAGTTCGGATTTTCTTATTTTTATCTTCTTCCTAGGTATCAACTTTAAAATAATCGTGTTTAGCATCCTATTTTGCAAATAAATGTTGTAATTTATTGACACGCTTGTCGTTCAGATCATGTAATTAAACATTTGTGTAACTGCAGATGTCGTAATCAATCATGGCCTAAAAGATATATATATGGTTTAAGGATCAGTAAGCAGACCAAAAGTGTTTTATGGTATAAACTTTAACCTCCATATTTTATATTTAGACATCGAGAACACATTTTTAGAAACACAAATCTTTTTATAGGCCCTTATAATTGGTACCTATATTGTGAGAAAAAACGTAATTTCACATGTTGTATGTTCGTTATGCATATTAGGAAAGTGTATATTGTAGTAGAATAGGCAGTTTCGCTAGAAAGTTGTTGTGCGTAGATTTTCTTTATGATAGAGTACTGTAATATTTATGTTCGTAATTGTAAGTTTGTATTGTTTACTTTCTTTTCTTGTACTTATATCAAGATCTTTTCATATTGAATCCCTGACTTACCACGAGTATATTGCACGTTGAAGTCATGAAATAGTACATTTTGTTCCTGGAACAAAAATAATTACAGGTAATAGTAAAATGACATTAACATTTTCAGTAACATATGACTATTCCCGTCTATTGAGGTTATTTAAGACTGAAACATATTAATCACCTATTCAGTATTCCATTTAATCAATATTATTACTAAACCGGCTTAATTTCCGCCATTTTATATTATTTTCGAAATTGCGCCGACACGTTTCCAACATAAAGCTATCAAAGGTACAATCTCCGTAATCAGCACAAATCTTTGATGGTTTATATTTTGGAAATCTGACGTTTTAGAATATGTTGTCTCGTTCAAAACTGATTCGTGTAGACAACAGGTATTGATTATTATGGGTCTTGTGATTTCAAATTAATTAAAATAGCATACAAAAATCTTCCAAACCCCTTTGAAAGGACCCTGGCAAATCATTTGCTCTGTGACTGTACCAGGTATCTACATCCAAAAGGTCAGATTTCTTTGTGTACGTCCTAACAAATGTGTAACTGCTGTCGAGCAGTAACTGTTGCTGCATTTATCTTATTACTAAAGTATTTTAGAGGATAGTCTAATTATCACTTCCGTTGTAAAAAGTTCAAGGTGCACCCTTCTTTTGTTTCATACATTGTTATTAGTTAGAATTAAACATGTAACTTTGTAAACGCGTCTACAGTTAAATGCGAACGTTTCTAACCTTTGAACTGCAGTTTACTTGCTATTAAAACGAAGCTTTGTTTAAATGGTGATATATTATCTGGGTAGGTTTAGTATTTAGTAGTCTTACGAGTTTAACCAGTAGGATGTTTAAGTTCTGTGTACGATTTGTTAAGTGCAACCATCTGCATGGAAAACTTCATAAAATATCATAATGGTAAAGCAGACGCCATTTCAAAGACAATTCGAAGACATGTGACATCTACCAATCCGCACTGGGCCCGCGTGGTAGATTATAGCCCATTCCCTCTCAAAAAGAGAGGTGGCCTGTATCCAAGCAGTGGGAACATGAATAGGCTGTTGATGATGATGAGAGGCCAATTAGTACGCCCACATTTCGCCAGTCAGAAATGTAAAATGAACGAGTGACTGAATGCATGTGGGTATAAAATGTTTTTCAGTCATTTCTATTAAAATAAAAGGTCTAATTTACCGTGTTAATAATTTAATATGCCATGAGCAGCCTTTAAGGTTTCCACTGCAAGGAAACGGGGCATCATTTATCCGAGCTATAAATTAGTGAGAATGCCGTAGCCAATATTCTGGTTACTAAGATAATTTCGAAACCAGACAGCCATCAAAATAGCTAAAACACTAATTTGGCAGTTTCTTTACAAATAGGTATTGAGCAGCAAATTCTTTATTATTATTGTGTTATGGTCAATTCGGATTTCCTTTTAGCTGTGAAACAAAAAACAGGATTTTTCAAAGCAATCAGTAATTCCATAACCTTGCCATCATCATCGGCCCAGCCTTTTCCCAACTATGTTGCGGTCGGCTGCCAATCTAACCGGATGCAGCTGAATACCAGTATTTTACATGGAACGGCTGCCTATCTGACCTCCGCAACCCAGTTAATACTGGGTGATACGATACCCTTTGGTGAGACTTTCAGGTCGCTGACTATCTGCGACGACTGCCGAAGATCTATATATGGTAGCCGGGACCAACAGTTACATTTATAAGAATTTATCAGAACAAAGCTCGGTTACACAATATACAACAAAATAATGCACGTAGATTAAAGACTGTATTAAATCTTAATATTTTGCCCTTGAACTGCCAAAACGCTCCATAAAAATCAATCAAGCTCTCACGAACATAATCGTAAAATATATCAAATAAAATGTTATAGATATAGTAACTTACAGCCTTGTGGCGTAGGAGTGAATGACTTGTGCACAATAAAGACTCAAGATCTTCTACAATCTACATAATCATTTTAATAGTTTTTGCTAGTGATTTCGTAACAATGAACCAAATTATCAAACAATGTTCGTCTACAGGTCTATGCTCATACCGCTAAAGTTTTTAGACCACACAAAAAGTATAAAGTTTTATTGCAGGCACTTTTTGCAGTCATTTGTTTTATTACGTTTAATTCTTTGAGAGCACTGATGTGAGGAAAATAAGAACAAAAGCGTAGCGGTTGATTTAAGAGGACATTTTGGTAAAAAAATTGGAGATCAAGTTCCGTGCTTTTTTTAAAAGCTTTTTTTAATTCGCAAAAGATATCCAGAAGGTCATTGGCTTACCATCTTGTGATCACGTAAAGGTTAGGCTTAAGAAAATTGTGCTTTCGAACAAAGAGTAGGTTTCTTGTGACCTATGGTGTACTGTGAACCTCTGACCTCTGTAGTGAGAACGTGTACGATATCAGAGATCAAAGTAAGAAGAACACGTTCGTTCACACGCAAAGACACTGCATTTTAGCGTTGAAATGTCTTTAATCGGATTGCTATCCGCTCACTGTTCCATTTCATGTTTGACTTACTTAATATTTAAGCCACTTTGAATTTAATCATCATCTGCCTAGTTTTTTTCAAACTATGTATGTTAAGGATGGTTTCTAGTCTAATTGGATGCTGGCAGGAAAATATCATGTTCTATGTTAGGGATTTGGTTTCCGCATTAAAATTTAGTCCTTAAAGTGAGCCATGGCAGCTGATAATCCAACCAGCCCACCTGACTCCAGAAGCAGATCCAACTTCCTAGTTTTCTCAGGACTTCCACAAGGGATTTTCGTGTTACAAGAGTTTCTTTGCGGATGGTTAAATATTATATTTTACATAGAGCGACTGCATATCTGACCTCCATAACAATGACTGGGTAGCGTCATACCCATTGGTTAATAAGACTAGGACACTATTTATTGTGTAAATGTCTCGTTGATCGAGTGATCGCAAGCGCGAATGTTGAGTAGGAGGGCCTGGGTTCGATTGCCGGATCGGGCATAGCATTATGAGGTTTTCTATCAGGATTGTTTTCAGTACCAACCACGGAGTCTGAATTGGTGCCTGGTTTATGGCTATACAGGGTGTAAATTAACCCTTCACACATACGTCAACCAAGCATTCTGTACATCAAACTAAGTACCCCTACGCAAAATTTTTTGCTGGGAAACAACTTTTTTTTTTTCGTGTCAAAAATCACATTTTACGGTAAAACTCAATGTAGCACTCTTAAAACATTGTGCTAGTGGATGCTTTGAATAGTAAACGGGTCATGGGCAAAAACAGCTTTTTTGTAAATAACCGCCAATATCTCCGTAACTAGGGGGTTCCCAGGTATGGTCTAGAACCAAAAAATGATCACATTGGTGGGGAGAATAAGTGCCCTTCGTTTGCGTTAAGGGTACTTATACACCCTTTATAGGGGCGCCCCCTATTACGTGGGAATTAAACTTAACGGGCGAAATTTAGGTGTACGAGTACTGTTAGGTACACCACTCTTTGGGGATTGGCGTGATTTTATGTTTTGTTATGTGTATATTAATAGTTGCTTTGTTTTGTTCCTAGGTACATAGCAAGGGTCTGAAGTTCGGTATCTATGAGGACTACGGCAACTTCACATGCGCCGGGTACCCTGGTGTCGTCGGACATCTTGCTGGAGGTAATTATCTTCTACAGCCGGAAGTTTATATAGTTTGACTAGCTATCGCCCGCGGCTTCGCCCTCGTGATAATGATGATTTTCCATACAAAATTTCATCCCCTATTTAACTCCCTTAAGGATTGAATTTCGAAAAATCCATCCTTACTGCTTGTCTACATTATAAAGGAAATCTGCTGTGCAAAATTTCAGCTTCCTAGGTTCAAGGGTTTGGGCTGGACGCTGATGAGTCATCAGTGCTTTTCTTTTTACCCGACTACGGCAAAGCCAAAGGAGGGTTATGATTTTTACTGGCTATGTATGTATGTGACTATGTTCATCTGTTCCCTCATAGCTCTTAGATCTACTAATCGGAACTCGACATATGAAGTATCATTGGAACCGTCTTAATTATCCGGTGAACATAGTGTCCAAAAATCGATATGGCGCCCTCCAGCGGACAAAACGTAATGTGTTAAAAATAAAAATGGAGATAAATACGCCGTGTTTGGTATCATTTGAATGGGCTTCACTTGTAAATTTCCAAAATATTTGGTCGCGACTGTATGGAAAGTGAATCAGATTCAATACTAGAATAAAAGAGACTGAACAATTAGACGAATAGGTACTAAAAAATAACATCTTAATTAAAAACTTATGTTCTTAATGATGATTAACTTAACGCAAACGAGAGTGAATGTTTGTATGTAGTAGTTAAACTACTAAATGGCATTAAATGTAATAAATCGATATATTAGTACTAATACAATTTCAAAGTTATTCCTCCGTAAAACTAAAGGCCAGGAGATTACATGTAACAATTTATTGAGGCACATCAAATATTATTGGTCATTAGAATGCACCCGTCAAGTTTTTACGAGTTGAAACTTTCAAGTCAAGAAACATTATAAATGAACCTACGTGAAACACATTTTGTAATTAGACTACTTAAAAATACACATACGATAACTTACGACACAACAATAGACCTATGTCTCAACTCAGCCTACATATCGGAATTAGCTATTCGATGTACCAACGCGAATGACCTAATACATACTTATAATACCGATATAAATTCATAGGATGTTGGGAAAAGTATTTGGACGGCGCATATCGTCGTATTTGAACGTTGGATATTGCCGTACGTGGCCTATCATAGGGGTTGCGCAAAAACGCCTGTATCGCAATAGTTCTTGTGACTTCCTGACCGACTGTATGTACAGTCAACAGTGATATTCTCTTGGAGGATCAGTTGTAGCTTAGAGTTTAAAGTTTTTAAACTAATATGGTTATTAAGACCAAAGAAACGATGGAAGGACTGTGTGAAGGATGATATTATGGCTAGAAAGGAGGTGACTGCTGAGATGATTAGTAACAGAGAAGTATGGAAGAAGAAGACATGTTGCGCCGACCCCAAATGAATTGGGATAAGGGCAGAAGAATGATGATGATCATGATGAAGGTTACTAACATTGTCGTTAGCACAGAAAACGAGGAAACAATACTTACCATGTGTACGGAAGTAAGGATTCCCGCAAGCGCAGCGCGTGCCCTGTGACCTACGATCTCTGTGCTTGGACCTCATCGGAGACACAATGCGTTTTTCAAAACTTTTTTCTTGCCGTATGGCTTTTTCGTTATTCGTTCGAATTATCAATTACTCTGTATTGTTCCCAAGTAAATTAATATTACAGATATACTTAAAAGTTAATCCAAGTTTAGTTTCTCCCATAATTAAGTTCCCTTTTACATGGTTGCTGTTTGTTTCGTATTCCCGATAAAACGAACAAGAATGATGGAAGACCGATTTGTCTGCTCATAAACACCCACTCACAAAAACTTCAGTTTATTCGTGATTATGGTAAGTAACAGCACCGAAATATCATTAACTTGAAACGCAACTTCGATTTCCTGATATTGGTAAATATCCCGTTTTCAGAATTAATCATAACTTTGAGAAAATACCTATTTTCTAATAGTTTAGGGTCCAAAATATATTACTATGCTTATAGCAACACAAACTGCAGTCAATGCAAAAGAAGAAAACCATCTTTATAAGTTGCTGCGTGTACACGTATTAATGCTCGTGACTGTACCATGTTTATGCTAGAATTGCCATGTGTGGCGGGGTTGTGTTGACATGTCCTAATGTTAATATAGCGAAAATCGATCATAACATGAATGCTTCAGAATTTGTGAAAAGACTATAATGGGAATTTAAAAGCTACGTAATGAATTAAAAAAAAGCCCTTATTTTATTAGAGTTAGATAATAATCGACGATGTAACAAAAAGAAAGTAAAGATGAAGATATGGTAATTTTTATTCGCGGAGTTTTCAAAGTCATCTTTGTGAAATGAACTGAACAATGGATATGCAGGCAATGTCTGGTTTTGAATATAAAATTTGTATTATGTAAGTAATGGTGAAGCAAATTCCCTAGCGTTTGAAGAGATGGTCTCAAACAAATGTCAAAGCAATACTAGTTTTCGCATTACTAGGAGAAATTGAGTTCCTTTTAATTTTAGCGTAAGTGAGTTCCTCTGGGAAAAGTCCTTCGATCATACCGAATACTGACACGAAACTGCTTATAGTTGTTTTTCGGTTTTAAGATTATTTTTTCCTGAATAAAAACAGTTCGGTTTTGACTTTGACATGACAAGTCCTTGCTGCTCAGCAGGGCTATTACGTATCTTTTAAATGACAGTGGCTATCATATAGTGTCCATCAATCTGTCAAATTAATGACGGCACGGTTGGCGCAGTGACTGAGCGATTGGACTGCTGCGCTGCGTGTCGCGGGCTCGATCCCCGCACGGAACAAATATTTGTATGGCCTGCAGATAGTTGTTCCGGGTCTTGTTATTTGTGTATGTGAGTTTATATGTTTGTAAACGCACCCACGATACAGGAGAAATTCCTAATGTGGGGCACCGTTTTTTTAAAAACAAACAAACAAACAATGGTTCCATTTTGTACTAAACCACAACCAATTTGACAGTTAATCCATGGACAATATGATAGCCACTGACATTTAAAAGATACGCAATAGCCCTGCTGGACTGGATATTGCAGACGTTAATCGGAATAAGTAACCAGTAACCAATTTGCTTCTGAACTATTATTCAGTATGAATTTAGTACAATATTCTCAACGAGAACCATGGGTGGATTTAGGATCATGTAATTCGTTCAACTTAGTACATGGTTGGTAAAAAGTAATATGGCTATGTCTTGTCTAAATTTTATGATGATGATGATGATGCCATTTAGCCGATTTCGGCCACAGCAACTGCATTCGCTGGCCTTCTATACAATATTATATTTCCAAGAGCTTTGTTGTGCTCTATCGTGTGCTCTTAAGAATTTTTATAAAAATATCCTGCTTAAGTAAATTACTTGGCTCACCTAGTAAATATACCTGACTTCCTTAGACATTGCACGTAATTATTTAAAGTGTGGTACACTAAGTTGAGTATTGCGTGCTTATTTCGCGTGTGATTGATTGCTTGGAAGTAATTAGGATAGGAACACTGTTAATAGAGCAAAACATGAATAAATATAAGGTTAATTTGTACGATATTTTCACACTAGTGTTCATACGGATAGGGATATTGAAATCGGATGTAGTTGTAGCAACAGGTCCGGTTTTCCGCTATAACTTAGGTAAGAATAATGTAAACTCAAATTAGCCAGCACACACATAATCGCGGATCGATCACTTCTGGAGAAATGAATGCATTGGATGGGTAGGTAAATATTAAGTTGTAATGCTGATGACGAACTGGAATCTATACGTATTGTTCTCAAGTAAGTGACATTATATCTTTATTGGGAATAAAATTTCTTTAAACCGTTATAAAAGTGACTGACATAGTCCTGACAATATGGGGGAAAGTTGTGAGTTTGAATAAAAAAAATTGAAGGCAATCAATCGCCTCATTAAAAGTAAAACAAACAGTTCAACATAAAATAAACATAAAAACAATCAATATAAAAGTATTTCAACAATATCTGGTTAGACTAGAAGGCAATTCCAAAAGTCCAAAGTTCCAAAGTCTGTGTCTGTGTTTTCTCTAAAGTGTCTGGTTGCCTAAAATATACGTAAAAATCAGCTTAGAGAAAATACGTAAAGTAATATAAAAACGTGAAGTATTTTTTTATGTACCTTGATTACCTTATACCTGAAAATTGGCCGTCTACGCAAGCTAGCAGGTAGGCAAGCGTTCTTAGTACATCATACTAACACTACTCAATGGACCACAAATCCTTCGACAGAAAATACGTGACGTCTGGTGGCCCTGGGATCTTACTCTATTACAATAAATTGATAAAACTTTAGTGATCCCCAAATAGAAAATAATAATTGTTTATCGGTAATTCATATCTGATCCTCATAATATTTGATATTAACATCACGCCTTCGGGTATTGCAGGTGTTATGTTATGTTATGTTAATATTAATTTAAAGGCTTACATAAATCATTGAAAATACACCAAACTTCAACCGTCACACTAAAGAATTGTATGATTCTAAAGTTGAAATACTCACACGCACGCGTAAGATACGCATGATCAAATCTAAAATTACGCGAATGTTACGTTATTTTCTGTCAGTTGTATTTCTAACTTCGTAACTTTACATAATTAGAATTATACAAACAATACCCTGCGTGAGAGCATACGTCTGTAACTTTGTATTGTAACGCCATCTGTTGGCCGGTTTGATCAATTATAGTCGTTATTTTTGTTAGAACAATGATTCTATTGACTCATATCTTTGAAAATAATAGATTACTTACAATAATTTATAAATAAGTAGTCGGGTGGCCGGCAGGTGGGCCGACGACCTACCTCCGTATTCACAAATGCTTCGATCCGATTACGATTCGGAAAGTCGTAGGTTTTATTTCATTCACTGTTCGTTACGACAAAGAAAATAGACATAGGTACTTATGAATCGAAGCCTTTGTGAATAAGGGGGATGTTCAGAGCATGAGTAATGTCTTTAGTTCAGAGTGTTATGCAAGATGCGGCATGTTGGCATTGAGTTGGCAAGGAGACCAGGACTTTGGTTCCAACAAAACGAACTTTGTGTTCAGAAATATCAAATTCGATATCCATTGTATCTGCAATATTACACAATGTAATATACAAACACTATAATTTAACAGGATTTAACATACTGTACTACTCGTTTCATAAATTAACAAACTATCCTTAAAAAGCAGTAATAGTTGTAAGACAACAGATGCTTAAATACTGCCGGTTGCAGCTATAAATTGCTTGTAAGGTATTGGTAAATGTAGAGAATCCGGTTCCAAATATTATATTGAATAACAACAACACTAAAATATATTCGTTTAATTACGCGAAAGCTCCATAAGGCCATATTTTAATCGACATAACTATAAATATAAACCTGTCTGGTACTGTAAAGTCGGAAGCAAAAATATCATCTGATTGGTCCTTTTACCATTATGCCTTTCACCGATTTAATTGTTCTGATTATGTTTATTTTTAAAAGCAAATAACGGAATTACAGAGAAGCCGAACATTTTATGGGCTCTACTTAGTACAAATATACTATTTTTACAAACAATAGTAGGAACCGGGTACACCCTCCACCAAACTGTAATTGCTATTCAGCAGAAACGAAATGACGGAAAAGTTTGAGGCAATGGCAGACAGAGAAGCGATAACTATAGCTTTTCACACATTTCTGGAATACATTTAATTATTGCGCCGACCTATCTAGCCCATCCGCTGTAGCTCATTGAATGCTACTCGCATTCAATGAGCTACAGCCGATGGGCTAGATACAGTACTTATCGATACCAAAAACTATTCTCTCAGTGGTAGTTTCCTTTGCATTACTCATCATCTGCCTAACTTTATTCCAACTATGTATTTAATCGGATGCAGCTGAATACTAGTATTTTGCATGGCGCGACTTCCCGTCTGACCTCCACAACCCAGTTAACACTGTTTAATACGATACTCTATGGTAAAGACTGGTCATCAGGCTGTCAGGTCACTGAATACCTGTAACCACTGCCAAAGATCTCTATTTGGGAGCCAGCGGGACCAACAGCTTAACGTTTTTCCTGAGGCACGGATGAACTCGGTATGCATTGGTGGTCACCCTCCCACAGACCATCCCAGGTAAGCGCAGCTTTACCCGAGTGTCAGATAATATTAAACCACGACCTCCTCACGGATGTTCCTTTTCATTACTAATGATCTAAAATGATCTACTCCAGATGCGGCAACCTTTTCTGCTTGGGGCGTGGACTACGTGAAACTGGATGGATGCTACGCTCTGCCTGCAGACATGGACTTCGGATACCCTGAGTTCGGAAGACAGCTCAACCTGACTGGTCGACAGATGGTCTACTCCTGCAGTTGGCCTGTCTATCAAATATATGCTGGTATCCAGGTGAGAATCTATTAAGTTATTCTTATTGTCTATTAACTGTTCTACGGTTTTAGGGCGTGAGTTCGTGCTCAATGCAATTTTTTTTATGTGTTTGACAAATCATACTGGTAATTTATATCATCTTTTAAAATGTAGTAATTTTGGAAGTCGGGTAATTATTCATGTAGTGACGTTAGCAGCTGTTCTGGGACTTTGAAGATTTCAAATTGGCTATTATCTCAGAATGGAATAATTATAATAATTTTGCAGTATGCAGTTTATTTGTCCAAAATACCATCTAAATGTGCACGTGTCTTCTAATAAGCAAGGCCATCTTTTGTTCATTAGTTCCGCTAACAGTAAACTAAACATGCTGACTAATACTCTACTGATACAAACAGAGAATTGTTCGGTGCGAGTGCAAAATTGCCTCTTTTGAATATAAAGGCGCCTCAATATGGCAGCTGACTCAAGGCAAATTGTTGATACAGCGTTCATAATATGTGTGAACGATATAACAATGCGTTCATTATCTAGTCAAGCGATTCAGTAAACAGTAGCGAATCGAAATTACGCAAATTATCTGAACATTCTTCAACTAGGTACATTTGAAGTTATGCAACTTGCATTAGGTGTTGATTGAAATAGTGCAATGCTACTCGTAATATGTGCAGTTATACATAAGTTTTTTTTTTGAGTTTAGTTGATTTAGGTAATATATAATAGTTATATATTTTGACACTGTTTCTGCTCCTCTCTTGCTGAATAAACTAAAACAAATCGGTATTAGAGGACTCTCCCAAGAAATCTTTAGAAGTTACCTTAGTGATCGTTCGCAGATTGTAAAAATAGGCAACTATATAAGCAGCGTAGAAAGCATGAGCTATGGCGTCCCGCAAGGTAGTGTTCTTCGACCTACCTTATTCCTAATTTACATTAACGAACTCTGCAGACTAAGTATACCAAATTCGAATTTTGTTGTGTACGCAGACGATACGGCTATAATTGTTCAAGGTAGAGACTGGCTTGAAACCCGCTCCCATGCAGAATATGCGCTACGGATAGTTTCTGACGCTATCAAATAATTTACTTACTCTGAATATGGAAAAGACTAAATTTATCACATTCGCCGCACGTATAGCTTCTCAACCACCTGTCCCTTCGCTTTGAGTATCCACAATTGCCTATATGCTATGAATAATAATTGCTGTTGTAAATCCATCTCGCGAACATATAGTATCAAATACTTGGGTGTGACAATTGATAGCACCATGTCCTGGAACGATCACATTGGGCCATTGGTTGCACGAATAAGGAAATTAATATTTGTTTTCAAAAAATTAAGATCAGCAACTCTCCCCTACACAACAGTGTCCTATGCACTGGCAAACTCCATTCTAAACTTTTGTATAACCGTATAGGGAAGTTCTGGAAAGTGCTTAATGCTTCGTTTAGAAAGAGCGCAGCGCGCGGTTCTGACAGTCATGTCACACAAACCAGTCTGTTTTCCGACCGATAAATTGTATGCTCTGTTGCAAATACCTAGGGTAAGGCACAGCTTTGTTCTGAACTCCATATTACGCAAACATTCAGAACTAAGTTTTGACCAGTGTTTTAGCAGCCAGAGTAGGCAGAAACGTAGACCTATAATACCGGCTAGCACCATGATAGTTAGAAGACAATACTACTTTATAAGCCCAATTCTTTATAACAAAATAAACGGAATTTTGAACATCTACCCCCTTACTTCACGCGAGTGTAAATCAGTGATTCATAAGTTCCCTGTCTTACGAAGAGCTTGAAAATTTCGTAAAAACCTAAATATAAGTGAAAATGCCCCTTTCATTCCCATTGCCTTCCAATTCCTATAGACAGTCAAACACATATACCTTAACATATTCACATTCACTCACACGCGTACACATACATACACGACACTTACATAATTATATTCACATGCATAAATAATAATAAAATAAAATTAGTACTTAAGATTTTTTACCTTTTTATATTTAACTCTACAAAATCTAAAACATACATGTTATTGTTCTCTTTTCTTGTATAAGTGTCTGGAACAATGTCGTCTCCACTCCTGGAGGTGGGCGCTGATGGCCGCGACACAGTATTACATATTATACTAATGTGGTTGCTAACGAACACAAACTTTTGTAAATATGTTTTTTGTTCCAATAAATATTTTTGATTTTGATTTTGATATTTTCGTTAAGCTATTTAAGTGTCTTGTTACAGATACTTAAATAGCTTAACCAAAATATAACTACTTACTAATAACATTTGCGTTAGTATTAGTAACTAACCCACCACCACCTATTAGATACCTAAGTCATTCTAACACACGTAAAGTCTATAGCACTTTGCGATTATCAATGCTATAAAAACTTTGCTACTTCACCTGGCGATGTCTTCTATTAATACAGCAAACTGAACCCCGCCCTTAAATATTTTTTTTTGCTTTCTTTCTTTAATTTGTCTCTCGACATTTTGAAAACATTGTGGCTTTTCTCTCGCTTATCTATGTGAAATGCAACAGTAAAACAATAAACAGACAAACAGGAAAAGGGACTTTTATTTATAATATGGGTTTAAAAATCTAATTTGGAATCCCTACCGTTTTCAGCCGAACTTCTCGTCGATCATCGAGCATTGCAACCTGTGGCGTAACTTCGACGACATACAAGACTCGTGGGCATCCGTCGAGTCTATCATAGACTACTACGGAAACCATCAGGACGTCATCGTACCCAACGCCGGCCCTGGACACTGGAATGACCCTGACATGGTGAGAACACTTATCTAATATTATTGATTTTCAACCTTCTTTGACTCTTCCTTCTTTCTCTTCTTTTTCTTTGAATCTTTACTTGTCAATTTACATCAAATGCTCGCCCAATAAGTAGTCAATGAACCTATTATATTATGAGGTTTCTTTGAAACCCTGTAAACTGCAGCTAGACATATATTTCAAAGGCACTCCACACAAAAAGAAATGTAATGGGTTAGAATTTAGATATCCAAATTACAAATGATTGTCATACTTTCGAGAACCCAAGAGTGCGGATTGGTAGATGTCACAAGTCTTCGAATATACAAGAAACAATATAAAGCTTAACAAATGCATAGACATCGTCTTCGAAATATTGCGCATTTGAGTATAATTATCAGTTTTCAAATAAAGGAGAAAGTTGTTTTTTTTTTACTTTCTTTATTTACTTTCTTAGCTTGACTGTTTTACCATTTCCAGTTGATTATCGGCAACTTCGGCCTATCATACGAGCAGAGTAAGACGCAGTTCGCGATTTGGGCGATCCTGGCAGCGCCGCTACTCATGAGCGTGGACCTGAGGACTATACGACCGGAGTACAAGGCGATCCTACAGAACAGGAAAATTATCGAAGTCGACCAAGACCCATTGGGGATTCAGGGCAGGAGGATATACAAGGTAAATCAAACTTTATAGACATTTATCTACTCTTCTATGCCGAGTTATGAGGCGTTCAAATTTCGCACAAGGATGCTACAAGTAGCGGTTTTACTAGTATTACGGTAGGCCTTAAAGGTATCAAACCGCTAAGAAAGTATTAAAAAATAAAAAATATGGGAAGGTGTAGAAACTAAGCCAATTCAACTTTTTAACGCATTCTATTCGTAGCGCTATTTTTAAAGTTTAATGACTAATTCTGTAACAGGATCTTGCCAATAAAGCAATATTTTTTTAGTATAGCCATAACAATAACCTCAACTTATTCTTTTTACAGCACCGAGGCATCGAGATCTGGTCGCGTCCAATCTTGCCGATCCAAGGCCAGTACTACTCGTACGCGGTGGCGTTCGTCAACCGCCGCACTGACGGTACTCCTTCCGATGTCGCCGTCACGCTGAGAGAGCTCGGTCTGAACAACCCTGCTGGATACAGGGTCGAGGTATGTCCTCCTGATGATGCTAATGATCAGTTTAAAGACAAACGTCATTTTAATCATAGTTAGGTGATAAAGTACCTAACTTTAAAATTGTGATCAAATAAAGAAAGAATTTTGGTTGCACACACTGCAACTTCATTATATTGATAACGAGCTGCTGCTCGCGGCTTCAACCGCGTGGATGTCGGTCAAATTATTATGCTAAAACCTTCCTCAAAAACTACTCTATCCACTGGAGAAAACAGCATGAAAATCGATGAATTAGTTTTTGAGTAATCTCGAATTGGCAGATAGGCAGACAGACGCGGCGGTGGACCTTGTTTTACTGAATTTGCAGTGTGTGCAAACAAAATAAAATAAAAACATATAAACTTAAACAGATTAATTTAAATTTTATATCACACCAATAAAATTCCTTTTAACTTAAAGGAATTTACTGGTTCACTTCCACCACAATTAAAAACGAGAGTGAATCTATAAACGTCGATTTAACAACTCTTACTTTCTTGTTACATTATTAACGCCATAAAATCTCCTCAAACAGGATTTGTACGAAGACGTCGACTATGGCGTGCTGTCGCCGCAGACCAAGATCAAAGTGAAAGTGAACCCCTCAGGTAGAAAGTGTCTCACTTGTTCGCTTTGCAAGGGCTTGGTATCACGCTGTTGCTTCACGCTGCCTTTGGTACAGAATGCATGAGGCCCGGTCGAATCCGATTGTGTAAAGCTCTTTCTTGTCTTTGAAGGCAAGAAGTTAGAAACATTGACCGTTGTACTGTCGACGTCGTTGTCATCGGTTGAGCTGGTATACTACACAAACGGTCGTTGCATCAGTTTGTTTAGATCTTTACCTATTTCCTTGAATTTACTGAAAAGCTTCTGGAATAAGCTAAATTATAGAAAAAAAATATATTGTAATCTTTTCTGATGTTGTACTAGCTGCATAATTGGGTCATATAAAAGAGATTGCCTACAGATTTATAATTTAATTTAATTTAACTGAAAATAAAGAGATAACGGAAGCCATTCAGGATTCGGTCGGGCGATACGAAAAGGCGAGATCATCGAAAAAGTCTACAGAAATATATGACGTGCTTCTTTGTTGATGAATTATATATTTGTCACCGTAGTTGTACGCACCATTAGCATAGTAGGTACCTAACCTTACACATAGTAATGAGACGAGCACAAAATTGTAAGTATTGCCTTCAACGTCAACTTTATTATTAGCTGTTGTCACTAATACCTACATCGCTTTTAGTAGAAAAGAGAGCTCCCAAAAGAAACATAAAGCTAACATGGTAAATATCCCGTTTTCAGTGTTAGTGACCAGGTTAGTTTAAACACTTACACGTATTTCTAACTAGTTTGCCTCATAGACCTCAAGGAATCAGTGTAGACGGCCGACAGTACAAAAAAATGATAGCCTTCTGTTATGGGCCATCTTCAAAGCGAGCAATACGACACAAATGACGTATTTAAACTAACACGTTTAAATACGTCATTTGTGTCGTATTGCTCGAGTGCCAGTAAACGCTGACATGCTTGATTTGTATGGAAGCGGTTGACAATGCCGCCTCTAGCAGCAACCGCCGTGGCATCTCTGTGCTCATAATTTGCCTTATACATGTGATTCCTTGCTCAGTTGTTAGTAGTCATCATCATCTTAATACCCTTGTAACATGTTACTTGCGGTCAGGCGGTCATCGCAACACGTTTTTTTCTTTCATTCTTTCCTGTCAACTGTTACGCTATTACTAACGTAACCTAACTTTTTATTCATAGTTTAGTTGTAGGTACAATGGCAAGTTATCAATCAGTGTCTTTCTTACTAGTCATTGCTTATAAGTTCATCCGCTAATTATCATTTATTTCCGCATGTCCATTTAATCTTTCTTCATTACTTAATTGGTGATCATTATCGAATCATTAGTAGTTACAACTAATTGCTTTTCCATTGATTCATATCTTTCTTTTGAACCATTAATCTTTATAAATACGAGTATGTATTACATGATCGCATTGAAGTTATAGATCATTTGTTAATGCATTATTCTACTGACAATGGATTGATAGTAGGTTGAAGATTCATAATAGATTGTTATTAGATTTTGCACGTCACTTGGTAACTTAGCTAATTTTTATGACTTTTTTTACTTTATGGTACCTACTGAGAATATTTTTCATTTAATTTTTTTTATTCAGTAGTTTTGATAACATCTTTCTAGATCTTTATAATGTTGAATTCTTGCTCCTTTATTATGTTACTAAATATAAAATAACAAATTGTTCAATACTGGACACTGTGTAGTGCCTGCTAAATTGGATTGACAATAATTCGCCTTTTCGGAATTGAGTACTAAACAATTTGTTTTCTATGCAGGTGTCGTGATCCTACGCGCAGACGCACAACCCTCATTCGCGTTCAACGCAATCCCGACGCGGACACCATACACACCACTCAACGATGTCTTCAGACTCAGCAGGAAATAGCGCCATCTATCGACAGCGTAACCCAACTCCCAAGTCAGCCTCGACACGATCTACAAGTACAATAAATAAATGATTTCGTCTATTCTTTGTAATTCTATGTCGTTTACTCGGTACGAATTTAATTTTGGATCTAGTTCCAAATGCTCGCTTTGCAAAAAAATTAGGTAGATAGTATAATAGATTGTATTCTTATCTTGTTGTGTGGTTGTGTTTGTTCTGATTCTGACTCTATTTCGTTACATGTATTAGGTTTGTTAAATATTCTGGTAATTTGTAGGTCGTAACTGTTTAAAGTGCCTTAAAATTATTAGCTTAAGCGAGTTCTGTAAGAATCGTAGCGTGTAAACGATCTGTATAATATGTATGTGTACATTAGCTTTGGTGTGAAAGATAGTTACCAGCCGGTATGTGTCTGTCTTGCCCTTAGGTTACATTTTATTTATGTTTCGTTCTCGCTAGTGTGATCATTAAGATGTTATTGTGTAACAAAAACACGTGGAGAATTGATTATTTGCCATTACGTTGTACCTAGGATAAGTATGTACATTTTAGGTGCCTATAAATGTAAGTTTTTTCGTAGTGAACGTCAATAAATAATTATACTTTTTGTGTAATAGTTTTATTTTCTCACAAATATACAATCAACATGCCGTAAATGCTCGTGGTACGGTCAGCAACAGAAGTAGCTTAACATTTTGAAATTATACATAATTATGTATAAATATAGGACTCCAGCAATTTTTTTTAATGTTACAGAATATTATATTATTATAATAATTATTATTTGTTATTATTATTATTATTATTTTATTTATTTATTATTCTTTAAAATATTCCTTACTCTTCAGAAACTTGTTAGTAAAGAGTAATACCCAACAAGTTTTAACCAAAAAACCTGCTTCAAAACTTTGATTACTGTTAATCTATTTCTGATGCTGACTGTACAACAGCAACATGATAAAATAACTGATAGTACAAGCAGTGTACGATTGTCGTAAACTTGTTTACTACAACAGATAACTAAAATGTCCAATATTATTATTTTAGTTCAAAACCGAACAGATATTTTTTTCCGCAAAGGCAATGTAAGATCATTGATGACCTGCATAACCGAGTCCATGTTTTATTCACGAGTGAATGTTTTTGAAAGCAACGTCGTTGTTGAGTCTCGTATCTTTCCAAGTGTATTTATACCCTGCTACTGTGGAAGCAAGATTTTCCTCTTCAATTACGTTGCTACCCCTGAAAATAACATGAAAATCAGTAAATAAGAACACATCTGCCTAACCTTGACACAATTAATACATCATCTGCCTAACCTTGACACAATTAATACATCATCTGCCTAACCTTGACACAATTAATTTGGGGTTGGGTTCCAGTCTAAACGGATGCAGCTGAATAGTAGCAGTATTTACTTGGAGCGACTCTCAAAGATCTACAAGTGACAGCCTGGACCAACGCCCTTTTTTTGGTGGAAGTAAAATCATCAAATGACTCCTCCCGCTCTGGGCAGAGCTTTAGGGAGTGTCAGACTTCATCTGACTAAAAACCACCCATGTTCCTTCTTAGCCCTTTGTGTCGAGGCCGTGGTATCTCTCCCGAACAACCCGCAGCCCCAACAGGGGGACCAACGCCTTAACGTGCTTTCCGAGACACGTGTGAAACTCGGTATATAATAGGTGGTCATCCATCCACGGAATGATAAACTTTAATTGCGCCAGTAAATAAAAAGAGTGTTGAAACACGTCCTGTACGTGTCTAGTTCCTCACAAACGGAGTCTTCTTCTGCTGCAGTAAGGTCTAACGACCACATACACCCTAGTGTCAGAGTTTCTTAACTAAAACTGTCGCTCTGGAGTTATTCAATTTGATGATTTCCCACCCCCCAAAAAAATAAAATAAAAAAGGACCTCTGACATGATTAGACGACCACCATTTGGCGGCAGAGACCACCGGCTTATACGTCTCTTCCGAAGCACGGAATCATCTTTTTATCAGACAATCGGGTGATTCAAGCCTGCAATGTCCAACCCAAACTGGAAACAACTTTTATAAAGTATGCTTCCCATGGAAATCGAACTCACGAATCGAGGTCACAAGGCAGCTTAATCTATCTAGAGCAATATTTTACCTTTTACTCCTGACGTTTTTAGACTCTTCATAAAATTCTGTGGTTACGAATTCCTCTGGTTCTTCATTGCTAGTTGCAACACTTTCTGTAGGTTTATATGTGGCATCTACTAAGATGAATTCCGATTCAACTTCTTTCGATTTTTCATTCTTAACCATGACATCTGCAGAAGCATCTAAGTTTTTGTTTTCTGCGCCAAATTCAGTAGACTTTACCACCGGTGGAACTATGGGATCTCCTAAAAGGAGAGGATCCTTATTTGCCGTATCGGCCGTCGTCGTGTTGAATGCATTATTATCATTTTTAAGTTTATCTTCTTTTTCACTATCTTCATTTTGCTTTTCAGTGCTTTCTTTTGATTTGTCTTTGACAATTTCTATGCTTGCTTCTTCACTGGCCATAACATTGTCTACTTTAGGATTTACGTTCGCAATTAGCTGTTCAGTTTCATTTTCTACAACTTCATTCTTTTTATTTTGCAAGTTTAGTTTCTTCATCAATGGTTTCTTCGTTCCATGCACTATTGGTTTATGAGTTGCAATTTTGTAGATCGGTTCTGGTGATATTACGTATTTCATATAGCTCTTTGGAAATAAAGAGAATTTACGTCTTTCTTCAGGTGACTTATGTTTTGGAATGTCTGGTGTCTTTAATTTCTCAGAGAGTATTGAGTTTAGCTTTGGTTTGGGTATTCTTGTTACCAAGGCCGCTTGGGCTATTGATAGTACTACCAAACATATTAAAATCTGTAACAAAATATGGATGAGGTCAAATTAGATTGTGGAAAAGAAATGTGTTTCTTAATAAGAAACAAGTATAGTTAGTACAAACGAGAACAATGGAAATATTAACCCGATGTAAAGCTTAGCATTATTAAGTGACGCAGTCTCACGCACTTACTGCCGCACTCGGAGAGCTTTAATGATCATTTAGGCCATCACTTAGTTAAGGTTTTGACTGTTTTGTCATACAAAAGTGTGTCAAATCATTACTAAGTGACGGCTTAAGTAGTCATTAAATGTCTCTGAGTACCGCAGTAGATGTTTTTCACTTTATTTGTCAATTTTGTTGTAACTTTGGATTCAATCTTAAATTGAAACTAAGTCATTGGGACTTAGGTAAAGTATTGAATTTTTTTAAATAGGTTACTAATTTTTTTTTAAGATAAACACTAATAAAAAACATAAAATAATATACGTATAGAAAAAAGAATTTCCAAACTTACCGGTGGCATCTGCATTTTGCTGAAGCAATACGTATTCACAATCACAATATTAAACTAACCCTACCAAGGCTCTCCGAGGTACTGTGGTCAAGTGCTACTATGATAAACTTTAAATAGACAAGGAGAAAGCTTCGCATCACATTAGTTGGTAATTAGCTATTATTATGTCGATATAATTATGTCCTTAATGATTATTCTCATCACTCAAAGCTGAGTCACTTTTTTTCTACAAATTATGCTTTATTTATTAATGTAATTATTGTTATTACCAAATACATGAATGTGGACGGGGCAAATGGAATATTATGTAAGGATCGTAGCAGGTGGCGTTCAGTGGTTTCTGCCTACCTTCAGTCACTTTATCTCAGTCTATGGGAAAAGGCCGCGAGTTTATATATGTGTTGAAAAGGTGGATGCCTGTCCAAGCATCAATCGTCTTTGAAGCAATCACTAACCAAGTGCAGTGCGATTGACGTTATGGAGATGCTTAGTTCACTTTGTTGATACCTTTGGTACCGACAGACGCCAGGACATCAGCTATTCTTGCGTCTGTAATTTAAATACTTATTTACACAAGAAAGGCAAATGACAGAGCTGCGTACTCGTACTCGTACAATGTTAGAGCCATCGATTCGAGAAATAAAATTTCATGTTGCTGCGGTGGGTGCTGCTGCCCTTGTATCACGATCCACACCAGCTGTACGAAGATTTGCTATTGGCACAAAGTTAGCACTATTTCATGAAGTAAGCCATGGTGTCTCCGTCGAAGATGCGCACTCTACTCGCTCGATGTTTGTCACTTTCGCGCCATTTTGTGGGAATAAAGTACTATAAGTTTGCATAAACGTGTTTTCAGCCTCCGAACTTCATGTTCCCCGTTCACAATACAAAAAGAACAGTCCAGAATCTATGCACATGTGCAGCTTTAGAATGTATTATAGGTAGGTACCTACGTAACGTAAAGGAGCATTATTTACACGCAGACTGGTATATACACGCAATAATCAATAAGTATAAATCTTCAATAAGTTATTTTATAAGTAGAATGTAGAAATGTACCTAAGAGACCCTGAGGTCAAACTGTCTGACAGCGGCAAAGCTGATAAGTTATATTTATGTCAGGCCAGTAACCCCTTACAATGTAGATATTATTCATACATGAGAAATGTATATTTTGACGAAAATTAAAAACTTTGAACAACATGTTTTGCTTTCCTTTATTTTAAAAATATAATTTTAACAGTAAGTAGGTCACCATCTGCCTAGTTTTCCCAAATAGTGTTGGGGTCGACTGCCAGTCGACCCCAACACTATTTGTTCGTATACCAGTAGGTATTCTACATGAACCGACTGCTTATCTGACCTCCAACCCAGTTAGTACTGGGTATCAATTAGCACTTGGAATCAACTCCGAGGGACGGATGACACTCGACTTACTCGTATAATGCCGCCGGGCGGTCACCCACATGGACCAATCTAGACAAGCACGGTTAAGCTAAAGATCAAACCAAGCGGCTGTTATTATAAAGCTACGAGCACCTCCAGTGTAGAATTGGTACCAATATAAATAGACTTTAAAAAAAACTAGGCAATGCTTTAAATTAAACACTTAACTTAAAAATATATATTTATTTGGGACATCATAATTTTTAGGTACACAACTAACTTGAAACAATAATGTTTCTAGTTTGTTCTATTCACGTCAAAAGTTCATCGACTTGAAAAGGTGGTAAATGTGGGATAGTCTCCCTAAAATCATTGACGTTGCAACAGAAAGTATATCCATCAAAAGGGTTATCGGGATGCCAAGATAACCACGAGAAAGCATGGTTACCTCTACACACGTCTTTGCAGAAGAACATCTGACTGAGTTCGTCTGGCGCGCAGTAAGGGTTGTTGATGCCAATAAAAGCTATACCCTTCTTACTTTCAGGTTCATAGACAACTTTGTAATAGAACTGAGGGACAGGTATCACTGGATTATTATTCTCATCGGTGTATAAATAAAGGTCTACTTGACGACCCATATCGTTGGTAAGGTGCGCGAAGCCAAACGTTCCGGTATAAATAATAGTGTCATAGCCAGCATCGTGAATATGGTTCCTCAGATCAACTTCCAAAGTATTCCAATTGCCTCCATTAAAACCTTTCCACTGCGGAGCACAGTTCACGTAGTGGAACGTTGCCCGCTCTCCAAACGCAAACGCAAAATCAGTTTTAGCAGCCAAGTGACCTCTGTCGAGGAGCACTGTCTTAGTAAAATAGTTAGATATGGCATTCCCCACCAAATTTGCCACTGCCGATTTTAGTCCTCCCGGTGAAAACAAGGAATTAACCGGAATGTGCCTGTAAATATCATCCGCTATGAAATAAGGCCGAGTTACTTTAGTTTGGAAAAGAGCGTTGTAAGGTTTCTGCGTGTACTTTGAGTAGATCGGGGTCAGACCAGCTTCGTTGAAACAGGACTCATAAACGGGATAAAATTGGTTTTCGATTTTGTAGCCAACTTCAAAGATTGGGTTTCTATCATAACACGTGCGTTCTGTTCGTTGGCTTCTGTATTCTGGAGGGAAACTACAACTAAACTGAGAGAATCGACCCGGTTCTGTCAGCCATTCCTCGTTTTTGAACATGTCTCCTCCTGCACAGCTTACTACAGCAACAGATTGTCCACGCTGCGCGTTAGGATGTTGTATGCTCCCCGTACCCTCGCAACTCAAGGTAAGAGTCTCACCGAAATTCATTTCAATATTGCCGAATTTGTCAGTCGGCTCCAAGAGTCTACCATCTTTTACAATAACTGGTAAAGGCTCATGAAAGTGTATCCGTGTATTAAGCCTACATTTCTGCCCATATTGAATGTTCAAAGCACATAAGATTAACAGGAAAACACGCTGAATCAGTGACATTTCAGAACAGGTTGGACCCTGTTCTTGTGCTGATTCTTTAATGAGATTTAATTAGTTTAAGTAATAAAGCAAATAAAACACCGGATAATTTTGAATTTAAACTGACGAAATGACAATGTCGATTGAATGTCAAAACAAATGTAGATTAACAAAAAACCCATAGGATAGTAATTTAACAAGGTAACTCTTTTATGGGGAAACATAGTGTTACATACTCCTCTTTATAAAACAGACACAGGGTGTTCCCGAATGGCGAGCAATCATGCTCGACTGATCATGATAGCGTGCTCAAACTTGGTGCCTTTTTATTAATATTTTTAACCGACTTCCAAAAGTAGGTTCTCAATTCGTTGGTATGTTTTTTATGTATATTAGGTATGTGTCCCGATTACTCGAAGATGGCTGAACTCTTTAAAATTTCATAGGCACACTTGAAGTGATTTGAGCAGTTTTTGGAAGGGTACGTTTTCGATTCCATTTCACTTTGGTGAATATCTCATAAAGAACTTCGGAGATAGGCAACAGAACTCCTCAATAAATGATAGCAAATGAACTGGGATTGCTGAAATCTCATGTCTGTCTATTGTTTACACCAGTTCATAACATAACATCACGCCGGTACGCTTTAAAGGGGTAAGCACAGGTAAACCCCTAAAAAGTGAAAAAAAAACTTTTTAACAAACAATATAGTTGTGTTTTATTTTTTGTTGAAGTTGGTTTTATTTTTTGTTAAAAAGTATTTATTAAAAAAAAAAATACGCTTCACTAACAGCGCCGCTTTGTCAAGGCTAGCTTTCATATCATCATCATTTTTCTGCCCGAAGGGAAGATTATGGGATATCATATGACGCAGTTCTAAATGGGTTGTGGAAGTCAGATAGGCTGTCGCTCATGTAAAATACTGGTATTCAGCTGCAAAAATCAAAATTAAAAGTATTTTTTTAAAATTAAACACATTTTCGAACGTCAAATTCTACAAGAGACAACAAAACGACACTTGTATTAAAAAAAAAATGTCTGTTTGATTTTATTTTTTTGCCACCGACTTCAGAAGCAGATTTTACTTCTGAAGTTTATTTTTCTCTTTTTGGTTTTTTTGAAGTCGGTTGTTTTTTTTTCCAAAAATGTTTTTTATTTTTCATTATAAATTGTAATATCCTATGCAAATATTCACTATACATAAAATTCAACCAAGAAACCTAACCCTTAACCTTCAAGATTCCCTTATTTCTTTCAACTCCTAACCTGTTGAGGAGTAGTACCTTCCATCATCAGCTCATCAACATGAAGTGATGATTGCTAGATGCGAATACTTCAATAGCGTCAGAAAGAAAAAGCAGGAAACACGTAATACGTGCCTATGAAATTTGAGGGTTGCCCTCGATTTCTCTTAGATCCCATCACCAGGTCCTGGTTTCCATATCGTTGTACTACCCTTGAAATATCTCCATTACAATAAAAAAAGAATCATCAAAATTGGTTTATAAACGACGAAGTTATTCGCGAACACACCACATAAAGAAAAAAATTCATAAATAAATAAAAAAAACATAAAATGAAAAGTCCTTGGCCAATCTATGTTAAAATTTTATGGGACCAAATGTCAACTATTCCGCATTAAGCTAAAAAAGAATCACGTAACTCGGATCATTAATCTCAGCGTAATCGGTGTACATACATAAAAAAACCTTCCTTTTGAGAAGTCGGTTAAATGCAAAGCTACAAAGAAAAGCAGAAGCAGAGCAGCAAAGCTGGGAAGCAGAAGTGGCGGAACAAACTCCCCAGCAACACGTCTGTCTGTTAGTTAAGAAGAACCATATTATATTCTATACAATAGTGTGTGGTAAGATATTATAAATATACCCGGAAGCTAATTTCGGAGAAAGAACGTAAACATTATCTTGTGTTCAATTTCAGCGACCAACTATTCTTTTCATTTAAATAGTCAGTCTGTCAGTCTGTCAGTCTGTCTGTCTGTCAGTCTGTATAATAATAATAATATAATAATATTCCACAACTATCACACAACGCCATCTAGTCCCAAGCTAAGCAGAGCTTGTGTTATGGGTACTAGACAACTGATAAACATACTTATATATTTCTAAATACATACATATTATAGATAAATTACACCCAGACACAGAACAAATGATCGTGCTCATCACACAAACATTTGTCCTGGGTGGGAATCGAACCCACGACCTCCGGCCTAGCAGTCAGGGTCACTAACCACTAGACCAACAGGCCAGTCAGTATGTCAGTCTGTCTGTCAGTCTGCCTGTCAGTATGTCTGTCAGTCTGTCTGTCAGTCTGTCTGTCAGCCTGCAGTCTGACAGTCTGCCATTCTGTCAGTTGGTCAGTCTGTTTGGAACAAAAACATGAAATGCATAAAAATAAAATTTTAAAAAAACATGGATTTGCCAAAGAAAGTCGCATTGCCGCTTTTTTTTTGTGTGTCTGACGTGTTCAGCAATTATTTTGTATTTTCATTATTGAAATCTAACATAGATTTGGGCAAAATATTTCAAAGTTGAAACAAAATCAAAATAAAGTTTTTTTTTAATATATTTATATTATTTAATTGATACTTAACTTTTTGTTATTTACCAATTTTACATCGCGGTGTAATTGAGTGGCTGTATAGAAAGTTGGAACATGGTTCAATAAAAATGAGAAAATTTACTAGTGTTTTTTTTTTATAATTTGACAGCTCGCAGTTGGAAACGATTATCCATATGGCTGAAAAATATTACTTCCGACCGGCTCCAGTAGTTTAACAAACACTTCCCTCAACACATTGCAGACAAGTCATCACCCTCTAGGATTCCACGCGTCTTAGTAAATTAATTGCTAGTGGAAAAAAACAATATCTACTTAATTCCAATTATAGATAGATACCTACTAGACGTGTTCGCAAAAACCCGTCCAAGGTTGATCACCTCTACATGCCCCATGATCCTACTAAATCATACATCACTAAACATACACAAGAAATAAGAACGTATGATGTATGCGCGTAACTTCCGTGGACACACCCTGTAAAATGATGCTGTAAAACTAATATGTAATTTTTTTATTACATGTAAATCGGTGCATAGTATAGAGATATCGGGACGACACGGTTGGCGCAGTGGTTGAGCGATTGACTGCTGCGCAGCATGTCGCGGGTTCGATTCCCGCACGGAACAAATATTTGTACGACCTACAAGTATTTGTTCCGAGTCTGGGTGTTTTTCTATCTATAATATGTATGTATTTACAAAAAAAAAAATGTATATAAGTAGTTTATCAGCCATCTCGTTACCATAACACAAGCATTAGGTTGCTTAGCTTGGGACTAGATGGCGTTGTGTGAAATGTCCAAGGATATTTATTTATTTATTTATTTATCCCTTTTAGAAATTTCGGTGCCCACGAAAGTTACCAAAGACACCAAGAAAGTTACAAACATATTTTCTCCAAGCAAAAATGGTTTCAAATCCTTATTTTTTGCACAAACATCCTATTGGATAAAATTTTAATAATTAAAAAAAACAGCACATTTTTAGCCAATTTGTTTATATATTTATACAAACTGAAAAACAGTCTACGAGTTGATAAATAAAAAAATAAATAATGAATAAATAAATAAATAAATAATAAATAAAAGAAATAAAAACTAATACATGCAAAATAGTTCTTATCATCATCATCAGCCCACATCAATTCACTGCTGGATCAAAGGCTTAAGGAAACTGTTGTCTGTCTGCGAGCATGATACTAATGCTCATTGGACTCGAATACAACGTTCTCAAAACCGAATCCATTGTATTTAGGTCTGGGACTGGTCCGGGAAACATACCCAGCCTGTTTTTGAACGGTGCGACTATAACAGCCGTAAAGCAGTTTCAATACTTAGGGCACATTTTAACGGAAAAACTCCAGGGCGACCGCGACCAAAAAAGAAAGCTCAGAGCCCTCTCAGTGAGGAGTTACATGCCCCCACGCAAATTTGTGAAGTGCACCAGCGATGTTAAAAACACTTTATTTAGAGCCTATTGTCTGTCAATGTACACCTGCCAACTTTGGTGCAACTTCACAAAAAAGATGTAATAATAAATTCGAAGGGATGTGACATCTACCAACCCAAACTGGGCCCGCGTGGTGGATTATAGCCCATCGCACTCTTAGAAAGGAGGCCTGAATCCCTGTAGTGGAAACATTATAGGTTGATGACGAATGACGAACCCATTAAGGATTCAGTACAATAACACTTACCGAACCCTAAAATACTTCTTTTTTTTTAAGAAAAGAAACGTTGCCCCACACTAGGAATGTCTCCTGTATCGTGGGTGCGTTCACAAACATTTAAACTCACATACACAAAAACCCAGACCCGAAACAACTATCTGTAAGCCATAAAAATATTTGATCCGTGCGGGGATTGACCCCGCGACACGCAGCGCAGCAGTCCAATCGCTCAGCCACTGCGCCAACCGTGCTGTCAAACTGCCAAGGTACTGCAGTGCTTCGAGCATGTTTGCAGACGCGAGGGTTCCTGATTTCTACGCCATTATGTGGTCGAGGGTAGCGTCCTTTTGGGATTATTTTGAGGGTTGTCTCGTGCTACCTGACAAGCCCTATTTTGCGCACTGGATTTATGTTCACCTAAGCGGGAACAGAAAATGACTAAAATTTTTATCATGGCTTAAATTTTTGAATGTACTGGTACTACTGATGACTTTATTGATGATTTTAATGATATTTATTGATGTTTTTGACTATTTTAATGATATATTTTCCTTTCGGAATTTTACGTGACTTTTATTAATTATTGTCATTTTATGATTTTACTATGATTTTTCAATGATATTTTAGTTATGTAGGTATATTATGTGCCATTCTTTTTATTTTATTATTACATTATTATTATTTTCTTGCTTTATAAGGCTGTTTTTGCCTAAATGAAAACCCTTTTTTTATGTACCTCTTTAATCGCACGCCACTCCACCACCACTACATGCTACCAGTCACCCTGCGAAGATCGTCGCTTCACCGAGCCTGAGGGTTTCCCACCTTACGCTTGCCGATTTGCTGTCTCCACTCAAAGAACACGTCTACTCCAACTGCCAACGGTCATCGGGTCTACGGCTAATATAGCCGGCCCACTGCCAGTTTAGTGTTATTGAGAGCTATGTTGTCAACTCTGATCGTTTGACTGATCACCTCACTCCGGGTGCGATGCCTTTTTTGGGGGGTGAGAAATCATCAAATGCTCTTGGGCAGAGCGAAAGGGAGTGTCAAACTTCTACTGATTAAAAATCACCCATGTTCCTTCCTAGCCTTTTATGTCTAAGCCGCGGTATCTCTCACAACAACCCGCAGCCCCGACGGGCAAGCGGATGCGATCCCTCAGAGTGATTCCAAGTATAGCCCGCTGTTTAGCTTGCAGAGTGATCTTGAATTTATAGACCAACCGTACAGTGAGTGTCCATATTTCGGACCCGTTAGTTATAACAGACAGGACGCACTGCTTGAAAACCTTAGTTTTTAGGTTTTGTGGAATACGTGACGAGATGACCCAAAGGCTGCCCAGCACAGTAGAAACCCAGCTTGCTACGGTGGCTAAAAGTCGTCTTTCCACGCTTCTGGAGTTCTTTCGGAGAACAGACCGAGTTTATAAGCTTCCGAAGTTCTCTTAACAGAAGACTTCTTCCCGCTTTTACAAGCTCAATCGTTATCTTATTCTCACCAGGAGCTTTTCCATTCTCAAGCAGTCTAAGAACCTCCTTGATTTCGTCTTTGCTGACTTCTAGCACGCCTTCTTTGAAATGACGCGTTAAGATGGCTCTGAAATTCTCATTTTAAGAGTCAGGTCGAGATGCATGCGATGCGGCAGTAGACGTTTTTAACTTTCGAAAGAATCTCCGGCTCCTCCCAAGTGATTGGACAAACACTTTCGACCCCGACTTTGCGCAATCATTTCTTCTATTGAGCATGTGATTGAGCATGGCAAGGAGAAGGTCGCGTCACATCAATTTCCTATTATTTTTGTTGAGTACCTGTAGCTCGGCCGAAGTGATGGGGTGGGATTTGCGCTTTTTACGTCATTCGCTTACTAAAACAAAAACATAAAACTTCGCCACAATTGAGTAAATGCATTTGCGACTCACAAAAAAACGCGCCACGAAAGTTAGCTAGGATGAGCTAGGTACTTACCTGAGTTTTTGACTACGAAAGTTATGCCATAGCTATATTATTTCACATTTTTCAGAATTACGGTAAAAGTTATAGGTAAATAAACGTAAGTCTCTCCCCACTGACTCCGGGATGCCACTGAGCACCTTAGGAGCTAAAACATTTAACGAGAAGTTGGCGATCTTGGAAGATAGGTCCAGTTTTAAACTGTTTTTTAAACTGACAAAATCGTGTGACCAATACATAATGCCTATTAAGTATTATAACTTAAAAGATAAAATAAATATTCTTTGTTATTTATAATGCTTAGTTAATCACGATTAATTTGATGTATTACATTAGGTATATCACACTATAATATCTAATTTAGGACATTAGATACCTACTTCTTATCATAATGGACTAGACCGTATCCCCCTAGGATAACTTCCGACATAAGCGCGGGCGAAGCCACGTCAAAAGTTTGTGCCAGAATCACATGTCTTTAAATAATGACATAACATGTGCGTATTATACGTTTGCCACCTATCAATTGACTCGTTCGATAGCATGATGCATGACGAGCTACGCAAGCGCGTGCCAGTTGAACTCTGCACGTAGTTCGCACGTGACATGTACGCAGTAGTTGCCGCCTGCGACTTTGTTCGCATACCAACTTCTATAGCCCGTTAGTTCACAAAAATGGTTTTTAACTCTGCTCGTTTTTTTTAACTTAATTTTTTCCTGAGGGATTCACTCTATATCATTGGAAAAAAAACTTTACTTGAATTCAAGTATTACATAACGCAATTTTTTGTGATTTTTGGCCCCGTAATATTTTTCTGTATCCCCTCCTCCCTAGTAAAACGTTACGTAACTACTGAGCGTGGCCATTGACAAGTGACATTTTAGGGTTCCGTACCCTAAGGGTATGTATTCTGTTGCCACTTTATGAACAAACACTGAAAACAAAATAAAATAAATATTTAATCTCATTTAAGCTCCCATACAACAAACAAAATATTATAAAGGCGAAACTTTTGTGAGTGTGTGAGTGTGTATGTTTGTTACGTCTTCACGCAAAAACTACTAAACGGATTTGAATAAAATTTGGTACACAGATAGTTTATAACCTGGATTAACACATAGGATAGTTTTTATCCCGATTTTATCTTCCCGTGGGATAATTTTCGAGTTGTAGCGGGTGAAGCCGCTGGCAACAGCCAGTAAATAATAAAAATAAAATATATAAGTCCTCCTTAAAAGACTTCCATACAACAGACATGACTTTTATGCCGTGTTTATACATAATGGTACGGAACCCTTCATGCGCGAGTCCAACTTGAATGGCCGCCCTAGAAAATTGTAAAAAAAACATTTAAAAAAATGCGTAACATAATCTCTTTACGCGACCTGTCTGAAAGGTTAAAAAAACATGTTACATAACGCGAATTTAAACCCCCGCCCAGTCCCGCCTCTGTAACGCATCGTAACTTTTTACATGATTTCGGACCTCAAATGCGTTACGTAATACTCAAACGATCCCTTACTGTTTAAAAGAACATGTTTTACAATGGGGACAATATAGCCACTAAGGTAAAATATAAGTACCTTACTAACATTTTTGTTATCCATTTTAGGGTGTTTGTACTCCTAAAATTCTTCTGTCTATGTTCCTGACGATAGAAGACACTATGCGACCGATGCGATGCCCAGTCATAATCATCATCAGCCCATAATGTTCCCACTGCAGGTACTCAGACCTCCTCTCTAGGCGAGGGATGGGCAATGTCCACGGGAAATAGTAGAGGAGGACACTAAACAATAAAGGGCGGTCGCAGACTCGCAGTGGCTGAGCGATTGGCTTCGATCCCCGTACGGAATAAATATTTGTTGTTCCGGCTCTTTTTTTTATGGAAGTTTAAATGTTTGTAAACATACCTACGGACAGGAATCTAGATGCCTTAAATTTTTATTCAAACAATCAAATAAGACTTAATGATGAGGGGATGCACCTCCAGCACCTCCATGCACTTTTGTTTTAAGAATGGGAAATCAGCAAAATGACTCCACCCGCTCTAAACAGAGCAGAAGGTAGTGTCAGACTCTTACTGACTAAAACCCATCCGTGTTCATTATAGCCTTTATGTTGCAAGGCCGCGGTGAGTCTTTCAAAAAAATTCCGCAAGCCTGGCAGGAACTCCTTGCAAGGAGTTCTGCTGCCATTTCGGAATTTCTTGTTACAAAAAAGCAATTCAACAATCAACAATCACCAATTCTGTATTATTTTTAAATAATTCTCTTGTGTTTCTTTATGACAACTTTTTTATTGATTTCTTGTCCTGTGTGAGACCAATTAATACATATATTTTTTTTTTAATGAGTACACACACATATTTGAACGTGTCGAATCTATTAATCGTTCTATGGATGGATGTTTGCATTCATCATCACGTTTCATTCATTTATGTGCTATGCTGATTACTTAATAATTAAGAAAGCAATTGTAGAACGAATATCTGATTTGCATTATCCTAGCGTGCAGTTTAGTTTTTATTTTTTCGTGATTAATAGAATCAATTGATCGGAACAAAGTAGGTTTCAATTATAGCCAAAAATTAACAGGATGTTGATCTGTTCATCATCTGCCTGGCCTTTTCCCAACTATTTTACCCAAAATAGATAGAGATGCAGGTGAATACCAGTAGTTTATCTGGAGCAACAGTTGATCACCTGTAGGAGATTTATTAATTTTTACATAATTTTATTATTATATATAATTTTTTTATTTTTTTTTTCAGCGTCATACATTAATTATTTATCCATTGACATCAAAACATAATTGCAGTTTTTTTTGTATACAATGGGGTCCACTGGACCCCCCAGACTACAAATATAAGTACTGACAGTCTCTCATGTTGGCTAGTATAAATATGTTCTGTCCTGAACTCCTGACTACGGTCAATGACAAAACGCCAATAGTTTTGTGGTTTCGTAAAAAGTTATATTTGTTCAAATATGCAAAGTCTTAATTTAGCATAATTATAGAAAAATCGATGATGAAAGTAGGACAAGAATGTGATTAAGTATAGGTAGACGTGTAAAGACTTACTGAGTATAAAAAAAACGTAAGAAAATAAAATTGGATAAAGCTGTTAGGGTACCTAAAAAAAAAATTGATTTATAATGTCGATAACAAAACCGACAGAAAAAAAATATAATTCAACAGAGATTCAAACTCGAGCATTGCTCCAAAATATGGCCCTAAATATCATTATGAAAGTACGAAGAGATACCAATAACAGCTATTTTCAGAATAGATTATTGAAAAGAGAGACGAAGCGATGCGCGATAGGTTATAACCCGTACGACGCGTCCCAAAAATATCATAAACACTCATGAAAAGTACGATAGAATAATGACATTTGATTTAGGACAGAGATCCTCATTCCTCATCGCTCATTCCTGTATCAGCGGTCGTTGACGACAGACGTGTATAGTTAAACATACTTAGTGAATAACACGGCATATTATTATTATTGTGACAGTTAAACAATAATAACTGAATGTGTTCAACTGTGTTAGAAGAATTATAAACATTTGGATGCGGTGTCAAACACAACAATGAATCGGGCTGCGGTGAGTTGTGTTTTGTTTTTATGTAAAGATTACTGATTAAGCGTAGTTAGTGCGTAAAAGGAAATGTTCTTAAAGTAAACAGTGCCATTTTGTTATAAAGGGTGTAAAAGTACCCTTAACGCAAACGAAGGGCACTTGTTTTCCCCACCACAGCGATCATATTTTTGTTCTAGACCATACCTGGGAACCCCCCAGTTACGGAGATATTGGGGGTCAAAATTCCAAATTTTGCACAGCTGTTTTTGTAAATACTAGTTTTACTTTACTTAAATTACCTCCATGATGACCGTTTTACTATTCAAAGCATCCGCTTGCACAATGTTAAAAGAGTGCTACCGTAAAATGAGATTATTGACCCCAAAAAAAAAGTCGTTTCCCAGCAAAAAATTTTGCGTAGGGGTACTTAGTTTGATGTACAGAATGCTTGGTTGACGTATGTGTGAAGGCACTCTGTATAGCTATAGTAGAATTCCGTTTATCCGGATCAACCGGATAATCGATTTCAAAATAAAAGCTAACAATATTATCATCACCAACATTATTCTCTTGCTCTTATTCCAATTCATTTGGGGTAGGCGCAGCATGTCTTCCACCTCCATAACTCTTCGGTTTTCGTCGTCTCATGAGACATCTCCTTTCTTAACATTTCATTCTTAACAAAGGCCATTCTTCGTTTCTTTGGTCTTACTCTACTCTTATAGGTACCCATCCAAATTCATATTCAAAACTATCCTCACGACACAAACAACAAACGACGAATAAGAGCGAATATTAATAACTTTTTATTAAAAGTAGTGTTTCACATACGTCATTAGACAATAGGGTGTAAAAATACGGAAATTAGAGCCGTGAATAATGAGTCCGGATAATCGGATATCCGGATACTCGAGGTTTGAAAAATCGGGAGTCTACTGTAAGTGTTTCAGCTAAGTACCAAACACATTTTTATTTATTACTGTTTTATATCCAAAAAAAATCGTGGTCTAGGATTTTAAATTGTACACGTTTTTGTTTTGGTCATTACTTCGTTTATTGACTTTAATAGATTATTGGCTGCACCTTATGTTTCCTGAAGATAATGTTTTTACCCGAACTCTGCCATTTCTGGGCAAATGATCATAAATCTATAAACTTTCGCTATTTATAATATCATGTACTTATGTAAATACCCCCCCCCCCCCCAATAATTATTTCATTTTTTATATTTTTAGCGGCAACAGAAATATGTATATAATTTGGGAACATTTTAACTGTCTTGCTATTGCGGTTTCTGAGATAAAGCTTGGTGACAGACAGACGGACAGACAGCGAAGTCTTCGTAATAGGGTCCCGTTTTTACAGTTTGGGTACGGAACCCTAATAAACAATAAGCATTTATTAAACACTTAACAACTTCTTGTATTATAAGATGTTTAATTACTAATTAGTCATAACAAAATCATGTTCAGGAATTTTTCATCTTGAGAATAAGCCTCCTTGGGCTATTGGTCCCAAGAGCGACTGTTCAGCACGAGGAGCTGTGTTCAATTCCCAGATCTGGCAAAGTATAGTTATAGGGTTTCTCCATCAGGATATTCTCTGTAGTAGCTACGGTAAGTTTGCTGCCGCTTGATGCTCATATCACACGGGAAATTTAAAATGTAAGAAAACGTAACATCACACCGATGTGTAGGGAGAGATTTTTAAGTCCCATAGAGTAGAGGCAGCGCCTATAGTCATCAACTGAGCATAAATCGAGACTCCACGGCAGCTACAACTTTTTGAAGAAACTTCAATTCAGAAACCGGAATTTAGTGTACCTAAGTATAGTATATACCTACACTAAATATAGGTTATCGTAAACACTTCAGTAGGTAAAGTAAAGTAAATAATGTGTATACGAGTAGTTACTTAAGATTTCCGTAACAAAGATGTCAACACATTACGAACCAGTTGCTAACACATCTGCCTTTAATAAGGGTCTGAAGTCATGTCTATATAATTATCCATATCGTCTGTGGTGTTGCTAACCATTTGACGTCTTTACACAATGGTGCATAAATTATCTTCTATTTATGTTTATTAGTTCCGTAACTGGATTGCCTCGTTCGTCTAGGAGTTGCAAGCGCGACTGGTGACCATAAGGCCCTGGGTTAAATTCCCGGGCAGGATCAAAGTGTTGTTGAATGGGGGATATATTACTCACCTAGTGATAAATCGGCCATTGATGTTTATGTCAAATCCGTCCCAGTCCAAGAGCTTGAAAACATCCTCCAATATGTTAGTAAACAGTGTCGGAGAAATTATGACTCCCTATCTCACGCCAATTTGCAATTGGATTGGATCGACATAATGGCGTTTCTGTACACTTCCGCATTTCTATATACCTACCGTCGCGTCGATACGGCATCGCTGAAGAGACTGTAACAACCTCCAGGTTTTGATTGAAACGAAGACTTTTTGATAGTCCATCCACGGATCAACCTAGGCTAGCGCGGCTTAACCTAAAGATCGACCCCGAGCGGCTGCTATTATTTAGCAATGAACTCCTCCTCTTTCTCTTTAATCGACACTAATAATCTACACTAATATTATAAAGAGGAAAGATTTCTTTGTTTGTTTGTAACGAATAGGCTCCGAAACTACTGGACCGATTAAAAAAAATCTTTCACCGTTGGGGAGCTACACTATCCCCGGGTGACATAGGCTACTTTTTATCCCTGTATTCCCAAGGGAACGGGAACTATGCGGGTGAAAACTCGTGACGTCCGCTAGTTATATATAAAATTCTCGTGTCACAATGTTAGATACCATACTCCTCCTGAAATTTTATATGCATATTCAGTAGGTCTGATAATCGGCAACTATCTATTTTTCATACTCCTAAGTGTAAAGTGTTTACCATAAACATTTTTTTAGTAACACATCAAAATTTCCACGGGAACGTGGTCGCGGTCATCAGCTAGTGTATAATAATTTCTTCATAAAATTTGTGTTCGACGAAAAGCCATTCTCGAATTGAATACTTCGTGGTGACATCCTCCATAGCTTGTTAGTCACCTATTATATTCAATAAACAAGTTGTTACTCATTGTCACAAATTTTTCCTCTCTCGTTTTTGTGTATGGGGCAATTTACGTCATTCAGTTGTATTATGTTATTAATGGAATATTACTACGATATTAACTTCTCGTTGTTGTTGTTCAGGCCGCTGAAAGTGTTATTAGGTTTTACCATCAGGGGTTTCTTAGTAGCAAGCCTGGCAGTCATCATCTGCCTATCCTTTTCCCAAAAATTTTGGGGTCGGCATCCAGTCTATCCGAATACAGCTGAATACCAGTTTTTTTTTTCACCAATTGGTACAACACACACAACCCAGTTGGTACTCTGAGTAATACGATACCCCTAGGTAAGACCAGTCATCTTCATCAACATCTGACAAATCTGAATCGGATATTTCAGTCGTTATAGCTCTGAACAATGAAAATTCAACAGTCTGTCTGAGACTTCGGATTAGTAAGTGTCTATTATTGGACTAATTAAGCTGTAATTAAAATATATGAGACCACATTAGAATATATTTACAAGGATGTAAGAATACATTATTTTTATCACTTTGTACGATTGTTTTCATCATTTGTTAGCCTACCTACTCCATCCGCAAAAATTGTGATAGCTCGGTTAAAACGCGTGATATAAATATAATTTATAGCAGATAGCGCCCACGAATAATTTATTATTAATTAATTATTTTTTAATTAACAGTAATTATTTTTTCTTAGTATTTTATCGTAAGTTCCGGAGGTTACTCCTTAGAACATACAAACTTTTGATATTTGTAAATTACGTGTAAGTGAATTGAACACAAACCTTTTAGTATATATATTATATTCTCTAATCTAAACGATGAAAACATCCGCATGAAAATCTCTTGTCCGCAGTTTAGTGGAACAACGTGGAGAACACAGCCAATCAGACGAACAATAGTTTATTATGTACAAAATATGTGTATTTACCGAGTTATCGTGAAAACCAGTATTTGGACTATGGAGGTCTGATAGGTGGCCGCATAATGTAAAATTATTCAGCTAACCGAATCGCTGGTGCCCACCATAATAAGGGATCGGACTGAGTCAAAAAAATATGATCCTAATTATTCCCTCAGTTAAATTATCCAAAAATATTGGATACGTGTTTTTTGTTTTATCAAATTAATAAAAATTTACGTAGATGAAACGCGTAAAAGATCATGAGTGGGGGGTTGTGACGTCATTTGTAGGTAAAAAATGTACTGACATAATTATGACGTTTTCGAGGAGTTCACGAGTTTTCGAAGCACTTTAATTTTTTTTTTATGTGAAAAAAGAAAAAAATATGTGTTCAATATTTTTTGGAAATCTATCTGGTGGACTTAAGTTTTTTTTTGTCCGATCCCCTGCAACGCAGATGATGCAAATTTCGGTATAGATAACCATTGGTACACTGATGATTGTGCCTTAGTAGATAAGTGATATTTTAATAACGGCATGTTTCTCGCTTGTTTTAAAGAAGCAACGGCTGCCTTATTTTTTCCTAACAATGTTCGATTCGGCTTCCAGTCTAACTGGATGCCTCTCAGCCTCTCATCTCCGGATGCCGGCCCCAGTTAGTACTGGATAACACGGTACCACTTGGAAACACAGATTTTTCTGGCCTCTGACTACATGTAACCACTGCCAAAGATGTACAAAGACAGCCGGTACCAACGGCTTAACGAGGTCTTCAAGGTACGGAGGAAATTTGGTATGTAATAGGTGGTCACCATCCATGGACCTACCAAAACAAGCGCAGTTTCACCTATAAAATTATCTGAGCGGGTGTTAATTTAATGTTATAAAACCACGAGTTCATCACGAGCTCTTTAATCAAACAAGCATGAGAGTTATTAAAACATATGAGTAGGTATTATACCAAATAAAATCAAATTCGTAGCAAGTCACTGGATCAGAAACAGTTAAGTCATCATGAATCGCCAACAATCACAGCAGTTTCATCATCAATGTCAAACTACGTATGTATGTATAGATGTTGGAACATAATATGTCCCATGGGTATGTATCATCGCATTCATCACTGACTATTGTCAATTAGCTACAGTGCAATGAGCCCATGGGAATTGGGGCCTACTGGGGATCCAATATAAGCATTGTTATGTATGACCGATACTATACTGTCAACATTGTCAACCAAATTGTGAAGAGCAGCTATCGATGCTAACCTAACTTTATAAGCTAAGCTAACTTTATTTCAACATATTCATGATTTTATGCGATAATCGTAGCCTGCTTTGAAAATCTCTGACTTGAAATTCTGCATTACTATAAAATGTCTAATAATATTGTGAAATGTTTTTATTTTACGATCCAAACAGTAATGTTATTTTAAGTATGTCGTTTAGAGTAGGTAGAGACTGAGTTCGTTCAGTTTGATTCCTACGCCAATGGATATCAGGTTCGATTCTTGTAAGGTACGTTGCTAAATAGTTTAAAAACGAGACGTCAAAACCTCGTCACATCTAGCATATTTAATACAGTGTCAGTCGAATTAAGTTTTATTTTGTTTGTAGTGGTCTCACCCAAACCTTTTTTGATTAGTAAGTCTATACAAATATCAATCTATGCTAGTTATGCTATAAATGTATCTCAATTTGACATTAATAAACATGTATTTATTCTTCATATTTGTAGGGTACGAACAGTATGTCGTGGTTTCGAATCCAGACAGGCGCATTACTTTGTGCTTTGTGTTCATCACCACTGATTTCAAAAACGGTCGGTTGGACCGGTGAAGGAAAACATTGTGAGGAAACCGGCATGTACTTGAATTAAAAATTCGAAGACTTGTGACTTCTACCAATCCACACTGGGTCCGCGTGGTATAAGATTAAAGCCCATTCCCTCTCAAAGAGAGGCCTGTGTCTCAGCAGTTAGAACGTACGTTGTTAACGTGTGTTGTAACGGGTGAAGCTTCACCCGCTACAACCCGAAAATTATTCCACGGGAAGGTCCAGGTTGTCAGCTAACTCCATACTAAATGTTATTGAAATCGCTCCAGCCGTTTAGACGTGAAGGAGTAACAAACTAGAAGCCGACCTTGGGACCGGCTCATAACTGGTAAATGCTAGGCACATAACGATGATAATAATAGGATATTTCACCAAAAAAATATTATTAGTCCGTCTGTTAGATTATCGAAAATTATAAGAAACGTGTTTTTTGTTTTATCAAATTAATAAAAATTGACGACAGTAAAACGTATCAAAGATCATGAGTGGAGGCTTTTGACGTTGCTTTGTGGGTAAGAAAGTACTAACCTTGTGACGTCACACGACTTGACGCGACTTTTCGAAGCACTGTATCGTCTTCATCTTTCATTTATGTGAAAAAGTAAAATAAGTGTCCATTATTTTTTGAAAATCTATCTGACGGACTAATTCGATTTTTTTAGTGAAATACCACATTAACTTATAACATTCCCCTTTCCAGTGCGTGTTGTTTTTCACCCGACTGCGGCGAAGCCCAAAAGGAGGGTTGTGTTTAACGTGTTTGTATGTACTTATGTATTATCATATTGAGTAACCAACTTAAAAATACTTATTATTTTGTTTCAGGTACTTGTTCTGTTGCTGTGTGCTACAACTCTAGTAAATGAAGTCACTAGTTATGTTATAATACCTCCAATTAGCAAAACTATACAAAATGTACTCGAACCGGGTGCAGAGAAGAACATCACATCGAAAAACGGAAAGTCTGATGATTATAACAAATACAGCTATATTATAACTACCTACTTATAGTATTAGAATAAATATAATTAGTATTTATAAAGTTTATAACTAGGTAAATCATAAACCATAAGTATTTCTATAAAGATCTAAACGTTTTTTATCAATAAAATGATGATTGAAAACTTGTGTAAAAACTTTTTAATTTGAAAATATCTATTATCTTTGAAAACACCTAAGTAGTTATTGTAAGCCATAATTATGATATTCTTGTACCACTAAAATTATAGTATAAGTATAGGTATCTAAGAATGAGTAAAATAATACTTTTCTTCGTATAATGTAATTAATCACTATTCCTACTTGTGATAAAATCAGTGATAATAAACGTAAGCATTTGAGATTTTATGTAGCATTTATTTTATTCCAGTGGGTCCCTTATCCAAACAAAACTATAACTTAAGGTGGAAGCTCACATCTGGCCCGCGAAATTCTAATTTTCTTACGTTTTTGGCAATTTGCAGGCCAGTGCTTGGTTGTATGTTTATGAAAATTTGATTTGCGACTGTAAGACGTATGAAGTTACCGAATTATAACCATCAAAATTACTAACTACTAAAGAACGACGACTAAATTACTAAAGAATGACTTTTATATATTGAAAATGAACTTGGAGGGTTGTATTGATAATTTTGATGGTTATAATTCGGTAACTTCATACGTCTTACAGTCGCAAATCAAATTTTCATAAACATACAACCAAGCACTGGCCTGCAAATTGCCAAAAACGTAAGAAAATTAGAATTTCGCGGGCCAGATGTGAGCTTCCACCTTAATGGTTGGGGCGTGATGAGCGAACTCCCAAATCTATATTTTATTTAAAACTTTCAGCTTGGTCTCGGGGCAAAAGATTTAAAAAGAGGTGAGTAGGAAAAGAAAGATCCATAGAAAAGATGAATGGGTTGTGTGAGGAACAATATGAAAGAAAAAAAAGTAGTTAGAAAACTAAAAAACCTGACTGAACAAACTGAAAAGCAAAAAACAAGCACATTTTAAATTAAACAAAACTTGGAAGTAGGTGTCCATTCTATTTTCATTTCATAATTTAATGTTCAAATGAACCCCGCCTGCTTCAAAGTTTTCTTTAATTTTAATGTAGCCAGTGACTTTCACGCCATCAAGACGAATTTAACGACGTATATTTTATTCAAATCCCTTCATCCGTTTTGGAGTTATGAGGGAACAAAGAGACAGACATACATTCACGCCAAACACGTAACCCTCCTTTTCGGCTTTTAAAAAGGACTAAATGATGCCATGAATGTCCGACAGGGAAGAATGGATAAAGAAAACGTGTTGCGCCAACCCCAAATAGAAAGAGAATGGGACAGGTAGATGATGTTGAGTTAGGAAGACACGTGCCGCAATGGGTTACAACAGGTTATTAAGGGACGTTGCTTTTTAGCGTACGGGGCCCGAACCAGAACGACTGAAACAGACAAGTCTGAAGAAAATATTGTGGGTCACCACGAAACAACACGAATAACACTTACTTATCTCAGAAATTAGTCCTTGTCCTGGACAGAGATATTCGCTATATATAGGTACATATAGAAGGAATTTTACCAAAAAAAGCATTCAAACATTTATAATTTTGCCATAACAACAAAGTATACTCTTTAATATTAATAACAACTCGTAAGTCAGTGACATATTTAAATAATTTACAGGCTTATCAAGCGCCCCCGCCGGGGCCGCGGGTTGTCCACAGGTTATCGCGGCCTCGACATAGAGGGCGAAGAAGGAACATGGGTGGTTTTTAGTCAGTAGAAGTCTGACACTCCCTTTCGCTCTGCCCAAGAGCGGAAGGGGTTATTCGATGATTTTACACCCGCCAAAAAAAAAGGCTTATCAACCGTCCAGTCCGGAAATAACCGTGTCACAGAATAATAAGTCTTAATATAACAAAAAAAAACAGAATGGCGAAGTAGGTTTTCGGAGAATAATATTAATATGAATAAATCATTTCCCTAAGCGTAGGATTTATGGCAAAAAAAAATCAAATATATTTTGGTCCAAATTATAGCTACGTGGAGTCCGTTTAGTGATGCAGTCAAATTTTTTTTCAACCGATGCTTCCCGGTGGCCGCCCCGTGGTGGACAGGGCCACCACGATAAATGAAAATAAATGGGCCTTTCATTAACAGTAACTGCGTCTGTACTCTGTGACCATTTTACAAATTTTAATGCAATTAAATTTATATTGTTTTCCTATTATGCTTTATTTTATATAGCCCCCCCCCCCCCCCGTCTGGGCCGGGCGGCAGGGAGTGTCAGACTTGTACTAACTAAAAACCACCCATGTTCCTTCTTAGCCCTTTGTGTCGACGCCGCGGTAACTCATTTCATGTTGCTGACATCTCCTTGAGGCTTGAGGTGCGCTTGGAACACGAACGTGGACTTTTGCAGTCATACAAAAATTATTCAAAACA
Source organism: Diarsia rubi (assembly GCA_932274075.1). Taxonomy (NCBI): domain Eukaryota; kingdom Metazoa; phylum Arthropoda; class Insecta; order Lepidoptera; family Noctuidae; genus Diarsia; species Diarsia rubi. The sequence continues at coordinate 12,256,923 of OW026413.1, forward strand.
GTCACTGTGGAGTTGGGGACAAGTCTATTTACATACTTTGTTGTCGAATATTTATATAAATATTGACATAGTCTTCTTTTGTTCGATTCAAAAGTTGATAAGCTATCACACTACCGAGCAACAGAGCCATCTGACGTTTCTTTTTTTTTCATCAATATTTAACATTGGGTATTATAACATTACTTATGTTTTTTTTTTTAATCAACCACCATCATAATTAGGGACAGAAAATATATACATATTATACTCGTACTTAGCAATAAAGGTTCTTACTGCTCAACATTAGGCGCTAGGTTTAATTCCAAGAAAGGACACGGATCTTTTGAGTTTTTCTATAAAGATCGTCTGGCTGGAGTACAGCTCAGACAATTATAATAATAGCTGGCAATAGGCTCACCCCATATTACATGGCATTTAAACATATTAAATGTAACAAGTGAATAGGGATGTTTACTGACTTAAAAAATGTGATTCTAATTTAGTCCCTTTGTTCGATTTTCGAAAAATATTGGATAAGTATGTATTTTTTGTTTTATCAAATCATTAAAAATTGACGAAGATAAAACGCGTCAAAGATTTGAGTGGGGGTTTGTGACGTCACTGACCGGTAAAAAATGCCATACTAATGTCTTAGAATATGACGTCACCCGAGTTTTCACAGCACTGTATCGTCTTCATTGTTTGTTTACGTGAAAAAAGAAAAAATACGTGTCCAATATTTTTTCGAAATCTATCTGACGGAATAATTAGTTTTTTTTTTTGTTAACTACCCTATTGTGGGTGTACTCAGTACTAATGGGTACACCTCTGCCTAACCCTTGATTACAGGCGTGATATTATGTACGCTTGTATAACGTCAGAATAAATGACGATAATTAAGTTGTGAATTTTGGATGTTGACCCCGGTAACTACGGCTTATCTTACATATAAACGTTGCTAGGTTACATATAACGAGGTATCTACATTATCATTATTCATTTGTATTAGGACAGTCATCGTAAGATCAACTGTTGAACCATTATTACTGATAGCGATACGAGTAAATTCCTGGTTTGATACCAGTTAATAGGTATTTGGATAAGTGTGTCCAAGACAACACAAAAGAAGGAAAGGAAGACAGTGTCTTATGGGCCTACCACACGCACAGCCTTCACCACAGACTTGCATGCGCGATTACACGGTGCACTCCACACCAACCACCAACCACCAACCACAGGCGCGATGTACTGTGTGCACCGTGTAATCGCGCAGGCAAAAGAGTGGTGAAGCTTGTGCGTGTGGTAGGCCCATTAGATGGGAGGATGACGTTATAAGAACGGCGGGTACTACTAAGATGAGACAAGCTCATAACCGAATCCAGTGGAAAGCTTTACGGGAGGCCTATGCTGGAAAGCAAGATAATCTGAAGTTACCGGTGTCAAATTAATTTTAAAAAGTTAAACTGTATAGGTACTTAATGTAAGATAGTTAAATAAAGGCTATAAATAAATAAGTAGGTATTTAAAGTATTGTTATTAAATATAGGTAGGTAATGTGTGTCGGTATTGGTGACTGGTCAAACTGTTAACCAATTTTAAAATTATCAGATGTTTTTTTCCGGGAAAACAAGAATACTCTACGTAAAACTGAAAATTCCACAATTATTAACATTTAAACACTAGGTATTCGGCAGGCTCATCATCATTTTACTGCCCTTACCCCAATTTATTTGGGGTCGGCGCAACATGTCTTTTTCTTCCATACCGCTCTATTTCTCGTCATGTCAGTAGTCACCTCCTTCCTAGCCATATCATCCTTTTTTTTTTTTTTTTTTTGGTGGGTGTAAAATCATCGAATAACCCCTCCCGCTCTTGGGCAGAGCGAAAGGGAGTGTCAGACTTCTACTGACTAAAAACCACCCATGTTCCTTCTTCGCCCTCTATGTCGAGGCCGCGATAACCGTTGGACTACCCGCGGCCAGCCATATCATCCTTCACACGGATTCAGGCTAGGCAACGGATATTGTTAATTCACCGACAAATGGTCAATATTCACTTTTTGATACAGCTTGATAGAGTTCGATATTCTCTATCTTTCTGTCTAAAACACAATATAGAATAAAACTAGAATTTATGATGATTCCAGCTCTTGAAACCCACACTTCTTCGCTAAATATACGTTAAAATACCGTAACTGGCTAATTTGACAATTACAAATAAGCTACCTATCTGATTTTTAGCAAAAACGATTCACGAATTTTTGCCATTATCTCGGGAAACTACTTTCTAGTTAAAGGATGGCAGCACAGGCTCCACGGCCACTGCTAGAGGCGGCAAAGCCCGCCACACTATTCCCAAACCACTGTAACTCCTGTAAGCCAGAATCAACAGTGGCGACCACAAGAAAAGCGCCGAGACAATGAAGACCGACGAAGTCCCAGAGAAACGATTTCTGGTTTTTCCTGGATTTTTTTTTCTTTTCTGTTTTGGATCCCGCAACGAAATTAATCAGAAAAGAATAGCGGAGGAGTAGGAAAAACATAATTTTCACTTCCCTCCATATCAGCAGCAGACAGAACTGAACAAGGCCAATAGGCACACGGACGTATACAACTGGGATAAGCCCAGTTGCCTAGCACCACGGATATTATTGTCATTAATATTACTGATTTGTGAGCTGTTAGATTTGATTCCAATAATAGGTATGACAAAAATGCTTGGACGCACGGAAATTTGTTCTAGTTTCTACAAGGTCCGTGTAATAAATAACTCCGGAAGTAACCTGTACACTATTTAACATAATATTACGTTCATTCTCCCAAAGACTACACTCCCATAAGATGTGATGTGCAGATTGTTCATATTCGCAGTCAGATGTAGAACATTGACAGAAAGGCGAGGCAACAAGCTTGAAGGAAAATAATTTACTCTTAAAGTTACCATGACCTATGAGAAATTGTGGGCAACACAGTAATCCACCTCCAGCCATGTCCTGGCCAGTCGCTCACGAACGGATGGAAAGAACTGGTGGAGGTGTCGGCCTTTGATGGAATTATCCCACCTACATTGCCATTCTGACAAAAGTTCCTCCCAGACGTCAGTCCGTGGTTTAAGTAATCTAGCTACTTGCAGTGTCGCGGCAGTGTCAACACTTTTATAAAAACAAAATTTGGTACTACCTACTCGTAATACGACTTTACGACACATGACGATTAGAAGCATCTGACATACATATTTTTTTTGACATATTAATAATTCCTCATTTGGGTCTGACAACATTGGAGCACTAAACAATATGTAATTTATCATTTATTTTCTAATTTAATATCACACTGCTGTCTTTCAAATATTTTAGTACCTAATAATAATTGTAATCCTCAGCTAAATTTGCCCACCATATTTGTACGCCTCCTGGCATAACATAGCGCTCTGTTAATCAAACATTAAGATCTGTACTTGTTTTTACCTATGTTAACAAATAAAAGATGATTTGATTTGATTTGATTTGAAGCTGATGCCAATTTAATGAAACAGCAACTATCTTCTCTTATTTTATTCTTGATCTATAGTATGCCAAAATAAAACAGAAATACATAAAAACGCCAAAAAAATATCGAATGCGGAGAATATTCACTAGATGCAAGTGTCATCAGCCCGTCTCCTGGTGGATGGCATAGGTTCCTTGTACCGTTGCATAGATCTCCAACAGGCCTTTGCTGAAGCACTGTATGTATCCATATATTCTGTTCTGCCTGGATACTCTGTGTGCCAAGTCTGTACGGACAGTGGAGCTAGCCCCGTGTGGATCACACCTGGTGGTTTAAAAAGTTTTATTACGTAAAGCTCTGTTGTAGACATACATAACTCACAAAATAAGTAAGCTAAAGTGGCTACGGGGCGGTCATAATTATTGGCAACTAGCTGTTGCCAGCGGCTTCCCCTGCTACAACTCGAAAATATCCGTACCTAATAGTAATAAGGCCTCATTTACTGAGACGCGGGGCGTCGCGCGGCGCTTTGTGCGTTTTTATTGTAAGCACCTGGCGATGTATGAAAACGATTTCAAACGACGATTTTACGAGAAGTGATTTTTCGCTCGTTAGTTAAAAATGCAGCGTTCGTTGCGGTAGACCCGCCTCTCAGTAAATAAATAAAATAGCACGCGACGAGCTTTCTGCACGCCCCGCGTCTCCGTAAACGAGCCCTAAGAGTTGCAACCGCGTCTGCTGAGCTCTGTTAGGTCCGGGCTTCGATTATCAGTGACCTGACCAACTGTTATTGGGTTTATCACCAGGAATTTTCCTCAGCAGCCACGGAATCTGGATTTACGCTCGGTTACTGACAATAGGCTCACCCCTATGTCTTGGGACTTGCAAAATAACTAGCGAATGATACCTGGAGGTTCGATCGTCGGCCGGACCGTGGGAGGACGGTCGGTGAAGTTGGTCGGGTCCTTGTAACATCGTAACATGCCCAGACTGTGGCCTTCCATCGGTTTAGGAGCGCTGGACTGCGACGCTGCTATTATTTCCCTGTAGTCAGACACTGGGAATGCTGCAAGGAAAGAATTAAGGCGATAAAGTTATGGCTAGAAAAATCAGTGGCTGGCTGTGGTAAACACAAATAAAATGTGACATATCATCTGCCTATATGTATAGCATTTTCCCAACTGTGTTGTGGTCGGCTTCGAGTCGACGATATGACCTCCGCAACCCAGTTTAAACTGGGTAATACGATACCCTTTGGTAAGACTGGTTGTTAGACTTTCAGGTCACTGACTACCTGTAACGACTGCCAGCCGGGACTGGTGCTTTCCGAGGCACGGAGGAAACTCTGTATGTAATGGGCGGTCACCCATCTACAGACCAACCCAGGCAAGCGCCGCTTAACCTAAAGATCGACCCGCGTGGTAGTTATTATTAAACCACGAGCTCCTCCACGAAGTAAAATGTGATTACGATAAATAAAGTTAACTAACTCCTTAGTTAACTTTATTTATCGTAACCATTTTGTGGTACCATTTTGTGGTAGATGACGACATCATTTTAATTGCAACGTCATATTAAACCGCCATGATAGGTGCGATCGCAGACGCATCATCAAAAATACTGGTATTCACTGCATTCGATTGGGAAAAGGCTAGGCAGATGATAATGTTATGTACGATCAATCATTGTAGGAGTAACACTTGAACTACAAGAATAGGGTATTTTATTTATATGGGTACAAAAAAATCTAATTAGTCCGTCAGACAAATTTCCAAAAAATAATGGACACGTATTTTTCTTTTTTAACGTAAACAAAAGATGAAGAGTGCTTCAAAAAGTCGTGTCAAGTCGTGTGACGTCACAAGGTTAGTACTTTTTTACCCACAAAGTGACGTCAAAAAATCATGATTATATGACACGCTTTTTCGTATTTTTTTTAATAGTCTGTACTATCCCACTGCTGGGCAAAGGCCTCCCCCAAATCCTTCCAAGTGCTCTTTTCCTGAGCCACCTCGAACAGAAAGAAAGAGGTGGCGAGACGATCTGGACTCATCTGGACGCGCTCCACGAGTTGGTTCGAGGTGGTTAAGCTTTTATTTTTTTAATTTGTTAAAATAAAAAACACGTATCCAATATTTTTCGATAATCTAACGAACGGACTAATTAGATTTTTTTTCGTGCAATACCCTATTGTCCAGCCCTTAGCTTCAGTGAAATAGATTCGGACAGATTGTGAACGTGCTGCAAACACCGGGTGATCAGTACGGTCCATTATCTGTCAGAGAATATCTCGATAAAAAGTAACATAAATATGACTAGTGAGTTCTACAAACTAATAATTATATAGTATTTCTACTTTATTTTTTATTATATAAATAAAATAAAAAAAGATACGAATCTTTATTTATTTTATTTATTTATTAATTAACACATACATTTGATAATCTTAATTTAATATAGCATTTTTGTTTTCCCTGTATAGATTGAGTTTATTCTTCAGGATTGAGGACTGATACTAATTTATATAAATCCAGAGAAAGGAAGACCAAATAAACGATGGATGGATTGTGGGAGGGAAAAAAGGAGTAAATGACAGCGTGACGGTTGTTAGTAGAGAATGGAAGAAAGACACGTGTTGCGCTGACCCAAAGTAACATTGGACAAGAGCGGGAAGATAGAGATACCGCGGCCTCGACATAAAGGGCTAAGATGGAACATGGGTGGTTTTTAGTCCGTAGAAGTCTGACACTCCCTTTCGCTCTACCTGAGAGCGGGAGGGGTTATTTGATGATTTCCCAACACTCAAAAATAAAGGTTGGTAAGATTATGACTAATTTATAAATCCGATAAAGTTCAGAACAAATATAATGTAGATGATTGCAAAAGAAGGTCTAACTGCCGCATTCAGAGAGCTTTTTTTTAGTAAAGATTTTACTTTTGTTTGACAAAACCTTTACTAAGTAATGGTCTAAGTACTTAATCATTAAAGCTCTCTGACTGCAGTACTCAGAGATATTTAATGATTACTTAAGCCGTCACTTAGTAAAGGTTTGACATATTTTTGTATGACAAAACTGACAAAACCATTACTAAGTGATGGCCTAAGTAATCGTTAAAGCTCTCTGAGTGCGGCAGTGAGTGTGGCAGTATGTAAAGGTTTTGACAGTTTTGTCATACAAAAGTATGTTAAATCTTTACTAAGTGACGGCTTGAGTACCTAATTTTTAAATATCTCTCGAGTAACGCAGTAAGACAATATACGAGTACGACAAACGTTAGCGTAGCACAATATGAAAGTTTAGATGTGACACGTATGTGCATTTAAAATTACATTCCAAGTCTGTCTGAGTAATTTTAATTAGTCGATTCGACCTCGTGCTGACCCGTCATATTAGTTGGTCATAATAAGCGCATTGTTCCCGTTGCCGAACAAATTATATATATCAGGCAAATGAGAACTATCCTCAAACAAAGGAAAGATTGTGGCGTGGTAACAGTTAGACCATTTATTTGTATTATTAATATTATAAAATATGTTGGGTAAAATAATTTTGTTTTGGTAATGTGTACCTATGTGTTACAAATATACCATACGTAGATAAAGTCACACCTCATTACCCATCAGGGAAAGCCAGGAACCTTCTTTCATTTTTATATAATCCTTACTAATATGATAAATGCGAAAGTCACTCTGTCTATCTGTCTGTCATGCTTTCACGCCAAAACTACTGAAACAATTTATTTAAATGAAATTTGATACACGGGTAGTCCAGAGCCTGAGAAAGGACATAGGCTAGTTTTAATGCGAAAAAAGGGTAGTAAGGTAAGTTGAAAGGGGTGAAAACATTACTATTGGTCGCGATAACCGACATCAACGCGGACGAAGCCGCGGACGTCACCTATTGTATTAATGTGAACGTTTTCTTACATTATCATGACCATTTTGCTTTCGCAACAATAAAGAAAAATAAAGCCTACCTCTGATAAGTATTTCAGTTGAAGTTCATACTCACATCTCTTCTTGTACGTGGCTTGATACATCGTCATCATTTTCCCATCGAGGTCATCGCAGGGATGATCTAGAATGTCATTGGTCACATCTACCATCTGTAAAGTTATAAGAACAACAAGTAAATAAAGAACACAAGAATCTATAAGTGAGGTCTGACGTATTAGATTCTAAATCGACCTCAGCTACTAAGGCACACTACTTCATACTAAAGCGCTACGTGAAACTACGCTGCTACGTGAGACTACGTAGCTACGTCACACTACGCTGCTACGTCATTTTACGCTGCAACGTCGGACTACGCAGCTACGTCACACTACGCTGCTACGTCATAATACGCTGCAACGCCGGACTACGCAGTTACCTCAGACTGTGCCTGAAAACTCCAAGAGTTCATATAAAATAGACCACTTAAAAGACGTTTTTAAATTGTCAAAATATCAATAAAAGGAAAAGGTGAGCTACAGTCTCTTCACAAGGCATAATAGCTGTAGTCAGACTACGCAGCTACGGCTGACTACGCAGCTACGGTGGACTACGCAGCTACGCTGTTACGTGCGTCGACGAGGCTACGTTAGACTACGCGGTTACGTCAGCCCACTTACTTCCGACATTTACACGTATTCTTACGACAAAAAATGGTCATCAGTTTCAGTTTCCGATATTACCTGTCTCCGCAGCTGCTCATAGTCGTGGCATAGTTTTTGCTCCTTCTCCAACAGCTGTTTGTACTGCTCCACTCTCGGTGAGTATGAGTGTGCATCGCAGTGGCAGTATGGTGCTACCGGGGCCGGCCGTACTATTGGCTTTGCGTCCGGAGAGGGAGGCTCGCATGGCCTGAAGATCACGAAAAGTTACGTTAAGCCGAACCGATCAGTGACTTCTGTTATCCTGCACTGGGCCCGCCTATTAGGTTCACTCCTTCGCATATACAGAGGCCTTTGTCCCAGCAGTGGGAACGCTATAAACTGGTGTTGTTGAGAGTCGTAAGTCGCAGAATTTTGGTCGCAGAATTGTGCATGTTGTGTTCAGACAACTCATTTTGCGTCGCCGTGTGAATCAAATAGGACTTTTGTATGAAACCTATTGCAGCAAAATTTCTACGACAGAAATGCTCGTATGGTCTCGCCCTTAATGAATCCCTCGAAATACCTGGCACGAGCAATTAGGCCCGGTATCCACCAAAGCGGAGACGAGCAGAGCAGAGAGGAGATGTGCCAAATTCGACCAATCACAGGAAAGGCGAAAGACCAGATGTTATTTTTAACTAATGTGATTGGCCGATTTCCGCACATCTCCTCTCGTCTCCGCTCCTCTCCGCTTTGGTGAATACTGGGCCTAAGTTTCAAATGCTAAGAAAGAATATGATACGAGCATGTTCGCGTTGCGTATCAACAAATACAAAGATATACAAACTCCATGATCAATTGATCGCTAAACAAATACACAGTTAAATTTTTTTTATGACACCTTATTTTTACGCGAATGTTGATATCCATAAGTAACAAATTGTGTAATGTGATTTGTGCGTATCTCTGTTACTGTTATATAAGTCACGGTTTGAAAGATAGCTGCACTTTAGGTACCGAGCATCAAAACGCAATGCGACATGGCCAAGGTCTGTCCTTTAACTAATGAGTATGGATTGTGGGAATCACGACTATCAATGACGACCGTGGGAAGTATAGTCTGTTACTACCGTTTTACAACCGTTAGTAGTATCACGAATGCAGGTACAAGGCTAGGGGAGGCGAGAGCCACCCTATATAATTTGTATCGTGAAATGTGACTCATTTCTCAAGAATTACTTTTATTTAAGTTTGTCTAACTACTTGTGAAAACCTGTACCTAATTGGCCATATTGTTTTATAGAACAAACTATTGTTTCTACCTAGCTGTAAGTTTTCCAAAAATAATAAAATAAAATACGAAGTAAAAAGTAATCGTTTTTTGAGGTAGCAACTCTTTCTTTTACTTGTGAGGACGTGCAATTTTGTGTGCTACGTAAATTCACCGACATCGGTATTTGAGCGCTAGTTTTAATTTCAGTTTCAAGTCGAATAAGAGAAGTATTTAATAAACTCTGAGTACCTACGGCTAACTGACATGTTAGACGCAACCTTGGATAATACCTAATTTCTAGTCCATAAAACCTAATACTTCAATATCATTTTTCATTCGCTCGCGAACTCAATGTGGTGGGAATAACACTGCAACGAAGGCCACGCGATCGAGACAAATGGCGACTATGTCAGATTCGAGATCACAAACAGCCGCACGTGCATTAGATACTGTAGAGTTCCCTGAAGGCATATTCAGAATATTCTACTGTACCTAATTAAATTCGTAGCTCAAAGTGCGAGAAAATAATTTCTTGCTGTAACAGTTTGTCAGGCGTTTAACAATAAAAAAAACGTTTACGTACTTTCCAACTACGGGTTTTGCAAACGGCCACTGGAAATCGTTAGTTTGACTTGTGGTGAAATCCATATCTTTGAGTATCTGAAAGTAAACAGTGTAGCCTAGTGTAGCTTACTTTTTCATTTACTAAAAACTATATCCGTCAACAAAATGTCATTCAAATCGAACTTACTTGCTCTAACTAATTACATTAATATTTTTGAGATTTGTTATTGCTACTTTAGCTAATTGACACCCCACATAATTTAGAATTGCTTTTGAAGCCAAAAATTTGAGTTGTAAAAGAATTTCTTCAATGAGGGAAGATAAAAACATTTTTGAAGTTTTGTGGTTTTTTTCTTCTTTTGTTGACTTCAAATGTCAGACAGTGTTTATTTATCAGTTGAAGAAGTTTTTAAATCTTTCAGGACCTCTCTCTCGTATCAAAAATTAAATCCCTTTTTATCAACCGACTAATTTAAATTGTGTATAGTTTTTGTGTTCCTCCCAGTTCATATTAGTACTTCTACTTTTAGTTGTTTAATTACAGTATTGTCACTTGACAAAAACTCTTAATTTGTTGGAAAAAATTCCTTTTTGAAAAGAAAATTTACACATTTTGTATGATTTGTACTTGAAAACTTTGAAAAGAACTAATCCTTTTTTTTTATGTACTAATCTGCAAAAAGATAAAAAAAATTGCCTTTAAATGATGTTGCCGTAAAGCTAAAGTGATTTTGTTGGTACTTTACATTTACACTAATGGCAGCATTCGAGCAAACTTCACATTTTTCAGCTGTCAACATCGTTGTTTTCCTGTCACCCGTCATCAAATCAGCTGTGTATCACACACAGAGAACATGTAACATAATAAATGTGCGTATTAAAATTATTGGTGTGAAAATGTGCACTGAGACATCTGATAAAAAATCAACTCAATGTTTATGATAAATTCACGGTGGAAGAGACATGGCGCGCCGGAGGAGCAGCGGCATCACGAGCCTGGGGTTTAACCAGGATCAAGGTTTGTGTTACTTCCTAGTTCGTCAACCTGAGTTCTTTGTTCTCAGGTGGCATTAGTGTTATTCGTATTTGGGATGAGCTGGATGCAGTGGGAGGTGAGGGTGATGTCTTAGAGTGCGCGTGCTGGGTGTGCGACGCAGGCAGTGCGCGGAGCTTCCCTCGCCACGCTCTCGCGTAGCTGCGCTCTCCACGTGTTGTTTATATTTTTAGAGCGCGCCCACGCGCAGTTTCCATTCTTCGCGAGTCCACTCGCTATTGTTTGGGCGTTGGTTTTGTTTGCCCTCGTACTGGCGCATGTACTTGTAATTTAAAACGCAATTTTCATCAGTTTCCAAACACACGTCACAGTGTTATGTTATGATCTACCCTTTTCATATTGTTTTGATAAACAGCTGTTGTTTGTTTTGGATGTTAACTTGTTTCAGGTTTGTTTGTAATGTTGTAATTGCTGTCCAGCATACAGTGTACTCAGCTGTCCAGTGTATAGTAACAGTAATAAAATCACACCACTATGAATAAATTTACATACAAATGATCTGCATAATGCTAAGTGTATATTGTTGCAAAAACACATCTATAATTACTGTTTCAGCGTATCATAATAACAAACTCATTGTAATTAATGTTATTCAAAAAGTCTTAGTAGATAAAGTAGTCTTTGTTCTATATAATTTTCTGAGTTAGTCATAGTCTCAGTTAATCACAGACTATAATGATTATATTACTTTGTAGGCTGCTTCACGTGCTGCCTTAAAACCGGCTTGCGCGTCTACAATGTGGAACCACTTGTCGAGAAAGCTCACTACAGTAAGTATTTTTTGAATTATAAACTTAACTGATATAATTATGTCATGGCATGAACCAAACGCACAATACACTTAGAGGAGCATAATATTTCATTGATAATAACTTGTCCAGTAACCACTGACATACAATTTGGCAGATGCAAGTGTTCTACCTTTTATGTCGGAAGCTATATTTATTTTCGTTCTTTAGCTATATTTATTTTAGTAAAGAAAAACACACTTACAACATCCTTAGGATAACAGAAAATATAAAACAAAAATATTTCTGGTATACACTAATGTACCCACACAGTAAGCACTTGCGCTAGCAGCTTGTGGTTCTAGTGCGAGAAGCTATTAATGAGGAATCAGAAACATATTCACATAGGACTCCTTTCAAGTATTCTTAATATAACGAAAACAAAGATTTCAATAACAGTAAATGTACAGATACATAATCTGAAAATAGATTTGACCTAGAATGTGTGTTTGCACATTGTAAACAGTATTCAAATTGTAACTTGCGAGTGTAACTTTATTTTTGGATACATTAAATGTGTACTTAGTCATGTACTCAATCCTAGTTATTTATGTTTTAATCTATACTAATATTATAAAGAGGAAAAATATGTTTGTAAGTTTGTTTGTAGGCGGTAATCTTTGGAACTACAGATCCCATTTCGAAAATTCTTTTACTAATGAGAAACTACCACATTAATTATCCTCTAGTAATAAAACATTTAAAATGTTCCCGTGTCCTAATTCCGTACATAACAGGAGCCATGTCACGGGCAAAAGCTAGTGTTTAATAGTAAAGGAATTTGTTTGACAAACATGGTTTTGTTTAATTTCAAATTCGTCACACAAAAAAATCAATAAAAATAAATAAACAAATAATGAAATCTGATTTTTGCGAGGTATCTTTACATGCATTTCACTTTAACTTGTTTAAAGTTTATTTAAAGTTACAACACATTTTAAACTTTATTATTTCTATGCAAATGTTTACTTCAAACATGTGCAGAATATGCGAATTATGTTTGGAGAGTCGGTTCAAGGTTTCACTGTTACTAGAAGATTTATCATTATTTAATAATATATTAAATTATGATAAAAACAGGCTATTATAAAAAAAATATGTAATATATTAATAAATATATATTCATTTATAAAAATAATTCTAAATACCTAAAAATATACTATCTGGAAGAAGTTGTTTTTTTTATCAGTAATAAATTTATTTTATTTACCACTCTAAAATAAGATGGTTGGGAAGCAGTTTAGTTTTATTGATTAGTTTCGATTTCCGGCTTCTGAGCATGGTTTGCAGTTCGATTCCGAGGTCGTATAAAGAGCTAATATTGGGTTATTCCATCAGAAAATTCTCGGTAGCAGGCTTAGATTTGTGTCCGGTTGATGGCACATAGTACTTTTATATAACAAGTGTAATGCAATGTGGGTGTACTATCGGTCTACACCTGTGCTTAGCCGTTCGTGGATTACAGGCGTGATGTTGTTTTACTGTTCACATAGCATAATAGTTCACGATCAACCGACAAATCGCCATGACCACGTTTTGATATAAACGGTACAAAAATTATACAGACAGTTTGTACACAATACAAAATTAACATTTTCAAATCGCACCATCGCATCGGACGACGCAATTCATTTGCATGTATTGACATTTGTGAACTTTTAAGATACGTAAAAGAACTTAGTGATGCTTAAACGTGTATATAAAAATATGTGCGGAAGGTGGAATCTATGACGGATACTATGACGCTTTAAAAAAATGTATCCCCTACAGTGGTCATTTAGGATGTTGCGAGTTGATTTATTTAATATTGATTTCGTTGTCCAAAATTAGGTATATTGGGTAAGGATAGCAGTTAAGGGTCTGCCAAATCTCGGTTGCCGTACGATCCACGGAAGATCTGAAGACAGTGTACCTGCACAATTTGATGGAGATATAATAAGTTAAACCTTTTGCTATAATTGCGGTAAAAATGACATCATTTCATCAGCCTAATGTCGTCAGCAAAATGACGTGCTAATTTCCAATTTAATAAAACAAAGTAAGCCTTCCGACTGAAAACAAATAAATGTCAAGTATCATGGTGATGATCTAAAAATTTGCAGAAATCAAACGTAAGTATCATTATAATCATTCATTAATAGTAATTCGGTCTAATGGCTTTCGCACATGTCACAATGTTTGACCATTGGATCGAAACGTAGTCAGAGTGAATGAACTCCTATATTTAGAACGTTCTGGCGATCTTTGATTGAAATCTTATCCTAATCTGAACGCTGTACGAAAGTTTGCGATGATTTATCGTTTTTTAATGACAATGAACTTAAAATTTGTGGAACTAAATGAAAATGCACAATCTGGCTGGTTCTCTGCCAATTTTGTTAGTCCGAAAGTTCCATTCATGTTTCAGTAGCAATAGTTTTGGCTACAAAGGTATTTTCATCTTGAAACGCAATGTTGTTGAAACCCACTTGTTACCGAATAGACTTTAAACTCAAATCTATTTTCGTCAACTTACTGACGCTGTTTCCAATAACAAACAACAGAAACATTTCATAAATCTTGAGAATTTAAGGACTGCGAACGTACAAGTACGAGCATTAATGTACTTATATCAACATTCAGCTGCATATACCTATGTAGGTACCTAATCAATCTCGGGCAAGACACGTGAGTCACCGTGAACTGAGGAAAACCGGTTGTTGATGTTACTTTAACTTGAACAGTTCTTAATAAAACATTCTTTTCAATGAGTCAATGTACGCTTTAAAAGATGCTAATTCAAACTAAGGACAACGATCTACTAAAGTCAAGACCCTCGAGACTGTAGGACAGGTCATTGGACATTTTCTAATAGAGGGGCCGTTCACCACTTTCATAGCCCTTTGGGCATTGAACTCGTGTCCTAAAGGTTAGACTGACGCGAAATAAGTAAACGATGCAATGTGTGAATGCTAATTTGAAGTTTTAAACTGCGAAAATGGTGAAATTGCTTGCAGATTGGTACTAGAATAAATGTAAATATTTCTCTTTTAGAACCCGGTAGTCTCATGCATGTGATTCATGAGATATTAATGAGACTCCTCCTAATTTATCAAATTCTATGACTAACAACAGACTAGCGAATTCGTACTTATTCGTAAATAGGTACCTACTCATTCATTACGTATTCTTCGTTTGTACACCAAATTCTAAGGTCATGGTAAGCAACGTATGATATCGTCGCCTTTGTTGACATAGGTAGCTCGAATGTGTGTTGTTCCGTATTACTTGAGCAAAAAGATCACGAATAACGAGCAATGCGTAGGCGCATGGGACCGTGTGAATTGTATTTACGAGTAGGTAGGTAGGTATAAATAAAGTAACCGATAACTTATAACATTTAGTGTAAGCGTTACGTCTATGATAGTAATGAATTATTGATATGTATACAGCTGTATTGTAACAAAAGCAACAGTAACGCAAAAAGTACGATAGGAAGATATACGTCCTGAACTTATTGCCTTAATCAGAATTAAACCCAAAAATAACGCCTGGGATAAAAATTAGAGGATGGGATGCACCTTATGCCCTAGGGAAAGACAGAGAAAGCGGCTAAACGCCAAAGAGATAAGAAGGCAAGACTCACGCGGCTGTCGTGCATAGTACATTTAACTACAAACCACACATGGATTTATGGGTACCTACATAGCTTTCTGACAATCAGACTTACACTTCCGGACACTAGCCAGCACATACCCTTACCAAGGATAAAATGGGGCCAAGGTGGACTACCACTCAGCCTCAAGGAGTCTAAAATGGCCACTTGAGCAGATCATAATATGAATTGCGTTAAAAAGCGTAAAATGAACATTTTATAATAGTAACTGCGTTTGTGACCATTTTACGTATTTTAACGCAATTCATGTGATTTTCCTATTATGATCTATTTTCCTAAATTATATTTTTAACGTAATTCATATTATGATCTGCTAAAGTGGCCATTTTAGACCCCCTCATCATCTTTGTTCCTAATATCATTTCCCCCTAACTCTAGGCAAGGAGGAGCTCGGCGATGTGTCCCTCTGCGAGATGGTTTTCCGCACCAACTGGCTGCTGGTGGTGAAGGCGCGCCGCCCCTGCAGCCTCATGCTTTTGGACGACCAACAGCGCGCCTTCAAAGCAGAGGTGCTGTTCAAGTCGCCCATTAGAGCACTGAGGGCGAGGAAGGACAAGTAAGACAATTTTTTTTATTCTGAAAAAAGAAGTAAGTAAGAAAAATTTATTTGCAAAAAATTGTAGGTAAGTAGGTACATAAAATAAGCTGGAAAACAATGTGGATGAGCCTTGTACAATTAAAGAAGCTTGTCGCAAATGCGAATATGTTGGAGTACAGAGTTGGTTGCTGGAGTACACTATGCGTTGCGACGCCGCACCGCAAAGATTTCACCTTCATTTTCAGCCTAGCGCTCGTATGCCCGCCGATACGGCGAAATCTTTGCGGTGCGGTGACTTCGGCTATGCTTTGGATTCCTTGGTACAGTCAGTGCTCGTGACACTTTTTCTTTAGGTACTCTTCTTTGAAAGAGGGTTCTAGTGGGGCAGGTTATTGAATGGGAACCTATTAATGAATTGTTGAATGAAGCGCAGATCTGCGTCAATCTTTCTTACATCCCGTCATCTTTTTGACCGTCATTCGTTAGCGAATGATCTTTAAGCCGTAAAACGGGGAATCTGGAGGGCAAACAGGTTATAAAATATAGTGGTTCTAAAAGCTAGATAGAGATCACAAACTTGTGGTTTGGTCGCTTTAGTACATCCATTTGAGACATCAAAAAGCATTTAACTTAGCCAAATTTTGTACCGAAATAATACATAGAAATCTATTGTACTCAAATATCCAAACAAACTGGAATTGGAAAGTCATCTAGACAAAAAAATATGATAGCGCTTATCGCAACAACGTCAATATTTGCATAAAACCTATGTAGCTTAACAATATTTTAGGGCTTATCTACGGTTAATGACATAGCCCGGCTACTCTAAAGAAATCCGTTTGTTTTGCGATATTTGATCCCTTAATATTCACATAGAACATTGAATAACTGGTGGCTGAAATGATAACCGTTGCTCAGGTCAATCTTCACGTTAAGACATGCTTACCTAGGTTTATCAGTGGATGGGTGACCACCCATTACATACCCAATTTCCTCCTCACCTTTCTTCCTCGAAAAGCACGTGAAGTCGTTGGTCCCGGGCTGCGGGATGTTGTAAGACATACCGCGGCAAGGAACACGGGTGGTTTTTAATCAGTAGAAGTCTGACACTCCCTTTCGCTCTGCCCAAGAGCGGGAGGGGTTATTTGATGATTTCCCATACCCATAAAAAATGTCATTGGTCCCGGCTGTTTGTCGTAGATAAATCTTTGAAAATCGTCACATGCTGTCATTGGCCCGAAAAACTGACAACCAGTCTTACCAAGGTGTGTCATATCACCCAGTACTGGGTTGTGAAGGTCAGATAAGCAGTCGCTCCATGTAAAATACTGGTATTCAGCTGCATCCCGTTAGACTGGTAGCCGACCCCAACTATTACTTATTAGGGGTTTGGTAACGTAGTGAGGGCGCTAATAGTTCGAGGTACTAAATAAGTAATTTACCCGAGGTAAACCCTGTGCTTTTCATTACGAATTACGAATAAAATAAGAACATAAATTATTAACCAAAGAAAAATTGAGTGTTGATCGCATGTTGTCGCTTTCCCGCTTATTTTGTTTTGATTGTCCTCTGATCGTCCAGCTATACAGCCAGTATTTTAGAGAAATAGTTAAAACTGAACTATATTATAGTCATAAAATAATTTTATTCTTGAGTTAACTCTGTTATTTTAATTTTAAATCACGCTGTAATTGAGTGGTATAAAAAGTTGCAATAAAAATGTGAAAATAGACCAAGTTTTTTTTTTATAATTTGACAGCTGTCAGTTAAAAGCGATTCGCCCTAGGACTGAAAAGTAGTACTTTCAACCCGCTCCGCAGGCATGTTATGACCTACTTTCAGAGTACGAGTAATAAAAAACGTATTTAAAAACTAGTACGAGTCAAAAACAATCTCGAATCTTGAACACTGTTTACAAACAAACTACGCCGTATGAATTGAAAACGAGAAACGTGACCAGCCCAGCTGGCTAGACATTAATAAACGTAGTATTGTAAATCAACTTTAAAACGATAAGATAAAGCCAACCTTCACCGAATAACCCAATAAATTGTAAAAGATTGACGCCATTGTACCGTTGTAATAAATATATCATTAGCGTGGGTCGATTCTGATTGATGGATTGGTTTATGAATGTAAATAAAAACAATTTTTATGTCTTTGGAGAATTTGCCAGCAAAGGTGTAATTGAATTCATTAATAATAATTTGAATTCATTCAAATCGCAGTAGGTTTTGTGAAGCGGTGCTATAAAAGATAAAGAATGAAAATGTTTGATGCCTTTGTAAAAGAGGTAGGTACCTCATTGCATTCACTTTCCGTATCTGTCTGTCTGGGTGAACGCTGAGATCTCCTAAAATGTACAATGATTTTGATACAGTTTTGACATGCCACTATATGCATCCGTGCAAAATTCAAGTGGGTAGTTCTTCTATTATACTTACTAGTAAATAAAATTCAACTACCTATGTTATATCAAAATGACAGCTTTTTACTGAATGCATATGAAAGTACCTAAGTACGGTACTTTTAACAAAACCACTGTCTGTTTGTTTGTTTCGGCTAATCTCCGAAACAGCTGAACCGATTTTGACGAGACTATTACCTGCAAAAAACTGATTTCATAAGGTACCTATAACATAGGCGACTTTTATTTTCGAAAAATAATTACGGCTTTGTGCAAAAAAATCAATTCTTGACATTGATAACAAAATCCGATTCAAATAGGGTATAGTAATTTTTTTTTAATAATAATTCTACGAGAACGAAGCTCACGGGGCGCGGCTAGTTTTAATAATCGCATGACTTGTAATGGGGTATTGTGTCTGACCCATCATTTAGAAATATTAAATTTCGCAACGGATAACGATTACGTAAAGGTGCATCGTGCAGGTAGTTAATTACCCTTTTTCACGATAAAACACAAACAATCTATTTACTCGACAAACATGTGAGCGAAATTGTCGAGAAAAGCTAGTTATCAAACTAAAAACAGTCAATTCTTAAAATATAAAATCTTTCTTTTTCATCACACATTCAGCACTCCGTTTGGCCAGATACTAATTTTAGAAAAAAACAACCAGTGTGGTCTGCAGGCAGGAAACATAAATTTTTGAATCAAGTTCAAGAATCACTATACATAATTAAAACATTCACAACAATCGTGCGTGACTTTTGTCTGTTTTGCGGAGGATTTTCATTTTGTATTTGTATGACGCAGGTGTACTTGTTTATATAAACGATTCTAATCGATTTATTTGAAGACTTTTTGGTGGTTCATGTGATAATTATTCATCTATTTCAACGAATGTTAACTTGTACGCAAATAGTGACATTAATTTTGCACCTTTTGTAAACCGACGAAACCCGAAGTGTTCAGAAGCTAGCGAATTAGTATCCACTGTTTTATTTTGATCAGGTTTTGTTTTATTAGTTTTCCATTTCGATCCGAAGCCAATGAATCATTCTTTAAGGTTGATGCGACAATGTAGCCCGCGCGAAATTCGAATTTTCTTACGTTTTTTGCAATTTGCTGGTCAGTGTCAAGTCGTATGTTGCCTGCAAATTGCAATAAACGTAAGAAAATTCGAATATCGCAGGCTACCTTGTTGCATCAACCTTACCTAAGGTAAACAAAGAAGAATAGATAGCGTGAAATAGAATATGCATTCGCTGCACATATTGTTCTATCCCCGCTCTATCAACTAGTATTTGTATTAACAAAGACAACTCATTATTTTTACCGATCTCAAAAAAGGTCTCAATTCGGTTGTATTTTATTTTATGTTTCTATTGGTATCTCATAACTATTTATGAACCGATTTGGAAAAATCTTTTATTATAATAAGTATGTGAAAGGACCTTTACATTCCGATTGGTCCTTTAAAAATGTTTAGGTTGATATGATGGTTTTTAATTAAAAAGTAAAATTGATTTACGACAAGAATTTGTGTGGTATACTACAACTAAGACTTTGGACGTCACATAACATAACATCACACCTGTAATCTCCGAAGTTAGACAGGGGTGTAAGTACTTAATAGTACACCTACATTTCGCTATACTCATGTTTAAGTTCCATGTAACAGAGGCCAAAGGGAGGGGGGAGAATAAAATGTACAGATTTTAGAGTTTAGGGACCACCGCATGCAATTTTTACGTTGCACGTTGGATTAACAATTTTTTTAACTTATTCCTCTTACTCCAGGGTGGCGGTGGTGCTATCCTCGAGCATCCAGGTGCTATCGCTACCGTCCCTCTCCCGCGTGGCTCTGGTGCGCACGCGACTGGGAGCACGGCCTCTATGCGCGCTGGCCAGCGAGCCTTCCGCGCCGCATTTGTTAGCCGCGCCCGCGCATCGGAAGGGATCACTGCAGTTGCTGGTGAGTATCTTGGAGAGAAAGATTCTTTTTACAAGTAATTCTTAGAAGTATTCAAGTTTAGCTGTCCCTTTACTGCCATCCCGACGACTACTCAAGGCACAGGATATTCAGGCTAAGCAGAAGTCAGGCTCATATGTCACGGGACTTTTCAGTCAATGAGATTTTCATTCGCCGCCTGTTTCGCCTGCCTTTGCCTTGCAAGCCTTTTTCATCAAATAGTCACTCAAGGAAGTTATAAATGAACTAAGAGGGTTGTATTGGTGATTTTTGTCATTAATATTCAATAAAGTCACATTTGTTCCGGTCGCGAAACTTATTTTATTTAACATACAACCTGACACTGATCAGCAAATTGCAAAAAACTTTAAAAAAATAGATTGTCGTAGGCTATCGTGAAGGATTCACCTTAAGTATAGATATCAGTCGTTTAGCACCTAAAGCACACCTAAACGCCCAAAAAAATAAAACAATTTAAATTCCAGGACGTAACGCGTGCAGTAAAGGGCGCCCACTCCTCGTCTCCAGCGGTGATGGGCTGCCACCAAACAGAGCTCGTCTGCCTCAGTCTGTCAGCCAACGGGGCTCGACTAGCCACTGCGTCTGAACGAGGCACCATCATCCGCGTATGGGACACCGCTACCAAGCATATGCTACATGAACTGAGGCGTGGATCGGACTACGCTGATGTTTACTGGTGAGTGTACTGTACATTTGGGGTTCGAGTGGCTAGCCATGCCGTCAAAGACAGAATGAGATGGCGCTAAACGTCCTCTATAGCATTGTCTCTTTCTCACTCTGCTATAAGATTAAAAACAGCGACGTCATAAAACCGATGATGGTTTCGCTGAGTTAAACACTCAAATAACTTTATATGGTCACTTGCTATCGCTAAAATGATGGCAATGAATGTCCTCGTTTGCCGTCCGTTATGCACTGCATCGTATATTTAGGTTAAGATATTTATCTATATAGGTCTCTGTGGCCTAAAAATAAATGAATTATATTTTTCAAGATGGCGGTTGGGGTTGATATCTAACACTTTAGTTGTTTTCTCTCCAGTATAAACTTCAACCAGTCGGGGTCGCTAGTGTGTTGTGTGTCGGACAAGGGCACGCTGCACGTGTGGACGGCGCGAGGGGCGTGGACGCACCTCGCTGCGGCCCACGCCAACCCCGACGTGAAGGCTCTGTGCGCCTTCACCGATGACAACACCGCTATCTGTACGTATACACCAACTACTATAGTCCTTTCACTGTAGGAAAGTCCAGATGGCATAAGATGAGCTGCGGGATGTTCGAAAGAGTGAAAGAGATGGATAGTTTTTAGTCAGCAGAATGATCAAATTATCAAATGACTCTCCCGCTCTGGGCAGAGGAGTCCCGCAAGGGAGTGTCAGACTTCTACTGAACAAAAAACCACTCATGTTCCTGCTCCTTGTTCCTCCCGACGTGAAAAGGTAGCTTTAGATGAACCGTTCCTTTTCAATATTGAACAATACCCTGATTTACAATGATGACTGAATATTTTAGCTATACTACCATGGTGGTAAAATACGGAACCAATAAGTTAAGTACCTAAAAGTTAAAGTAGGAAAGTTATTTGTTATTAGGAGTACTATCACGTATTTAAGTAGCGTTCACTATTTACCAGTCCCCCTATATACGGTCCTAATTTAATATAAATACTTCAATGAATTATATATAATTATTAAATTGACTAACTTTAACTTATAAAACTAACTTAAGCCAGCACATCAAGCCACAATCTGTCAAATTACTTTAATAGATATTCAACGTTATCGCTAAAGCATAAGATTCAAGGTTTACATTGATTAGGTAATTCATCGTTATGAACATTATTACGATCACCTGATACAATCATTGCTACTGATATTCACTTAATATCGTATGACAAGTAAAAGTGTCACGTACATAACATACATAAGTACAAAAGTCGCGTGACAAGCACCTTTTATAATTATCTTAATGACACATGGTTATATCTAGTTATCTAATATCTCATAATAGAGCACGAGTAAGTAATTGTGTGCATGTATTAAATAAGAAGTCCAGCTATTAAACTAACCATGGAGCAGCTGATATACTAAAAAAGTAACCATGGAGTTTTTGTCGACGTTTACAAGTGTATGTTAATAATTTTGATTAATTAAATAAAGGAGATTTTGGCATTACCAAACCATCTTATTCATGAAAAGCTTTACTTTCTAATTCATATTTTAAGCAATGGCTGTCATGTAGGCCATCGGGCACTTATGGGCCTTTTCAGTATCTCTGAAAAGGACTAAGGGACAATCCAAAAAGGGCGAAAGGAAAACTGCTTGCTGCATGCTTGCCTTACGAACCTTGAATGTTATGCTTTAGCAATAACGTTAAAAATCTATTAAAGAAATTTGATAGATTGTGGCATGATGTGCTGGCTTAAGTTAGTTTTATAAGTTAAAGTTAGTCAATTTAAAAGTTATATACAATTCATTGAAGTATTTATATTAAATTAGGACTGTAGGGGGACTGGTAAATAGTGAACGCTACTTAAATACGTGATAGTACTCCTAATAGCAAATAACTTTCCTACTTTAACTTTTAGGTACTTAACTTATTGGTTCCGTATTTTACCACCATGGTAGTATAGCTAAAATATTCAGTCATCATTGTAAATCAGGGTATTGTTCAATATTGAAAAGGAACGGTTCATCTAAAGCTACCTTTTCTCGTCGGGGCTGCGCGTTGTTCGAAAGATATACCGCGACCTCATCACAAAAGGGCTAAACAGGAACATGGGTGGTTTTTTGTCAGTAGCAGTCTGACGCCCTGCCCGGAGTGGGAGGAGTCATTTCATGATTTCCCACCTCCTAAAAAAAAAGGGAGGTAAACATTGTAATCGCTTTGTAGTTCATCATGTTAGGTTTTGTTAGTAGGACGCTGCGACCCTCCACGTCTTTTTCTCTGTTGCTGAAAACCACTTCAAAAACCTCTTACCATTAAATTGATAACAATGTGAACGCGTTATTTGTAATTTTCAGTGATATGTGAAGACGGCACGTTCCACAAGTTCACGTTTGCGGCCGAAGGCAACTGTCATCGCAACGACTTCGAATACTTTCTCCAGGTACGTTACATACATGACATCAGCCTTCTCTTGCCCTTATCCCAAATTATTTGAGGTCGGAGCAGCAGCTAAACGGGGTGATTAGAAACGCAGGGGTGAATCGAAACAACAATTTGACGGTGATTTTAACGTCGAATTAATATGGTATGTTGCCCAAAGCGTATCGAAACTAAATTATAAGGTAAAATTAAGCGTATAAAATAGAGTACTTGTTGGTAACCTATCAAATTAATTCAATGTTACAATCCCTTTCAAACTTTAATCTTTACTCACCCTTTTTTTTTTTTTTTGTCGTGTGGAAAATCATCGAATAACCCCTCCCGCTCTTGGGCAGAGCGAAAGGGAGTGTCAGACTTCTACTGACTAAAAACCACCCATGTTCCTTCTTCGCCCTCTATGTCGAGGCCGCGATAACTAGTGTACAACCCGCGGCCCCGACGGGCATCTATCGGGGTCTTTACTCACCCTTGCGTTTCTTTTCACCCTGTTTTACCCGGTATTTTTCTTCCATACTTCACCATTACTCGTCGTCCCATCAGACACCTCCTTTTTATCATATCAACCTTTACACAGTTCATCCATCCTTTCTTTAGTCCTCTTCTCTTTTTATTAACCCATCCACATTGATACTCAAAACTATCCACAAATCAGTTTCCATTTTCCATCACATGCCCATAGACAACCGATTAGCACACAACTTTTCAGTCACCGGCGCTCTTATGTACTCATTCCTTAGTTTAACCATCCGCTTTACACCTCACATCCCTCTTAGCAGTCTCATATCAGCCACATGCCATTAATTCATCATTTATTCCTATTCTCGCAAACATTATATGGTATAGTGGAAATTATGCTTTTTCCTACTCTATTATTTTCTGATTAATTTCGTTGCGGGATCCACGACAGTTCAATCGTTTCGCTGGGACTTCGTCGAGCTTCAGTGTCTCGACGCTTTTATGGTGGTCGCCACTGTTGATTCTGGCTTTCAGGAGTTCGTGGTTTGGGAATAATTTGGCGGCCTTTAACCATAAAAAAACATTATTATCATAATGTTGTAGTAAGAAAATGTTCATCTGTATTTTATCTTCTTTTTCAGGTGGGCGACGACGACGAATTTCTGCAATGATGATTTTTTAAATAATAATTTGACTTTATTAAAGATATAGTTACGCCTATAATAAGTGATAACACAGTGAAAAGTGATGTTATGTATAGTAATATAATTATAAATAACACTCTAATGTTACAATGCTTTGAAATTCGTGATAATTTCAGTAAAATAATAATATATAAAGATTTGAATTTTACGTCTGAAGAACGCGCTCTCGCGGCTTCCTAAAGGAGTTTTTATTATAGATATTTTTCCATAAATTTTATGTAAATAAAAAGCGCCGATTTCATTACTAAAATTTCTAGCTAATAATTCATGAATATAGGTATCATTAATATAAGAAATCTCTATTTTGTAATAGTAATACTATTTTATGGTACCACAAATGCTTATCGGTTCATCGAAGAAGCTAACTCTGGGCTTAAGTTTCGATGTTCGACTACATTTCAATTTTTTTTATTATCAGGCTTCAAGGAAAGTTAAGTCCAAAATTATAAAAAAAGACTTAATAATATAGTCTTAGTGCAATATCAATTGACTAGGTTGTTTAGTAGTGACATCGGCTTAGTTTTAGTATATTGTATATCCTCCTGTAATATTTGTTTCACTAAGGGAGCGCCACCTATCTATAACCTGGCACAATATATTTTATTTTGTTTGTTATTAGGATAATGTTACAAGGTCAACGAAATATTATATTTGAAGTTCGTGAATTGACTCGAAAGAAACAATAAAATATTTTATATCTAAATGTATCTCTTGATTTAACTTTCAAAAAATATTAAACTAAAGATTTTTGATAATGGCAAGAAACTCTACGACTAAAGTCGCCATGTTTTATTAATATAAAAGATATTTAGGGCTTGACTAAATTCTAAAACGTATATTTATGAAGTTATTTCTAGTTTGTTTCTTTAGATACAATTCGTGAACTTTAAAATTAGTTTTAACATAAATTTAGTTCACCAGGGCTTTCATTCGTTAAATTTTAGACCATTCAAACTACAACGGTAAAAGACAGAGGGCACTAAATTGCATTTTTATTTTTAGGTCCAAAATGTTTGAGTATAAATGATTTTGTCGTACTTACTTAACAATATTTCATCATTGGACGTACCATACCTATTTTTTGATTTTGATTATTTAATAAATGTCTTTAGTGTTGTTTCGACCCATTCCAATTTACACATTCACCACAAAAGTCACATTTCCGAAGAGAGGGCTTTTTATGATACGACTACTTACATTGTGGTCGATTAATGATATCGAACGTTAAATTAAAATTGAACCAGTGCGGTGCATAGCTCGGAATTACGTTCATTGATTATTTTACCCCTGACTTTGTATCTGTTTGTTTATTCCTGCTGTCAGAGGTACAATAATTGTGACAAGACTGTAGTTGAACATGTAAAGTCCATGCACACCATTAAAAAAAAATTAAAGCTTTTTCCACATAGAATTGTAACTGGACTTGTGTTTTAATTACCTTCTATTATTGAGGTAATACGAAAGAGGCTTGAATAATAATATATACGTACATTTATGTTGCGTTGGACGAAGAGAAACTCGTCTAATAAAATGAAAAACACTTATAAATACGAATGCTTCATGGGAATAATATTGGGAGGTCTTGATTCAGAATATTATGTTCTGAATGCGGGTTAAAGCGGTGGGTCAGATAAGCAAAGGCCTCTCGATTTTTCGCCAAGAAGAAAACGCAAGATTGTGAAATCTCGCGCTATCTGTGAAGACCTTAATGTTTGTGACGTGTGAACTTATATTGTAATGCAATCAAGATATTGTTGTTCAATAAATAGCCATAGGTGTAATAGTTACGTAGAAAGCAATATTAATTTTTTTATCTTACTTAGCTATTTTCTGCAAATTAGTTAATTATATACATATATATGCAGGTTTTTCCAAATATGGAATTCTGTTTTATTTACTGTGGATCGAAGTCCACTTTAGCATAAATAATTGTGGTCTGATGATTTGTGTTCAGTTTTCTAAGAGACTCTGTTATATTAGCTGAATTTGTAATACATGTTTACTTGCATCATTTTATATGCCTATCATTAATCTTTGTTATATAAAATCATTTTATATCGTAGTTTTATTTACTCAGTTCACTATTGTTCCTTGTTTCATTGTTATCGCTCAATTTTAAATTGTACCTTTTGCATTTGCTCATAATATTAGTGGAGTGGTCCGAAAAAATTGTTCTTTAATAGTTATAATATAATTATCCAATATTATGTACGTAGCCATTAAAATTTTTCATCATTATTTCTAATTTACAAATAGACCTATTTGAACTGAGAGAATATTTAAGAGTTGAAATATCAATCAGCTTCTATTGAGTTCATTATGAGCCCTTGTGTAAAATTATAATGTAAAGATATTTTATGTATAATTATGTAAATATTTTGAATAGTCACACATTAGTTTTTGTACTTGACATTAGCTAAATAATATTTGTCTCAGCTTAAAACTTATTTAATCACTTTAGTAATAATTATTTAGGGTACAGAAACGAGCACATTTGGACACTGTAAATATGGAGTTTCGGAATAATGATTTATTTTTTTATGAAATTGTAAAAACAACAGGGACACCACTGTTTTGTATAAAAGCTTTAGAGGTATAAATATGTACCCGAATAGGGTTATTTGGAATTTAAACATTAAAATTGTCTTTTATAATCTTGTTTTATTGAATTTATTCCTTTGACAAAGTAGAACAGCTTTAAATGATCAGCCAGATCATCAGCTACTCTGGAATAAGAAAAGATTCATTGATTGGGTTACCATTGCACTCTTATTGCCAGTTTAAGCACCCATATTAGTGGTAACATCATACTTTGTCTTTAACCATCTATGATCTATGCTAGAAAAAAATACACATTTATGAGATTACTACTCATTTTTCAGACCTGTGGAACAAAAATATGGTAGGCCTTCCTCAGTTGAGAATGAGATTGAGAATCCTATGGAACTTTGTCCTCTTAACTTAACCATTACTAGATTGATACAGCTATCTTATGACCACCACAGTCAAGTATAGACGATAAGCCAAAAAGTGCCCAGCAAGCCACTAACATCTATACCGACAAAAACCACAAAACTTTGTAACTGCTGCTTAATAAAAAATAGTGGCAAATATAATAAAATAATTAATTTTGTGCCTTGGCATGGGAGGGTCGCAATGCAGTTACGCTCTGGCGTTCAAAAGGTTACAGGAATTCTTAACAGTAGATTAAAAATACTCCTGATATTGACATATCTTGGGAAAAAAAACAAATTTAACAATTCATTAACTTGGTTCTATAATTCATAAATTAATATTAGCACTAAAAACTAGGTATGCTCAATCACTTTCAGGTTTCTTTCGTCCAAAGGGATCGGTCCATACTTTCATATCTGAAAATAAAAAGATGCTACTTTTTAACTATGTCCTTGATCCAAAAATTCGAAGGCATGTGACAACTACGACATTGCACAGGGCAGGCATGGTGGATTATAGCTCATTCTCTCTCACAGAGACAAGTCCTGTGTCCCAGCAGTGCAAACATTATAGGCTGATTATGACTATGAACTTACTAACAGCTTTGTACAACCTTGATATTTAAGGTATGTTAGGTATGATTGAAATTAGGTTTAGAACTTAATTTTGTCTCTAAAAAGTAATGAAAAAAAAACAAAATATTTTTTATAACTTCATGAAATATCAGTGGACTTGAAATAGGTTTTTTTTTTTTTTTTTTTTGGAATTTTATGACCTGGTAACTGGACCTTTAGGTCAAATCTTATTTTATTAACGAACACTGCACTATCACTTCGTTTTTAAATTGTTTTAATAGTATTTTTAATGTATTTATATATCGGTTTGTAAGTATTTTTGTCTTTTAATAACTCTTCAAGTGGCGGCGGGCGGGATAAAGTATTGCACTTAATATTCACATCACTAAGTTCACTAGCCAACACTAATCTGTCAAGCAAGAAGTTTTGACAGTCAAAAATAAGATGGTCCATGGTTCCTTCTTGGTAATCACAATGCGGGCATGTATTGCTTGTAATAATGCCAAGTCTAGCAAGGTGTGACGGAGCAGTATTATGGCCAAAGCGCAATCTATTTATCGTAGTGATAAAGTCTCGGCTGGCTTCATTCAATCTATTGTACCAGGGTCTAACAGGTAATCTTTCTTGTATACTTCCATACCATTTTCCTTTGATGTCTTGGTCTTTCTTCCACATTTCTAACCATAACTTACATATATTTTCATTAATGCATTGCAGGAAATCAGTCATAGGAATGTCCATTGCATTTCTAACATCAATAGCATTACTACCTTCGTAGGCGGTTTTATCAACAACTTCATTGCCAGAGATACCTCGATGAGAAGGTACCCACAAGAATACAATCTTTATGTGCATAAGATAATATTGATAAATTATTTCTTTGATGAAATACAGAATATAATTTAACTTAAATGAAACTGTAAGGTTAGATAAGGCTTTTATCAAACTTAGTGAATCAGAAACAATCAAAAAGTATTTACAATTGCTAATTTGGCGAATATGTATTAATGCCTGATAAACCGCATATGCCTCTGCAGTGAATATAGTACATGTATTGTACAGAACAAAGCTTTGAGAGAATTTAGCATGTGGATCATATATAGCAGCACATACATAATCACTCCCCTTACTGCCATCAGTGTAAATAACATGATAATTCTTATTATCTGCCAGAAACTGTAACATATCTGAGTTATTATTAATGGTATTTTGTAATTCTTCAACGGGATGTGAAATACACTGATATGAGAAAGAGTAACATGGCCATGGGTACTGTTTTCTAATACTAGTAAAACTGTTTTCTGTTTCCAGAAATATTTTGGTCAATGTTGGGGATCTACCATTCAAGAGATCCTCTCCTGTTGTTAGAGGCCCAAGAGTTCTACTTACAGAAGGTACAATTTTGTTTATTATTTTTCTGTTATTTGCAGCAATTAATTTAAGACAGAATCTCTCAGCAAGTAGAATGCGTCTCAAAATTAAGGGCATAGTTTTAGTCTCCACTTCCATGGCCCTTATGGGAGTAGAGCACATTGCACCAGAAATTGTTCTCAAAGCCCTGTTCTGCAATAGATCTAGTTTATTTACATGAGTACTATTTATATACACTAGTGAACTATAATCAAAATGACTTCTAACTATACTTTTATACAAAATTGATAATATTTTCGGGTCTGCTCCCCATGAGACACCTGCAAGACATTTAATTACGTTTAAGCCTTTTAGAGCATTCCTTGATATGTATTTAATATGTTCCTCAAAAGTTAATTTTCTATCTATTACTATGCCTTGAAATAGGTCTTTACATCATGTACACTAGAGGGGAAACTTCTTAATTACTAAAAAAAATAAAAGTAAATAATTTCAATGATGCAATTTCAACTTACTCCCAGGTTGTATGTCTTCTTGTCTAATATTTTTCCTTGCTACCTTTTGGATTTCCTCTGAAAGAATATAGTTGTATTAGGATACCGAATGCAAAAAAGAAAAGTGTTTTGACGAACGATTAATAGTATATATGGTAAACTTACTATAACCCGAAGGATCTATCATTGGAGCTATGGCGATTGGATAAAGTGCGAGTCCAATGAAACCAACAAATCCAGAAATGAAGGCGGCATATCGCCAGCCTTTGAAAAACGCCATATTTATGTAATTCCAAGTTTTAGGCAATTTTTAATATTATATCAACAACCAGGCAGCTCATTTTATCTGAGGCATGTCATGTCATTGTCAATAATGTCATTTTTTTTTTTTTATTTCCTTCGCCCTTCATGGGCAGGCTAAGGTCTTGGACCATACCGCCTCGTCTTCAGTGCTTATTATCTTTCTTGTTTATAAGTAAGGCCAAAGCCTCGTCTTCAGTTTAATCCTTCTTGTTCAAAAGTAAGTAAGGCCGAAACCTCGTCTTCAGTTTTCAATAATGTCAATGTCAGTTTGATTGACGTCTGCGATTGACAATGCATTTCCATAATTAATTAATGGGCTATTTAGCAAATAAATAACCACCAAAAACAAAACTTGTAAAAAAAGTCAAGCCGCGCAACTCTGTTCTTTTACCGTAAAAAGTAGTGTGATTCATATGTAATACCAAGTCAGTTAATATATTTAATCCCTATTTAAAAACCTTTGATGTTTTAAATAAAATATTGACTTGGCCATCGCATCGCATTCGCCAATGTTAAACAGGCCATTGTAATAGCTAATCGCCATCGCATTGGCCAATGTGATGCAGTGGCCAAGTCAATCTTTTATTTAAAACATCAATGGTTATTAAAAACTACTCGACAAGACGAATCAAACGAGTCCAAACTTGAGGGGGATAAGATATTCTAAAATAGAGTTCCTATGGCCAACTTCCAGCTCCATCATCAAATCAGTTTCATATCACCATCATATTGCATTGAAAGGCGATATACATATACGTGCAAAATTTCAGATCAATCAGAAACTAGGAAGTATGTTTAATTTAATAACTCGTAAAATTCATTCACTGAAAATGTAACTTTAACTTTGTAATCCTATAAATAATAAAATAAATATCCTTGGACATTTCACACAACGCCATCTAGTCCCAAGCTAAGCAACCTAATGCTTGTGTTGTGGTAACGAGATGGCTGAACATTTTTTTTTTGTAAATACATACATATTATAGATAGAAAAACACCCAGACTCGGAACAAATACTTGTAGGTCGTACAAATATTTGTTCCGTGCGGGAATCGAACCCGCGACATGCTGCGCAGCAGTCAATCGCTTAACCACTGCGCCAACCGTGTCGTCATCCTATACAATTATATGGGATTACAAAGTTATTCATGCAGTTAGTGTTTCTAGAAAACTATAATGAAATTGTATACTTTTTTAGTTTTTCCATGGTTATTACACTAAACACTAATAATTGTATTCTAAATTTGAAGCTTCTATGTCTGCTAGAAGTGCCTTAGACTTTTGATAATCGGTCAATCAATCATTCAGTCAGTCAGTCAGTAAGTAACAAAACTAAGGAACTTTGATTAGTTATAGTTCTTATACTACTAGTTCAAATTGAATGAAATTATAAATATACCGTGTTTATATAATGCCTAATTGGTTACTAAAAATTCAGGCTTCTAGTTTCATCCACAACGAAGTTATAGGAGGTCGAAAATTGCCTGAACTGGTTCGAGAAAAGGATGGTACGGCCGCGGCCGTGCCGCTTTATTGCTCGACTTGGCGGGGGCACTGTCGTGCCCCCAGATGAATCATACGTAACTTATATTATACTCGTTGGTAAGTTTTTGCGTTTCACAGGCACCATTGAATAGCAGTGAGTTTGAAAAATCAAAGCACACTGGACCAGGCATTTCTAAATGTATTTAGTACGTCCTAAATTGGCTCAAGATATACCTACTTGTTTGGAATATCCTGTTGTTGTTGGTCGTGCACTTTGTTTCATTTTTCTGCACACCTTAAATAATCCAGCTAAGTGAAGCCCCTGAGGCTTTGTTATCACTTAAGTAGGTGTCGGTATAGATACTTACGTCTACTGCACTTATAAAATCTAATTAACGCCAGTCATTTTGTTGTCTCGTATTATTAACGGAATGATACGGGTGGCTAATACACGACGGTACCTACTCTCATAGTAGTAGAGCTGTAATAGTACCTACATAAAGCTATCGCCCTAATCCTTTACTAAGCAAACTCAACTCAACTCAACTCAAAGCATTTATTTCAATTAAACCCTTACTGGCACTTTTGAATGTCATAAGAACAATTCATAAAACAAAACTACGAAAAACTACGAGTGCAATACGTCATTCCGAAAGCCACCACGCCGCTACGCCGCAAAATAGCAATTAGCTAGGTACGTCGTATAGATATGAATTGTAGTTGTTGTCAGTTGGAATCGGAACCTCTAAAAATGGATACAAGTAGGTACCTACACTGTAGCTAAGTACCCCTTAGCTTTGTTGTGTTTTTGAGTGAAAATAGGATGAGATAATGAACGTTGAACTTTTGTTTGTAGAAATCGCTACGAATAAATTGCTATAACGGCCTTTGCTGAGTATAAGTAAATTCTTATCTCTATTGTTAAAACTTGTTAAAAAAAAAGGCCATGCTATACGACTAGAATTAAAAGAAGAAGGCGAACATCATTCGGCCCACTGTGAAACCTTCCTCTTTTGAAAATAATAATGGATGGACCCACATCTCATGTTTTGGCTTCAATGAAGCGAAGAGTGGCTTAAAATGGTTAATATAAAAGGTCCCATAAAACAGATAAATATCACCCAATATTACAGGTTGTTAAAAAAAACCCTTCACGAAGCCATGAATCAAGCATTAGGTGTGTCAGTGTGCGTACACATCAAGTAGGTACCTACCTACAAGAATGACGTACCTACCTGTTGTACATATTGGTTGTGTGTTGACCTAACTCTTTTGTTGACTACAAACACTTACGTTCTATGTTCTATCGAATTGACGCATCCCTGCGATAGGTCCATAGGTCCCGAGTTCAAGTGCCTTCTAATCAATGAGTCATCCTACGCAGATTGTGGTTCGTCACAGAGACTGAATTTTATCAGTATCTGTACGGTAGGTACAGATCTTCGAAATAAATAATGCGCTTCGACAACCACTGACACCACTGTGCATCTTTGCGAGCACGGATTCGTTCGGATATGACCTATTTTTATACAACCATAGCAAGGGGGTCAGTTTTGGTAAAGAGAATGGGGTAGAGGTCTGCGATTGAAAAGATGTACTTACTCGTAGTATTCGTCACCCAGAACACAGTTGGGAACGACGAAACAACATTAAAACCCGGTGTCCACCAAAGCGGAGACGAGCAGAGCGAAGAGATGTTCCAAATTCGACCGATCACAGGAAGGGTGAAAGACCACTTATTAGGGTAGTTAACAAAAAAAGTCTAATTAGTCCATCAGATAGATTTCCAAAAAATATTGGATACGTATTTTTTCTTTTTTTACGTAAACAAACAATGAAGACGATTACGTATATTATGTATTCTGTGACGATACAGTGCTTTGAAAACTCGTGTGACGTGACGTCATACTCTAAGACATGATATTTTTTAGCGGTCAGTGACATCAACAAACCCCACTCAAATCTTTAACGCGTTTTATGTTCGTCAATTTTTATTGATTTGACAAAACAAACAAAAAATACGTAAGTATCCAATATTTTTTGATAATGTAACAGACAGACTAATTAGAATCACATTTTTTTTAAATCAGTAAACATTTATGTTAACTAATGTGATTGGCCGATTTCCACACATCTATCGTCTCCGCTCCTCTCCGCTTTGGTGGAAACGTGGCCAATGGCTCTGCGCAAACTGCCCACTTTTCACAGCTACCGGTGGCTGACGAAAAGCTGTTTAGGTACATGCCGCTGGTGGCGAAGGTTCGTGGCCCGTTTGCACGGAGCGCAAACTTTTTATGGTTTATCTGTATCAAACTTGTTGGTATGACTGATTGAGTCATCAAAATGATTGTCATTGAGCGTTTGGATGTTGACTAATAATTGTTTGTTCTTTATTTGTTATCAGATAATTCTATGGAATAAAAATAGCTAGTGGCCGTTTGACCTTTGTAGGAATCATCATTGTATGTACCAAACAACTAGTAGGCATCAATTGTGATGGGATCTACCTACTTAGACTACTTATACTTATTCATATTTACGTTAAACACAACAATTACTCCTGTAATCCCCGAAGGCTTAGGCAAAAGTGTACCTACGTCCTAATAATGCACCGACCGATGACTGACACACATTTCGCCTATTATGCTTATGTACCTATGTCCTAATAGGAAGGACCGGCCGCCAAATGCTGCTACTGAAAAAAATCGTTTAGATGATCTACCCACCCCACTCGTCATAGAATTATGACTGTGACATACGGCCGCCACACGGAGGAGTATTTGACCTTAAAATCCGGTCAAAACTAATTTCTCGCTTTTTTTACTGGATATTATTTAAAATGATTATTTAAATACTTTAAGGTATTTTAACGTAACATTCTTTTAAAAAAATATAATTAACACATAAGATATTTATTTCCAAAATCAGAATAATTTTAAATACATAGACTTCAATACAGTAAAATTATAAAAAAAATACTTTTAAACATGATACACCTTCAACATTTTCCACTCAGTTCTCGGATACTTTCAGGGCCCACTTACACAAATAACTCAACAGTTTGTGTTAAGAAAGACCAGCTGCTCCTCAGCTTTTGCCGTTTTCGCCCACAGCTTAGAAATGGATCTGAGGTCAGCTAAAGTCTATTGAACACAAGATATCTTTGTTACACTCTGTCGAACATTTTCTTGTGAAATAGAGTCTGTAAGATCTTTTATGTTTAGTTCTGGCTTTAGCATCCTCCTCAGATAGCTGTCCAATAGGCAGAAGAGCATGCTTAATTATGGCATGACCATGTACGTGTATCTTATTCGTAGTGTGGGTGTCATTGGATGCCAACCATATAATTTTACATACAATTCCGCAGTCTTATTTGCGAAATCTGCTGAAAACTTAATTTCATAAATGTCGTTACCAGAAGAAATGGCTTGCAAATTACTCTATTTTTTTTAATGAGACATGTCGGTGCCTTTATTTCAGCAGCTGTTTCAGGATCACTGAAAAACCTTCTGAATGTAATCCCCGAATTCGAGTTCCCTAAACCAGCTTTATGGACGTCTACTAAGAGGAAAAAAACAAAAAAGTACATGTGAAATATAAACTGTCTTTAAATAAAATTGTGGGAAGATGGGTGATATATTTTTACTTGAATAACATGTCTAAGGTGTATAGCTGACTATTTAAAAGAAACTTCCGCCCGATCATGCCCGGAACTATAACAAAAAAACCTTTTTTCTAAGCAATATAACAATAGTATGAGATTTTAGAATCTCAAAATTAAACTAAACACGCCAAAAAAAAATAACCTGAACTAGTACTATGATAAAGTACATACCCTTTTTTTTTTTGGGTGGGTGGAAATCATCAAATAACCCCTCCCGAGAGCAAAAAAAGGAAAAGAAAGGAAAGTAGCAAAGCGAAAGGGAGTGTCAGACTTCTACTGACTAAAAACCACCCATGTTCCTTCTTAGCCATATATTTCAAGGCTGCGGAATCTCTTACAACATTCCGCAGCCCCGACGGGCGTCGGCCCTTGCGGGCCCCTTCCTTGTTGCTGAAATCTCTTTGAGGCACGCATGGAATACGTACGCGCCGTCGCGTCGACACGGCCTGTCGTCGTCATAAGATGGACGGACGGCGAGCTAGCCCGTCACTCACCGTCCACAGGCCCGCGTCTACGGTGGCCGGAAGCCATCACGTGGCCCCCGACGCCCTGAGCGCCTCCCGCGGCGGCTGGGACGAGAGGTTCTCTCCCTCTCGCGTTCCGCCACCTCCTTCGCTAGCATCACTGCTTCGCAGAAGGAGGGCACGGCGTCCCATTCCTCCTCGCCCCGAACCATGGCTTGCACCAGGGCCGGACAAGAGAGGTCGCCGCCGCCAATCGCCGCTACGAGAACACGGCGGGGCTCAGCCCAAGCGAGGCACACCTCAACGGTGTGCTCCACCGTGTCCTCCGGCCGAAAGTACATACCCTGAGCTCTAATATTCCATGATATTTTTTTATATCACCACAAACTACACAAAACACAAACTGCAAAGTTGTTGAAATTTATGACGTATCGAAAACAAAGACGTGTGACCGCATTCATAATCGACTAGATTATGGCCACCGCCACATGGCGGGTACGGTCGTCAGCCCATTATTGACACCGGTCTAGGGTAGCTAGGAATGACGAGTGCGAACAATGTAAATATTTATTATGGTAAATATAGTATCATTTTTGTTTAAATATGTTTTTTTTTAAAAGTCTCTACTATCAGCGGTTTAGGTTGTGCGTTGATCTGTCAGTCATTCAGGACAGCATTTTATGTATATAGATTCTAATGGATTGTGGGACTCCAGGATTAGGGAATATTAATTAAAACACAGAGCGGGCGTGTGGTGAAGACCGAGATCTGAGAGTCTATCTCTTTTAATAAAAACCACAGATAATCTTCATATTACGATTGATGTCACAGATGACATAATATGCTACATGCCCTTTCTTAAGAATAAAAAGGCAACACTGAATTTGTTAGTTGACATAAATTTGACATTGACCAATTATGACATGACTTGACATTGACGTTAATGACACTTGACATTGCTATTAGAACGTAAATAAACATTAGGACAAATTAAATACTTAACCTTAAAAATTTAATTATATTGACTCATTAAATCGACGTAATAAATTTACATTCATTTTTATAAATCTAGTCTTTTTCTAGACTTTAATAATCTCCCTCTGGATGAGTATCTTAACTCCGGTGTATTTGAACTTATACTTATATCTAACATTTCAGGTAAGTTTTGACTACCACACTGTGACTGACTTAACATTTCATTTTCTGACAAATATTCATTACTTTGTACATCATCATTAACTTCTACAAATATAGGAGACTGTATCCTACTTTTATTCATTACATTTGACTTGACAGACTTATCCAATTGTATTGGATTCTCATCATTAGATGACTGACTTGACTCGGCAGATGCATAAGAATCATCTAAATTTACAATTTGTTCCTCATTACTTTTTCTTCTACAATATAGATACTCAGGAATATAATAATGATGCATCTCTGTATCCTCCTTTTCTATCAGACTTGACTTGTATGATTTTTGATACGATTTATTATAAGACTTGGACGACTTGTGACCAGAATGATTAGCATTATCATTGTTATTTTCCAATATTTTTTGGGTATTTTCCTTTGACTGTGACGATTTATAACTATTTTGTGACTTTGACTGTGACAGATTTGACTTAAATAGCTTAATATGATGTGTGTTTCTTCTATAGACTGTCCCATTACTATCTTTGACTAAGTATGATCTTGGAAAGTTAGTTTTTGATAAAATAACACCTTTAGACCATGTTGCATCCTTGGGATTTCTCTTGAAAAATATTATGTCATTTGACTGAAATTGTTGAGGAGATGCAGCATTTCTATCATAATATAATTTTCTATTTTCCAAATTTTGTGACTTATTTTTTAAATGACTTGAAAATTGAACTACTTTTGGCTTTAAATTACTTGTTATAGTAGGCAATTTTGTTCTCAGTTTTCTTGACATAAGTAATTCTGAAGGTGATTTAAGATTACCTCTTGGGGTATTTCTGTATTGTAACAGACCAATATAAAAGTCTGTACCTGACTGTTCACATTTTCTGAGAATATTTTTGACAATTTTTACAGATACTTCCGCAAGACCGTTTGATTGAGGAAAGTGAGGACTTGACATGATATGTTGAATATCCCAGTCTTTTGTGAAATTTTGAAATTCATGAGAGTTGAATGGAGGGCCACCATCACTTACTAATTGCAATGGAATACCGTGTCGTGAAAAAATTGACTTGATTTGATTAATGACTGTATAACTTCTAGAATCTTGATTTAATTGTGCTATTTCAATGTAATTTGAATAATAATCAACAACTATTAAATATTTTTTGCTTTTGTAATCAAATAAATCTGTAGCTACTTTTTGCCATGGTAAAGAAGGTTGTTCATGAGATAATAAAGTTTCCTTTGTTTTATTTGAACTAAATGTCATGCAAGTTTCACATTGCTTTATTTTCATTTCAATATCATGATAAATATTAGGCCAAAAAACAGTTCCACGGGCATGAGTTTTAGTTTTTTCTATGCCCATGTGTCCTTCATGTAAAATTGAGAGAATTTCAGAACGTAGAGATTTAGGTATAATGACAGACTGATTCTTGAAAACTAGATCATTTACAACATGAATCTCATCTCTAATGTTCCAATAGGGTAAAATAATTGAATCACATTTTTGCTTGCAATTAGGCCATCCTGACATAAAGTATTCTTTTAGTTTTTGGAGTGACATATCAGATTTTGTATGAGACATGATTTTTTCTTGTTTTTCTTTAGTAATTGCCAAATTAGAAGTTAGTAATTTTACTTGACAAACTATATTACTATCCAACTCATCAAAATTAAATTTTTCTATATTAGTTTTTGATATGGGTGCACGAGACAAAGTATCAGAGACATACATTTCAGTACCTTTTGTATATGAAACGTTAAGATCATATGACTGTATAGCTATCATCATTCTTTGAAGACGAGGCGGGACATCCGAAAGTGATTTTTTGAACAAAGTTACAAGAGGTTGATGATCAGTTTCAACATAAGTTGTTTTTCCATAAATATATTGATGAAATTTCTTGCAACCAAAAACTATAGCATACAATTCTTTTTCTATTTGGGCATAGTTTTCCTGAGACTTATTTAAAGTTTTAGATGCATATGCAATAGGATTTTGTCCATGAAAAATTACTGCTCCAACTGCATTTTTTGAAGCATCTACTGACAATCGTACAGGTTTGTTTACATCATAATGTACTAGGACAGGTGATTGACAAATAAGAGATTTTAATTTAGTAAATTGTTTTTCGTGATTAGGAGTCCACTGCCACATATTTTGTTTTTTAAGGAGTTCTCTAAGTAAAGTAGTTTCATGAGCTAAGTTAGGTACATATGAACCAAGGTAATTTATCATACCAAGAAATCGTTGAAGATCTTTTATGTTTTCCGGTCTTGGCATTTTCATTATAGCTTCGATTTTTGACGTATCTGGTGAAATACCATTTTTGTTAAAAACATGACCCACATACGAAACTTCAGACTGTCCGAAGTGACATTTTGATTTATTAAATTTTAAATTGATTTCTTTAGCTTTTTTTAAAACATTTTCTAATCTTTCATCGTGTTCACTTTGCGTAGAACCATAGACCAATATATCGTCGACAAATATAATAACACCTGGAAGGTCCCCAAATAACTCGGACATTACTCTATGAAAAATTTCACCACTTGAATTTATTCCGTAAGGAAGTCTTAAAAATTTATATCTGCCAAACTGTGTGTTAAAAGTGCAAAGATCACTACTCTCTGGATCTAATTTTAGCATCCAGTAACCTGAATTTGCATCTAACTTTGAGAATACTGACGCATTCACTACCCTTGACCGCAAGTCATCAAATGTAGGGTATGGAAAATGAGGTCTTTTTATGGCTTTATTTAAGTTCCTAGGATCTAGACAAATACGTAAGTCGCCATTGGGTTTTTCTACAGGCACTATGGAATTTACCCAGTCAGTAGGTTTAGTAACTTTTTCTATGACTTGTAGTCGCACCATTCGGTCTAATTCATTTTTGAGTTTTTGTTGTAGAGCATATGGTATTCTCCTAACTGGACAAATCTTTGGTGTGACGGTTGTGTCTACTTGTAAATTAACACTACCTGGTAAGCAACCCAATCCTTCAAAAGTATCTGAATATTTGTTAATAAGCATTTGTACTGACCTTTGTTCTTTGTTAGTGGTTATCTTAGAAGTGTTTTGGGATAGTTCGAAAATACGTTTTACAATGCCACATTCTTCACATGTCCTCCAACCCAAAATTGTAGAACAGTCACATTTAACAACTATGAAATTGATTGGCTTAAATAGGTTGTGATCAAAAGAACATTCAAGTCTGACAGAACCTAAGTTTTCAATCAATTGACCTGCAAATGAAAATACTTTTTTGTTTGACTTTTCAATGAAAAAATTTTTCTTACACATATTTTCTAAACTTTTTAAAGTATTTAGTGAAATTACATTTATATCAGCACCTGTATCAATTTGACATCTTATAATATTGCCATGAACATTCAATTCTAATTTCCAATTTTGTGAATTTGAATTACAATTAATTGAATTAATAATAAAATCATTTTGAGGGTAATCCATAATAATATTACTATGAATATCATATTCATGACTATGCAACTTTTGTATACATTCAGAACTACTAATTGTACTTACATTCTTCTTGCTATTTTGATTTTTGTAGAAACAGTAATTGGCGAAATGGTTCATTTTTTTACATAGATTGCAGATTTTGCCTTGTGCTGGACACTTGTACCGATGCAGCTGACCACATCTGTTACAGTTAGAATTATTTCTAATATTGTTGTTGGACCTGGAATTGGCTGAAAAAGATTGTGCTGGACTGGACTTATATCGATTTTGACTAGAACTTCTATTTTCCGACGATTTTCTGTATGGAGTTATGGACCTTTTCTTTGAATTTTCACTT
This sequence comes from Diarsia rubi, assembly GCA_932274075.1. Taxonomy (NCBI): domain Eukaryota; kingdom Metazoa; phylum Arthropoda; class Insecta; order Lepidoptera; family Noctuidae; genus Diarsia; species Diarsia rubi. The sequence goes on from OW026413.1 coordinate 12,297,788, forward strand.
TTTGATGGCTGGTTCTTAAAATATGTACTTCTGCTTTGACGAATTGATTGCACTTGTGAACTAGAATTATTATTAGCTTCATTTCCATTCTGTAATTTTCTAGACCTTTCCTGTGACAATTCCATATTTTTTGCAAATTGAACAGCTTCGTCAACATTCGTTATGTTTTGATTTTGCAATATTTGTTCTTTTATTTGAGTATTCTTTATTCCTATGATAAACATGTCCTTTACCAACGACTCTTTCAAATTTTCAAACTTGCAGCCTGATGCTAAATTGTTCAAAATTGTTACATATTCGTCCAATGATTCGCTATTTTGATAGTTTGTAAAGAAATTGTATCGCTCAACAGTGACATTCTTGCATGGATTGAATTTTCCATCAAATTTTTCAATAATAGTCGTTATCGTTTCGTCCGTTTCATTTTGAATATTGAAAGAATTATAAATATCTAGGCCTTCATCACCGATAGAATTTAACAATATAGCAATTTGTTTTGACTTTGAGACCTTCTGTAAATCATTTGCTTCAAAGAAGATTTTGAATTTTTGTTTCCACAGCTTCCATGACTCGGCAGCATTTTTGCCATCTTTGCCGCCATTTACAACTAACGGCTTTAAGTTATTAGCTAGAATGATATTTTGTACCTGTTCCGGCATTTTCTTTGGTTCTTCTGGGTTCCGAATAAACTTCTGACACCATCTAATGGATTGTGGGACTCCAGGATTAGGGAATATTAATTAAAACACAGAGCGGGCGTGTGGTGAAGACCGATATCTGAGAGTCTATCTCTTTTAATAAAAACCACAGATAATCTTCATATTACGATTGATGTCACAGATGACATAATATGCTACATAGATAAGATTATACTGATACCTAAATAATTATTAATTAGTGACTGATGTTAAATAACACCGCATTTAACATCAATCACTTAATGCGAAACGCTTTATAAAATAAAATTGCAGTCAATATTTTCAAAGTAGGTACTACAATTATAAAGAATTCTGACTGCATACTTATTAGCTTGTTTGACTGTACTAGTCAAGTCGGACAGGAACAAGTAGTGGTACTCACAGACCAATTAGCTTGGTGGTACTAGTCAAACCGGTAGATAAATGTCAAATTTAATTAAATGTTCAGTTTAAGGTAAACTAGCCTTCCTAAAAACATTTTTGTATTCCCAAATAGTATCTTAGACATAATCTGCATACTTACATATTTTTAACATACCTAGCTATATAATTTTTCGACTCACGAAGTCAAGAGCAAGACAAAGGCAGAAACTGGTTTTGGTTCTTTTTATTTACCTGACTGCGGTGGAGCCCAAAAGGAGGGTTATGTGTTTGACCTGTATGTATGTTTGTATGTATGTCCGTTTCTTTGTTCCCTTAAGTCATAACTTCTAAACGGATTCAGAACAGATTTGAATAATATATACCTACGTCGCGTCGTTAGATTCGTCTCGATGGTGCAAGTGTCACTGGCTATCTCAGACCAAGAAAAAAAGGCATTTTTCTTGGTCTGAGACATAGGTACTCTTGGTGCCTCTTCCACGTTTTCACATGACCATAACGAACGTGGAGGATATACGCACGCTGGTTGTGAAACTACGTAAATAATTACTCACTTACCTATGCCACCAGTATATAAACAAAACAATGTTATTGAGTCATGTCCAAAAAAAGTGTACGTCAGGAAATGGTTAGGAAATGGTTTTGTCAAGAAATGTTAGGAAATGGTAAATGTAAAGGTGTGTACAGAATAATGAATAAAAATACGAAATGAATTATAATTTTTATATTCATATAACAGTTTTTCACAATGTTCACGCCATTTCTTTCTTTGAATATTTTTCTCTGTTTCTGATAAGCTTTTAATTTTTTTTTGTCTTTTTTTTACCATTTCCAAATGAGTTTTTCTTTTTTCTTCATATTTTGTGGGATTTTCTATTTTTAAACGTTCTATATAACGCTTTTGTCGCTGTGCACCAGTTAACGGCATCTAAAACAACCAAAATAAAATAACTATTTTATGAAAATAAATATATTCATTCAGTGAAACAAAAAGTATATTTACACGAATTTAGCACCCCCTTTTTTGAATAGGTTTAAGTATAAAACAAAAACAACGATGCATAAAAAATAATATTTAAATCTGAATGAAAACAATATTCTTGTTATGTGACCTCGGCCTAATACCTACTGAGTTACAATTTACTGACGTCAGGAAAGTCATGAAATTGTGTCACGAAGTTGGAGCGTCATAAACTAACTTTTCTTATAATTTTGCAGATTGTTTAATATACTCACTTCTACACAGTTATATCTCACGAAATGTTAAATTCCATAGGTCTACAATGTGAAACATGTTTTCAACTCACTTTTTTCGCAGTTCAAACAGCGTCAGTAAGCCGGTACGTTTTTTGTCCCATCACATGCAGCACACACAAAATTTAATTTTCTTTAGAGAACTGTCAAAAAAACAAGATGGCGAGCTTATTTGTGAGACGCATCGGTGTTGCCATAATCGATATTCATAACGACACCAAGGCTCAATGAAATTGTAAGAGTAAAAATCCGCGTCATAGTAGTGTCAGTAAATGGTTCGATTAATTCGGACATTTCTTTTCTACAGGTTTTTTATAGTTATTTATTTAATTTATCAATTAAAAAGCATAGAATCATGAGTTCACAGTTCTTGGTTTGCATATTTCGTTTAGACAAATATATAATAATAGTTATGAATAGTGCTGAAATTGATTATAAAAGTTGCAAAGGAAGAAAGACACTAATTTTTTTCATAAATTTCGCCATTTTTATACAATAAAATATATTTTTTTCCTTGATTTTATAGAGTTATACCTCTGTTTAAATATGAATTACTTAGTTAATATTCTGTTAAACTGTTCTACCAGAAACCAATTTTGTTCTTGCAAAAATGGTCGAGATAACTTCATGGGACACTCCCACTAATGAAAATGTACAACTTTTTTGGATATGACTCTATTAATATTATAATTAAGTAAAACTACGTTTCAGCTGTTTATCTAATTCGTCATGTTTTCCGCCAGAACAATAACAAGGATATCAAATAAATAATCCATTAACTTTGAATAAAAACTCGACCTTCGTTCGCGTGAAATTATTCTAAAAAGTTTAGTTCCTTATTTGAATCGGATTTTGGCAACAATTTCAAAAGTTTTTGATTTTTGCAAGGAACCCTAACTATTTTTCTAAATAAATCTGCCAGTAAAAATCCCGTCACAATCGGCTCAGCTGTCTTGGAGATTAGCCGGAACAAACAGACATCTTTTTTCATGTGGTTAAAACATACACTTAAATTCTATTCATTTGTATAGATGTATAGATAACATCCTATTGGCCATGTTCACTTATCACTAGGTTACACCTAAACGGCATGATAAATCATTGCTCACTCTCGGATACAGCAACGTATGCCCTTACGATCGCCAAAATATAGTTCTATATTAGTTGATTGAAGTTCTCAGCACTATTGTGCATTCCAATTGCTTGTATCAGTAACTAATATTCGTTTTAGCGTCCGTGTATTCCACCCTGTATAAGTCGATTAAGTAAATGTAAAGGAAGCACCTATACATAGGGAGGTAATCCAACACTTGTTTGTACGCTTGCGTACTGAGTATGTACCTACCTAAGTACCTACATAGGTGGGTTGTATAAACGTGAGTGGTCTGTGTTGATCAACAACACCTATTGAACTTGACACTGTGTCGATTATCTAAAGTCTAAAGTGACCTGTTGCACAATACACGTAAACCCAAGTAGGTACACCTATTAAAAGTCTGAAGTGGAACATTTCCATTTACCTTTTGTTCTGATGGAATACAAACAGTAGTTACTTGAAATCAAGAAACAATAATAGTGCGTAGGTATCTGAAGTTACGTTGCATTGTTTTTGTAACCCACATTACGCAGATATTGTTGATAACGATATATCAGTCCATAACTATTTGGAACGATCTTAAACTTATTCTATTACTTGGTATACTCGCTGCGTAAAATTGAGATACATAAGTGGACATAAATAGTCGTTTACCCAAAAAAAACTGCGCAGATGATTTTATTATTAAAGGCGAAGGTTATTAAATAATGACTTATATCTACTAAGTACTGGCTTTTATGGCTTACCACTCCGTAATTAGAAACATTGAAAGATTTGCCCAGTTGTCAATAGCGCAACTGCTCAGCGTGAGGTCCTGGATTCGATCTAAGGTTGGGCTATTTTAAAATTAGAAATCTCAGTAAGTAGCAGCCGCAGAGTCTGGATTCGTACCCCGTTGTTCGCAATTCTTCTTCTAAGCGTGTCGACGGAAATCTAAATTGTGTCGGCCCAGAATTGGGCTAATAGTTTGGGGCTTTCGGTAGCGTCCATCAGTTCCTGTAGTGTACAAACAGCAGGTCAGGCAGGGCACGACATTAAGTGTCCCATTATTAGGGACAGCATGTGATGACCACGTTTCGTTTAGAGCTGTATTCACTGACTTTGCATGGGCTGAGCGGCTCCACACGGGGCACGCAAATTCAACAGCTGAAAACGATAGCGCCAGCGCTGTAGTCCGCAAAACATGAGGCGAAGCACCCCACTTCGAAGAAACTAGTCGCCGTAAGAGATTGCTGCGGGATGTTACTGCAGTTTTTGCTGAAAGTCAATGATGTTGGCAATTGGCTCACCCTCTATTACTGTATGTGACTTAAACTTAATTGGCGAGATGTGGGTGTATCTACTATTGGCTCACCTCTGACTAACCCTCCGAGCATTACAATTGCGTGATGTGATGTGAAACATTAACTCATTCATTACTTGTCAAACTAGCTTCAAATGTAAAGGTACTCATCTGGATTCTGGAATACCTTCAAAATAATGTATTATTATTTTGAACCTATAGGTATGTCCCACTGCGGGGCAAAGGCCTCCTCAAAAACAAAAACTAATAAAAAAGGTTTATTTCAGAAATATGTGCTAGGATATCCCGCTTCTCAATGGCGGCTCGGTTGGCGCGTTGGCGCAGTTGCTCAAGCAATGGACTGCTGCGCCCCGCGACACGCAGCGCAGCGAATATTTGTATGACCTACAGATAGTTGTACCGGGTCTGGGTATTTGTGTTTGTGAGTTTAAATGTTTGTGAACGCACCCACAATACCTACAGGAGAAATTGTTAGGTTTATATAAGCGGGCAGCAAAGCACTAAAAGAAGACTTTCGTAGTAATTAATATTTATTAATTATAGAGACACGACATGGCGAACATCTTCAGTACAAGGTAGCAGAGGAGAGGGGAGAGAGAGGATAGACCATAGATCACGAATCACATATTGACATATACTTATAATAACATGCTTTGAGTATTGGGTAATTTATCCCTAACACCCCCTCTCAATATTTAGTTTAAATATTGTTTACAATGTAATCTTAAGTTTACTTACAAAATAATTATGTTTTACTGACAACAATGGCTTAGTAAAAATATCAGCAACATTTTCATTGGTTGGTACATAAGAAATAGTAAACATATTTTTATTTATACAATCTTTAATAAAGTGAAATTTTATATCTATGTGTTTTGTTCTTTTACCATTTTCGTTACATTGAATCATTTGTATGGCACTTTGGTTATCAATCAGGAGATATGTATCTGTGTGACAATTAAAATTTGTGAGTATGCCTTTTAGATACAGTAGTTCAGAAGATACCATTGCAGCTGCTACATACTCTGCCTCTGCTGAAGACAATGATACTGTTTGCTGCTTTTTGGAGAACCATGAGACTAAATTATTATTATGATAAATAGCACAACCACTTACACTTTTCCTATCCTCCTTGTCACTCGCCCAATCTGCGTCGGTGTATGCTACTAGAGATGTCTTTTTATCTTCTGACTTTGTATATGTTAGATACTTACTTGAAGTTTGTTTAAGATACCTTAATACTCTCTTAGCTGCTGTCCACAAAGTTTTAGTTGGCTTATCTAAATACTTACTGAGATATGATGTGGCAAAAGTAATATCAGGTCTTGAAGTAGTGGAAATATATGTTAGACAACCTATTAATTCACGATATGGTACGTTGGTTATAATTTCCTCATTTGTTATTGACATTCCATGTTCCATAGGTGTCTGAACACTTTTACAATCTTGCATTGCAAATTTTTGTAAGACTTTTTCTATTAATTTTCGTTGACTTATCTGAAGTTTTCCTTTTTCTCTGATAATTTCCATTCCAAGATACTCTTTTACTTCTCCTAAATCTCTAATTTTAAATTCGTCTTTTAGTTTTTCTATTATTTCCAAAGTTTCTTTATCTTTCCCTATTATCAAAATATCATCAACCCATATTAAAAGTAAAGTTTTATCTTTCATGTATAAACAAAAATCATATTTAGATTGTTCATATCCTTGTTTGGTTATATATTTATGAAATCTATCATTCCAACATTTAGGGGCTTCTCTAAGACCATATAATGCTTTGTTGAGCTTTAAAACTTTTCCTTTTTGTACTGTTACTCCTTCTGGTGGTTTTATATAAATATCATCATTGAGTTGACCATTTAAAAAAGCTGTTGGCACATCCAACTGTTTCATTGAAAGATTTTCTTGAACTGCATAGCTAAACATTAATCGAATTGTAGACATTCTTGCTACTGGTGAATATACATTGTATGCATTGTTTATTTGAAATCCTTTGGCCACTAGTCTAGCCTTTTTCTTCCCATCTTGTTTTGTTCGGAATACCCATCTAGTATCAATAGCTTTTTCGCTTTTTGGTAGATCTGCTTCTTTCCAGGTATCCAGTTCTTCCAGTGATTTGAGTTCTACTTCGATTGCTTTCTTCCATTCTTCTCCTTTATTTATAGCTTGCGCATATGTTAATGGATCTGAGTCCACTAGTAAACAGTATGCTATGTTTGATATATCTTCTTGATCTTCTAAAATATAATCTTGTAGGTGTTGAGGTAACTTTTTGTTTCTTTCTGATTTTCTTAAACTTTGTTGTTCATGTGTATTTGTTTGAACTTTTGTGTTTTCATTTTCCTCTCCATCTGTTTCAGATTCTTGTTCTTCTATATTAATATCAAGTTGTTTTTCTTCTCTATTCTTCTTTATTTCTTTTCCCTGTTGTTCTTTATTTGTTTTAACATTTTTATCCTGTTCTTCTTCTTCGTCTTCTTCAAGCTCATAATATTTAACTGCTTCTTTATTTTCTTTGTAGCCTATATCATCTTCATTCATTCTTACATCACGTGATACTAATATTTTATTTGTTTCAGGATTCCACAGGCGATATCCATTTGGGGAATATCCTACCATATACATTTCTTTTGCTCTTTGATCAAGTTTATCTTCTTTTGGCATTGTTACTACCCATGACTTACTTCCGAATACTCTTAATTTTGATAAATCCTTTTTACCATACATTATTTCTGCAGGAGTTTTATAATTTATAGCAGATGATGGACAACGATTGAGTTGATAGGTAGAACATACTAAAGCTTCACACCATAAATGCTTTGGAAGTCCAGTTTCCAATAATAGTGTGCGAGTTCTATTATACAGGGTACGGTTCATTCTCTCCGATACTCCATTTTGTTGAGGTGAATAAGGTTGAGTATATTGAATTATTATACCTTTTTGTTTACAAAAATTCTCTAATTTATGATTTTTAAATTCACGTCCGTTATCGCACCTAATATTTTTAATTTTAGCATTTGTTTGCGTTTCAAATTGTTTTATATAATTTATGACATTTTGAGTAGCTTCACTTTTATTTTTCAGCAAAAATGTTACACAAAAGTGTGAATAATCATCAATAATAACTTGATAGTATAACTCACCATTAATTCCAGGTATTCGACATGGTCCAGCTATATCTGTATGCATTAACTCACCTATACATGTTGATCTCGGCCTCTTGACAGGAACAAAGGGTAGCCTTGTTGATTTACCTAACATGCAGGGTGTACAAGTTGTGTCACTGACTGGTAATCCCATACTGTGTAAACTTCTTCTATTTAAATGACCAAGCCTTTTATGCCACAAATCTTTTGAAGATAAAGCACTATTACATGAAACACTGAAACATACCTCCAATTTCAATTTGAACAATTTACCTTCGAGCAATCCTTTTACACAGTTTTTAGCATTTTGCTTCTGAATAATTACATTATTTTTATTAAAATTTACATTATAATTCTTGTTAACCAGCTGTTTTACTGAAAGTAGATTAAAAGTTAATTTTTGTACAATTAATGCTTCTAAATTTATTTCTGAATTTCTATAGGACATTTTAATAGAACCTTTCTTTTCACTTAAAATATAATCACCATTTGCAACATAAATTTTCAATGGAGTTTGAAGTTTTTGAATGTTATACATGTATTGTTCATATTTTTCGTTAATTAAATGCTCTGTACAACCTGAGTCTATAATCCAATCAATCTCAATTTGGTTGGCATTTGTTTTAACATAATGACAATTATTATTCTCTCTAACATTACTATTATAGTTAATAGTGGAAATAAATGTAAACGCGCTTTGACTTACAGCTACGTTAGTTTCTGTTGAGTTGTCCTGACTGGGTTGCTTTTGAGGTTGCGACCCACGGTGACCTCGATATCCTCTGCCTCGTGCTCTTCCTCTATGATGACCTCGATTTGATCGGCAGTATTTTGCTGTATGCCCTTGTTTGTTACATACGTTACAAGTGTAGAAAGCCGTTTCATCATTTGCTGAAGTACCGTTTTTCTCAGAGATTTTTAATTCTTCATCCAAGAGACGCTGTTTCACAAAATCTAATTTTAAGTCTGGAGTGATGCCTGACATATCGCTGTTGCACTCGATGGCAGTTATGACTGTATCATATTTGGTGTCTAGACCAGTCAACAAGCATGCAATTTTATCTCTGTCACTAAGTTTTTCTTGATTGCATTCTAATTCCCTGACAATATTTTCGAATTTTTCAAAGTAATCTTCTAATTTTTCGTTTGGCGATTGTTTTAAGTTTAATAATTTTCTTCTTAAGTGAATAATTGAAATAATGCTTTTTCTTTCAAACGTATTTTTGAGGATGTCAATCATGTCTTTTGCAGTTTCGCATGACTTTATAATATTCAAGTACTTATCTGGAACGCATTGAACTATAATGCTTTTAGCTTTAGCATTCGCTTTCATGAAATTTTCATCTTCATGTTTTATTTCATCCATGGTATGCATTAACTGTTTATCGTCCAGTATACATTTAACTCTGAATATCCAGTTGTTGAAATTATCTGGCTTCAGTTGCGGAAATTTTTCTTGAGCGGTAGCCATTTTTTTTTTTGACCACGTTTCGCCGTGCACACATGTAATATTATAGATTTTTCGTGTTTCAAACTTTGCCTTCGATTGTTTTGACTGGGCCCATAACCTGTTAGGTTTATATAAGCGGGCAGCAAAGCACTAAAAGAAGACTTTCGTAGTAATTAATATTTATTAATTATAGAGACACGCACAGACCAATTAGCTTCAGACAGGGCACTCTCATAGAGAAAAATCGACTCGCTTAAGGTTCACATATCATGTTTGACAGCTTTTTTTTTTTTAATTCCGGCGCGAAACTTTATGCAATGGCGTGGTACGGATTCAGCCTACACGGTTTTCTTGCTAGGAATTGGTAATTTTTTTAGTTTCATTTTATGAACATATTGCAATAATTGCAATGCTATTGCAAATATTGCAATATGTTCTAAGATTATGTTAGAAAGGGAATGTTAGGGGAAAAAAAACTTCTTTTAGACTTTCATTTCTTTTTATTTTTTAATTTTGTTTTAAATTTATTTAAAGCTTTTAATTGCATCTGAGGTAACGAAGGTTTATTTGCCAGTCTGAAGACATCTGTACCTTTTAATATTTTATTAATAACATTGCACCAATTAAATACTGCCAATCTTAAGGTTAATGCGAGAAAGCATTCAGAAACAGCATCCCTATGCAATTCACAATTTAAGAAGTCAAAGAAATACTTAGATTTAATATGATTTTTAATACTTTTTATAATAGGACTCCGTTCAGGTTGATTTTCTAAGTATTTGTTTGCTTCTTCTATTATGATTCCAAAAAATCTCACAGCATGTTCTGAAGGGTAGGTCAATTTCTTTTCTTTTATGCTCTTGAACTCTCGAAAGGAAATCCAATTGTTTACAGTATTTTTATCATAATTGGATTCCCTACTAGTTAAATTTTCTTCGCAATTCTGACACTTTATTTTTTGTAAAATTTTTCTTATGACCCACCCAGTTGTAAATGCACGTGAGTGGACATGTATCCTTTCTTGCCTTGTTGAGCTTTGAATGCTTTCACTTTCAACCCAGTTCGATAGCTCAGAGGACTCAGGTGAACTAACTAAATCAGAATCCGCAAGTGAAAAACTTGCTGATTCTGAGTTACTTTGTTCTTTATTAAAAAGTGATTTTAATTTTAATAACTGTTTACCTGAATCCTCTTCACAATTGTAGCTATCTGAGTGAAACTTTATAAACCTCGTGATCAACAGTGATTTAAAGGTACTTTTGAAAGCATGGCAATCAGGATTTGTATTCCTAAAATTATACGCCCGCATTTGTCCAAAAAAGTTTTCTATGGGATCAGAATTTAAATATCGCGGGCGCATAATTTTAATATTTTTTTCTTTTAAGTATTGCCACACTCTCTGGTAACTTTTCAAGGTTGTTATCCAATTTTTTAACGATGGCACAGATGTTTCCTTACCGTGTTTGTCGACGTATTTAATTAGTTTTAGTTTTTCTATCGCTTCCCTCCAAAATTCGTGGTGCGGCGACTTTTCTGTTACCGGCTGCCTTAAAGGTTTCCCTTTGGAAGTCTTAGTAAAGCCTGTTCCATTGACCGAATCAAACAGGTCGTCAAAGAATGACACAACTTTTGCCGTGTTCTTTAGAGTAGAACTTACTTGTGTTCCATCTGCATAATGAGCTACAACAAATAAAATAATTAAATAATACTTAGTCAATACTAAGGTCATAAAAAATCATCAATCATCAGCATAGCAACTTACAAAACTGAGCAGTATATGACAATGTAGCAGCTACTGTCTTGCTGAACACTGTAGTGCAATTTTTCACCTGAAATAAAATAATATAAATTACAATTTTACAAGTTACAGAGCTCATTCATTTACGAGTATACTTAGTAAAATACTGTTTGAGAATTTGAATATCATAACAAAAGTGATTTAATTAAAGAATTACCTTCATTTTTTTTATTTTCTCTGGAATGACGTGTTCATCAGTCAACTTATGGAGGAGTCTCGACTGTGCATGATTGCAGTCGGTTTTGTAGACATCCACTATATCATTCCATTTTGATATTTCTCCATTAATGAATATATTTTTAGTTATAAAATTATTTCTTAGCCCTTTAATGAGGTGTGGTGGATCGTGAATTACACTGAGCTTCTGTCCATTAATTACAATAACATCATCTGAAAATTAAAATTATATTGTTACAATAAATACCAAAACATTTGTAGGGTGGGGCCCGTCAAAAAAGGATGGCCAGAAGAAGACAAGACCTACTCACCAATATTTTCACCGGCAATTATTTGCAGTCGCCTTGTGTCTTCTTGGAGACTCTTCAAGGCAGCTCGAAAGGCTGAACCTTGGTCGCACACCAAAGCCAAAGGTTTCAGTCCTGTGTCTCCAACAGCAGTAACCATGTCCTTTAAAATTTGTTTTAATTCAACCCCAGAAGTTGCTCCTTTACAAAAATAAAAGGCCAGAGGTTGCTGCCACTTGTGAACCACTCCCCGTAACATAAACACAAGGGCATGGTCAGCAAAATCATTGGTTTTTTTATTAAGTTCCACAAATCCATTAATAATGTCTTTATGTTTGTCATAAGACAAGGCCGCTTCTAAAGCCACTTCATCAAAAAGTATGGAGCAATATTTTTTTTTATCATCCCAAGTATTGACCTGAAAGCAATATAATAAAACATTATTTACATTCATTCATAAAAAATTTTGCCAACAAAATAATAAAATAGAAAATTTAGACTAAAGGCAAGTTATTTTAGTGAAGTAAAAAAAACATATTACCTCTTTTTTCACAGCTTCAAATATTTGAGGATTGATTCCTGATTCTATATTTAATTTAGAAATCATTTTGTTGAGTGTGTATTTGGATGGCAAAATAAATATCCTGTGAAGAAATCTATAGCACTTAGGGCTCTGTTTCATTATTGCCATTGCTATCAATTTTTCTTCATCCGAGAATCGCCGACCCCTGGCTTTTTTAGTGCACTGTTTAATCTGCATCCATAAAAAAGCTTTTGCTATTGGATTTAGTTTGTCAGTGAGCTTTTCAAAAGATTTTTCTTTTGAAAATTTCAACGCCTTTTTGGCTCGTAAACTGAAATTAAGCTGCCTTCTTGACTTAGCGTATTCCTTATAAAGCCTAGAACAGTGCGGCGACAGCTTATTTTTCGTATGTACGATACGCCGCCTTCTCTTTGTAAATGGAGTACAATGCACAGCTTCTGAAAAATAAATAATTTAATTGAACAAGATACAATAAAATAATCTAAAAATAAATCTTTCAAAAACCCATTACACATCTATCAAGTACAATAATGCAACTGTGTCTGAGGTTACAGTTCTTTTATCTCACGAAAGCAGGCGAGCCATACTTGTATGTGTAAATGTTACATGCACATTGTCTTTGTGTGCGTTTAGCTCGGGAGCGCGCTATCTGCAGGTAGCGCGCTCCCGAGCTAAACGCACACGCAAACGCACACGCAAACGCACACAAGAGCGCGTGTCTATACGCATTACATATTTCTAGGTCGAAGGGTTTGGGCTGGGCGTTGATGAGTTAGTCAATCAGTCAGTCAGTCAGGACTTCTCTTTTTATTTATATAGATTGAAAATGTTAATTTTTGTAAGTTTACAGATTTTTTTAATAACTCAACTTAATTGATAAAATATAAATGATTGGTTGTAGCAAATATAGTTATGAATGGGTACTTACTTCCCATAACTAATATTTAAACAATTTGTATTATTACCTGCTATTGGTTCCATGATGACTTCATGTCCACATCCAGATGTAGAAGGCAAAGTCTGTAATGGAGGTGCATCCACTTCCATTTCTGAAATGTAAATTTGTACTCATATTAATTCATGCTAATTAACAATAGGTAAAACTTTAGTCAAAAACTATCAAAATATTTTTTTGTAACTTTATCATAATTTTAGAATTGAATGGAAACTTACCATTAACAACAATGTTGTCAGTTTTTGAGTGTTTCTCCAAAGCTTCTGGTTTACAGTAGGTGTGATCCACATGTCTCCTTTTTTTTAAATAGTCATGATCAGTTTTGACACTCTCTGAAAAACATTTCACTTATTATTAAATTTATTAATTACTATTATAATTTTATAAACAAATAAACACTAATTATAATCACAATACAATAGTTTGCGCAAAATACATAAAAAACTCATACTGTGAAGCTCATAATGTAATGCAACATCCTTTAACACTCTTTCCGTGATAGTGGATGCATACAGACGTAGCAACAATCTTTTAATACTTCATCATCCACCTAGCCTTTTTCCCAACTATGTTGGGGTCGGCTTCCAGTCTAACCGGATGCAGCTGAATACCAGTATTTTACATGCAGCGACTGCCTATCTGACCTTCACAACCCAGTAACTGGGTAATACAATACCCCTTGGTAAGACTGGTTGTCAGACTTTGGGGCTTCTGATGACCCGTAACAACTGTCAAAGATCCACCAATGACAGCCGGGACCTACGGCTTACCATGCTATCTGAGGCACGGAGGGGTCATGGTATGTAGTTGCGGCTACTGAGACACTACTTAGTTTCATTAATTGCCCACGGGTGTAGTATCACAATGCATGGTATTTTGCGTAGAAACTTAAATGTGTGTGTGGAGGTACTTTGCGCCTACGCCTGTGGTTGTTACTGTCCGCCAACGTGTTAATAAACTGTACATGGTTGCATGTAGCGCAAAGAGTAAAACATGTGCAAATCATAAATTAAAATAAATATAAAAGACAGTATATTCAAATAAGTACGTACCAGAGTTGTCGGGTTCGGGTATTAATGCATCGCGTTGAGGAATACCACTGGATATCTCGCGAGCAGTAAACAACGTTGGATAGGCGTCGGGGCAAAGACGAACTCTATCGCGCGTTGTTGAAAGAAACCTCTTCTCGAAATGATTTCGACACACGAACTGTTTGCGAAGTTTTTGGAAGCTCAAGCTTCGCAATCTTTCGCAGTTAATGCACTGTAACCATTTTTTGAGTCCTATCTCACTTTTTGGAAACATATGAAAACTGACGTCCTTTCGTCTACTAGCACAGGTCACAACACAGCACTTGTTGTACATGTTGCACGATAATATTACAGCTTCAGAAATTGAGAGAATAAGTTACGGAAATAAATCAACGCAGAACTAAACTCGATCAACTTTGAAACTGTAATAAACTTCAAAAGTTTTGACAGACCAACAAACATGGCGTCTTAGATACAGAAGTACAGAAGGCGGGAGGGGAGGGAACTGTCAAATGAGATATGTGAACCATAGACATAACGTTAGGATAATTTACTTGAAGATTACCTGACCTGGAGACACGACATGGCGAACATCTTCAGTACAAGGTAGCAGAGGAGAGGGGAGAGAGAGGATAGACCATAGATCACGAATCACATATTGACATATACTTATAATAACATGCTTTGAGTATTGGGTAATTTATCCCTAACAGAAATTAATAGTGAAAAAAAAAATGAAATGGTACAAGTGGTGTTACACAATGAAATTAAATTAAAAAAAAAAAACAAGTAAAATCTCAAACTAAACTACCTAAATATATTTGTTTATTGAAAGAAGTCATTGCTCTCTTATCTTGCAAGCTAGATAATTATCCATGTCAATGATTTATGTGTATTTACATCGAGTTAGATAGGACATCAAATAAAATGACTATTTACAAATAAACATCTTTTATTAATTATCTTTGGTCAGAAAATCATCTAAGAGATTTTTATCTACATTATTAGTATCTAAAATATCAGTGGAGTATGGCTTACTAACACCTTCTTCTAAGAGCTGTAACAATCTAGCATATACTAGACTAGGAGCGTCAACTGCCCATAAAAAGTCTATGTGATTAAACTCTTTCAGTGGCACTATATAGTGTTCTATAGGATTCACAAGCTGCACATACAAGTTCGTTACGTCGACATCACTCGATAGCCAATCATTATCAGCACTAAATAGAGCGATAGGTAAAGTAATTTTGTGCACTGGGTATTCAGGAGGAGACGCAGTCCCATATTCCTTCAGGTTGTCCTTAGGACCGTAGTCAAACATCTGGAACCTGCCTGCTTGCTTGATCTCTTGCGCATAGTGCACTAACGTCTTCGTGGAAGCACCCGCGGGAACGTGACCCAGAATTAACGGCAACAATGACCTGTTGAATTGTCTCTCATCGTGTCCACACAAAACAAACATCGAGTTTTCACATATCGCTTCCTCGTAATGATTTATCTCACAGGCGTGTTTTGATAACCACCGCAGCACCGAGTTTTGAGGAAGAAACTCATTAGCACCGAGTAGTTTCATGAGGTATTCTATGTTATCGCTGTACTTAGCTAGTAGTCTTATCGGGCTCTTAATCTCCGTCATGTAGGCAACTGGGGCCAAAGCGAATCCTGCTCTCAACACCTTGTTGTATTGAGTCTTCGTGGACAGCAGTGCGAATAGTACCGTGGTTCCCATAGAATGGCCAATGTAGTTTATTTTCACGTCCCATCCTTTTACCTCCATTATGTAATCTATGACCGCCGGGAGGTCGTACTGGCTCACTTCGTGAAATGTGAAATTCCAGAATTCAAAGGAATCAACGTTTCTTGACACATGAGCTCGGGAGTAAGTGTTTCCTCGCACGTTGGCCAGCCACACGTCGTAGCCGGCGTCAGACAAGATATAAGCCAGGCCTTTTATAGGTCCCGCTATTATCCAATCTGCTGAGCTCCCTAGTAGGCCGTGATGCAACAATACTGTCTTCCTAGGACTTGATTTGTTTATGGATTTTTTTGAATATGGTATCCTGTGTATTGTCAATATGTACCCGTCTTCCGTCACGATGGTGTGAGACTCCGCCGGGTAGCCGTGAATTGCGATCAGCTGCGGCGTGTTCATATGGATTGTGGGGTCGTCATCAGAACACGAGTACTCCAACTCTTCGTCTGGTGCTATGGAATCAAAAATCTTGTTATCTGTTGACTCAGCTACTTCGACAAAATCTCTGAATTTCCTCTTGATCCTCCATTGTTTGTCTTCCGATGTCTCTTGAGTTTCTGGTGCGCGTCTGGTGGAATTCATGCCAAGATAGGAAGTGATTTTTTTTCGCACATTTTCCACATAATAGTTCTTCAGTCGGCGTCCTTTTTCGCGTACATAGTTTGTTAACTGGTCGGTTCGGTTGGTGAGGCTGTCAAATACTTCGGGAAACCATGAGGACACATGTCGGCATTCACAATGATGTAATTGTATTACGAATATGAACGTGAACACGAGTAGTATCGGAAGCTTCATGTTGGTGCGTAGCGGGCGCGACGCGACGTCCGAACTTACTGAGACTGAACTCAATAATGGAGCACTCGAGTAATTTATTCCCGCGCGAGAGGTCAAGGGGAAATTATGAGTAATACATAACATTACACACTGATGCACATTGATAATGTATTAACAAACATAATATTGCTGATAAACAAAGTCCATTCTGTGAATCATTCATTATTTCCATTAAGTTATATGGGCTGGTTAGCTATTAATTTATAATTAAGAAATAACATGACATACGAGAATAAATTGTTTACAATAGTTTTTGTTATTTCTAGCAATTCCTCATTAGTTTTGAGATTTATTAATAAACTTATCGGTTACTATTCTCGAAGCAATTGTGTTCTATTCCGTATTCTATTAATTAAGTACCTACCTACTTAGGTACTCGGTATTTGTGGCTATTAATTTCTTAGCCATAAATTAAGCAGTCTAGCTTCTTTATTTTAAATTAAGTAGGTAGGTACTTAAAGTTTAATCACTCCTTATTAATGGACTAGCGGACGTCACGCGGTTTCACCCGCGTAGTTCCCGTTCCCGTGGGAATACAGGAATAAAAAGTAGCATAAGTCACCCGGGGATAGTGTAGCTTCCAAACGGTGAAATAATTTTCCAAATCTGCCCAGTAGTTTCGAAGCCTATTCGTTACAAACAAACAAACAAATCTTTCCCTGTTTATAATTAGAGCAGATAAATGGATAATACATAGGTATTTTGAAAAGTTATTTTTCGGTCACATCTCGAGACAAGATGGACTTATCATAGGAGTAGTCCTTCATCATAACTGACAAGGTAAATCAGCACAGTACAGTCAGTGCACAGCATTACCCTGACCGTACAAAGTGTACAAAGTGTCAAGTAATGCTGGATACAGACTGTAGCTAATTCGTTCATCGCTAGACACATAACTCCATGAAGCAGCTCGCTTCGGCATCGCGTCGAGGGGAATCTCGATCTTAATGAGGAACACGACGCGAGGGGGCTAATAGATCCCGTCGGGGCCGCGGGTTGTACACTAGTTATCGCGGCCTCGACATAGAGCGCGAAGAAGGAACATGGGTGGTTTTTAGTCAGTAGAAGTCTGACACTCCCTTTCGGTCTCCCCAAGAGCGGAAGGGGTTATTCGATGATTTTACACCCGCCAAAAAAAAAAAAAATGGGGCTAATAGATGGTACCATAGACATAATCAACATTCTATAGATGGTAGGTACCGTATACCTATCGCCTTTAACACGTCACGTCTCTCACCTTTTATTTGGAGGGTAGGAAATCATCAAATGACTCCTCCCGCTCTGGGCAGAGAGGTAGGGAGAGACAGACTTCTTCTGACTAAAAACCACCCACGTTACTTCTTAGCCCTTTGTGTCGAGGCTGCAGCTTATAGTTTTCGAACAACCCGCAGCCCCGACAGGCACGTCTTACACCTTCAATCACTGATAAATAGGAGTTCTCCTCCGGGCACTTTAGAATGGCAGCCATCATTATATCTATGTATGTCAAGCCATGCATTCTATTACAATGCGCAAAAAAATCAAAACAAACCAGACCAATGGCGGTGCCTTCATAATCATAAATTAGCTAATTAGAACCATTTGATAGGTGATTTATTTGTGTTAGCTAACAATTAGAGTGCAGGCCTACTTATGCTAATCATAAATATTTGCCGTAGGTACTTATCTGATAGGTATATTTAGGTATTATACTAGAACTAGCTAATGCCCGCAGCTTCACCCGCGTGTATGTCAGTTATCGCTATAACTTACATAAATACAAAAACATTCCTCGGGAACCACTGCATCCATTGGTGAAAACAGCATGAAAATCGGTGCCGTAGTTTTTGAGTTTATCGCGAACAGACAGATGGATAGACGCCGCAGAGGACTTTGTTTTATTTTTACCCGACTGCGGCGAAACCCACAAGGCGGGTTATGTGTTTGCGTGTATGTATGTCCGTTGCTTTGTTCCCTCATAACTCCTAAACGGATGAAGGGATTTGAATATAATATACGTCGTTAGATTCGTCTTGATGACGCGAATGTCACTGGCACTACATTAAAATTAAAAAAGCAAAGAAATTTGCGGATTTTGGGGGTCATAATGCGGATTAAAAAAAAACATTACCATCGAGTAGGGTATCAAAATGAAGGGTTTTAAAAGGAGTTTACATAAATATATGTTTAAAAGAAATTCAAAGTCACAAATCCTACAAACAAAAGTTAAATCATCTGCGAAGAATTTTACGCGACCAACGAAAGAATAAACACAAATGTACTAAAAACTTGGAAATAAAACAAAGTAGTTAAAAACTAAAACACCCGACTGAATATAATAAAAATATAAACTGAAAATCAAAAGACAAGCATATTTTAAATAAAACAAAACTTGGAAGTAGGCGAGGTTCATTTGAATATTAAATTATGAAATGAAAATAGAATGGACCCCGCCTGCTTCCAAGTTTTGTTTAATTTAAAATGTGCTTGTTTTTTGCTTTTCAGTTTATTTAGTCGGGTTTTTTTTAGTTTTTGAACTATTTTTTTCATAAATATGTAGTGTTAGTGATGACTAGAATACTAGAACTAAAAAAAAAAACTAACAAAAACTACAAAATTGTAGAATTCTTTACGATAGGATGGCATTGGATGGACCTATCTTAGGTACGAGAATTGCTATCCTAAGTACAAGAACGCTTGTTTGTCCTTTTTAGGGTTCCGTAGCCAAGTGGCAAAAAACGGAACCCTTATAGATTCGTCATGTCTGTCTGTCTGTCTGTCCGTCCGTATGTCACAGCCATTTTATTCCGAGACTATAAGGATTACACAGTTGAAATTTGGCAGGTAGATGTATTCTGTAAACCGCTTTTTGATTTTTATATAAAAATAAAAAAATATAAGATTAAGAGGGGGCGCTGCTTAAATGGAGTTGAAACTAAAAAAACTTTTTTTCATCAAACCTACACATGAGGGGTATCTATAGATAGGTCTTTAAAAATGACATTGAGGTTTTTAAAATCATTTTTTCTCAAAGTCAATCGTTTCAAAGATAGACACATCCAAAGTGGTAAAATGTGTCCCCCCCCCCTCTAACTTTTAAAGTAAGAGAGTGACAATTCTAAAAAAAATATATAATGTAGATCTCAACAAAAACTACCAACCAAAATTGGTTTGAACGAGATCTAGTATTTTTTTTTTAATACGTCATAAATCGTAAATCGCAATTTACCGTTCATTCAATCAACTCAATTATAAAAATTATGTTAACATTATGTTACTTGCTGCTACGGAACCCTTCATGGGCGAGTCTTATCTGCAGGGCTATTGCGTATCTTTTAAGTGAAAGTGGCTAACCTATAGTAATTAACAAATACTGTCAAATGGTTCCATTTTGTTCATCCAGAAGCCGGGGCGCCCTGCGGTCTCGCCGTCTGCATACCGGCCCATTGTGCTGCTCGACGAGGTGGGCAAGCTCTTTGAAAGAGTAATTGCATACCGCCTCGCCGAGCACCTGGAGGGAATAGGTCCGGATCTTGCGGAACACCAGTTTGGTTTCCGGGCGCTCGACGGTGGACGCCATCATGCGCGTGAGAGCCCTCACGACGGGGGCTGCGGTCTCTCGGGGCGGTGTGGTCTTGGCGGTGTCTCTCGACATCGCCAACGCCTTCAACACTATGCCCTGGAGCTGCATTGGGGAGGCACTCCGGTATCACCGACCTACCTACCTTCGTCGTGTGGTCGGGGACTATTTGGCTGACAGGGCTGTCATCTACACTAGTCAAGACGGACAGTGGAACCGGCGAGAGATGTCGTGCGGTGTTACACAGGGATCGGTTCTGGGGCCGCCCTTGTGGAAAATCGGTAACGACTGGGTGCTGCGTGCCGACCTCCCTAGCGGCGTCAGCGTGGTCTGCTACGCGGACGATACGCTGGTGCTAGCTCAGGGTGGGTCGTACGAGGCGGCGGCCGACAATCTGACACGCGGGGTTGCGATAGTCGTAGAGAGGATCCGGCAGCTGGGTCTCGAGGCTTCACAAGTCGGAGGCCATGGGCTTCCATGGACGTTGGAATGCGCTGCCGTCGGGATCCCAGTTAATGGTGGGAGGGGTTCCCATCGGCGTCGAGTGTACCTTAAAGTACCTAGGACTCGTCCTCGACAGCCGGTGGAACTTCGTAGAACGGGCCGAGCGGGCCGGGGCTGCCTTTAGGTGGCTCTTGCCCAACCTGGGGGGGCCAAACGCCTCCTGCCGGAGGCTCTATGCGGGGATCGTGCGGTCCATGGCCCTTTGCGGGGCCCCGGTGTGGGCGCCTGCTTTGAGGAAGCGGGCCGCCCACTACCTGAACGTGCCCCAGAAGGTCATGGCCGTAAGGATGGTACGGGGGTACCGCACGATCTTCCGCGAAGCGGCGAACCTCCTTGCCGGATTGCCGCCGTGGGATCTGGAGGCTATAGTCCTCGCGCGCCTGCATCAATGGCGCGCGGAGGCGCTGCGCCGGGGGGTCACTCCGCTGCCGCGGCAAATTGCTGCGCGGCGGACAAACAGACCTCCGGTGCAATCTCATGGCGACATGGAGACAGCGACTGTCGCAAACCCGTGCAGGGCACTGGCGGTAGGTAAGTCCCCTCTTTGAGGGAGTGGCTAGAAAGGCGCCACGGCGCCCTCACCTTCCGTCTGACGCAGGTCCTCACCGGACACGGTTGTTTCGGGAGGTACCTGCACCGAATCAGGCGGGAGGAAACGCCCGGATGCCACCATTGTGAGGATCGGCCGGAGGACACGGTGGAGCACACAGTGGAGGTGTGCCCCGCTTGGGCGGAGCCCCGCCGTGTTCTCGTAGCGGCGATCGGCAGCGGCGACCTCTCGCGCCCGGCCCTGGTGCAAGCCATGGTCCGGGGACGCCGTCGCCTCCTTCTGCGAAGCAGTGATGCTAGCGAAGGAGGTGGCGGAACGCGAGAGGGAGAGAACCTCTCGTCCCAGCCGCCGCGGGAGGCGCTCCGGGCGTCGGGGGTCCCGCGATGACCTCTGGCCACCGTAGACGCGGGCCTGTGGACGGTGAGTGATGGGCTAACTCGCGGTCCGTCCGTTTTACGACGAAAACAGGCCGTCGACGGCGCGTTCGTGTTCCACGCGTGCCTCAAAGAGATGTCAGCAACATGGGAGGGGCCCGAAAGGGCCGACGCCCGTCGGGGCCGCGGGTTGTCCACAGGTTATCGCGGCCTCGACATAGAGGGCGAAGAAGGAACATGGGTGGTTTTTAGTCAGTAGCTGCCTTTCTTTTGAATAAGTATTATCGAAGTGAGACGGCATGCGAGATAAACCAAGTCTAAGTTAAACCCAGGTTTTACCACTTTTGTAATAAGGCCGTAGAAGTCTGACACTCCCTTTCGCACTGCCCAAGAGCGGAAGGGGTTATTCGACAATTTTACACCCGCCAAAAAAAAAAAATATGGTTCCATTTTGTACTAAACCCTAACCAATTTCATATTAATTCATGGACAATATGATAGCCACTGACATTTAAAAGATACGCAATAGCCCTGCTGGAAACCGTGACTTGACGTTGCCGCTTGGTTTTGTTTATGTTAATTTTGAATTGTGTTTGTTAAGAAAAGGTGAGAAGTAAAAGTTAAATGAATGGCGCCAAAACAATTGGAATCGGCCGCCCCTGGTGGACTGGCGCCAGCAGGACATAGTCCGGATGGCTGTAGGATAAATACGCTTCTGATGATATGTATATAGGCATACCTACGTTATGTTTCATTCAGGGCACTAAAATAAAGCACAGGACCTTGGTGTTGGTAGACCAATTAGCTAATATATTGGAAGAAAAACATTTTTTTATTTTTTTCTAGTCCTGCCTGTCCCTGCCTGGTATGGCCATTCTTGCGCCCCCCAGAGTCTACGCCCTGTACCTGGGCACCGGTCGCACCGCCCAATTTACGGCACTAAACCCGCAACCCAGGCAGGCGTCGGTGCTGACATCTCTTTGAGGCGCGCGTGGAACACGAACGCGAATCGACAGAGCCTGTCGTCCTCATAAGAAGAACGGACGGTGAGCTAGCCCACAGGTCCGCGCCTACGGTGGCCGGAAGCCATCACGTGGCCCCCGACGCCCGGAGCGTCTCCCGCGGGCGGCGGCTGGGACGAGATGTAGCCTCTCACGTTCCGCCACCTCCTTCGCTAACATGACTACTTTGCAGAAGGTGGCCCATTCCCTGTCGCCTTGGACCAAGGCTTGAACCAGGGCCAGATGCGAGAGGTCGTCGCCAAAAATCGCCACAGCGGGAACACGGCGGGGCTCCTCCGAAGCGGAGCAGACCTGCACGGTGTGCTCCACCGTGTCCTCCCGCCTGATTAGGTGCAGGTACCTCCCAAAGCAACCGCGTCCAGTGAGGATACGCTTGACTAGCTAGGATAAGCTTGGAAAAGGAAAGCGCCGTCGTTCATTTTGAGAGGAAATAATGTGTGTTAATGAAAAAATATATATATTTTAAACATATAATAAACTGATTCTTAGATATAACATTAGCTATTGTTATTTACAGACATTTTACTTCTTCACATATGCTTTTAAAATCTTCTCTAACCCATTTCAGCAGCTCACCCTCGAGATCTTTAACTTGAACAATCTTGAATGCTTCTGCATCTGTAAATAATTTTGAAATTATGGTGTAATCACCGACCTACTAGGAATGTATAGCTGATTATTGCACACTCTACCCTAAACCGAGAGACCTGAGTGGAATACAAATAGGCTGAATGTGCTAAACAATGCAGTGAATAGGTTATAGCTATGAATGTTATCACATTTTTACACAACAATAATATTATGTTTTTCAATACACTTCTTGGAAAACTGGCTCTTACTGCACTACGATTAGGTTCGACATGCAACGTATTTCGCACGCGTGCGGTAATCTTATTTTTCCGCAACCAAGGGCGGGAAAGAAAATTACCACAGATAACTAAGTCCAAATCGATTAAAACATAGGCAATTAAAAAAAAATGTGTTTTTTTTAATTTCGTCATTTTTATTTGCTCTTTTTATAGCATAAATATTGAATATTAAATTGTTTTTGTAAAAAGGTGTTCAATCCGCCTCGGATGCAGTGACAAACTTTCCGCACTTGTACCAAAATTTACTATTATGATAGGGAGTGGCGCCTTTGACAGAAAAGTTGTGTGGCAATCACTTGTGTTGTTCTTGGTGTTCCAAGAGTAACTAGGTATCCTTTTGAATCTGGGTGACGCCGATGCACTCGAGGTGCGCTACCGTTTCCACCGCCGTATTATAAGTGCTTATTCAGTGAGCAGCGTCCATTGCTGCTCCCCACCACCAGTCTATCTGGTTTATCTTCAAATAACACACACCACTATACCTAAATAAATATTTACCATATATCGGAAACCAGCCGCTCAGTTCCAAGACTGCAACATTGAATGCCGCCAATTTTTTTGCACCAGTTGAATTCCTCCTTGGCCAAACAATTACATTTACCACATCCTCCCGACCTCCCACCCTACTTCTCTTAGTTAGAAGAATGTTGTGGGCAATAGATTTCTTCAAGAAGTGTTCCAGAACGTTCCAAAGCAGTTGTACAGAAGAATCTCTTTGTATTTCAAAACAGAATGCTGGTACTGGATAGTTTTCGTCCAAACAATAAATATCTCCTTTCAAGTGCTGCCATTTCTGAAAATAGGAAAATGTGACTTGATATAGTACAATTTATGACTTGTTTACTGTTCGTTACAAAAGAGTAGTTTATTGTCTTCTCGAAAGTGTTCATTGAATACGCGTTGTCGCCTTCATGACACTAAACTTTTCGAAAAATCTGAAGGTTCTGATTATAGAAAATTTTTGGTTTGGTTAACACCGTTTAGTTGTGTTAGTATGATCAGCGCTTACGAGTAGTAGCAAACAAAGGTTAACTGTCACTTCCTTATCACCATTAGATGTGATGATGAACAGTAATTACAAATATATAACAGCATGTACTTGTCGAGGAAAAATCTTTAAATTAGGCTTTTACTTTGTCATAAACATGATCAGAAAAGTGATTTTATACCTTTACACCAAATAAACTAAAGTAGTAATAATAATAGTCCTCCTGACCGTTTTCGGTCACGGCGGTCAATCTAAGTGGAGATTAGCCATCGGCGCGGGAGATATAATTATAATAATAATAATATTCCACAACTATCACACAACGCCATCTAGTCCCAAGCTAAGCAGAGCTTGTGTTATGGGTACTAGACAACTGATAAACATACTTATATATTTCTAAATACATACATATAATAGATAAATTACACCCAGACACAGAACAAATGATCGTGCTCATCACACAAACATTTGTCCTGGGTGGGAATCGAACCCACGACCTCCGGCATAGCAGTTAGGGTCACTAACCACTAGACCAACAAGATATTATAGTGCACAAGTGAGTGCGCAGGCACAAGTGCACTCTCTGTTCCTTTTTCTCTCATATTCCGATGGGACGGCAATCCGACACGACCGGAGTGGGATCAGGCGCAGGACCAACGGCTTAACGTGCTTTCCGAGGCACGGGGGTATAATACCGCCAACTTCCAAACTCCGGGCTACTACTGGGAAATTTCTAATGAAATACCCAATAGCACTTTTTGTCCGACCCGGGAATCGAACCCAGGACCTCATGCACAGCAGTCGCGCTTGCGACCACTAGACCAACAAGGCAGCTTACTAAAGTAGTAAGTAGCATACTGACCACTGTTTCCACACACAAAATGTTCTTTTCTACAAAAAGATGATAGTGTAAATGGTTTACTGAAGCAAAACCACACATACTGTTGAATCCAATTCTTAAATCCCTGAAAGAAAAGACATTGTAAATGCATACATTATATTCATGGAAATATTAAATGGGCAAAGCTCGTCTCAAACTGCAACAAATCCCTGAGGAAGGACAGCCAACCAACCAACCGTGGCATGACAATCTTATCATCTTTGCGGTGCTAACATGGCCAGAGATCTCGCAGGATAGAGATGTATGGACGGGAAAAGACCTTTGCCCAGTAACGGGACACTATGTAGCTACAAAAGAAATGTATCCAGTATTGCACTCTACACCTAATTTGCTTATACCAAGCACTGATCGCAGATACAAAAAGAGGAAAAAAAAAGAAATGAACAAAGAAATAGTGTATTACTTCCAGTATATTTAGTAGAAACATAATGTTCTCACCTACTTGTAAATGTCTAGAAACTCAATAGCTCTTATCAAAACATATTACTATAATCAACATAAGATTAAAATAATTAACTCAATGAAGATCTTGTAATTTATAAACTGTACTGTGTATGTGATTTTGAAAGACTCGCACAAAGCAGAGAAGTTAAGCACAAAAAGTAGTACGATGGTTGGAGAAACGCTGCTAGCAAATATTTTGGGGGAAACTGACGTACGTAAGATGAATGCTGGAGGTCAAGCTGCGCATTAGGCGATTTATCGGTCTGTTTGGTGGTATGAGGTAGGGGCGAGGAGGGGGGTGGGGTGCAGACAGACCAATGAAATAAATGTTGTGTGTACTTGCCTACACTCACCGGTCGTCAACTAAGAACATCATTTGTACTGCCAGGGCCAAGCTTTCCTGTGTCACCACTTGAGGTAGACATTTTCCCACAGATGGGCACAGTAATGAATGGTACCTGGATATGGGACTGACATTCACTAACACAGTGTGTATATCTGCATCTGTAAATAGATATGAAACCGGATTAAATAAACTGGTACCTACCTGAGCTAGATATTTGGATTTTACAATAGTTGCTGTTTTACAGACGTTCAATAATAGTTTAAAAATAGTAAGTAAATCCAGAAAATTTGAGTAGGTTTAGCTTACATAGAAATTGAAATCAAACAATAATGCATTTAGTTATGCGGCAAATACTTAATTGACACTTACCAATCTGACCCTTTTCACAAGTACATACTCGTTGGGGTTGGGGGCACATTGGGGTTTCCATGGAGAGACTGCCTACCTACTTGACTTTTTCTGAGTTCAAGACTAATTGAGTAAATCCTTCTTTTAAAACTTAATTCATGCTCATGCTATATTTACAAAGTCTTTATTTGAGTTAAAAAAACTGTTCTGTAAACCGTACCTTCCCCTTCTATAGAAATTAATATTTCTTTTGGTGAAACTTTATTGAAATTGAACTTATTTTCGTCAAATGGTTGACAGATGCTGCTCATCTCTTCCGGAGTTCTTCTGTTGGTTTGGCGATTTGGATTTAGCTAAAAATTAACGCAACAAGAAAAATGAATGCAATAATAAAGTTGACGATTGCTTGTTTGTTAAAAACAGTGATAATAATTACTAACCTGAAGTAAATATTTACCATCTACAATTCTCTTTTCTAATTTATCGATTTTGTAGCGAAATACGTCCGTATCCTTATGAGTTTCGTCCCATTTTGTTGTCAACAAACTTATAAAACTTGTGGGTCCATCACCAGTTAAATCTTTTAACCTACGCATGTTGTTCTTGATTGTATAGCAGTTATAAACAATTAATCTATGGTTATAAACGACTATGAAAATCTATACCCATCAATAAGAATCTATATTTTTTTTATTATTAAATAGTAATATAAATAAAGAATGTTCCGAAACGTGCTGTTTGTTTTGATGATTTGTCATGTCATGGGGTTGGGGATGATGGGAATGTCATTGTCAAACGGAATTTGTCACCTATGTCAACATGATAACGTCACACACAGATGACACTTGGATGACACACTTCCATTTATTACCCTACTAAAAAAAAAGTGTGGGTGAATAGAGAGAAAACTATACGGGGTTTAACATTAAGTTAATCTGATATAATGTTCAAAAAGTAATGTGTTTTATTTGCTTAATTAACCGACTTTTTTTACTTTAATATTTAGCTACCTTTTTGGCCACATAAGTACCACATTAATTTAGCAATAAAATATTCATGCGGGGGCGTTCCAATTAATTTCCAAATAACATACTGTAGGAACACTGGAATACCATCGCTTTCTTTGTAATTTTTGTAGGGCAGGGTGATGTGGTAAAGGCTGAGATCATTTACACTACTCGTAAATTCTGGAATAGGACTTATTCCTATTTCCCTGTTTTATTTAGTACTGGTTTATTCAATAATACTACGAACCTTACGCTTTTAATCCCAATGGTTAGATATGTGGGTGTACTATCAGGTACTCCACATTTATGTCATGTATTTATAATTTAGTGCCTATTACAATCAACCATAGGTAGGTACACATATATATTCAAATTCGGTACCGTAAAACGGGGCTAATTGGGTTTTTGGGGGCTATTTAGGACGACCCAGAATTTCGAACAAAAATATTGATTACTGTCGGTTGGTGTATGGTAGAATTTATTTTACAAACTCTAGCAATACTTTGATAGTTTAGGTCAAATTGTCAACTGTCAGTGTCAGTTTTTTCCACAGTTAAGTTCCAAATTTTAATGAGAGAGCCAGAGACTGATTTTTCGTCGAAAATTTAAGAGTCAAAACTTCTTCCGCAGTTCAAAATTTTAGCAGTTAAGAGTGTGAATGTTTTGAAATTATGATTATATAAAGTATCACGATGTTTTCTTGCTAATTTATAATTTTGTTATGCTTATAGTTTTTGATTTATTATTGAAAATGTGTTTGGGGCTTTTCGGGACACCGATGCGGGGCTTTTTGGGACAGTGTCCTAAATAGCCCCCTCACTTTAGTGCATTTGTAAACAACCTAGGTATTTTAAATTAGTATATATTTGTAAGGTTTATTGTGGTTTTCAGATAAAACACATTCGTATAATGGTTCGAAAATATACAAGAACATTTAGAAACTTCAGAAATTTAAACTTATAACTAAATTTTTAATTTAGTTAATCTGGAACAATGTCTATGTGTATAATTTTGTATTTTGAACTGGGCGTTTATAGCTGCGCTACAGTATTTTACTTTTGTAGTTATCTCCGTTTTTCTTTTGTATCCTGTACTCTCAAGTTGTTCCAAATAAATTTTATTTTTTATTTTATTTAATGGTAAACGTTTCATGCCGTACTTCTCCTATACTCATGATGATTTGAACAAGGCATTAACAGACGTCAAATCTAAAAGACTGTCTACCAGAGAAGCGGAAAAGAAGTATGGCGTCCCCAAAAGTACAATTAACCGTCATTTAAAAGAGAAAAACTTACTGTATTCAAGACCAGGGCACCCTACATTATTTTCAGAGGTGGAAGAAAAAAAAAACATTCGTCGATTATATTACATATGGGGGAATGGGGATTCCCCTTAGATCTAATGGATTTGAGAGTCTTCGCCCAAAAATATGAAATATTATTAATAAAAAATTGAAAGGACTGTCTATAATTTGAAAGACAATTTCCCGGGACGGGATTGGGCGGCTTGTTTTTTACAGAGGCATAAAGAACAGATTTCTAACAGATATGCTGACTTACTGTTTTGTTTTTCTTTGAGGTATTGTTATTTATCTTATGATAAATAACTGAGATTGGTTTTGTTTGGAAGAAAGCTTGATTTATAACGTTATTATTACCATTAGTAGAAGTTTACGCTTGCAATAAACAAAAGTTTTCGAAATATATTTTTTTTTCTTTCAAATACTACCAATTCCAAAAAAATATAAGATTATTTTACGTGGTATTAGTTATTTTTTGTCCCAAATATCGATAGACTTGTTTAAAGTGACTATTTTGGCTCATAATATGGTTTATATATTCATTTTCCATTGCTGTCCTTAATAGCCCCAAATAAGCGATATTTGGGACAGGCTCATCTTTATTTTTTTTTTCAGTTGTTTTTGTAAGTAGTTACTTCAAACGTATATTTACATAAGTAAGGGGTTCTCCAAGACCCATACATTTTTTTTACTATATAATTTTATGCGATATGAACAAGATATTTGCTAAAGTATGTCAAAATGTGTCCCGAGTAGCCCCGTTTGTTGCGTCTGATTTCATAATGGCAAAATTCAATAACAGTTTGCCTTAACTGGTAATCAAACCCAGGGCCTCATCATGCTTAGCAACATGGACCAATGAGTTGTCCTGGGTCCATAATATATTATGTCATGAATACAGAATTATGTTTGGATATGATTATTTATGTTATTAAGGATTGAGTTACTCTCAAATCCTTAAATCCTTAAAATATAGTCTATAGGCTTCAGGGAGTATCATATACAATAACTGGGTTCTTAGGATATTATACTTTTTAACCTTAAATATTTATAGTTACTTACATTATAAAAATATATGTGAGTACAATTTCATTTGTTTAAATTGTATTAGAAAGGTGTACCCCTGATACAGTACACTAGTTATTACTGCTCTCATTTAGTGCAGAGTCTCCTAATACTCATTGTGGAAATAAACTATTTTGTATTTCTTATGTTTCTTCTGGCTTTACATTATTTGGATTTAGTGGATTATCTTCATGGTATAGAAATAATATTTCCATTATTTTACTAGACATTTGTGCTGCATCATAGGAACTCATTTGTGACAGTTTAGTGGCTACTAGCTGCCCTATCTGTCCATGTTTCGTGTTTTCTATGCCAAATGCATCGTTTTGGACCCCTCGAAATACGTTTAGTATTCCATTTGCTATATTTTGACATGAAGGATCGACTTTGTTTGATGATTGTTCAGAATTATCATCACTGAAAGCATTTTCTTCATCATTCATATCATCCTGTAATGATAAATATAATTATGGTTAATATTGGATGTGTCTGCTTCACATTTGACCATGTGACTAAACTGTTTCAAATTATATATTTTTTACAGTTGAAATGCACTTTGAGAAAACCCTTTTTTGAAATATTTACTAACAAGAAAACTGACAATTAGGCGAAGCCCGCTTGTGTAATAGCATTGCTATCTTTTTAAACAGAATGTGGTTTAGCCAGATATATTTAATAGAGGCCTTTTTGCAGCAGAAGGATGACACAACCTAAGTAACAGTAAAAAGAGGTACTAGGCATTGACAAACATTGTGCTTACTTTAGAGTCGTCATTAATGTAATCAGTTGTGTGAGCGTCCAGTGAGTTGCTTTTGTTTACCTTGAGTAAGAATTTGCAGGCATCCCATAAATGCCATGTTATCTTACATCCCTAGAACAAATAAGACAAAAATGTTAAAAGAAAATGAAAGAAGGTGTCCATGTTTTAGAAATAATATATTTAAGAAGTAATCTAGATAATTATATAAATTATGGCAATTATTTAATGGAAGCAAATAGCCTACAATAAAGCATATTGTACATATAAATGATTGAATAGAAATTTCAAAAATCATAGGAAAATAAAAAATAAGGCAACTACCTCTCCAGTGCCCTTAGCTTGACTGGCTTTTAATTTTCTGAGGTAATTGGCAAAGGTAGACCTAATATTCGTCCAGCGATCTTTAACCGCCTGTCCTGTGAACTCATTACCGTACTGTGATGCGAATTCCGCATAAGTTTTATCTCTGTATTTAACTGAAGTGTATTTTGGATGTTTTGGATTCCAAATATTTGGTCTGCTCTCCATAAATTTCACCAATTTCAAATTCATCTTTCTTGTCCAGAATACTTTTTCCTTTTCAAATTCGGAAATCATTTTAGCACTGTTTCGATTCAAATAGAGAGCTTGTTTATTTAGTTTCAATCTTTTCTATTTACTCAAGGTTTGTTTGTTTATTTTCGTTGTTTGACGTTTTCAAGTTTTTGTTGAAACGCTTGTCAATGTCAAGTTGACATTATTACAACAAAGTACCTAACCAGACAAGAAATTATTGTTTGGCGCTGTTGAATGAAAGTGATGTTTACATTATTCTACAGATGGCGTGCTTACAAATAATAGTCATGGCGAATTCGCGAGGGTGGGCAGAAACATTGATTATGTACACCTTTTGAAAACTCAGTGAAAATCAGTAAGGAGCTTGAGGCTGCCATTGAATTTAGTTATTCATCTGCCTAGCCTTTTCCCAACTATATTGGGGTCGGCTTCCAGTCTAACCGGATGCAGCTGAGTACCAGTATTTTACATGGAGCGACTGCCTATCTGACCTCCACAACCCGGTTAATACTAGGTAATACGATACCCTTTGGTAAGACTGGATGTCAGACTATCAGGTCACTGACTACCCGTAACGACTGCCAAAGATCTATATATGGCACCCGGGACCAACAGCTTAACGTGCTTTCCGAGGCACGGAGGAAACTCGGTATGTAATGGGCGGTCACCCATCCACAGATCGACCTAGGCAAGCGCAGCTTAACCTAAAGATCGACCCGAGTGGCAGTTCTTATTAAGCCACGAGCTCCTCCTCCCATTGAATTTAGTTATTAAATATCTGAATAAAGGGAAAGGACACAGTCGCACTGAAACTCAGTCAGCTATTTACAAGCAATCGAATCGAAATTGACTCGAACATTATTAACGTATCGCTCAATTTCATAATTTAAACACGACATATTCGACTCGGTTTCGATTTGATTGTTTGTGAATAGCTATAGGTACCTACAGAGATAGTTAGTTATTATGGCTCCTTATTTTACGTTTGGAAATAATATAGGTATTGGTACATAATAATAATTTAATTACACATATAGGTAATAATAATTAAGTCATCCGACGTAAGTATATGTAACGGACGGAGGTGTCTTACTACTTACCTATTTAAGTCTGCGACTTCTTCGGCTGGGCCACAGGTTCACACTTGCACAGGTTTCTTACTGCTTGCTTATATTATAAAAAAAAACCAATAAGTTGTTCAGATAATACTTAATATATCAACTTACCCAAACTTATTATAACCATTGTTTTGGAAACCTCACGTGATCATGAAATTAGATACAATACTTTCACACAAACCTATTAGCACGCATGAAACACTTAATTAGTGTTAATACTAACTGTCACAACATTATCCTTCTCATAAAACCTCGGCACAATTGGAATTAGATCATACCTTGAAATAATACTTAATAAATGAGAAATCATCTTAATTTACCAGAAAGTAGTTTGAGTTCGTCGATCAGAAATTATTTCATTGTCTACTTAGACCTGTCCACCTGACTTCCACAACAAGAGGTACAGATTAAATTCTCGCTCGGATAAAGCATTGCGGGTTGCATTTTTTTATCGGTTTGTGAGTAATGAGAGTCTGTTGGATGACAAATTGTGTGAGTTCCTGGACTACGTCAGTTTATAAAACTCAATAAAATAACAGTAAAGTAGACCGGCTAAAACTAAAACAAACTATTAAGAATTCGCTCAGCCATAAAGAGAACGGCTGTTAATTGTCGTCCATGACTGCAATGTCAGAAACAACGCCGACTCCCGCGCAACGGTACACCCTGGGATCTCGATCGCGTCGCGAGCGCAGTCGTAGTTGCGGCCTTAACCGCCATGGGTCGTTCTCTCCGCACGTTCGCCGTGTACACGCAGCCGTTCATAGTGAGACATGCCCGATCCGCAACCACAGGTTGCCCGTTCACAAAACGGGAGCGGTCCCAAATAGCCCCAACCGCGGATTTAACCGAGGAAATTTTCTCAAATGCAAAACCCTACTCCGAAGTTCCTGGACCTAAACCAATCCCGATACTGGGGAATACGTGGCGGATGGTGCCTATCATCGGGCAGTTCGACATTTCTGAATTCGCGAAAGTGACTAAACTTTTTCTGGAGAGATATGGGAGGATCGTTCGTCTTGGAGGATTGATTGGAAGGCCAGATCTGTTGTTTGTTTACGATGCGGATGAGATCGAGCGGATCTACAGACGGGAAGGGCCGACACCGTTCCGGCCCTCGATGCCCTGCCTCGTCAAGTATAAGTCGGAAGTGAGGAAAGATTTCTTCGGGGAACTACCTGGAGTTGTTGGAGTGTAAGTAGACAGAATTTATTTAGCATAATATACTTTTAAAAGCTTCGCTTTGAGTTCTTGACCTAGATTTTTCGGTTCACTTTTATTTTCGCTTTACTTATAGACCGGTTCTCACGAGTGGATTTTGATTTGTGATTAATAAGTTATTCTATTTTATCTTCTAGGCAAATTATTATGGATTTAATAAAAACTTTTGGCACAAACTTAAGTGCGCCAAAACCGGCCATTCTTCAAGAATCTTAGATTAACGAAACAAAGTCGAAGTTCCGTTAACGACCGGAATGTAAGAACTTTCACTCCGCAAAAACGAAGCGGCATAAAAATAGACATTATGCATTTTAAGCACAACCTTAATACTTGATATCATTTATCATAATATTTTAATTTAAGTAAATCAATTTTATTTAAATTAATCAATACGTTACGAAATAATTTAAAAAACAAGGTTAGTAAAGTACCTTACCATTCCATCTATCCTAAAGTCAAGGTTGGTTTCACAACTTTGTTCATCGGTTTCCACTCTTTGTAATATTTTAATCCAAAATACATAATAATGTGTGTTGCAATTTCGCGTGTGGGTTAAAGTTCAAGCCTTTGTGCGTTAAAATACAATGGCGAGAAGTAATCTTCAGGAGATCATTTTTAAATTATCCACAAAGTAGGCCAAGCTCTCAGAAATCATGCAGTTTAAAGTGTTGTATGCAAAGGTCTCATCATCATTATCAGCATGTAAACCTCAATGACAATTATGAATTTCTCGAAAGGTCCTAATTATAAGTTGTTCTAGCTTAATCTAGAGAAGCTGATTTTGTCTTCTTTACTTGGTTCCATAAAATCGGCTACATTTTAGATACTACTAAGGACTAATATGTGAATAAATTTTGAACTATTCACAAAAGTGGTCTCTATCAACATCCCCAGCCTTTTCTCAACTATTTTGGAGTCGGCTGCCAGTTTCACCTTATATTTACACACATCCCTATTATTATTGGGTAATAAGGTAACCCACTACTATTAATATCCACTGGGGATAAAACTATCCCATTTTAGCTCTATGTGAGCGTAGTCAAACAGTCATAAAAAAAAAAATGTTATTTTATGCTATTTGTTTACGCTATACATTTAGTTATTCAGCCGAAATAATCTTACTACTAGTATCTGCAGAAGCGAACAGTATGTGAATAGGAACATAAAGTACGAACAGGTATACATCTGCTGCGGTTCATCTTGCATAACTTAAACGTTTATGATCAGATATAATTGCGATCCTTGGACTCGTTTAAACGAAGATTTAAATTTAAAACTCACGAGATCACTGATCAACAATTATATTAAATTGATTGAGTACCCACCTTAACACAAATTATTCAAATATTTTGAGGAAGCATAGCCTGTAATGTTCCAACTGCTGGGACACAGGCTTCCTCTCCATAAATACGCTGTAAATGCTGTAATCCTCGACGCGGGCCCAGAGCTGGTTGGTAGATGTCACATGTTTGAGAAAACATTTTCATTTCTTAGCCTGTATTGCCCCACTACTGGGCAACAGCCTCACCCTTGCATTCTTCTCTATGGGCGGTTATCTCCAACAAAAAACATTTAAATATTATAAAAAATTTCATCATAAAATAATCATCCGAATAGGCCTACTTAACACAATTTATTTGAGGTAGGCCAGAGCAGTGAGTTTTTTTTGGATTCATCTATACAGAACCACACGCGACATACCTACTTAATTACATAGATTCCTTTCATTTCTAAATTAAATAGCAATCTCTTGCGTCAACGACCGGTCTTAGGGTCACATAAGTAATTAGCAAATAGACTAATTACGTAACCTTGGGTTCTAAAGTCTACTCCTATTTACTCAACTACGAGTAAAATTACTTTCAAATTCTTTTGGACAAACCAGTTCGTTTTCCAAAAATGTCTTTGATTATGTAGTGTTGGTAAGTCTATACGCCATCCATTTTAAGTAAATGAAAACCTGCAATGATCAATTTTCAATTTTAAAGAAAGGTTCGATTTACATGTATTTAAACAAAGTTTAAAGTTTAGTGAGCAGCGGTGGCCCAGTGGTGGCGGCCCCGACTTACGAACAGTAGGTCGTGGGTTCGAACCCAGACAGGCACATTACTTTGTGTAATTTATTTCATCACCGCTGCTCTCAAAACGGTGAAGGAAAACATCGTGAGGAAACCGGCATGGCTTAGAACCAAACATTCACAGACATGTGGCCCGCGTGGTAGATTATAGCCCATTCCCTCTCAAAGAGAGGAGGCCTGTGTCCCAACAGTGGGAACATTAATAGGCTGTTGATGATGAAACAAAGTTTTGGTCGTAATTACCCCCGGACGAAATTATCGAAATAACCGGGGTCCGCCTGGACCACTTTGGGAATCACTGACCTAGATTATGGTCAAGCTTTGTGTCAATACATTGAAGTTCGGTGATTTCATGAATAAAAGGTAACATAGGTTTCGCATTCATTTATAGTAATTATTATGTATTAAATAACAAATCATTTATAGTTCTTTGTTCGCCAGCCAGTATCCTAGACCCACAAAGTATTGCACAAGATCATTAGCCCTCCATTCGATTTGTTTAGCATGCGTACGCGTCGAGTGCGTGACGCCCTTACGTACAAACAAACTGTTTGCACTTGCTAAGTGCGAATGTGATATAGGCTTTATTCAGCTGTCAGTTGATATCCTTGGTTTTGCTATAAATGTAATTGTTATAGCAAAAGTGGTTTTTTGAATATCCGAGCCTATATTTCAAGGTTTACCAACTGAGTTATTACCTCATCTGTGTATGGTATGGTTTGTTGCTAGAATAGCTGTATTGAATACTTGAAACCACGCAAATTGTTGTCGTCGGTATAGTAATACTTTAGTGGTATTCCATCATCTTAGAATATCTCGCAATGTTTATAGGTGATACTAAGAAAAGCAACCAAGGTATCTCTATAATTTTTTCAGGCATTTAGTATAGACGCTCTGAAATATTGCCTTGTCATTGTTGTTAAATGTAAGTTGGTTGCATTTTCAAGTTTTGTTTTGGTATCAATCTCAGTATAACGAATAAATGAAGAAATAAAGTTTCTACCAGTTCATGCAAATCTTTCATTAAACGGGAAAATAAGCTAAGTAAGGCTAAGTTAATACTGGAAAGAGACTTTTGAACTTCTGAACCGATTTTGATTTAAGTTTGCATAGTTGTTCTACATACGCAGGGGAAGGTTTCTAAAAAAGAGCAGTTGCAACGCGTTGCCGGCCGGGCACAACTATTTGGCTATGAAATAATTAAAGTTCTTGATGACCTACTATTAACAGTAATCGATCTTTTGACTACCTTTTTACATTAGTCAGTGGTGTCATCGAACCAAACGACATTTTTTCAAAATTATCCTTGCAGAAATTCTGCATTTTTTTTAATCATTGTATTTATCACGATATTATTAATTTTTACATTATGTTTTTTTAGAATTACCTATTGCAACATCACGTGTTTGTGTATTTCAAACAATACGTTTACTATAATTACAAAGTGGTAGAAACTTTATGCTGTATTTATTGTTTTACTGAATTAACTTTATCGGCAAAACATTTTTGTAATATGTAGATATCTTCTTATAACGCGTCCCTGCTTCCAGCCTATTTAATGGCTATATCTTCCTCTGGTATACTTACATGGGCCCTTATATTAGCGCTGATAAGTATTCGCTGAGCACGAGGTTTTCACGAGGAATTCCCAGAACCTCGTGCTCAGGAAACCACGAAGTATGGATTTTAACCCCGTTTAAGGCACTATGCTCGCCTCCTATTACTTGGGACTTAAAAATAATTGGTGAAATGTGGGTGTAGCATCAGGTAAGTACTCTGCCTAACCCTTCGTGAATCACAGGCGTGATTCAACATCATCATCATCATCATCAGCCATAAGACGTCCACTGCTGGACAAAGGCCTCCCTCATAGAACGCGATGTCAAACGGCAACCTGCCGTTTGCATCCACCGGTTACCTGCATAAAAGTAAAAGATCACACCTGAGGACGTAACGAACTTCTTCTTTCCTTCTGATAACGATGATTTAAAAGTCAGACACGCTGACTTCGCACACAGAGTACCGAAAACCTTATCCTGTTGAAATTCTCTGTAGGAGTTTTACACATCAACCAACTTATCTCTGCAGGCGGGAACAAACAGAATTAAAATAAACCTACCAAGACTGACTATATCGATGCATTTTTGCTTGACACACACTTCTTGAACTGCACACTTGAAGTGGTCACACTATAAAAGCGGCTACTACTGGTCCACTGGGCAGTCATCTCCTACCACTAACGATTGGTCATTCCAACAACGTTCGTTTCGATACGAGAAACGGACACGACGAGACACCGATAGACTAAATACTGATTGACAAATTCTGATCGCGGCTCAGGGGGGATTCTGATAAATATTCATCCGAGGCTCAGTTTATCTGGATGTGACGAGACCTAAGTAATGGCAATACTTGTAATACAAGTAATGAAATTGGGGAATCACCCAAAGAGAATATTTCCGTTTCCAGCATTGTTTTATCAATACCATACAATGTCATCTGTATTACTATTTCTACAAATAGACAATACAAATTACAACTACTTAACACATAACTGACGCTAGAACTGTTGACAATGCTAGTTTAGCACAATGATGCGTGTGACTTCAGATATTAGCACTTTGTTATCGAGGTCAGAGCATGATATAACATCTGCCATTGAATATTATGCATTGTCATTCTGAGGTGGAAGATTCTGTGGTGTTATGTTGCAAGCGACCCTGAATTATCCCCAGAGACGCATCACACAATATAAAGCGCCTGTGGTCCCTTAAGGGTTAGGCAGACACGTAGGAGGACGAAGGTGTGAGTCAAGTCCAATATTTTTGCCCTAGAAGGAAGAGCAAAAATCTGCTCTTTTACGGGAAAAAACCCGCCACATTTCCCTAACTACTGCCACTTCTGAAAGCCAGAATCAGTAAGTCCAACAAAACCGCAATCCGCAAACTGTAGACCTGGGGCCCACTGAAACAATTCAATCAAGAACAGAAAATACCTGGTCTCAGATATCACATAACATTACCTGTTACCCCGAAGGGCTAGGCATTGGCAAAGGTGAGCATAACCACGTGAAATAATTGTCCAGTCCCTTGTAATAAAAGCGAAGCTGTTACCATCAACTAGGCAAAAACCCAGACTACAAGTGTCAAATTCTGAAAGGTCAAACTCAACCTAGGGATCAAACTGTATACTGGGTACTACGGATAATTTGCGTATTTTTTTTTTATAGGTAGGTATCAATCAAATAATAAATATAAATGTCGACGTCAAGTTCCATCAACCGGTATGGGTTCGAAAGCCGTTCTGCTGTAAACCTTCGACTAACTAGGTTTTTATAGAAGCTGCTTCACCGGTACAGTACGATCGCGTAGAAGGTATACGTTGCTTGAATGAAACCGTTGCCTTTTTTGTGATGTGGTCCTGCGGCTACGGGCGGTGAAAGCGTAGATAATTAGATACTGGCTTTCCGTTATTTGATGGGTTTTTATTTGATTCTACATCAATACCATATTTGATGACTAGCCGACATAATTGGCTTCTAAAATAACATTTCTTTCATCTACATTGCTGCATGGATATTTAGGCGCTTGAACGACGCGCTGCAGTTAGTAATCATTTGTGTGTTTTTTAATTGTATTGATAAAATAAAAGATTTTGGCCACACGCCACTAGATCCTTGTAAAAGAAAGATACAATAATATGTATTTAAACGGGCGGCACGGTTAGCGCGGTGGCTAAGCGATTGGGCTGCGTGTCGCGGGTTCGATCCCCGCACGGAACAAATATTTGTATGGCCTGCAGATAGTTGTTGCGGGTCTGGGTATTTGTGTATGTGAGTTTAAATGTTTGTGAACGCACCCACGATACAGGAGCAATTCCTAGAGGGGCCAACGTTTTTTCTAAAAAAAAAAAAAACACTTTCAGTACAGTAGTTCTGTGTTAAGGCAAGAATTCACCAGAATTCGCATTGATGAATGAATACTCATCAATTGTAACTTAGAGCACGAGTTAACTAAGTATAAAATAAACATGATTGTAATGAACTCCGTACAACGTACAACCTACATGCTAAGTAAGAATGACAATGAAGCTAAGTAGATGCCAAACAACTTAAACTTTCATTCATTCGAACATCGTGAGATGTTTTGTTACAATTCATTCCTAAAAAGAAGCTCAATGTAAAATACTAGTATTTAGATGCTTCCGGTTAGATTGGAAGCCGACCATGGTGATGATGAGGTAGATGATGATGATGATCAATTCACAAACAAGGCTCAAAATCGTAAGCAGACTACTAAGCTTTAAGGAACTCTTTCCAACTGAACTTTTATAGTTTTTCTTCTTAGCGTGTAGCTGACAATCTAAATTCTTAAACTGTGCTAAGTATTCCATGCAAAGCTGCGATACTGCAATACCGTACGTTTCTGCGCTGGTTTCATTTTGTCTTGTGTTAAGTATCATTGGCATATCATTCAAGACTTCTAAAGACAGCTCATTACAAATTGAAAGCCTGTTTTCACGACATTGAAATAAACACCTATCCCTTTTGTTATATCAATTTGCTCGTTCTATTCACCAGCCAGACAGCTACAAGATCATAACACATCATCATGATTGTTGAACTCGCACACAGTGATACTTGGCCCACTTGGGAAACAGGGCGAGGCGAAAGTCGTGTGCGCAGCAAAACGTGACGAGCAGCGTAATGACACATGCCCAAAATGGACGGAGAAATTATCTCTGGACGTTTGATTATGAAATAATGTACCGGGGAATAGAGTTTATAAACACAATGTTCAATGAATTTGTGAAGGTTTGATATTACCCAATACTTAGTGGTTTGTGGAGATAGGGAGTCGCTCCATGTAAAATACTGGTATTCAGCTGCATCTGGTTAAACTGGAAGCCGATCCCGACATAGTTGAGAAAAGGGTATACAGGTGATGATGAGATAGAATAATATGCTTTATTATAAACCAACATTCCTCCCGCTTTCGCCTTTATAATATTAGTGTAATTGCGGGCGATGAGTACTGCGATGACCAACACAAAGATTAAAAGAGTAACCTTTGGAGTTTCTTGCCGGTTCTTCTCCTTAGGAATCGACCAATGCACCGAACCGTGCCCCCTTTTTAACGACGTTTTATAAGTGCCCATGTAGGCCTATGTGAAATAAAAATATTTTGATTTGATTTTGACTTTGGTCAAACATGATGATTAGGCTGAAATTATTTTGTGATCCTTGTGTAGCACACCTTTGATGTCTGATTTTAAAATCATGTTCTATTTGCTTAGAGTATGCACATTATTTATTGAGTTAATTAAATTTGTGTGGTGTTCTAGAAAATGAAGCTTTACAATGATAATAAAGCATATACCAAACAAATTAACTACACAGTAAGCCATAACAATTTAACTACATGTCTTGCAATAGATAATGTTTTATCTATACTTAAAGCAACGACTGACAAAATAATTATTCATTTCGACACAGTATGGCCTTCCATAGTCTGATCGTTATCAAAGATGGGTCTTATAATTGCAGATCCAAAGCTAATCTGAAGTTATTTGCAGATGCATCACCATGCTTGGGTAACTCTATTAATTTTATACAAGATAGCGTGTTTAATTGAACACACTTAGAGCTATTATAAAACACGATACTAACTGTTCTGTTTCTGTCAATCAATTTCTCGTAACTCATGAAATAATAACTTTTAAATAGATATTGGTCTGTAATTAATGAGAATTTACGAGTAGTCATAATAATATATGAGGTGCCTCATCATAGTTGTTTTAACAATAGAGTCATAATTTTGAAGTAAGTAGTGACAAACAATGTACACATTCAAGAGCTTCAGATTCATTTCGATTGATTCGACTTGAAGGTTTTTCAAGAGCGTATTGAACTGAAGTGCAAGCATGCAAGTTTAAATTCTGCCTAGTATAGGTAGAACATCGCCTTCCAATCGGTGTCGTCATGTAGGTAGAAGCATTTTTCTTTCCATCTCAAAAAACTGGAATTATTAAAAGTATACTGAAGGCCAAAAGACACGCTTTAAAAGCAAGAAAGTCGTGTAGGCACTTGCTCAGACCTGTTATTTCTGAAATGTGAACAAAAGCTGTAACCAGGAAATCCTCAAGTTAAAGGACAAGATTAAGTATGCAGCACATACTTATAGCTATTAAGAGAAGGACGTGTACTAACTCAGGTGGTTACGCACCTGCGTGTGCATATTGATTGTACTACTAATCTTATGGTACTGTCATTGTGGTTATGACATGGATGCTATATAAAACAGATGTGTCGGTACACATACACTATCTATAGGCTCATCATTTTCAAAGTCATCATTGAGATCATCATTTATAAACTAGGCAAAGTGAAGCATGAGTAGATGATTTAGCAGATTGAGACTTCTCGTATAATTAGCTCGTACGATCTGAGTGGATGCACCCTCTTAATGAAATCGTAAACGAAAACCGGGAACAGTGGTAAATGTTCCCAAACATACACATCCTGTATTCGAATCCTAGGTCGTGCCAAGTGTAATTAGGTTTTTCTATCAGCAACGCTTTCTCAAGTAGCAGCCACGGAGTCTGACCTTGTGACCGGTTGGTGTCAATCGACTCACCCCCTAGCAAAATGTGGGTTTACTAATAGGTACAATTCTGCTAAACTTTCGGAGATTACAAGCGATATATTACGTGCAAGTGTCTACTAAGATATCAAATGTAATACAAATCTACTTAAATGGATACAATTTACTCTAGACGTTGTGAAACTGAATATGTCGGTTAATGCAAGAGAGGTGAACCGGTTGCGAAACATGAAGGCGTCTAGAACCACTTAGCTTTAGACTTAAGAGGAACGAATAGTTTGCGTAAATGTTTTGGAAGCTGTAGTACTCGCTGAGAAAGATTGGTGTAACCTATGGATATTGAAGAAGATGGCATTTTGATATTAGAAAATGCGAAAGCGAAACTACGCTCTCTCTTTCTGCTTTCTGATATGTTCTTTTTGTGCCAGGGGCATTTCATACAATTTATATTAATTCTCGATTTAATCCTTGATTCCTTTTCAGCTATTGGTTAAAGAATTTCAGAGTTTTATTGAGAGAATGTGGAGAACATAGATCATATAGTAGGGAACCAGACAATCGTCATTGTCAATATTCTTCCGAAAATAATAATCAACATAGTTTTTACCATCATGGTGGTACTATTTGATTTAGGCTCTATCG
The DNA here is from genome assembly GCA_932274075.1 of Diarsia rubi. Lineage (NCBI taxonomy): Eukaryota > Metazoa > Arthropoda > Insecta > Lepidoptera > Noctuidae > Diarsia > Diarsia rubi. The sequence goes on from OW026413.1 coordinate 12,340,748, forward strand.
GTCAAGTCCAAAATACACTCGAATCTTTGTTTGCTCTCAAAATATTTCACTAATTGGAAATAAGGAATTTGCAAATCAATATTGCGAATACAGTCATAACACCTACTTGGTTTATCTTAGCGGATCTTAAACGTAAGTGTCAATAGTTATCTGAGCCGATGTGCAAACAACTTCTATGACCAATGCTGTGGATCTACACCATGTATCAATAATGTAGTGCTTTTACGTTACAAGTGTACACCACTTGGGTTTTATGATTCATTGTGATGAAGGAAAATGTTGTTTGGTTACTTATTTAACACTTCTTTTGGGATTTTTGTGGGATGATTCAGATTTTACTGATAAATTAGGAAAGTAGCAGTGTTTTTCGGGTTATTTTGAGGACAAAGATTTTTTGATCGTGCTTTCATTAATAAAACTGAAATATATTAGAAACTATTCTAGCTAATATGCGACGTCATTTCAAGTCACGACTGCTGTCGTCATTTCAAGTACATCTTCTTCTTCATCTAGATCATACAGTTCTAAACATCTTTACAAGTAGAATAAATTCTCATGTGCCAGTTTTTTACTACCTTGCAATTCTAGAGTAAACAGATTACTAGAGCAAATTCTGCGCAAGAACTCAACGAGTTAATCTTGCTCAAAGAAATCATTTTTAAAGAAAAATAAGGACGTATATAGTATATATCTAGACAGAGAAAGAATACTGATTTCTCTTATCCAGCTGCATTGAAGCGGCTTATTACGGAGGCAATGAACTCGGAAACAGCTAAGATGATAGTTGCAATAAAGCATAATGTACCTACCACTTCGCCAGCTTATAGAAAACAGCTGAGTATAATGGCGAGTACGTAAGTACTCGTAGTCCTAATACATTCCGCAACCAAGAGAAAGTTTTTTTTTAAAGTTCAATGACATGGTTTGGCATTGTTTATGTTTGCAAAACGTTCCATAGTTTCGATTTCAAATTCAAGCTTTCAAAAGATGTGGCTAAAACTTTTAAAGCTTTTCAAGTAGATATCTGAAGTCATTAGATTGCAAATAGAGTTACTATTATAGTTCTAGCTTAACATTTTCTACTGAAGATCACTCAATCAGGTCGTGTCAACTTCTCCCCTTCAAAAGCAAGGCTATGGGAATTTAGGTAAACTGGTAAAACGTTGTGTTTTACCAGTTTGCCTAAATTCCCATAGCCTCAGTTTTGCTTAAAGATAATAATTTTAAGGTGATAGCCGTATATAGAATAGGTACCCAAAGCCCCAAGGTAAATTTCACAAATATTAGACGAACTTAAAAGACCGGACAAAGAAAACAAAACTTTTAAAGATAAATCGATAGTAATACAGAGAACATAATCAACTCCTAGATCACGTATAATTTTCTTTTCTTACAATAAGAAGGAAAAAATAATGCCCAAGCACGTCCATTATCACACCACACAAGATACACAAACGCGCTATGCATAGAAATATGAGCAAAATCTATTCGACGAATCACTAAATTCTAAAGCGAGCATTACGTATGCAAATGGAGCGATGGAAATACATTCGAAGCTCCACAATAGCCCACAGCTAAGCTACGTACTTTGTGTACTTATCTTTGCTTCGAATGAATTTGTAGGTGGGATTCTGAAACCCACGGTCACGATACGCACGGATGCGTGGCTTGCAAAGAAGAAATTTTATTTAAAAACTGTAATCCCACATCGGCCATATCCTACACTTGTCTTCCATCTTGGACTACATGCCCTGCCAGCTACGACCGCTGATTGACCGGAGTTTGCATAGGTGACTTTTGGGCCAAACATATTTGAACATTTTTACCGCCATGAACACACTGAGAAGTAGTACGGCTGCACACAGATGGCTGTCGAAAGTGGTTTACGATTACGTTAATTTTGTCTCAGCAAAAACGTGTTAAATGCATATCCTAAGTAGTAGTGGACGGTGGACTTACGCCACGAGCCAATGTTGGTCGTTCATTGAAGAGATATCAGTGCGTTTGCGTCCGTCACATTTTCTCACGCATGAGCTTCAAACACATTTTTATTCCTAAGACGATTTCTTCGAAGCTATGCCGTCATATCCTCGTCATTACTGGCGATCTTTGCTAAGAATTACTACTTTAGTTTAATAGTTTACATTTAAATCTTTGCATAGGGTGTTTGCTCTGTTTTATGATGAGTATCTTTTATGTATGTTCTCTGTAATAAAACCTAGGCTACTAATTATTTTACGTTACTAACAAATGCGTCATTAGGTTTACGTTTTACTTATTTTAATATATAAGACTTCTTTGTTCCCTGTAGTTTTGTGATAGGACTACTTAATTAACTTTATTTTCTTCACATTCTGTTTCTCTAATTGGTATTTCGTTTTATGTTGCAAATTTCTTTGAAACAGTTAACTTTTACATTTATGAGAATTTTGTTAATTCTAAATTATTTTTTTGTAGGACTGTGGGAGGGCCTATACTCAGTATACTGACTGCTTATTTGAGAAAGTAGACTACGAAAGTAGTAATGTGATCTGTTGCGGGCAAAATTTTGTTAAAACACTTCGATTTTGGCCTAATGAAATTGACTTTATACTCGGCAAAAAATACTGAATCAGAAATAGTAGACTAACAGGTACATCATCATTTGCATTTTCCCTGACTTGCAAGACAGTGGCGACCGACTTGCGACACGGAAAATCTATACTAGTTGCCAAGTTAGCGCCACTGATCTAACATGCACTCTATATTTAGAGAAATAATCCATAAAGGTGTCATTGATCCTAAAAAATTAATTGAATACACTTCGTGATATTTTTCTAAATCTATAACTTTTTGTTGCACAATGTTAACATGAAATCTACACTAATATTATAAAGAGGAAAGATTTGTATTTTTAATGAATGATTTGTATTTTTGATGATTTGTTTTTTGTTTGTAATGAATAAACTCAAAAACTACTGCGCCGATTTCTTTTTTTATCCCTGCATTCCCACGGGAACGGGAACTACGTGGGTGAAACCGCGTGACGTCCGCTAGTCTTCTTCTTCCACATAAAAAGCTTTGTCCTGAATGACTGACGGATCAACGCACAGCCTAAACCGCTGATTGTAGAGACTTGAAACTTGGAAGGTGTATTCTTTGTATGACGTAAGCATCCGATAAGAATGGATTTTCCGAAATTCTACCCCTAAGGAGGTGAAATAGAGGGGCAAAGTTTGTATGGAACAACGTGATTCCTTGGTCCAATCTACTTCAAATTTTGCAAAAACCTTTTTTAACAGAATTGACGGAAGACATGTTTCGTATTTTATTGATATTTACCCCCTAAAGGGATTAAAAAGATGTAGAAAGTTATTTTGGGGGTGATTTGCTTCGAAGTTGATATCAAGACTTCTTATTTACTTTTGATTTAAATGATATTTTATTTTGACTCATGTTTGAAAACTTAATCAACCTACGTCAAATGAAGTTGCTTTATTTATTGTTGGACAGCAATTTTCTAAGCTGGATACATGCGGGATATTAAATAAAAATTGGGAGCCATGATAACATATTGCATCGAATTAGTAAAATCCATCGCTCATACGATGCATTACAGAAAGTACCCACTTTTTTTTGCTGCGGCGAGGATGAATACTGCATTTCGATACCCCAGTGCGAACCTAAGACCAAACAACCGCTTAAAAAAATTGTATCTGCTGCAAGTCTTTATTCTTACCGTATTTTTATGATTAGTGTGATGAATTGATGATTAAAGATCATAGACACGGAGGTAGGTCCGCGCGGTAAAGATTGTCTCTGGACAGCGGTCATTGGAAAACCGAGCGGGCGCGACCCGTGAGCTATTTGAAGATACTAAACTATTGTTTTATTTAACCAACTGTGCTTACCCCAGTGACAAGTGGACGTCACAATTAGGAAAGGAGAAGACAAAAATCTGTGATTTTATCGTTCGCTGTTTAGGCAGTTTTTGTTTTTTTAGGCGACATGTTTGCAAAAATCGAGACGGAAAGGTTGAGTTATATTAGGAACAATCGGGCGCAGCTTAGTGCGGACAGTTATTTACACTTGCAAGATGCGATAATGCGATATGAGATAGGACGATGATGCTGATCAGCTGGGTTAAAAGTTCCTAGTGATGCCTTCTTCTACTAGGAGGCCACGCTGTATGCATGAGCGGACACAAGACGACATGACGTCTATATATGTGCTACGGTCGTCCCGCTTTCTTTGACACATTTACTTGCAATAGGGGATCGGACTGGGTCAAAAAAATATGATTCTAATTAGTCCGTCTGTTAGATTATCGAAAAATATTGGATACGTGTTTTTTGTTTTTCTTTGAAAATCTATCTGACGGACTAATTATTATTTTTTTGTCCGATCCCCTATCCTCGATGGGATCAAATCACGGAGAAGCTTTTGTCTGTGCAAAAAAAATATGATAGACACGACATAATACCCAGGATTTTTCACCTCAAAGTTAAGAAAATAATGGCACTTCTAAAAAGCCTTTGTTTTGGCGGGTTGAAAGGATGGTTGGACCGCATTTCGCTTGACATGGACGTACATAAATATGCTGAGATACCAAATCCAAATGAAGATCCTTATTCATTCGTCATTTAAAGTGCAACTTTTTGTGAACTTTTTATATAATGCTGCTAACTATTCTGTTAGATTACTGACGCACTAATTCCTACTGTAAGGAACAGCCTATCAAAAGACTACAAGCGATAAGGGGAAAGGCGGTCTGGCATTATAGATGAATATATAGTAGATGAAATCTAAAGTAAATGTGTGGTCATAATAGGAGAACCTGCATTAGGAGGACAAAGCCTACAGCAGTACGGGTTGCCTTAACCGCAAAAGTCTGAAGGTTTACACAATAACTTAGTTGAAGTGGTGTCAAGTAGTGAAGGCATGGGAAGGACCTTTAAATTATAATAAAGATTGTTATATTTTTTAAGAATTCAAACAATTTAACAAAATAATATAAATGGTTGAACAAACAAAATAACGTAAAAAACAAATTAAAATCCTATTAGAACCATATTCGACTTCTACGCAGACGAAGTCGCGGGCAAAAGCTAGTCTGATATAAATTCCCAATAAAACATTATGTGGCTCGACGGAAACTTCTACAAAGATTTTTAATAACATTGACGAACAGTTTTCGCTGGCTTTCTGTCTTTTCTGATTTTGATGGAATGTTATTTTGTTGTTTACGGGTCTTGGACTCTAGACTTTAGCTCAAAGACAATTTAGAAAGCTTTGGACCACCTAAAATCATTTACATTTTAATTACTTGTTGTTTCATGGGACAATCAAACGGCTGGCTACCACGTTTTATGCATATTATCTATTGTGATACGAGTTATAGCTTTGCTTTATAAGCTTTACTGCATGACCTGTTGATTGGTTCACGAATAACTTTTGGAATCGTTTTCTATTTAGAGTGGTTATTTTGTTTATGGGGGTTGCAATGTAGTGCATGTAATCTTATCTAACTGTTTACCTGGTCAGCAGGGCTATTGCGTATTTTTTAAATGTCAGTGGCTAACCTATAGTGTCTATCAATTAACTGTCAAATGGTTCAATTTTGTACTAAACCATAACCAATTTGACAGTTAATCCATGGACAATATGATAGCCACTGTCATTTAAAAGATACGCAATAGCCCTGCTGGGCTGGATTTCAAGTCCGGGAAAAGTATAGATATTAGTAGGTTTTCTTCCGTTAAAACTTTTGAAAATCCCGTATTTTTGAAACAGTATTGTTGAACCAGCTACAACAATTAACACTAATCATTATCATCAGCCTATAATGTTCCCACTGCTGAATACAGATCTCCTTTATGAGAGGGAATGAGTTTTAATCTACCACGCTGGCTCAGTTAGGGTTTGTACTTACGACCAGTAAATTGTGGTTTCGAAACCAGGACAGGCGCATTACTTTGTGTAATTTTTTAATTATATTTATTTAAACTTCATGTACAAGAGTGGTACATAGGCGGGCTTAATGCCACAAGGCATTCTGTACCAGTCAACCTTTGGTTCAAATAGGACAGTACTGTGGTAGAGTACAAAAGTAATAATAACTAAGATACCATTTTGTAAACATAATACATAAATTGGTGCATACGAATACATATATATATACACATGGAATTAAATAAACTAATAGATATTTTAATGCATACAAATACAAGAAAACTTATAATAATCTTATTAAGTATTAAATTTGCACTCAAATAAGGTGAAGAAAAACATTGTGAGGCAACCAGCATGTCTTGGAACCAAAAATTCGAAGACATTGAGTGTCTCATACATACATCTTCACACTACCCTCAATGTTACTCGCAAAAATTGTCACTTAACTTGTTTCAAGCCTTGTTTATAAATATTATACAGTTAGATTAAAATATGATCAATTTCACAATATAGGTACTTAAATTGCAAGTGCCAAAAATAGATAGTTCAACAACCGTACATCATGTGAGTCGTAAATAGAAATTGCACTATTATTTAAATACTATATATTCACTTATTTCTGACATTTGAACTAATGGTTATATTCGTTAGTTCCTTAGAATATAGGTACTTTATTGACTCATTGTTACACAGCGTTTTTAAGGATTTTTTTGATTGTTTACGATATTTTCAAACCAAACCACAATAGTGGTGTTATATTTCTTACCTTAATTTCTCATATCCGTGCCTTATCTAATTTGAATTGTGATCGCTGTATCATGGCTTCTTCTGGAGGTTACCTCACTATTTCCTATTTTCTACCCGTTTTGTCTATCACAGGGTCCATCATATTTTTGTTTCGGCCTTTGACCTCTACTATTTTATCTTTATAGGCATGGCGAGCAATGGCGTCGGTTTCGCTCGAAGGTTCAGCGACCGATCCTACAGCCGCAGACAGTGAAGAAGTACGTAGCTCCCATTGAGATGGTCACTGAAGACTTCATCAAGTACATGGAAAATGCAAGAGATGAGAACGGAGATCTGCCTCATGAATTCGATAATGATATCCATCGGTGGTCACTTGAGTGTAAGTATTGGCAGCAAGCCCAAATTTGATAATTAATAATGTTAGTGACAAAATTCCCATTTATAGGGAACTAGATGATGCCCGCGGATTCGTCCGCGTGCATCGGTCGGTTATGGCGACAAAAAGTAATCTTTTCATTCCCCTCTTGCAACCCCTCTTAGCCCTATATCGCATTAAAAATAGCCTATGTCCTAGTCTAGACTACTTACCTGTGTACCAAATTTCATTTAAATCAATCCAATAGTTTTTTCGTAGAAGCGCGACTGACAAACAGACAGCTATCAGAAGATTAAATATATTGTATTCTTATATGGAACCTTTCTTTTTACGAAAATAGCTTTAATTGTCAAATAAATGAATTAATACTCATGCTGTCATGTATCAAAATAATAACGCATGCAGTTTATCATTGTTTAGTCTTAAAGATGCAATTAAATCTTAGTAGCTTTCAATCAATCATGCTCTACTAACACATTGTCCGTTCGAGCGTAACAATGGCGCGGACCTGAGCCGTTATAATATGTCAATTTTAGTGTATCAAGAAGAAAACATTATACATTCTACATTTCTTTAAGATAAGGCAGACTCTTAATGTAAACAAAGCGTGAATTAGTACCATTATTTGAAATCATCCGATTGAATAAAAATAAGCAGGTACCTACTACTTAAGCTGTAACAACCAAAAATCATTACTGAAATAGTTAAAAATTCATCTTATATAATTATATAAGCGAAGATATGTAATGCTTCGCCGGCTTCGGGCTAGACCCGTATATTCCTGGGAACCATAATATTAGCTATATAGGGACAATACGGCTCAGTGCAGCCATCTATCGGAATCTCAATCAAGCTGTCATAGAACAATAGAGACTAACTAACAACGCCATCTACTTGAAAAAGATGTGCAACTATGTATAAACATTTTCTTAGATTTTTAATAATATTAGTTACTTATACTAACATTAGCTTTTACTTACTTCATGTTGTTCTATTTTGTGTCATATAGCATCGCATTGGACGAATGTGTAATGTTGCTATGTCATCATCATCATCATCAGCCTATAATGTTCCCACTTCAGGGAACCAGGCCTCCTCTCTAGGATAGGCGCGTGGGGGATATATAGTATCATACTATATATCCCCTACGCGGTCTACGCGGGCTCTGCATGTGGGGGTTGGTAGATGTCACACATGTCTTCGATTTTTTTTTTCTAGTCGAAGACGTGAGCGTCCCCTCACGATGTTTTTCTTCACCGCTTTGAGAGCAGTGGTGATGAAATAGACTACACAAAGCTTTGCTAAGTAGTGGTGGTAAATAAAAAAAATATAAAACAATATATCTATGCCCGCTTCCCAGGTATTGGCCGCGTAGCCCTCGACACACGGCTAGGTTGTCTGTCTTCCGACCTGACCAGCAACTCGGAACCACAGCGCATCATTGACGCGGCAAAGTACGCGCTCAGAAACGTTGCTGTTTTGGAACTGAAGGCGCCTTACTGGAGATATATACCGACTCCGCTGTGGACCAAATATGTTAACAATATGAACTTCTTTGTTGAGTAAGTTTGTTTTTGAGTCTGTGTATATTATGTTTATACGTGCTTAGAACCTTTGGGATTTACTTCACAAAAACTTGAGAATTAGTCTTTATTTGTCAAACTTACCAATAATAATGAAGACAATCTGTGGGAACTATGAGTGTTGGAACGCTCAAGCTTGCTTCAATAAGCTCTATTTCCAATATATTAAAACTCTAACATAAGACTTCAACGCGCAAAATACAGCAGTAAACTCCATAATTATTAACATATTCTTTGTCCCTAAGTCTAAGGCCCTCGCCCACGGCGACTTTTTGTAGCGATGCAGTCGCGCGTTCGCTTTGATACAGTCGCGAAGAGGTCACTAGCTGTTTGCCCTCGCCTACAAAACTAACGCGCGTTAGTAGCGATGCTGTCGCGCGTTTACGAAACGCGCTGCAAAAAGTCGCCGTGGGCGAGGGGCCTAAAAGATGCCAAAACACAAGATAAATGTTTAACTGCCAAAAAAGAAAATATTTAGTTTTTCAGGGGCTTTATTTAAACAATGTTTGCTTATTTAATTTTAGGCTTTGCAGCAAATACATAAACGAAGCTCTGGAACGGCTAAAGACCAAAAAGGTGACGTCAGAGAATGATCTATCTCTGCTTGAGCGCGTGCTCAGGAGTGAGGGAGACCCCAAGATCGCGACTATCATGGCGCTTGATTTGATCCTAGTAGGAATTGATACGGTAAGGGTATAATTATGTTTGCTTGTTTGTGTGAAACTATTATCGACTAGGGACTTCAAGGTAAGCAACAACAGTGCTTGGAGAAGCCAGTGCTGCAACCTCAGCCATACTGTTTGTGTGTCGATATGGAAGTAGACAATCGTCTTTGCCCAGAAATGGGGACAGAACAAAGTAGAGTTGCAAAAACAAATCAGGGTCACAGTCTGGGTTTTGTAATATTTTATAAAATATAGCAGTAATTGTTTTAAAACAGCCCCAAACTGTGGTTTAAATAAGGATTGTTCATCAATAACCACTAATAATTTTAGGTTAGTGAAATCTTAATTTATTAAAACATACTTCTATTATTACTTATGATGGCCTGACTTTCTTCCTAGATATCAATGGCAGTATGCTCGATCCTGTACCAGGCGGCGACCAGACTGAAGCAACAGGAGAAGATGGCAGAAGAGATCAGGAGAGTGCTGCCTGATCCCAGCAAGCCGTTGTGTTACTCGGATTTAGACAAGCTGCACTATACTAAAGCTTTTGTTAGGGAAGTTTTTAGGTAAAGACATTTTGTTTTGGAATGTTTTCAAAGCATTTTTAAAGTAATTTTTCTACGGTCATCTGATTTTCACTATTCGAGAGAATTTTGAACCGAAAAGTGTTACGTTTTTAGTTTTATAGAATATTTGCGAGTTTGTTTATTTTCGATGTATATGTATAATAGAATTTTTTAACATTGGACACTTCGCTCAAAATGTTGTGCCATTATGGCCCATTAAACTGACATTTGATTTGGTTTCAGAATGTATTCTACGGTTATTGGTAATGGTAGAACACTTCAAGAAGATGACGTCATTTGTGGATATCACATCCCCAAAGGTGTAAGTATAAAAGATAATATTGATTTAATGCGCTTAAAACTTTTTCCACGATTTCGACGGTTCTTAGTAGTAAATTGTCGCCTGCGGTTGTCCTTTCAAGCAACTAAATGTTCAAAAAATCAACTCCATGGAAAATGCCTTAGAAGGTAGCTTCAGTAAAACGCTTCAGCGTATGTCGAAATTGCCGTCTGTTATGTTTTCCATAGAGTTGCATAAACAGCAGTCGTGTTTCTGTGGTTCGTCATTTTGCCATTGCATGACATTACCGCTGCAGTTCCTGGTTGTTTATTTCCTCAATACCCGTATGATTAATCTCCAATCTTATCCTGTTTTCAGGTTCAAGTGGTATTCCCCACAATCGTGACGGGTAACATGTCACAGTTCGTCTCCGACCCTGAGGAGTTCAAGCCGGAACGTTGGCTGGAGAACGACGGACGGTTGCATCCCTTCGCCTCCCTGCCTTACGGCCATGGAGCTAGGATCTGTCTGGGCCGAAGATTCGCTGATTTGGAAATACAAATTCTTCTAGCCAAGGTGTTTATAAACTCATAGTTCTTAGTCTGTTGTGTTAGTAAATCTTCTATTTCTTCTAACTTATATTTCTCTGGCATGATGGTTCCTTCACGATGTTTTCCGTCACCGAATCATGTGATATTTCTGCAATACGTAAATCAGAGGTGCGTCTAGGGTTCAAACTCGAGACCTATGATTGGCCGTTCAACGATCACACCATCATTTCATCAAGCATTGGTATATTAAGATGCAAAATATAAATTAATCTTGAAATAGCTTTTGGAGCCACCATATTTTCTGAGGCATATGGCGAAACTAGCAAATCCTAGCATCGTAAACGAACCCACGATGTACTTGTGTGCTCGATTAGGGTCTGCGCTCTCTCATTACCTCAGCAGTGAGAAAGATAGATAGATTCCGCAGACTAACATATATTTTTTACTTACAGTAACCAATATCCTATACTGTTAACCATAAAAATTTTGCTCTCTCTAGGCGTGGATCAGAGGTATTTGTAGGTACTATGTCTAATTACTCCTATATTTTTATTTTCCAGTTGATCCGTCGGTATCGCCTGGAATACCACCACGAGCCACTCGACTACGCTGTCACCTTCATGTACGCACCAGACGGCCCGCTGCGTCTGCGCATGATTGAGCGATAGCAACCTCAGCATCCGGGCGCCAATACACATCGAGCTCTAGAAAGAGACACACAGAGAGTGACAGAGATGATGCCAGTTTTATTATACTCGAGGTGCCTCTAAGGCTGCGTCCTGTACAATTATAAAGAATAAATTTGATTTATTACTAAGAAGCCTTTTAAGAAAAGGTTAGGATAAAGCTGATCTACCTAATTTGATTTATAAGGTTATTGATACCCCCTACATGAAAATAACTTACAATTAGGTGATCTTGTATGGCATATTGTTTAAGATGTAAATAAAGTGTTTAATTTTGTTATTGGTTTTTATTTTTAATCCCACTTGAACTTCTATCGAATTATATAGCTTGGTAGATTTCGGGAGCTGTTCCGGCATTCAAATACTCAGATTTGAATTATCAAAATTTCTTTACTCTTTCTAACTGGATTTTTTTAGTGTTTGCGCTTACCAAGAAGCAGCTCTAAATTAAAGTAGATCTCACTTTAATAAAGTATAGTTATTTCTTTAACAACCATTTATGGTTACTGGGTTTATAAGGCTTTATTCATCGTGTGCCTTGCACAACATTCTATTGTATTGATTGGCTCTAAACTTTACAATTTATACGGCATCGTCTTAGGCAGTGCAAAAGTCGCTTTAGCTGGCTTTGTCAAAGTAAATCAAAAGGCTTCATTAGAATCTTTACTGCCCGGTTATTTTTCAGCTCTTACGACATGTGAGCTTCTGTGTAAGTATAGCTCTCACTACTCTCTCTGGAGAAAATAAGTTATCTTCATTATTTAATTATTTTCCTTTCCACGAACTGAGCCTTTGTTGGATGAACTGTGTAAAGGATGATATACAAGAGAGGAAGTGTCTGATAAAATGACGTGTAATAGAGAAACTTTGAAGAAGTAGACATGCTGCGCCGACCCCAAATGAATAGTGGATCGGACTGGGTCAAAAAAAATTGATTCTAATTAGTCCGTCAGTAAAAAAAAATATTGGATACGTGTTTTTTGTTTTATCAAATTATTAAAAAATTACGGATATAAAACGCCTCAAAGATCATGAATGAGGGGGGGTTGTGACGTTATTTGTAAAAAAAAAAGTAGGTACTGAAATGTGACGTTTTCGAGTAGTTCACGAGTTTTCGAAGCACTGTATCGTCTTAATTTTTTGTTTATGTGGAAAAGAAAAAATATGTGTTCAATATTTTTTGGAAGTTTATCTGACGGAATAATATGTTTTTTTTTATTGGGATAAGGGCAAAATAATGATAATAAACAGAGCCTGTGACCATTTTACGAATTTAAACGCAATTCATATTATTTTCCTATTATGATCTAGTTTCCTAAATGGTCACAGACGCAGTTACTATTATGAAAGGTCCATTTTTTTTTTTTTTTTTTTTTTATTCTACGCTTTTTAACGCAATTCATTTTATGATCTGCTAAAGTGACCATTTTAGACCCTCTGAGCTTTCAGAAGTTTATATCGATATAATAAGTACCAAGTAGCATCCGTGGTTAAACTTTCTAAACGAACAAAGCAATGTTATTACTTATTACCTTTGCAAAGAAAGTTATGCGGTTACCTTACCACACTTTAGTTTGACTGCAGATAAATTATGTTAAACGCTTTTTGTTTGTACCGAACGCCTACTAGTATTTTGCTCTTTGCACCTAGCTGTGAAAACAATGGAGCGTGTTTTACATAACATTATTTGTAGGCGTTTCTACTTTATTTGAGCGATAGGAAATGTTAAGGCGCTACGTAATGTGTAAAGTTTCAATGTCGGATACATTGGAATCTTTCAAGATTTGTATCCGAAACTGTCAACCTTGAATTATTATGTTTTAGCGATAAAGTAAAAAAAAAACATTAAAGATATTTGACAGATTCTAGTACTCGATATATGCTGGCTTAGGTAAACAAGTGATAGTTACAGGTTTTGCTCTGTAATGTGCGGTTCTCCTCCCTGATTGATGTAGTACTCGAATCTGAACTGTAACGTTACAGGCGAAAGCTTCTGGTGAGGGAAAACGTTTCTCAAGTAATCCATCATATTTTAAAGACTGCTAAATTCACAGTTATAAGTCGTTAAGAGAATAATCCATACTAACCGCAATGGCACTAAAATTGTACCTCCATAGTAAAATCTAATACTCGTTTGTCTATAACAAGCATGACTTTATTTTATGTAGTTTTTTTTTAATATACTGTGTATTGCCAGGATAGAATGGGGCATTGTGTGGTTACTTGTCACATTCAAGTGGAAACTCTATTATGCAACACCTAAATCATAATTTAGGTAAATGGCCGCCACAAAGGCCCACAAATACCACATTACCACCACACATGCAATTTGACATATTTTGTGGTTGTGCCATAATTATCGTAAATACATAGTATACTAAAGTGCCTGCTGCGTAATATTTTATTGCTAGACACGAATTGCTGTCAGTTCTGCTGGGAGCCAGAGACGTATCGAAGGTTTTGGCACAGCTGCTCTTAGGAAGAAAAATAAAAATAATATGACACACAGAAATGTGTGTTAGTTTTTTAACAACCACCAAGTTGATACTTCCCTAATCCTAAACTAACCGCTTACAAGCTGAAACAAAATATTTTTCATTAATCATCCTCTGAAAGTAGGTCATAACATGCCTGCGGAGCGGGTTAAAAGTACTACTTTTCAGCCCTAGGGAGAATCACTTTCAACTGACAGCTGTCAAATTATTAAAAAAAAACTAGGTCTTTTTTCACATTTTTATTAAACCATGTTCCAACTTTTATACATCCACTAAATAACATAAACATAAAGTTAACTTAAGAATATTATTATATTTTGACTTTAATATTTTTTAGTTTTAATTATTTCTCTAAAATAACATAGATTTCGGAAAAAGCTTTGTAATGTTTTTAATGATGAACATGAAAAATACTGGCCTTTTATCTGGACGACCAGAGGACAAAAAAAAACAAAATAAGCGGGAAAGCGACAATCAATGAGAAGATAATGTTTTTATTTTTACGTATTCGTAATGAAAATCACAAGTGTTTACCTCGGGCAAATTACTTATTTTGGCGGGCGGGGTTTGGTGCCAGTAACGGAGCGCTGGAAACCCATTTCCGGGACTAAGTAACTTTTACCCCTTAGATAACAATGTACTATTTCAGTATCTGATACTGAAAAGTGAGCAAATCAAAAAGACAACACTACGGCAATTATTGATGGCTCTAGAAAAGCAAAACTAGTTTGTACATCCTTGAATTCCAGCCAGATAATATCCATAAATGGCGTGTCGTACGTGCTTTTAAAGCTTTTATTCCGCTTCTCAACCAAAATTTTGCATAAAAAACTAGTTAAAAAAAAAAAATTACGTCGTCCTACCAAATTAAACCGACTTAAGCCAAAGAAACATGTCATGTCTGTTTATCCGTCAATATGTATCCGGTGCTTGCTTAAGGAATATATCTTTGTCTTTACAACCACTCCTAGCCTGTGCAAACGTTTCCTCTGTGGTGTTATGTAATCTAAGTACGTTTAATGATGTGCAAATACTCATTACGGGTAAGGTGTATGTTATGTTTTTTTTTGTACAAGATGCTTTATTGATGGTATGGTTTGTGTCAAATCAGTATACAAGTATGAGTACCGATTTAAATGCAACAAAATCGGTGTTGAAATTTTTGTGAAACTCTCTCTAAGTCGCTATCAGATTGGCAATAGCATGCTAGTACATTCGTATCATATTGACTGAGTCAAAGAGTAGAATACTTATTACAAATATTGACATTATAAAGATGAGGAGTTTATCATGTAACCGTTTTACAAAAATTTTTGGTGCATTTATCAATCAATCACAATTAGCCTGTAATGTTAGGCTTGTGGGACTCCGGGCAAGCACACGTGGTGGGTCCTTCCCGTTCATAGAGAGGGCTATGAGAGTTAAGGACCCACCACGTGTGCTCAGTGCGGGTTGGTAGACGTCACAAGGTTTCGATTTTTTGTTTGGTTTTAGGACATGGTTGTACATTGGTTTATTATGTACAAACCAAATTTAAATACTGCTTCAAGTGCTGACCATGGACGATTCAGTGTTTATCATAATTATAACTTCAAATTCTACCTAAGGCCAAAGCTTTCGCTGGAAAGGTCAGACATATTTTTGAAAATCTTAAGTCATAAGTAAATATTTCACCTGGTGTTGTCTAACCTACCATGACTGTGAGTAAGCACGAACTGTTGAACAGTTTCTAAGTAATTGCTTGTTGCTTTGTCCGAGTGTGTAAATTATGCAATTTCGCAAATTACCCGTATACAACGCCATGAAAAGGTCATTTTATTCGCGAAATTGCTGCATCCAAACTAACGGCCAACATTCCAGTCGTTTGTTTGCAGATTTTGAAATGTTTGTATCTGTGATGATATTGATATGAAGCGATGAATATTGTGTAAATAATTTGAAATGTTTAAAAATGCTACAACCGATTTGAATTTTCTCTGACCTTGCTGCACATTAATGCGTTATAATTAGTGAGATTTCTCAAAAAATAAAATACTCTTTATTACATAAAAATACTGACTTATACGCATCTTTGTATTATCAAGGGGTGTCCTGCCTTTTCGCCAAAAAATGTTTGGCAGATTATCACTTGCCAACCAACGTTTCGCCGATGTTTCACTTTGACAACTAACGATTAGCAAATTGTTGTATGACAACGTTTCATTTGGTAGAATTATTGTTAAGTGTTTTTATGTAATAAAGAGTATTTTATTTTTATCAAGGCAATAGTAAGTTGGTCAAAAAGTTTAAGCTAGTGGCCACGTAAATGGAAAAGAACGGATAATTTATATAGACACTTTTCTAAACAATACCGTCATCCGTAAAAGGTTTTTGCTCGAAGTAATTTCCTTTTGCCTTATAATGACGGATTTCTACTGCGTGAAAGCAGATGAAAATTCTATCATTTTTTTTATTTCGTTATAGGAAACACTGCATGGATGATAATCATAATATACGTGGTCCAAAATCAGCAGCCGGGTTGACGTGGAATTGAGCATGTTGGGTTTATCGATCAGAGATTTCTTGGCACCACTCCTCGGTCAGTCTTTGGTCTTGGCTGGTTATGGCCCAGCCCACTCCCTGTTGCAAAGTGCTTAAGTACACACATCAAAAGTGTCTAGGGATCAAGCATTTTTATGCGGATTTCTTGAGATTGAGATGTGGCTTTGTAATAAATTTATGATTTTATAAATTTATATGGATCCTTTTTGGTGCATTTCATCATTTGAATCAGGAACTGTGAATCAAATTCGAGTAAAAGATGAAAATCAGCTGTCAATATTTTCCCTATAAAAACATACAACGCATTGAAGACATTATTAGTGCTACTGTTTCCCTACTACTGATTAAAACCAACGTTATTATGGAGCGGCGACGTCATTTAAGCAGGAAAGAAATGCTCAGAGCCGTGGGAATGATAGAAGCTGGTTCCCGGCAACGTACTGTGGCTTTAGCTCTGAATACAAGTCAGAGTGTTATCAGTCGACTTTGGACACGTTACCGAAGCACTGGTACCGTGGCTGAGCGCCATGGAGGACGGTATCGCTGCACCACACGGAGACAAGACCGATACATTCAAATCTTAACTCGAAGAGCTCCAACAATAACCGCCATGATGTTAGCCGTGAGGCTTCATCACTCTTCAGGGAACTTAATTAGCGACCAAACAGTCAGAAACCGCTTGCATGAAGTGAACCTTCATTCCCGAAGACCGCTACGGGTACCACCTATAGCAATGCACAATCGTAGGATTCGATATCAATGGGCTCTTGAACACAGAAATTGGGCAGAAGAACAATGGCGTTTCGTGTGCTTTTCTGATGAGTCTCGTTTTGGTATGAGACCGGATACAAGACGTATACGACACTGGAGAACCCCTGGACGCCAACAGCGATTAAAATCCTGCCAGGAAGTCCATCCTTATAGTGGTGGAACCATCATGGTATGGGCGGGTATTTGGATTGGCGGAAGAACTGAGTTGATTTGGATCAGAGGCAACCTCAACGCTCAAATTTATGCTGAGACGATTGTATCAGACGTCATCGTTCCTCTACAAGTGCAAATCGGTCCCTTATTTCAGTTAATGCATGATAATGCACGACCGCACACCGCAAGAGTTGTAAGACAGACTCTCGCCGCAGCTAACATCAATGTCCTGCCCTGGCCTGCTCAGTCGCCAGACTTGAACCCGATTGAGCATGCATGGGATATGCTACAGAGAAGAGCTCTGCCGAATATGGAGGGTATCCAGTCGCAAGAAGACCTTTTTTTGTTGTTGCAACGAACATGGGCGGCCATTCCACAGCGTGATTTGGATGAACTCATTTTGAGTATGCCAAACCGATGTTCTTGTGTTGTTAGTGTTCGCGGTAGAAACACGGATTATTAATTGTTTAAGTTACCCAATAAAATTTTAAAGAAAACTGTTATTTCAGTCTTTTTTTCGAACTTTAATGTTAGTGGTTCAAATGTCAAAAATCCCTTTATTAGGAAAATGGCAAATTTCTTTATTAATGCAAAGGTGACTTGGTTTATCGTTACTGTGACAAACGAAAACACTTTATTTGATGAATCCTTAAAGAAAATTTTAATTAATATCAATCAGGAGAAAAGTTATTGCAAAAATATATGTTGATCCCTAGACACTTTTGATGTGTGTATAATTAGATATTGGGTATGATAGTTTACTTCACGAAAAACAAATGCATCTGTTTATTTTCAGACACATTGTTTCTATTACTTTCTACTTAATACAATTGTGTTAATATTAAATGAAAGATTTATCAAAAATGCCAGATAAATATTTACTAATAGGTATACTACGCATTAAAACAACGTTTGAGAAGGAATATTGGTACAAGATTTATATTTTATCATTCACAGTTTTCATCAGCCTATAATTTTCCCACTACAGGGATTCAGGCCTCCCCGTCGGGGCTGCGGGATGTTGTAAGAGATACCTACCGCGGCCTCGACATAAAGGGCTAAGAAGGAACATGGGTAGGTTTTAGTCAGTAGAAGTCTGACACTCCCTTTCGGTCTGTCCAAGAGCGGAAGGGATAATTCGAAAATTTTCCACCCGCCAAAAAAAAAGGACTCCGGCCTCCTCTCTATGAGAGGTATGGGCTATAATCCACCTCGCGGTCCCAGTGCGGTATGGTAGATGTTGTAGACAGTTCCATGGTAACAAAAACCTATAATTCATATTCACCTAAAAATCTGAAAATTAAAGCTAGATTTAGATTTAATTTGAAAAGAATTCTGTTTAGAAATTTTATTGACCGGTGGGACAGGTTTGATTAAAAAATTTTAGACTCAAAATTATTATGAATTCGATTCTGTTCGCGACTCAGTTTCTGTCGTTCCGGTTTCTTTTCAAAAATGTAATGAGATTTCGTACCAAAATAAATTATAATCTGCTTAACCTTTTCCCAACTATGTCGGGGTCGGCTCCCAGTCTAACTGGATGTAGCTGAATACCAGTAGATTACATGGAGCGACTGCCTATTTGACCTCCACAACCCAGTTACAAGACTGGTTGTCAGACTTTCAAACCACTGACTACCAGTAACTGTAACTGTAGAAGTTCTACAAATAACAGCTGAGATCACGGGCTTTACGTGTTTTCTGAGGTACGGAGAAAACTCAGTATGTAATCGGTGGTCACCTGGACAACACATGGAACAACTTAGGGAAGCTCAGCTTTACCCAAGGATTGACTCGAGCGGATCTTATAATTAATCAATAAATTAATTGTCAAATCTTGTCCAGTCAAAATACATGAAAATCCGACGAAGTGCGAGTTGGACTCGCGCATCGCGAATTCCGTAAAAAGCTACGTATGCAGTGTGCCGTGTACTATTGTACTTTTGCTATAAGAGGCCACATTATGGGTTCAGGATGCGAAATATTAGAGTTACTATGCTTCCTTACAAAGCCATGATTAAAAAGGCGAAGTCACCTGATTCACATAGAAAGTTTTTAGTTAATTTATTTATATATCTTAGACTTATTTTTTTGAGAAGAAATATTTAGGTGTGAGTAAATTAGAAATCTATAGGATACTAGTAGGTCAACGATAAGGCTTTTAGGGTTCCGTGACGAAATAACAAAAACGAAACGTCCGTCCGTCTGTCTATCCATCCGTATATCACAGCCATTTTACTCTGAGACTATTAACAATATACACTTGAATATTTAAAGTATGTGCTTGCTATGAACCACATCCAAAAGATGGTATGAAATTATAACAAAAAATAAAATAAAGGTGAAACTGAGGGTTGAAACCAAACGTTATTATAAGTAAGTGGTCTAACGATAGGACTTTAAAAATAATAATATGTACGAGGCTAAGAAACCTATCAACCATTTTATTTTATTCGATGGTTGATCAGATATTTCCTTCTAAAGTCATAAAAGTTGTGCCCCCTCTAGTTTAAAAAATAAGAAGAGGAAGAGGAAATTAATAGGCATATAGAGAGTTAAAAACCTTTTTACGAAAATTGGTTTGAATAAGATTATACGATTCGCACTTGGCCGGTTTTCTATAATGATCTGGTCCTGTCAAGTATCTAAAACCTAACGGATCAAAAAGTAACAGTAATAAAAGCTTTTAATAACCAGCCTTCGATAATCAAGTGCCAAATATTTTAAACTATTTAGGTATGTATAATATAAACTTCGAAACTTTAGAGGCCTGTATATCACAGGCCTCTAAGGCTTGCGAAAATTTAATAAAACCTGTTACGTAAACGTAGTCGAGTATCTTGTATCGGTTTTGGATATAAAATGTTATATGTAACTGTGAACCTTAGATTATTCCTAGTTTTGAATAATAATAACCTAAAGACTTATAATAACATAAAGGTCATTAGGAAACGTATTATGTTGTACGGTTTTTTTTTACCCTTTCATAATCTTGTAACTATCGGAGTAAACATTTATTTTAATAGAGTAAACGCGTTTTAACGTAATAAGGGTGTTGACTGAAACCAGTCAAAAGTGGTTTTGACCGATTAAGAGTTTTGACTGTAACATACACATACACAACCATCAACCTTCTCAGTGAAAGATTTAATTTATAAATACAAAAGATAATAATAACATAAGTTACACACATTTTTGTTACAAAACATTGTATTCCATATTTCTGAGTCACTGAGTCAGTCATACATACAAAGACTCGTACTACGACACTTCCGAATATAACAGTCGTGTCATAATGAAAGGTTCATTCACACTTTACCATTCATCCGTGCATATTGCGTACGTTTGCACTTGGCCGTCAAATGAAGTAGAAAGTGTAGTACTACGGAACCGCGGAGTTTGCTCAAGTAATAAGCCAGGTGCTTTCTTTCAAGGTGAATTGGGAAACAATACGAGGATTGTTTCTTGTAAGTGATTTGTAAAAGAAATTCTACTGACTTGGACATGTGATGAGAAATTGTGGAGGGACGAATCGCATGTGACTGGAATAATGCTGAAAACTAATAGTTTTGATGGATGGATGAATAGGGATGTTTACTGACTTAAAAAAATATGATTCTAATTAGTCCGTCTGTTAGATTATCGAAAGATATTGGATACGTATTTTTTGTTTTATCAAATCAATAAAAATTGACGAAGATAAAACGCGTCAAAGATTTGAGTGGGGGTTTGTGATGTCACTAACCGCAAAAAAATGTCATACTAATGTCTTAGATTATGACTTCACGCGAATTTCAAAGCATTGCGCAAAAAAATACGTGTCTAATATTTTTTGGTAATCTATATGACGGACTAATTAGATTTTTTTAGTTAACTACCCTATTCGACTGACATGGTAAGGACATGTGATGAAGAACTGAGGTGGGAAGAATCGCATGTGACTGGAATAATGCTGAAAACTTATAGTTTTGATGGATGGATGAATTGTGTGAGGAAGGAAATGAAAGAAAAAAAAAGTGTAAATGGTAGCGTGACGGTTGCCAGTGGATAATGAATGTAAAAAACATGTTGCGTCGAGCACAAGTAACATGAGACAAGGGCAGGAGATGATGATGATCTGTAAAATGTTATTTTTTGTTATTAGAGATTACTTTTGGCAGCAATGAGACGTGTGAAGCATTGAAATTGATAGCGTCTTAGGTTGGTCTAGATATCATTTTGCATTGATGTATTCAATTCGTTACGGGTATTTCGTTACATCGCATCCTTGGAACACATAACTCGTTACCTTATTTATTAATATTTTTTATTACCGGCAATTTCTGTTAAAAATCGGTACAAAATGAACTGCAATGTCTACTTGAAGTTGGAATTAAGAACAACATGAAAGATGCAGTGTTATGTATTTCAAAACATATCCGTTTTGTATTTATTGATATGTTCTGTTCTAATCTTAATTATCTGCCTGCCGTCGACCAATTGACTGAAAAGGCGTTAATTTTTGCCACTTAATACTTATATACGCTTGAATTATCGGCTTAACGTGAACATAACAACAAATGTCAGTCATATTTTATGACTTGATTGTGCCGTTTTCACACTATCGTAAATCTTTAGAACGTTTCTCTTTATCATAAAAGTGTGAAATAAATAAATCGCTTTTAATGATTAAAATGGAATTGGGCAGGACAGGTCTGTTACATGCCGAACTAGCTGTGGGCCCGTAAAGCTCAGGATTGGTGCCCTGAAACAGAGACACGGTCGCGGCGGACTACGAAAAATATGGTGGGATGAACTGGATGTTTTCCTTGAAAATTGAAGAGAAGTTGCACAGTATCGTGATCGATGAAAATAATGGAGGGCTTGGCCCAGCACTCTCAGCAGTGGGACAATAACGGCTAAGTTATAATAATAATAAATGCTTTTGAAAATGTCTTACCTGTATTTAATTGCAGGTAAATTTTCAATTATTATTATATTAATTTAATTTGGTCCAGATATTATACGGTTTCATACACCATGAAAACATTTTACACAAGTGTAACTTTTACCTCACCCCCACCAGCAACACACCCTTAGTTCTGTCACTAACAGACAAATAATTTATTTTAATTTTACCAACAGCAGACAGTTATCAACTCACGCATGCACCTTGTTTCGTGTGACGTAACAAGGTTTCTGAATCATCTGCTAGCTTCAACGCAACATCTTCAGAATTCAGGATGCGATTACGGAACAAAATGGCTACTCTACTATTTTTTGTACGCATGTCTCTGTAATGATTGAGTCATTGCACGCGAAGCGATGTAAGAGAAAATTTTGGGTAACTATGATAAAAAATAATTATATCGTATCTTGTAAGAGTTACCGTAGGTAAGTTCTGTCAGTACGAATCGAGTACCAGATAAGATTAGTGGTAAAAATGATAGATTTCAACCCCGTTAGGCTATGAAGTTCAAAAATTCTTCCTTAGTATTTTCGTTTTTTTTCTTGTAAGAATATTTGTGTCTCTCTTTTTTCTACCAGTGTATGAATTTGAACAAGGAAGTTACAAGTATAGTATTTATAAAATATTATACGGTCTTTGGGTAACAAAGGTTACTTTACTTACTAGTGGTTAGTGACCCTAACTGCTATGCCGGAGGTCATGGGTTCGATTCCCACCCAGGACAAATGTTTGTGTGATGAGCACGATCATTTGTTCTGTGTCTGGGTGTAATTTATCTATAATATGTATGTATTTAGAAATATATAAGTATGTTTATCAGTTGTCTAGTACCCATAACACAAGCTCTGCTTAGCTTGGGACTAGATGGCGTTGTGTGATAGTTGTGGAATATTATTATTATTATTCCTTTATTCATTTTATAACATATTAAATACATTTTTAAATATTAATTACAAAAAGGTATATAAAAAACATTTAAAAATATAAAAAATAGTGGTCCACTAGTATTGGGAACAGAGTCCGAACTACCGGTGGTCAGGGCTCTTGAGAGAGGAACCTCCTGACAATGCGCGCCGTGTCCAGAAGTACTGCCTTCTGAATCAAGCCCTTGATCCAGCTACCAAGCGAGAGCCTCCTTAGATGTTCGTCGAGGCTCTTGGCTATTAAGCCATTGGCAGACACGACTATCGGCACAATGACTGCTGTATTCACGTGCCACATGTCGACAACATCGCGAGCCAGATCCAGATACTTGAATTGCTTATCTTTCTCTGCTTTCACGAGGTTCTCGTCATGCGGGACTGTTATATCAACAATCATTGCGCGACGCTCCGATCGATCCATCACCACAATGTCAGGCTTATTGGCAACAATAGTCCTGTCAGTGACGATAGGTCGATCCCAATACAACGAAATATTACCATTATCGAGAACTGGGTCGGGCGCATACCTATAGTATGGCACTTCTGTTTCCACAAGGTTGTATTTCAAAGCAAGTTGCTGGTGGATAATCCTGGCAACGAGGTTGTGTCTATGCAAATATTCTCCATTAGCCAGACGAGAACACCCAGAAATAATGTGACGGATCGATTCTCTAGGACGGTGGCATGCCCGACATATGTCAACCGTGCCATCCTTCACAATGTATTTCCGGTAGTTGTTCGTCATCATAACTTCGTCCATTATTGCACAGACAAAACCTTCGGTTTCCCCGAAAAGGTCACCGAAACGTAGCCAGGATACGGACGCTAAGAAATCTACATCGGTTCCATGTAAGGCCCGGTAAAAGCGTCCGTGTAGCTCCTTGCTTTGCCATACCTCCTTGCGGTCATTAGTGTCTAATATTTTAGGTATGCGCCAGTTCTCGTTGGCCAAGGAGAGCGGGGTAAGGCTCTTGTCCACTGAGACCACATCTCGGTGCATCCCCACGTCGGCTTCTAGGAAGTATTCCCTGAGACTGCATACCTCACGGTTGTGTAGGGTCTTAGCATTTAAAAAACCACGACCCCCACACTTCCGTGGGATATACAGTCTCATCACCGACGACCGTGGGTGATGCATCCGATTTGCAGTTAATAGTGAGCGGACCCTCCTATCAAGGGCATCAAGTTCTGTCTGAGTCCATTTGAGTATGCCGAAAGAATACATCAAAACCGGCATGACCCAACTGTTGAAGGCGCGCACCTTGTTTCCACCTGACAAAAGACTGCTCAGCACCTTGTTCAGGCGGCCAAAGAAGCGCTCCTTCAACGATTGTTTCATGTCGGTAATATTGATTCCTAATGCTTCCGACATACCCAAATACTTGTAGGTTTCTGTTGACGAGAGTGATCTAAGTTGTATGGAATCCGAGAGTTGCATTCCCACGGATTCCATAATCTCCCCTCGCTTCACATGCATGACTGCACATTTGTCCACACCAAATTCCATTCTGATGCCACTACTGAACATTTCTGTTATCTTCAGTAGCTTCATTAGTTGCAAATTGTTGGGGGCAAAGAGTTTCAGATCATCCATGTAAAGAAGGTGAGATATAACCTGACCACCTCTCCTCAACCGATAGCCTAGACCTGAACCCTCCAGCAGTGTACTAAGAGGGTTCAAGGCTAGACAAAACCACAATGGACTCAGACTGTCACCCTGGAATATACCACGCTCGATCCTTATCGGTTCACTGTTTCCTCCGATCTGTCGACATCCTGGATAGCGAAGGACCGTTCTCCAGTTCCCCATACATGACATCAGGAAGGTACGCAGAGTTGCATCTACTTTGTACAATTCCAGCACCCTCGTGAGCCATGTATGAGGCACCGAGTCATAGGCCTTCTTATAATCTATCCAACATGCAGACAGATCCTTTCGGGAGCGGCGAACCTGTTGGCTAATGGTCATATCAATGAGGAGCAGCTCCTTAGTACCACGGGACCCGTTCCTACATCCTTTTTGAGAGGCAGACATGATAGAGTTACTTTCGACATGTTGGTTGATTTTAATTCTCAAAATGGATGTAAGAACTTTATAGACCGTTGGTAAACAAGTGATTGGTCTATAATTTTTGGGTTCCGCAGTATTACCTGATTTATGGAGCAGGTGGGTAATTCCTGTTGTCAAGAACTGTGGCAGCGATCCTGACTCTAAGGCTGATTGAAACTGGGACGCCAAGCGAGCGTGCGATCCCATGAACCATTTGATCCAGAAATTGTGCAGCCCGTCCGGCCCTGGCGATTTCCAGTTTTATTATTATTATTATTTTTGGTAAACATGTTCTGTTTCTTAGCTCATTGGCTAGTTTAAGCTACATTAACGGGCGCATGCCAAATCAATGTAGCGTGTGTGTGTGTGATGAAGAATTCATGTTGTGAGAAGTATTGTCCTCAATCTGCATGAACTTTCTCACTATTCTGCAGGTGTTCAAAATTGCGGCTTTTTGAAGTGATATATAAATTGAGTCTTTCAGGTCTATTAGTTTGAGGCTATGGTGGAGATGATTAGGTATAACACCCGTAGTGGAGACAACAATAGGGACAACATATACTTTTTCCTGGCTCCAAATTCTGGTCACTTCTTCTTTCAGGTCAGCATATTTACTGATTTTTTCCCCTATTGTTTTTTGTAGATTGTGTGTATTAGGGACTGCAATATCGATGAGGTATGTTACTTTATTTGCTTTATCTTGAAGGATGATATCTGGTCTGTTGTAGTGAGTCGTTCTGTCTGATAGTATGCCACGGTCGTAAAAGAGTTTGTGCGTTGTATTTTCTAAGAATCTTACTGGTACATATTTATAATATGGAGTGTTAGTATCTTGTATGAGCTTATGTTTGATTGCTAGGTTTTGATGTATGATATTTGCTACCTGATTGTGCCTGTGAGTATAATCTGTTTGTGTGAGTGTTGTGCATGCCCCTGTTATGTGTTGTATGGTCTCTGGTTGACTGTGGCATTTGCGGCATTTATCGTTCGTTATTGTGGGGTCTTTGATAATGAATTTCCTATAGTTTTTAGTATTTATGATCTGATCCTGTATTGCGATAATAAACCCCTCAGTTTCCGGAAATAGGCTACCAATTTGAAGCCATTTATTGGATGCTTTCGTATCTACGTGAGGTTGTTCTAGATCATGGGGGTGGCGACCATGTAGAACTTTCTTTTTCCAGTCTTCTAACTTTTGCCTCTGTGGGTCTTCGTTGTTGGTGTAATGTATGTCTGTCTGTTCGTGTAGGTTAAGTGGGGTGTAATTGAGATCATTCATTACTGTTGCCTTATGGATGCTACTTGTGTGTGATTTAGAGTGAAAGAATGTTCTTAGTCTCTTGATTTGTTTCTGCCATAGGTGTTGGATATCAATTAGGCCTCTCCCTCCGTTTTGTCGTTTAATAGTCAGTCTTTCTACTGCAGATTTTGGGTGTAGGTTGTTATGTTTAGTAAGAGTAGTGCGTGTTGTTCTTTCTATTTGTTGTATGTCAGTTTTTGTCCACTTGATCACCCCAAACGAGTATGTTAGAATTGGGATTGCGTAGGTGTTTAATGCTTTTATTAAGTGTTTGCCAGATAGTTGACATTTACATACTGCAATCACTCTTCTCTTAAATTCTGTGTTTAATGTGTCTTTGATTGCTGTGTGATCTATTCCTTTGAGTTGCTTGTACCCTAAGTATTTATATAAGTCTGTTGGTTCCAAAGCTGTGATGATTTCTGTATTATTGATAGGATAGTCACCCGGTTTAATTTTGCCTCTTACAATATGAACTGTTTTACATTTATCTAATCCAAATTCCATGTTTATGTCTTTACTAAATTTTGTAGTGGTATCGATTAATTTTTGCATCTCTTTTTCAGACTTCGCATATAATTTTATGTCGTCCATATAAATAAGGTGTGATATAACGGTTACTTCTGAGGCGTGCTTAAAGGAATATCCCGCTTGGCAGCGCCGCAGTAGGTGTGATAGAGGGTTTAAAGCGAGACAAAACCATAATGGACTCAGAGAATCTCCTTGATAAATACCCTTCTTAATAGGTATTTGCCGAGTTGTGATAGCTGTGTTTTGGTAATTTAACTGGAGTGTAGTTTTCCAGTGAGACATAACATTTCGTAAGAAGTTAATAATATCTGGGCTTATTTTATAAACCTGTAATATTTGAATCAGCCATGAGTGTGGAATACTATCGAATGCTTTTTTATAATCTATGTATGTGCAATGTAGGTTTCTATTTTTTGTGGCGGCGTGTTTGTGTATTATTGAATCTATTACTAGTTGTTCTTTACATCCCATATGTCCCCGCCTGCACCCTTTCTGTTCTTCTGCTATTATGTTATGATGTTCTATATGTTTATTTATTTTGGAAGTAATTGCTGATGTTAAAATCTTGTATATTGTGGGTAGGCATGTAATCGGTCTATATTGGGAAGGTTGTGGTGAGTATTGGGTTTTTGGGAGCATGTAAGTTATTCCGGTGGCAATAAATTCCGGAATGTGTTGTTGTCCTAAAATGATTTCTGTAAAATTTTTTGCTAAAATTTTGTGAAGTGATTCTAATTTTTTATACCAATAATTATGTATTTTATCTATTCCAGGGGATTTCCAATTGTGTAGTCGCATTGTCACACTAGTAATGTCAGATTCAGATAACTCTATGAATTCCATTTCTTCAAGTGAACTCCATTTAGTTTCTTCTTCTTGAATCCATTCAGATGTTTCCCTATGATGTACTTGTTCTTCCCATATGCCCGCCCAAAAAGTTTCTAATTGTTCCTTTGTTGGTAGTTGTATGTTGTTTTCTGTTGTCACTGTGTCAGTGTCTGTTTGTGGTTGCTGTAATTTTCTGTAAAAGTTCTTTTCGTTGGTAGCGAACAAAGCGTTGTTACTTTTACGTTCTTGTGCTTTCTTATATCTTCTCAATCTGTGGACTTTTACGGCTAATTTCTGTTTCACTGTATCTAAAAATTCTTCTGGGGTGCTATTAAGGGGTTCGTGTCTAGTATGAACAGCCATATTTTTGAAAATTATTTCTACTCTTTTGACTACTTTGTTTGATCTATTGTTGTTTATATATTGAGTTAATCTACCGCAGTCTGCTCTAAGCTTTTCTATATCTTTTTCAAGTCTCTGCTGCCATGCTGGTTTGTTAGCATTTGGCTGTCTTGCATTGCCTCTAGGTTCTGTTATTTTAAAATTGAGTTCTTCGGAAATAACGAATGCTGTGCAGTATATCAGAGTATGGACGTCTATGAGTTTAGTTTCTTCGCTAATGTACTGAGTGAGGATATTTTGATTAAATAAATGAATGAGCTGAGCAAGTTTTGGTGTGTACCTAAGTTTGGGAAGTTTTGGTCGTGATGCGGGGTCCATCCCAGAATATTGAGTGAGAGCTGTTTTTAACTTATCGTTTAATGCTTGGATACGTGTATTTGTGGGCGAGGTTTGATCTGTGTTTTCAAGGACCTCAATGTCATTTTCTAGCATTATGGTTACATTCTCGGTTTGTGTGGATGTATGCGTAATTTGTGAATATGCATATGACTGATAGTATGATTGAGATTGTGTGTATGGTTCTGATTGAGCGTAAGATTGTGGTTGTTCTTGTTGAGTGTCCTCGCTTGTGTTTTGAGTTGCTGCGATAGTGTTAGTGGCTTCATCATTTACTGATTCTAGGTGTAACTGTGTGCGTACTTCTACTCTTAACCTATCTATTTCTTCAAGTGTCAAAAGTTTATTCCTAACGATAGTTCTCCTTTGATCCGAGATCCTTTGTTCAGAAACGGTAATCTCTGGATATCGGCATGTAAAAAGTTCATGCAGTTGTTTTCTGTATGTGGTCATATCTGTCTCTAATTTAGTGATGTGTAGGTAAGTTCGCATGATAAATGTGTTTACTTCTTTGCTCCATTTCATGCGAACTCTTGCTTTTCCAGCCTTGGTGGACGCGGGTAAAAAGGTAGATACCCCCCGCGCAGCATTCAAGGTCGGAGTGGGTGAAACTGTATCTAAGCTAATAATGGGGGGTGATGAAATTGTAGGTGACGATGGTAGGGATGGTGATGATCGCCTAGAAGGTGTGTATGAAACTGTGCTTGGACTGTACGGTTCTACAGGGGTGTCTGTCCTGTCCGTCGGTCTGTCACCATCGTCAATGATTTCGGCTGTAGTATCTTTGTCGGTGGGAGCCCGCCTGTTCAACTCCTCACCGCTGACGGTTCGCATGCTGTGGCACCCAGCGTCAGCTCCAGATGCGCCCCGACGATCGCCCCCGGGTAGCGGTCCTATACGTTTACTTTTAGATCGTGTCTCCATTTTTTTTTATGGGTTTCCAGAGCCACGTTAGCCACGTCAGTAATTTCTCATTCGTGTGTCCGCCCCCCACGTGATTAGATGGTCAATCAGGACGTGTGGTTGTTTAGGGGGCTTATTATTATTATTATTATTATTATTATTAAGCTATGTTTTTTACTAAGTCTTTGCGCAAGAATGAATAAAGATTTCTTGAGGATAAAACCAAAGATTTTTTATAAGAATATCAAAATTAGTTTGTCTTGTGTTATTTCTTAATAGCTCTAAATTGCACTTTGTCCAAGATTCCATTCGCAAAAATTATGATAGCTCAGTGAATTTCCAAAAAATAAATTTAATATAATTAGCCTTTATCAGCAATGAATAATGTAGCGTACTACCTGTGAAAGAATATTTAGAAATGCATTATTTGTTCCGGAGATAAACTTACACACAAATACCTGTATATAATACTAGTGTTGCCAGCGGCTTCACCCGCTACAACTCGAAAATGATCCCACGGGAAGATAAAATCGAGTTAAAAACTATCCTATGTGTACCAAAATTTTATTCAAATCCGTTCAGTAGTTTGTGCCTGAAGAGTAACAAACAACCATTAATCCAAACAAACTAAGGTAGTAAGATTAGTATAGATAAAAGGGTTTTTTTTTAAATAATTATGATTTTCATGTTCTTAAAATTCATGTGCCCATGGATACACTACTAGTTTCGTACTGGCAATCTATATTGTTTGATCTTAATTGATGTATTGCAACTTAATTACCAATACTACTCGTAAATCGTGATGTGGTTTAAAAATAGCTAACGTTAAAAAATATAAAGGTTTATTATGTAATGAAGCTTAACAGATTTTAAATAACTGCATTATGTTAAATAATATATTTAACTACTGGAGGGCATTGCATTGGCCCGAACTACTTTAGATAACAAATATATTTGGTCAACTACTTCCCTGAGCTTTGAAAGACATTGGGATATTTCGAAATTGGAATACATTTCCATTTATATTAAGGTTTTGAATAATTTTAATAAATCCACACCTATAGATTTTTTTTGTATGTTACTTTTTCTATTCTTCTTTAACCTTTGGTCAACTATTGCTGAGGATTGGAAGACCTACGTCTCTTCCAATCTCTCCACTTTTGTCGGTTGTATCTTGGCTATCCAGTCTCGTTCGACTCCGTATTTCGGTGTTTTTCACCCAGTCGTAGACAGATATACTCAACATAGCTTGTTCGGTAGCTCTCCAATTGACTTACTGGCGGTGCATAGTGAATTTCGTGAGCATCCAAGTTTCAGAACCGTACGTCATGGATGAGAGGACACAGTTCGAACATGCGACACTTCAGGTTCATACCTTAGCTTATACAGGGTGTTGACGAAGCTGTCAACTAAGCATGATGTACATCAAACTAAGTACGCGAAAATTTTTGCTGGGAAACGACGATTATTATTATTTGGGGTGAAAAATCACATTTTACGGTAAAACTCAATGTGGCATTCTTAAACATTGTGCTAGTGGCTGCTTTGAGTAGTAAAAGGGTCACTGAGGTAATTTAAGTTAGTTATATACTAAGACCCCTCGCCCACGGCGACTTTTTGCAGCGCGTTTTTAATCGCGCGACAGCGTCGCTACTAACGCGCGTTAGTATTGTAGGCGAGGGCCAACAGCTAGTGACCGCATCGCGACTAGTGACTGTATCGATGCGAACGCGCGACAGCATCGCTACAAAAAGTCGCCGTGGGCGACGAACCTTAGCATTAAAAAAAAAAACTGTGAAAAATTTGGAACTTTGACTCCCCATACCTCTGTAACTAGAGGGTTCCCAAGTATAGTCCAAAACAAAAAAAAATACCACAGTGACGGGGACAACAAGTACGTTTTGGTTTCCTTATGAGTAGGTACTTTTACACCCTTTGTATCTATACATATACAAAAAAAAGTTGGTTCCAGAAAAGAAAGTTGACTCCAAAACGGGAACGCAGAGTTGGATTTACCATGAATGCTTATATACAAAGTAACTGTGTGTAAAGTACCTACTCATCAATGCACGTAAATTCATCGGCATGATTATGTAAAGTGCAGTCATGCAAATCGTGGTTCCGTGCGTTAATTATTGCAAAATTAAATTAGTTAGGAATGTGTGTAACACTTTCAAATCGAGACTTGATAAAATTCGAGTTCTTGTCAAACTAGTGATATGTATACAAAAATTGGTAAGATTATGTAATTAATCTGTTCCTAGTATCCGTTAAGGTAATTAATTAAGTACCACCCATATTTATAATGCCGCCTCAAGTCTATTTTTGAACTTGGGTCGACTATCGTTGTCATGACAATAGAGACATGCGGATCTTTGAATACGGAACTTGCTGCCCTCTGTATATGTACGTCGTTGACTCCTACATCAGTCATCCTTGTCAAACGCATAGTTGCATTCTGCTTTACTCCACGCTAAAGATAACATTTGTGACTGTAATCAATATTAAAGATATTTGTAATGTCATTTTGTACTGAAAAGTGAACATTTAAGTCAAATTGTAAACAAATCAGCTGTCAGTCAATACGTCGGACAACAATGGAGCGGAGTGTCAAGTCCGATTCAAGTTCAGTCCACGACTGATGATATCAGTGTATACTTCTTGTCTATAAGAACGCCTACAATCGCTCTTTAATATTCGTAATTTCGTACAGTTCAAACGTACTGACCTCTATGCATGTTTAACTAAACCGTTTTGTATTTCTGCACGCACATTCAAATTGATATGGTCTGTCTTCAATTTCATTTGCTAATGAATCATGATTTCAGGTAACAGTAGACGCGAATTTGTTTAAAAAATTTTTGGGTCAAAAATTTTATTTTATGGTAAAACTCAATGTAGCACTCTTAAAACATTGTGCTAGTGGGTGCTTTGAATAGTAAACGGGTCATTGATGAAAAAGTAAAGTTATAACCTGAAAAACTAGTAGGTATTTACAAAAACAGCTGTCCAAAATTTGGAACTTTGACCCCCAATATCTCCGTAACTAGGGGGTTCCCGGGTATGGGCTAGAACAAAAAAAAAATCGCAGTGGTAGGGAGAACAAGTGCTCTTCGTTTGCGTTAAGGGTACTTTTACACCCTTTATATTATTTTTTTCTCTTTGCCTCACCCTATTCAAATGTTACTTGGAGTCGGTGATTTTTCTACCATTCTCTCCTGTCAATTCTCCTTCGTTTACCTAATTCTTCACACAAAACATAATGTCACTCCTTTTTCTGTGGAGGTAGGCAGAAAAGACAGCTATAATTCACCTGCTACGATCCTTTCGTACATACTACTTTTGCCTTGTCAACGTTCATCTGATCATATACGCACGCCGCGCGCCGGCTGTGAGTACTACACACCTGACCTGATCTTTCTGAAGGACCTCACCAATACATCCATAAGGATTGAAGGATTTTTTTTTGGGACATCCCGTCACACTATTCCGAATGCATTATAACTCCTGTTAGCCAGAATTAACAGTGGCGACCACGAGAAAAGCGCCGAGACAATGAAGCTCGACGAAGTCCCAGAGAAGAGATTTAACTGTCTTGGATCTCGCAACGAAATTAATCAGAAAAGAATAGCGTAGGAGTAAGAAAAATGGAGATCGGAACGGAGTATGGACTGTGGGAAGAATTATATGGTTAGAATGGAGGTAACTGCTGGAATGACGAGTAACAGTGAAAGTACGGAATAAGACATGCTGTATGGACCCCAAATAAATTGGGATAAGGGCAGGAGAATGCTGATGATGCTTCTCCTTATTCATAAAAATACCTATAAAACGTTGAAATATCCGTTTTCTTCGTTACCACCACCAGTTAAGAACTGGATATACGCCACTGACATTTCACCCTCCCGCAACCGATTTATTGGGTGCCAGAGGGGTAGCAGCTACGCGACTTGCGGGTAGCGATTACGTAAAAAAGATCCAAATAAAGAATTAAGAAAGTTATCGGCAATAATAATCCGATGGTGCCCTCGGCATGACTTTATACAATGTGGATCTGGAACTACGACATTAAATTAAAACTAGCACTGTACTAGTCCATCGAAACATTTTAAAACACGAAGATTAGTAGTTAGTGGAAAATTTAAAAATTGCAATTTTCAAACAAAATAAATAGCAGAATCAACTGCATAAAAAGTAAACACGCTTTAACTACGAAAAGTCACTGACCTAGTGCGCGGGGTGCAGCGAGTGGCGGCGATGTTGGGCGTAGGTACTTTTTATCGGAGAACAACAAATCAGCGGCATAAACTCACTAAGTTGCGAGTTGTTAATTAATAAAAGATCACTGATTGAATAATTAATCACTTAAAATCACATTACAATCAGAATTTTAAATCATCAACAGTCAAATTTTTAAATTTTCAAAGTGTCCCCCGTTTTTCATTATGCACAAGCGACATCGTCTTATTAAATTTTCACGGACTCGTCTTAACAAGTCCCCATCTGCCATTCTTTTAAGTTCGTCGAAGGCATTAATTATTTTAATTTTTAACTCGTCCACAGTGTTCACTTCTCGTGCATACACCTTGTTTTTTACGGCCCCCCACAAAAAGAAATCCAGTGGCGTCAGGTCCGGTGACCGTGCTGGCCATCGAATAGGTCCAAAACGGCCAATCCACTGACTCGCAAACATATCCGTTAGTCGCTGTCTAACAGGCATTACGGAATGGGCGGGCGCACCGTCCAATTGGTACCACAGTCGTTCATACACGTCCAAAGGTAAATCGTCCGTATAGTCTGACACTGGGCCACTAAGAAGTTCTAAAAATTTCTCTGCATTTAATGTTCCATCAATAAACACTGGACCTATTATTTTGTTCCTATGAATTCCAGCCCAGACGTTTAGTGAAAACCGGTACTGGAATGAAGACTCTCGACTTAGGCGCGGGTTTTCGTTACTCCAATATCTTAGGTTTTGTCTATTCCAAACTCCATTTCTTGTAAAAGTGCTCTCATCTGTCCACATAATATTGAATAGGAAGTCAGGGTCGTCTGATATTTTGTCGAGAAGCCATCGGCAAAATAACACTCTGACTGGCATATCTCTGGATAACAGTTGTTGAACTTTTCTGAACTTGTAAGGTCGCCGTGCATGCCGTTTCAAAATTCTATGGACAGTTCTGTGACTCACTTGAAACCGCCGCGCTGCTCTCCGGAGGCTACAAGTCGGGTTGTTTTCAAAATGTTGTAATACCCGGTCCTCGATACTTGAATTTGAAGACACGCCCTCTCCTTGAGGAACCAAAGGCCGATTCTCTCGTAACCTCTGAACGGCCAGGGTAAAAACACGGCTGTTGGTAGGGCACGTTCTTGTGTTACCATATCTCTCCCGATATCTACGCAATGCTAAAGCCGCATTTTGTTGACATTCTCCGTACATAAGTACCATGTCGGTGTACTCGGCAGCTGTGTACCTTATTTGAGGCATAATTAAACTAAAAAACTTACTAACTTAACCTAAATCACAAAACTAGCTACCTAATAAATGCCTAAATAACTAATATTACACTAACACCAATAAGTCACAGTAACCTATGCACTAATCCAAATATCATAAATCGTCTTTAATCACAATAACAACAAACTTTTCATAAAATCACGACAATGCGCGCGCGGCTCGTCTTGTGATAAAAAAAGTAGGCGTGTGCTCTCCTCAAAGGGCGCCGCTATGCACTGACTGACATAGTTACCGAGTCAAGGACTTTTTGCCGAAAAAAATTCCGCTCACACACACACTCGCAATTTTCTATGCACCACTAATGCATTATTTGCGTAAGTAATATTACTTTTTCTTTATAATTGTAGTATTTTGTGGGAGTGTGCGGGGCGCGTCAGAGTGGGATCGTATGACACCTTTCTCTGTCTTTCAAGCGTATTGAGACGTTGAGAATAGAATCGTAGGTTTTTGCACAGGTTCCTGACCTTACAATGTTTACCTATTATTACGGACTCCGATCTACATCATGTTGAAAAATAAGAAAATGAAAAATAATTTCCTGTGGCTAAAGTAGTCATTGGATTTGATTGATTTTTTGTATACGGGTCAAGAGCATGCCTTTCTTTACGTGGTTTAGAGGAATGTCAATCGTCCTGCTCCACATTGTATGTTGATGGCAATAAAAAGAACCTATGATTGATAGTTTAGGAAAAAAATGGTAGTTAGTTACAAAAACCGAGGCTACTTTGCATATTTATTTATGATGTTTAAATTTAATTTTTAGCTTTTTTGAAGTAAAGAGGACACAATTTTTCTTTGGAAAAAAATCTAGTGATGTTTGCAGAAAAAAAGGTTCCAATGCATCCTAAAAAAGTCGCAAACCTTTAAAGTTGTAGAAATGGTTGTACCTAGATCGTAAGATTACGGAAAGCAACAACAACTGTGAGCGCAAAGTCGTGGGTAAAAGCTAGTTAACCCTAGGAACTAGAAAGATACTTTCGTTCTCGTTCCGTATATCGTGTTCTGTAACCGCTCGGTCGTGCGTTGTCGCTACGACTGGCTTGAGTGCCCATTGTTATACGACATTTTTATATAATGCGAATTTATTTTTTGTTGATTAATTTTTAATTGCTTTTAAATTTTTTAGAAACATAAATAACTCAGTTTCTATTTCAGTATGTTTGCAATATGAATTTAACACAAATTATACCATGAGTAGCAGCAGTACTAATAAGTTATTCACATCGAGATTGGTACATTTCTGTATTTTACCTATGAGAGGAGTTGTTATGTGAGGAGAAATCCTGGAACTAATCTATAAAGGGTGTAAAAGTACCCTTAACGCAAACGAAGGGCACTTGTTCTCCCCACCACTGCGATCATTTTTTTGTTCTAGACCATACCTGGGAACCCCCTAGTTACGGAGATTGGGGGTCAAAGTTCCAAATTTTGCACAGCTGTTTTTGTAAATACTAGTTTTTCTGGTTGTAACTTTACTTTAATAACCTCCATGACCCTTTTACTATTCAAAGCATCCATTAGCACAATGTTTGAGTTTACCTTAAAATGTAATTTTTGATCCCCAAAAAAAAAGTCGTTTCCCAGCAAATTTTTTTGCGTAGGGGTACTTAGTTTGATGTACAGAATGCTTGGTTGACGTATGTGTGAAGGGTTGATTTACACCCTGTATATCCCTAATACCGGTGAAACGGGACGGGGTCCACTGCAACGTATTACGCCCTAATTTAGTTATTACGGTTCAAAATATAATACAAGGTGTTGATTTGCATCCTCGTCAAATTTCAGGAGGTTGTCATAAAAGACATAAATAATCAATTGAAGTACGGTAGCGGGTAATAACTAATAAGCGCTGCTTTTTTTTTGTTGTTGAAATTTAACAGTATTTCAGAATTAAACCCTTAATTCAATACAAATAAAACAGAATCACCCGACTGCGCACACAGCTACAATGCAGCTGAGCTGTGTGCGTGTGTGACGACGTCTGTACCTACGAAATGCAAGCCGCGTGCGCTCGAGCGCGACCGAGCCATGACCGGTAGCAATCATTTTACCTAATTTTATTTCGAAAACCACCTACATTATTGTCATAAATTTCGCTTAATAACTAACTCATTTTTGAGCATCATTGGAATACGGATTAATCTTACTAATGACAGTAATACTAGTCGCCAAAGAAAAGTTCACTGACCTGATATCAGATGATTAATAAAATGTTAGTTTTGCTTTATCCTTCAACCTAAAGTTTTCGTAGTGATTTTGTTTTTATTTGTGGATTAACTCATTTTTGAGCATCATTGGAATACATCTTACTAATGACAGTAATACTAGTGCGCCAAAGAAAAGTTCACTGACCTGATATCAGATGATTAATAAAACGTTAGTTTTGCTTTATCCTTCAACCTAAAGTTTTCGTAGTGATTTTGTTTTTATTTGTGGATTAAATTGGTTGATTTGAAATTTTCTTTCCTACTTAACGGGTTTAGGACCGGCAATAATACCTACCTTAGTTGGTGTACCGATCCACTAAGTCTAAAAATGTTTTCTACGTTTGATGGAAATGGAAAGACGTGCTAATTAAGTGTATGTACCTACGTGGTGATACTTTCGACTCTTAGGTATTATTGGCGTAGTTAAAAATTTGAAATCAAATTATTTACACTAATAAAATTGATTAAGCTAACAACGTATTTACAAAATGTACAAATAAATAAATTACCTACTTAAGTTACCCGGAGGTATTGTTCAAAGTGGCCACCATCACGCTCCTCGCACAATCGAGCACGACGTAGCTGGTTTTCCTTCACCTTACGTAACACTAACACATTCGTTTTTATTTTAAAGTGTCGAAAGCACTAATGATCCTTGCACGTAATTCTGTTACACTTGTCACTTCCTCCGTGTAAACCCAACATATCCTCGACAACGTGACGCAACAGCTCCAGGTATTTGGCACTGTTGAGGTACCCATCAATGAAGTAGGGTCCAAGCACATGTTCCCCTATTATGCCAGCCCACACATTCAGTCCAAACCGCACTTGGAACGCATGCCGTTTGGTTACGTGCGGGTTATGGTAGCGGTGAGCCCACCAATGTTCGTTATGAACATTGTAGACGCCAACTCGAGTAAATAAACACTCGTCCGTCCACAGGATGTTGGCGTCTTGGTGTTCCAGCAACCAGCGACAAAATGTAATCCGCACGGCATTATCACCTGAGTGAATGTCTTGTGCCTTGCGGTAGTGGAACGGGTGTTGCAGTTCACGCTTCAGTAGGCGCCACACTGTGGTGTGGTGCACTCCAAAGTGTTGACTAGCCTCCCGCGTGCTTGCCCGTGGGTCTCGCTGGAAGTACTCCAGGATATCTTCTTGCAAGGCGACAGGCAGGCCTACGCTGCCGCGAGTTTGAGCATGCAGGGGAACGTCAAACTGCCGATGATCCCTCAGTCTTTGCGTAGCAGCCAGCATGACGCTCTGTGATGGAGGTTCCCGATCGGGAAACATTTCGGTGAACATCTGGATGGCTCGTCGTAGGCTGTCTCCACTGATGGCATACAGACGGACCATCTCCACCAACTCGACATTTGAATAGTTGTCCGTCATCTTGCACTTTGTACCTACGTCTCAACGATGTACCGAGAAGCGAAATTCGCAAAGCACCCGCACGCTTCGGCGACATCAAACACACTGTTAGTTCCAGAGCCGCGGGGGCGCGGCTAGGAGCGTGCGCGCACCGTGATTGGGGTAGGATTGACTACCTACGAATTTATTGAATGAACGTTGCGTATGCGTTGTGTATGTATTGTTTGCTTTTGTTTGTGTGTAAAAGCGCGGTTATAGGGCTAGTAACAGACAGGCCGCGTTTAAATACGGCTGGTTTACACTTACGGATTTCCGCACATAAGAAAAATAAATAAAAAAATACCTACCCATTTTATTGTTGATTTGGGTCGAGAATCATTAGCATAATTACGTCCTTGAATTTGACTAGGATGCAAATCAACACCTTGTATAACCAGAAAGTACAAAATAAAAAAACTCGAAGAAAGGTAGAAATTACAAAAATATTATTTCTCTCTAGGAAGAAGTCTAATGATATTCTGTTTGTAATATTTAATGGTTTTACAAGCAACAACTGATCACAGTACGAAAAATTTCGGATGCACAATGGAAACTCGCGCAGAAAGCAAGCACCTAACTCATGTTCAAGGAAGCTCAGTCGATGTTCGGCTAGCTAGGGGCACACAGGGGGTCGGCAGAGAGAGTGCTAGTGATAGTAACGTGATACCGTACGTTTTGTAGTGCTGTGTGATAAGTGTGAGAGTGATAAGAAGTTTTTTTGAAAGGTTTGATTTTTGTTTTTTTAAGGACCTTTTTAATGTTTTGCTTTAGATTTCAGTTTCATTTAATTAAAAAGGTATGGGTTTGCACAAGGTAAACTTTCTGAAAAATGCAACAAATCAACAATTAAATACAAAAATGCACGATTATGGAATTTAAAATTATACAGTAGGCAATATAATTAGTAAATTAGTGTAAGTTGATTGGTATTAGTGGGTAGTCAATCTGTCGAGATCAACGTATTTTTTATGGCACTAATTTTAGCAGCTTGTCAAAAACCTCGCAAAAGGTCAAAATTCACACGTCTCGTTGTCTAACTTCTAAAAAGGATTAACAATATTGCAGCAGTTATCGTTAATTTTAATACCAATTAATTTTCAAATGCTTTATTATACATGTTACACGATTCTCGCTGTTATTACATACCCCTTCAGCTGTTACGATGTGTACATAATATACTGTATTCGTATAGTTTGGTGTGTACGAGATGTGCTATAATTCCGTGTAATGGACGTGAGAGTGTAATACTGCTGTCTGCACGTCAAACACCGGTTTAATGTTGAAGTAAAAGTATGATAGACGATGAGCCACATAATATTTATGTGCTTTTATTTAATAACAGACATAGATCAACGAAATTTATATTAATCAATGCGAAAGTAACTCTTTCTGTTAATTTTATGGATCGGATGAAATATGACCACCAGAAGATCATGACCTGTGTTAAATCATTTTAACATTTTATCTCGGTAGTACGTAGACGTTCGCATATCAAGCTTTTACAACTTTCAGCTATTTTCAACTTTATCGATAAAGAATAAGGTTCAAGGTTCGTTGGGAAAATTTGACTGATTCTGGTAGCTTGATGTGCTGTCATCTGTGCATTCCCGTGGAATTAATCCCGACTTCCCAAAGCCGCGGGCGTAAGTTAAGTACCCATTTGTAAATATGTGCGAATACTGCTGAGTGCTTTGGTGAACTGTCTAAAAGGATATTTCTGCAGTCACCTTCAAATATCGGAAGACGCTCGTTACACATTCTCTTGACTCCTGTAATAAACTGGTCGTGAGAGTACTTTCAGCAGATCTTGTAAGGGCTTAGGTGTGTAACATACCGAATGATAGCAACTCAAATGGATGAATCAAAACAGAACTAGAAGATTAGAGAACGAGTTTTGGAGGAAGATGAAAGGGGATGGAGATCTTGATCGCGGTACCTACTTGTTGTTTAATTAAGAGTCGCAACATTTTATTTTCGAAGGTTTTTTATTTTTCGCAAAATATTTTAGTTTGACGGTTTTTATGTGTTTGTATAAATTTTCGAGCTTATGGCACTCGTTCTACTACGACTAATAAAATTAGTTATTTTCTTTCTTTATATCTTCTTATTTGTTAATGATAGATGAATCAACGCTGGGGGAATGCTAGAATCCTGGTGATGAAAATGTATGTAATGGTTTCCGCGGCGATTTCCTACAGAAATGGAAGCTGCTACAGTACAACAAAAGAAAACCTCAACGACTATAACTTTCCTAGCATTATTGCTCATAATTGCACATTTACTTTAGACAATAATCTTAGTGGCGAAAATATAATTAAATACAGATGAGGTGTAACGTAACTACTGCACGATTCTTTTGAAGACTATTACGTGAGTGACGGTTATCTTTAGGAGTCATGAAGGCTGTATTACGACCTCTGTGTTTGAAGATACTCATCACCTTTCGTTTTGACGGCCGTGTGAAGATTGTTTTTAAAAGGATTAAAATCTCACGACTGTAATTAGACACATGATGCTAGTTAAAAATCAAAGCCTTCTTTAGCAGAACTTCAAAGCCTGCTTCAGCTCACTGTTTGGCAAAAGCATACAAATATCTTCCAGACGTTCACCCTGTCACTATTGCAGAGTCGACAGAAAATCTGACAACCACTCTTACCAAGGAGTATCGTATTACACGCTAATAACTAGGTTGGGGAGGTCAGATAGGCAGTCGCTACATGTAAAATACTCGTATTCAGCAGCATCTGGTTAGACTCCAGCCGACCCCAATCCATTTCAAAGCGATGCGTAGTCCTACAGCAACTTTAAGCCGAAATTAACAATGGGTTTTCGTTAGCTAATGTCACACCAATATTTGTTTTTTTTTATTATCTTTACCGCGGATACAATAGTACTTTGTGTGAACCATTTAATTTTTTTTTAATAAAACTTTGCCCCATACTAGGAATTTCTCCTGCATCGTGGGTGCGTTCACAAACATTTAAACTCACATACACAAATACCCAGACCCGGAACAACTATCTGTAGGTGATTTGACTCAGTGATGTTTCAAAAGTCTTACTGTTTTTGTTTTTTCAGGTAGAAAAGCCATCATAATGCGGAGTCGAGTCAGTGTAGTAAAATGGCCTCTCCGCAACCTGTGCGGCCCTGGTCGACACATATCCACTACAGCGCGGGCCAGCCAGGCTTCCGACAGTGGATTAGAAATCAGTGCGTAATGTTTAATGATTTCCTTTACATGATTAACGCCAATCACTAGTTTAATCGTGGTCTGGTTGTTCTAAAGATATACCGCGGCCTCGGCACAGAGGGCTAAGAAGGAATGGGTGGTTTTTAGTCAGTAGAAGTCTGACACTCCCTACCGCTCTGCCAAGAGCGGGAGGAGTCTTTTGATGATTTCTCACACCATTACATATTGTGTTTCATTGCCTAACCGTTACACCCCAAAAGGTTAGACATACATAAAGGGTGTAAAAGTACCCTGAACGCAAACAAAAGGCACTTGTTCTCCCCACCACTGCGATAATTTTTTGGTTCTAGACCATACCTGGGAACCCCCTAGTTATGGAGATATTGAGGGTCAAAGTTCTAAATTTTGCACAGCTGTTTTTGTAAATACTAATACTAGTTTTTCAGGTTATAACTTTACTTAAATTACCTCCATGACCCGTTTACTATTCAAAGCATCCACTAGCACAATGTTTTAAGAGTGCTAAATTGAGTTTTACCTTAAAATGTGATTTTTCACCCCAAAAAGAAAATTCCTTTCCTAGCAAAAAAAATTGCGTAGTGGTACTTAGTTTTTATGTACGGAATGCTTGGGTGAAGTATGTGTGAATGGTTAATTTACACCCTGTATAGGTGTACCTAATATTACATGACGTATCCACGTTCAGCCAGTTATGTTTAATTTCCTTGTAATAGGGAGTGACATTATTGCCATCACCAGTACAAATCTAAAGTCCGTGACTACTACTGAGAAATTCCTTATAAAAACCCTATAACTATTTCCTGATCATGTAGTTGGAACTAATTAAGGTGTCGACTACATACTGATTAAAGCTTGCACGATAATTGTACAGAAACCGCATTTACGTTCTGATCTCAAGGGAGTGATTCTAGCTGGTCAGACATTAATATGTATTTTACTGAAACATA
This sequence comes from Diarsia rubi, assembly GCA_932274075.1. NCBI lineage: Eukaryota > Metazoa > Arthropoda > Insecta > Lepidoptera > Noctuidae > Diarsia > Diarsia rubi. Next base: position 12,383,610 of record OW026413.1, read on the forward strand.
TTGCTTAATACCGTAATTTTTTTTTGGGCAGTACAATACAACCATGAACAACAATACAATTCAACCACCACACATCACAAGTTGAAAAAAAACCGGCTCCATGTTTCTCTAACAAAACAGTTGGCTTGAATTTTGTAATTTTTCTGTCCTTCAATGAAATCTAGTTTTGTGCCAGTCCTCTCATACTTTATACATATACGGCTTATTGCGCAAGAGTTAGTAATTAGATCTAGACTTCATTGCCTAACGATGTTAAAATGTTGACACTTGGATTAGGTAAATCTTAAAATATACTTTATGTACTGACAAGTATTAGCAAGCAAAGAAGGAGCTAGAGATAATAAATGACAGAATATACAGTCAGCCTCTACACACCTATTACAGGGTGTAAATTAACCTTTCACACATACGTCAACCAAGCATTCTGTACATCAAACTAAGTACCCCTAAGCAAATTTTTTTGCTGGGCAAGGAATTTTCTTTTTTGGGTGAAAAATCACATTTTACGGTAAAACTCAATGTAGCACTCTTAAAACATTGTGCTAGTGGATGCTTTGAATAGTAAAAGGGTCATGGAGGTAATTAAAGTAAAGTTATAACCTGAAAAATGAGTATTTACAAAAACAGCTGTGCAAAATTTTGAACTTTGACCCCCAATATCTCCGTAACTAGTGGGTTCCCAGGTATCAATCAATCAATCAATCAAATCAAAATCATTTATTTCAAGTTGGCCAGTTACAGGCTCTTTTGAATAGTCGAACAAATACTAAATTTTAATAAGCTAATAAACTAAGCTACAGTCCCACTCACAAGGCATAATAACTGTCAGTGTACTGTAGTTGCCGATTCCAAAGCGTTGGTCTCATGAGAAGAATGGCAAGAAACTTCATGGATACTCTTTTCAATCATAATATTGTTACAAAACTTTGGTTACATCATTCATATCGAGATTGGTATATTATCATGTGAGAACGATGTAGCAAGTTGTGCACGATAAGTGTCGACAGTAAGTAAAGCCAAAACGACGATTTAAAAATAATATAATAATTCAAACAAGCCGTGGCAACTAAGAGGTGACCAGTCACAACTGACAGCACCCGTTCACGAGCATGACGCATGGATCAGCCACCATTCCACTCAACCATTTTAAAGGGAACGAAATGACCCGACACACCCGCCACCATCAGCGAGACATTTAAGTGAGCATGACACACTCTCAATCGCCAGGGCATATCCAAGTCAAATAAAAAATAGAAAAATAAATGTAGGTTTCCAGAGAATGACAGCTTTCTAGTACATAGTACTCACACAATATGTGCTATGCGACTATATAATACTAAAGAGATTGAATTTATACATTGCAAAGATAGGTATGGTCTAGAACAACAATATGATCGCAGTGATAGGGAGAACCAGTGCTCTTTGTATGTGTTAAGGGTGCTTTTACACCCTTTATATGGGAATGGTGAGTGGGGTATTATTAGATATACCTACCTCTGCATAACCCTTTGGAGATTACAGGCGTGATTTTTATGTAAAATAAAATAAGAAACAGTACTAAGGGCGATATCACAGATACACTTTTGCCAAAACCGATTATTCTTGAAGTTGCTTCTCATACTAACGAATCATTATTTATTGTACTCCATTTTTACAACGAAAGTAGGGCAACTGAGACAATATACTTCGCTACGATACAATTGATGGGAACTAGATCTTGTCATTGTTTTAACATTATTGTCATACCATGCAATCAATTTAAAGCTCAATAACGAGCTTTGTTGTACATTGCTTGCTCTATTTATTTTGTCACTATCGAAATTTTATGAAGGCAATGGACGTCTTCCTTTAGAAAGCCCATGAAGAGCCGTAAGCTCTTGGTACTTGTACAGATCTTTCATTAGATTTCATGGCGTTTTTATTCCGCGTGGCGTGTTTTTAAATTTAAGACTGATTATAATTTTAATTTTTAAATTTTGATATTGTTAATTTTGTTTGTGTGCTGTGAATTTTATTAAGTATGGATTCTGATATCTGAAATAAAGAAATATTATTATTATTATTATTCCAAACGAACAAAGACAATTGACACAGTATCAGGCCCGGTTTCCACCGAAGCGGAGACGAGCAGAACACAGAGGAGATGTACCAAATTCGACCAATCACAGAAAGGGCGAAAGACGATATGTAAATTTTAACTAAAGTGAATGACCGCTTTCCGCTCACCTCTTCTCGTCTTCGCTCTTCTCCGCTTTAGTGGAAACTGTGCCTTATTCCTTTTATGCATTTCTTAACAACAAAAGACACACAATCTTATTTTAACAGGCCCAAAACCAGTACAATCGTGTCCAGTGCAGGGAGTTCGTGCGAGATCAACGCATGCGGCGATCGATACATCGATGTTTGACATGGCTCCGTCCGTCAAGTCGTGGGATGACGTTCCGGGCCCAAGGCCTCTGCCATTGCTGGGAAACACGTGGCGGTTTACTCCATATATCGGTAAGTGGTGCAAATATATTACTTTTACGTTTTTTTTTGCTGTAAAACAGGTTGCTGGGAACATGCCTAAATGTCTTCGAGAGAAAAGCAAAACTTTCATCTTAATGAGAGAAAATGATTTTTTTTCTTATTTAGGATTTTTCATCATCAGCCTATATTGTTCCCACTGCAGGGACTCAGGCCTCCACTCTAGGAGAGGGATGGGATATAATCCACTACGCGGACCCAGTGCGGATTGGTAGATGTCACATATCTTCGAATTTTTGGTTCTAAGATATGCCGATTCCTCACGATGTTACCGTTTTGAGAGCAGTGGTGATGAAATAAATTACGCAAAGTAATGCACCTGCCTGGGTTCGAACCCACGACCAACTGTTCACAAGTCCTGGGCCACCACTGCTCGGTTAGGATTTTTAGTGTTTATGTTTTTTTATGTATTAACTAAAATTTCTACGATTACGGTTTGTTTCGTATTTTCATGCTTTATGTGAGTAAATATAACATCACACGTTCACATTATGCCATTTTATGCGAGATCATAGACTACCTACTTAATATTTTTTTAGTTTCAAGGCCACAAAACAGTTTTTTTTATAGACTGTCTAGAAATATTCGAATATTACAAAATGGCATTGAAATTGTGAATGTTTAAGCTCATTATTTCTATTTCTGAAATTGTAAATATCGTAAATTGACATTTATAAATATACGTTCAAATTAAAGTAATTGCCTTGAATGAATAAAAATATAATGTAAGTATAAGTTTTATGAAAACTATACATTCTTAGTAAAGTGTGAACAATTGAATATGGAAAAGTACAAAACTCAATAGAAGTCGAGAACTTAACTCGTAAATTGTCGATTTTAAATATTAGAGAGAAACATTTAAAGGGACACAAACAAGGCATGTGTACAATCGCCAGCGTATCAAGTTCTTACAAAGTGACAATATTTTTATTGGGTTTTGAACTTGACCTTCAATATGTTTTGGTTTATTTACAACTAGCGGACGTCACGCGGAATAACCCGCGTAGTTCCCGTTCCCGTGGGAATACAGGGATAAAAAGACGCCTATGTCACCTGGGGATAGTGTAGCTTCCCAACGGTGAAAGAATTTTGCAAATCGGTCCCGTAGTTTCGGATCCTATTCGTTACAAACAAACAAACAAATCTTTCCTCTTTATAATATTAGTGTAGATATTTACAAACAAAAATTTACAGAACTAAAATTATAATAAAATAAAATATATCCAAGTATGATGGTTTGAAATCATTTGAATAAAAACAGTTTGTGGTAACTTTATGTGCTAGCGACTGTACCAGCAGTGGGAACGGTACAGCCTTACTATTCTTAAAGATATAATTGTACAACTTTTTAAAATTCCTTCAATGTTCACTAAAATTTATCTCTTGCTCGGTACTTGCGTGTTAAATATCACATTTACAACCAGAACACATAAGGCACCATTCTACGAAATTAGTGTATGTAGGTACCTACAAAAGTACCGTTTGCAATGGTTGCACATTCCTAAGAGCACACGAATAAAAATTAACTGGTTACCAACGCATGAAACCTTTGTGAAGAAAACAGTCCCCCCTGGGGAACATCCTGAAAAATCTAGAAAACTTGTGGTTTTAAATATCGAATGAAAAAGTTCTGCGGCTTATAGATGATCTGATTAACAGTAAAACATGAATGATTTTTCTACAAGGCTGTGCTGTGCGTGCGGTCACAGCAACAGATAGAGGCAAGACTTGATTGTCCTGCCCGTATTCCTGTCAACCTGTTCTTGTTATCAACTGTATTCCTGTCTGAAGTCTGATGACTTCATCTTCTCTTACATTTAAATGTCATCTACATCGAAATCTTAATCTAATGATGATCCAAATAATGTTTATTTTACACAAAACAAAAAATGTGAAATTAAGTTATCCAGCGAAACTCTACAAATGTGATGGGTGTCGATATCGATATTTACATTGCACTCATTCATTTTTTCTTGCTTTATCTAATCATATTTAGTTAAAGAAGAAGTTGAAGATAGAGAGAGAGAGTTGAGAGTGTGTGTGTGTGTGTGTTTTGTGAGTTGAGTTCAGTTGTTGTTGAGTTGACTGAGAGTTTTTGAGTTGTTTTGTTGTTGTGTGAAGTTTCGATAACTCAAACATGTTATGGCGACTAGATACGCAAGTTCTCCAGCAAGAACTAGTACAGAACCTGTTCATCCATTCTGACGACTAATTGAGGCACAAGACAAGAAGTCTGTAACCTGCCATCAATAGGTATAATAATAGGGTATTTCACCAAAAAAATCTAATTAGTCCGTCTGTTATATTATTGAAAAATATTGGATACGTGTTTTTTGTTTTATCAAATTATTAAAAATTTACGAAAATAAAACGTATCAAAGATCATGAGTGGGTTTTTGACGTCACTATGTGGGTGAAAAGTACTAACCTTGTGACGTCACACGACTTGACGCGACTTTTCGAAGCACTGTATCGTCAGAAAAAAAATACGTGTCTGTTAGTTTTTAAAAATCTGTCTGACGGACTAATTAGATTTTTTTGGTGAAATACCCTATTATACTTTACCTAAGTTCTGAACATTCTCAAAGATAAATAATAAAACTAAAAAAAAACTAATTTCACCTAACCCTGTATTGAATAATTAAAACAAAGATGAGCCATACGTGAAGTACCCGTTACGATTATACAAAGCCATAAAATAATAGGTAGTTTAGTTACGAAATGCGGCCATTAATAAACGATTAACATGTTACGTGGCAAGCGATAACTTACCTTAAGACCTTGACTGTAGGTAGCTGTTATGTTAATAGCCTTGTGGCCCTGAACTAGTAAACTTGAAGCTTGGGGTAACAATGCTGCTGCGGGTTGTTCGAAAGATGCGGGTTGTTCGAGAGAGATACCGCGGCTCCGGTCACAAATGGTTAAGAAGGAACATAGGTGGTGTTTAGTCAGTAGATGTCTGACACTCCCCCCGCCTAGAGCGGAAAGAGTAATAGAATGATTTTCCAAACTCCAAAAAAAAAACTTTAGTGGTGTCAAGGGACACCCGGATGGAACGAAGTTAAAGTCTATCGCAAACAGCACAAGAATGACCAAAATAATTAATAATAAAAAAAATATATACTATATAGGTAAGGTATATATTTTATTTTAATTATTATTTTTTATATAAATTTAAAATATAAAATATCTGGCTTGCTTTCTATAAGAGAGAGAGAGAGACAGACAGAGAAACATGCGACGCCGCACAGCTTACAATAGCTTACTATAGCAAAAAGTGTCGTGACAACTTTTCGTAAGAATTTTTTCCGTCTAGCCCCCTTTCACAACGCGCGATAAGGAACTTCGTTCCAAAAGTGTAACAATACTGAGCTCATTTCTAGTTTAGCTCATCTTAGGAGGTAATCCTTAGGTGAGCTAAGCTAGAAATTAGTAATCAGTAATTCCTTTACGTTAGCCTAATGGTAACTAGGGAAATACTGTAGTGGATTTGCATTGGATGTTAGTTGGGAAAACCAGTGACCAAACTTTTTGTTATATTTTTACAAGGCTTGGACATCATTCTCCCGCTCTGGGTGTAGCAGAAAGGAGTGTCAAGACTTCTCTGACTAAAATCCACTAATGTTTCTTCTTAGCTCTTTGTGTGGGGGGGCGCGGTATCTCGAACAACCCGCAGCCCGGAGACCGAACTCTGCTGTGCATACATACGTACATAACACCACGCCTGTAATTCCCGAAAGTTTAGGCAGAAGTGTACCCATATTTAGTACACTCACATTTCGCCAGATGTTTAAGACCCGTGTGTTAAGCGTTGTTTGCGTATTGTTTTTTTTCCTGTATGCACGGTATGTTTCTACGACAAATAAATATTTTTTCTTTCTTTCTATGTAATAGGGGGTGAGCCTATTGCTGTCAACTGGGTACAAATCCAAAATCCGTCTTTTTTATATTTATAATCATTTATTATTGTATAATAATCATTCAAATAAGACTATTCTAAATAAAAATATATAAACTAAACTAACCTAAAAACAAAATTAACTATAAAAGGGCATCGAAAAACTCCTCCTCAACGCTGTCAGCGGGTAAACTGCCCAAGAGATTGGCAGCGTTGCAACGTTGTATGGCAACACTTAGCCTCTGGCCAAAGAAAAAGCCAGCCCTTGGGTCAGAGGAAGCGTCAAAAAGGCGTTTTAAAATATCCTTAAAAAGGCTGTGGGCACTAGGACCCCACGGCCCTAGAGTTTCAACCCCAAACTGCCCGGAAATATAGTTTCCCCAAAGGTTACTATATTTACGCTGCTTGAGGTTCTCCGCAGCCGTAGCGACAGCGCCAGCACCACACGAAGAACTTGGAAGATGCGATGGTGCAAGAGTATTGCGTCCCACATTAAAGGCCTACCCATCTATCCAAGGAAACAAGGACATGCCGTCCGAGTTTCTGATTGAACAACTCTGAGGTATGGAGGAGAATTTATGAAGAGATGGGTTATTAGGAGAGAGAGAGAATAGCAAAACTTGATTTTATTGATTGCGGAATGTAACGGATGATTACTGACCGAAATACAAATACACATCGAGCATCGATTCCGGTTTTTAGCGTCAGGTTGATTTGTTATTATTATTTTAATCTTAGTTAAAATTTAAATCGAGCTTCCTTAAAATATTGAAATGGATACTTAAATTGTTATAAACGTTGTTACACACTAGGAATTTCTCTAGTAGTCTTTGGTCAACTGAACCCGCTCGAAATGGACCCGCGGGTCCAATCGACCAGTTCAAAATTTGACCTGTCGTGGTTGCGTTTACAAACATTTAAACACACATACACACAGCCATACCCATGCATGACCACTATCTGTGGGCCATACAAAGACAGTTTGTTCCGTGCGGGATAACCCGCGACACATAACGTGGCAATCAATCACTCTGCCATTTCCATAAGCAGCAAACAATAGGAATTTTCACCAAAAAAATCTAATTAGTCCGTCAGATAGATTTTGAAAAACTAATGGACACGTTTTTTTTTTTCACTTAAACAAAAGATGAAGACGATACAGTGCTTCGAAAAGTCGCGTGAAGTCATGTGACGTCACAAGAATAGTACTTTTTTACCCACATAGTGGCGTCAAAAACCCCCACTCATGATCTTGGACACGTTTTATTATCGTAAATTTTTATTAATTTGATAAAAAAAAAGAAACCAATATTTTTCGATAATCTAACAGACGGAATAATTCGATTTTTTTGGTGAAATACCGTATTGCGTTTGAAGTATTTGAATAAGTATGAAACTTTTGCCTCGTCATAAAAAACTCGAAACCAATTCCAATTGTTCGATATTTGCTTCAAATATACATAATTATCATAATCCCATCACTTAAACATTGAGTCTATTTATATAGTAAACAAGTGGGCGATGGATGGCTCTTCAACAAACTCAAATGGTACCACTTTTGTTTAGTTGGGAAATATTTTTATAGGCCTACCTAACAAAGTATTTCACAATTCATACCTACTGTATAATGCATCCATTATAAGGTTAAGATTATAAGGTTTATTTATGCTGTTATGGCTATATTATCTTTATTATCCAGTCTTATTTGGTTGATTATTTTGCAATGGAAAACGACGGAAACTTGTATGTGACCACACCTTGGAAGGTAGGGCTGAAAAAGCCCTAAGCCTAATTGCATTTAAAAGGTAATCTGAAATCAAATCAAATTAATGGAATCAGATTTAATGACGTTTTCGTAAAATGGCAGCAGTCCGTGTGCTACCTTGGGTTTGTCTTAGAGAGTAACATGCAATTTTGATTAGTTAAAAGTTAAACCTAGCCATAATGTTACTAAGGGTCTCTCTTTCCACCTACAATTAATTTCCTCCTAACTTGGTAGATAATTTCTTAGAAATTCTGTTCCATTTTTAATTTATTCGATAAGTAGTGGCTACTCCGACTTTGTGATATAAGTCCAACTAATACTCACTGTAAAGAAAGTCAATTCTATAATTTTAAATAGGGTCTAGTTTAACGATATCGAAATCAAAAGTAAAGTATTCCAATTCGGCAGAGAATATACACATTTAGAAGATAAAATCACATCACATGAGCATGTCCTAGGTTCAAAAAAATCAATAGGTCGCCTCAAAAACGTTTTTTCTATCGCCAGAACTAAATTCTTTATGTATCCGTAATATGTAAAGTAATTACTACAAACCGTAGTAGCTACATGTACAAGAAAAACATTGTTTTATTAATTCATTCAGAGAACATAATAATAGTTTTATTTGTATATTAAAGTCTTAACGACTCTTCTGTCATTGTGTAAAGCATGTTAAACCATTACGATGCCTGTGATAGCACGCGCGGCAATCTTCAATAATTACGTTGTAATAACCCATCAGACCATTGTTGTTGATTTCGTAACTGCTTGTGGACACAGACGGCATAACAATTTTATTTAATATCGCTTCCATTACGAAATATATCTAGGACAAGGTCACTTTTTTAATCTTTATGCACGCCAACAATGAATTTTGTGTCGCATCTTCATGTTACCTTGATGACACTTTCGACATTTATATGAGATGGTAAATTAAATAATTTTGGTATTTTATGAGGGGTATTAAAATGTGACATTAACTTTTATTGCTGCAATATATTTAATAGACATCTATTGAAGTCCACAGAAGTTCAAAGACATATATCTATTAATTCTTCAGGCTTTAAATGTGTAAATTTTTCATGTGTAATTGTTCACTACCGTATACATTACCCGGTAGTGAAGAATTACACGTGATTTGTCTAAAAGAAATTTTTTGACTGATCTTTTGATTTTTAAGATTTTTTCCAGCAGTTACTGCAAAAGGTGCTGTTATAACAATCTTAGGCCAGTCAATCCAAACAGCTGAATCTACAAACCAAACAAATAAATAGCAGGTGCTAGTAATAGGGGCAGGTTCCGGAATTACGCGTTACACGCAACGGTTTCCCTTCCTTGTGCAACCGCTGCACGGTTGACGGTGCACACAGTGACCAACAGGTAGCCTAATAATATGTGCCTATACAATCATACAACGTCTTGCTAGTTTTAAGGCAGAGGTTTACCTTCCAGCGACGTTTCGAAAATAGCGATGTTAACAAAAAAAATCTAATTAGTCCGTCATATAAATTACCAAAAAATATTGGATACGTATTTTTTCTTTTTTCACGTAAACGAACAATGAAGACGATACAGTGCTTAGAAAACTCGTGTGACGTCATACTCTAAGACATTAGTATGACATTTTTTAGCGGTCAGTGACGACACCAACCGCTACTCAAACCTTGACTTGTTTATCTTTGTAAATTTTTATTGATTTGATAAAACAAAAAATACGTATCCAATATTTTTCGATAATCTAACAGACGGACTAATTAGAATCTCATTTTTTAAGTCAGTTAACATCCCTATTGTGTAATTTTAATGATTAAGAAATGTCTCACTGACTAGTTGAAACTTCGCGTGACAGAGGGCTGGTTCTTTCTTTGGCAAAATAATTAGCTTTGCCATTTAACGTAGCAAAACTGTCAGTCTTCTGGGCACGTTTCCGGATGACAGCGATGTGAACTAAACAAGGAATAGAGCTATTACTTATTTAGTTATTTATTTTACTAATATTAGTAGTACTATTTTTTGTGAAGATTTTGCTAAAAGTATTTTAGTTCTTATACTAATAAAATTAAATATGGGTCATTTCAATTATGAAATTCATAAATAGATTATCTATCCTTGCGTATTCTTAAAAATCCGCCATTTTGGTAAGCATTTACAGCTTAATTTTCAGAAACAATTTAGTTTTAATCGTAGAAGAAGCCAAGGCATGGCGATGCCAGAAAACTAATCATTTCTTTGGATAATAATGTAGGGTACAACCAAATAAAAACGAATATAATTTACCTATACTTGAAGTGTGTCAGCTATTTATGCTCTTCGAACACTATAGTTTCCAGTAATGAATCAATACTAACTTTTATTAGGTAGTAAATGTTGTGAAACCTTCTCAAGCGCCAATTAGAAGTGCGAATGCAATACCTTCAATAAAAACCGGTAATATGTGAAATGCAGTTGGAAAGTAGCCCTAACAACCTGATGTGAAGGTAAGGATGTATAAACCTTAAATAAGAAAATAGAAAATGTTGATCAGATCTATTTAAGATTTCTAAACGGGTCGGGAATAGTTGAGGTAGACCTTTAACTTACATGAAGTTAAAACCAACAGATACATTGATAGATGGTTATAGACTTGACTATGTGAATTTATTCAAATAGCTGTTTTTCTCGTATTTCTGGTTTAGTTACACTTAATTTAAGTTTTTTTTTTTAAAAGAACGGTTTTGTTGGTCTAATGTTCGCACGTTAAGCCGGAAAGGACGTTAAGCCGTGGTGGGAGTTTGTCATAAAACATTGTAGATCTTTAACTGTCGTTACGTAGGTAGTCAGTGACCAGAAAGTCTAACAGCGTTTTACCCAGTAGTCCAAACATGTAAAATACTGGTACTCAGCTGCATCTGGAGACTGAAAGCCAACCCCAACATAATGCTGCAAAAAGCTGGGTAGATCACGATGCTATTAATAATAAGGTTGAAACGTGATCGACCGTCAGGAAATTCGGTAGTTTATTTGATTTAACCTCTCAATCAAATTCATAACAAACGACAACGCTTATTTAAACAGTGTTACCCAATCCATAAACACGCATAGAGTCAATAACAATCAAATACGCACTGTCAATAGTATTTTATCACAAAGTAAAGTTGCCTATGATTTAAAGCCGTTTCAGAGACGTCCCACTGAAGAGGAAACAATGGTCACTTTAGCAGTAATCACCACGTTCATTCCTTTGCTGTTGGATGCACGGAGTTTTAACAATTTTGGTAATGATTGATTTCCTTTAAAAGGTTTGGTAACTAAGCGTTTTTATATGAAATAGGTATTTACTTATTGTGATGAACTAAGTTGGTCGTTAGTCTTAGATTTGTTAATACTAGTATTTGCTTGGGTACCTAAGTGAAGGCGTTATTATTACCACTAAAAACAAAACTTGTAAAAAACTGCAAGTCGACACATTTTATTTATTCTGTTGATGGATGTGAAAGTTATGTTACGATTGTTAATGAACAATGCACTCACTGTTTACTTACTGAAAATATGAATATATTTAATGTGCATACAAATGCATTTTTTTGGTTTTGTGAAAGTTAGTCCTGATTAATAATTCTGTACTCGCATTTAGGCTGTACGTGAAGATATTTACTTTTAAATTACATTTCCGCATATTTAAATAAATGTCTCCCAAAAAATCCTGCCTGCAATACAACGGCTGTCATGTTTCGTTTTTGTAATGAACTAGATAGGTACGACATGCACTTCGTTGCGAAATGTTTGCCTCAGCATTTTAATTAGAAAATACCTAAAATGGAGTAACTTGACTTGAAATCTAGAACAACTTGATTCATTCTGGTTTTATTGAATGTTATAGAAAACTGATTCTCAGAATTTTGTCAATTGACAATATCCAATTGAAAATAACCAACTTTAGTTAATAAGCATAGTTTTCTATTCAAAGGCCGCAAATTCGGAGGAACGTGTAGAGGGGTGCTAAATTGGCAGATCCTTTACCGGTCTTTGTTATTATCACTTAATTGAACATTTAAACGCTATGTAGTAACTTAAAATCGGTAAATACTTAGTTATATAACACAACGTCTATTTTCTTCCAGACATAGGTACTCGTATTTGATCGAGTTGTTAGAATTAATAAAGTAGAGTAGACTTACAGTAAAATTACTAGGAATGAAGTAGTCTCTTTTTTAAAAGAAGTTAATTAACACAGCAAGGTACACGAAAAATTATTGTACGATGATTTTTCGAAGCCACTGAACCGAAATTATTGTAAAGATTAATTATATCGATAAACAAGAAACGATGAGTTATCGAGCTCTCACTTTCTTAGGAAGAGGTGACCCAGTCTCTTGAAAGTGAAATTGTAGGGAACGGGAATGTTTTGCGATAAGTAGTTTCTACTTAGATCGGATTACGTATGGCTGGTAAAAGGTCTAGGTTAGACCTTCGACACTTTCTTTACCTCAGCCTTTTCTAAGGTCAGGTAATTAATTTTATTAGTGTTTATGGAGCCGGGAATAAAACAGACGGGTTCAAAAAAAGTGCTCCAATGAGGAAACGGCGGTTATACAGGCTGTTGTTTTTGCATCCTTGTCAAATTCAAGGAACTAACTGTACTAACGATTCTCGACCCCAATCAAGAAAAGGTTTTTTTTTTTTATTTTGGAAGTTTTTTTTCGAAAGTGAATTCTCCAATCACCCGATTTTTATAAAAGAAATACCTTTGTTTGTTCAATCAAAACCGATTACCGATGTTGTACTATAAGTAACGTAAGTAGGTATATTATTGACAATGTATTTTCGCGTTACTGAAGTGTAGGAACAGACCAATGCGGTAGGTAGAAGGAAAATGGCAATAGACATAAACTGATGTTGATGAAAACTATTTAAAAATCAAACAAACTCTTTAGATATTATTGTAGTCGAGTATTTACGGTGTTATAAACGTTGCGTGTAAGTTGAAAGTTAATTGGTTGAAAGTTATATTAATTCTTCCTAATATGGTACCTACTCAGTCTATGCTATATATAGGAACTCGATGATATGACATCTTTTTCCGTTCATGATTTATTTATTTGATAACCACGAAATTCATAAGTTCTAAAATCAATAATGTTGTGGATGCAATATGCGGACTTTTTAACTAACTTGAACATGACCGCGCTGACAAAGACTGCTTTCCATTTTTCTGATCAAGTGAGTTATAGGTATAAGAACGCGACATGAAAAAGCTATGGTTACGAAGCGGAGTCAAAGATGGATCTAACAACATCCTACCACACGCGCGATGTACTGTTGCATAGTGTAATCGCGCAGGCAAGACTGTGGTGAAGCTTGAGCGTGTGATAGGCCCATTAGAAAGATAGGTCATGGTCAGATAGTAGACTCATGAGAGCTGATAAAATCACGAAAATAATAACAGTAGGTAAAACCATTCGTCACCTCCCTTTAGCAACTCCTCAGCTAATGCTGATAAGGTATTAAGAGGATTAATGAACCGTTTAATTTCAGGCAGTTATTCCGTGGAGCACGTCGACAAGGTATGTCTGTCCCTACGCGCCCAGTTCGGGAACTGTGTGAAGATGACCGGCCTTCTGGGTAGACCTGACATGCTGTTCGTCTTCGATGCCAGCGAGGTGGAACGGGTATTTAGGGGTGAAGATGCGGCTCCACACAGGTGAGAAATTTAAGTAAATAATTATGTAAAAGTAGGTAAATTATGCGATAAGTAAGTATATACCCAGTGCACTTTTGTAATATGTACGAGGAGTAACTCAGTCGGAAATAAAAAATACTTAACAATGAATTAATTTAGGACGAATTTTATTATTCTTGTAAAATACAAGATGTTTAAGAAATCTATAAATTTTCAGACCTTCGATGCCCTCTTTGAACTACTACAAACACACATTGAGAAAAGACTTCTTCGGTGCCGAAGAAAACTGTGCCGGTGTTATTGCAGTGTAAGTAATCATCATCATCTGATTAGCCTTTTCCTAACCATGTTAGGGTCTGCTTCCAGTCTAACCGGATGCAGCTGAATACCTGTGTTTTGCACGTGTGTTTCGGGCGTTATATCACCCTGGTGACATGGAGAGACTGCCTATTTCAATTACACAATCCAGTACATCATTTGCTTTGCCTAGGTAATACGATGGCTTCTTGGTAAAATTAGTTATCAAAATTTCGGTCCACTGAAAAGACGGCTTAAGGTGCAGTGTTAGTCTGACCAGATTCCAGGAATTACTACTTTTTCCTCCACATGGCGTAAACAAAGGTGGTGAAGGTGCTGTTTCAGCATTTACTAAAGGAAATGGTATATGTTTCAGGCATGGTGAACAGTGGTCAGCTTTCCGAACCAAAGTGTCACGTGTGGCGTTAAGCACTGGTGCTGCTGCGCAATACACGGTGCCCGTCGCAGAAGTGGCAGACGCTTTCGTTCAAAGGTAATGTTCGTTAATGACCTTTTTTTTTTTTGGTGGGTGTAAAATCATCAAATAACCCCTCCCGCTCTTGGGCAGAGCGAAAGGGAGTGTCAGACTTCTACTGACTAAAAACCACCCATGTTCCTTCTTCGCCCTCTATGTCGAGGCCGCGATAACCGGTGGACTACCCGCGGCCCCGACAGTTCGTTAATGACCTTGATTGTGGTTTGTTACATCGTATCTTGATAGTAGTTTCATCGCTAAAACTTGAGTAAAATGCGCTTTGATTCTGATGCGTATAGTACCACAACATTGTTTACGAATATTGGGTAAAAGATTACCCTAAACGAAGTCAAAAGGCACTGGTTTTCCACGCGTTTGTTCTAGCTAGATCATACCTTAGAAACTTTTAGCTTCGGAGATATTAGGGGTCCAAGTTACAACTTTATTTTTACACGACCTAACTATTCAGGGCATAGATTAGCACAAGAGTGCGTCACTTTGAGTAATACCGTAAGACGTGATAATCACGCCAAAGACAATCCTTTCCCAGCTATAACTTTTACGTAGAGTTACTTAGTTTTGATGAACAATGGTAGAATGCTTGGTTGACGATTTAGTGAAGCGTCCGTTTACACCCTATATTACCTTATACTTATCTAGTTATTTCTTATATATTTCAGAGTTCGTAGCATAAGAAATGAACAATCAGAAACGCCTGGTGACTTTTTGAACGAGGTTCATAAATGGTCTTTGGAATGTGAGTAGAAATTGATTCGTATCCAACTTAATGTTATATACCACCTCATTTACGACTATCGTAAGTAATTGAACCACGTTGGACTTTAGTTTATGTGATGTTATCTGTGACCAAAGTAAAACACAAGTAGAAATAAATGAAAAGCCGTGAACGGCGAGTGTGAAATACACTACCTTCTGAATCTACAAGCATAAGCCACTTATCGAGGAAGTACCTACCTATTTTGAAAGATAAATTTTGATGCAGCCTGTATAATTGTCTAATCCAATTTTCCCCTCGCAGGAAGAAATTTCTTTTGAAATAAGCAGTACCTTTGTGCTTCCCTTTTTTTATATTTTTATCCCTTTTTTGTATTTTGTGTGTACATAAATAAATAAAAATAAAAAATATAAAAATGTGTTTATTATCTTAAATCTATACAGCTAAGTTGCCGGGGCTTCCCAGAAAGTAATCCGAAGATACTTGTGATGGGATAAACCTCGCTCCTCCTCGAAATAATTAACAATTGTTTATCTGTGCTAATTAAGTATAGTTTACACATTTTTAAAACAAACAAATATACCAATAAAAAGATAAAAGAATAAAAGAAAAAATGAGAATCGTGTTTATAAGTGTGTTCAAAAAATAATTATATTTAATCTAGATTCATATTTCAGCCCTCGGCTTAATAGCCCTAGACACTCGTCTTAACTGCTTCGATGCCCCTGAAGACTCCGAGAGTATGCGCCTGATCCACGCCGTCCAGACCTTCTTCCTAAGTGTGGGTGAACTGGAACTGCGCGCCCCCTGGTGGAGACTTTACCCAACTAAAATGTTCAGGCAGTATGTGGCCGCCTTGGATACCATCCTTAGGTAAGGAAATTGAATACGTCAATATGTGTTTCTGTTATTAAAAAATATAGGTACAAGAATTGGCAACATGGAACAGAACAACGAGAAAAATGGAAAAAGGGAGGGGATGCCTTTGCCGAGGAGTAAGCAGGGCTGTTAGGTAGATCATCATCATCATCATCAACAGCCTATTAATGTTCCCACTGCTGGGACACAGGCCTCCTCTCTTTGAGAGGGAATGGGCTATAATCTACCACGCGGGCCCAGTGCGGATTGGTAGATGTCACATGCTTTCGAATTTCTAGGTTCTAAGATATGCCGGTTTCCTCACGATGTTTTCCTTCACCGTTTTGAGAGCAGCGGTGAGGAAATAAATAACACAAAGTAATGTGCCCGCCTGAGTTCGAACCCACGACCTACTGTTCGTAAGTCGGGGCCACCACCACTGGGTCACCGCTGCTCCCTGTTAGGTAGATACTGGACCTTAAATTCATTCATACCTACAACAAGGAAGTGATTTCAGTCTTTCCTGTTGTCCCTGTGCTGTCTTACTATAATTCTACAAATATTGTAATAGCTCTATAAAACATAATTCAGCTTCCCACAGGAATGAAATAAAAATTGTAACTACTAACACATTATTTTTTAGAAACTCTTTACTTCCAAAAATAACAAGTTGAAATTCCTCAACAGCGTAACTCTCAGACATGTGGAGAAGGCGTTAAAGGAATGTGAAGCTAGCGGCAGCAGCAAGTCACTGCTGCAAGACCTGGTGGCAGCTGCAGGTCCTAGAGTAGCAGCTGTAGCAGCTCTGGACCTTTTTTTAGTAGGAATAGACACGGTATGAGCTTTTGGGGTACTACGTTACGTACCTACGTGTTCGAATCGGTTTGTTTGTGCTCAGAATTCGTGCTAAAGTCGATTTAAAGTATACTTTCCGCCCCAGCTGTGTGTCATATCAGGCCCATACAAACATTTGCGTAGTGCGTCTCATAGAAACAGTTGAAATTAAAAAAAAAATAGGTAATTACTCTGGTGACTTACGAAATGCTTCCAAAGTCGCCTGATTAAAATCTTGTAGCAATACTTGACAAAACGCAACATATTGCGTTAGTTAATTTGTAGCATATTTTTAGAACGCAGTTTAGTGATGGCTATAATAATAACAACAGGCAAAAAACTTATAAATTCTTCTCATATAATCGTCAATCAATTTTCAGACATCAAACGCCGTTGCATCAATTTTGTACCAGTTATCACTAAGACCATCAGTTCAAGAGCGATTGTACGAAGAAATCAACAAAGTATTACAGGACAGACCGATGAAACCTGGGGATATCAACCAGATGCCGTATCTAAAGGCGTGTGTGAAGGAAGTTATGAGGTTAGTTACTCGTTTTAGTAAAATATCAGCCATTCAGCATACCCTATTATTATAATAAGGCCTCACTGTGAGAACTCGTGTAAGCTATATTCCACCCTGCAAGCATAGCGCGGTTTCGCGGATTTACTTTTTTACCTCACATTATTTATGCCTGTGTATGTAAGGCAGGGTTTCATATAGATAACCAACTTTCACAAAATCCTAGGGCCCTCAGGCCGCGTCTTAACTAAAGGGATCATTGTTCAAACACTTATCCATCGAGTCCGTTTTACAACAAAAAATGATGCATCGTTGTTGTTGTTTAACTTTACATTCGCTTGTTTAAGATGGAACATAAATCAAACAATTTTAAGATGGAATATTATTTAATAATAACCTATAGGTACTTAAGAATAAAGGTTCTAATTCCAAAATGCGCCACATCACATAAGTCTGCAAGATATATTCTAACAAAAATGTTTTGGATTGTCATTAGCCACCTAAAACTATTAAGTAAATCCTGTTAGAAGGCATTTGAAAAAGCTTTGAAACGATTGCGACTTGTTAAGGCGTAGGTAATGAATTTCAAGACAAAAACAAATATTCCAAATACCTACGAGTACATACTTATTTGTTTTTTTTTTCAGAATGTATCCAACTGTTATCGGCAATGGACGACAGCTAACTAAGGATACAGTCATTTGTGGCTACAATATACCTAAAGGAGTGAGTATTTAACGAATTCAACTGAAAATACACAGGTAATACACAAATGTCTTCTAAGACACCGGCAAAACAAATTTTAGGTATAACTCGCCAAAATTTTGATTGCGAAATTGACCATACGCGACGAAACGAAATAGGTGCAGTGCAGTAGATATGTCAGCGTTAAAAAACTTCTATCTGGCTCTAAAGTCTATTTAAACTGCGCGCTTTGTACTGCGCTGGTACTTCTATGGTTTTAACTAGCACAATAAATAAATTGGTTTTGTTTTAGTAAACTCACGAAAGAACTGAAAAAAAATCATTGTGTGTAAGAAATTCACTGGAATTTTCGGAGCATAAACACAAACTAGAACTTACAACTAACTGGGTTTAACCTTTCGTGTGCCGGAACGTAGATCCACGCGAGACACAATAGCTTTTTAATTGTGTCTTTACACTCGGCAAACGATGAGTTAAATAAAAGTTATAGAAACTCATCAATAAAACACTCGTTTTGATTTTCAGACCCAAGTAATATTCCAGCACTATGTTATGGGCAATAGCGACGATTACTTCACAAATGCTTCAGAGTTTCGACCAGAGAGATGGATGAACAGATCTCCTGCACAAAAACACCACGCTTTCGCATCCCTACCGTTTGGCTATGGAAAAAGAATGTGCCTTGGCAGAAGATTCGCTGAACTTGAAATTCATACGGTCATTTGCAAGGTAACTCATTTACATGATAATTGCACTGGAGCTCCTAGATCATAAAATCAATAAAATAAATAAACCATTTTTGTGAGAATATCAGAACGAATAAATTAAAAAAAAAAAGATTTTTGACACTTTCCATACTCAAGAAAACATTCTCCTTATCAGATGGTGCAAGCCTTCAAAATGGACTACCATCACGAGCCATTGGACTACCACATACACCCTATGTATACGCCGAATGGACCTATTAGACTGAAAATGACTGATCGGTAGATTTTTCCAATAATTTTATTAGTTTCTGTAACTCTTAGGTACTTTTTTACTCCTGGAAGTTTTCCTTGTTAGCCTAGTGACTTGATACAGTATTGTTATTTAATGATTCAGTACCTATCAGCTTTTGTATTCCAGGAAAATAACCATTTTGCAAATAAACGCTAGTGAAGTTTTCTCGATGTAAAATAGTGTGAGAAACACAGGTGAGAAAAAAAAAACGTCCTATTTTCCTGGGTAATGTTCGCAAAACGAAACTGTCATGTCATCACAGTAAAAATAATTATGTAATTTATCATTTAGGGTGATATTTCATTAGTTACCATGGACAGGTTTCATTTAGATTTTTAGAATGTAAATATTTCATTGTACTTCGAACTATGTTGTGATGGAGTTGTATTTTTTCGGTAATAAAATGACCATTAGGTAAGTAATTTGAACAAGGTTTGGTTTTCCTTTAGCCCTCTGATCCAATATCATATTTCCGTATTTTCACTGTTATTGAAATTGCTTTGCCAGTGTTGGTAAAAAACCGTAGTACGTTAAAACTTCATTAAGGTAAAAAAACGTGGGCCGCGGGTAGTCCACCGGTTATCGCGGCCTCGACATAGAGGGCGAAGAAGGAACATGGGTGGTTTTTAGTCAGTAGAAGTCTGACACTCCCTTTCGCTCTGCTCAAGAGCGGGAGGGGTTATTCGATGATTTTACACCCACCAAAAAAAAAAGGTAAAAAAACGTTAAACTTGATGGTTGAAACTATGAAAGCAAAATAGGCTTTCGTCAAAGAACGGGGTACATGGGAGAGTGAGCAACGAGCGTCCATTTAGTTATTGTGCCTGTGGATAGTCGGGTAGGTAACTTTATTATGCGGTGACGCATAAAGGAGGGTTATTGACTATGCACGGGGTTATATAAGTACTAAAGCAAGATATTTTTCCAACTTAGGCGGACAATTAAGATACTCCCATAACGTACGCTTTTCGCCACTTTCTAGTGAAGTAGTTGGGAAGATGCACAATAAACTCCTTAACACCACAATGACATAACATGGAACAATAACGTTTCAAGCAACATTATGGTGAATAAATTGCTTTATGAATCGGTTTTATGACATGCAAGTGACATTGTAACCTTGCGGTGGATAATCAATAACGAGGTCGACTATTAGGTACTTTCCCTAATAACTTAGCCACGCAGAAAACACAGAAAAGTAAGGTCATGAGGTCAGGAAGGTGTTTTTTCAGAAGTCGGGTGAAAGTGTTATACCGACAGCACAACCTGCACAACACGGTGAGCTGTCTTTATAGTATTATTTTTTGAAAATCTAGCTGACGGGCTAATTGGCTTTTTTGGGTGAAATACCCTATTAGAATTGTTCATCTAGATATTATAACTAAGATATTATAAATGACCCGCGTTGTTCCGGTTCCGAAAGCAGGGTCAGCAGAGTCGGTGGATGGGTACAGACCAGTTGCGGTATTGTCGACGAAAAGCATGTATCTTCAGGTTAGCGCGCAGCTGTCGGACGCTCAGCATGGGTTTCGACCGGAAAGAAGTACCACAAGTAATCCTCTCTGCCACATGGCTAATCTGGTGCCAACGGTGGATAGTGGGGGGCAAACTGATGCTGCTTATTTTGACTTCAGAAAAGCATTCGACCTAGTCGATAATGACATGTTGCTTAAAAAGTTTGCAAGTGTTGGTTTCACCCCTCACTCTCTTCAGTTTTTTGCTATTTAAAGGACAGGCAGCAATATGTGGAATATGTGAGACACGTGTCGGATCCATATTTCAGCAGGTCTGGGGTAAGTCAAGGTAGTAACCTTGGCCTTTTGGGGTTACTTTTGGTGGTAAACGACCTACCAGAAGTAGTCCGGGATGCTTCTTGCCTGTTGTTTGCCGACGACCTCAAATTGTCCCTCGCAATAAAGAGTAACAATGACTGTGTCAGGCTACAGAATGACATTGATAGGATAGTGAGATGTAGCAAAGAAAATCTATTGGAGTTTAATAGCTCCAAGTGTGTGACCATCACGTTTTCTCGCGCACACAAGCCCATCTTACATACGTACCATATTGACAGGGTGCCTATGGAACAAGTCACGGAAGTCAAAGACTTGGGAGTAGAATTTAACACCATTTTGACTTTTCGTGATCACATCATGCGTAGCTGTAAAAGAGCGTATAGAAACCTAGGATTCATGCTTCGTACGGTGCGAGGGTTCACGAATGTGAAGGCTATTGTGGCATTATATAATGCATTGTGAGGAGCCAGTTAGAATGTAATGCAGTCATCTGGGCTCCGCATGAAGCTAAATATAGTCTCATGCTGGAGAGGGTACAAAATAAATTTATAAGATATTTATATAAACGGTATTATGGGGTCTATTCCTTTTACCCGTTAATGTATCCTACCTTATTTATTTTAGGTATGGTAGAATACAATGAGAACAAGAGTTAGGCGGGAATTTGCACTCGCCTCATATATATTTAAATTATTGAGAGGAAAGGTGCATAATGCTGATATTTTAAGCAAAGTGAGTCTGTGTGTTCCAAACAGGTACGTGTGGCGTCGACGATAGCCACGACTGGTAAGTGGAGCCGCGTTCTCGGACCAATCTTTACAGGAGGCGCCGCTGACGCGTGCACTCCGAACGCTTAACGTCATAGTCAGTAAGACGGACTTATTCTGTTGTTCTCTGAGTGAATTCATAAGTAATGCTTTATAGGTAACAATTAAGTTAGTATTAAGTAATTAAGGCGCATTTATCGCATTGGGGTTGCCCTGTAATGGTAGATGTAAGATAATAAATAAATAAATAAAAAAAAGCTTTTATTCAGACTTTTACATGACCTTTGAATGAACTAATTTCTACGAACACTACTTAAACAGTTTTCGTAGAAATGAGTGAGTAACGTTCCAGAGTGAGAGAACTCGGTTAAGAATAGTTTCTAGATAGTATAAAATAAAACAAGTGTTTTGACATTCATAGAATGTTTTACTTAGATTGATCCGACAAGCAATCTTAGGTACTAACATTACAAAATCATTGAAAATAAGATTTTAGGACGTTAGGTACACTCTGCAATGAAAAATATACATTTTCAAAACTTTCAATAATTTGAACAGTGAACTCGCGTAAAACAGAGTATATCTAGGTCATCTAACATTAAAATTATACGTACACTATACATTCAATGGCCACATCAGCGTACTGGTAAATATATTATGTATTTACACAAAAAAATATCACAAATGAGTATATTTAAACAATGAGTAATTTTGATTTTATACATCATGAATTCAGAACATATTTTACATAGGTAGTACATAGAAAATATTGACTAGGGATAAAAATAAACATCATAAATTGTGAGGATGCATCAAAGAATACACGATACAATATTAGATATTATTATGGCACTATTTTATAATTGATAAAATAGGCATGCAAAAGCGCCTGAAATAATATTACATAAAGCTTAAAAGGCAGTAAAAGTTATTTTTAAAGTTAATAAATCAATATAACGCAGCCATTAATATTTCTTAAAAATTGCAAATCGTAATGCATCAAGTAGTAACATAAAAATTAAAATATCACAATATTTAATTTTAACACATTATTAGTTATTTACAATTTCAACAAGGGTTTTGCGTTTTAGCTGTCGCTTCTGCGTAAACAGACCTTAATTTTATCTTTCTACTATTTTTGTACAAATAAATGGCAAGTGTAATTGACAAAGTCATAATTATAGCAGAGCCCATGGCAATGTAAATTATGGCAGTTCCGCTAGTTGCGAATGCGGCATTCTCGCTGATGCCGCTTATATCACGTACTTTTCTCGACCTTGGTTGTGTTCGTGAAGATTCAAAGGAATCTAAAAAAAAAGAAACGTATTACATGAAGTTTAAAAACAGTGATGTGAAATAAAACACTATTGGATTATTGTCTTGAGAGCATAATATACACGGCGTAGAATATTGAGATGTAGATGTACACAGTGTACCCAATGACGTATTATATAATTAGACACGTTATGAACTAATATGGCGGCGCTTCAAAACGGCGAAAATATGAAAGGGAAAGAAAATATGACACCGTACAGCGGCTTGCCTGTTGTCTTTATGTTTCGCGCAGGTTTACACACACGATTTAAATTAAAAACAAAAGTAGCATCGCGCGAGAGGGTAGCTAAGCGCGATGTGGCCAATTGGCTTTATTTCATGTTGTCATTTTTGAGGGCGGACAACGTATCTATAGTTTTAATATATCATTGACAGTACCTGAATTTCCTGTAAATACAACCATTAAAGCTCTGCTGACCCATATCAAAATTCCAAACTAATAAACGTACATATCCCATTAATGAATGTACTATATATCTATTCTATCTACACTAATAATATTATAAAGAGGAAAGATTTGTTTGTTTGAAACGAATAGGCTCCGAAACTACTGGACCGATTTGAAAAATTCTTTCACCGTTGGGAACTACACTATCCCCGGATGACTACTTTTTATCCCTGTATTTCCACGGGAACGGGAACAACGCGGGTGAAACCGCGTAACGTTCGCTAGTATTAAATAATAAGAGGCGATACCTCCGAAATTTCTTACCGATTTCTGATTGTGTATCATCGTAAGACTTCTCATCATCAAAGTCCTTAGGTGCTAGTCTGCTGACCCTTGAAGATTTTATTTCATTTTCTTCGGGGAATGGCGGCAAGTATGTGGAAGGCGGATTGGTACTGCTAGGAGCAAACGGTTGTGGACATTTGGGATCCCTGGATCCTGGATAACACGAGCTTGGCGTTGTGGGTGCTGGTTTAGGGCATCTAGGATCATTGGAGCCAGGGTAGCAACGAGGTGGCTCTTCTGGTGTTGTCGGTTTGGGGCATCTAGGATCGTTTGAACCAGGGTAGCATCGAGGTGGTGTGGGTGTGGTTGGCCTAGGACATCTAGGGTCATTGGAGCCAGGGAAGCATCGTAGTGGCTCGGGTGTCGTAGGTTTGGGACATCTAGGATCATTGGAACCAGGGTAACAACGGGGGGACTCGGGAGTTGTTGGTCTGGGGCATCTAGGATCGTTTGAACCAGGGTAACATTTAGGTGCCTCAGGAGTGGTAGGTTTAGGACATCTAGGGTCATTGGAGCCAGGGTAACAACGAGGGGGCTCAGGAGTTGTTGGTTTGGGGCATCTAGGATCGTTTGAACCAGGGTAACATTTAGGTGCCTCGGGAGTGGTAGGTTTAGGACATCTAGGGTCATTGGAGCCAGGGTAACAACGAGGGGGCTCAGGAGTTGTTGGTTTGGGGCATCTAGGATCGTTTGAACCAGGGTAACATTTAGGTGCCTCGGGAGTGGTAGGTTTAGGACATCTAGGGTCATTGGAGCCAGGGTAACAACGAGGGGGCTCAGGAGTTGTTGGTTTGGGGCATCTAGGATCGTTTGAACCAGGGTAACATTTAGGTGCCTCGGGAGTGGTAGGTTTTGGGCATCTAGGGTCATTAGAGCCAGGGAAGCATCTTGGTGGCTCGGGTGTCGTAGGTCTGGGGCATCTAGGATCACTGGAACCAGGGTAGCAACGAGGGGGCTCAGGAGTTGTTGGTTTGGGGCATCTAGAATCGGTTGAACCAGGGTAGCAACGCGGTGGTTCAGGTGTTTGTGTCGTAGGCGGTAAATAAGTGGGAGGATTTAATGTCGTCGGTCGTGGGGGTTGCGGGCATTTTGGATCAGGTGAACCAGGATAACAAACTGGTTTAGGGGTCGTTGGCTTAGGACACCTGGTATCGGTGCTGCCTGGGTAGCATCGAGGAGGTTCAGGTGTAGTTGGTTTAGGGCATCTAGGATCATTTGAGCCAGGGAAGCAACGAGGCTGCTCTGGCGTTGTTGGTTTAGGGCATCTAGGATCGTTTGAACCAGGGTAGCATCGAGGCGGCTCTGGCGTTGTTGGCTTGGGACATCTAGGATCGGATGAACCAGGATAACACCTGGGTGCCTCGGGAGTAGTAGGCTTAGGACATCTAGGGTCATTGGACCCAGGGAAGCATCGTGGTGGCTCGGGTGTCGTAGGTTTGGGGCATCTAGGATCATTTGAGCCAGGGAAGCAACGAGGCGGCTCTGGCGTTGTAGGTTTAGGGCATCTAGGATCGTTTGAACCAGGGTAGCATCGAGGTGGCTCTGTTGTTGTTGGCTTGGGACATCTAGGATCGGATGAACCAGGGTAACATCTAGGTGCCTCGGGAGTAGTAGGCTTAGGACATCTAGGATCATTGGAGCCAGGGAAGCAACGCGGTGGCTCAGGTGTTTGCGTCGTAGGTGGTAAATATGTAGGAGGATTTAATGTCGTAGGGCGCGGAGGTTGAGGACATTTCGGATCGGGGGTACCAGGGTAACAAACTGGTTTGGGTGTGGTTGGTTTGGGACATCTAGGATCGGTGCTGCCTGGGTAGCATCGTGGTGGCGCAGGTGTGGTTGGCTTCGGGCACCTAGGATCGGTGCTACCTGGGAAGCATCTTGGCGGTGCGGGAGTTGTAGGTTTAGGGCAGCGAGGGTCTTGACTACCTGGGAAACAATTTGGTGGAGCTGGTGTTGTTGGTTTAGGACATCTAGGATCAGTGCTGCCTGGGAAGCATCTAGGTGGTGCAGGTGTTGTCGGCTTGGGGCAGCGAGAATCTTGGCTGCCTGGGAAGCAGTTAGGAGGAGCTGGTGTTGTGGGTTTCGGGCATCTAGGATCATTAGAGCCCGGGAAGCATCTTGGTGGCTCAGGGGTCGTAGGTTTGGGACAACGAGGGTCTTGGCTACCTAGGAAACAATTAGGAGGAGCAGGTGTTGTTGGTTTGGGACATCTGGGATCGGTGCTGCCAAGGAAACATCTTGGCGGTGCCGGAGTGGTAGGCTTTGGGCAGCGAGGGTCTTGGTTACCAGGGTAACAGTTAGGAGGTGCCGGTGTAATGGGCTTAGGGCATCTGGAATCCGTGGAACCGGGATAGCATTTGGGTCCAGGTGTAACCGGTGGTAAGTATGTGGGAGGATTTAATGTCGTCGGCCGTGGAGGTTGTGGACAGTTGGGGTCAGGAGAACCGGGATAGCAAACTGGCTTAGGTGTGGTTGGCTTCGGGCACCTAGGATCGGTGCTACCTGGGAAGCATCTTGGCGGTGCGGGAGTTGTAGGTTTAGGGCAGCGAGGGTCTTGACTACCTGGGAAACAATTTGGTGGAGCTGGTGTTGTTGGTTTAGGACACCTAGGATCAGTGCTACCTGGGAAGCATCTAGGTGGTGTAGGTGTTGTCGGCTTAGGACAACGAGGGTCTTGGCTGCCTGGGTAGCAGTTAGGTGGAGCAGGTGTGGTAGGCTTGGGACAACGAGAGTCTTGACTACCTGGGAAACAATTAGGAGGGGCAGGCGTTGTTGGCTTAGGACACCTAGGATCAGTGCTACCTGGGAAGCATCTAGGTGGTGTAGGTGTTGTCGGCTTGGGACAACGAGGGTCTTGGCTGCCTGGGTAGCATCGAGGTGGTGCAGGTGTTGTTGGCTTGGGGCAGCGAGGGTCTTGACTACCTGGGAAACAATTAGGAGGGGCTGGTGTGGTTGGTTTTGGGCATCGAGGGTCTTGGCTACCGGGGTAGCAGTTCGGTGGAGCGGGTGTAGTGGGCTTGGGACATCTGGAATCCGTGGAACCGGGATAGCATTTAGGTCCAGATGTCACAGGTGGTAAGTATGTGGGAGGATTTAATGTCGTTGGGCGCGGAGGCTGTGGGCAGTTGGGATCAGGAGAACCGGGATAGCAAACTGGCTTAGGAGTAGTTGGTTTAGGGCACCTAGGATCAGTGCTACCTGGGAAGCATCTTGGCGGTGCGGGAGTAGTAGGTTTAGGGCAGCGAGGGTCTTGACTACCTGGGAAACAATTAGGTGGGACAGGTGTTGTCGGCTTGGGACAGCGAGGGTCTTGACTACCTGGAAAACAATTAGGAGGGGCAGGTGTTGTCGGTTTTGGACAACGAGGATCTGTGCTGCCTGGGAAGCATCTTGGAGGTGCAGGAGTAGTCGGTTTTGGGCAGCGAGGGTCTTGACTACCGGGGAAACAATTAGGTGGGGCAGGTGTTGTCGGCTTGGGACAGCGAGGATCTTGACTACCTGGGAAACAATTAGGTGGGGCAGGTGTTGTCGGTTTTGGACAACGAGGATCTGTGCTGCCTGGGAAGCATCTCGGCGGTGCAGGAGTAGTCGGTTTTGGGCAGCGAGGGTCTTGACTACCGGGGAAACAATTAGGTGGGGCAGGTGTTGTCGGCTTGGGACAGCGAGGGTCTTGACTACCTGGGAAACAATTTGGTGGGGCAGGTGTTGTCGGTTTTGGACAACGAGGATCTGTGCTGCCTGGGAAGCATCTTGGCGGTGCAGGAGTAGTTGGTTTAGGGCAACGAGGGTCTTGGCTGCCTGGGTAGCATCGAGGTGGTGCAGGTGTTGTGGGCTTGGGGCAGCGAGGGTCTTGACTACCTGGGAAACAATTAGGAGGGGCTGGTGTGGTTGGTTTTGGGCATCGAGGGTCTTGGCTACCAGGGTAGCAGTTTGGTGGAGCAGGTGTAGTGGGCTTAGGGCATCTGGAATCTGTGGAACCGGGATAGCATTTGGGTCGAGATGTAACCGGTGGTAAGTATGTGGGAGGATTCAATGTCGTCGGCCGTGGAGGTTGTGGGCAGTTGGGATTAGGAGAACCGGGATAGCAAACTGGCTTAGGAGTTGTTGGCTTAGGGCACCTAGGATCAGTGCTACCTGGGAAGCATCTCGGCGGGGCGGGAGTAGTTGGCTTAGGACACCGAGGGTCTTGACTTCCTGGGTAGCAGTTAGGTGGGGCAGGCGTTGTCGGCTTGGGACAACGAGGGTCTTGACTACCTGGGAAGCAATTAGGTGGGGCAGGTGTTGTCGGTTTGGGACAACGAGGGTCTTGGCTGCCTGGGAAACAATTAGGAGGGGCAGGCGTTGTTGGCTTAGGACACCTAGAATCGGTGCTGCCTGGAAAGCACCTAGGTGGTGCAGGTGTTGTCGGCTTAGGACAACGAGGGTCTTGACTGCCTGGGAAACAATTAGGAGGAGCAGGTGTTGTTGGTTTGGGACATCTAGGATCAGTACTGCCAGGAAAGCACCTTGGTGGTGCCGGAGTGGTAGGCTTTGGGCAACGGGGGTCTTGGCTACCAGGGTAGCAGTTAGGGGGTGCCGGTGTAGTGGGCTTAGGGCATCTGGTATCCGTGGAACCGGGATAGCATTTGGGTCCAGATGTAACCGGTGGTAAGTATGTGGGAGGATTTAATGTCGTCGGCCGTGGAGGTTGTGGGCAGTTTGGATCAGGAGAACCAGGATAGCAAACTGGCTTAGAAGTGGTTGGCTTAGGGCACCTGGGATCGGTGCTACCTAGGAAGCATCTCGGCGGGGCGGGAGTAGTTGGCTTCGGACACCGAGGGTCTGGACTACCAGTGAAGCAGTTAGGTGGAGCAGGCGTTGTGGGTTTAGGACACCGAGGGTCTTGACTCCCAGGGTAGCAGTTAGGTGGGGCAGGAGTTGTCGGCTTGGGACAACGAGGGTCTTGACTACCTGGGAAGCAATTAGGGGGGGCAGGTGTTGTCGGCTTTGGACAACGAGGATCTGTGCTGCCTGGGAAGCATCTTGGCGGTGCAGGAGTAGTTGGTTTGGGACACCTAGGGTCTGTGCTACCTGGAAAGCATCTAGGTGGAGCGGGTGTAGTAGGTCTAGGACAACGTGGGTCTTGACTACCTGGTAAACAATTAGGAGGGGCGGGTGTGGTTGGTTTTGGGCAACGAGAGTCTTGACTGCCTGGGAAACAATTTGGAGGTGCAGGGGTTGTTGGTTTGGGACATCTGGGATCCGTGCTACCAGGGAAGCATCGAGGTGGTGCAGGCGTGGTAGGTTGAGGACATCTTGAATCAGTTGAACCGGGATAACACTTAGGTCCACTAGTTATTGGTGGCAAATAAGTGGGAGGATTTAATGTCGTCGGTCGTGGAGGTTGAGGACATTTTGGATCAGGTGACCCGGGGTAACAAACTGGTTTTGGAGTAGTTGGTTTGGGACATCTTGGATCTGTGCTGCCTGGGAAGCATCTTGGTGGAGCAGGAGTGGTAGGCTTAGGGCATCTAGGGTCCTGGCTGCCAGGGTAGCAATTAGGAGGGGCTGGCGTTGTTGGTTTAGGACAACGTGTGTCAGTGTTTCCTGGATAACAGTTTGGTGGGGCAGGTGTTGTTGGTTTAGGGCACCTAGGATCTGTGCTGCCTGGGAAGCAACTTGGTGGGGTAGGAGTTGTAGGCTTTGGGCATCTAGGGTCTTGGCTGCCAGGGTAGCAGTTAGGAGGGGCTGGTGTTGTTGGTTTAGGACAACGTGGGTCTGTGTTCCCTGGATAACAGTTTGGCGGAGCAGGTGTTGTTGGTTTTGGACACCTAGGATCAGTACTGCCTGGGAAGCATCGCGGTGGTGCGGGAGTGGTTGGCTTAGGGCAACGAGGGTCTTGGCTACCGGGGTAGCAATTAGGCGGAGCTGGCGTGGTTGGTTTAGGACATCTATAATCAGTGCTGCCAGGGAAGCATCGAGGTACCTCAGGTGTTGTCGGCCTGGGACATCTCGGATCTGTGCTACCCGGGAAACATTTGGGAGGTGCAGGAGTAGTTGGTACTGGAGGCAGATAAGTGGGAGGATTTAGTGTAGTCGGTCGTGGAGGTTGGGGACAGTTAGGATCTGGGGAACCGGGGTAACACACAGGCTTTGGTGGTGTTGTTGGTTTGGGACATCTTGAATCTGTGCTGCCTGGGAAGCACCTTGGTGGCGCAGGTGTTGTTGGTTTAGGACAACGTGGGTCTGTGCTACCTGGGAAACATTTAGGTGGAGCAGGCGTGGTTGGCTTTGGACAACGTGGGTCTGTGTTTCCTGGATAACAGTTTGGTGGAGCAGGTGTCGTTGGTTTTGGGCACCTTAAATCAGTGCTACCTGGGAAGCACCTTGGTGGGGCAGGAGTTGTAGGCTTAGGGCAACGAGGGTCTTGGTTGCCAGGGTAACAATTAGGAGGAGCTGGTGTTGATGGTTTAGGACAACGTGGGTCTGTGCTACCTGGAAAACAGTTAGGTGGAGCAGGCGTGGTTGGCTTTGGACAACGTGGGTCTGTGTTTCCTGGATAACAGTTTGGTGGAGCAGGTGTTGTTGGTTTTGGGCACCTTGAATCGGTGCTGCCTGGGAAGCATCTTGGTGGTGCGGGAGTGGTAGGCTTAGGGCAACGAGGGTCTTGGTTGCCAGGGTAGCAATTAGGAGGAGCTGGTGTTGTTGGCTGAGGACATCTAGAATCGGTTGAACCAGGATAACATTTGGGTCCAAGTGTTACTGGTGGTAAATATGTTGGTGGATTTAGTGTTGTAGGCCGTGGTGGTTGCGGACAGTTGGGATCAGGAGATCCGGGATAACATACCGGCTTTGGAGGTGTTGGTCTGGGACATCTAGGATCTGTGCTGCCTGGGAAACACCTCGGTGGTACTGGTGTCGTCGGCTTAGGGCAGCGAGGGTCTTGGCCACCAGGGTAACAGTTAGGTGGAGCAGGCGTGGTTGACTTTGGACAACGAGGGTCCGTGCTTCCGGGATAACAATTTGGTGGAGCCGGAGTCGTTGGTTTAGGACATCTTGGATCTGTGCTACCTGGGAAGCACCTTGGTGGTGCGGGAGTTGTAGGCTTAGGACAACGTGGGTCCTGGCTGCCTGGATAGCAGTTAGGAGGGGCTGGTGTAGTTGGCTTTGGGCACCTAGGATCAGTGCTGCCTGGGAAGCATCTAGGTGGTGCAGGAGTGGTAGGCTTAGGGCAACGAGAGTCTTGACTACCGGGGTAGCAATTGGGTGGAGCTGGTGTAGTTGGTCTGGGACATCTAAGATCAGTGCTGCCAGGGAAGCATCGAGGTGGCTCAGGTGTTGTCGGCCTAGGACATCTCGGGTCTGAGCTACCCGGGAAACATTTGGGAGGTGCAGGAGTAGTTGGTACTGGAGGCAGATAAGTGGGAGGATTTAGTGTAGTCGGTTGTAGAGGTTGCGGACAATTAAGATCTGGGGAACCGGGGTAACACACAGGCTTTGGTGGTGTTGTTGGTTTGGGACATCTTGAATCTGTGCTGCCTGGGAAGCACCTTGGTGGCGCAGGTGTTGTTGGTTTAGGACAACGTGGGTCTGTGCTACCTGGAAAACAGTTAGGTGGAGCAGGCGTGGTTGGCTTTGGACAACGTGGGTCTGTGTTTCCTGGATAACAGTTTGGTGGAGCAGGTGTCGTTGGTTTTGGGCACCTTAAATCAGTGCTACCTGGGAAGCACCTTGGTGGGGCAGGAGTTGTAGGCTTAGGGCAACGAGGGTCTTGGTTGCCAGGGTAACAATTAGGAGGAGCTGGTGTTGTTGGTTTAGGACAACGTGGGTCTGTGCTACCTGGAAAACAGTTAGGTGGAGCAGGCGTGGTTGGCTTTGGACAACGTGGGTCTGTGTTTCCTGGATAACAGTTTGGTGGAGCAGGTGTTGTTGGTTTAGGGCAACGAGGGTCTTGGTTCCCGGGGTAGCAATTGGGCGGAGCTGGCGTGGTTGGTTTGGGACATCTAGGATCAGTGCTACCGGGAAAACATTTTGGAGGCGCAGGAGTGGTTGGTACTGGTGGCAGATAAGTGGGAGGATTTAATGTAGTCGGTCGTGGAGGTTGCGGACAGTTAGGATCTGGGGAACCTGGGTAACACACAGGCTTTGGTGGTGTTGGCGTCGTTGGTCTGGGACATCTAGGATGTGTGCTGCCTGGATAGCAACGTGGTGGCTCTGGTGTTGTTGGTTTAGGGCATCTTGAATCACTTGAACCTGGGTAGCACCGAGGAGGCTCTGAAATTGTGGGTTTAGGGCATCTAGGATCACTTGATCCTGGGTAGCATCGAGGAGGCTCTGGAGTTGTGGGTTTAGGGCATCTAGGATCACTTGATCCTGGGTAGCATCGAGGAGGCTCTGGAGTTGTGGGTTTAGGGCATCTAGGATCACTTGATCCTGGGTAGCATCGAGGCGGCTCTGGAGTTGTGGGTTTAGGACATCTAGGATCACTTGATCCAGGGTAGCATTGTGGTGGTTCAGGAGTGGTAGGCTTAGGGCATCTTGGATCACTTGATCCTGGGAAGCAACGTGGCTGCTCAGGTGTGGTTGGCTTTGGGCATCTGGGATCACTTGATCCCGGGTAGCACCGCGGTGGTTCGGGTGTTGTAGGTTTGGGGCATCTAGGATCGTTTGAACCAGGGAAGCAACGAGGTGACTCAGGAGTCGTTGGTTTAGGGCACCTTGAATCACTAGATCCAGGGTAGCATTGAGGTGGTTCAGGTGTTGTGGGTTTGGGGCATCTTGGATCGCTGGATCCAGGGAAGCATCGAGGTGGCTCTGGTGTTGTAGGTTTAGGGCATCTAGGATCACTGGATCCTGGATAGCAACGAGGTGGCTCAGGTGTGGTTGGCCTTGGGCATCTAGGATCATTTGAACCTGGGTAACACTTAGGTGCTGGGGATGTTGGTGGTAGATATGTAGGCGGATTAAGTGTTGTTGGTGTCGATGGTTGAGGACATCTTCGGTCGGGTGAGCCTGGATAGCAGACTGGTGGAGTCGGTGACGGGCACCGCGGGTCTGTACTTCCTGGATAACAGTTTGGTGTAGAAGGCGTCGGCTGTTGAGGACACCGGGGATCGGAAGAACCAGGATAACACTTATATTGTGGTTCAACCGTTATCCGTTGACAATTAGGGTCGCGTGATCCTGGATAACATTGTGTCGGTCTAATCGTGGTGGAAACTTCTTTGATTACTCCGTCACAGCTGGAGTCACAGTTGTTTGTGCATAACTACAGTAAAGAATAGAACGGCCAATTAAGTTTAACAATCATAAAATAGTAAAATTATTAATAATGTGTTTAAGACGAAAACATTTACCTCAACATTACAGGTCAGATAGACCTGATCGGTTTCGGGGAAACGGAAAGCGCTCACTTTACTGTAAGCTATCAAAGTCGCCCCACTTTTGCCCGTGTTTGTAGTTTTCTGCCACAAGTCAATAAGTTTCCTCTTCCTGTAATTAAAATTTACATTTTAAAAGCGATCTATACATACAAACTGACGCATATAAACACACGGAACACCTTTACTCATATTGCATTCAAGTTAGTACAATAAAATATGATGTATCCGGTTACACTGAAGCCGCGCAACCCTTAAGTAGTTCAGAAAGGGTTAGCAGATGAAATGAAGTAAAAAAAATATCGGTTTTCTTACTTGGGGCAACCCTCCTTGTCCGTAAGTTGAATCTTGCTCGTTTTAGGATTGTCGTAGCTGTCGCTGTCATAAGCCCAACAATCATGGATCTTTAGACTGAATTGGTTCCTGACATCTTTGAGGTAAACAAGGATGGTTAAATATTCGCCAATTTTGATCGAGTCTTTTAATGGAGTCGTCTGAAAAAAATGTTATAGTTAACGATGCTGCTATTTGTTCACAAACTAATTAATAATAATAAATAATAATTTATTTGACACAAAAAAGTACACATAAATGGCAAACACATAATCAATGTTCACATAAAAAATAAAATAAATGATCAATATCCCCCATGCTAGGTAAAACCTGTGTTATAGGGGTCATTCATCTGTCCAATATGGTTAACAACAGAGGTCACTTACAAATTAATATTGTGCACTTATTTAAAAAATAAGACCAGTACAATTTATTAAGAGAAAAAAGTGAGTGTTAGTGTGAGTGTAGCTGAGTGTGTGAGTGTATAAATGTATAGGTGAGTGTGAGTGGGTGCCTTGTTTTTTTTTGAGCTATGGTTTGAGTAATTCCTCTGAGTCGTCATAATTTAGGGTAAGCAGATATTTTTTTTTTGCATTAGTGTTTGTTTAAACAATGAAAATTCATTGTGTTGTTCAATTTATTGTATAGTAACGTGCTTAAATATCGGTTATGCCGACGTGCAAAGGTCGTTTTTGTAGACACGTTAGGACAAACGGGCTTAATTATGTTACTGATTTTTGGTTGTTAGTGCCACAGTCGTGTTGGGGTCGTTCTTATTCGAGTTATAATAATATTTTATTATATAACCACGTAGTATATTTCTGCCATCATTTTAACATCGATTCCTACACGGAAAGCGTTTCCAATATACTTACATTAGGAAAAACTCCCTTTTGTATGTCCATCCAGCATTCAACTCCTCCGGCGGGACCTTGGACGGCGACCACATCGAGCATATCAACCATAAAAGGCTTCAGTTTTAGCGTGTGTTCCTCCCTCGAAGTGACCACTCCAGTCGATACTTCTATAGAAGTGCGAGCACATGACACCTAGAATATGAAAGTCGGGATGGTGAGTCCTGGATTTTGGTTAAAGAAATCAGTTTTATCTTGTAATTTAAAAAAATGTGGCTGTTTAAAAATGTAATCAGAATACAGTATGTAAGTAGGTAGTAAGTACCTATAATTTTCGATTTGGATGTAGTTTTCTACATATGGTTGAAAATTAAAATGATGAAATGTAAATGGATGAAAATAAATGGTCGAAACTTTAGACAACGAAAACCATGCTCAAGTCAACAAGCAGCATGGCACGTTTGGCGCACAGTGGCTGAGCGCGCAGCGTGTCGCGTGTTCGATCCCCGCACGGAACAAATATTTGTATGGCCTATAGATAGTTGTTCCGGGTCTGGGTTAGTGCATGTCAGTTTAAATGTTTGTTTAACCCATGATTCATGAGAAAATTGTAGTATGAGGCAACCTTATTTAAAAAAAGCGTCTTTTTAGGGAGTCACTGTCGGAACTGTATCCAGAAATATTCTGGATACTTTAGTGTTTCTCGCAAAAAGGATTTCAAGTTTGTACCTTGCGAGCGAAGTCCTGGGGTCCTTGCAACAAGTCATCAGCTTGGAATACAAGCACGTTGTCGATGGTACCGCACGCGTTGCAAAGCGGTCGGGAGCCGCACCCAGTCAGGGGCACTCGGAATGAGTACCGCGATTGACTGCCGCCCAATGACACGTATCTGAAAATTTTATAAAGTTATGGTTTAAGGACTTTATTTCTCAAAAAGAATTACATTCACTTATATGAGAAAAAACTTATTTCTAAATACATTAGCGACGCGACGGTTACACAACAGAAAAAATAGGTTAGATTAGAACACTACCCGAAGATAACTTAAAATTTTAAATCCGCTAAAATGTGTTTCTTTAGAGATTTTTTAAAAGTATACATGGACTTTTGATCTTTAACATTCCGAGGCAATTTGTTTTAAAGCTGTGCTCCTTCAAACAGAATAGTTGATTGACTAAGTGCATGTTTTGGAAAGATTTTAAGTATATAAAACTGCTGTTCTTGATTTGATAGGTCCAGAAAGCTCATATGAGTGTCTACCTCGGTTAGCTATCTTTTTCCAAACTTATAATATTTTAAGCATCAACAGGGTCTCAATGTCGTCACTCATTTTATAATGAGGAACTACAAAATAATTTATTGCCGAGGATAGACAGGCTAAAATATTTAAAAAAGGGCAATCTAAATGATTCTTATGAATGCAAAGACAAAAGTGTTTTTTTTTTAAATTAGCTTAAGAATTAGCACTTTATGAACATCAAACGTAAAAGTTGAGAAATGTGATTCTCTGGGGCGCACACTTCGCCAAAACGCTCACCTTTCACCAATTTCAGGTGTTACAGCTGGGTAGAAGAACTGATAAAACTCCTTATTTACAAACCTCTCTTCTAAGTAAGAAGAACTTGATTCTTTAAAATGCGTAAACTGTACTTACTTGCACTTCGGATCATTTAGGAATCCCTTACTGTAAATGATACCATCGAAAATGTCAGCGAACTCGACACTAACGTCGATGTAGTCGCCGGAACATTGCACATCTATGTCCGGGGACAAGGGCGTGTCGGCGGCCCTTGATCCTCTGAAGAACACGACCCCAGCATCTTCATTGCTTTCGTAGAAAGGTGAGAGCGCATTGTCGCCGGATAGCTCCCGGTTTAGCTCAACCGCGGTGAGCGTTGGTGAGTCATCTGAAACAGCTGTAGCGAGCGACAGCTACAGCAACATTTGTATATTATTAAAAGAGAGTATGATAGCCAAGTGGCGTGACCATCGGCCTGCCAATTCATAGGTCTCGAGTTCGAATCTAAGACACGCATTTGGTATTTCGGATTGATGTCGGTTTTGTTTATATTTATCATTTACTTCAGAGTAGGAAAAATAGCGTTAGAAAAACAGCATGCCAGAGAGATATTTAATGATGTCATGCCATGTAAATCCATATAAACTTTGGCCCCAGGTTAGGCACTAACCATTCAATAACGAAGATAGAAGACATAATATTAAATTGATATGGAAAAATATTAATCATTGATAGACCCAATATATTATAAACCGCGGATAACGATTTTAAAATAAATTATAATAGTGGTTTCACAGAACATATTTTCTTCATGAAAGTTTTTATTTTTGTTTGTTGCAAAAATATAAACCATAAAGGATAGTTGTGTTCGATTATAAATTGATTATATTTCGTTAATGTTGCGTGGTTTACTAAAGTCTTGGAGTAAATGATTAAGAAATAGGAAAGATATCCAGAGTAGCTTACAATTAGATACTTTGCTTAAAACAAAATATGAAACATTTGCCTAAGTTCGTCCTTTTAGAATGAAATGTTAAAACTGTGTCGTTTTAAATATAACTCAGTATTCTTCTTCAAACACACAAGGATCTGTGTGTGAGATGAAGGCACTTATTATTATTATCGTTCAATCTGTAATTTATTGTTCGCGGCTGCACAATGAACACTAACTCTCACGTACTTAATTTGGTGTCACAAACCACCGCACAATATGAAAACTATAACATGCTCTATAATATGAAAATATAGGTTGTTGTTGTTGTATTTTGAACTTAAACTCCTGAATTCCTGAGTCATAATTCATGTAAATTAAGTTAAAAGCTGTCTTACATTTTTGGAATACCATAGTGAAATGAATGACAGTTCTGAAGAAGCCGACCATTCACCGCTTAGTTCTACCTTCAGGAAATCATTACCAACAAAAAATCTGTTAAATGGAAAAGTTACGTGTTTTTGGGAACACTTACTGCCGCACTCAGAGAGCTTTAATGATTACTTAGGCCATCACTTAGTAATGATTTTGACAGTTTTCTCATACAAAGATTTGACAAACCTTTACTAAGTGACGGCTTAAGTAATCATTAAATATCTCTGAGTACGGCAGTAAGCTAAACAACCTCTGTGTTTGATTTTAATTGTCCTCCTATCCTGCCCAGCCTGCACAACCACCTGAACCTTTCAGGATTTAATTGAAGCAAACGATAGAGCTGTGCAGGTGGCTACATACTGGTCTAACACGATTTGAGATCATCGACACGTAAAGAAGAAGAATAATCAATGAAGCTTATAGAAATGTTTGGTCGAGCCATCGAGTAAAATATTACCATTCTATTATAGCAATATTGGTTGGCTTCCATAGGAGATTATCACGAAACAAGCTTAAAGTTGTCGAAATGATCATAAAGTACCTATTTCATCAAACCATACTTCCACATAAAAAGTGAAGAAACAATGCTTACGAAGTCGCATACTAAATACATTGAAAGTTCGGGATCTCTATCAAAACATAATAAATTGTATTTGTATATTACTTCATTTCGCTGTTGCGTTGTTTTAGAAGCTGTAGGGAAATTGTTACGAAATTATTTAGATGAGAGAATGTGTGAGCTATTGACCTTAAGGTTTGGGTTATTGTTGGGTCAGCGAAGCAATAGTTTTTGCTATACTATTAATTATACTAATTATTTGTTTGTAATTTTGTCTGGTAAAATTCTAAAAATTCTAAATAAGAGAGGGACATACCTGCACGAGTGCAATCAGTGCCGCTATGCGCATGACAGCCGCTTCATGGGGCCCTGAAATGAACGAAAACATATATTTTACACACAGGAAAAAAAAGAGATAATGGTTTAGACAATAAATCAACACTATCGTTTCTCTTTATGCGACTTAAGAATTTTTGATTGGGTGACTCAGGTAAGTGATAATAAACCCCATTTTCTTCGATTTATTGTGTTCAAACGATAATATAATTATGTAGTTGTTAGTTTTATGTACGGGATAAAACGGGGTGAATAGAAACGCAGGGTTGA
Organism: Diarsia rubi; assembly: GCA_932274075.1. Taxonomy (NCBI): domain Eukaryota; kingdom Metazoa; phylum Arthropoda; class Insecta; order Lepidoptera; family Noctuidae; genus Diarsia; species Diarsia rubi. Next base: position 12,422,109 of record OW026413.1, read on the forward strand.
ATGGAGACCGAAGTTTGAAAGGGATTCTAACATTTTATTTTATTTGCTTAATTTAACTTATAATTTATTTAACTTTTGGCAACATACCATATTAATGCAAAAAGTGTTGTCTCGATTCACCCTTGCGTTTCTATACACCCCGTTTTACGATACCTAAACCGTTCAAAATGCATCCTGATCAACGTCTTTGTATTTTTTTAAATGCACTGTTAACATTTTTACAACAAGTAGTGTAAGTACTACCTTAAGTGTTTGCCTTGAATTTGATTTACCGTAAATTCATATTAAATTCACACAAAAATACTTAAGCTCTTTAAATTATGATATAAATACGAAACAGATGTTACGAAAACTATAATCAATTACAATTTATACTAAATGCGTGGAGTTTCTCAATAAGACAACCTCTATCATATAGACAGAAGTAATGGGCTTTTAATTAGTTTTGAAAGACATAATTTTCTAGAAGAAGTTTTATTCAATCAGTGCAGCGCTTAGATATACATAAATAGTTAGGTACTAACATCAATAAAATGATAAACGTCTTGCTTAAAATTTTTTTTACTGAAATATTGCTAAATTTTAGGAGTTAAATTGAAACGAACTTTTGTAATGATTATTTCATAAGTTTTTCCTCATAGGTCAATTATTACCAGTTTTGATGTAACTGGTAATAATTGACCAAGCTCTTACAAAAATACATCCTTACAAATAATATAAATGTGAATGTTTCATCGTGAATCGTCTAATTCTGAAAACATAATTAAAATTTGAGACATGAATGTATTTTACATTTGGCGAACGAAATAGTGATCGTAATTAAAAGAATAATGACAACATTGTAATGTAAGTATTCATGTTATGTAAATTACCAAGAGTACTATTGCACAATTACAGTTCAAGAAAGTTAATCAAATTCACGAAGAAGCTTCCTCCAAGATTACATAGAAAAACAAAGATTGCAAAAACACTAATTTAATTAATATAGCTTCATAATAATCCAATTTATGAGTCTTCGTAATAAAAAAGGCCATGATTAATAGTTAAAAAAAAATAGACCTGCCATAACAAATTCATAATGAAACCTTAACACATATTTAATCAGCAATTAAATTATAAACCGATTAATATTCAGTGACAATATTTTGACGCCTCAATCAATCAAAGGCTTCCCATTATTATGTATGGCTTTCGAAGTTCTTTGCATTCATAAGGTCTATTATAATAATATTGTTAATGGCTTAAGTGGCAGCTCACGAAGAGGCTTTAATTGTAAGGTTGCATCTTGGATTCGTGAGGTCAGTCTCGTGAACCGCGCCTGAAGTGTTTCCGCGTGTTATTTCGTCATAGGGTCTTCCATTAAAACGTTCCAGGACTATTTCGACATTCTTCTCTTTAAGTTTATTTATATTACGTTTTTTTAATAACTATTCATTGATTAGATTATGATGATTATCATGTTTATTATAGACTAGCTTTTCCGCGTGGCATCTTTCCAGCAATATATTTATATCGCTGTAGGTAGGTCGGCTCTCCTAATAATCTGGCGCCATGACAGTCTGTCCAGCAGTGCTATTGCGTATCTCTATTGACCGCTTTATTGATTATCAATTTGGCTCTGTGTGCTTTGATTAACTGTCAAATGGTTCCATTTTGTACTAAACCTTAACCAATTTGACAGTTAATCCATGGACAATATGATAGCCACTGTCATCTAAAAGATACGCAATAGCGATGCTGGTATCGAGCAGTTGTTCCTCCAATAGGAGCTACGTGATGGTAGCCCAAATCTACTATTTGAGGTAGAACTGCCCAGGTTATGGTGTGTCTGAATATATCAAAACCAAATTGCATACAAAGCTTTTCAGCCATTAGGTCGTAAAAGGTCAGTTAAAAGTATATACAATAAAGTAAATAGTATGGTTGCAATAATGTACGTTCAACATATTTTACGACATCGACAGTAAGTTTTCTGCTAAGATGGTTTCACACCATCATGATAATTGCAGAAAATGTCATAAAGTAATATTACAAGCTCGTTAATTTCCTTTCAAGGCATTCTAAGACATGGCCGCGGGTTCTACACTAGTTATCGCGGCCTCGACATAGAGGGCTAAGAAGGAACATGGGTGGTTTTTAGTCAGTAGAAGTCTGACACTCCCTTTAGCTCTGCCCAAGAGCGGGAGGGGTTATTCGATGATTTTCCACCCACCAAAAAAAAAAGGCATTCTAAGACATTGGACAATATCGATTCGGTTTCTGTGACAATTATGATATTTCAGTTACTTTGATTTGTCAATTTAACTTAGTACCCAGGTGTTGCTTTCTGAATATTTCACCAAACAAGATTCTTCACATTTTTAGCTGTGACTTGGTTGCGTACGAAATACCTATTGGTTTTATCTCAGTAATGAATACTAATCGGTCTTAACAATAGCAGCTCCTAGTGTTTCCCAAGTTTTTGTGTGTTCGCGTTAAAGAAACACTAATTTGTATTGTTCCCGCAAGGGTGATCGATTACACGACGATCAATTCTTTAGTAACCTATCTTTTGATTTACGATAACTCATTAGTAGTGTGAATTAATTATGCGTTTTTTATGAGTAAATAGGTAGAGTATGAGAACGTATTAAACTTTAAATTAGATTTTTTACAAGTGCTATTGTGCCTTATGTCATTAAAATGTATTCATGTAAGATGATGTCAAAACACATTATTAATTTGCTTGTATAAGGCCGTAAAGGTCAAGCAGATGCTTAGCGATAATTTGTAAGAAATGAAATACTTTGAATAAATAAAATATTTCGTGTATTTGACCTTTGAATTGAATGAGGAAAGCTTAATTTACCGTAGTTACAAAAAGTTCAAAGTTATCGAAGTCGTTGTTTAACGAGTTCAAACTATTTGAAGAAGCAAGTAATTAGCGACCACCAGAAGTTTAAACACGGACACTGATTTAATGATCATTTACGTAATTTCATTAATGATCCACAAATGTACCAAGGCCAAAGTTGTTTGACAAGTCTTTACATAAATTACATCTAATTTACGCATATATTCGGTAAAGTTCATCAGGTCAACGCATTTAAGTAATCCATGTTTTTGCTGTAATTATATATTTGAACACTCCTCGCAACCTGAGCTATTTCTAAGGTAACGTATTACTATACAATTCAACGTTAGCTTGGACTATGTGCAGTCTACCATTGTTTACCCTATTCGGAGAGCATAAACATAATTATTATGATGTTCTATTTACACGTGTCGCCGTTCAATAAAATTAGATTTTTATTGAGGTTCAATGACGGTGTCATCGAATTATTTCAATGTTTAGTGTGTCACGGCCGCCGTGACTTCATCGTATCGTAAACCCTCTGCCCTAGACCGGTTCGACTGGTTGATGTGCATCGCAATATATCGGTGATCCGCCCAGAATCGCGACACAGTATTCGTATATCTGTTAAACAAGGGCCGTGGGCTTATTTGATTGTTATCGACACATCCCATACAAGTGAAGTTCGAAACGTGCTATAATGGTGCTGTTACGTGCTTACAATGAAACACGCAATCCTTACCCAGATTAAACTCTGGTGATATACAGGTAGATACTAGTCTTCACCTTCGCATACCAATTTTTAGGCTAAGCATTCTTCATTAAAGTATTTTGTAAAGGATCCAAAGATGTCTCATGCAGATGTGGATGCACGAGGTGGTTAGGAACTTGAATGTCAGCCACTTGTGAAGGGCCTGATATTTGACATTCCTGTATCTAATGGTAATAGTGTCGTTTTATTTCATGCTCATTGAAATTACAATCAGATAAAGAGGAATGTAGGTACGAGTTGAATATCGAGTAATAATTGCAAGAAATGCTGAAAGCGAAAGTGATGATCGAATGGTCGTCGAAGTTAAATTAGGCATTTATCAAGTTAGAAGTCTGAAAGAAGTGACGTATTATTAGCATAACTATTACTCATTTCAGAGAAAACAGTTCTAAATGACCAACAATTAGTAATGGATGATGGTAAAGTATTCACTCTTAAACTCAAAGCCAACAAAACTTTTCAAAGATTACGAAATCCGTATTCCGCACACGTGAAGAATCCGTAACGAATGTCCAGTCGCAATGTTTCCAACAATTTGTTATTGTTTACGAATGGTTGCTTTTGTTGTTCCGACGCACAGTTGCGTAAATTATCATGTTCACGGTTTAACAATTACATTATTAATTACTGACAAAGTTCTACAATAGTAATTAAATTTTATTTTAAATTGTACGTGGGAATATTGTGACTCAGAATAGGTTTGCGTTCATTAGTATCAATGGGCTGCATAAGACTAGGAAGCGTGGCTTGACATGACCCCATCGTGGACTAATAGGTTCCTCTTAACTCTTTGAGATGGGAATCTATGAAGTCGGTTAACGTAAATGTCTTTATACGGGATGCGATGATATCAGTTAGAAATAAATACTGCTTGGTCCCTACTCATTTATGTCCAACTAGTGTTACTCTCACTTTTTTTTTAGATTTTTGACTTTTGCATCATTAACATCAGATAATATGATACCTATTTTGGCAGAACCTTCAGTCCTTTCAAAATTTTTGTCAAATAAACTTTGGTTTTAAATGTTCAATACTCAATACTCAATACTCAAACTTTCTTTCTTTCTTTTTTTTTTTTTTTTCTTTCTTTTCACTTTCACTTTCTTTCTTTTCTTTCATACTTTCACTTGCATTCCACAATGTGTACTTAGGTGGTAAATTAAAAAAATTAGATCATTATGGACCCTGTCGGGCACAGCAAAAGGAAAAGATATAGGTAGTAGGAGAGAGGAAGCTTTAAAAACACAAAAAACTATATCTAAATAAATCCAATAATACCATAATAGGAATTCTTTACAAATATAGAATTTTTATACATTATTTATATTTTATCATTTAAATATTCATTTATACTGTAATAGCATTTTTCTGTTAAAAATTGTTTTAGTTTTTTTATAAATATGTTAAATTTTTCTTCTTTTTTTATTATGTCAGGTAGTCTGTTATATATTTTTATAGTCATTACAAAGGGGCTTGTTGAATGTATTTTTAGTCGAGATTGCGGAATGTTTAATCTTGATTTGTGTCGGAGTGTGTAACGTGATTGTATGTCTTCGCGCTTTGTGTAAAACTCTTGATATTTACGAACAAATTTGCAAGTTTCTAATATGTAAATACTGGGGAGAGTAAAAATGTTATATTTTTGGAAGTGAGGTTTGCAGCTGTCAGTCTGATCTATATTATCTATGTTTGCCAGGATTCTAACTAACTTTTTCTGAAGGACAAAGAGTGAGGGCGCATCCGTACTATTTCCCCAAAGGATAACGCCGTAGCGCCGTTGCGTAGATGTTAGCGCTCCGCCGACTGTGTGACTGTTCTAAACTATTAAAAATAATGTAAATGACTGAACCTAAGTACGAGAAGCAAGTAAAAGTTACATAAGTACATTTGCATTGGTATTGGACGTTACGTAAATGCTTTATCTTGCATTGCTGGTAAATAGAGTAAATTAGTTTCCACAAGAACAGTTCTAGTTAGAAACTAGCCCTTAGTATGCTATGGGTACTTACAGTACCGTCTCAAAACTGTAATACCGTTAAAAAGGCAGAAAGGGCTATTGTGTGCATCACTACATAAATTGCTGCAAGATGAATTAGTAAAATAATTTCATAACTAAAATAATAAAATAATTTTATCTTCTGCTACATCTTTGGTAAAATAATAAAAATGTACGTCATACAGTTCTATATCAATCGTTTTCAAGGCTAACCTCTTGAACTATGTCCATTTAAAATATGAATGAGAATCGTGGGACAGTTTTCCTTAATAATATAATTTCATAACGCTGTTACTCAATGTTTCAAGGCGGTCAAGCAATGAATCTTCAGTCTACCTACCCCTTAATTACACCTTATAACTCTGTACCTTATTCGTGGTCGGCAATTTGTGTCGGTGCCAATATTACAACACTTTGCGGGCTCTGTTGGAGAATCTTATAATTTTGTGTTTAACAGGGGAAATCACTTAGCTTGTGGGTAATTTATATTGGGAAGCAGTTAACGAGAATTTATCAATTATTTTCAGTGGCATCGTCTTCTTAAAAATCAAGACACAATAAAAAATCCTGTTAACAATATAAGCAATTTTATATAATGTATCTGTACACCATCATATATTTTTTGTGGCATCTTTCATCGTGACTAAATTTGTCGCCTTAACCTATTCTGAAATGTTTTGGGATCGGCTTATACCAGTGTAACTGGATGCAACTGAATAATTATCAGTATTTTACATGGAGTGATTGTCTATCTGACCTCCACCTCCTCTGACCTTTGGCAATGCGAATACCTCTTGGTAAGACTGGTTGTAAGAATATCTGGTCTATAGCGACTGTCATCGATCTCCAAATGACAGCCACGACGAACGAGCTTTCCGAGGCACAGACCCTAGGTAATCACGGCTTAACCTAAAGGCCGACCCGAGCGGCTGTTATTGCTTAGCCATAAGCTCCTGACCATCATCACCGTTACTCAAAAACACCTCAATTCAAATCTTTGCAATATACGAGTAAATGAACACATAGTACTCAGTTCGTGAACTTCTGACCAGTAGGTACTTATAACACGATTTAAGCAATCAAATCGCGTGTTCATAATAATACACAGATTACTTTTAACTTAAAGTTGATGATTATTAAATAAATATTTAAAGTGGAATGACTATTTAAACACCGAACATAAAACGACTTAATTGTATTCCAATTAAGGTAAGCCTTTACAACTTCTTACGTTAACATACAAAATAATCTGTCTGGGAATGCAGTGATGAACTGGTGAATTACCTGGAACAACAAACAAATAATTATTATTAAGATCCCAACAGTTTGGTTTAAACAAAGAGGTGCGTTATTATTATCAATCAAATCAATAGATATAGTAATCGAAACAAATAAAGGTTATAGAAGGGACATCCGAGTCACGTCGGTAGTTATTTACGTCACGATGTTCCTAATAACATGTCATTGAAAGACAAACTCAATCGTTGAAGCAATGTTTAATGTGGAATATTTTATGACTCCATGAGTAACAGAACGCATTACCATGCCTAAGTCATCATTACGCCCACTTTAAATTAGCATATTATAATAATGCATTTTATAGTTTTCATGCGCAGGAATTATTAGAAATCTAAAAGTGTATAAAATTGGTGCAAATCGATGAGAACGCATGAAACTTTGCCCACTTATCAACCCCGGTATTGGGTCAATTGATTCGTTGCGGTTTTCTATTTCAATATATAATGTACACACGCCTTTTAAATTGCAATTAATTGATGCAATAAACTATATGATTACAAACGTGGTTTTATTTTGTATACCTACATTTTAAAGGACGAGTATAATTAGAACAAAGGTGGAATCCGTAAACAGAAGGTAATAGAAGATATAACCATAGAACAAATTAGAATAAACTATACCTATTGAAGTTTTAAATAATCTCCAGCCATGCTTCGTCATTGGTTTAGAATGGTCTGTATAACCTTTACAGCTGCGTGTCAGGTCAGACATGACGGCGCGGGTACAGAACTGAACGGTCGATGGTAAAGAGCATCCAATAAATCCACGCATCCGTTCACTTGTGTGAATGTACTCATGTTTCTCATTGAGCACTTACACGAATACAAGACTACATAATGCATCAATTGGAAAGATAGCTAAAACTGAAGACCGAACGCATGATGGAAAATCGTTACATTTCGTGATCAATCAAATAATACATCTGATTTTATGGACATTGTTATAGTATTAACAAGTTCTTTTGTCTTGTTAGGATTACTAAGCTTAAAGGATTAATAAAATTGCAAATTATCGTAATGAGATCGCAAAAAACTGGTGTTGAATTGAATGATCTGAATCTGATCTGATCTTATCTTGAATGATCTGTGTTTTTATCTTTAACTGGTTTTATGTGACATTCTCTGTAATTTGTATCGCTTTATAATATTGAAGACCTTTTGTCGCAACATATAAGTTTACGCTGATATTCTCTGCGATGCTCACAAACGATGCGGCTGGCTCAAGGAGGGTACCGTTCTCACGATTACGTTCATTAGTTTTATCTTCTGATGTATTTTTAGCTATCACATATTGACTGCCATTAACGAAATCATTGCCTTTACAGTCACGTGCATTAGAATTTATTTAATTTTTAGTATTTTGTGGTTCTTTATTAACTTTATTTGCATCAATGCCTTTTATAATTGGGTTTCCTAATCCTCTACAGTTGCTTAAGTTATTCATTTTATGATCAAATCGTTTTCATATTTGGTATAATTGAATTGGTAACTTCTTAAAACCATCCTGCAAATCTGGCACAAAATTATTATGGGCGTGTAACTTAATGTCCATACCGTGAAAATATGAAGCAATCTAATTACCTACATCGTTACCCTTTGTAAATAAAGATGATACATCATAACTCGGCTGAGCAATAAAGCTTTACGAAGTCGGTCGTCGATCAAGTAAAGGTTAAATTTTGTATATGTATTAAAGTGACTACATATATGGCAGGCTTGCACCATCCTTAATCGGTTAAAGATAAACGTGTAGCGTTTGATTCCCAACACGGATAACAGAAATTCCCACAGTATTGATGTTTATACCAAAATATCGCTCGATTTTAATTACAACGTTTTTAGATATATTCAAGGGCGTGTCTATTTATTGCCGTGTAAAGTTAAAACAATGGCGGAGCCAGTTGGGCAATGTGGTGGGTGTCATTTCATAAAGCCTTGGACAATGGAAGGTGCCACTGGTTTCTCACAGACTCGCTAAAAAGTAAAAACGCAAATCTAAATTACGAAATATGGTCAAACGGATGCGGTTAGCATATCGTAATTATTTGTCTCTATATGGACAGTAACACAGTATAGTTTTTTATGTTTGGTGTCAAATGGTCGCATTACATAGTGTCTTTAAATGTATTTACCATTTTGGTGATCAATGCCAACCATCCAACACCTAAGAAAAGCGTGTAATCGCTTATCAATTTGAAGTAGGTTTTCGTTTCGCAAAAAAAATGCAATTTTTTTGTGAAATAAAAATATTAATGTGAAACACAACGCACAATTGGTTTATTGTCATTAGTAAACCGCAATGAAAAAGGTCAAAATATTACCTAATTGTGTCACAAGATGACCATTAAACAATATTTAAGTGCCTTAAATTATTTGCGGTTGGCGTTTGGAGGACATTTTCATCCTTTACGAGAGATGGAGACAAAGTTATTTTAATGATTACGGTTTAACTGAATTGAAATCTTTGTAAGGCATGACTAAAAACATACAATTTTTTTTTGCCAGTCGTGTAAAAATATCATAACGTATTGACTTATTCCATACGTTAAGTTCCCTGACAAAGTACTCGCGTGACGTAGAAACTAATGAAGTCATTCGATCAGTTCGATGAATACATTAACACTTAAATAACACACATTTTGGAGCTCCATATTTATCAAGCCAAAAAACCCTTTTCCCTGACTGCATTGCGATCGTATTCTGTTTCACAGAAGTATCAGAAGTTTCTTACTGACTTCATTCTATGTAAGGAACTAGTGATATCGATTTGTCACCAGTTGACACTGATACTATCTATAAATATGTATTATACCTACTGACAAATTGAATTATGCCAAATATGGCGACTAAATTAAATTATTATTCATAATCTGTCTTCCTGAATTGTGCACTTTGTCTTATAGAGTTCATAGTTCATGCGCTTTATGGATAGGTTGAGATAATCTGCTCAAAGCCCGCCTCACTTTGATGTGAAATGTTAAAGGAATGTTATATTTCAAGGGATCTATGCAAGGTTTATTTGATCGGTAAATATTTAATAGTCTGCTGGCAGAAATTTCTTGAGAAATAAGGAGTACCTTTGTACTCATATATTATTTTATGTTATTTTTCTGTGCTGTCTACTGTGTGTACATAAATATTAAAATAAATAAATAAATATTTACAGAAAAATATGTTTTAAACTGCTATCAATAGTAGTTTTGCTTAACCTTTTTTGTCAACAATTCCCAGTAAATTGAAACTTCATGAAGGTAAGAACTATATTAATTTTACTGCCACAGAAACCAATACTACCAGAGGTTTTACTTATTTTATTAAAATATCTATGCTATGTTTGATTCGTTCTCTTCCTTGAAACTTATGCCTTTGGCACTCACGTTCAATAAAACAATAATCCTAACGAATGACACTGGATAATGTGAACTACCATTATTGTTAATTGAAAAATAATAATGTGAGATATTATTGTTATTGTTGGCAACTGCTTCATTACCCTTGACCTTTCACTAATAATATATTATCTTTACGAATTGTTAATTTTATTTGATTTTATTTAAATTCTGATTATACAGCTGACAGGTCCGGGGCAAATGGCAAAAACAAAGAATAATTTTACTACTAAATAAACTTGTTTGACCACTTTTTTTGGGTAACCGGTTTTTACTTTCACCTGTCTGTATGAATGGCTTGAGTTTATTTAACCTTGACATTGACTTATATGTTACAGATATAGGAACAAAAAAAAGGAAATATTAAGGCCATTAATGTTAGAGCCAGTTTTTTTTTGGTTTTTTGTTCCCAATCACAGATTTATTTTATCTTTATTAAACACCTTTAATAATTTTTTATAAATTCTCACCTGTACTATAGTCACTAACTGCCGTACTCAGAGATATTTAATGATTACTTAAGCCGTCACTTAGTAAAGGTTTGACATATTTTTGTATGACAAAACTGTCAAAACCATAACTAAGTGATGGCCTAAGTTTTCATTAAAGCTCTCTGAGTGCGGCAGTATGTCAATAATTGCCTGGATTAATTAAGTATTTGATAGTTTTTTTTTTATGTTTTGGAGGAGGTTGTAAAACTCAGTCGTAAACTCTGTTTTTTTTTCTTATGGACACATTCATTATTCAGGAAACGAATGACAGAACATTTACCTGATTTCTAAAAGATTGAAATAATCATGGCCACTATACGGTCGTAAATGTTTATTAGATTGGGATAGATTTTAAAACAAAACATACTAATTCAAATTAATAGGTGTCTACATAACACAGCCCAAGAATTCGCATAATATTCATTGGTTTCTTTAATCGTGTCATCTCAGTAATATTCATCTTCAGTGCAATTCCCACACTCATCACTTTAACATCTACAAAGTGTTACAACATCAGCTACATTACCAGCCAAATGTTAGGTTATTCAAGCACATTGCCTGATCAGTGGTTCGACAATAAAAAATCGTAAATGCCATATCTGTCAGACCGGAGGTCGGGTCTTGAGAACTCGGGATGAATCACGAATGCAATGCAGATGGCTACCATGCATTTACGTTATTAAAGTCGGTTCACGATTTCATTAACATGGATTTAAATCTATGTCGTAATATTGTTCCGGTGTGTGGTGTGTTTTAACATGTTTCCGGGCAATAATACCTATGTTTTAGTCATTTAGGTCGTTGTTATACACGATTAGGCTTCGATGTGTTTTTTATTATTGATCAGGTCATTAAAAAGAATAAAGGCTGAAGATCCAATTCTTTAAATACAATAGGGTATTACACCAAAAAAATCTAACTAGTCCGTCTGTTACATTAGCGAAAAATATTGTATACGTGTTTTTGGTTTTATTAAATTAATAAAAATTGACGAAAATAAAAAGATCACGTTTGGGCTTTTGACGTCACTTTGTCGGTAAAAAAGTACTAACTTTGTGACGTCACACGACTTGACACGACTTTTCGAAGGACTGTATCGTCTTCATCTTTTTTTACGTGAAATAACGTACCTGACGGACTAATTAGTTTTTTTTTTTTGTGAAATACCCTATTACGTATCGTTTTTGTAGCAAAGTTAAATCAATAGCCACTTTAGTTTCATTGCTAAGTAATATTGTGTCAAATATGACAAAACTGTATAACTTTTTCACACAAAGAAATCTTATCAATCATCATCATCTGCTTAGCTTTTTTGTCCCAAGTATATCGGGATCGGCTCCCAGTCTAACCGGATGTAGCTGAACACCAGTATTTAACATGGAGCGACTGCCTATCAGACCTTCTAAAGGGTGTAAAAGTACCCTTAACGCAAACGAAGGGCAATTGTTCTCCCCACCACTGCGATCATTTTTTGGTTATATTGGGGGCCAAAGTTCCAAATTTTGCACAGCTGTTTTTGTAAATACAAATTTTTCAGGTTATAGCTTTACTTAAATTACCTCCATGACCCTTTTACTATTCAAAACATCGACTAGCACAATGTTTTAAGAGTGCTATATTGAGTTTTACCAAAAATTAAATTTTTGTGCCCAAAAAAAAAGTTTGCGTAGGGGTACTTAGTTTGATGTACAGAATGCTTGGTTGACGTATGTGTGAAGGGTTACTTTACACCCTGTATAGAGATCGACGCCCAGTCTAACCGGATGTAGCTGTACCACCTGTGTTTAACATGGAGCGACTGCCGATCTGCCATCTATAACCCAGCTAGTAATGGATAATATGATACTCTTTGATAAGACTGGTTGTCAGGCAGAAAGATCTACAAATGACAGCCACCGGCTTAAATCTTGTCAATCAATTAAAGGTTTAAATAATGTGGTAGAACAGGTTAAACATGAATTTATCTCGTCATTATGTTAAATTAATGTATAAGGTCATTGATATTTGCAAAAAGGTTTATTATTTAACTCAACAGGCTTTCACAGTTCAATACCTAACTTGTAAATAAAGTAAATGAACAATGATATTTTAACGATTAAGCAGGTTGTCAGATCTATTTACCTTTGCCTTTTAGCCTTAGTTCAAATGGAAATTCATTTCATTCATTTCTCATTTTGTTACTTCACTTGTTACAAAGAAAACGTTAGCAATTAAGTTAAGCATTAATGACATAAAACAATGGATGATGTCATACGAAACTTGATCATGATCATTTATCAAGAAGACGATCAGACGTCTAATTGCGTATTTGATCAAAATGTCAAATCGGAAAGCTGACTTCTTATATAGAAAGATGAGTCTATTGAGTCAATAGTAAGAGTAAGTACAAAAGATATCCCCTATTATCAATCTCAATCTATCAATCGTTATGTAATAATTATTTATTGTCTTAATCGTTATGTAATAGTTATTCTAAACTTTGTGTAGGCAAGTAATTCCGCGCCCTATTTAATTCATGATAAGGTTTTAGTTGAACAAACAAAGTATTGAACCAGCAATGTGTTGTTATAACAGATTCTTAATCTCATTAAATAATTATTCAATGATTAAATGAGATTGATAAGATTCCTAATCAGTGAGAAATTATTTTGAAGAAGCAAAACGAGTTGTGAAAATGTTGAATCCAGCTACTTACTTCTTTTGCTGACTGAAAGTCCTCTTTAAGAATAATTTAATGCCCGTTTAATATATTGTATTGGCACAAAGCTGTTATTGATAGATACCTACCTAAGTATAAACTGGGCCTGAAAGTCTGACAACCAATCTTACCCAATTTGACTGGTTTGTGGAGGTCAAATAGGCAGTCGCTCCATGTAAAGTGCATTCAAGCTGCATCCGATTTAACTGGAACCAGATCCCAATATAGTTGGGAAAAGCCTGTGGAGTTGCTGATGACCTAACTATAAAATGTTTTATAACAATTTTGCTTTTTCTTACAAAACCACTTGGAAAGTAGGTAATATTGTGTCTAGGTTATAAAGTAACACTTCCTGGATACTAAAGGTAAGTCACTTAGCTTTTAATTATCACATTGGCAGGTATATATTATTCAACTTTGAGCATAATAGTAGGTATGCCATCCCACGATTATTTTGTAATACCCATTGCATAACATATGAAAACGATAGTCATACTCATATACACCTAGTTCATATTTACATAACACACTTGTATAGCCTATGGCGTTTTTAAAATTCTTCGCAAATCAAAATTATACCTTACCGTTTTATTGGTAAGTAAGTATGTTTTATATTTATCTACATATATTCAGAGTTGAGGGAGAACCCATGGCTCTTGAAAGCCTTAATAAAACAGTATAATACAGTTCTAAGTAGTTTGAATTTTTAAAACAATTATGTATGGTCACGTAAACCAACAGCTAATATAATATATTTCAGCTGATTTTGTGGACTCGATAGTGCTTGCTGAAACAGCTACCGTTGTTGGGTACGCTTTAATCTATCCTATTTGAGGAAAAGTAACTTTTTACTGTGCACACGCCTTTGTGTTGACGTTTTATAAGTGCACATGAATAAAATATTTTGATTCTGATTGTCATTTTCTATCTTCAACCAAAAATTAAATTATTAGTAAATGTTAAAGACGATGAACTTAGTAATAGGTAGGTACCGTAAGTAGTACTAACTTACGAGGTATATTAGGTAATTAATGAATCGCAGTACTAAGTCCCTAATAAATATTTACTGCTGAACACTGAAAAGGGCATTACGTAATGCCCGTTAGGTCAGAAATTTTACTGTGTGCATGTCATAAGAGTGCCTGTAACTTATTGTGTAGGTATCGAAAGTCAGAAAAGTTCCATTCAACAACAAGAACTTCAACAGGTGCTATTTGCGTCCTTCTTTCAAACTTTTTATATATTCCAAAATTAATATTTTAGTAATAGGTACTCCAATCTCTTTCCGATTTGTAATTATGGGTAGAAACATTAATAGATGAGAGAAAATATTCCGGTTCTAATTCAATATGCAAATTTATGAATACTTTTATAATAATTATGTTTGAACCTAAGTAAGCGTCATTTTATGGTCATCTTGAATTTTATGTTTCACAAAATATGGTTCAGTAATACAGAGGCATAAACCTTTAGGATTTATCTAAATTGAGTAAAGTAGTAGTAAATAGCACCCAGACGAAAGATGCCTCGAAAAAAGTTACGGCGGCCCTGTAACGCAAAAGGCATTAATAGGAACAAGGATGGGGTTTAGCCAGTTAGGATATGACACTCACTTCTGCTCTGTCATTCGAACATTTCAAGATTTATGATGCCCTAATACCGGCCGAGACACCGGTCACTTACAGATACTTCAGTACACTATTAGGAGTGAGGATCTGTGTGCGCAATTTGTCTATTACTATCTTTTATTATATCGTATACTGAGCAATCAATAATACATATTTCACAAAGCTTCAATTAATTTCCACACATAGATATTTCTCACAAAAGTAACTCCTCATAAATTTTCTGCATGCAAATGAATATTGCAACGAAAACGAGTCGACAGCTTGTGGGAATACACTAGAATTAGACGATGTGTGAACTCGATTAATGTAACTAGTGTATATGAGTTACATTATATATGTGTTACCGTTTCTATGTATGTATTAACTAGCTGTTGCCAGCGGCTTCGCCCGCTACAACTCGAAAATGATCCCACGGGAAGATAAAATCGGGATAAAAACTATCCTATGAGTTAATCCAGGTTATAAACTATCTGTGTACCAAACTTTATCCAAATCCTTTCTGTAGTTTCTGCGTAAAAACGCAGAGTAACAAACATCCATCCATCCATACATACATACTTACAAACTTTCGCGTTTATAATATTAGTAGCTACGTAGCGTGTAGTTCCCGTTCCCGTGGCAATACAGGGATAAAAAGTAGCCTATGTCACAGGTGAAAGAATTTTTCAAATCGGTCCAGTACTTTTTGAGTTTATTACACACACACACACACACAAATCCAAATCTTTCCTCTGTATAATATTAGTGAAGATGTCACGAGAAGAGCTGATATTCTAATGTAGTTGCTTGGTAGGCACTGCTAAGTAACTGTACGCCAGTTGATACCACTTTGACCTAGGGACGTTGTCACCCGAATTCTGGCTTCCCAAACAGTTTCGGCGAACTCCTATGGTTTAAATTATGGGGTTCGCAGGTAGGTAATATCGGAAGCCTAGAAGGTACTCCTACATGCACGAGCAAGACCATGCTTTAGAAATGACGAAAATAATCAATAGAACGGGTCGGCCGGTACCCACTATTTACAACAAGTATTGAACATTACGATTTTTTTTAGACATTTCATTTCCGTATAAAACAACCACTAGAGAAGAGTTCAATACAAAAACAAATAAATACTTCACAATAATATGTAACCAACAGACAATAGGACATCGTGCCTATTTCCCAACACACTTTCTCTGTCGTGATCGACCGTTTCAGAGCTACGCGCGCTCATCTCCGGGACTGCTTTTACCGATGGATGATTGGATGCGTCTGATCATTTAGTGTGTCATTTCCTTGTGATTTCACATTGACTTTCATCCCTGATGATTGTTGTGCCATCTATTTATTTATAAACATCTAACTATCCTTATTTTCTATAGTGTGAATGTCTGTCATATTTGTGACTTTATGTTTGAATCTAAACGGATTTGAATAAAAGCACTGGATCCCACCGGAAGCCTACTGGGTCTCAATAATGTGGTTTTCCATCCACTACGCAAGTGAAGCCGAGGACTAAAGTAAATAAATGACAGAAAGACTAAAAGCATTAAGTCAAAGCTCAATAAGTTAGTAAAGTTTTTTTTTATTGTCAGCTAAATGTAGTTGTACCGCGGCCTCGACATATAGGGCTAAGTAGGAACATGGATGGATTTTAGTCAGTAGAATTCTGACACTCCCTTTCGCTCTGCCCAAGAGCGGGAGTGATTATTTAATGATTTTCCAAATCCGCCAAAAAAAAAAAAGCTAAATGTAGTTCGACCAATATGGAAGTTCAGTTTACGGTTGAAACGGGCAATGAATGAATATTTTTAAACTCAAGTTTAAAAACGTGACATTACAATGTCAGTGGGTGTGGCGAGTATTAAAACACCATTCAAATTCACAGTTGCATAATAATTATGTAAATTCTAGGTTTTCCATTCCAATATTCAGAGGTATAGCATCCGATGGACAAACCGAAGGTATATTTGAGACCGAAGTTGAATAAACAAGACTAAAATAGCCGGAAATTCGTAATCTCGTAATATGCGAAAAACCAAATTTCATTAATGTCAATCAATGTAGCCGCAATAAATTAACCACAGGTTGATGTTTTTATTACAATCACCTTTAAAACATTACATGTCAAGGCTTTAGAATATTTTTTTTGTAATGTTTACAACACGAGTATTAAAATCATATTTAGTTTCGATGATTGTGATTTCATCAAAACATTATCAATCATGAAAGAGAGGTTTATGATTCGACATAATCAATTTGGACGTGCCTTAGCAATCTAATGAGCATTTTATTAATTGTTCGTAATTGAGTTAGACCTGTCAACATTGAATATAAATTATTTGCATTAACTTTGTGCGTTTGTCAATTCTTTACAATGCCTTTTTGCATTGAAAATTTTGCAAGTAAACCGTCTGTATTATTCACGAAATAACTATCAATCAGCACATTCACGTGTAGCAAGTAGCAACAGCCACAAGTTTGAATCCTGAAAATTGATAAAGGAACATGTATTCTAATCACTACATTTCCTTCGCCACGTCTCGCGTCTGTCTGTCTGTTCGCGATAAATTTAAAAATTACTGCACCGATTTTCATGCTGTTTTCACCAATGGATGGTGTTCTCGAGGATAGAAAACATGCAGGATTTTTATTTATCATATATTGCTAGCTGCTAAGGCATCAGCTAGCAATAAATGAAAATCTTGACTGTTTTCTTAATCACCTTTAAGTTTTTAGTTACTCATATTATATAAATCACATTAACAAAACATAACAACACGCCAGAGGTGTATCCATTAGATCAAACATAATGTTAAAAAAAAAATGTATGTTTAAGGATTTTCAATGATGTGATTAAAAAATGTATAGATTACGATGTGGACTGTCACGTCAAGTGACCTTCTCTTGCGGAACTCCTTAGCCGTGGCCTCTTAGTATTTTAGTGCACTTAGCAGTTAGTTGTGTATATTTCGAAGACTCCATTAGACTCTTCTCTAAGTCAGGGTTTCTTTTTTACGATTCGACCGACAAAGCTTACGGATGCAGACCTGTTTATGGACAGCTAAAAGGTCAAATAAATAATTAAAGGTTGACATTTTTAGTGATTATTCAAACTTTGACGCGACCTGGCCGTGGTGACGAACATAAATACACAAATTATGTATCTGTCGTAGATCTAAATGGATATTAATATTCATTAACGCAGCCAACTATTCAAAACGTGGTAGATGTTTTGTGAGTAGGTGCATGTTTTAATAATGTCTGCAGATGCGAAATACTAGTGTAGTGCTCAAATACCTAATTTATAAAGTTCAGAAAATGACCTTAGGTTTAAAAATAAGTTGAAATGTATGTATTTGGACTAGACTAAAGATTTTAATCAACAGTTTTGTTTCTTTTATTTATACTGACTACATTTGATATTAAATTAGGTTTTATTTCTATTTGTTTATTTTATTTTGAGCTACTTTTATAAAATTATGTTATAGGTACAGGTCTCATCTTGGTAGGTAAATTTTTTGTAATCCCGAAATGTCGTATTTTTGTAAAGGTTATAACAATTTGAAAGTGGTCTCTAGTAATATGTTTCCAAATCTTATCAAGCGTAACTTAAATAATACAATAAACATCGTTCACTTCTCGAAAGAAGTCCATTTGTCATCGGTATAATAAATTATGTGGAAACACGAATACCTTTTGTTGAATTAAGATTTGTGATCACAGATATTATCGTAACATAATAGAGTGGACAACAAACCTTACGTAAAAAGCTCAAGTGAGCACATAAACAAAACCATATCTATGACAGATTCATTAATTTCTTGTGTCAACGTTCTGCGTAATCCTTTGACAATTGTCCTCGGTAGCCGATTGCTTTGAACATCAAGTGTTTACTTGTGTTATTTGCCATCGCTCAGAAGCAATACAGATGAATTTTGTAAGAGTGTCTAGTGCGCTCTTGCAAGATGACCCACTGCTGACGCGTTAAACAAATTAATTTATGTAAATATTGCGTAAAACGACAAAAGTAGACAGAGATCACTCCGCACGCGTGTATCATTATGTACACTTTTGATATACGTGACAGTTAATGCGGTAATTTTATAATTATGGCATTACAATTAAATATTACAAATGCTGCCAGTAAGGTGCACGAAAAGGTCGTATGTCTTTGTTCGTAAGATGAAGTTGTCATTATTTGACGAAGTAATTTTTAAAATACTTAGGACACGCCTTTATTTTTTTTTGAAGAATGTTGACATGTTTCAAGGATGTAGTTGACCGGACTTAAACTTTAAGTAAACATAGACGGTAATATAATGTAAAAGGTATAGAGACAGACATTGGGACATGCAACTATTGCATTTATATAACAATGTTGCCAGAGTAAGATGAGATAGTTATAACTACTTCGACAAATAGTTTTGCATGTAGGTATGTCAACATATTACGTAGAAACTTTACGTGAATTATCCGCTTACAGCTTGCAGAATACTTCAGTTCCATAGGCACACTTACTACCATTGTTCAAGAGGGATGCACTGCAGTTATTACCAAAGCTTAACAATGTTGCACTGTTTGCCATCGCGTTTAGTGCTGTTTTACAATGAAGGTATCATTCAAAAGTCCATTCAAGTGTTTTATGAGAAGCTTCTGAGGTTTCAATTTTGATTGTGGGCTCTAGTAATATTTAATATTTAACATCATCCTACTATATTATTTTTCTGTACCTGGGTGCGCCTTGTGGTTTTTAGCTGATCTAAGTTTCAAGGTAGAATATCAATTATATATTTTTTTTTAAACTGTGTTATGTTAATAGTGTCGTCTGTTTTAGCCATTTTCGTTTTTAAACTTATAACCATAACTTATAACCATTTTGCGTAATCTTTTGGAGCTTATGGCTCACACTTGCAAACGTGTTCCTTCTACGGTTAATGATGGTCATTATGGTGAATAGAACAACATTAATAATAAAAAAAACTGATTTTCGAAAAAATCTATGATTAACTGTTGATGAATTCTAAAATTTTTGGATTGCATTTCAATAAACATACGTAAACGGGTTTACCGAAATAGAAGACCTAAGAATGCAAATATGATTTACGAAATGCAGATTTACGACTACAGCGAGTGAATAACTTAATTTGTTGAAATAAAGTTATTAATTTGTTAATTTTATAAGCTTACAGATATAGCGTGTTGTAAAATTATAGTTTTCCATGAAACTAGTAAGAGATCGAACATGTCAGTCAAATATTTTATGAAGGTTTTGCAGAGATTTAAAAATTCGTTCCGAATAATCTTTTTGCAAACACTGCTAGTTCACTTGAACCTAGAAACCTAGATATTTCTACTGCACATAAAGAAACAATTAAAATTAATTGAACAGGCTTTGTTACAAAGCATTACGTTAATTCATGATCACTTCTTGTCTTTACAATACTTATATAGTTTCAGTTTACGTTTTCCTAACATACATTGACAATGAGTAGATAAATTAACAATAATAATAATATGTCTTAACATTGTGTATGCTAATACGAGGATATTATAATCGATCTAAAATATACAGGAAACTAATGATTACTGGTTATCCTGAAACTTAATTTAAAGGTTAATAAGACGTCGCACCCTGACGGCAGTTAAGTTTAACATAAGGTAAGTAATTAATTAGCATTAGGCGGACAGCCTAATGTTTTCGATTTGTTTATACCTGATACCTACGGGAATCTATTTATGTGATAATATTCTTATGTGAACGAGTTCTCTGGTGACTAGGTATGAACCTGTTATGTAAAATCAGCTTAACATCATCTAGGGGGCAAGGCCCTTGCCAAAGTTAACTAGAAATCACTATTTAGTCATTTTGAATGGTGGTCAATTTCGAATACTTTTCGCATATACTTGTATATGCTCTTTTAAGGCTACATAAAGTTAGGTCAAGTTTGTGTTAATACGAAAAATAAATAAAAAACAAACAAAATTAATATTGTCAAATGGGCCAAGACCCCGGACCCGGGATTCTTAAGTCATTATACTAAATTATGTGGCATGCAATAAAGTTATCCTTAACGGTGCATGAAACTGAAGAACCTTAAGGTTCCTCCTAAATTTCATAATTACCGTGAAACGAATAAATAACTAGGTAAGTAAACCGTTGAAAATCAGCTATCAAAAGTTGATCCTTACGATCCCGAAGTCTAGGCACGTATACTTGCGTAAGTTTCCTATGTTCGTCAACTTATTGTTAATAACAATGAGCATTGTGACTGCATGCCACAGCCGCAGAGCTATGAAATTTGCAATGCTTGGAATAACTGTTTTTAGCAGAAACCACGGTGTATTGGCGGCCGACAATCCACCTAATAATAGTATTGTGCGCACTTTATTGCTTGTCGTCATTCCTACAATTGAATGTAGCTTATCAATAATTGTTTTGTCATAATAATTTTGTTGGTTGATAACATAAGTTATGTTTTTGGAATCCTTGGCTTCGTTTAAACTAAGACTGGATTTTGCTGTTTTAATTTTTAACCGTCTTTAAAGAAGGAGGTTATGTATTCCACCAGTATTTTTATTTCATGTATGTTCACCGATTCCTCCGTGATTACTGAACCGATTTACGTGATTCTTTTTACAGTTGGCAGAGGTAACCCGTGGGGTGGTCTCATATAAATTGTATCAACTTTGCTTGAGTGGTTTATAACTTGGCTCCTTTAAATCGAAATGTTGGTTTGTCCAACACATTTTTATTAAACACAAACTGACCAGATTCTGATTCTCATGTCCGTAACAAAAGCATTTGTACGCTAAAATATCCCAAAACTGCTGTTGCTCATTACAAAATAATGTGTACCAATCTGATAAAAATGGTTAATAAAGGCATGATCTTGGTGTGAAAATTTGAGTTTTTTTCACATCGGAATTCATCATAAATAAGGCCAAGTGCGAATCGTGTACTACAATTAAGTGTGGCATTTATTTCTAGTATAGACTTATGTATTGAGATTGTACACAACATTCTAAATTGCCACTATAAAAGAATAGAGCCATGAGTAATTTTGTCCGTATTTTGAAATCTAGGTGATTTTGTCTCAGAACCCAAGAACTAGGATATTTCATAAATAGGAACTTTACTTTTGTACCAAACAAGATCTTGATTAACTTGTGTGAGACCCACTGTAATTATAATTAAGTGAACACAATTCTTACGTTCATAATTAAATGATAACTATGCCGTTACAACAAAGGTAACACTGTGTATTTCATAAGTAGGTATCTATTCATAACTCCGAACAAAATAGACACGTATGAAAAGTGATGTGTTTTTCACAGTTTTAAAATAGGCCAAAAACTGATAACCACATTTGTATGAAAAAAAATCAGTATGTAGCACGTTTTTTGCACGGAACTAAAGAAACTGAATGTGCCAAATCACGACATCGTAGCAAGCAAATACCACACACATAATATAACACTTTCGCTTTCCAAGTGTGACGAATCCATTGACAGATGGCGTTTGTTTTGACTGCGTACGCGCACCACACGTCGCGTCGCATAGTGCCCACATAATTATACTTTCGTTGACCCAGCACCGGAAAATAATAGGTAAATTGCTATACAAATTTCTTTAACGCGTGGAATAATTTGATGTTACTTTCAAGCTGGATTTTGACCTTGGAAGTTAGGATCAATCTGTAGTCTTACCGCTTTTTACTATCAATGCTTATAGTTTTATTAGCAGTTTCAATATCCCTTAAGGGTAGGAAATTATTATTTTCCGAACTCCATAATTTCGTTTACCAATAATTTTCTCAGAAGCTTAACTAATAGTTGAACCTTGCAACTAGAAACCATAGGTTACCTAACAGTCATTTGCGGTCATGTCTGCAGGCTACGGTTACCTATGCAAAAATACAGCTGGTCAAACAGGACACGCTTTAGATGCTGATATCCTAGCCAATGAACCGATTTAAAAATAACTATTTACTAGTGTAAACACTAGTAAATAGTTATTTTTAAATCGGTTATATATCTTATACTGTTTGCCCATTTTAGACTATATAAAAAGTTTTTTGCATAGCATTAATCGTTGCGATAAAACTCTATATTCTAGGGTTTCGCCGTGAAGTGAACTTAATCACTAGGGCCTAGAAGATTGATTTGTAGTCAGTGACTAGTTTGGTATAATATCTTGTTACTTATGTAATGTTTATAAAAATATACAGTACCAAATTTAATTCCAATCGTATATTTTTGACAAAATTATAATTGAACTCGGTCTGTTGCAAGTCTTAGGTCACCATAGGCCACTCCCAAACGAAGCTGCAATATCCTCTATATTGAGTCTCTCCCAGTCACATTTTTAAGGTTACCGGCCGGTCTATTTGAAGCTTAATCCCGTACGCGGTTTCCATTGTTCCTAGAGTCTAGACTGTTCATTGCCTAGCAATAAATGTTTATGTGTGTAGACGCAAATAAATAACAGGTTGGATGTATGCACATACTTATCGTGAGACATAAAATTCGCCCCCAGTAGTCATCGTTACTGCCTTTTTACCCGACTGCGGCGAAGCCCAAAAGGAGGGTTATGTGTTTGGCGTGTATGTATGTCCGTTTCATTGTTCCCTCATAACTCCTAAACAGATGAAGGGATTTAAATAAAATATACGTCATTAGATGCATCTTGATGGCGCGAGTGTCATTGGCTACATTAAAATTAAAAAATAAAAAAAATGAGCATTTTGGGGGCCATATAGCGTATTTTAAAAAATAAAAAAATTCCATTACCATCGAATAGGGTATCAAAATGAAGGGTTTTAAAAGGAGATTACAAAAATTCATGACACTTATATGTTTAAAATAAATTCAAAGTCACATTAGTTAAATTAGTTCGATTCCCAAGTAGGACAAAGTGTTATTAATCAAAAAAAATAATCAAAATGGTTTTATTAATTAATAAAATACAGTGATCATTGCTTGTGAACACTTGATTACGACTTTAACAAAATAATAAAATCGCTATTAATAGTAGGTACATTGTTATCAAAGGGGCAAAAATTACTTATTTAGTCCCGACACGGGACTAGTTCGAATAGTTCGAGGGTCTAAATAAGTAATTTACCCCAGGTAAACACTGTGCTTTTCATTACGAATACGAGGAAAATAAGAACATAATTAATAACTAAAGAAAAAATGAGTGTTGATCGGATGTTGTGGCTTTCCCGCTTTTTTTTTGTTCTCTGATCGTCCAGCTATACAGCCAGTATTTTTCATATTCATCATTAAAAAAAATAGCAAGCATTTTGTCGAAATCTAGGTTATTTTAGAGAAAAAATTAAAACGAAATTATATTTAAAAAAAAATATGAAATTATATTTTCCTGTGTTGTCTACTGTGTGTACATAAATAGTAAAAATTAAAGTCACAATATAATTTTATTCTAAGTTAACTTTATTGGATTTATTGGGATTTTCCATCAATAATTTCTCAGTAGCAGCCACGGAGTCTGGATTTGTGCCCAGTTGATGGCAATAGGCTCGCACCCTATTTCATGGGACTAAAACATAACTAGCGGAATGTGGGTTTATGGGTGGTATTTGGGTATCTACACCTCTGCCTATCCCTTCGGGGATTACAGGCGTGATGTTATGTTAGGTTATTTACCGTTACTCATGATTTTCTTTGTGTTGACATAATTTAACATTCACAGAAGTTGCAACATTTGCTTGCAAACATGAAGGGCCTAAATAAGAAATGTTGTGTGCAATAAGTACCAATCGCGTGCCAAGTACGAGTACAATTGTAAGACGATCAATTGCGTAAAATATGGGAAAAATAAACAGAATCATCAAGTATAGTAAGTACTAGCGGACGTCACGCGGTTTCACCCTCGTAGCTCCCGTTCCTGTGGGAATACAGGGATAAAAAGTAGCCTATGTCACCCGGGGATAGTGTAGCTTCCCAACGGTGAACGAATTTTTCAAATCGGTCCAGTAGTTTCGGAGCCTACTCGTTACAAACAAACAAACAATTTTTTCCTCTTTATATGTAATATTAGTGTAGATTGGAAATGCTTTTAAATTTTATTCATAGTGCAGGTATCAATGTGCTTTTAGGAAATGTGTATTGTTCCTCGTAATTAAATGGCATGAAATCAGCAAGATGCAGGTAACCTAAAAACGATGACTAAAGCCAATAGTCATTAAATACGAGGTAAACGGAAATAGTCTCTCCATGCTCCGTTGTTTTATTATTTTTCAGAATCCGCTCTTAGTATTCAGGTTGTAAGTTTAGAGTTCTACACACAGCCAGGAGAATAAAATGTATGACACAAATCGCAAGCTTGTGGGAATAATTTCGAAGAGATGAGCACCTAAGATCGACAGTTAGTTATTGCACAAGTATTTCCTATTACAACACTTAAGTTTTGAAGAGTGCGTTGTGGACAAGATGTTGTATGTTATAACATTGGACAAACACTCGCTGAGGTGTGTGCCCGCGTTAACGAGCCATTATGTATGCGTTGCCAACGGAAGAAACTTTTTACAAAATTGCGTGCGTATGTACGTAACTTTATTGTAACTAATATTCGGAGTTTATATTTTGTGGTACCACTTTATCAGATTTTATAATCTATCATCATCAACGTATAAATGTTCCCACTGCTGGACACAGGCCTCCTCTCTATGAGAAGGAATGGATTTTTTTTTATGGTGGGTGGAAAATCATCAAATAACCCCTCTCACTCTTGGGCAGAGCAAAAAGGAGTGTCAGACTTCTACTGACTAAAAACCATCATGTTCCTTCTTAGCCCTATTTGTCGAGGCCGCGGTAACTTCAAGTGAACAACCCGCAGCCCCGACGGGAGAAGGAATAGGCTATAATCCACCACGCGGCCCAGTGCAGGTTGGTCAAATTTTGTGGAACCAAATTAGGCTAGTAACCCCTCCCGCTCTTGGGCAGAGCGAAAGGGAGTGCCAGACTTCTACTGACTAAAAACCACCCATGTTGTTCCTTCTTAGCCTTTATGTCGAGGCCGCGGTATCTCTTACAACATCTTAACTATGGTAAATAAAATGTTCGTCTAGTCTAGACAGAAGCAAGCAAGATTCGATCCATTTAAAAAGCAAACAACGTGCCTTTAAAATATCTCATTAATTAGTAAACAGTTTAGTAGCACCAGCATAAATTACAATAGATTTAAAAAGTCAAGGTCCATCAGTGCATGCGAAATGAATCGAAATGCTTCTCACGAGTCATATCGGCCCCTACGGATAATTTCGCGCAATAGAATTAATATACGATTTTGTAACAGATTCTAAAACGGCCTATTAACAAATTATAGGCTTCGTCAATTTGTCGATAGTTCGTTCAAACTTCGTCATTAAGATAATGTCACATCGTCTGATATGCAATGTATTATTACCTTCACATTTGGTAATTATGATTTGTTATTTACTAAGATTCAATTTGTGTCTACATTTCTGGAAAATCTTTTTTTTTTATGTTCCTTGTTCATTTTGTTGTCCATATTGACATGCAGTAAAAAACAGTCAAAATAATAAATTAGGCATGAGCTGAACTATGTTTAAATTCTAATAATATAAGCTAAGAAAAGTGAAATATACCTGAATACACCCACTTCTGGAGAAACTGATTAAATGCAGTCAACAAAAAGTATAGAAGACTGGGCTTCGCCCGCTACATTTCGTTACTTTTCTCACGGGAAGATAAAATCTATCCTATGTGTCAATCCAGGTTATTGACTATCTGTGAACAAAATTTTATCCAAATCCGTTCAGCAGTTTTTGCGCGAAAGAGTAACAAACATCCATACTTACAAACTTTCACGTTTATAATATTAAAGCAGGATAATAGTCATGAACTTCTGTTTCATGGAGAAGATTTCAAGCTTCGACAAATAATTAACCGTGAAAACCATTTAGTTACATCAATTTTCGAATCATACAGAACCCTGTTATTTTCTTTTTAAATTACAGTATGCTTTCTAAATCTTTATGGACGGATTATGTGAGTAACGTCTTTCTCTTCATTTAAATTTTTCTCTTTTAGAAATGGGTAATAGACAATTAGAACGATAATTACATGAATTTAGATTAAGACCACCGAGGATTAGCGATGGTGATGTATTGTTCCGCACAGTGCCTTAAACTTTATGTAAGCCATATCGGAAACATTCCTAGTTTTGCTTAGCAACGTAACTTAAATTGTTGGGCGAATTTCTTCAATGAAATTAAATAAGATCTAGAGGATCTGAAAAAGTTCCAGAGCTGCCAGTTTTATAATTGCCATAGGTAGAATATTGTCATTGGTTAGTATCTCTTGAACGCCCCGTTTAGACGTGCTTATTGCTTACGGGTTCAGGGGCCCCGTCGGGGCTGCGAGTTGTTCAAAAGAGATTCCGCAGCCTCGACACAAAGGGCTAAGAAGGAACATGAAGTAATTTCATAATTACCCACAATCCTTAAAGAAGGGGGTTTCGTTGCAGGTAAATTGTATTGTTGTGTATTATCATACTTAGAAATTGCTCCAAATATTATTTCAGGCGCAGTATTTTTTATCTTAAAAATATTTTACGGTACGATACGGTATCGTAAAAATTTTGGTATAAAACATTTTGTACCACATGCTCATCTCAGCTACCAATAATTAACCATTTACCTTACAAGCTTTATTATTTGATTGGAGCTTCCATCCAATTATTTTACAGCAAGGCGAAAAAACAAACCTTCTTTGATTTGTTAATTAATCGTTAAATACCTTCAATTAAGTTATTTTAGGCATTTAAAAGTAGGCGTTATCAATGTTTTTGTCAAGGTCGGTGCTGATGATATTGATTTTTATTTAAATGATTTATTTATACATTCCGTGATCTCGCATCAATTTGATTAGATGCCGCAGATTTTGATCCAAGTTTTACAAATTATAGTTAATAACTCTTGGATGTTTTAGAATTGATTATTGATGGTGATCAAAATAAGATTAATTCAGACTTGTATTAATTTTATTTGCATTTAAGTGTTTTCATCCATGACATTGACGTGAATCTTGATCCTACGAATTAGGTCAAATAAACACAAGATTTCCTTTTTTAAATCGTGTTGACAACAGAATATATGACAAAACATAATTTCATTACCAACATAAGAAATCGTCATTAGTTTTTGTTCACTTAGCGATTCATCTTGATGAATAAAATTTAACTGCTGTTTGTGATTTCAAAATAACAGCTTTTAACTGAATTTATATGTGTGAATGAATAGGCTATACTTAATTTTAAAAAAGGATTTGATTTCCGAGCAAAAAAATCCCTGTAATTGTTGTTGAATTGTTAATTGCTATTGTAGTTGATTGTTGTTGTGTTGTTTTTGTTGTTGTTGTTGTAAAACAACGGGACCTATTTAAAAAAAAATACTGTTGGGAAGCTACACTATCCCCGGGTGACAAAGGCTATCATGTTTTTATCCCTGTATTCCCACGGGACTAGTTAATAATAATTTCACGGGGGCGGTTTCGGGGGCAACAGCTAGAGTAAAAAAAAAAAAACTTCTACTTAAAAAAAGTCGTTTACATCCGACAAGTACTTCCATAATTCTTCAAAATAGGTTGCAACAGTCTATTTTAAGCATTTTTAACGAGTCCACCAAGGTAAATTAGCCCCAAGCGTGGGAGTTTAGTGTTAATTCTTTAATAATAGCCGTTACTTCATCCATATTATTGTTTGTAGCAAAAAATAACGTTTCTTAATCACTGACAACTTTGTATGACCTATAATTTAGATATTTTCAATAGGTGATTAGGTGCTCTATGGTTTTAACATTTAAATTTTATATTTTTTTAATATTTTAGAATGGATTTTGACCTCCAAATAAATGTGGATTCACACAATATAAATACTCGTTTTATTTTATTACTAAGTTGATATTTATTTTATAGGGCAGGCATAAATCATGATGCGACGACTTCTGTACCAAGAAGTCGTCACATCATGATTTTAAAGGGAGTGATTAATTAATGATTTGATTCGAATAGGTTACTCATAAGAGGTCATCAGACCAAAAAATAAAGTATAACTCTATTCAATTTTTTGATATTAATCATATTGTTGTATACTACATCACCATAATATTTTAGTTTCTAAATAAATAATCTTATTGACATTTTTTGCGTGATTTTTATCGTTTTTCCAATTCTGACCTCGAAAATTAAATAGATACCTGTATCGTTATAGTTTCCGGGTCTATTCTTCAGAATCGAGTGTTTAGATAAAAATTATAAATGAGCATAACCTTGAATATTTTTTACAATGATAGGTTTTTTTATTTTACATTGCTAAATCTTGTCATATATACCTATATTAGGTTCTTCCTATTTCCAATAATAATTGAACAAGTGCATATATTATTCTGACAGTAAACTTTTCATTTCAAAGAGCACTTATCTACTCATATAAAATGCCTAATGTATTATTTTAAAAACTATAAAATAAACTAACAAGAAACTATGAAAGGGCATCGAAAAACTGCTCCTCAACGCTGTCAGCCGGTAATGTGCCCAAAAGACTTGCGGCATTGCCACGTTGCATGGCAACGCTTAGCCTCTGGCCAAGATAAAAGCCGGGCTGGCTTTGGGTCACGAGAATCGTCAACTGAGCGTTTAGAAATTTCCTTAAAAAGGCTATGAGCACTCGGACCTCACGGCCCTAGAGTTTCAACCCCAAACGGCTTGAAAATATAGTTACCACAAAGGTACCGCTTGAGGTTCTCTGCAGCCGCATGAATATATATTTGATTATATTTGATTTAAACGGTATGAATGTTTACTAACATTTACTTTAACTTTTTCTGACATCACAAATGTTCATAAGGTTTTTTTATGAATCGACATTATAACATACAGGTCAACGAAGATTTCTATGAAATGATGAAGTACTGTTACGTATTACTGACTGCTGTGGTCATATTCATTGGAATCTTCCTCATAGACATAAAAGTCTCAATAGCTTTACATTTCTACGTAATTACATACCAATCAAGGTAATTATCTCCACATTCATAGATTAATATGTATGATTTATAATACCAGTGAAGGATCACACTAATTACGGAAGTGAGCATACAAACGGTGCTCATCTTAAGTTTTGTATACGAGATTTTCTTTTATGTGCAGCATTTTTAACTTATATGTGCAGTATTTTCACCTACATATTATGCAACTAACAAATGCGCAACTAAACACTCTTTTATGCTAAATTAGATAAATTGTGGGTTTCATATTTAGTAACTTAATGAATAGGTTCAGAATCAACTGATTTACTTACGGTCGGGTCGGTCGAATTTGACTTGTCATTGTTGTGCACAGGCTGTTCTCACGGAAGGCGCGTTCTTCTCCCGTCACACTTACCTACATTGTGTAGTTACGTAGGAAATGTAGTACAATTTTAGTGTACTCGGATTATGTTATTTGCAGAATTTAAAATGGAAGAAGGTATTGCTTCATACATGCGACGATTAGATACTTAAACGTTTACTGCTGACGTGCGTTATTGCAGTGGCGTTAAATATCAATAACCTCTAGTTTTCAGTTAAATGTTTGAAGCTAGGTAAAGACGATTGCATATTTACTTGTTCGCAAAATAGAAATCATAATTAAA
Organism: Diarsia rubi; assembly: GCA_932274075.1. Lineage (NCBI taxonomy): Eukaryota > Metazoa > Arthropoda > Insecta > Lepidoptera > Noctuidae > Diarsia > Diarsia rubi. The sequence continues at coordinate 12,452,875 of OW026413.1, forward strand.
CTAATCAAAGTTAGTGGAACTGCAGGATATTTCTAAGTATGCCACGTGATTAAAAGACAAAACATCTTACTTACTTAAGAATTTGATTAAATCACAACCATCCATTGTGGAAACGAATACTCATGGCTTATTAGGTAGTTACCGCCAATCATGCATTCCATTCACCAAACAAATGCAATTACGATGTCATTGTTTGACTTTGGCACGGGGGGTAAACGTGCATTAGCACGTTACCCAGTAACCTGCCTATCGCTTTGTAATCAATGTAGCGGCATGTCAGCGTGCGATAACATTGCGTAAGCGACACGTAACATCTCCGCTTTCGCTAAGTCTCGACCTCTGACATTACCCGATGACTGGACCGCTTAGAACATTATTTTTATGTGATTTATGGTACGAGAGACTGAATTGGGTCAAGCAATGCAATTTTTATGGATTGATTGTTTGTGAACGTGTCCCAGAAGGGCCATTGCAATCACGATAATTTATTAACTTTATGTTACCTACCGAAGTTACGATTCACCACGGCTACATGCTGAGATTTGTTTGTCAATTTCTCGAACATAATTTTGGGTGGTAGTAAGTTGGAATTAATAAATTCCATAATAAATGAAGACCTTCGTTTAGCCGTGGCTCGCGGTGGTTTCCTTGGAAAACTTAAAGTTCGTAAATAATGTTGTGTAATAAAAAAAACCGTTTTGAATCTGAGAGTAATTATTTTGTTTTCATAAATATTTTACATGGTACAAGTGAAACGAACAGAAATAAAAGATATAAACAGTAATAATAGAAAATATAACAGACATTAGAAAAAAAATATCTCGTCTAAATGTCAAACGATCAGCTTCTTTACATTTTTACGTCTATAAAACAATATTAATGATTGTACCGTAATCATAATTATACGTAGTGTCAAAACTACGAGTTTGTTGCAAGACCGCCTTGGGGGGTTCTTATCTCATAAGTAACGTTAGGGATCTATGTCCATCAGCGGCAAATAGGAAGTTATAGTGAATACAAAAATGACGCATAATATTAACATTTAATGAAATGAAGTTTGTTTGAATTCAATATCATGGGAAGTAATTAATTTAAGAGTTATGTCGGCGAATGGCGACGAGAATACGTTTTGTTTCGAAGTTATATTATTATATATCATAGTTAGAAAAAAAACATACGTAAGTTATACTAGCAAATTAATCATATAGTTCAGTAACCATGTGGTCATCGATTTATTTAGCATAGGAATTATCACAGCTCCATGTGAGCCTATTTAACGCATCAAGATTTGCAAACAAAAAGAATTCGAATAACAGATCTTCTTAAAACAGAAATTATCCGCGAGTAAATGTCTTTCATTAGTGTTTAAATTTACATTAAATTTATTTCTCACATCATGTAGAATTAGGATTAAATGAAAATACAAGTTGTTTAACAGGTTTCATACTTAAAAACATTGAAAAGTCATAAAGAGGATACAACTGTTATTTTAATATTTGCTTGCGAAAAAAACTTGATTCTGTTTAAATTGCTTTATTTGATCAAGTCTAAATGTCAATGGATGTATTTATAACCATTGGTCGGAGGCTAGCAGTGCATCTTAACTGTGCAAACATTAATAAAGTGGGTAGGTATCAACTAACATCATTTACACACAAATGACCAATATATTAAGCATCTGCTGGGTCAAGTGTAAATATCCTATGTAGTATGAAATATGTATAAGTAAGAAACATTCTGCATAGTATTTTATAATTAAACAGGTGGACCGAACATCACCACACTTATGTGTTAGTGATTAAGAGGAAAACTTTGGTAGAAGCTCAGGTTTTTCAGTCTAGCTCATTATTTGTTTATTTAAAGCTTTACTACATTAAAAATAGAAAAAAGTTGCACAGGTGTGGGTAGGCACGTAAGTACGTCACCATATTTATGCGGTCGTAATCGGTACGGTACAAATATTCGATAGACCCCGGCTACGGGAGACAATCCTAGGCGACATGTATTGACAGCCATTTTTGAAATATTACAAAATATCATACGACGTAATGTAAAAGCCACCTCCCAGTATCTCATTCGTTGTGATTTTATATAGTTATTTATTATTGTTTATATTGTTGATTTAAAATGATTAATTATTCATGTAGATGAATAAATGATTAACTACAAAAAGCTATGGTCAAAAACAAAAGCTAGCGTAGGCGTACTCCGGGTCACAAGGACCATGAGCTGAGCATAAAGTCACCATCTTTTTGTGTCTGTCCTCTCAAATTTATTATGTAATGTAGTCTAGAGGTCATCGTGGTTAGTACCAGACAAGTGTGGGTCGTGTGAAAATAATTTTATGACTTATTACGGGTAGGTAGTATTTATTTTTATCTAAATGAACTGAAATCTAACTGAAATAATATAGGTAACATTAACTAACCGTATTATTATTAGACATTAAAGGTAGTCTCATATCAATGTTAAGTTCTATGATCTAAGATCAAGCTATTTATTTATTTATTATTCACAAAATCCACAGCTCTTGAAATTTTATCTTAAAAATATAAACTTATCCTACAGCCAATTAAGGATTTACAATTTATAGCTATACTTCACTTATTTATAAAACAACAAAGAGGATCTTATTTGATAAATTCATGTTTCAATAAATGTGGGCACTATATTATTATAATCTTCATTCTACTTTTGGCATACATCTTAAAGAATTTTCATAAAATATTTTACACAGCCTTTCGGCAGCGTGTTTACGTAAATTATTTTATTAATATTTTTATTTCTTGATTGACACCCGTCAATATTAAATGACAGTGTAAATATTTACGAGCTTCCGTTGATTGCATTATTCATAATTTTATTACATCACGAAAAGCTGTGAGAGTCATCTTTGAATATAATTCATACATTGGCATTATTTAAGAGATTCGAACGTCAAGAATTCAACAATGCGTCAATGGACACTGCGAAAATTGTAAGTGGTTTGAAGAGCGAAAGTAAAGTACATACTAAAGTATAAACAGCTCAATTACAGCCACTTTTCTATTGAATAAAAATACTGTTTATAATTGCTAATTGTCGTAAGTAAGTTATTACTTTGTTGGTGTGGTATTATTTACCGGGTGTAGTTTACCGTTTCACGCAAACTTAGGCACGTTTCCTGTTCCGATTAAAGTTCAGAGATTGTGTTTGAAGACTGACGATCTTGTCGCACATACATACATAACACATGTTCTTTTTGTATGAGCTTAATGTGTTTACTTTTGGTAAAATTACGGAAGTTTTGCGCATCCGAGTTCCTTCAAGTGGTTTTGAAACTCGCATTTGGTTTTTAATGTTCGTTACGATAGAGCATCAGCTGTGAATAATTTATTTGACTTTTAAATAAGCATTTTTAGATCAAGAATGAACAAGAATGACAAGATGTACAAGAATGTGATTTTGAGAGCTTTTTTTCTTAAAAACTACCGTTATGGAAATATAATGATAATTATTTAAATTGGTCACAATATTAGAGGAGTAACAAATCTCATTGATACCCTTTGAGCGACAAATGAGCCTCTGTAATGTCATCATTATGTCAAACGGCCGCGGGCATTCTCCGACCACACAGTACCGCATAGATTGTAAGCCACACAATACGGTGATTTATTGTAATACTGCCACTTTGCCTACCAGTGACTCTAATATTCGTCACTGTTGAACGAAAAGTAGCTCGTGTTATACAGACAAACGATCAGTTTTTTAAGGAATTTCGACTTACTAATGCCTATCATATACACATTCTCTGGAGTTAGACTTTTATAAACGCGATTGCGAAGTTAAGAGAACCTAAACATTAAGGGTTATTCACCAACTCGACACAAGAAACTGGACAATAGTGTGTCCAGTTGGTGAAACTCCAAAAGCAGCACATATGACAGTGTGACAGGCATATTTTTTTTTGTGGTAAAAAACTTTTCTTCTGCAAACACCACAATATACTGACAATTAAACAAGTTTTATAAATCTGCCTAGTCAGTTTACAAGCGATCAGACAGATATAAATAATATCGTAACCCGTAAACAGGTAAGTAATAACTCTCATGTAATCAAAACGGATGATGTACGGTCATCGCTACCGGACGACGGCGGCCGGTAGGCCCGCGCCCGACGCAACCTATTGTTGCGTAGCTCGAGGCATATCTTTCATCTCCACTTAACGAACTCCGCTGAACGAATAGCTAACAAGCTACGATTCAGGCCACTAGTGTCATCTCATTTAGACATTCCGACTATTTACATTGCGATCTTGGCCTCTTTACAGTAATGTCCGAAAAAAGGTGTGGTAATGTTTTATGATTCCTAAACTTTAATATAAAGCCTTGACTAAAAATAAAATTCTAGTGTTTAGGCAGTCTCTATCGATAGAAGATCCTACTCTTAATATGCAGTAAATTTCCTTGTTTTATCCATTTAAATCAAGGTAATGTTATGTTAATTATCTTGAGCAATAGCTTCGATTTAATCTGGCATAAATTAACGCATCTCAATAAATCGAACCATGACAATATGTTGATGGCAAAATCTGTATTTTTCTATGAAATGCGCAAACTTTATACCACAGTAAGATGACCACAACAGTGTCTGGTTAGCAGCGATAATAATCAGACAGTCTAGTAACTGAAAGTGGAAACGTCGCTAGTTTGTGCATCACAAACAGGCTCTTCTACTTATCAAAGGTCGAACAAGTGGGTCTGACCTTTGTACTTTCTTTAATATTAGTACATAGATATTTTAGATAGAAAATTACAGGTATAATAGGAATGTTTACTGACTAAAAAATATATGATTCTAATAAGTCCGTCTGTTAGGTTATCGACAAATATTGGATATGTTTTATCAAATCAATAAAAAAATTGACGAAGATAAAACGCGTCAAAGATTTGAGTGGGGGTTTGGGACGTCACTCACCGCTAAATAATGTCATACTAATGTCTTAGAATGACGTCACACGAGTTTTCAAAGCGCTGTGTCCTCTTCTTTGTTTGCTTACGTCAAAATATAAAAAATACGTGTCCGATATTTTTTGGAAAACTATCTGACGGACTAATTAGATTTTTATGTTAACTACTCTATTAATTTTGCTTTGAGTAGAACATACCTATATGGTCAGTAAGTTAAATGGCATAAATCGCATAATGATGACTTAATAACGTGATGATATTATTATTACGCATAATATCCCGTTTTTGTAGCCACGATATAAATATTCAACTCGTTTTCATAAACGGTTCTCATATAACGGGCAAAAAATATTTTATTAAAAACTGATTGAATAATGTTTTTTTTAGAATGAACTAATTTTGTACGTTAAATTATAAAGGTTTTAAATATTACGCACATTTTTGTATAATTCCAAGTAATAGCTTGCGGTTAAATTACAATAGTTTTTACGAGAATTAACATGCAAAGATAGTGCAAGTTTTACACCATTAATGCAGCAAGATAAGTAAAGTGTGTCAGTTAGTTCCCACGTAGGATCTGGATGGCTCAATAGATTTTGATAAACGAGTTGTCAAAAGATACGTCTAAATCTCACGTGAAAAATTCTCATTAAATAGTTGTGTTTATAGATTTACGTTAATTAGGTAATTGGTCATCATCTGCTCACCGTTTTTCCCGAAATTTTTTGAGGTCGGATTCCAGTCTAACCAAATGCAGCTGCATACTAGTATTTTACATGAATCGACTGCCTATCTGACCATATCCCTGTAACTAGGTAATACACCTTGGTAAGTTCGGTGTCTGACCAATCGTACTTCTTCAAAGAATTTAAATCAAAATCAAAACTCATTTATTCAAACTAGACTGATAATCAACACTTTTCGAACGTCAAAATTTACTTTACTTTATCTTACTTATTTACAAGAGACAGTCCTCCAAAATGAACCCCCTTGGACACTTCCTAGTGTTTTAGCTGGAAAGAAATGACGTATTGCACTCGTAGATTTGTTTTTATGAATTGTTCTTCTGACATTCAAAAGTGCCTATAAAGGTTTAATTGAAATAAATGCTTTGAGTTTGAGTTTGAAGAAGTGGCGGAACAAACAGCAACACATATCCGTCTCATAAAATACTGGCTGCGCACTAAAATGGGTTTAGTATTTGAAAAGTATCGAAATTGTCATCGATGTTATGTATGCTTAGTTATCTAAGATACCATTGAATTTTGACAATGTAGATTCACCATTGCGATCAATTCACAATGCATATAAATTGTTCTTTTGACACGACCTTTGCTATGCATTCAAACAAAGTATACTCTCGGATACCGTCCAATCACCCATTTGATATCAGTCCAGATTATCTGCTAATGCAAATGCTAAACCATTTAGGTCGATTTTCTTAGTACAAACTGTTATATGGGCTTGGCATTTAACATGTGAAATCACTACACTGTGACCTCCTACATTTTCCATCAAATTGAAATCCGTTTGTAGACGTACTCGCGATGTGTCGTACTCATAATAAATTGCATAGTAATGACATACGAAGTACCATATGTATAAAATCAAATAACTTTAATGTAGTTTTGATGCGTAGAGGTTTTACGAGTCAATATTTAATAGTGATTTCGCAATAGTCTTTTAGTTTGTATCCAATAAATTCCTTTTAATATTCATCATGGTACATCTTCGATACATAAGTAAAGGTCGAATGTACCGCACACAATAGTCGGTGCATATAATCACGTGCACGAGTTAAAAGTTGATAAAGCTCGCGTTTGATGTTTAAAGGGTTAATTGTATAATATTTGAAAGGTATTTGAAGGTTAGCTATTTAATAGAACGTCCACTTGGAATTTTCATTATTCATGTCAAGTGAAGATTTGAACTTTGAAATCAATCCAAAAATATATTTCTCTGCAATTTGCAAATCTGTTGTCGCATTTCTCTGCAATTTGCAAATCTGTTGTCCCTGCTACACTATATCTTTATAGATCCAACCAACCTAATTATTAAACAATATCAATATTTATTTCACCAATTTGTAATCCTAATAGTGCTTTTGGTAATGGCAATTGCTGGAGTTATCATAATGGAAATGCGTAACGATTTTCTTGACGAAAATAAGTGCGATTAACCCAGTTACGGGGTCACCGGCGATCGTACATGTGATAAAGGGCTCCAAATGTCGAGATACACGAAGTACTTTTGTTTAACTAATGCTTAATAATTAATAAAATAAAATTATAGATAATAGAGACTTATAAAACCAAAAAAGAACCTTTTCTTCCGTTCATCAATAAATTATGTCTTTATTTTATGTACCCTTTTTTTTTTTTTTTTTTTGGTGGGTGTAAAATCATCGAATAACCCCTCCCGCTCTTGGGCAGAGCGAAAGGGAGTGTCAGACTTCTACTGACTAAAAACCACCCATGTTCCTTCTTCGCCCTCTATGTCGAGGCCGCGATAACCAGAGGATTTTATGTACCCTAGCTGTCATAAAGCTACTGAAGCGTTGCATAAAAGCAAGTCATAGTTACTATAACGATCAAAGCACTATTCTTCCTGCCATACTTGTTCCGGTCACTTGCGGATGTAAGTGGGCGGCGCGGGAGTATTCAATCGTAATCGTATGTCAATGCGCCGATTGCGCGTTGATGTCTTTTTGATGCGCGAACGTGCGTATATCTTTAATTCAATTTTTTTGGGAACGAAGCTGAAGATTTGGATTTGGCTTTTGAATATCTATTCTTATCACGTTTGTTATTTAACTGAGCTGTTATTCTATTTTAATTTTTTATTTATTTTTCAGATAAAAAATATTCGCAACTAATTTTTTTCTTCAGCGACAGTTTACTGTACTGTGATTAGACCTTAAAAATAACCTAGGTTAATGTTTTCTATAATCATAATATTTTTTCTAAAAAAACAATATCACAAGAAAAATCAATAAAATGTTATAAATGAAACTCACCTTGCACACAAGAAAATACACGACACTACGTCACTCACACAGAAAATAAAAATCAAAATTCAAATCTGCAATGTCCGTTAGGCGCGCTTGCTGGGGTCAGAGTGCGCATGCGTGTATCCGCGGTGTCATCCCGCGACTCACGCGCTCGCGCAGTGAAAGTGCTTATATAGCCTTTTAGTTGCAAGCGTGCATGGAGTGACGTCACTCGTCGCCTGCAATGGATTTATAGGCGGCCGAAACAATGAGATGAACTTTGGGCGAAGCTTCGCAGTTTTTTTTTAATTACTTATAAAAGCTCCGGCAATGACATAGTTTTGTGTGAGCGATACGTTGAAAAAAAATATTTTGTTTTAAAATGTGGATTAGTGGTACTTCAGTATCGACATGTTTAATGGCCGGTGTTTATACACTACACACATGGGTATTTGTGTATGTGAGTTTAAATGTTTGTAAACGCACCCACGATACAGGAGAAATTCCTAGTGTGGGGCAACGTTTTAATAAAAAATAAAAAAAAACAACACATACTTGAGTTATCTTTACATAATTTTATAACGCCTATAAGCTATACAGGATGTAAATTAACCCTCCACGCATACATCAAACAAGTATTCTGTACATCGAACTAAGTACCCCTACGCAAAAATTTTAAAACAGACTTTTTTTTTTGGGGTCAAAAATCACATTTTGCGGTAAAACTCAATGTAGCACTCTTATAACATTGTGCTAGTGGATGCTTTGAATAGTAAATGGATCATGGAGGTAATTTAAGTAAAGTTATAACCTGAAAAACTAGTATTTACAAAAACAGCTGTGCAAAATTTGGAACTTTGACCCCCAATATCTCCGTAACTAGGGGGTTCCCAGGTATGGTCTAGAACAAAAAAATGTTCGCAGTGTTAGTGGAAAACAAGTGCCTTTCGTTTGCGTTAGGGTACTTTTACACCCTTTATAGTACCACACTCGTATCTTATATTCCCAATATTTTTGTAACGTTACTTTTATTTTATAATGTCTTCCAATACTTCAGTATAGTCCAAATAATCAAATCCACCTACTACATAATATATAAAATAAATTTAAAAAATCATTTGTCATCATCTTCATATGCTATTCCCAATTTTGATGGGGGCGGCTATCAATTTAACCGGATGCAACTGGAATATTTTGAAAGAGTTACTGCCCGTGTGACCTCCACAATCCAGTTATTGGGTAACTTGATACCCCCTGGTCAGATTGATTGTCAGACGACGAGCTACTGACTGCTTGTAACAACTGTCTTACCTTTTTTTTGAGAGGTGGGAATTCATCAAATAACCCCTCCCGCTCTTGGACAGAGATTGTCAGACTTCTACTGACTTATCAGTAGAAGTCTGACCCTCTCTGTCCAAGAGCGGGAGGGGTTATTCGATGAATTAATGAATTAAATGTCCAAGAGCCACCCATAACCCACCCATGTTCCTTCTTAACCCTTTATGTCGAAGCCGCGGTGTCTCCTGCGAACAACCCACAGCACGACGGGTGACAGCTCTCAGCATCATGGGGCTTCCATGTTGCTGACATCGCTTTGAGGCGCGCTTGGAATACGAACAACTGTCTTACCTAAAACATTATTATTATTTAACTAGCTGATGCCGGCTGCTTCGCCTGTGTGGATTGCGGTCAAATTATATACTAAACCATTCATCGAGAATCACTCTATCCATTGGTGAAAACAACATGCAAATCCGTGCAGTATTGTTTGAGTTTATTGCGAACAGACAGACAGACATACAGACGCGGCGGAGGATATGTAGTGAACGAGTATCACACTATATATATATATAATATTATAAAGGCGAAAGTTTGTGAGTGTGTGAGTGTGTATGTTTGTTACTTCTTCTCGCAAAAACTACTGCACTGATTTGGATAAAATTTGGTGCACAGATACTTTATAACCTGGATTAACAAATAGGATGGTTTTTATTCCAATTTATATTCCTGTGGGTTGTAGCGGGTGAAGCCGCTGGCAACAGCTAGTATTGAATAAACTCGTAAGGGCAGACTCTTTAATTAAATATGGTTTTCTTACGGTTTCAGAGTCAACCAAACTATCTTAAAAGCTAAATATGTTATATATTTCATTATATAATAATATAACAACGCCTTGTAATCCCCGAAAGGGAAGTCCGAGATGTACCTAAAAAGTACACCCACATTTTATTTAGGTATTTGGTTTAATAATGACTGGAATTTTTCTTATCGTGTGGCAGTAAGGTCTAATGACCCCACACACCCTAGTGTCAGAGTTTGTAAACCGCCTCAAGGACCTCTGACATCCTGTCGGGGCTGTGGGTTATTTAAAAGAGATACCGCAGCCACAAAGGGTTAAGAAGGAACATGTTGATGATTTTCCACCCGCCAAAAAAAAAATAGGCCCTTTTTTGTTGGAGGGTAGGAAATCATCATATAACTCCTCCCGCTATGGGCAGAGCGGTAGGAAGTGTCCAACTTCTACTGACTAAAAACCATCCATGTTCCTTCTTAGCCCTCTATGTCGAGGCCGCGATAATTAGTGTACAACCCGCGGCCTCGACGGGACAAAAAAGGGCCTCTGACATGGTTTGACGGTCACGAAATGGCGGTCCATTTGGCGGCTGGGATGGAATCATCTTATTGTGAAACGATTACGTGTTTGAAGCCTGCAATGTCCTAGCCAAGCTGGAGACACCTTTTACAAAATAGGCTTCCCGTGGGAATCCAACCCACGACATATCAAATTTATACCGCAAGTCATTTAGACATCGGGTTGGAGTATCTACCGGGGCTGCGGGTTGTTTGAAAGAGACACCACAGTCTCCGAACACAAAGGGCTAAGAACAAACATGATTTGTTTTTAGTCACTTCATCATCATCATCATCATATCAGCCCGGAATCACCCACTGCTGAGTATAGGCCTCCCCTTTTTTCCGCCACACTTCCCGGTTCTGTGCGCATCTTATCCACGTGTTTCCGGCGACTTTGACGATATCGTCAACCCAACGAGCTTTAGGACGGACCTGGTTTCTTTGTTTTATCAGTCACTTCATGATGATTTCCAACTCAGCCAAAAAAGACCTGTAATTTTCGCAAGGTTATACAGAGGCAAGTATAATGTTATTTGGGGCAAGTCTGTTATCTGCGGCTAATATCCGAGCTCTTCCTAGAGAGCTCTTAAGGAAGTGTCCGACTTCGGACTTCCTGAGAAAATCTTGATGATAAAACCCGAAAAAACTTGTTTAAAATCAATTTATTATGGTTTTGATCATCACTATAATCACGACCACAATACACGTGGAATCCAAATGCGGAAGGTAACATTTTAAATAATCGAATGAATTATGGGTATAAAATCACCTTAATGTTTTAGATCACGGCCAAAAAGTTTATCAAACGTAATCATAGTTGGGATCTTCCAAGTGCCAATCAAATCAATAAAAAAGTAACCCCACAGTACCTCAGTTGGGCAAAGACCTGTTTTCCTATTTTTTTTAGCATTTCCAAATGGATACCGTGTCTAGACAGGACAGACAGACTAGGTAACAGGGAAATCTTGCCCCAAGGCAGGCGGCGCGTAATGCCGGACTCTAACCGACTTAAATCCCACTCTTCCTACTACTTTTGTTTGGAGGTTGGGAAATCATCAAATAACCCCTCCCGCTCATGGGCAGAGCGAAATGGAGTGTCAGACTTCCACTGACTAAAAACCACCCATGTTCCTTCTTAGCCCTTGTGCCGCGGCCGCGCTATCTTTTTCGAAAAACCCGCAGCCCCGACGGGGCTGTTCCTCCTCCTTGGGGGCCCAGGAGATACATGTACATTCGCGAGCATCCCTAAGTGGTATCAGCCATTCAGCCCGCCATTCCCTGGCCCCCAACACAAGTTCGGCCAGCGACCACACGTCCTCTATGAAGCCGCACAGGAAAACTGCGTGCCACCTCTTTGGGCCTAACTGGTCAGCCGACGCCCGAGTTTTTCGCTTGGAGGCCCAAAGACTTCACCTCCTGCAAAGAAAGCTAAGTGAGAAGTGACCACTCTTGCTCTCGGCGATTTTGTATTAATTATAAATTCAGTTTTTTCATGATGTTTTCCTTCTTTGATCGATACCAAACGATCATATAACATTATTAGTTGTGTTTATATTGAAACATTTGTATCGGTTTCAACATCTCAACAAAAATTATAATATATTACTTTGCCATTCTTACTATTAAAGTAAGAATATGTAATGAAAAGCTGATCTGTGCAAAAGTTGTTAAAAATCATACGAATATAAAGGGTAAAATAATAGTTTTTTTTTTCTGAAATTATATCAGCTTTACCAGCACCTTGTGAAATTGCTCAAACATAGCTACATCACACTGAAGTTGCAATATATTGTATGATAAATGATTTTCGTCGTGGTCATTAACCCGGAAAATTGAAACTAGATTGATACATTAAGACAAAGGGTTCCATTGATCCAACCCTACAATGCTCAGATGTAAACGAAGACTGATACCATCTCGTATCTTCCCAAGTGCGTATTTCACAAGATCATATTACACATGCCAATGATTAATCGCTGTATTGTGCTACCGGCTGACATACAAAACAGTTGTATAATAAGTTCGTGGATGTAATAACGTAGACAATGACTGAAAGTGCGAAGTGCGTTTGGTCATTGGCCGTATGAGTAGCTAGGTTGATAAGGTCAAGCTATTAGTGATTTGTTCATATTGTAACATATGGAACTTATCGTGCGGTTACCCGCCTTGTATGTGTGAGATTTTTTTGAGAAGCTACAGAAGCACATAGAACTGTGTAAAGGAGAATGGGCACATTGGGACCACCCTCCAATAGCAATAGGATGTATGTCATTGGATAGGTATTTTTAATTGGAACAACTATTATTATGACAGCTTTGTTGTTACAACTGTCCGTTCAAAGTTATAAAACTTTTTATTTATTTAAAAAAATATTAAATAAAAAACTATTTTCTATGTTTTTACTTTTTCATACCTACCCGTGTACGTCTGTCTTGATTAAACACTGTGCTTTGGGCCGCGTTCAGGTAGACACGGTGAGCCCTCCCCACTCAAAACCGGTTTCGTGGAGCCCGCGCCGCGCGCGCGCAGGTACGTTCAACCAGTCTTTGGTTGGCATTGTGTGTGAGTTATCGTTTGTTACCGTTCCTTTTCATTCTTCTTCTGCTTTTCATGCTGCTTCTTTCCAACGACTTTGACCTGGCATTCTTACTGGACACTGATATCTTCTCGGAAACTCTGCATTGATTATTGAATTCGGCTATCACACTGGACTTTTGAATTGCATCTCGATCGGGTTTTAATTGTGATGGAAGATCATCGCAACTGTGTCATGTGTCGGCGAGGCCTATATCGCGGAAGATATCAACAACACGTCCTGTCAGAAAATCTTCCAAGAGAACAGCCAGAGGTTGCTGCATATATACAACAACATTCAGTATTGGAGGTGAGTGTAGTGTGTATATCTATCATTGTTTTTTTTTAGAATCAAATCGGTTACATTTTTGCATGCGGCCTGCACAAGGGACAACTTTTAAAAAAGCCAATATATTAAAGCTGTATTTTTATGGCGCCTAATATAAGATATTGTAGGTTCTCACTATTTTTACAGTGTTCACATATTTTAAATACTCTTATGTTTAAAGCTCCTGGTATCTAATCTAAGCTGGCTACATTAGGATACCGTGCAAACTCGATTTAACTTCAAACTCCTACAATGTCGTTACTTGACGTTGGTCATAGAATTATAATTATTCTTTCTTTAAACGAGTTATTATAATTGCTTATTTTTATCATTATCAGGTGGTGTTCGACAACACACGAAGCATATGCCATAGATGCTGGCAGAGAGCTGCAAATGCCATTAGACCACCTGTTGAAGCGGTAGTGCCTGAAGCACCTGAAGAGAATGAGCAATATACTCCAAATGGGTTGGAGTATATAGAAGCTTGCGGTTATGAATATTATGTGCCACCAACTAAAGATCGTCGAGAGACACAGCTTACTACAGAACAGGCAAATGAAGCACGAGCTGTTACAATGTGCCGATGGGTAGTGGAAGTCATAAACGGTCGATTTAAACGCGATTTTAGGCTGTTGCGGCAAAAATATTTCAATAGAGCGCTGCCTCACATGTTCGGAGATTTCAAAATTGCTGCAGCTATTATAAATCACTTCCACGTACTCATTCAAGATAACGTCCACGCAGAAGAGTTTTTAAATCTTATAAGACGCAAAGTTGACACACCAAATCTATTGTATAATTATGTAGAAAGAAAACGCCTGAATAACCGAAGGGCAGATTTTCAACGGCTGGAAGCTAATCTAATAGAAAACTTCCCAAGGCTCACTGAAGACCAAATAATTGTATTAGCCTTGGGTACATACCAGTTAAAACTGGCGCGAAGCTATTGCAGCGAGCATCTTCAAAATGGTTTATACATAATAGAAACATATAGAGAAAATCGGTTAGATGATCTGCCTGATTACGGTATTCAGGAAAATGTGTGGCTTTTGCGTGGACGCATTCAATCACGTCATGTGAGACAAAGGACGTATTATTGCTATATTTTAATAAATAACAATCCAAATGAAGATAACAACATAGTACAACATTATTGTACATGCATATCGGGACGGCGAACGATGGGCACATGTGCACACATTATATCAATAATCTGGTATTTAGGGTATGCGATTCATGAAGGATTTACTGCACCAGCAATGTTCTTGAATGATGTTATTATAGATAACCCATAGAACACGTCGATGTGTGTAACGTAATAACAAATAATTAATGAATTATTAACGGTGTTATTATTTTCTCCTCAAAAATATTTTAATATTTTTATCTTTAAATCTGAACTTATAAGTCTTATAACTCTGAACGGACAATTGTAACAACAAAGTTGTCATAACAATTGTTGTTCCAATTGAAAAGACCTATCCAACGATATATATCTCATTGCTATTGGAAGGTGGTCCCAGGTTTCATACATTTTTGCCCATTCTCCTTTAATTGATTTTTAACTTTATTGTTGAATCATTAATTAAGGTTTAACTAATAATCCCGTCGGGGCTGCTTCACAAGTTACCGCGGACTCGATATATAGGTGTGTATGTGTATGTGTGTGGTTAAGAAGGAACATGGGTGGTTTTTAGTCAGTAGAAGTCTGACATTCCTTTTCGCTCGGCTCACGAGCGGGAGGGGTTATTTGATGATTTTCCGCCCGCCAAAAAAAAAAAGAAATGCAATCAAAAAAATATGACAACATCTGAAATGGGGTAAAAATTTAAAAATACTCTAGTTTTTTCAAGTAAAGAAAATGTAAAGCCTAGCTAAAATAAACATAACATAGAATATTTTAATCTTGAGTTTGACGCACTAAAACACTGACGGCTCTACATCAGCGTACGATAAAGAATGAGTCAAGAGGCTATTCTATCGATATATTTTCAGGGAATGGTAACGTATCCCATAAGTGAAAATGTATGGGATAAGTCTCCATTTCTCGGGAAAGAAATGTAAAAAGAAGTTGTGGTGAGTTTAATTTAGGTGAAAATTACTTAAAAACTTCTCCTAAGTAGACCCTGCGTATGCTCAAAGAGATTTAGATCAGCGAATTGAACAGGTCAGCCTATTTTGTTCACTGAACAGATTTTTACTGCACTATCGGCGAGTGCTGGCGCATTATTTTGTAATACAAGAATACTCAGCCAAACTGCTGTCGGTGAGGGATAACCATATTTTATGTCAGGCAATATAGTCATTCCCATCGTTGCTGTGGGTTGTACACTAGTTACCGCGGCCTCGACATATAGGGCTAAGAAGGAACATGGGTGGTTTTTAGTCAGTAGAAGTCTGACACTCCCTTTCGCTCTGCCCAAGAGTGGGAGGGGTTATTTGATGATTTTCCACCCGCCAAAAAAAAAGGCAATATCGTCACCATATTGCATGAAGTTCCCGAGGATTCTTTAATGAGCTCTTGTGATCAGGAACTTGCCACGCGGTTTATTTGAATCAGGATAAAATTAGAAGCAAAACTTATCGTAAAACAGAACACGGGACCGCTGAGTGTCGGTCCGCTACAAATGCGCGTAAACCCACAGTAACTTACTACGACGTACTTGATTTCAGCGTCGCAGAGCTGGAACTGTTAACGGTATGCGAGTGTAAAGATTGCCCTTTTGTCATCTCCCACCAGTTTGAACACTGACCACAAGAAATTGAGTCTTCTTACCAGCTGCCGAGCTGAAATTTGAGGCTGCTTCTTTTCAGCAGAAAACAGTCCTATCTCTATATCCTCGGCTTAACCGGGTTTTTAGATAAAATTGTGTCTTCAATTAACTCTTAGTTGAATGTAAATTGGTATCCACAACTTCGCATTGTGTTTTCTTCAAAGTTTTTGTCCTGTCCAGTGTCCAGTTGTACAGAATTGACAAGTCAAAAAGATTTTCATTATCGTGTCCTTCTTTAGAAAAACCGTCGTCACGATTATGTATATTCACCAAACCAATAGTTTTCTAACAATATCAGCAAATAATGTCTGTGCCTTCCGGATCGTTTATTACGAAACAGGAAAATAATTCAAAATAACAATATTTTTAACTACTGAAATAATAGTGATTGGTAAATTGAAACGATGTTCTTAATTTTTCATGGCGATAACGTTTGGCCTTCTGCGGTCAGCCAAAGTTTTGGTCAGATGCTCTAATGCACCACGACATATTGACCTTCAGAAAAGAGTCGGTCTTTAAATTTTACTATATTTATGCAGATTTATAGGCATTGATAAAAATACCAAGCACCACAGTTTGTATGTAAATAGGGTATTAATTTTAAAGAAGATAGTGTTGACATTTAAAGGAGTAGTAATTAATAAACTTAATTAACCTTCAATATTTCTGCAGTTTTGGTAACTTCCAATAAATTACATCGTCTATGCAGGTTCGCATGGAAATATTTAAATCACAATTTCACCAATCGTTCTATCATTATTTTAATTACTTGCGATGTGTACAAATTCAAAACGCAATCTTCAATTATTGTTCTATGTGATAAAATATACAAATAATGAGATGGAGTTGAAATGTTAATATAATAGGTAACACGCAATACCCATAAAATACTTATCTCACTATTTTGGTAATCTCTCTTTACTAAATAATAGACATGCCATTAGTTACACGACTTTGTTCAATAAACACGAAATGTTAATGTTGAACAAACCGATGCTCGTGTTGATTTAAATCGGCACGAATCAGTTTTATATCTTATCGGTATTGAAATACATCTCGTTCCGTTTAACAATCGAAAAATGTTATACCGAAATAAGGCAGACCCGATCTGTTGTGTTGTGAACACTAATAATGAATGTGGTCTTTGGTAAATGTTTCCATGTTTTATTTTGCTTACGAGAGGTAATGTAATGATGTAGGTAAGGTTACTTTTTTCTTTGCTTTTGGCATACGACAACTTTGAATCAACTAATTTTTTTGCATCGTAGCAACAAATCGACTGCTAATCTTCTAAACAATAAGTACGTATGCTTTTAGTTTTCTTGACTTTTATTTTGCTATAAAAATGGTTAACCTGTGCATAAACGATTTTGATTTTATCTAAATGCTTACCAAATTAATTAGTTTTCGTATAGTATTATTTGTGCAAACTCTCACAAAATCAAACCATGGAGCATTCTTTACATATCAAGACCGTGCCGTGAAAAATCTTCAATTCAGCCTCATCTGATTAGCTTGTTAGCTGACCCCAACACAGATCGGAAAAGGCTTCGTTTACCTAATTGCATAGTAATGCGAAGGTGCTTCAGATGTGAAGATAAAAGCTTAGGTAATTCCAAAGAATTGAAAAAGAACAGGATTATTGACATATAGAAACAATAAAAATCATGGTCGCTATTGTCCATTTAGTCAATTTATTAATGTCTGAGATTTATGAATGACTGTGACATTTAAACACCTACATAATATGGGTCTCCACCCATACATCTTAAGGTGAGATTTAACACGTTTTAAGATACTCTGGCACACGCATCGATGATGAAACAGACTACAATATATCCTCAATACTATTGGCAATATAATCCGCATCACACACTAAAGTTTAAACCTTTTATTGATAATTAACGACCCATCCCTGCTTCGCATGTATTTTATTTAAGACTTGATTTTTATTTAGAAGACTAAAATGAATGTATTAAGTCATATAGACCGACCCGCATTGGGAGGGCGCGGGCGTAGTGGATTATATTTATAACCCATTCCCTCTCACAGAGCGGAGGCCTGTGTTCCAGCAGTGGGAATATTAAACGTTGATGACGTATTTTTTTTGGGGGGTGGGAAATCATCAAATAAGGGGTTATTATATACCGCTCTTGGGCAGAGCGATAGGAAGTATCGGACTTTTACTGACTAAAAACCAACTATGTTCCTTCTTAGCCCTTTATGTCGAGGCCGCGGTATCTCTTACAAAAACCCGCAGCCCAATCTGTTGAGAGCTTTAGAATTTTAGAATTTGTTACACAGACACCCGACAACTGACTTTCTTTAATGCTTTGTATAGCTGTGACAATAACTTATTTATTTTCGGTTTTCCGATACTCGACCTTGCGTTGTTTAGCAAGTATCCCATCCCGCAGGAACAAAAATGACCATTTCTCCCTATCTCTATCTCCTCTATTCATAATAATAACTGCGTCTGTGACCATTTTTGAATTTTAACGCAAATTTATAAAGGGTGTAAAAGTACCCTTAACGAAACTGAAAGGTCTAACCCATTCTTGGGAAACCTCTACTTACGAAGATTTTGGGGTCAAAGTTCCAAATTTTTCACGCATGTTTTTTAAAATTAGTTTTTCAGGTTATAACTTTACTTACATTACATCCATGACCCGTTTACTATTCAAAGTATTCAATAGCACAATGTTTTAAGAGTGCTACATTGAGATTTACCGTAAAAAGTGATTTGTGAACCCAAAAAAAAGTTGTTTCCCAGCAATATTTTGCGTAGGGTTACTTAGTTCGATGTACAGAATGCTTGGTTGACGGTTTTGTGAAGGGTACAATTACACCCTGTATTATGATCCTATTATGATCTGCTAAAGTGGCCATTCGAAACCCCCAGAATGATCAATTTTTTGGCCAAAGAATCAGCATTGCTATTCAACGTGGCAATTACTGCCAGCCTTCTGGGCACTTTTCCTGTTGACAATATGATGTGGACGAGTTTATCTTTTTATATTTTTTATTCATTCTTTTTATTATAACATAACTTAAGATAAAATAATTTTTATTTGTCTTAAAATATGAGTATACAAACACTTGGCATGCAGGATGTTATATTAAATTATATCAGTCATGTTTTGCCTGAACGGCGTACAAATACTTTATACATATTTTGCGTTGTGGATTATAGCCCATCCTTCTCCTAGAGAGGAGGCCTGAGTCCCTGCAGTGGGAACATTATAGGCTAATGATGATGATGATGACATATTTTAAAATAATTATAGAGTTGTAAATAGCAGTAGAAAATTAACGCTTCTTTTATTTTACTATAAATAATTGTGTATGACCGATGCTGTGTTAAGGTTTCGCTCGTCAATCCAGTCTTATTTAAATTAGCTTAATCTAAGCGTGTCTCTAGCTATATTAAGATGAGCTTTAAATCTTACGAGAGTTAATATATTCAGATAGGATATTATATCTGTTTGAGTCATAGCAATTTATTCATTCATTCAATACAGGTTTGCTTCACAATTACAATTATTATAGAACTGGAATTACTCTTTTACTAAACGGTAATAAACACATGTATCAAGGTAAATATTATAAGTATCATGTCTTGGAACTTCATTCAGCTTCGTCGGCAAGCTTTGATCTATTCACAATTGGTGCTTTACCAAGTAGAAGATGTTTCTAGATCATTATTTTAGTCATCATCATCAAAGCGGCCCGGTGTCACTCACTGCTGTGTATAGAGGCGTCTCCATTTTATCTGCCATCTTCCCGTTTTGAGCTTATTTGAGTTCAATACGAAAAGGGAACTATATTTTCTATCACCAAAATTTATATTTGTCATCAAGTTGTATCACCTAATAAATAGATCTATCGCCACGAAATATTTTCGTTCTCAGATAAACAAAAATTGTTCCCAGGTATGAATTATCAAATTAATGTTAACATAATTATGTGTAAAATAAGAGCAACAAAAAGGTAGTGCATTAGATGAATATAAACTTCGTTCTTATAATAATAGTTTTATTACATAAACAATAGTTTTGTGCCCAGAATGGTAGATCTGTCACCAAATAATGCTGAAAGAAACCCTAACCCTAGAGGGTCGACGTCAAGGTCACCCCGAGGTTCGGTTAGTTAGGTTCCTTTAATCCCTGCAGACAGGCCACTGAACTATTATAATACATACAAAAACATTTATTTGGTACTAGACCTTATATCTCAGGATTTTAGGTGATTTATTGTGGAACTGATTTTGCATTGTTTGGTGACTACATTTTGGTGACAGATCTACTATTTTGAGGACAAACCCTATTATTTAAGAAACACAAAACTAATTAAATTGGTGATAGCTTAAATGATACCCATACGAAAATATCTTAACATTTTTAAACCTAGATAATCCGATAACTATTGTTGTGCATGTTACATAATTTTCAACCTGATAATCAGAAAATTATATCAGCGGATAAAACCGCGTACAATAGGGGATCGGACAAAAAAATAATAATTAGTCCGTCAGATAGATTTTCAAAAAATATTTGACACGTATTTTTTCTTTTTTCACATAAACAAATAAATGAAGACGATACAATGCTTCGAAAACTCGTGAATTCCTCGAGAACGTCACATGGTAGTACATTTTTCACTAACAAATGACGTCACAACCCCTCACTTATAATCTTTGACGCGTCTTATCTTCGTCAATTTTTATTAATTTGATAAAACAAAAAACACGTATCCAATATTTTTCGATACTCTAACTGACGGACTAATTAGAATCATATTTTTTGACCCAGTCCGATCCCCTATTCTAGTATTGCCAATACCCCATAAACGTTAAAGTCCTCGAAAAAATATGTATAGATTCGATGCAGATTTCAATTTTTACAATGTAGTTCATGTGGGAAACATTGTTGTAAATCTCAACTCGGCCTTTGAGATAACTAACATAAAGACCTTGTGTTTTATGAGCTTATGAAGACGAATCCAATGTGTAGGCCATTACGAGAAAAATGCCAGACAATTACTATCTCGGCCGTTAGCCAATAATAGGTTAAATCGTTGTTAAATATCAGTGTGTGTACGAATGATATTTTAGTTCGGCCAGGCACCTCGTTAAAGTATTTTGATCTAATAATCATCATTATTTCTCAACTTACGATGCTGATTTGAAGTCCATTACACATTGATTTTGCAAAACAAACAAAGATGTATCTATGTTATATTGGTTTCATTGGTTGTAATGACTCAATATGATTTCTGTATTTGCCTTTTACTTTGATCATGATGATTCTATGGTTGGAAATCTTTTTCGCAATGATTATGATTTCAACGTTTGGTTACTAAATGATGGCATTTAAGTAATGGATATGGTTATTTGATAAAATAGAGCAAGAAAATGGGAAAAGGCATTAGTTTATGTATGTACTAAGCAAGTACCGTCTGTATTTTAGCCACAAGCAGTGTTACTGTTTTCTGGTTTGCAGCACATAAAGATTTTGACGTAATTACAGGAAATTAAGCATTATTGTAGGATGATAATGCGAAGCTGTATTGTAGATTTCCATGAACATGTGAGTCAAGACCAAGTATTTACTGCACAGCTAATGGACCACCTTCAGATAATCGCATGAAATCACACTAATATTATAAAGGCGAAAGTTTGTGAGTGTGTGTATGTTTGTTACTTCTTCACGCAAAAACGACTGCACGGATTTGGATGTTTGGTACACAGATAGTTTACAGCCTGGATTAACAAATAGGATAGTTTTTATCCCGATTTTATATTCCCGTGGGTTGTAGCGGGTGAAGCTGCTGGCAACAGCTAATTTAGCAGCTAATTTACAAGTTACAATACTCTCAAGTTGCATGCTAAGTAATCAATCAAGTGTTGCCACTTCACACGTTTACTTCCGTTATCGGTGGAGCATCGATCACGCATCAGGATCTCAAACACCCTGATGTGGTCGTGAGATGACGTTGTGTGGCAGCGCAATACTATGTTTGCAAATAATATATTTATTGAATAGCTTTACTTATATGTAAATACATTGTGTTAATTATGCTACTGAATTACTAACAAGCGGACGCAACGGCCTACTTGAGAAGCTAGGAAATAGGTTATTCTATCAGTGGGAACGATGATAGTACAGAAATAAAGAAGTGAAAAATTTGCGGATTGATGTCCACTATTGAAAAGCTTTAAATGTTTGACAATTTATTTAAAAATCGTTTGATAAAATAAACTTTTTTCAAAGCAATAGGGATGTTATGTGATTAAAAAAAATATGTTTCTAATTAGTCCGTCTGTTAGAATATCAAAATAATGGATACGTATTTTTTTTATTTTTTAACCGAAACAACTACTGGCTATTTGTTCCGTGCGGGGATCGAACCCGCGACACGCAGCGCAGTAGTTCATTGCTTGAGCCATTGCGCCAACCGTGCCGTCTTCTACAGAACGAAAACACATTGACATCACAGTGGTTACGCACTCTTTAAACCAGAATTTCATCTGAACAGTATTCCAGTCTCCTTGAAGGTTAAATATGATTTGCCCATGCATAAAAAAGTAAGGTGAACTTTTTCTGTCTAAGCTCTTGACATTTCAAGATTCTTCACGCATAGTTATATGGAGTACACGTCTAATTACTGCCTAAGGCTTTTTCACGTTTTGTTTTACGCCACTTATCCGAAGAAGCACGCAGATGACGCCTTATAATGAAATAATACCAACAATTATATTTATTTTATATGGGGTTTCTTAAGATATATGAAATAATAATGATATAATGTATAATTATTGTCGTTTATGTACGTACTCAACATTCTTCTTGCATCATGTTGTAAAGGTTGTAATGACGATAATATGGTAATAGTTAGGTTTCATTATTTCTAAACAAAGTTAGCTAGTGCTAAGCGCTACTGGCCAGTAGTGTAATCGCTTTCACTATAGTTTATTGATTCAATTAAAAACTTTTTTTTTTTAAACTTGAAAATTATTTCAACTATTTAACGAGCAGCAGCTATTTATTAGATCAAAAAATCTATAAATGGTACCAAGTAATAGTCGAGCAACTCATTCATCAGGTATATAATTATTATGTAAAAGAAATTCAGTGCAAATAGGGTAGTTAGCAAAAAAAAAATCTAATTAGTTCGTCATTTAGATTACCAAAAAATATTGGACACGTATTTTTTTCGTTTTTCACGTAAATAAACATAGAAGACGATACAGTGCTTTGAAACGCGTTTTATCTTCGTCAAATGGTTCACTGGACATCGGCAGAATAGTCAACATTGGCTTTAATTGCCATTAAACAAAAATAGAATAGAATCTTCGTCAAATTTTATTGATAAAACAAAAAAATACGTATCCAATATTTTTCGATAATCTAACAGACGGACTAATTAGAATCTCATTTTTTTAAGTCAGTAACCAAGTTAGTCTTTTACTAATAGGGATGTTCCCTATTAGTAAAAGACTAACTTGTTTATACATATTAAAATGAAAAATAAGTTAAGATGAGAACATAATGGCCTCATTTAATTAGTATACAGGATGTATCATGAACTTTTGGAAAAATCGAGAAGGTGATCGAGCGTCGAACGAGAAATAATTGATGAGACGATAAAATGAGTATCTGATACTTATAAAATTAACGACACCGGTCAAATAAAACAAAAGGTCACTATTAACACTTTTAACGAGATATTTACCAAAGAGTGGAGGAGAGGTTCATAATAATGTAAGTGACCATGTCAGTTTAAAAACTTTTATAAAACAAAGGTTTTTTTTTCAACTTATAGCTAGCTATCATCAACTACAAACTACAACCTTTTAGAAGCTAGATTCACTTAATCATTACATACCTGATCCGTTTCGCCATTCTGGCGTATTTGTGCAGCAGATATTCATCCATCCAACCAAACTTCTGCATTAATAATATTTTTTTTAAAAAAAAACGCTGCCCCACACTAGGAATTTCTCCTGTATCGTGGGTGCGTTCACAAACACAAAAACATACACCATACAACACACAAAACAAAACACACACACACACACACACAACACCACAACACAACACACAAAACAACACAACAACACATAATAGTGTATTAAGACGTATTTTATAAACAATCGTAAGTATTCGTCAGTGTTAGTTCCTACCTGATTAATTAAAAAAACTTTTAAACAAAAAGTAAAACACAAAAAAGTAAAAAAATAAACTTTAGAACAAAAATCAGCGTCTGAAGTCGGTGACTTTTATTTGTTTGATTTATTTTTTGCCACCGACTTTATTTTTTAAAGTTTTTTAAAGTTTTAAGTTTATTTTTTACTTTTTTTTTTGTCAAAATGTATTTATTCTTTTCACTTTTTAGTGGCTCACGTGTGCTTACCCCTTCAAACCGTACTGGCGTGATGTTATGTTATGAACTGGTGTAAACAATAGACAGACATGAGATTTCAGCAATCCCAGTCCATTTGCTATCATTTATTGAGGAGTTCTGTTACCTATCTCCGAAGTTCTTCGGTCCAGCCATCTTCGAGTAATCGTGGAACATACATAATAAGAAAAGTAGTTAAAAAACTAAAAAACCCGACAGAAAAAACTGAAAAGCAAAAAATAAGCACATTATAAATTAAACAAAACTTGGATGCAGGCGGGGTTCTTTGGAATATTAAATTATGAAATGAAAATAGAAGACCCCGCCTGCTTCCAAGTTTAGTTTAATTTATAATATGCTTATTTTTTGCTTTTCAGTTTTTTCTGTCGGGTATTTTAGTTTTTTAACTACTTTTTTTTTGTTCCAACTTTTTAGTTCTTTTGTGTTTATTATTTCGTTGGTTGTTTTACTTTTGTTTGTTTATAGGATTTGTGACTTTGAATTTATTTTAAACATATAAGTATCATATATTTTTGTAATCTCCTTTTAAAACCCTTTATTTTGATACCCTACTCGATGGTTATGGAAAAAAAAATTAAAATGATGATTTGGCACCCAAAATCCGCAATTTGGTGCTTTTTTTATTTTAATGTAGCCAATGACAATCGCGCCATCAAGACATGACGCTAACGACGTATATTTTATTAAAATCCCTTCATCCGTTTAGGAGTTATGAGGGAACAAAGAAAAGGACTTACATACCTACATACACGCCAAACACATAACCCTCCTTTTGGGCTTCGCCGCAGTCGGGTAAAAAAATATTCAACGAATTGAGAGCCTTTTGGAAGTCGGTTAAAAATAAACATTGTCACCTCTTTAGTATGCGAGTTGCGGTCAAACCAGCTAGTTTTATTTGCTATGACAACACTTTGTTACTTTCAAATCCAAGAGTATTTTAGTAGGCGGTTTTTTTTTAATCAAAACGCCTGATTTGTAGGTTTGAGTTGTTAGTTTAAACCTAGAGTCCCCTCTACATAACCTAATTCAACTTAAAAATAGATCAATTCTTTCATACAATGTTATTGGTAATGTACCTCATCAATGTTACAAACCATGGGTTTATAAATATCCCAATCTACCTACTTAGAAACATTTCTCGAAGCCATAACTATAGGTAACATTATGAAGTAATTCACAGTTCAAAAACCAGAACTTTCGACAATAAGATCAGATCAAACAATAAAATTACACTATGATAAGGTGGGTAATCCACAAATTGGGCAACATTACCCACAGTTGATACAATCTGTAGAAGTCAATGCGTTTTCAATTATCGCCCTCCAGCTAACGTGAGTGATGTCCAAACAATATAGTGAACGGACTTGACGATTTCGACATTACTCTAACTGTGACAAAAAATGTTTCATTTACATTGAAAGTTACGTTAAATTGTTTAAAGAAACTTATATTTAAGGCTGCCAATATTATTTTGGTTATCGCTAGTCAAGTGAACAAAATGTTTATCAATCTAAAATCAAACCAGTCTTTTGAAAAAAAAAAACTAGATGTTATATTACAAAGAATACTAGATAGCTGCATTAAAACAACCTGAATCCCTCCCACCAAGTGAACCGATGACCTAGTGAAGGTTGCGGGGTCCCGCTGAATGCAAGATGCATTGGACCGGTCAATGTGGTGACACTTTGGGGAGGCCATGGCCAGCAGTGGATGTCTTGTGGCTGAAATGGTGATAATTATGAGGACAACGTCCGGCTAAGCGGTGAACAAGCTTGACCACGATCCTATTGGCAAAAGAACTGCCCAACCGACCACCTATGACAGATTGTTCTGGTGCCAGAAAGTTAGGGGAGCCGACTCCACTTAAAGATGCTTGGTATTACTAAGTACAGTCAAAACAGTAGTATTGATCTACACATTTCTTAAAATTAGAAGAACTGGAGGACGTTAATCTTCCAGTTTTGATCATCATTTTATGTGTTTGACATAAATTTCAAACGTGTATGCAAAAAAGGTATCGTCACGCTCCGATTCGTTTTAAAACCGACCCGAGTTAGAAAAATGGGATTCCTTCTGTCGATACAATCTAATTATGCTTTTGTGAACAAAACAAAGGGGAATTCCACTACATTCAACGTGGTCTATATCCTCAAGGTATAAGACTATAGCAACAACACGAGATTTAAATATATGTATGGACCTCACATTTTGTTACTATTACCAAATTTAAATGCTCATCAAAATACTAAATAAACCAGTTTGTCATCCGTTTCGTTAATTAATTTTACATTCTAGATTATGCAAATTCTTAGAATGTAGATTATTTGTATGATGTATGCTTGCCTAAATTAATTTCTTAATTTAGTAAAATCAAGGCTTAATTTTATTTCTTAGTACTTTCTCATAAACAAGTTGAGTTTTCCACGTTATAAGTGTATGAGTTTGGAGATATATAGTCATGTTTATCTTTTACTAATAAATAAAAACCTACTTATCGTAACATCAAGTCGTGAAACAAAGCATAAAACAATCTATTAATATTATAATAAAGTTCAATGTTTTTAAACAACCTTGACCTTAATTACGCGTTCTCAGTAAATAATATCTAAGGCAAAAAAAAGTATCTTCTAAATAAGTTCCTACCTTATTTTAATAAAAATCAGTTAATTAACTTGTTATTATGATACAGCTGTAAAAATACTTTTTTTACGTGATGACCTAAGTAGATAACGGATATAATGTAAGTACATAGTATACTATAAAACGTACTGACAGATGCGGCAGTAACGTCGAGTAGAAAAGTGTTATTACTGGCCGTGTAACACTACTGCACAAGTGGGCAGTTTTATCTAGCAAACTGATTATGATGTTGGTGGGATTTAATCACTCTTCATACGAATTTATATGAATATTTAAATACATAGAATATGTCGTTTGCTGGATTAGATTGGTTTTGGCGCTGCTAACCTATATACGTTTGCTTAAAAATAATTATAAACTTTAGGCACAGCCGTGCCTTAAAACTTCCGGTGACCAGGCAGAAATCCAAAAGAAAAAAAAAATGTTGCCCTACACTAGGAGTTTCTCCTGTATCGTGGGTGCGTTCACAAACATTTAAACTCACATACACAAATACCCAGACCCGGAACAACTATCTGTAGGGCATACAAATATTTGCTCCGTGCGGAGATCGAACCCGCGACACGCAGCGCAGCAGTCCATTGCCTGAGCCACTGCGTCAACCGTGTCGTCAAAAATCAACGGATTAGGCTTTATTTATAGAAAATACTGAACTGAAACTGAACTAAGCAACAAGATCACAAAAAATATGACCAAACGATATCAATCGTGGAGATTTTAATGAGAAGTTTGCAAACGTGCATCTGTGATGCTAATATTATAACACTTGCCGTGAACAAGATTAATTAAATTTTATAATAAGGAACACATTCAGAATTAAGGAATGTATTTAGTAAGCTTAGAACTGTGTAAACAATTCACTTCTATTAGTGTCTGTACACATCAATGTGCTTATTCGTGATTGATACTGTAAATTTTATAATCGTGATTGTTTGTTTTTATTATGTTCTTTTTATCATGCTTATTTTATTGTATTTCGGTGGAAACGATGACTTCTTATCGTTTGTATGTTTTTAAGATATTTAATAGGAAGCATAGCACAGCTATAGATTTCTTATTAAAATTACCATCAAAATAGATCGTAAATTTAATTAATAATCTAATAAAACCTTCTTCGTGACCCAAATATGTTATTAACTAGGCATCCTGAGCTATAAATTACATTTGTGAATAGTTTTCGATACGAAAAATATTAATAAGAGATAATAAAATATATTTTTAAAACCTGCTAGGTAACCACACCTTCCATATAAATAATAGTTGACCCGCGCATCTTTGTCTGCGCCACATAATACCTATAACCTTCCTTGATAAATAGACTATTTAACACAAAAGTACTTTTTCAATTAACAACCCGTAGTTCCTGAGATTAGCGTGTTCAACGAAACAAAGAAACTCTTCAGCTTTATAATATTAGTAAGTATAGATTTAGAGCAGTGGTGGCCCAGTGGTGGCGGCCCCGACTTACGAACAGTTGGTCGTGGGTACGAACCCAGGCAGGCGCATTACTTTGTGTAATTTATTTCATCACCACTGCTCTCAAAACGGTGAAGGAAAACATCGTAAAATATATCTTAGAACCAAAACTTCGAAGATTATGTGACATCTGCCAATCCGCACTGGGCCCGCGTGGTAGATTATAGCCCATTCCAATCCTAGAGAGGAGGTCTGAGACTGATGATGATGAAGTATAGATTTAGTCTAGCCCCACGAGGCATTTATTTAACCTAGTTAGTGTAACGTACACTGATGGGTTAATAAATGCGTAAGCTCTTCTACTAAGTACGATCTGGGTTCTGAAGTTGGAGCTATGATCTTGGCCGGTACCCAATGTTTGTGGTCCTCTCTCAACATCACCTGTTCCCCGCTATCAAATGTTTCTCCCTGTTCCTAAAAAGAAAGTAACTAGCAACAATTTGAAAACCGAACGTAATCTCTTCAATGGGCTGGCATTGAACGATAACAGTAAGGTCTTAAACAATATGTGACCCACCCAAATGTCCTTTCTTTGATGTTCGTCGTGACGTTGAGCTCCTCGAGTTATAAGTCGAGCTCCACGATAACTGACAAATGCTTGCACTGACTGGACGGGTCCACTCAAATCTGTGTGGTGCTTTCTTCAAAAGACCATCTCAGACATTAATCTGCATGGTCTTCATGTGTGTATTATACCTTATTGTTAACCCAAACGATTTCAAAAGATAAAAAGAGTAACCTTCGGAGTTTCTTGCCGGTTCTTCTCCTTAGGAATCGACCAATGCACCGAACCGTGCCCTTTTTACCGACGTTTTATAAGTGCCCATGTAGGCCTATGTGAAATAAAAATATTTTGTTTTTGATTTTTTTGATTTTAAACATGAATTAGCAGATTTACGAAAAGAGATTAAGATCTGTCGCAACGATCCTCAGGGTTACTACTGTTTGTTGGGGAAAAAACTCAAGAAGGAACATGGGTGGTTTTTAGTCAGTAGAAGTCTGATACCCCGTTTCGCTCTGCCCAAGAGCGGGATATTATTTGATAATTTCCGACCCTAAAAAAAAAAGGATATTTAGATTCCTGTCAGAGTTGCAGGTTGTTCGAAAGAGATACCGCGGCCTCGGTTAAGAAGAAACATGGGTAGTTTTTAGTCAGCAGAAGTCTGACACTCCCTACCGCTCTGCCCTGAAAGGGAGGAGTCATTTGAGGATTTTCAACCCCCACCAAAAAAAAAAAGGGTTCCGATATCAAAACTCATAACACATCGTGTCTGCAATCTCGGAAGGGATAGACAGAGTTAGGTATACCTAATAATACTCCCATATTTTGTGAGTTTTGTTTAAGTCCGATGTAATGAAGCGCGAGCCTTATATTACCATGAAGCGGGCACAAATCCAAACTCCGTTGCTCTTACTGAGAATAGGGTAGTTAACTGAAAAAATCTAATTAGTCCGTCAGATAGATTTCCGAAAAATATTGGACACGTATTTTTTCTTTTTTCACTTAAGCAAACAATGAAGATAATACAGTGCTTAGAAAACTCGTGTGACGCCATATTCTAAGACATTAGTATGACATTTTTTATCGGTTAGTGACGTCACAAACCCCCACTCAAAACTTTGACGCATTTTATCTTCGTCAATTTTTAAAGATTTTATATAATAAAAAATACGTGTCCAATATTTTTCGATAATCTAACAGACGGACTAATTAGAATCACATTTTTTTAAGTCAGTAAACATCCGTTTATCAGACTTGGAAAACCCCAATAATACTTTGCCCATCCCAGGAATCGAACCTGGGATCTCATGCCCAACAGTGGTGCTTGCGACAAAAAGACCAACGAGGTTTCAATAAATGGTCTTGAATTGATGTATCACATTTCACACTATCACACTAATATTATAAAGCTGAAAGTTTGTGAGTGTGTGATTGTGTGAGTGTGTATGTTTGTTACTTCTTCACGCAAAAACTACTGAACGGATTTAGATAAAATTTGGTACACAGATAGTTTATAACCTGGATTAACACATAGGATAGTTTTTATCCCAATTTTATCTTCCCGTGGGATAATTTTCGAGTTGTAGCGGGTGAAGCCGCTGTCAACAGCTAGTTTTTATATAAATGTCAATTCATATTCATATTATTGCCATGTCAAATTTTACTTGTTAATTTATGAATCAATCAAGTTCCCTCCTTTTATAATTCGATAAACTTAATTAAACCGTATCGCGAGTTTATTAATATTGAGAATATAAAAAATGCATATAAATAACTCATCAGTGATGAATTTTGTCATTTTAAAAGGATTTAAGGCAATGCCAACTAGTCTATTTATCAAAATAGTCCATAAATCACAGAGTAGTAAAACCGTTTTTAAAAAGCCGCTGAATTATTTATTTTTTGTATTGGCTATTATTATTAGTCGCTGAACTTTACCGTTATACTTGGACATCAGTTGCCATGGCAGACCAGCAGACCTGTAATATCTTAAAATAGACTCTGCGGACACAGGGTAGTCAAAGCAAAAAAAACCTGTTTAGGTGGAGAATTATAGATGCCTCTGCCCCTAGGTAGAAAATTGTAGCTAAATCTGTGCCATGTACTAAAATACACACATCAAAAGTGTCTAGGGATCAACATATATTTTTGCAATAACTTTTCTCCTGATTGATATTAATTAAAATTTTCTTTAAGGATTCATCAAATAAAGTGTTTTCGTTTGTCACAGTAACGATAAACCAAGTCACCTTTGCATTAATAAAGAAATTTGCCATTTTCCTAATAAAGGGATTTTTGACATTTGAACCACTAACATTAAAGTTCGAAAAAAAGACTGAAATAACAGTTTTCTTTAAAATTTTATTGGGTAACTTAAACAATTCATAATCCGTGTTTCTACCGCGAACACTAACAACACAAGAACATCGGTTTGGCATACTCAAAATGAGTTCATCCAAATCACGCTGTGGAATGGCCGCCCATGTTCGTTGCAACAACAAAAAAAGGTCTTCTTGCGACTGGATACCCTCCATATTCGGCAGAGCTCTTCTCTGTAGCATATCCCATGCATGCTCAATCGGGTTCAAGTCTGGCGACTGAGCAGGCCAGGGCAGGACATTGATGTTAGCTGCGGCGAGAGTCTGTCTTACAACTCTTGCGGTGTGCGGTCGTGCATTATCATGCATTAACTGAAATAAGGGACCGATTTGCACTTGCAGAGGAACGATGACGTCTGATACAATCGTCTCAGCATAAATTTGAGCGTTGAGGTTGCCTCTGATCCAAATCAACTCAGTTCTTCCGCCGATCCAAATACCCGCCCATACCATGATGGTTCCACCACTATAAGGATGGACTTCCTGGCAGGATTTTAATCGCTGTTGGCGTCCAGGGGTTCTCCAGTGTCGTATACGTCTTGTATCCGGTCTCATACCAAAACGAGACTCATCAGAAAAGCACACGAAACGCCATTGTTCTTCTGCCCAATTTCTGTGTTCAAGAGCCCATTGATATCGAATCCTACGATTGTGCATTGCTATAGGTGGTACCCGTAGCGGTCTTCGGGAATGAAGGTTCACTTCATGCAAGCGGTTTCCGACTGTTTGGTCGCTAATTAAGTTCCCTGAAGAGTGATGAAGCCTCACGGCTAACATCATGGCGGTTATTGTTGGAGCTCTTCGAGTTAAGATTTGAATGTATCGGTCTTGTCTCCGTGTGGTGCAGCGATACCGTCCTCCATGGCGCTCAGCCACGGTACCAGTGCTTCGGTAACGTGTCCAAAGTCGACTGATAACACTCTGACTTGTATTCAGAGCTAAAGCCACAGTACGTTGCCGGGAACCAGCTTCTATCATTCCCACGGCTCTGAGCATTTCTTCCCTGCTTAAATGACGTCGCCGCTCCATAATAACGTTGGTTTTAATCAGTAGTAGGGAAACAGTAGCACTAATAATGTCTTCAATGCGTTGTATGTTTTTATAGGGAAAATATTGACAGCTGATTTTCATCTTTTACTCGAATTTGATTCACAGTTCCTGATTCAAATTATGAAATGCACCAAAAAGGATCCATATAAATTTATAAAATCATAAATTTATTACAAAGCCACATCTCAATCTCAAGAAATCCGCATAAAAATGCTTGATCCCTAGACACTTTTGATGTGTGTATTTACTTTGAATTGTTAGATTTAATATATATTTTTTTGAATTGTCATGAACACATTAGTATTGCATTTTTTAAGGGCAGCGTGTACACGGACTCTCTGAGCATTTAAATTCTAATTGATATTACGTAGGCACATAAAAAACTTTGCAAATATTCTGTTCTACTAGTCGACCCGCTTCGCCCGGTATTTACTACATACAAACCTTTCTCTAGAATCACTGTATCTATTGCTGAAAACTGCATTAAAATTCGTTGCGTGGTTTAAAAGATATAAGCATACAAACATCGGGAGCAATTATATTTTGTACTAAGTATGTACAAATTGTGCAGTAACGACAAAGTAAGTCATTCCGTTTGCGAGGCAGTGCCTTGAATGATCATTATGCTCTGGCGATGGCACCCAGCCTCTGACACATCTGCCCGCTCGCTGGCCCGTTCGGTTGAAAGGGCACGCCTGGTGAAGGTCGCTGCTTTGACCGCATCCGCTTCGAGCCTAGAGCATAATGTGCTAATGTTATCAGTAGTTGATATTTTGTACTCCATCCATTTATAAATCTTAAAGATTGCGGCTTCGATGTTGTGATTCTAATCTATGTGTTCGTTAAGAGGAAATGTATTACTGTTTACATAATTATATAGTTTTTTTTCTCACATAGATAGTTTACAAAACCTGAACGATTTGTTTCCGAAAGTTGACGAGGCGTCCATCTATCTTCATGGGAAAAAGTCGTAAGTTTATGTATGTATGTACGTTTGTGTATATTTTTATCGCAGTAGTGGATCCCGTGGGAAAGTACCGCACTCTACATAAACTTGTCCAAGTATTGTAACTTTCGTAAGACTTATTCGTTTTTAATTTATAATATTATTTTTCGCAGTTGCTGTATTCCTGAGAAAAGGATTCAATCGAGTTCAAAACTACATGTCTGGGATATCCTGAAACATATAGGTACGTGATTGGACATGTAAGTTGGCATATAAAAAAGGCAGGAACTTATTTATTTTAAGAAAGTTCACATAACTTTACTTCCTTATCTCATAAGCATTCGTCATGTTTGTTGCTAAGTATAATTATCTATATTTATTATCAAACAGGTTTTATTCTTCCTTCTACTTACCTGATATGTAAAGTGCGTAGACAATTCAAATATTAGGTATGTAGTAAAATATATAATTAAATACTGAAATCAGTCACAAAATGCCATAATGTGTCATGACGCCAGGCATGCCACATGTGTTTTAATCCTATATATTTTTTCCTATATCTGTGCTTGCCGAGGTTGGTCCGTGAATGGGTGACCATTATTATTACTTACCAAAAAGTACACTCCGTGCCTCGTGAAAGCATGTAAGCCGTTAGTCCCGGCTGTCAATAGGGTAGTTACCAAAAAAAATCTAATTAGTCCGTCAGATAGATTTCCAAAAAATATTGGACACGTATTTTTTCTTTTTTCACTTAAACAAACAATGAAGACGATACAGTGCTTTTAAAACTCGTGTGACGTCATTATCTAAGACATTAGTATGACATTCTTTACCGGTGAGTGACGTCACAACCCCCACTCAAATCTTCGACGCGTTTTATCTTCGTAAATTCTTATTGATTTAATAAAACAAAAAATACGTATCCAATAACCTAACAGACGGACTAATTAGAATCATATTTTTTTAAGTCAGTAAATATTCCTATTGTACTCATAGATCTTTGACAGTTGTTACGTGGTCAGAAGCCCAACATCTGGCAACCAGTCCAAGCGGTATCGTTCCTGTCGAGGCTGCGGATTGTTCGAAAGATATAACGCGGCCTCGACACAAAGGACCAAGAAGGAGCATGGGTGGTTTTTAGTCATAAAATACTGGTATTCAAATACACTAGGTGAGACTAAAAGTCTATCCCAATCTAGTTGAGAAAAGGTTTGGCAGATGATTATGATGAGGCACTCTAAAACCACAGTTCCTTCAGGAGCAGTGGTGGCCCAGTGGTTGCGGCCCTGACTTACGAACAGTTGGTCGTGGGATCGAACCCGGGCAGGCGCATTACTTTGTGTAATTTATTTCATCACCACTGCTCTCAAAACGGTGAAGGAAAACATCGTGAGGAAACCGGCATATCTTAGAACCAAAAATTCGAAGATATGTGACATCTACCAACCCGCACTGGGCCCGCGTGGTGGATTATAGCCCGTCCCTCTCCTAGAGAGGAGGCGTGAGTCCCTGCAGTGGGAACAATATAGGCTGATGATGATGTTGATGACTCTAAAACCACAGTTTCTTCAGACGATCATCCATCGTGCGAACGCCCGTGGCCGGTCAGGGTGAACGCATGAGCAGAGTGTCTGTAAAAATTAAATAATGTTTGGCCAGTAGTCTATTAAATAAGAACAAGACTTTTTACTCAAGGGATTAATCATCAAGTTAGGTATCAATATCTCCAGTCGTCCGGCGCCGGGGCCGGGGTCCGCCGCATAAGTCCGGCGGGGCTTCGGGTTGTTCACAAGTTACCGCGGCCTCGATATATGTATAAGGCTAAAAAGGAACTGGGGTGGTTTTTAGTCTGTAGAAGTCTGATACTCCCTTTCGCTCTGCCCAAGACCGGGAGCCCCTTATTTGATAACTTTCGACAAGCCAAAAAAAAAAAGGTGTCAATATCTCCAGTCGAGGCTGCGGGTTGTTCAAAAGAGATATCGCGGTCTCGGCACAAAGGGCTAAGAAGGAACATGGTTTGTTTTTAGTCAGTAGAAGTCTGACACTCCCTACCACTCTGCCCAGAACGGAAAGAGTCCTTTGAAGATCTCCCACGCCCCAAAAAAAAAGTGATTAATCATCTTGTTATGTATCAAGATCAAGATGACGTTTAAATAATTATATCTTATGTTAATTTTATTGCATGATCCTACATTCCTACTCATTATATCGACATAATTAAGGCTTAGGTAAGGAGCATACAGATAATATTTCTCATTGTGCGTCATTATTAATCTACGATAAATTTCAATTAGCTATTGAATTTATACAGCAGTCAGAAGAATGGTTATGATGAGTTGAAAGGCAAAGTTCAGGGCATTTGTAATGTGAATTTAATATTTAAAAAATGATCAATGATGGGCTTTTTGCGATGACAAAACATATGGTAAAGCAATTGAATTGTGATCGATTATTGTAAAAAAGATGTTACAATGCTACAATGCTACAATTTGTAATGGTTACATAAGCCAGGTATGTCGCAGGGGTTTTTATGCAAAAGGGATGTTTACTGACTTAAAAAGATTATCGAAAAATATTGGATACGTATTTTTGTTTTATCAAATCAATAAAAATTGACGAAGATAAAACGCGTCAAAGATTTGAGTGGGAGTTGGTTACGTCACTGACCGTAAAAAAATGTCATACTAATGTCTTAAAGTATGACGTCACACGAGTTTTCAAAGCACTGTATCGACTTCATTGTTTGTTTACGTAAAAAAGAAAAAATTCGTTTCCAATATTTTTTTGTAATCTATATGACGGACTATTTAGATTTTTTTTGTTAACTACCCCATTAATTTTGAAATTACTTAACTGTTCTTGTTTACCTATATTTATTGTCAGTGCTTTACAAAAAGCATAAACTACATCATCATCATCCACAGTCTGAATTAACCCACTGCTGCGTGTAGGCCTCTCTTTTCTTGTGCCAATCTCCACGGTCCTGTGCCAGCCTCATCCAGCTTTTCCAATGGCAACTATGTCTGCCCATCTCGGACGCCCGAAAACCCACATTTTATTTCCCCGTTTTTGGATGCCATTCGGCGACAGCTCTGGCCCAAAAAGTTATTGAAACCTATCAAGATCCAATTTGTATTTATAAGACAACCAATAATGTTTCAATTCTATTTAATTGATTCCGGCAGAATTCATAAGTATTTTTCAGACTCTCCTTCTTAGTCGATACACTGTCAGAGTGGTCGTGGTTGCTCAGACGAGGTACACGGAAAGATGTTCGTGGGTTGTTGACTACCACGAGAATTGCTCATAGAGGCGATGTGGTTCAATTTCTGCCGGTTGGAGACGTTCCGAGTACGCTGGACCATAGTGGACTCCTTAGCTTTCAGTACATCGGCGATTTTTCAAAAGTTACAGATACACTAATTGTATTGCAACTAATTGTATAAAATATTTGGCTGAATAATAATCTGTGGGCTCTGTGGCTGATGAAATAGCAGATGCTGAATTCGGCGATAAAGCTTTTATACTCTTCTCAATGTTTGTTATAACCGAAGATCACCCCATGACCTTAGTTCAAATAAGGAAATCCTACTAATATGGGAGGTCGAGATGCGATATCTCAGTCGTAAAAAGCGGTCAAGTGTATTGTGAGATGTTCAAATAGTTCATGATATTGTTGTAATGTCTTGATGATGCAATCGAGAATCTTTAGTTTTTTTTTAATACTTGATAGGTCATTTCCGGTGTAGATAGTCGTCCCCGAAATTGTTATATGATTTTTTGTCAATGTATTCAAATAGACAATATATTTTAAGACATTATTTATAGGTAAATTAAGTCATCACCTGTTTAGCATTTTCCAGCAGCTCAGTCAGCTTCTATTCTAACCGGATGCAGCAGAATACCATTATTTTACAGAAGTCCTGCCTCGCTGACCTCCACAACCCAGTTAATACTGGGTAAAACGATAACCGTTGGTAAAACTGGTTGTTAGACTTTCAGGCCACTGATATGGTTGACAAGACATTGAGGAAACTCCGTGTGCAATAGGCGGTCGTCCATCCACGGAAATCTGTCCTTACACAGTTGGTACTTAGGTATGCTTTGTGAAGCTGCTGTGGCTTATTTTTAATTATACTTGAACAAACCAATAGTGCCCGTAGTTTTTTTAATAAAACAAATGAATTTATAGCTCCCCATACGTATTTAGACATTCACCTACTCAACCAAAAGCACAACTAACTATAAAACGATGGCCTCATAACTAACACGTATAAGCAATTTTGCACCTTAAGCAACCTTTCCTTCAGTGCAGTATTACGTATAAATAATAACAGCTATAGCAATAATGATCCAAGAATTAATACGTTTAGTAATATTTAATTTTAAGTTTCATTGTCCTCTAAATATGGCCGAACGTTGCGTCCATTCAGAAGTGCGTGGTACAGCGGAGGTCAAAAGTTCAGTAATTGTCAGTACCTACGAGTACAGCGGTTATGTGTCGTGATTCTTTCAGATTGTTTATCACGATCTATTACTGTTAGCCTTTACGGGCGGAGTTTCATAATGATCTAGGTGTAAGATTCATCTTCGACAAACTCTTTTACTAGAGAAACTAGGGCTGCCAAAGCTGTAGAAACTGAAATATTTTCTAGGTGACAGTGGATGAAATAAGTTTGCGAAACTGTGCTGAGTAAGCGAAGCGATAAGTTTATTTGTTCGTTTGAATATTCATCGCCTCTTATAAAAAGAACTTTAAAAATAAGATTTTCAATTTGAATATTTCTAGTTGAACAAATACAATATAAAAAAGAAGCAACAGTCCCAGTCACAAGGCACAGTGACTAATGTTGCTCATCTCTTAGCGTAGTTCTTAACGGAGAAGAACGGGAAAGAAACTCCATGGACATTCTTTTTAATCAGAGTATTGTATTCTTAAATGTTTTATGTAGGCGCCATAGTCTGCACAAAACGCCTAAACCTTAATGTTAAATGCTTCTAGAATAAGACCTAAATGTCATTTATCTGTTTTGTTTGTTTTAATAAAGAAATTTCAAATCAATCAATCAATCAGAGTATTGTTACAAAGCCTTGCAATCACAACTGTGCTTATCATTCATCTTAAGATGTTAGATACTTATATTACGTGAAAACTAGACTAGAGTTTTGTTAAACCATCGACCCTAACAGTTAGTTGTTCACGAAGACACTGAAGGTTAGACGGTTTCACAAGCACTAACATTCCAGCAGCACACAGAGCGAGCAACCTTTGACACAGGCAAGCGATACGCCTGCCTTATGACACACGCCGATAATAACGCTCGCTAGATAATTGTCATTTAATGTCTTCAATAAGGCTTTTATTATTAAGAAATAAATAAATCTTTCATCAAGTGAATTGATTTGATTTTGCAAGTGCTGCTGGTAAAGCAATCTGTTAACCTTCTTTATGTTGTACCATGAGATATTAGGTACTTTCTTCAATAATTGCTTCCTTCTCAGACACATTTTAAAGGCCTGTTCCAGCAGTGGGTATTATACAGACAGACAAGGGACAGAAGGCAGTCCACGCGATTTATAAAACGGGTCCCGGGACAGACAAAAAATTAGAGAGCGATAAACTGACTCCGCCTTGTCCGCAAAAACCTATTTATCGTCAAGTCAACGCTATCTGTACCCCCAGTTTGGTACTAAAATTATCGGCTAAGCTGTATGATATTATTGTTACAACAGCCTGCTCACGGCGTGCCACCCTAGCCAGCCAATGACAGCTAACCATAGCCATGCCACTCTAGCAAACCATAGCCATGCCACTCTAGCATACCATAGCCATGCCACTCTAGCCAGCCAATGACAGGCAACGACTCGCGAGCCAATCACAGTCAAGCGAAGACACCGCCATAACTACCGGATGCCTCCGGTGGGGATATCAGTCTATATAATACCCTGTAAGCTCAGTTTCGAGGTCTTGTCGCGCTCGATTGTGAAACCTGTAAGTCGAGACTCTGTCCGAATAAAATAATTAATCAGTTCCTGTCTATTTTTTACCACTGTCTTTACATTATTGTAAAACCAAATCATTTGAAAATAGTAACCATGTCGTTTCTTGCCTGTTCTTATCTACAGGCAACGGTCTAAAACCAGTTGGTCGTTTCTTTCTCAACGTTTTATAAGTGCACATGTAGATGTGATATTTTAATTTTGATTTTAGAGACCATAGGTGTGATACTCTTTTTATGTCTGTACTTTCAAATATTATAAAAATTTGTCGTTTTCATGAAAACAATTCTTCAGACTTCATCTTCATATTTAAATATATTAAGGTCTTCCTGATTATAGCATTGTCCCAATTAAATAACAAGAGCTTTAGAAGCAAGTATAGGAGTACGTAGGGTATATCACACTCACACAGTAGGTACACGTGTAAAGAAAAAGCAACATTGACGATTATATTCAAACTCAAAATCCATGCTGACAGACTAAACTGTTTTTGCATAGATATTATTTTAAGGCGTTGCCCAGTGGTCCCTTTTTATGGATCCAAATTGCATAGTAATAAAAAAATAAATTAGCATTCATAATATTACTTCATCTTGATGAATTCTATTGTGAAATAAATTAAAATCATACGGAACCTTGTCCTAAGTATTGTGTTAATATGACTTCGAAAATTATTAAATATTGACGCTGATTACAATTGGCATTTTAGCCTAAGTACTTTATTATAACAATGTTTTAACGAATGTGCGAACGAACATCAATCAATTGGTATATTTTTTAATGGGACTCGGGTTTTATGTTGTTTCTTTATATTTTTGACAGGTACGTGTTGAATAATAATGTGCTGTATGAATTTATATTGCTGGTCTCACCTTTGACATGTGTGTAGAATGGTTTAAACCATCCTACGCACATGTCAGTATCAAACTACAATCAATATCAATTTGTTTAGG
Source organism: Diarsia rubi (assembly GCA_932274075.1). Lineage (NCBI taxonomy): Eukaryota > Metazoa > Arthropoda > Insecta > Lepidoptera > Noctuidae > Diarsia > Diarsia rubi. Next base: position 12,493,492 of record OW026413.1, read on the forward strand.
TCTTTTTTACTGATAAGTATGTGTACTAGTTACTTACAAGAATAATTATGGTGTTACAAGCTAGGTTCGTTTTTCTGGAAGTTGACCTTCATCATCATCATCATCATTTCAGCCGAAAGACGTCTACTGCTGGAAATAGGCTTCCCGAAGTGTCGCCACATTGACCGGTCCCGGGTGTCTCGCATCCAGCGGATCACCGCAACCTTTACCAGATTTTCATCCTCAACCTTCACCCGCTATGTCTTAATTAACACTTTTGTTGCTGCAGGTGCTCCTCTATTTTTATTATTCTAAGTTATGTACTGATGTTGGTAGCTAACTAGCTAACATAATGCAGCAGATATAAAGGGTGTACAAGTACCCTTAACGCAAACGCACTTGCTCTCCCTACCACTGCGATATTTTTTATGTTTGAGGCCTTCTGGGAACTAAAAAACTAGTATTCACAAAAACTGCTGTAAAAATTTGGAATTTTGACCCCAATATCTCCGTAACTAGGGGGCTAGTTACGGAGATATTGGGGTCAAAATTCCAAATTTTTACAGCAGTTTTTGTGAATACTAGTTTTTCAGGTTATAACTTTACTGAAATTACCTCCATGACCCGTTTACTACTCAAAGCATCCACTAGCACAAAGTTTTAAGAGTGCTACATTCAGTTTTACCGTAAAATGTGATTTTTGAGCCCAAAAATAATCGTTTCCCAGCAAACATTTTTGCGTAGGGGTACTTAGTTTGATGTACAGAATGCTTGGTTGACGGCTGTGTGAATGATCACCCTGTATACTCGTTAGGTACTTATGGAGAACGTAAGTACAAGCACCTAATTCAATAAAAAATTATGAATAGAAATAGAAACATAATCCTGCTAAATTCCTTTCTCATGACGTTACTCATGTTAATTTATATGTTTTATTGCAAATTATTATCAAGATGTGAATAACTTTAGATCAACGATGTCATTTAGGTGACACTCACAGGCCCGATTCGATTCGTTTTATTTTAAAGTTTACACAAAATCCGTTCAGCGGATAGATGTTGAAACATTCACATTAAAATATACACATTAAAACATAAATGTAAATATTGAACATCCGGTTCAATATTTACATTTATGTTATATTATATCTATTGATTTGATTTGTCGCAAGGCAAACATTCTGCAACAATTTGTCGGTATTTTATGAAGTTTGTCGAAATTGGGTCATTGTTATTTGACATTACTTAGTACTTACTTATTTGTACATGAATGCATTAGAATGCTTATCGGTATTTGTCAAAAGTTTCAATATTGAACTGCTACATCTATACCTACTAATATCATAAAGTAATCCTAATTCCTAATCTAAAAAAAAAATATACTCCGGAACTTTTGATCCAATTCTAAAAAACCATTCACTGGCGTGATCCGTCGCAGGAGGTCAGGGTGGCAGAGGAGGCGCCATGGCGAACTGATGCAACCTGATTTCGCCTTACGAGGTGCTAGCCATGTGCCATGTCGTCACATTGCACGGCCCTCATGAGTGGTGGCGATGTCATCTTGCAGGTAAGCCAGGACATCGCTAAAGGAGTCTGGAGCCCGGAAGCGGGCTGAGGTGTAAGGGTTGCGAACGTCATGCGTAGCAATTCACGTAGCCTTTCCAACAAGGCGACAAGGCTCATAGGGTGTTTTTAATGGCTGCACAACCTCCCCATAACCAAACCACCCCTGGACGGTGCGGTATGCGTTAGCTATAATGCGTTAGTCATAAAAGGTATCAAAATCTTTAAAATGCGTCAAAAACACCATGTATATAAAAAATAATATCATGAAAATAAATAGCTAAAAAAAATAGGAACCCCAGGATGGATTTAAAAAATATTTGGTATAATGACATTTGACATAGATTAGAGCCAGAAACCCAGCACAGGTACTCCCAATTGTCCCAATCCTGGGCAGCAGTTGGACCAACTCTCATAATAAAGATGAGCAATCTTCTTTGCCTGTTCTAATTCTGGCCTTTTATACAAAATTGTTTTATTTTTTTTCCATTGACATTGCATCTACCTGCATCATATCAGATTGTTAGTTAAAGAATACAATTATTATTCCTCGACGACATGATGTGTATACACAAAATAATTGTTAACAAAAATCGTTATGTTAGATATTAATGCCAACTCGTCCTGATCGTAATGTCATTGCCACAGCCTTCACGTGTTGCATTGATAGCCGTTTGTTGAGCGAACCACTAATTCATCTGATTCGCGATATCTCTTTCTAAACATAGACTTTATACATCGTGTTAGAGTTGCAGAACGTGAGTGATATAATTACTCATCTATAAAAAACCTGTGATTACATTGTAAGGCCACTACAGTAGAGGACACGATGGAGCACACCGTGGAGGTCTGCCTCACTTGGGCGGAGCCCCGTCGTGTCCGTGTAGCGGCGATTGGCGGCGGTGACCTCTCGCGTCCGGCCCTGGTGCAAGCCATGGTCCGGGGCGAGGAGGAATGGGACGCCGTCGCCTCCTTCTGCGAAGTGATGCTAGCGAAGGAGGTGGCTGAACGTGAAAGGGAGAGAACCTCTCGTCCCAGCCGCTGCGAGAGACGCTCCGCGCGTCGAGGGCCACGTGATGGCTTCCAGGCACCGTAGACGCGGACCTGTCTTATGACGACGACAGGCCGTGTCGATGGCGCGTTCGTGAACCACGCGCGCTTGAGATGTCAGCATGGGAGGGGCCCGCAAGGGCCGACGCACGTCGGGGCTGCGGGCTGTTCACATGATACCGTGGCCTCCACATATAGGGCTAAGAAGGAACATGGGTGGTTTTTAGTCAGTAGAAGTCTGAAACTCCCTTTGGCTCTGCCCAAGAGCGGGATTATTTGATGATTTCCCATCCCCAAAAAAAAAAAAACAAAAGAGGCCACTATAGTACACGACTACGGGGTTTGATTCCCACTCTGAGTTCTTCTGTAAGCAATGCCATTGCCATTTCAATAAAATACTTCCGAAGATATAAAGTCATCAGCATCTGCATGCTCTTCTTGCGCAACAAGTTTTCTTCTTCAATTTTCTCCTGGCATCTGTTACTCCTTTCTCTTTCATATAATTCCTCACGCTATCCATCCATATTTATTTGAAGTTTGTCTGGTGGGGAGGGAAAACTTCAACTTTAACATCCATCAATTTTTAAGTTACACGAGTGTCATCCCTCCTCATTACGTGTCTATTTTTTCTGTAACAGGTACCACTTTCAAACTTCCTCTAATCTACTCATTCCTTGCTTATAGTACCTAAGCTAGTTTTAATAAATAATATAATAATAATAAAAAGTATAAATAAATAAAAAAACAGCGCGAGTGTGAAATACACTGCATTCTGAACATAATTAAAAAAAAATCTAATATTAATTGTGTTGTCACAATAACATAATAAAACTAAATAATGTTAAGTTATAATTTATTTTTATGAATATTTACAATTATTAGCAAACTAAAAATAATGAAATAAGTATAGGTCAAAAAGAAAAGCGGCAAAACATTAGTTAACATCGCTGTCAACGGGAAATAAGGCTGACAGCATTGTCTGGTTGGATAACTCCTCACGGAGATAGTCGACCAACCGCTTGACTATGTCCCGAAAGACTAGGTGGCCATTCGGACCCCATGGCTCAGTTAGCTGTTCCAAGTCCCATGTTTCAAACCTAAACGCCTACCATACAATATACTACGATGAGAAGATTAGAATATTATCTTTAACGAAACCGATTGTTTTTTTATAAAAACAATCGGTTAAATATAAAAATATATAAAAATAATACAATTTTTACCAAAGAACGTTTTGCATTAAAGGACTGAAACGTCCGTTATAACCGAATGCCTTCTCAAATTCGAATATTGGACAACAATACGTGTAGCCGTCATCAACATTCTGCCAATTAGAGGGTGTTAGCCAGCTGATAGCTCCACAGATGTCAGAACACAGAACATGCTTTGTTGCTTCTGCTGCAGTTAATTCAGGAATGTTGATCTGAATTATAGCGAGAGATGCTGACAGAGCGCGATCTTGAACCACCTGAGAATTAACAAAAATATCTGTAGTAGCACTAAAAAAAGTATTACAGCAACATAAAACGAAAAGTACTACAGCCATTTAAGACACACAATTTTGAAGAATTAATATCCAAATCTTAAATCGAGCTGTTTCAGATAACAGCGATATAAATAAAAACCCGACCACAACTTTCCACCAGACATAATATCAGTCTGGTCGGAGAATCCTGCCTTTTCTATAGGGATAAAATTTATATGAGCTAGAAAAGTGTGCTAAACCCTTCGTGTGCCGGAACGTAGATCCACGCGAGACACAATGGCTTTTTAATTGTTATCTAATTATACGGCATACAACAAGATAGTAGTAAAATAAAGCGTGTCTTATTAAACCATCAACAGAAGAGTGACTGAAAAACATTAGACTTGAAACGAACCTTTGAGTACCGTACATTCTATATACAAAGAGTGTGATAAGGAATTGACTCCTCAGCACCAAAAGTAAAGTATTTATTACTAGTATTTATTTAAGTATTTATTTATTTTCAAAGTACTCCCAAAAGAGTCCCCAAACTACCTACTCCATGAAAAATGTAATATTTTTAATTACGTTTCATTCTACTTCATGATAATATAAAAATGTTCTCAAAGCACTCCACCATATACTTTATATTATCAAGCAAATTTAAATATGTACCGAATTTTAACAGATACCTATGGAGCAGAATGAGAACAAAATATAAGTATTTTTCATTATTAATTAATAGTAATTCCTTGGAGTAACTTGGGAATTGATGTATGAGATTCTTATCTACTTTGGGAATAACCCGCTTAGTGATTTATCTATTGTTTTGTATACATAGCGACATCAGCACCTCTCCCGGTTGGCAATGTTACTATTTTATAGTTCTAGTAATGATTGACCACATCATGAAGCAGTTGATGGGACGGTTCCAGTTTTCAAACCCCAAATCATGAAGTAAGCAGCGGCTTCTGTTCTATACCATGAATTTACGACCGTTTCATGAAAATAATGTTCAAACACATCATGAATACTGATCAATTCTAATACCTGGCCACGATATCTATCGGACCAACTACCTTTTACCAAAAGTTTTCACATGATGATTAGATAATGCAAGTTGTAACAATACAACAAAAAGTTGTCTAACCTTCCATAGGTACGGCGCTACTGATTGCTTTTCTCCGTAACCGTCGTGTAGGGTTATGTCGGTAGATGCTCCACCGCGTCGAGGGTTTGCAGTTCCAGTCGATATTGTCAGATCACGATCAACTGATTTCACAAGTTTTCTTACACTTTGCTCCATATCTTCCCAATTCTGAAGCCAGAAAAATAAAGTTACTTTTAAACTCTTTTAACTTTCGGTCAAACCCAGTACGGCAGACCATTTGCGGACGCGGTTACTGCTTTCTGGCAGATGTGCCACCGGAGCACATCTGCCAGAATGCAGAAAGTGCGGCTTATCCGCAATTTGTGTAAACAGGTTTGACCGAACAAGTTGATTGATTTATTGTAACTAGACTAATAAAATATTTAAAAAAACCGAGCCAACATACCTTAGAATTACAGGTGCTCCAGTGAGGGGATACATTCAAGTAGTCATACGCCGTTGACGTTGGTACGCCAGGTGACAAGTTATGGGAGCTCACGAGCTGTCTTTTACCAAAACAACAAGAGTTGCGAGAACTCAAACCTTTTCCTATAGTAGAAGTGATGTCATACATTTGTCTTCTACAATCGTACAAGGAGTCGAAGTCCTGCGGCAATACGCTGTTGGACCATGCTGCAACAGTAGACCTGTCCGTATGGTAGGGAGACAGCTTGTGTTTCGTGAACAAAGGCACGTTGTTCTCTGTGTCCAGGCAAACTTCGTATACTCCAAGGAATTCAGTTTTTACTTTAAATCCAATCTCTACATTCTCGGTCTTGCTACGTAGACACGGATTACCAGATCTTGATACTTGAGGCTTGACTTCTTTATTACATTGTATTTCAGCAAAATTGAATGGTTTTCCATTGATTTTGATAGTGTTGTCACGGTCACAGTAAACCGTGGAGTACTCAGAGAGCGTGGGGTTGGAGAATAGTGAAGGGCAATACATGTAGAAGTAATCTCCGTTTGGGATGAACATATACCCGTATTTCACTTTGAACTCTGGCCAAGTAAATGTCCGTGATAACATTAACGGTTGTTTTTGCGGGAAATCTCTCTTGATGTCCAATATGCAATCTGTAAAATAAACGCACAATGTTTGACTAGTTTCTAGTTTTAGTTTGTACGAAAAACAAGAGCAGCCCAGTGGTAATGGCCCCGACCTGCGATTGGTACGTTGTTGCATAATATTAATATTTGTGTTCACTTCAAATTAGATTGAGATGCTTATTTATTTCTGTGACGGGCTTCTACAACCCATCTTCCGATTTCCTGACAAACTAGGAAATGTCGAAGTTCGGGTGGGTGTTTTGTGGGACTGTCTCTTGTAAATTTTGACGTTCAAAAAGCGTTAACAGCCTAATGTTAATAAATTGTATGTGATACTTTTTTTTGATAATCAATAATGTTCTACGTTAAATGTTGTTAAAAGAAAAACATAAAATTAATTTTAACGTAATAATGTATACTGTACCTTTAGATGTCACTTTAAAGGTGCGACGGATACTGCCTAATGCATTGCTGACCTCACACTCATAAGTTCCAATTGCATTGTACACCATTTTCAATGGATATGACATCTTCATGAAAGCCAGTATATTGTCGTTGTGCTTCCAAGTCACCGTCTGTTTATGAACATTCAAAAAGGTGTACTTCATGAACAATATCACTAAATTATGAAGAGCCGGTGAATATTTTTTTCATATCTGACGAACTCAGTCGAAACTACAGCAAATGAGCACCAACTTTTAAGCAGTTGAAATTAGTATTAGTACGTAAAGTAGCGATACTCTGACGAAGTTAATTTATACTGGCTGAAAATCATATTAAATGTAGTAATACCATAGTCATAGCACAGCTGCACACAAAAAAGGCCAGGGTAAATAATTTTTGAAAACAAACAAAATTATAGTAGAATGAATTGGAGAAGAAAGAGAATATAACAAAAATTAAAGGAAAAAACATACATACTTAAATAGACTGCTGAAATCTTTACCCTTCCTTTTGACTTCGCCGTAGTCGGGTAATAAATTACAGTCGATCTGAGGTCGAGAAGTGGGGGTGGGAGGGGGTAAGAAAAACGGTTTATCTCGATTTTTGGCAAAACTACAAGTAAAATAAAATCGCAAAGTTGTAGGTTTATTAGAGACTAGCTGACCCACGCAACTTCGTCTGCGTCACAATAATATATGTGGTAACTTACAACCTTCCTCGATAGATCGACTATCCAACATAGTAATATTTTTTCAATTAGTTTTCTAATGTTTAAAGAATATTCAAAGTCGTCTGAGTAAATTTTGAGTTAAATCGTAACAAACAAAAAAAAAAACAATCTTTCCTCTCTATAATATTAGGTAGAACCTTAGATTACATTATTAAAGTGAGAATAAATAAGTAGGTACCTACCTATCTCTTACTATTAAATACACAATCATAATCATCATCAACAGCCTATATTGTTCCCGCTGCAGGGACTCAGGCCTCCTCTCTAGGAGTGGTATGAAATAAATTACATAAAGTGATGCGCCTGCCTGGGTTCGAACCCACAACCAACTGTTCGTAAGTCAGGGCCGCCACCACTTGGCCACCACTGCTGCCAAAACAATTTACAATAAAACCTTGTAAATATTATGGTGCAATAAATATTTTGAATTTGAATTTCCCGGAGGCCGGAATCGGGACGCGATTGCCGGCGGACCGCGTAATTATTTTGTCGCGCGGACATTTTAACATTGCAATATCTTCTAAGATATTTGTTTAAACTATATAGAGTAAAAGGAACAAATATTTTATATTAGATCTTCGTTCTAACAAACATATTTATTTAGATATAGATTAATACCACATGGGTTAACCCATAAGCTTCGAAAAAAATTATTATATATAACCTAACATTTCAATAGTAAAACATGGTTACAGTGAGTCAATCTTAATAGATAGATATGTGCTGTCGCGGACTTTTTTGTAGAACTTTTAAAGAGAAACATTTCTTTAATACATAATATTTGCATAACTTAAACCATTTTCGCAGCACACGCAACGGCGCAAGCTCTCAAAAAGGATTATCGTTTCCCGTTTTTGCAACATTTTTCATTTGTGCTCCACTCCTATTGGTTGTAGCGTGATGTTATATAGCCTAAAGTCTTTCTCGATAAATGGACTATCCAACTCAAAAAGATGTTTTCAATTCCAACCAGTAGATCCTGAGATCTTAGCGTTCAAACAAACAAACAAACTCTTCAGCTTTATAATATTAGTATAGATATGTTCTACAACTTTGGATTTACACTTTTTTCACATAACCTCAAAATGTAAGTATGTGAAAAATTCAAATAACCGAGTTTCTGGTTTTTAATTTTTACCCTTTACAAGAAATATTTTTTTTCACGAAATTTTGTGTTAACTTGCCTTTTTATGTCACAAGCCCAATGCAATTTTTTAGATGAAATTTTTTTTTTTCACCATATTATTGACTTAATATCGAAAAATCAGCCACACTTTCAAGCGAAAATTAACCCGTCAAAGTGTCTGCTTTTTTTAAAAGTCGGGAGGTTTTTTTTTGGTTAAAATCTCTACTACCTGATGATGTAAAAAAATATATATTGCAATGGTAAATTCTCTCAGAAAATGCAAATTCAGCTGGTACGAAATAATAAGTAGTAAAGCCCAGACAAAAAAATGTAAGCGTATTTATTGTTATTTATTGCTATTTTAAGATAATTTATATACCGCGGTGACCTACGGAAAATTTTAGCTCATGAAAAGGTATTTCACAGAGAAGTGGGAAGGGGCTAGGAAGGTCTGGCCTTTACTACCTGATATTTTGTAGCAGGTGAATTTAAATTTTTCAGATAGGCAGATAGGCAGTCGCTCCATGTAAAATACAGGTCAGCTGCATCCAGTGGGACTGGAAGTCAGCCCTAACATGGTTGGGAAAAGGCTAGGCATATGATGAAATTAGGGCTGGCTTCAATGTTTAACAATCGTCTGGCAATGTGAAATTAGTATTGTTGGTGTGTAGGCAGAATCTTGTTGCAACCATTGCTTTCAAAGCCCAGGGGCATGTTGGAGGGCCTGCCCAATATAGCATGGCAATAATCCGATCAATTAGCTTTAAGTATTAAATCATAAGGGGTTTAGTTTCTCCTTTTCTTCCTATTTACCGTTTTTAACTTGCCATACTTAAGTCGGGAATACTACACTTACTACTAAACTTATTTTTGAGGATATTGCCCAAAAATATACGTAAATATCTGCTTGGAGAATTTACGTGAGGTAAGTAATATTTTGATGTACCTTGACTATCTGAAACCTATAAATTGGCCGTCTAAGTAAGCTAGCAGATAGGCATGCGTTCTTAGTACATACTAACACTACTCAATCATCCACATTTCCTTCGTCAGAAAATACGTGACGTCTGGCTGCCCTGGGATCTTACTCTATTGGACATTGTGATCGTTTGTGTATTGTGAGTGACCCAGCATACCTCTAGGAATTTCTCCTGTATCGTGGCGTGGGTGCGTTTACAAACAACTCTCATACACAAATACCCAGACCCGAATCAACTATCTGTAGGTCATATAATACACGTAGCGCAGCAGTAAACTGCTTGAGCCACTGCGGTAACCGTGCCGTCTGAATTCTCAAAAAAAATACGACAGGGACCTAAAACAGTGCAATAGAGTATACCTAATAACTTCTTCGATTTTAATGAGCAATACAAAACCAAATATCTCCGTTCAGATTAGATTTAGAGAAATGCATCTATAATAACTTTTTTCGCTTTATTCTGTTCTTTCAAAACATCCAAGTTTCATTACTGGCCGCGCAACTTCAAAACGACGCCATGTTTACTCAAACCCCTTTGTCTCCAGAAATATATGCTGTGTGTGCGGTGTAGTTGTACAATTTTCTTACACATCTAAAAGTATATTCATGATCCTTACCGTTGGCATCGGTTGTCCATCAGCTTCGCATGAAAGGATTACTGAAGGGGCTCCATGGACGAAATCAATGATTTCTTTTTCTACTGTTTTGAATGCTGGTTTGTATTCGACGACCACTTTAGTGGTGACTGACCGAGCCATGTATTCGTTGCTAACTCGGCATGTATATAGACCGTCGTCGATGCGTTTCACGCTGTTCAAGGTCAGTTCCACGCTCCCTATAGCTAGGCTACCCTAAAACAATAGGGTAATTGACAAAAAAGCTGTTAAAACTGTGTCCGAAACGGTTTTATAATTAAAAACTAAAAAACCCGACTGAAAAACGGAATAGCAAAAAACAAGCACATTTTAAATTAAACAAAACTTGGAAGCAGGCGGGGGGGTCTAATCTACTTTCAATTCATAATTTAATATTCAAATGAACCCCACCTGCTTCCAAGTTTTATGTTATTTAAAATGTGCTTGTTTTTTTGCTTTTCAGCCGGGTTTTTTAACTACTTTTGTGTTTGTGCTTTCGTTGGTTGCGTAAAATCTTCGCAGACGATTTAACTTTTGTGTTTGTTTATAGGATTTGTGACTTTGAATTTCTTTTAATGAAATCGCCATGAATCTCTTTTTAAAACCCTTCATTTTGATACCTTACTCGCTGGTAACGGAACTTATTTTTTCAAATCCGCGATATGGCCCCCAAAATCCGCAATTTTTCTTTGTTTTTTTTTTAAATTTAATGTAGCTACTGACACTCGCGCCATCATGACGAATCTAACGATATTTTATTCAAATCCCTTCATCCGTTTAGGAGTTGTGAGGGAACGAAGAAACAGACATACATACATACATACACGCCAAAAACATAACCCTCGTTTTGGGCTTCGCCGCAGTCGGGTAAAAATAAATATCATAATATTCTACAACGTACCTTATACCACCGCATCTGATCGGTCCTGTGGTGTGGTATGCCACAATCGATTTGAACTGTCTCCCCTTCCTTTACGAATCTAGTGATTGAAGGTACTGCTGGTGCTACCAAATAGTCTGAAAAAAAAACACAATTTGGAATGAATGGCCGTTACTTCATTTACGTAAGGTGTATGCACTAAGTACCATCAGTTGCAAGTACAGTCAAAACCCAGCATTACCTGACCCCTCTTCTCACACCACTTGGCGTCTTTTTCTTTATATGACACTAGCTGTTACCAGCGGCTTCACCCGCTACAACTCGAAAATTATCCCACGGATCATAAAATTGGGATAAAAACTATCCTATATGTTAATCCAGGGTATAACCTATCTACATACCAAATTTCAACCAAATCGGTCCAGCCGTTTATGCGTGAAAGAGTAACAAACATCCACACATCCATTCTCACAAACTTTCACATTTATAATATTAGTAGGATTTCAGATTATGCTGGGCACTGACTGTACAAAGGCACAACACTAACAACTGCATTTAGGAAGATGCATGCCTACTTATATGTGCAACTACTGTATCATTTTGTTCAAAGTGTAGTAAAACCATTGAACCAAAACACGGCTATTATTTGCTATTGGCATCTCCCAAGTTGTTTACAATTTCAAGATAATTAAATTATTATTAATCGTTTATTCATTTACACTAATATTCAATATATTTTAAATATTTCTGTAACAATTAATATTAAAAAAAAAACATTTAAAAATATAACAAATAGTAGTCCACTAGCATTGGGAACAGGGTCCGAGCTACCGGTGGTCAGGGCTCTTGAGAGAGATACCTCCTGACAATGCGTGCCGTGTCCAGAAGTACTGCCTTCGAATCAATCCCTTGATCCAGCTACCAAGCGAGAGCCTCCTTAGATGTTCGTCGAGGCTTTTGGCTATTAAGCCATTGGCAGACACGACTATCGGCACAATGACTGCTGTATTCACGTGCCACATGTCGACAACCTCGCAAGCCATTATTGCTTATCTTAAATTATTATTATTTTTCGTCTTCACTATAGAGAGTTATCTTTGTGGCCATTAATTAGCTCTGATACCTTGTAAGTATAAAAAAAAACTAAGGTGGAAATGACAATAAGAAAAAATCATTAATCATTCTACTCAAGTTTAAAAATATGGTTTTATTCGATGTCTAAATAGGTGATCAAATCTGCCTAAAACGACTTTTAGTTAAACTCAAATACTAAACTCATACATTTCATTGCTGCTGATTCTCACAGTACCCATCTATATTAATATTATAAAGCTGAAGAGTTTGTTTGTTTGTTTGGACGCAATAATCTCAGGAACTACTGGTTGGAATTCGAGGAAGGCTTTAGGCTATATAACATCACGCTGCAATTAATAGGCGAGGAGCATAAATGAAAAATGTTGTAAACATAGGAATAAAAATATTTATTTTGAGAGCTTCCCTTGCGTGTAACAGCATAGCAATATGTGTAAGAATTTCTAACTAATAACAACTTTCAGTATTGACCAAATTAACGTAGCAACGTCGGCTGTCAGATGTCAAGTGACATTGACGTAAGGCGACGTTGCATCAAGTATATTGTTGATCTAATAATCATCATATATCTTAGAAACATAGGTTCTTATTTCAAATAAAACTAACTGCCGCACTCAAAGAGCTTTAATGATTACTTAGGCCATCACTTAGTAATTGTTTTGGCATACAAAAATATGTCAAACCTTTACTAAGTGACGGCTTAAATAATCATTAAATATATCTGAGTACGACAGTTATTTACATTATTCTAATGATATTTTATAGCCCGACGTATTATATAGAAGTAGCTTTTATTGTCGCTTAGTTTTTGAACTATTGTGGTAAGTATTTGAATAGTTAAGTCAAGATACATATTTAATTTATTAAAATTGCAAGATAAAATCTAGAAAAGATTTTATGTAGCTTTTAAAAATAACTATATAATTTATTGGCCATTTATAATAAATAAAATTATATAATATAAAACATAACAACAAAATTGGGGATGAGTTACATTTTAAACAAACCGAGTTAAATAATTAGAAGCTATAAAATATCTTTTCTGATGCCAAATGTAAATTTTTTAGAAGTTTACTGTTTGAATGCATGTTACTAATTTACATGCAAAAAAATAACCACCATGCTGAGTTATATTTAGAGTGGCTCAGATAGAAGATAACTAGTGCTTAAGATAGTATTATTTAGAGGCTCGTTAATTGTGGTTGAGTTAGTAATTTAGAAGGCAATGTATACTTTAGAGGCAAAAAAGGCGGCCGGTTTAATTGGCACCTGTTTTTATTACTATGTTGGATAGTCGGTCTGTCGAGAAAGGTTGTAAGCTATATGTATATTGTGACGCAGACGAAGTTGCGTGGGTCAGCTAGTATAGAATAAATCTTCGATTTTTAAAAAAGGAATTTAAAAATTGTAAACCCCCTCACCTCTGACTTTAACATCGTATTGCTCGGTGACCTCATCAAGTGTGTTTTCTGCATGGCATATGTATGTCCCTTCTGACTTGCGGTCGATGTGCTTGATGATTAACGTCCCGTCTTCTTCCATATCGTACCATTTCGACCCTGATACATAATTTCTCTAGTTAATTCAATGTCGTATTTTGTCCAAACACATTTAAATAGGTATCTACAGAATTATGTACATGGAAATGATTAGGGTACCTACTTATACCTCGATATGGTTTTGCAATAATCACTAATAAATGGTTATGGACACGTTGCCCGACCAATCGGGTAACGAATCGGGTAACGGGTAACGTGAAAAAAAATCAGGTAGTCCGATGAATCGGACTACCTGATTTTTTTATCCAGTTTGTTCGATTTTTGAATCTTGTCGAACTACTAAATCTTGGGGTTATGGTCACGTGGTTTGACCGCATAGTCCGATCAATCGGGCTACGTAAAGAGATTGCCCAGACTGCCATAAAACATTACATAATAGTAAATACAATACTATTTTCATCAGCAATGTCAAAGCATGCCTTTCTGAACAAGCCAAATGTTCGTTTTTTTTTTTAAATATTACCCATGGGTACTCCGAGTCCATCTTTTTTCCAGACAATCGTAGGTTCTGGGTTGCCCGTTACTTTGACATGAATCCGGAGTGCCCTGTCTCCTTCCATCACTTCAAAGGTTTTACTCGGATATGTGTTCACAATAACAGGTGGAGCTGAAACAGAGCAGAAGTATAATACACCTTATTCAGTGTATCGCTTGGACACGCGACCACGGGACGCTCTAATTGGTCGCGTCGTTGAGCTATGGCTAATGACAGTCTGATAGGTATATTCCCTCGCGAACATATTTACATTTTTAACTATCATCAAAAGTTTTCTCGGCGAAGATAAATTATAGCCTAGAAATATTACTTCCTGATAATTTAGCTTTCTATTGATGTAAAATTGGCTAAAAGTAGTTCAAAGTTCAATATTTCAATGTTTATTCGGTACAAATAAATAAAATATTTCCTTTTTACAATATTCTTAGTATAAATAAATATATAGGTAAATTACCATTATTATAGCAGGAGCTTAATAATATGATGTTTTAAACTTGTACTGAGGATTTATCGTTAGCAACAACTAGATATTTGGTGTTCTATCTAGTTGTGTAATGTTTATCAGGCGTACCAATAGCATCTACTTACCAAATACGTTTACTTCGTACGTGATGCTAGTTGATCCACCAATACCGTTTTCTGCCTCACACGTATATGTTCCTTGTTGGTCCAACTGCAAGTTCCTTAATCTCAAGGATAAGGAAACGTCGGTAGACGTTACTATACCGGTAGGCCTGAAAGACATTTTTTACTAAATTGTTTTATGTTGATATTTTTGGAGCTGTTGTTCCGGGACAATAGCACAGCTACAGCCATAATACTTCACAAGTATAAAGGGCTATTTTATTTATTTATTTAAACTTCATGTACAGGAGTGGTACATAGGCGCTTAATGCCACAAGGCATTCTCTACCAGTCAGTCTTTTACAGTGGTTTTTAATCATCCATACGCCCTTTGGTACGAATAGTTTTTGACGGCACGGTTGGCGCAGTTGGTCCAGCAATGGACTGCTGCGCTGCGTGTCGCGGGTTCGATTCCCGCTCGGAACAAATATCTGTATGACCTACAGATAGTTGCTTCGGGTCTGGGTATTTGTGTATGTGAGATTAAATGTTTGTGAACGCACCCACGATACAGGAGAAATTCCTAGAGTGGGGCAACGTTTGTAAAAAAAAAAGTTACAGCACTGATATCAAAATTTGTGCTATACTACATTACAGAAATTAGTTAACCGATATGTTATGTCCTTTTTTATTTTTAAATTGTTTATATTAATATGCTTTTTATTATTGATTTGTGTCTGTAGTAAATCTAAACTGAACTTACGCCTTAATATTGTACCGAGTCTGGTTCTTCTAACCAACATAACAGACAGAATGTGTTGCTGGGGAGTTTGTTCCGTCACTTCTTCTTTCCAGCTAAAACACTAGGAAGTGCCGAAGGGTGGGCGTTTTGGAGGACTGTCTCTTGTAAATAAGTAGAGTAAAGTAAATTTTGACATTCGAAAAGTGCTGATTATCAGCCTAATTTGAATAAATGACTTTTGATTTGATTTGATTTGAGTCAACTTTTGGGTCAAATCAAATCAAATAATATGGATAATACTATTTTCCTGTCGGGGCTGCGAGTTACTCACAAGTTACCGCGGCCTCGACATATAGGGCTAAGAAGGAACATGGGTGGTTTTTAGTCAGTAGAAGTCTGACACTCCCTTTCGCTCTGCCCAAGAGCGGGAGGGGTTATTCGAATATTTCCCAACCCCCAAAAAGTAAAATAAAGGATAATACGATTTTGTAAACATAATACATAAATAGGTGCATACTAATACACATATTATACAGATAGAATTAAATAATCCAATAGATATTTTAATACATAAAACCCTAAAATACGAAAAAAACCTAATAATAATTACCGACTAATGACTGCTACACACGTTACGAAAAATCATAACGAACGGACGGACGGACGGTACAGTTAGTTTAAACGACACAGTTTTCGTAGTGCCCACACATGTTACTAGAAAACTGTACGATTATTCATTCGTTGCGCTATGGCTTCGACTGACGACGCGTTAGCAATTGTTGGTAAAACAACAAAAAAAAGCAAAATAAAGAGAAAGAACGCACGTATTTGGTGTAAAGAATAGCTAACGATAATGAAAGCTCATTTTCATGTTAATTTATTGAAGGAATTGAAGGTATAGAGATACTTATTTTACTTAGATTCGGACCGCGATCCACGCGGAAACGCAACGACTGGCACACACATAATGCCAGCTACACACGTTACGATAAATCGTTACGATTGGACGGTACGTAACGTGTGTAGCAGCCATTAAGACTAGTGACTTGATTGAGAGCAATTCAGTCCGATTTCAAAAAGTATTACCGAACTTTGCTTTTGGAAGCCATCTTGCTTTCTGAATATGAATATCAGAACTAACCAGTGGACGACGCGCCATACAGTCTAGCTAAGCATGTTTTTCGAGACATGGAAAGAAGTCACCAATTCCATCCATGAACCGACTTTGGCAAGGGAAAAACGAGGGTATAGTTTAAAAAAAAAAAAAAAAAAAAAAAAGTACTCACGTTATATCTTTGTCAGGTATCTTTGAATCCAAGCTTTTGAAAATCCATTTAATGTTCGGTTCAGGATATCCGCCAGCTTCGCATTCTAAAGTCGTACTTTTCCCAACCAAGATGTTTATAGCATCGGCTATCGTTTTAATGGTTACGGGGACTAAAAAGTAATAAAACAAGTCTGAATTAATGTTGATCTAACTATGAGGGTTAACTGGCAATGCTATTGTAATGATAAGAGAAAGAATGTGGTTTAAGGTGGAAGCTCACATCTGGCCCGCGAAATTCTAATTTTCTTACGTTTTTGGCAATTTGCAGGCCAGTGCTTGGTTGTATGTTTATGAAAATTTGATTTGCGACTGTAAGACGTATGAAGTTACCGAATTATAACCATCAAAATTACTAACTACTAAAGAACGACGACTAAATTACTAAAGAATGACTTTTACATGCAAAAATCAATCTTGACATGAAAATGAACTTGGAGGGTTGTATTGATAATTTTGATGGTTATAATTCGGTAACTTCATACGTCTTACAGTCGCAAATCAAATTTTCATAAACATACAACCAAGCACTGGCCTGCAAATTGCCAAAAACGTAATAAAATTAGAATTTCGCGGGCCAGATGTGAGCTTCCACCTTAAGTTACATTACGAAGCAAAAATAGACGTCACCTCTGACCCCAGGACAAAATGGAGTGCATTTAATATAATATATTTATTCATTTACAAAAACCTTAAAACATTTTTTTTTAATTAATTTACTAAACAATAATTTAAACACGGCGGTGCAATGGCTTCTAATCTATGCTTCTATCCTTTATTCCACTTTTCGCGATCTAGTGCGAGTTTAGGCCAATCTTTGCCGCTAGGTTGAAATGGAACTGGGCTGGTCAAATCTGCCGCATGTCGGAGGTGCATTGGGCAAAAATTACAACTCAGCGGATACCAAATAAATGACGGAGTTATGAGGTAACATACATCCAAATGAAAAAATAATCATTTTAATTGAAAATCTCCTCCTTTTTTTAAGGTTAAAAACAGGAAACGACAACGCAGCAGGCCAATCACTAGTTTTTGCCCGCCACTTCGTCTGCGTAGAAGTCGAAAATGGTTGGTGCTTTTTAACCCTGTTCATGGGTAGATATCAATAAAATACGAAACACGTCTTCCGTCGAAGCTGTCAAAAAAGGTTTTTGCAAAATTTAAAGTAGATTGGGCCAAGGAATCACGTTATACATACATTAACATACGCCCTTTTTCCCATGGGGGTACCATGGCGTGATTCCTTGGCCCAATCTACTTTAAATTTAACATATCAATACTTACTATACACTTGCAGTTCAGTGGTTTTTTTTGCAACACCAAATTTATTTATTGCCTCACACCTGTAAAATCCTATGTTAGGTAGCCCTGCTTTGAATCTAAAATTAAAAACAGTGATTCAGTAAAAGCTTTCAGTACCAGGAATAAACTTGTTGTATTCGTACACGTTATTTTTTATTAGTTACTAGCTGTTGCTAGCGGCTTCACCCGCTACAACTCGTAAATTATCCCAAGGGAAGATAAAATCGGGATAAAAACTATCCTATGTGTTAATCCAGGGTATAACCTATATACATACCAAATTTCATCCAAATCGGTCCAGCCGTTTATGCGTGAAAGAGTAACAAACATCCACACATCCATTCTCTCAAACTTTCACATTTATAATATTAGTAGGATTAATCATCATTGAAATTGTGGATCGTTTTACTTCTAAAGGTTCACGACCTCGGGCAATATTATGTCAACAAACATCTTATACAATAGGGGATCGGACTGACTCAAAACAATATGATTCTAATTTATACGTCAGTCGATTATCGAAAAATATTGGCTACGTGTTTTATGTTTTATCAAATTAATAAAAAATTACGAAGATAAGACGCGTCAAAGATCATGAGTCGGTTCTGACGTCATTTTTAGGTAAAAAATGTACTAACATGTGACGTTTTCGAGGAGTTCACGAGTTTTCAAAGCACTGTATCACAGTATAAATATGGACAGTACCGAAACTAAGCCTAGTTGATGCGATAACTACCTAATGTTATACCCATCCTATGTAGCCCTTCTGGCTTACCTGTCAGATGACCCTGCATTCCCGTCAGAGTGCTGACACATCACTCCTCAGCTACTCATACATCCATCCTACTCATCCAGTCAGTCGTCTTCCATCCTCCATCCCGTGCACTCGTGAGCTGCACTCGCGCTAATCATTGTAAAAGTTTAATCAAATATTATTGTTTCTCACAGTTTAAAAGTTTTTCCTTTTTTAAAAAGAGCGACCTAGACGGGTTTATACGCTCCATTGAAACCATAGGGTTGTCCCTTTTATGCCCGGTTGCTTCAATAAAGTTAACTTGTAGAACTATAGATCTTTAACTATGTCATTGCGTCGCGCGTGGCGTAACCTTTAAAAGTTTTGGAGGGAGCGAGCCGCGCTTGGACGATAACATTTGTACAGTAGATAACATTTCGTGCGCTCGTTGGAGTGGGCGCGCGCTATCCGTGGCCGCAGCGCACGTGGCGCGCGGGTAGTGCTCATAAGCGGCCGCGATTCGTACCGCGTTTCATAGCGAATATGTGTATGATACCTACCTAGGAAAGCCATTACATAAAAAAATCACCTTTATTACTTAAAAAAATATCTTCGTTATTACAAATTATTTACAGAAAAAACTTTTATTTAAGAAATAAAACCGACTTCAAAAACACAAAAAAAGAAAAAAAAATACTTTAGAAGATTAAACAGCTTCTGAAGTCGGTGCCAAAAAAAAAAGGAAATTAAACAAAATCCACCGACTTCAAAAGCTGCTTTTTTTAAGTAGTTTTATTTTGCCATTTTTAGCTGTTATATCCTATACTAATAGTTACGATGCATTTACCATTCAGCCAAGAAACCTAACCCTTAACCTTCAAGAATCTCTTATTTTTGCTTTTAACTCCTAACGGTTGAGGAGTAGTACTTTCCATAGTCTGCTCCCCATAATATTTTAACAAAGAATTATCCTCCAACTCCTAACCGTTAAGGAGTTATACCTTCCATCATCAGCTCATAAACATGAGGTGATGACTGCCAGATGTGAATACTTAAATAGCTTTAGAAAAAATACGAAACACGTAATACGTGCTTATAAAATTTGAGGGCTGCCTTCGATTTCGCTAAGAATTCATCATCAGATCCTGACATGGTAACAGCGGTACCACCTCGGGAGTATACTCTTTCGGTTAAAAAATAAGCTTTCAAATCTGTTCATAAATGAGGGAGTTATGCGGAAACAAATACGTTAAAAAAACCCAAACAATTGAGAACCTCCTTTTTTTTAGACGTCGGTTAAAAATACTTCATTCTGCTGATGAAGCCGAGTTGACACAGCCGTATACCGCGCAATACGTTCGTGGCGTTTCGAGGTTCAACACATAGTTTTCGTGAAGATATAATGAAGATAAATTGTCATTGGTATCAGAACAAGCTTTGAGGAAATCGGCTAAGTATAAAAGTGACAAAATTAAAATGTTGACGACATACTTGATACTGTAGTCGCTATTCACAGAGATCGTTGCAGAACTGGTGAGTTCTGTACCCTTGACGAACCAAGTCACTGTCGGGACAGGTTCACCAGTAACGTCGCAGGGTATTCTTACTTCGTCACCGGCTTTGATTGATTTCACTGCGACATCGGGTCCTATGATCGGCGGATCTGAAAAAAATCCTATGGTTTAACATTTGGTACTTTGAAAACTGACGATAAGGAATTTACGAAAATCCAAAACAATGCTGTGTTTAAATGAATCCTTTGAAAATATTTTTTATCAAATACGCATTTATCTTTGTTTGACCACAAATAACTTAATGAATAAAAATTAAATGACTATGGGGTTGAAACAGGTGTGCGCTTAGAAAAAGCATTTGAAAGTAACCTAACGGCTCTTTTGCACCCAAAACCAAATATCCAGTGCCACAATATCCATTATCAAAATTCAGTGCTCATTATTTGAAGGCTATTTCTGAAAACAGAATGCATTCTTGTAAAATATTGTTTTGTGCGATATGAGTGACTATGTTCAAGGCTAAAATAAATAAAAGGACAAAATTAATATCAGCGAAGAATTTTTCTAAGTGTTATCCATAATGTTGGTAACATACTTACATTCCACGATTAGTTCTATGGAAAAGTCGTCTGGTCCCTGACTATTCAGTACGCTACATTTGTATGTTCCAGTGTGGCCCGTGTTCACATCGTTCAAGTGCACAACCTCTGTGGTTTCCTTCATTACAGTAGACGTGCCCGTAGTTGCGGGCGTGAAAGTCCAAATTATGCTGGGTTTTGGGTTGCCTTGTAGAATTCTAAAACATAAATAGTCTAACTTACTCAGTTACCAGACAGCTTTTCAATCAACCCAAGAAGCACAGGAATGTTTGAGGGTGGCCTCGTCTTCGCGCAGTGATTTAGATGTTTACTTGTCAAGTGGTAATTGGCCTTACTTGCAAGATATATCAGCATCTGTTTTCTCTGGCACGCGTATTTCTGTTACAGATTTATCAATCACCGGTTTTTCTGAAATTTTCAATGAACATTGAGGTAATATAATTATGTGTATAATATATGTTATAAAACGTGGAAAAAAACTCTTGAGTCTTTTAGTATGTATGCACATCGTATCGTAGAGTATCGAAACGTAAAGGTTCTAAAGTAACACTTTACGTTTAAATACGTAATACATGAATTACTAAAATATACATTGTCCGCCCGGGGAGGGTTCTTTTGACACCGTTAAATGTATACTCATTTTCATTCGCATCTAAAAAATGTTGGTAACGTAAAAAAATTTAGAAACATACCCAATACATCGAGATATACTGATTTTTTTGCAGTCTTAAGTTTATTTTTAGCTTCACACGTGTAATCTCCAATATCAGAAGGTGTTGCTTTAAATCTGAAAGTTCATCTGTTTTTATTGATTTATACATACTTACGGGTGGATGTCTCTTTAATTTTAGGAATACTTTTTCGAGGTTCAACACAACCTTTGCAATAAATGTTACAAGCATTTAAACGGAAGATGGTGGCATTCTCAACTAATAGTTTCCGTGTAATGTGTACTATTCCTGTCAACGAAACACCCCACAAATCTATGCAGGACGGGAGCTTCAGCGTGGTTTCTAATGAAAAATCTAAACGCATGATAAGATCCACTTAAACTTGCCAAGGATACTAAACGAGAGGAATATTAATATTTGCCATAATAGGTTTTCAATGGAACCCCTCAAAAGGTTGTAAAAGCAGTAAAGGGTTGAAGTTTGCATGTTACATTCTTACTGCGTTATCGAACCTACTTAAAACTCGCTAACAACACAATTTGATTTTGTATATTTGCTCGAGTTCATTTATAGGCGAAGCCTATATTGAAGATAAATTGTCATTGGTATCAGAACAAGCTTTGAGGAAATCGGCTAAGTATAAAAGTGACAAAATTAAAATGTTGACGACATACTTGATACTGTAGTCGCTATTCACAGAGATCGTTGCAGAACTGGTGAGTTCTGTACCCTTGACGAACCAAGTCACTGTCGGGACAGGTTCACCAGTAACGTCGCAGGGTATTCTTACTTCGTCACCGGCTTTGATTGATTTCACTGCGACATCGGGTCCTATGATCGGCGGGTCTGAAAAAAATCCTATGGTTTAACATTTGGTACTTTGAAAACTGACGATAAGGAATTTACGAAAATCCAAAACAATGCTGTGTTTAAATGAATCCTTTGAAAATATTTTTTATCAAATACGCATTTATCTTTGTTTGACCACAAATAACCTAATGAATAAAAATTAAATGACTAGGGGTTTAAACAGGTGTGCGCTTAGAAAAAGCATTTGAAAGTAACCTAACGGCTCTTTTGCACCCAAAACGAAATATCCAGTGCCACAATATCCATTATCAAAATTCAGTGCTCATTATTTGAAGGCTATTTCTGAAAACAGAATGCATTCTTGTAAAATATTGTTTTGTGCGATATGAGTGACTATGTTCAAGGCTAAAATAAATAAAAGGACAAAATTAATATCAGCGAAGAATTTTTCTAAGTGTTATCCATAATGTTGGTAACATACTTACATTCCACGATTAGTTCTATGGAAAAGTCGTCTGGTCCCTGACTATTCAGTACGCTACATTTGTATGTTCCAGTGTGGCCCGTGTTCACATCGTTCAAGTGCACAACCTCTGTGGTTTCCTTCATTACAGTAGACGTGCCCGTAGTTGCGGGCGTGAAAGTCCAAATTATGCTGGGTTTTGGGTTGCCTTGTAGAATTCTAAAACATAAATAGTCTAACTTACTCAGTTACCAGACAGCTTTTCAATCAACCCAAGAAGCACAGGAATGTTTGAGGGTGGCCTCGTCTTCGCGCATTGATTTAGATGTTTACTTGTCAAGTGGTAATTGGCCTTACTTGCAAGATATATCAGCATCTGTTTTCTCTGGCACGCGTATTTCTGTTACAGATTTATCAATCACCGGTTTTTCTGAAATTTTCAATGAACATTGAGGTAATATAATTATGTGTATAATATATGTTATAAAACGTGGAAAAAAACTCTTGAGTCTTTTAGTATGTATGCCCATCGTATCGTAGAGTATCGAAACGTAAAGGTTCTAAAGTAACACTTTACGTTTAAATACGTAATACATGAATTACTAAAATATACATTGTCCGCCCGGGGAGGGTTCTTTTGACACCGTTAAATGTATACTCATTTTCATTCGCATCTAAAAAATGTTGGTAACGTAAAAAAATTTAGAAACATACCCAATACATCGAGATATACTGATTTTTTTGCAGTCTTAAGTTTATTTTTAGCTTCACACGTGTAATCTCCAATATCAGAAGGTGTTGCTTTAAATCTGAAAGTTCATCTGTTTTTATTGATTTATACATACTTACGGGTGGATGTCTCTTCAATTTTAGGAATACTTTTTCGAGGTTCAACACATAGTTTTCGTGAAGATATAATGAAGATAAATTGTCATTGGTATCAGAACAAGCTTTGAGGAAATCGGCTAAGTATAAAAGTGACAAAATTAAAATGTTGACGACATACTTGATACTGTAGTCGCTATTCACAGAGATCGTTGCAGAACTGGTGAGTTCTGTACCCTTGACGAACCAAGTCACTGTCGGGACAGGTTCACCAGTAACGTCGCAGGGTATTCTTACTTCGTCACCGGCTTTGATTGATTTCACTGCGACATCGGGTCCTATGATCGGCGGGTCTGAAAATAATCCTATGGTTTAACATTTGGCACTTTGAAAACTGACGATAAGGAATTTACGAAAATCCAAAACAATACTGTGTTTAAATGAATCCTTTGAAAATATTTTTTATCAAATACGCATTTATCTTTGTTTGACCATAAATAACTTAATGAATAAAAATTAAATGACTAGGGGTTTAAACAGGTGTGCGCTTAGAAAAAGCATTTGAAAGTAACCTAACGGCTCTTTTGCACCCAAAACCAAATATCCAGTGCCACAATATCCATTATCAAAATTCAGTGCTCATTATTTGAAGGCTATTTCTGAAAACAGAATGCATTCTTGTAAAATATTGTTTTGTGCGATATGAGTGACTATGTTCAAGGCTAAAATAAATAAAAGGACAAAATTAATATCAGCGAAGAATTTTTCTAAGTGTTATCCATAATGTTGGTAACATACTTACATTCCACGATTAGTTCTATGGAAAAGTCGTCTGGTCCCTGACTATTCAGTACGCTACATTTGTATGTTCCAGTGTGGCCCGTGTTCACATCGTTCAAGTGCACAACCTCTGTGGTTTCCTTCATTACAGTAGACGTGCCCGTAGTTGCGGGCGTGAAAGTCCAAATTATGCTGGGTTTTGGGTTGCCTTGTAGAATTCTAAAACATAAATAGTCTAACTTACTCAGTTACCAGACAGCTTTTCAATCAACCCAAGAAGCACAGGAATGTTTGAGGGTGGCCTCGTCTTCGCGCAGTGATTTAGATGTTTACTTGTCAAGTGGTAATTGGCCTTACTTGCAAGATATATCAGCATCTGTTTTCTCTGGCACGCGTATTTCTGTTACAGATTTATCAATCACCGGTTTTTCTGAAATTTTCAATGAACATTGAGGTAATATAATTATGTGTATAATATATGTTATAAAACGTGGAAAAAAACTCTTGAGTCTTTTAGTATGTATGCACATCGTATCGTAGAGTATCGAAACGTAAAGGTTCTAAAGTAACACTTTACGTTTAAATACGTAATACATGAATTACTAAAATATACATTGTCCGCCCGGGGAGGGTTCTTTTGACACCGTTAAATGTATACTCATTTTCATTCGCATCTAAAAAATGTTGGTAACGTAAAAAAATTTAGAAACATACCCAATACATCGAGATATACTGATTTATTTGCAGTCTTAAGTTTATTTTTAGCTTCACACGTGTAATCTCCAATATCAGAAGGTGTTGCTTTAAATCTGAAAGTTCATCTGTTTTTATTGATTTATACATACTTACGGGTGGATGTCTCTTCAATTTTAGGAATACTTTTTCGAGGTTCAACACATAGTTTTCGTGAAGATATAATGAAGATAAATTGTCATTGGTATCAGAACAAGCTTTGAGGAAATCGGCTAAGTATAAAAGTGACAAAATTAAAATGTTGACGACATACTTGATACTGTAGTCGCTATTCACAGAGATCGTTGCAGAACTGGTGAGTTCTGTACCCTTGACGAACCAAGTCACTGTCGGGACAGGTTCACCAGTAACGTCGCAGGGTATTCTTACTTCGTCACCGGCTTTGATTGATTTCACTGCGACATCGGGTCCTATGATCGGCGGGTCTGAAAATAATCCTATGGTTTAACATTTGGCACTTTGAAAACTGACGATAAGGAATTTACGAAAATCCAAAACAATACTGTGTTTAAATGAATCCTTTGAAAATATTTTTTATCAAATACGCATTTATCTTTGTTTGACCATAAATAACTTAATGAATAAAAATTAAATGACTAGGGGTTTAAACAGGTGTGCGCTTAGAAAAAGCATTTGAAAGTAACCTAACGGCTCTTTTGCACCCAAAACCAAATATCCAGTGCCACAATATCCATTATCAAAATTCAGTGCTCATTATTTGAAGGCTATTTCTGAAAACAGAATGCATTCTTGTAAAATATTGTTTTGTGCGATATGAGTGACTATGTTCAAGGCTAAAATAAATAAAAGGACAAAATTAATATCAGCGAAGAATTTTTCTAAGTGTTATCCATAATGTTGGTAACATACTTACATTCCACGATTAGTTCTATGGAAAAGTCGTCTGGTCCCTGACTATTCAGTACGCTACATTTGTATGTTCCAGTGTGGCCCGTGTTCACATCGTTCAAGTGCACAACCTCTGTGGTTTCCTTCATTACAGTAGACGTGCCCGTAGTTGCGGGCGTGAAAGTCCAAATTATGCTAGGTTTTGGGTTGCCTTGTAGAATTCTAAAACATAAATAGTCTAACTTACTCAGTTACCAGACAGCTTTTCAATCAACCCAAGAAGCACAGGAATGTTTGAGGGTGGCCTCGTCTTCGCGCAGTGATTTAGATGTTTACTTGTCAAGTGGTAATTGGCCTTACTTGCAAGATATATCAGCATC